>OY986439.1:55113282-56572449 GCA_963920525.1 Dichetophora obliterata
ACAAGGAACCTGATATACCGAATTTTTCGAATTTTTTAGTTAAGATTACGAGATCAACTCGATCAAATGCTTTACTAAAATCGGTATATATAGAATCTATCTGATGACCTTTTCCATATTGTTAAGAACATCTGAAACCATTATCATCTGAAACCATGATCGTCCTTTACGGAATCCGTGTTGTTGTTCATTTAAGTGTGGATTAACTATTTCAGTGAGCTTAGAACATATTATTTCTTCAAAAAGCTTAGGAATAGTTGACAATAAGGCAATACCTCTGTAGTTTTCGATGGCTCTCTTATCGCTATTCTTATAAATTGGTGTAAGATGAGATGACTTCCAAAAAGATGGAAAAACACCTATTTCCAAAGACTTATTAAAAATAATATGTAATGGTGTAATTGATTGAGCTAGGCACTGAACAAGGAGAATTGGTGGAATAAGGTACGGACCGGGAGACTTGTAGGGATCTAATTCATTTATATAATTAATTATGTCCTCTTGTGTAATATTGACTGTGCAAACCAAAGGGGACGTGTTGGGATACAGTAACGCGGTACGAATTGGGGTTGAAGGAGGACGAAATACTTCTTTAAGATGATCTGCAAAGAGATTACAGATCACTTGTGGGTTGGAAGAAGAAACATTACCTTTAAACATGGTTATAGGATATCCGGCCGATTTACGCTTGACGTTTACAAAGTCGAAAATTTTTTTGGGGTCGTTAATAATTCTTTCACCAATCAAGTTGGTGTAAAATTTATATGCTTCTTCAGACTTTTTTGAAAACTCTTTAGACAGCTATGCATATCTTGTCTTTATTTCCTTCACTTACAATGACGGTGTTTTTAACGATTTTGTAGAGACTATTTTTTTGATTTCTGAGTTGCCTAAGATTGGGATCAAGCCACGGTTCAGATAGTTTATTTTTTATTTTTGGAACAAAAGTATCAAGTACGGAAAAGATACTCTGATAGAAAAACGAAACAGCATCGTCCAAATTCAAGACTGATAGTTGGCCCCAGTTAAAAGAATTCAGTTCATTTCTTATATTATTATAATCAGCGTTAAGAAAATCATACACTAGAGAATTATTAGGTTATACGGGAAGCAAGTAATTAAAGTGTAAATGCGGTGTGGTGAAGGGTTTTTGAGAATAAATGCTCTGCTTCACAGGTTGGAGTGACGTTGACTTCGTCGTATGAGTTAGTAAGAACTAAATCTAACCAACGCACAGTGTGGTAGATCGCAAATCTAGCTGGACAAAATTAATAAATCGCGTTGGGTTCACTTTTCACTTATGAATTATATAAAAAATGAGTTCAAATATATAAATGATTATTAAAAATCAATTTTTTTTTAAAAAGAAGATTTTTTTTAATAAAATCACTGCCAAAAAAAATAAGTTTTAAGATAAAAAAATTTGTTTCTTAAATAAATCCTCTGAGATTATTTGTAGTTATATATACTAGTATTTAGGTTGAATAGAACTTAGATTTATGATTTATATTATTATTAAATGAGTTTTAACGTAAGGAGTCGGAGATAATAATTTTTAATATTAAAATAATTTCAATATTTTTAATAAATATTTGATAATAATTATTTTCGTTACTTATTTTTGCTTTATTACATTAATAATACAGATAATAACACATAAATACACATAGAGATTTTAATTTATTCACTTTTATATTTATCGTTAAGATTCTTCTTCCTCAAAAGCATCAACAGATAATAATGAAAGAACTTCTTTTGTTATCAAACTTCGAACTCGAATAGGAGTGTGACGCAAACTTGCGATAAATGGATCTGAAAAATTAAGAGACGATTGAAAAGATCTGTATTTGTGTCTATTCTCGATGTTTTTCTCGTAAACAACTCTCTAAATTTCCTTGTGTCCTTATTTCTTGCTTCTTGAGCTTCTTCTGACAGCTGTCCTATAGGAAGAATGCAAGACCTTATTATGTCTCTTCCATGAAAAAGGATTTTATGGACGCTAACTGGCATAATGTACCATGGGTATTCGTTTAAGTATAAATTTCTTGTGACAGCAATAAAACTTTCAAAAGCATCTTCATCAATAGGGTAACCACTACCTAAAGTTTCCAAAATAATATGAAACCGTTCAATTAATTCTTTATTGACACCAGTGATTTCTGCACTCCTTTCTGCTGCTCTAAAGAACCGTCTAGCAGTATTACCGTCATTCGTATTACCTCCGTGTTGTGTTGGCATGTCTACAAGCAGCCCCACCTCATTTCGAAATCTCTGTTGAATATTTTTTTTAACTTCAGCCACTTTTGCTTTATTTTCCGGTCCTCGAGCTTGCCAGGTCATTATAAAACGGATCCATGAATGTAGCGGAGACATTCCAAAGGTTAAAGATCGTTCATCGACAATTTTGTTTAAAATCACAGAAGGTTTATTTAGTTCACTCGGTTTCGCTCCACATATGAAACACGTTTGAGAAGAAGAAGTTACAGATGATAGTGCAGTACAAATTTTGCCATCTATCATAAAAAGCATAAATGTAGACTCAACAAGAAAACTTTGTTCGCCATTTCTGATAAGAGTTGGAGACAAATCTGTAATTTGTTGCTGTACTAAATTAACTTCTTGAGATATTAACTCAGTGGACTCTTTGGCAAAAACAAACTTGATTGGACGGCAGTATCTTGTAGATGAAGGAGCAGGATTTTGCCATACAATAATTTTTCTTTGTGTAGAACTAAAACTCATTTGAATAGGAACCATTGAAATACTAAATAAACTTTCATCTGTATGGCCCTCCTCCGAAGAAAACTTCTGTTTATACTGCTTTTGCTGAGCCCCATCGCATCCCCATTTTATCAAAATATTAAGACGATTTTCATCAGTTTTCAGTTCATCAATACCGAGTAAAACCTCTTTTTGAGCCAAACAAAGCCTTTCAATAGTATGATTCACTAATGACTGAAGTGAACTTTTTGCATGCATCTCAGTGATTTCTGTTTCAGCTGAATAACATTTTTTCTTAGCTTGTTGAACATTAGTGTAGCAGGGTAAAATATTTTTGAATTTTGCGTTGAGTTTTAGCCGAATAAAATCGTATTGATGTTTCGACAAATTAGCATCAACCATTATAGATAAGGCTTCATCGGGAGAAAGGCTCACTAAAGGAACAGGCTCAGAGCTAAATATCTTACAAATTTTTTTCACTTCCGTACCTTTACTGCATGAAGCTTCCGGCAGATCTTTCACAAGTGTGGCTGAATCTCGCTTTCCCATTTTGCGAAACACTATCTCACTAGCTTTAATAATTTCTCGATGGTCAGTTGAATCTAAAAGACTTTGTATCTTTCTTTTTTTCGATTTTTCACTGCAGTCATCAAAGTTTTTCGGTTTTCTTCCAGCTTTTTCACATCGTTTCGGTTGTACACTTTCAGGCAATACATACGGTTCATCAAGCCAAACTGAATTTTATTTTAAAAAACGGCCATGATGTCTTCCACTTTTTACCCATTTTTCGGCTAGCTTAAAAAAAATTATATTTATATTTGCCTTAAGATTTGTCTTCACTTCTACTGGTATATCTTGAAGACCATATCTGTCCATTATTAATGTCAATAAGGCATCTTTGCGCTGTATTTTGGGAGTTTTTATCCATTCTTCAAAAATTTTCTTTCGCGTAAGAGTGGAGGTCATACTGGAAAAGTTAAAAAAAATGTATGGCGGTCGCAAAAAATCGCCATGGGTTTTTAATTTACCTTAAAGTAAACAGTTGAAAGATTAACCCAAATATAGTTTTACACCGGAACTATGCGTAATAAACAGCTTTAACTCTACTTGAAAAAAGGAAATATTTTATTTTTTTCACTTTCTCAACTTCTCACAAAAAAAAAAATTGTTTTAATACTTACAATGACAACAATTAAATGAAAATTATAATATATTTCCTTGAAATATTGCTTAATAATAATAAAAAAAAATTATGGCAATAAAGTCACCGTAGCCTTTTCAATCACAAACCAAAGTCACACAACAAATACGCTTCTCTTTGAAATCTGAATGCACGTGTTGACAACAACTGACTTTAAAGTTTAGTTTTTCTAATCAGAGCTAAAAACAAACAAAACAAAACATGAATTACAGTTACCTATTGTATTGACAAGCTCATTAAACGATTAGAAGGAATGTTGCCAGACTTTTTTTTTTATTTTGTCCAGCTAGATTTGTGATTTACCACAGTGTGCAACGTCCATTCTGGTTTGGGATGGGAGCTACTTGCAGACAATCGTTACTATAAAAAATGCTAAGTAAATTAAAGTCGACCGAATTAGTAAGATTAATTGGAAGAAGGTGTTTGTCATTATCGTCGGTAATAAAATAAATATTGGGACGGTTAAAGTCTCCCAATATAATTATTTTATCTACTTCGTTTAAGTTGGCTGTAACTGAAGTTATAGTTTCACATAACTCATTATATGAACTTTCTTTTGAGTTGGGAGCAATATATATTGCACCAATATATATATAACGATTTAGATCTAGTATTATTCTTATTATTAGGAGTTCAAGGCAATTATGAGAGGATGTTGCAATTATCTCCTTATAAAAGGCCTTCTCTTTTTTAATTTTAACTTCTTTAGTACCGTTGTGATTTGAAACTCGATGAAACGAAAAGCGACATTAAAAATAGACAAATATGTACATTAAGAGTGTTCTTATTTTTTAAAGTTTAATTTTTTTATATGGATCCACCTTATTTTTTTCGTTTCAATATAAAAACTCTTAGTGTGAAACTTGGAGCACATCGGCCCATAAGAAAGGGACCCAGTTTTGCCTTGAAATCCAAAATTTTCTCATATATGGAACTATTTTCAGGTTCTGTGTTTTGATATGAAAAAACAACAAATTTTTTTAATTGTTGATTAACAAAAAAAAAAATAAAATAAATAAAAAACAATTTTTTCAATTATTTTGATAAGATGAACTTTTGATAAAATAGATACTTCTTACTATACAATTCTACCACTTGAAATATTAGCTGCTTCTGCTGCTCATCAGTTCTCAGTATGCAATTATAATCTTTTTTGAATCCTATATTCCTTTCGGCATTGTCGTTGACGGCGAACTGCTCATGTCAGAAGACTCATGTCAGAAAATTAAAATCCATTTTCAAAATTTGAATTTGGTACCCATTCGGAGGACTGAATTGTTACAAATTCTTCAGATAAACCAAAGCGATCGAAAAAATTTTTTGGTTTTTCTGGACTTAAAGTCGCTTAAATTGTTATCCTAATAATATTTTTCGACTTAAATGTTCGATCATTTGGCAGGTTCACAATTGGTTCAACAAATTGGAGATGCTAAATCATTTTTTCCTGGTCTTCTATTGACGCATTTATATTAATAAAATTCTAGCGCAATAGTTTCTTTTTCCAGTTACCTCACATAATTTTTAATTTTCTCCAAAAGTTTTCGAGATAAATGCCAATCATTTGCGCATATTTGATGGAATCTTTGACGAACTAAATGTTTTGACTAGAAGCTGCTATAGCATTTGTGCAATTTTAAAAAGCCTTAACATAGTTGCATACAATGAAATCTCAGATATTACATAGGTCATTTAATTCTCGTTTCAATATTTGGAATTAGGCTTGGGTAGTTCACGAACGAACTAGTTCAATTGAACTATTCGTATTCATGAACTATGTAAACTAGTTTGTTGATTCTCGTTCTTTTAGTTCAATCGATTTTGCAGCGAATTAGATCGGAATTAACTAGATAAAGATTATTCAACGGATTATTCAATGGTGTGGGTCCATGCTGATACAGTTTTTCACTAATGAACGATAAAAAAAACTTTTTGGGAAAAACAAATTTTTGTGGCAAAAATTGTGTGGAATGCCCCATATGTAGAATTTTTATGTAAATTTCTTCTATGTCTACAGTTAATGATTGATTCGTTTAATATAATAGATCTGATCATGAACGAGTAAACAAAACGGACTATAAGAGCTATTGAACTAAAAAATATAACGAGCTAACATACCTAACGATCTAAAGCATCAAACGAACTATGAATAAGACTTAATGAACTAACAACATGAAAGCGTGTTCATGTTTTTAGTTCATATCACTAAACTCATTAAACTCAACTGAACTAAAAAGAGCTATCTTTTTAGTGAACTACAATGCCCAAGCCTATTTGGAATTGGTTCCGGAATAAAAAGATTTTGAGGGCATAAAGCCCTTTTGGCATTCATCGCGAATGGCAGGAACAAGAGTTCAAATGCTGTCACATTCCTTCTTGTAATCGTCTAGACAGTGTATTTTGCTATAAAATTGTGACAAAAATCAACTATGACTTTGCATTCTTCATCACTTATTTGTGTTTTTGTGTGGGAATATAGAGCCAAGTGTAAATAAATACAAGTTTCTAGTGTTAATTAGAAGCTTACTAAATTCCTCTGTTCTAATTTTTCGTAAAATTTTTAATATACGTAAAACTAGTCCGAACTTATGGATTAAGTCTTTATATAAACCAGTAATTTCTGCAGAAACATCAACATTGGCTAAGAACTTTCTAGCCGTGTTACCATCATTACTTGTGCCATGGCCCTGTTTGACGTAATCTACAAGCAGACCCATCCTCTCTCTGAAATCCTTTTGAATACGTTTTTTCACATCGATAAGAACAACATGATTTTCATGCCTAACTCGCCAAGTTTCAAATGACAAACGATACGCAATGTGAATTAAACATTCGAAAAAGCGAATCCAGCAGTGGATATTTAAAAGCCCATACTTGTAGAAGTCCGTATTTGAAGATTTATTTAGATTTATTTGGTTCATTTCGATTGGACTCGTAAGAATAATTGCAATGGCTTCATCGATCTTTGTACAGTGCATTTTCCATTGAATTCAAGTATTTCGCATTCCGAGTCGCTTATTTGTTGTTTAATATCATTATTTTGCTGAATTACTAAAGCCCTGTTTTCTTGAGACATTCAAATCTTAATTGGTCTGCAGAAAAGGGTAGATGAGGAGTTTTTATTTACCCAAAGTGATTTTTCAGATAACGCATCAGCTAACCTTAAAAGAAAAACAATTCCTTAGGCATAAAAAATATGTAAAAATTTTTACTTTTACTCACTCAATGGGAACAAATGCAATCAAAAATATATTGTATATTCATCACTTAATTCTTCTGTAGAGAAATTTTGTTTGTAACGGCTATGACCTGAACTGCCATATGATATCCATTCCCCATTTACAAATAAGAGACACTTTTTCCGGGGACTCTTTGGCATCACAGAGCTTAATAATACTCTTTGCTGTATTTCGCATAAGTGCTTTCAATTCAACTTCTGCTGTATTTTCAGAAGCTTTCACAGGTGGAACCATACTTTTTTTAAAGTTTTGTATTGCATACAAGCTTGGAAAAAATGTTCACTATATTGGTTGACAACCGTTCGTAAAACGTTATACTTCTCTTCTGACAGGTCCAAGTCTAAATAAAGAGTCAATGCTGCCAGTACCGATTAGCAACTTTGGTTTTTCGTTTCGTTTTTTTTTCTTGCAAGTTATATTGCATATTCGAATTCCTCTTCAGTATAATCAGATACAATTGCGGAAATATTTCGTTTTTTCATTTGTTGTGACAACAAATTAAACTCCTTTTCGGCCTTCCGCGACTAGTGCTAGGTTGCTAAAATGCTGAGGTATGCTCAGCGGTTCCAGGGTCAAACAAAAGACCCTCAAACTTTTGTCCAAAATAAATAAGTAGACTTGGTGATTTTCGTGCTCAGACGTTATTTTCTGTTTTATTGTTAAATCAAGTCTTTCTTACAATACACAATATTTTAGGAATATAATAAATATACAGCTGTGGGAGAGTCTGCTGACGCTGGTTCGATGAAATTCGGTATTCGGCGAAGTTCGGTGATGTTCGATGTGGTTCGGAGTGGTTCGGTGTGGTTCGGTGTTCGCTGAAGTTTGGTGCTGTTCGGTGATATTCGGTGTTCGCTGAAGTTCGGTGATGTTCGGTGATGTTCAGTGGTGTTCGGTGATGTTCGGTGTTCGCTGAAGTTCGGTGCTGTTCGGTGATGTTCGGTGTGACTGACTTCGGCAAGACCCGACTATGCTGCGTGACTTAATAGTTCGTATTATTGTATACAGTTTTCATACTAAAGTATATATCTTTATAAATATGGCATGAAGCGCCTTGGTATACGTTTTAACAAAAGAAACGAGACTCCCGATATGCCGAAGCAAACGTAATGAGTCGCTAAATACTAAAAAAGGCGAGACTCCCGATATGCCGAAGCAAACGTAATGAGTCGCTAAATAAGTTAGTGGAAAAAAAAAGACGAGACTCCCGATATGCCGAAGCAAACGTAATGAGTCGCTAAATAAATAAAATAATAAAAAAAAGACGAGACTCCCGATATGCCGAAGCAAACGTAATGAGTCGCTAAATACTTAATAAAAAAGGCGAGACTCCCGATATGCCGAAACAAACGTAATGAGTCGCTAAATAAATAAAATAATAAAAAAAAGACGAGACTCCCGATATGCCGAAGCAAACGTAATGAGTCGCTAAATAAATAAAATAAAATAAAAAAAAGACGAGACTCCCGATATGCCGAAGCAAACGTAATGAGTCGCTAAATACTTAATAAAAAAGGCGAGACTCCCGATATGCCGAAGCAAACGTAATGAGTCGCTAAATAAATAAAAAAAAAAAGACGAGACTCCCGATATGCCGAAGCAAACGTAATGAGTCGCTAAATACTTAATAAAATAAAAAAAAAACTAAATTTATTAATACGAGCCACCTTGCGATAGCTCGTTTCGAAACAACAAACTTGTTCTCGTTTCCAACAAGTAAGCGACGGTACAAAGCACTACGCTCTTGAGCCGTACCGAAGTCTGTCACAATGCGCTCTATTTATCCGTATGCTGCCATTAACCTTCTGGGAATTATAGCGTTGCGTGTGGTTTATGTAGACTCGGCTGTTGACTACGTTGAATATGCTGGCTGTATGTGTACGTGTGTATGTAGGTATGGCTGTTGGTTGAGTTAAGCGCATAGTGGTGTAGTAAGGCAGTGGCGTAGTGTGCGGGGTGCAAACTTGTACGGGATCCCCGTTACAAATGTGTTTTTTATAATAGGTTAGGTAAATCCGGATGCCTTCGTGAAGGCTCACATAGACCAATGCTGATCCTTAGTGGTACCGGTAGCTAACGAAAGGAACCTTTGTGTTTAATTAAAGTCTTTAAAGATTTGCGTTGAATTCACAAACCTTAGGAGGGATTCCAGAGATACTTTGGTTACATCTTTAAGCGACGGCAACGTCGATGAGCCTAGGTATTTTAGTCTCGATCTAAGTTGGGCGGGGCATGTGCATAGTAGGTGCTTCAGGGTCTCCACTGTGCCCGGTTCCTTGCACTTCCTGCAGTTGTCATCCGTGGTGATGCCAAGCTTTCTCGCGTGGGCTGCCGTCATGCAGTGACCAGTGAGCATGCCCACTAGTGTCCTGCAATCTTTGCGTGGGCGTGCCAAGATGAACAGAGTTCGTTTTTCGCATTGTGCATTGCACATGATTTTCGAGATTTTGCACGTTGTCGTATCTACGATTCGCTGCTTATGTGGCTCTTCTTTCGAGGTTCCTGTACAACTCTTGTAGCGGAGTAAGTGCATGTTCTGCGAGTTCTGATTCCAGCCCAGCGCCTTCCTTTGCTAAACCATCTCGTTTCCCTCAATGCCCTGGTGGCTAGGGACCCAGTAAATACTAATTTTCTTCGAAGCTCATAGTGCATCTCTGCCAGCCATGACACTTTTGGACTTGATGCTAGAGGAGCGCATGGATTCGATCGCCACTTGACTGTCAACGAAAATGTTGATGTAAGAGTGTTGTGTGTCCATGCTGAGGGCTATCTCAGCAGCCTTTCTTATGACAAATATTTCCGCCTGGAAGATACTGCAGTGGTTCGGCAGTTTATATCGCTGCCGTATATTAGGCTCTGCGCAATACACCGCCGCACCTACCCCCGTAGGCATTTTGGAGCCGTCTGTAAATATGGTGACCACCTGCTGTGCTTGTTCTATACCTTTGCACCAGTCATTTGGTCCCAGAAGAGTTCGTGCTTTGGAATTGACTATCGTGAGAGGTACCATGTAGTCCGTGCTACTAAGTTGATCCTTTCCGATTGTACAATGTCCAAACTTTTGAATGCGCATGTTGCCTGCCGCCGTAAGGCGTTGTGCCGTTTTTCCGGCTATTAGTTTTGCGTGTATGTCCAGGGGGTCCATACTTAGAATGGTGATGCATAGCGCTGCCTGCCGCTGAGTTTTCTCCAAGTGCCTGAGGAATATTGATTTGTTCACAGACGGTCTCCACACAATAATCCCATAGAGTATAGTAGGACGCACTACCGTTACATAGATATATTGCATCAGAAAGGGTGAGAGACCCCAAGTACTGCCTAGCATCTTCTTAGATGTGTAGAGCGCAATGGTGGATCACCCTTTCTTGGTTTTCCATGACAGCTTGCTGTCCAAGACGACTCCTAGATATTTTGTGTGAGTTTTCGGTTTTTTTTATAATATTAAATATAATTTTTAGTACTCAATTTGATAACACAAGCATAGTTTTAAAAAATATATTTAAAAATAAATATAATAAATGAATTAATCGTTAGTTTTTTATAACATACCACAAATATATTTTTCTTTGTGAGAGCTTAGTGTTAATAAACTAACATGCCCTATGTAATATATAGAGTGCAAAGCATTGTTTGTTTACCTTTTTAAAGTGTAACTGGTTTCTCTGGTTTCAAGGCCATTTTTAAAAACGAGATTACTTCTAAAACCGGAAAGGAATAGTTGACATGTTTTTTGGATCTGAAAAATAATAATTTACAGAAAATATTGCGAAAATTGTAGGTGTCATTTGGTGTTTGTTTTTCCCTTATTACGTGCTAAAAAGAGTATTTTAAGGAAAAATAACCTTTATTTTAATTTCTATTTTTGTCAAAAATAACATTAGTATTTTATTTTATGTGTGAAGAAATATTTTTTAAAAAATTCTTTCAAAATAATAAACAATCTCTGGCAGAGTGTAAGAAATATGGCAACAAAATAAAGAATAATTTTTGAGAAAACATCGATTTTAGACTTTTTATAAAAAAACGATTGCTCAAAGAATCGGAAGAAATCGGATAAAGTGAAAATAGTTTCTGAAGGACTAAAAACAAAAAAAAAAAAAAAAATTTAAAAATGAAACTGGAGGTATGTGGAGATTTTTCTTTCTTGTCTGCTAAAAATAAAACTTTTTTCAAAATAATTTTTAAATTTTGTGATAAATTTTAGTAATTTTTTCAAAATAATTTCCAATTTTTTTTCATAAAATACAAAAACCAAAAAAAAATTTTTTAAAACTTAAAAAAAAAACACTCGAATTGTTTGAAAAATGTGCTCACAACATTTTTCCTTTGAATGCTGCGCAAAATCGAAAAGTTCACCAATATGAAAGCCCAAAAAAACCTTTCACAGCCTTTTAAAAGGCTGTAAATTACTTAAAATTTTCTGGTTTTAAAAAAAAATTTCATCATAATGAAAGTATTTCCTATCATTTGACATAAGTTTTGTTAGGTTTTGTAACCTAAAATTTTTTGATTTATTTCTTCTGGTCAAAGTACTGTGCGCCAACCGTACCACCTGTAGTACTGTTAGTAATATCTAAATCCACGGATTTTAGCCGTTGTGCTATTTCCCACTACTTCAACATTAAAAATACAGCTGAGATATATTCTTCCCAGTTCCAGACGTAAGCTTAGGAGCACCAATAAACTTAGATGTCCGCATATTTGTTGTGACCCAAGGCAGTTGTGCAGTTGCTATCAAAATATGTTGAGCATTTCCACTGGATAACTTGGCTTTATCCAATGCAGAAACTTAGCATGAGGAAGCAAATTGCTTGCAACGTCTTGTTTCCTCAGTGGAAGATGTACTGGCTCCAATTAGTTTTCCTTCTATATTGTCACAAATTTCTAAAAATTCAGCAGATATTGGATTCACTCAAGCGCGTCGGAAGCGAATTTCATCTGGGGGGGCAGTACAAATGGGGGGGGCAGTACAAATGGTGGTGCAAAAAAAGTTCACCAAAATTTCTTCAAAGAAACATGAATGTGAATAAACATATTTTTTATTTTAGTTTAAAATAAAAAAATATATAAAAAATATTAAAATTTCATTATTTTTAAAAGTTCTTCCAATTTCAATATTAGAGATCATTCTTTAAAGGATCTTTCATATGGTAATATGAAAATATAAGAAATAATGGTTGCTTTTATAAAGCAAGACTAAGTACATTTTTACATGGTTTAAATGCAATAAGGTACAAAAAGTTATATCAATTTAAATTATTCCAAAATGTTTCTTGCTGTCCTTGCGAAAAACAAACTCTTTCACCACCTCCATCGAATTCAATTCTTCGGTTTTATCTTTGTGAATGTGTATAAGTGCTGCATGAGTGAGTCGTTTTTGTGTCATAGTTGCTCGAAGATACGTTTTAAGTCGTCTTAGTGCACTAAAAAAACGCTCAGATGAAACTGCTGATGCAGGCACAGTCAAAAGCAAAGCAATAAGTTTTTCAACTTCATTTAATAGTTTTTTACAGTATCCGAATTTTTCGCAAATTGGGATACAATGCCACTACAATTTCAAGGTGTTTGCCCAGGTAATCGCTTCAGCAATTTCATCTGCAAAAAAGTCATCTGCATAAAGATCTAGTTTTGTTTTTAGATTTTGTTCAGAAGGCACTTTTCCGTTGAAGGCTTCGATTACAATATTTTCCAACGATTCCAGAGTGTCAAGATCTGTTTAAATGTACAATAAGATTTACAAAGTGCCAGTTTACACTAGCTTCACTCAACCGACTCACCGAATGTTAAATCAAAGTGAGTTGGTTGAGTGAAGCTGGTGTAAACTTGCAAGAATAAAAAAACAGTAAAATATCAACCAGTTTGATCGAATCTAGCCGTTATCTCATTTGAGAGAAGATCTAAATTTTCGAAATAATCTTTTCGTAGCCGATCATATAATGGCAACTGTATTGAAGGAACCGGATTTGATGTTTCTTCAAAGCGTCGAGGTGGATTTTCATCAGCTAATTCACAGTAGGGGCTTTAGCATGGTCCAAAACATTGGACCAACATGGCAGATTGTGCAACATGTAGTACCATGCGTAAGCTAAAACGATAGTCGAAATTTTTGGGTTTTTTTCTGCCGATTGTACAATATTGTACAACTATGTAAAATTACTGCTCAATTGTTAGGGCATCTAAAAGTTGCTTAGCTATTAGCCGGATGTGTTCTGCTTGAGAGTTTGCAATTAATCATGTTGCTTTACAAGTTAGATCGTTCGAACGCTCAATCAAATAGTCCCATTTGTTTTCCATCTAACTTATCGTACAACATGTCATCTAGTATGGAAAGCCCCTAAGAACATGTCAAATTTTTTTGCAAGCATAGAGAAAGAAAATGATTATCCGCAAGCATGCTTATGAAGAAGAAAGAAAGAAGAGGAAAATATATAATACAAAAATATTATCGTTGTAAAAAAACCGATATTTTGAATAACTTTTGAAGTTTTCTTTTTAAATTGTTTATCTAGCTAAAAAGGTGGGGGCAAATGCCCCCCTTTCCCCCCGCTTTCGACGCCAATGGATTCACTATATTCTCCTCCTGTGGCGACCGTAGCCTAGTGGGTAGAGTGCGTGGCCCCTAAGCTAAAGAACCACGGTAGCCCGGGTTCAATTCCAGCTCAGACAGAAAGTTTTTTCAATTGAATTAATTTTTCTGTTCGGTCGTCACCTCTCTGCAGATAATGGCAAACCTCAGAGAGTAAAAATTGCCATGTTAATCTTCTTGAGAACATAAGCCGCTCGGAGTCAGCATAAAACACGTTGTTCCAGTTCTCGATCATTTGTAATCAAACATTTAACAACACGCACAGCACAATTGATCAATAGAAGCTAGGTCAAAGTTCTTTCAAGTGCTGAAATGGCCATTTTATTATTATTTATTATATTCTCCTCATTTTCGGATAATTCTTCCCATTTCATCAGCGCTGCATATTAGTCGCTGATATAATTTGTGAAAAGTATTGTGAAAGAAATAGTATAATCACAAATTTCTTGCACCTTTTTCTCATACTTTCGTTTTCGTGACAGTTCTAACTCTTTGAACTCGATAAACCATTTTTCTCGTAACTGAAGAGTCATTTCTACATCAGCCATTTACCCCGGACAGCCTTTTCGTCTTTGCATAGTTAAAAACTGATTGTCTGGTGTTAAATATCGAATAAATTGTCTAAAAAAAAGATAGCTATAAAAATATTATTCCTAGAATGAGCATTTTGTAAGTACTTAAAAGAAAATAGTTAAGCCTCTTAATTTAGCAATTGGTTTTTTCTTCTCTTTACTTTAATCTTTCGCTTATTTTCAAATATTGCCGTCTTCATCTTTTATTATTTTCTTTAATAATAAACTAGCCCTAATCAAATAGTTAATTAATTTTTGCCTAATTAACTACTTTTTTCCTAATCAAATTTGACAGCTTTCTGGGCTTGCCTTTTCTTAACCTTTAATAGCATTTAATTCTCAAAAATTTCCTTAATTTACCTAATGAATTAAACCAAAAGTCTGTTATTTTGACAACTTGGCTTAATTTCCGTTTCGAGCCGAACCAACCGGAAGTAATTTGTGAGTGTCATTGTGTTGAGCCATCATGACTAGCATATCAGAGCTTCCGGCTGAGCTTGAAGCCAATGTTGCTGCCCTTCTTCATATTTTTGTTTTTCTTCTACTTCTTCATTTCGAATCTCACACTAATCGGCTAATTACTTTTAATTGGACTTGTTCCACTTTTTGTGACGTTGTCGCTCGCTTCATAGAGGCGCAGCATAAGGAAATTAATTGCAGACGTTGTGCAAAGGACAAACTTGGTGAGGCAGCGGTCGGTCATTGAACGTAATAACGTCAAATGAACGAGCTGAAAGAAAGAAAAAAAAAAAGGTAATCATTGCGTATGAAATAGAAGAGTTTTTCTTTTCCATGAGTTGCAAGTGGGTGGTGCGCAGAAGTGAGTTGAAAAGTTATGATAAGAACACTCAGTGAACACTCGCTAATGATCGTGGCAGTTAGAATGGGATGGTATAAAATAAGGTGATGCAAAGTTTAACTTGTTTGTTTGCAGCACTCTGTCGCTGCCAAGAAGAAATTGTTTAATTAAAGTAAAAAGTTTTCAAAAAAGATGTTGAAAGGACCAACCAGTCAGCCAGGCAGCCAACCAGCCAGCTCAACTAGCTGTGCAAAAAGTAAAGAGGAAAGCAATGAAGTTGATTGAATTTTCAAAAGAACTGCAATTAAGGAAATTGCATAGTTAAAGGCGCTGAAACTTATCATAAAACATGTCAACCGGAAGTGCGTAATAATGGCGTACAAAACACTATTTAATAAAAACTTAAGTTTTTGCTACTCTCTGAGATATCAAAGCCATGCCATCACTTTTCATTGAAGGCATCAAAAATGCCAATTATTTTGGCCAATTTATGCCGTTATTCAATCATTCATAGCAACACATACACACACATACAAACAGTCATTTATTCTCGCATTTATTCCAGTTCAACGCTTTGCCATCATTGAGTCAGTTACGCCTTCTCCCCGCATCAATGGTGGGCAATGAAATGAAATGAAATTCAAATGAATTTGAATTTGAATTTGAATATTTACAGCCGCCATTGAATGTTTGACATGAAAACAAGCTACACTGTTTTGGGTGCTATCAACTTTTTATCATTTCCCTTTTTTTTTTCTTGCTCTTTGTTTTGTTGTTCTTGTTTTTGTCATGCTACTAGCTTGCATGTTTTTGGCAATCATTCAACGAGTGTTGGAGGCGCTCTTGGGTAGGTCATAAAATGCTACAAAAAAAAAAGAAAAGTGAAATGTATGGAGTAAATGTATGGAGGTAAACTCACAAAAGGTCCTATAATAAGTGGGGCGGCTGGGGGTAGCGGGTGACTTGAATGGACATTCATGTCACTTCTCAACATGATGTTGTAGCTAGCAACTAGGGAGCCTTTCAAGGAACTAGGGACTTTTTGTTTGTTGCAGCATTCGGCACGCGACGGATGGAGGGCCAAACGTCCAAGCTGCGGGGTTTGGTTTGCCTGCGGTTTGATGTAAATGTAGTAAATTTATTGCTGTGGTCGCATGTTTGTCTTCGCTTCGTAATTTGAAATATGAGTGAGCAATTTTCGTCTCGCTGTGTGTGTGTGTGTGTGTGTGTGTGTGTGTGTGTGTGTGTGTGTGTGTATGTGTGCTTGTGCAGAGGGTTTATATTCGCATTCATGTTTCACATATTTGGCATTTTTGTTTTGTATTTGTTGCTGCCGAAAATTTATGCTAGCACACACACAGACACACACACAAGCACACAGATGGAAATATTTGTTTATGTTGTTCATGTTTTTGTCTCTATTTTTGGCGTTTTGTGCTTTTTTGGATGCTGTTGTTGTTGTTTTTATA
The DNA here is from genome assembly GCA_963920525.1 of Dichetophora obliterata. Classification (NCBI taxonomy): domain Eukaryota; kingdom Metazoa; phylum Arthropoda; class Insecta; order Diptera; family Sciomyzidae; genus Dichetophora; species Dichetophora obliterata. Next base: position 55,129,867 of record OY986439.1, read on the forward strand.
AGTTGTTTATTTAACTCATGTTCTACTACAAGTTAAACATTATTCAAAAACCTCAAATCAGTGACTGACCACAACAAGAGTTCGGTGCAGTAAATGATGCATATGCTATTTTTTCATATAAATAAATTAGTCGTTATTCATATGCTTTTCCATGTCCAAAAATATGAGATCAGAAAATATGCATATTTTGCTATATTTTCTTTTTGATAAACAAAATACACTTGAAATTTTTAATACTGCAAAAGAGAGTATTTGGACATCATTATGACTTAAAACTTATACTTTTTAAAAATCAATTTCATTTAAATAAGCTTTGTTAAAAGGTTTTAATATTTTTTTTTTATTTTCTTAAGTAGTCAAGGCTTTTCGAAGACAACTTGTCATACCGTCTGTCAATTTGTTTTTCTCTGAAGCGACTTATGTTTGCTGAAGTGTGGTGTGTTATTATAGAACAAGCCACACAGCCACAACATGTATCAAGAAAGGCCAAATGAATTCAATATCAGTGTCAAAATCAAAGAAAACGCAAAACATATTTTACATTTAATACACTCGAACCAACACATTAAAATTTTTGCTTGCACATTAAAAAGATTTTTATGCTAGACGCCATAGTTCATTACTTTGGTTGAAGAAGTTTAAGCTTTGCCTATCATAACCGTTGCTTTTTTCTACCTTGTTTATTGATGAAATTAATTTTATTTACATTTTTTTTTTTTATTTTTATCATTGTAGGTAAACAATTTTTTAAAATAAATTTGTTTTTTTAATTAATTACTGTTGTGTAACTTTTCAAGAATATGTAACACAAATTTCAAATCCATCCCTTTTTTATACAGATACTACAGCTCTCACGACTTCATGCGCCAGAGTATTTTTAACTAACCAAAGTTCTTGTTAAAAACAGACCACACAACTGCAAACAAACTAAAAGATCGATTTTAATCCTTTTTAAGCTGTTTGTAATGCAATTATACACATCTCTTACCTTAATGGGTGTCTTTGGAAAATTATTCTAGTTTTTACATGCAACAATATGGTCAAAAATAACGTAAATTTTTAGACTTTTTTGTGCATGCTTCATAATTTTCCTTATTTTCCATATTTCCATTCCATTTTGGTAAATTATGAGCATAGAAGGCAACGCTGTAAATAAAGGGTTTATTAATAATTTACCCCGCTGTAAATAATGGAGGTTTGAACCTCCAAACCCCCCTTAGCAATATATAATTTTATATATTGAGTAAAAACACAGATATTCCAATTTTTTTAATTTTGCCAAAACTGAAAGATAAATTGAGAATTGTGTATGCTTAGTTTGGTTAGCAGATATTAAGTTAAATATAATCAGGGCATTTCAGGGCCCGTTAGAAATGCATTTCAGGGCACAAATTTTTTGGGGCCCCCCAACCTCTTTAAAAATATGATGAAATGTATACACGACATGTTTATCAAAAAATAATTCAATATAAGATAAAACATTATTTGAGAACTTTTGCTTTTAGCTTAGATTTTTGTTGTGAAAACGCATCTTTTATAACTGAAAAAATGCATTTTCCTGCTATATCTGGATTTATGTTCAGCATGGAAAGGACATTTAAACGATTTTGTCAAATGGTCGGCCCAGAGGCGGATTTACCACAGCCAGCGCTCTAGGTTTGAAAAAAATATGCCACCCTTAACGTGTTACCATACATGTAAAATGTGTCGTGGCCATGACTTAATTTTAATATCAATATATTATTTTTAGTAGCAAAATATTTTGAAAAAAGGGTATCTTAGGCTTCAAATTAAAGTAAGTAGTAAGTTGTTCAAAGTAGTTGTAAGTAGCGCTTTAAAAACATTTTTTATAAGAGACCCTTTTGCCTCCGCACGCACCCAAAAAAAGCTTCGTACTATGTACAAAACAATTATTGTATTCCACAAAGCCCTTTGTTTTTTTCAGCCTACGAATGACTTTGTGAATAATACAAATAACCGTTTGTACATTGTAAAAAGAAAAAATTTATATATTTTACAAACACATTCGTTTCATCCACAAAAAAAAAAATATTAAATATTGCGAACGCCTTTGTACAATATAAGAATGCGTTTGTAGAATTTACGAATCTCTTTGTACATTGCACGAACGTATTCGTAGTATTAACAAATTTTATTTTGAACCGAATACCAATTACTGAAGCGACTACCAAGCGATTACTTAGCTCAATACCGATTACTAAGCTATTCCATAAGCGAAGACTGATTACCGATGCGATAACCAAGCGATTTCTTATCTGAAAACCGGTTACTAAGCGATTACATAACAATTTTCGTTTTTTATTTAATATCAAATAATTTTTGAGTTACTGGATCTTTCACAGGATCTTGGATCTGCTGATCTTTAACACATCCTTTGTATAAAACCATGTCAGAAATGGTAGATGTGCTGCCAGTATTAAGGGGTCACTGATTTGAAATCAGTTTGTAATGTTAATGCTAAGTAATCAATTGGTAGTTACTTCAGTAATCAGTTCCGGTTATGTAATCGCTTAGTAACCACTTAATAACCACTGGGATATTGCGCTATACGAAACAAAAGAAACAAACAAGCATATGAACCGAATAGCCTTGTATTGAGTTTCAGCATTGCAATATTTATTTGGTTTAATTTTAGTACAAACAAATTTTAATTATGGTTCAGTATTTGTGAAAGTTTAAATTTTAAACCGCAAGGTTAAAAAATATGCAGTATACTTTCAGCTGTACTAAAATTTATTCCAAGATTTTTAATCGCGTATAAGGATTTGAAATATTAAAAGAATAAGCTAAACGTGTGAAAGAGCGTGAGAGCGAACCGAAAAATAAATAACAACATAAAATTAAGGAAAGCTTATAAAAAATTAATTTGCTTGTAAGTAACGAAGATAAAATGTTAAACAAATAGACTAAACGAAGAATTTCCAATACTTGTTCAACAGAGATATCAATACTTTTGATAATAATAATAAGATATGAATGAAATCACGTAAATGTAGTCAATAATTTCCAACCAAAGATTTTAAAAAACGATTGCTTTCATTTTTTTAAATCATTGATTGGAATTTTAAATTTTAGATCACAATCAATGATTTGAAAAAATGAATGCAATCACTTTTTCAAATCGTTGATTGATTTGAATGCAATCACTTTTTCAAATCATTGATTGATTTGAAAAAAATGAATGCAATCACTTTTTCAAATCATTGATTGATTTGAAAAAAAATGAATGCAATCACTTTTTCAAATCATTGATTGGGAATTAAATGATTTTAAATCACAAATGAATGCATTATTTTACAGCTCTATTATACTACAGCGCTCTATAGTGTTCAGGATGAATCAACAAAGATGGTGCTATAATACTTATCGTACCAGAGAACTCCCGATCGCAGCACAACCAATCGGGTCCAATTGTACAGGGTGCGGCTAAAGTAACTATATGATTTGTTTTTTAAAGAACTATTGAATGGAATGAAAAAAACAAAAAAATTTATGATAAAAATAAAGTTTATTTTATGTTATTTTTTTACATTAATTATGAAAAATAATATCAGTTAAATGACAACCGTTTTCTCTAACGCAAAAATGTGCTCTTTTTATGGCATTTTCCATAACTTTGTTGAGTGTTTCTTGTGGTATACGATCAATTTCTTCTTGAATGTTGTCCTTTAGTTGCTGCAAGGTTTAGGGCTTATTCAAATAAACTTTGTCTTTGAGATAGCCCCACAAGAAAAAATTCGGTGCAGTCAAATCTGGCGATCGTGGTGGCCATCTTAAATCGCCGTTTTTAGAAATTAACCGATTTGGAAATTGTTGTCTTAATAAGGCCATCGTTGCACGGGCTGTATGAGCTGTTGCACCATCTTGTTGAAACCATATATTGGCGTTTGGTGGCAATTGCGGAAATAAAAAATTTTGTAGCATTACTCTGTAACGTTCTCCATTTATTGTTTCACATACACCTTGATCGTTTTTAAAAAAAAAGGACCGTAAACTTTTTGGGCGGTAATGCCACACCAAACGGTAACACGAATTGCGTGTAAAGATTTCTGATGAAAATTTTTGGGATTTTGGGATCCCCAAAATCTGTTGTTTTGTTTATTTACGAAACCGTTCAAGTGAAAATGCGCTTCGTCGGTCATCATTAAATTTGACAAAAAATTTTCATTTTGATCAACGAGATTTAAGACTGCTCTAGCATATTCCAAGCGCAATACGAAGTCCTCAGGATTTAGTTTTTGGACTAGTTGGATTTTGTAAGGGAAGAGGTGCAAATCGTGTTTTAAAATTCGCCGAAGAGTGCGGTCAGAAAGCTGCAACTGGGAAGATCGTCTTCTCGTTGATGTCTCCGGATTTTCTTCGACGCTCTGTCGCACAGCATCAATATTTTCGGCCGATCTGCCAGTTCGAGGTCTGCCCGTACGTCTTGAATCTCCGACAGTCCCATATTCAGCAAAATTATTCACCAACGAACGAATGATTGGACCCGTTGGAGCAGTTCTTACACCATAAAATCTTCTGTATGCACGTTGAGTATTAATTATCGAACGATGATTTTCAATGAATAGAAAAACAATCTTAGTTCTTTGCGCAATTGTATAGCGTTCCATTTTTAAATATTCTCCCAAGTTTAATTTCTGAAATAGGAAAAAAGAAAAAGTTAAATACTCGCAAGCAAAGAAGTTACAATTGTTTTACATCATATAGTAACTTTAGCCGCACCCTGTAAATCCAAACCATCCAGGAACCAACTCAAATACACCAGCTATTTAGGAGGAGTCCAGTGACATACTCCTGGCTTACATTCATCATGACTTGACGGTCAAGTCCTACCTTTATGGATAAAAGACGCGGATATCAAACGTGAGAAAGGTGGAAGTTAAAAAGGCAATGACCAAGAAGTCAAGTCTCGATGAGTGTAAACCAGGAGATATAGACGAATTATATGTAGAGATTAACCCTTGCTTGCCACATCTCGCTCAAAAAATTCTCTCTCAAAACTAGAATATTTGAACGTTGTTTTAAAAAAAATATTTTAAGTTTCAAACATATTCACTCTATCTATTTCTTAACATGTGACAAACTTAACAAAGTTGTGTGGGCGACTTTAAAAATATTTGTCCTTTTTCTCCCTTGAACAAATCTTAAAAAACCTGTTTTTTATTTAAAAGAGAAAATATCAAAAGAGAAGGAAAAAATATCTGCGAAAACAGTAAATTATTAATAACATTTATCAGTAATAAACTTATGCATATATTAATTGAGAAGTTACTAATATACAATTTAAATATTTATTCGCTATACAGTCATGCTGCGCTTTCGATATTAATTGTCACTGCTTTTGGTATAGTTTGATTTTGTATTTCTTCAACGTGTTGCTGCTTAACGTCCAGATTTAAATATAGTCAGAGAATGAAAATGGAATTACTAGCTCTACATAAAATAAATGAATAAATATCCGAATTTAATTACCTTTAATAATTTTAATTAAGATGTGCACGACTGGATTTGGCGATTCGTCTGGTAGTTGGTAGAATTGGTTGTAAACTTATAAACTGCCACATAAGGTGCGGCCTAATTAGGCTACTAAAACTGGAAAGGTGTTGTAAGCAAACGACAGCAAAATTGCACCTGTAGGTATCCTTTTCTTTTAGCTAATGAACCAGTTTGAAAATGTTTTGACATACATTTCATTGTTAAGCACACTTGGTAAATGAAGCAATCCATACTCATTCCGCCTGGACCAATAATTCAATTGTAATATATATACGTATAATGGCTACAATAAAAAATTTAATATACTGAAGAAATATCAACGCGTAATAAATGAGATGAAAGCCGATTTTTCGAGAATTTCAATATAAGTAAATACAATAAATGTTGCGAATAGGAAGAACGTTCACGCCAAACATTAATTAAAACACGCCAAATTCTTATTTAAGAACAATAAAGTACGTATATAACAGCAATATAATTTGATGCTACACCCAAAACAAAGCTTCGTACTATGTACTAAATAATTATTATATTACCAAGCTGTTTGTTCTTTTCAGCCTACGAACGACTTTGTGAATAATACAAATGACCGTTTGTTCATTGTACAAAGAAATATTTGTATATTTAACAAACGCATTCGTTTCATCTACAAAGATACGAACAAATATACGAACAATGTTCGTTCAGTTCACAAATTTATACATTATAGATTTTTACAAACTAGCGTTTGTAGAATGTACAAAGTTACGAATTCAAAAATTTTATGTACAAAACATTTGTACATTCTACGAATAGCCTCTGTTTGTATTTCTACAAAGATTTTATTTATAATTTTATCCTAAATATTTTTTGGGTGTATACTTGCATTCATTGGATTAAATTGATACGATGCTAATAAATTCAATCTAAAAGAATTCTTACCTTATCACTCAGGTAACTGGCCGCGGCAAATAGTAACAGGAAAAATCTTGGAGTTGAAGACTGTAACGCCCTTTTATTCTTGGTTTATATAATTTCTCTTTATTTTGACACCTTGCACACAAAAATATTACACAAAACACTAACATTTTCTGTATAAATATACTTCTGATTTGATTTATAATTTTTAGATTGAGTTGATTCAAAAATTCGATTTAATTGTTGCACAGTGGTTCCCTTTCCGTATAAAAGTGTGACAAAAACATTCCCAATCGAGATTTTGACAAAAAATTTTGTGTACATACTCCTGGAAAGATAAATTAATTATACGCCCACCTCCCATAAAAAGTGATAGATTTTTTCTTATTTTCTCCACTGTTATGAAAGCGATTTTGCTGACATTTCGGCTGTCATTGTTGTAGTGTTAGGTCGCAACAGAACTACGCCCACCTCCCATACAAAGTGATGGACAAAATACTTGAAAATAGAATTTGCTTTGCTCAAGATTACATATATGTGATTATATATGTGAATCAGTGATCTGCAAGCGATGGCATTTTCGCTACTTGCTATCTACCCTTAACAAATACAGTGACAGTCTGACCGCACTACGCAAGCGCTGCGATTGTTGTGTCGAACATACTTGCAACATTGAAAGCCAACTGTGTATGAGCGTGTCGTAAGACCACAATAATGCATGTTCGAGTTGTTGGTTTGATAACCAGCGCAGGGTCTTTTTAACTTCTGGTATGCAATGGTAAGTATGGTCATTTACAAGCAACAAAACAAAGACATATAGCGTAACTCCTGCAGAAAAAACCAGCGCTTATTTTGTTCTCCAAACACAAAATATTTGCAGTAACATTGCAATAACATTGCAGTTACTTTGCGTGACTTTTAAGAGCTTGTAGCTCATAAGCTAATGGTTCAATTGAGCTGATTTCTTTTTTAAAATAAATTCTAAAGTTTAATTGAGTAAGCAATAAAATTTGTTTAGTAAATTTTTAAAGATATTTATTAAATTTAGTTTTTTAAGAAATTATATAAGACGCCATTTTACTATAAAACACCTTTAGTCACTGATTTTGATAAGATTTTGTATGCATGCAGATCTCTAATAAAGCTACAACTTTTGTTCAATTGTTCAAAATTTTGAAATAATAGGGTCGCCACCTAATAATATGTCTTTTCAAGAGTTTAAAACTGATAAATGACGTTTAAAACTCTTGAAAAGACATATTATTAGGTGTCAACCCTATTATTTCAAAATTTTATAATTTTGAAATTCTGAAAATGGATTCAGATTCAGCGACCCATTTTTGGCGTACCATTTTTTTTGTCAGCCCCGAATTAACAAAACTACAAAAAATTAAGGTGGCAACCCTATCCATCTTGAATTTTAAAATTCTGACTTTAGATTCGAAATCAGCGACCCCTTAACACTGATAAATGATGTTTAAAACTCCTAAAAATACATACTTTTAGGTGGCAATACTGTGGTAAAAATTTAGGTGGCAACCCTAACCTCCATCTTAAATTTTAAAACTGTGACATTATATTCAAAATCAAATCCGTTGTCAGAATTTCAAAATTACAAGAATTCGCAAAAATTAAAAAAATCTAGGAGGCAACTCTATCCGCCATCTTAAATTTTAAAGTTTGACATCATCTTCGAAATAAGTTACCCCTAAAACTTCCTAAAACTATTTACTCTATTCATACTGAAGTAATCTACAAACACTTGAGTAAAAATGCAGTGTACGCGCTGATTTCATCGTTCGTAAGCTTACTTTTGTATCACTGCTTAGCCGAAGTTGAAATCAACCTGCAATGGTACACGAGGCATTAGCTCAAAATAATGCATAATTATAACGATTGCCGTTCGTGCGCTGTGGTTTATACACATAATTATTTTATGCAAACATCTATACTTTCCACTGAAGTTGAAGCACACATCACACAGTGTTTGTTTTTGGTACAATTGGCTAATGCAACATGTTTGATGTTGTAAGTGAGCTCGATGGCGTAGAATATGTTGAATGGTATTAATGATATTGAAGTCATACAAAAACCAAGTATGTACTGAGTGTAAAAGCAGTTGCAGTTCATCGCTGCAGGTCTCTGATGTGAATATTCGAACGCTGCTGCTACCACTTTGTATATTATCAAACAATGTTCGTTCATATCAGTAATGTATGTATTATAAATTTTTACAAACGAGCGTTTGTAGAATGTACAAAGTTACGAATTCAAAAATTTTTAAATTAGAGCCAACACTACAAATGTTTGAACTATGTACAAAACATTTGAACATTCTACAAATAGACTTCTACAAAGATTTTATTCGTAATTTTATCCTAAATATTCTTTGGGTGCGCACGTATGAAAAGTCGCTAAACACATATAGTTCTCATTTAAAATTGCTTTAATAAATCTCAAAAAATATTTTTAATTTTCCTCCCATTATATTACGATTTTTTTTTTTTTTGTGTTCGATATGCCAGAAAGGCCGCTTTAAAGATTTTTGAATGAAGACAAGTTCTTAGGATTTTTCAATGCCACTTTAAGGATTTTTTAAAAAAATCAAATGAAATATGTTGCCACTGTATTTTGTTAAAACATCGTCTAATTTGGATTTTCGCTATTTCTTTTCGAAAATTAATATATTCTCTCTAGTTGCTTTTGTCATATTTGCATTTTAATAACTCATTTTGAAGAAAAATCAATTGAAGAAAGTGATGCGTACCAATCTTCTTAAATATTTTTTAAAAAAACGACTTTTGCCCATATATTAATATTAAATTGCCCAAAATATTAATATTTTTAGTGAATATTTCCCAATCTCTTTCCGTTTTGTAAATAAATAACTTGTAAATTAACTCCATTCCGTTATTCATTAATTTGAAAAAAAATAGGGCCCACTCTAATATAAGCATGCATGTGCCGCACGGTGGGGCGATCCCATACAAAGGGTTGGACATCCAGAAAAAAGTGCAACTTGCAAATTTTTATAATATTTTGATACATTTCGATAGAAATATATTTGGGCTATTTGAATTCGGCAGTTTTTTATTTTAAAGTGCGTACTTTTGTTTTTGTAAAGCCTCAAAGTTGATATTTTGTAATATAAAAAATATAGTATTTTTTTAAAGTTCTATAACATTTTATTAAACTGCTTGATTGAACAGATCTTTATATTTTCTGAAAGGGTATACTCTAAACTTGTAAACCAGATATTTTGTTTTAAGTTTTTTGCTATCCCGTTATTGCGATAAGGAATAAAAATTAAAAATTAAAAAAATTATTAAATTTGAAAAATAAAAAAATTTCCAGGCTTCGCCAGGATCAAAGTACTTTACATTACAAAAACTGATAGTAAGAAATGTTATTTAAAAAAAAATTAGCGTGCGCCATCCATCGCCTTCTGAGAATTTCACTATCAAAATTGTATTCCTCGGATTTTTTTATAGCATTTCTTACAAAGTTTGCCTATAACAGCGTAACTATAGGAATTGATTGAGTTTGATTAGTGATAAAATTTTGCGATTGGATAAGAAAACAAGTTTGGGATGCATATATTTTTTTAACCCATTCCGGCCCGGCTCCGTGACCTTTTGTAAACGGAAAAAATAGATATTTTGCTTTGGTTGCGGCATAGCACCCATACTAGTAAAGTGACATAAATTTATTGCAGTAAATAAGTGTAGACAATTTTAATGCAAATATTTTGGTATACTGTTTATTTATCTGAGACGTCTGGTTCTTGAGATATATTTAAGACACGATCCAAATATCGTTAAAAGTTTCAGTAAAAAAATTGCAAAAACTGATACAGTACAGATAAAGGGTATGAAATCCACTTAAAAGTGATCTGCCAATAAACACAGATGTTAAATCTTTAACCGTCAATAATTTATATGAAATATATTTTAAATGTTCAATGCAAGCAAGATTTATTAATGAAGTTGGCAGAAGTAGGTGACGTCTATCATTTCGGCACTGTAGCAATCTCAAAATAAAAAAAAAGGAAATATTGCCATATTTTGAATGACAATCCAAAGAAAAATTCCATGTTTTGTTGCGTGATCTTTTTGATTCAAGGAAAAAAGACGTGTGTTATTTTTCTTTTGTAATTAAACGATTTTATGTTATATTACAGGTAAAAAATTTTAACATATACATATATGAATTGCTTTGTTTAATATTTTACATTTAGTTTTGCGTAAAATTTTAATATATTTCAGGTATTTAGCATAGCATCTGATCTTAAAATTAATATCACAAAATTCAAAAATTACTGTTTAGAAACAGCAAAATTATACGTTGAACTTTATGATTAGTACTACATGTCTGTTACTGTACATAAAATATTAATGCACAGTGGTAAGTGCGAAAGTACCCATAGGTCAGTTATCCGAGGATGCGGAAGAGATCAATCACAAACTATTTCGGTTCTTCAGACTTCACAACACGAGAAAATTTGCAAGATCTGCTTGCAATTCAGATCTTTTGCATGCCCTTCTGCTCAATTTAGATCCTGTACTTTTAAGCCTTTTATTAAATAAGTTAACAGTTGCGATGATCGAATGGATGAGCATATGCACTTACACTCACGCGGCCGAGGTTGGTCTCCGGATAATGATAATTTTTCAATTGCTGGCAAAATTGGTTGGAAATTCAGCAGACATGCTCGCCTCCATAGCCGTTTTTATCTTTTTTCTATAGGATTATCCTAGGCCGACATGTATGTCAAATTACCTGCCGTAGCAGCAATGCAGCATGCATCTCATGGTATAAATGCGGCATTAATGCCGAGAGATGCATGCAGCATTGCTGCTAGGGCAGTTCTTTTGGAAGACATGTATAACTTCTGCATTCATACCAAAAGATGCATGCTGCATTGCTGTTACGGCAGTTCATTTGGCAGACATGCCGGCCTAGTACATGCTTATACAAAAAAGATATAAGCTGGCATGGAGGCGAGCATGTCTCCTGTCCTTCCGAGGCATGTTGTCGGCAGATATACAGCAGGGCTCCTTTTCCAAGTGGGTAAAGCCGTTCGACAGCCATCGTGAATACATGTATACTTAAAGTAAGGCATACAAAATGAATTAAGAAAAAAAAAACAGATGCGTCGCTGGACACACGAGAGAAGCGAAGCTTTTTCGCAGTTTTATACATTTCATAATTGAATGGTTTTTTTAATAAAAAAATTTTTAAATTGAAAAATTTTAAATACCTAATGTTAACTATAAAAATAATTTTCCACCAGTAAATTGTATTACCTTGCATTATTTTTTTACATTAATTTTGAATTATTTTAGTAAATGTTAATGAAATTATTGGGTTTTAATATCTAAAATATCAAACTTATATGAAATAGATGTAATGTCATCGATATTTCTAGCAAATATTACATCAATAGTTGTCCTTATCTTGTTGTGCAAATATTTGGATCGCTTGTCATTCGCAAATTATATTTATCAAAACAGCATTGTTTAAGGCTTAGAATTTTTATGAAACTGATTTTTTTATATTTCAAAAGTATAGTCTTTCTGACGCTAATGTCCAATAACAATAGAAGTAACATAATGTGATCTAATGTCAGTTGAGCAGTGCGTTCTTTTACTTATTGTTTGAAACAATTCTTTCTTATACAAGTGGTTTTGATAAACGTAACGTAACGTAACGTGACTGAACGTATAAATCCGTGGATTTTAGATGTCTACGTTACTTTACATTACGTCTTGTCAAAAAGCAACTGAACATTGTATTTTCACTTCTACAGCCGTTTTAGTAGGTGTTGAGCCACAGTGTTTCGTCTACAGTCTTTATACTCATTTATCTCGAAACTACTTTTTCCAGCTTGGTGTTGTAGAAAAAAGAAAACCTATTTAGCCGAATCATCTGAAATTTAAAATTGCTGTTCATAACAACGGTGGCTATCGCTGGAACTAGAATCAAAGTATTAATTAAAAAACATCGTATATTTTATATACACCGGTAGAAAACTAGTTGTTTTAAGAACTTAATTTTAAAAAGCGTGTCATTCTGTAAATTTTTCATATTTTTTTTTTTCATAGTGATTAATAATATTCTAGGTTTTTATTTTTCAGATAAATATAACAGTCCAAATCTACAATAGCGCCCATGCCCCTTTTCCTTGAGAGCGACTCATTGAGCGCCATTTTGAACAAGATCAACAATTTTTTAAATTAAAAAAATATTTTTTTTTATGATGAATGAGAGTTACAATACACCTTAAAAGTTTAAATATCTTTGTTCAATATTTTAACTTTTTAAAAAAATCCTAAAAATACCTTAAATTTTCGAGCACTAGACCACCATCCTTGCCTTAAGTGCTTATGAACATTCATGTCTGAATTCTCAATTAAAATCCACCCGTTCAATGGAATCTTGCTGCTTTTGTTGTTTGGATAGCTAATGCAAAATGTTTTTTAATACGTTTCCATAGCGAGTTTATCCTAGGTTGGGTTTTCTTCAAGTTGACATAATAGCGTTTCCAGCTCGAAAGTGTTTCCATGCACAACATTGAGTCGAGTTGGACTTCGGCCATTCTATTCGCCATTTTTTCTTAGTATAAATGTGTGCATTCAGAAGGTGCAAAATTTACTAAACATATTGAGTCTTTGATCAGTATTAGTTTCCGCTACTTTGTGTGCCTGCTGAAAGGTTTGTTACATTTTATGTCAACGCAGTGGCAGAAATAAAATAAAATAACAAATAATCATGAAAACCTCACTCAACAGTTGAGCAAATGTTTCATATATCTAACGCAGCCAATCTAACTCAGTTAAATCTAATAAGTTTCGCGGAGTTTCGTGGATTTAACGAAATTCAACTCAACTCGCATTTCCATGGGAAGTTAATCCCGAGTTCACCTCGATTTAACTCACCATGGAAACGTAGTATTTGATCGATTATTGTGATCTGCTGCATTATAGCTTCACGCATTCACAATAGAATATGTAGGGCAGCTAATGAACACTCCCTTTAATAAATTCCTGTCATCTACTGCAACATAGCTTCACTTGATATTGAATGAATCACATCGTATCAGAAATGGTTGGGTTGGTGTAGTGGTTAGTGTGTAGAACTATCGATCGGAATGCGCGAGTTCGATTCTCACGCTTGCTAAGAAGTATATTTAATTTTATATCATCTTGTTGTAATAGACGCAAGTAAAAAAAAAACAATAATTCTAAGAAAAAGCTGTATGGGAAAAAAGTGTCGTTTTTCAGATTTCACTCAAGCAAATCACAAAACGAGGCGTAAAAAGTTTCGCTTCAATAACGCTTTAAAAAGGAGAAGAAAGTGGAGCTAGAGATTTAAGGAAAATTTATGAAAATTGTAGTAATTACCTGTTATTGTAGTAATTGTAGTTTCGTCAAAAATTTTTTTATTTATAACGTTTAATAGAACAGTCCAGCTGAACGCAATTAATGTTTTTTGGCAGTTATGTGCTGATTTTTGTATTCATACAATGTTGTCACACTTAAAATTCCTGCAATTTATTTACCTGACGAATGGTTGTACCATGACAAACGGTGCATTTCCTGTCCTTTTTAACCTCTGTCTTCATCTAGTTCTCTCTCTCTCTCTCTATCTTCCTCTGAGTACCTACAACATGGGTAGCGTGGTGCATGAGACAGAATTCGGTAAATTATAATTTCCGGAAAAACAACACTATTTCGCTTGTTTACCACTGATGATGGTGATGTTGGTAGCGTCTGCGGAAGGTGTCAGCCATGGTGTCCGGGTTGTTGAGCTGCTGAACTGCACTGAGTAACATTTGCAGCAAATGGCTGGTGTTGCTGCTGGTTATTGCTGTTGCTGTTGGTTTTGTTCCTGTTGTCGTTGTTGATGCTGCATGTTGATAACTGCCTGCATACAAAATTCGCTTTAATATTATAACGCAGCAAATACAACATTACTTAAATATTTACTATAGCCAGTTGTGGCCTTTATTTGTGGTTATGCTAGTGCTACCAACACCACCTCCACCAACACCCACTTTTTAAACAAAACATATCGATTTTTGCTGTAAATAAATTTGTCGCTCACTATTTTGGGGCATATTTTTGTTGTTTTTTGCTTTTTGCTTTAGTTTTGCTGCAATTGTTTTATTGGCAATATAATTTTGAGCTTTGCTGTTGCTGCTGTTGTTGTGACGATTGATCAAAAGGATTTAAATTGCATTAATAGCATCATTTACACACTCACAAACAGATAAGTATGTATTGCATGCGTATTGCTGCCGTATGTGTTTCTGTAAAAACATCTCAGTAAATAGTTCCTTTTGTATTGCTGCAAATGCAGTGCATTTCGCTTTTATGCAGAATAATCGTAAATTGAAATCATTTTCTTTTATGTATTTAAAAAAAAAAACAAAGAACAAATAATGATGTATTCTTCTTGTTTACAGTAGCTGCCTTTTAATAAAGTCAACAAAGTATTTAAATTGCTATATGAAGAAAAACAAAAATGCCTCTCTCCTCATTATTCACATGTTGAAAGAATTCTATTTGTATTTGTATTTTGTATTTATTTATAAGACATTATTACAAATAAGAACTAAGTTCTTTTACAGTACAACAAGTAAAAGTACCTATAAATAAGTTAAGATAATAAACAAATTGTTTATATATAACAATAAATTAATAACAGTGACTATAAATAAGATAATGAACTACATTAGATAATGATTAAGAGATTAATAATAATAAAATCAAAATAAAAAATCTTGTATCAATAAATATAAGAATAATAATATGATGAATAATATAATGAATGAAAAATAAGAATATGTAAAGAAAAAAGAGAAAGGATAGAAAAATAAATTAAGTTGAAGAAGTTAAGAAGTTGAGAAGTGAGTTAAAATAAATTGCCTAAAATTTTCCGCCCGTTCGATTTTTCTTAAATTACGTGGTAACGCATTCCACAGTCGCATTCCACAGTTAATGAACAAAAAAGATTGGAAGAAGTTAGCGAGCCATGTCTTGGAACTATAAGTATCTTGCATCTTCTAGACAAACTGAACTGCAGTTTTTCATATAGGTAATAAGAAGTTTTACTATGTATTATTTTATGAAGGTAGATACAGTTTCTAGCATTTAAAAAATCAACCAAACTGCACCCAAGTAATGCATTTCTGAAGTGAGAGAGGTGGTCAAACTTTTTTAAGCCAAAAACATTCCGCGTGGCATAGTTATATGCAATATTAAGTTTTAGCAGGGAAGATGAGTCGAGTTTAGTGTACACCACGTCAGAATATGTTATAACAGGTAAGACAAATTGCTTTACTAGCATTCGCCTTAGATCAAGCGTACAAAGACAAGCAGACATTCTTAAATTTCGCAGGATATAATAAACTTTACTAACAACACTATAAACATGATCAACACAAGATAGAGAAGAATTCATACAATAACCCAGATTTACAATTTTTGAAACAACACTTAGCTTATTTGAGCCAATGTAGAGGTCAGGAATGTAATTAAGGAAAGGTTTATTTTTACAGATAGGGAGAATATAAGATTTGGCAGCATTTAGTTGGAGTCCATTGCTAATTGCCCACTGATAAATGTCTCTTAGGTCCTCATTAATTCTGTAGCAGAGGGTATCTAGTAGATCAACACTACTTGAGTGATAGATCTGATTATCGTCCGCATAAGCATGTATAGAAGAATGATTACAAACAGCAAAAATATCATTTAAAAAGATAGAACATAAGAGGGGACCAAGGATCGACCCTTGAGGAACACCACTTATTACCGTTTTATAGCTGGAAAATTTTTGTCCGACTTGAACTTTTTGCAATCTATTAGACAAATAATTTGATATGAGACTCACCGCACTATCACTAAACCCAAAGAAAGACTTGAGTTTCAGACATAAATATTTGTGCCTTAGCTTGTCAAATGCTTTTGAGAAATCTAATAAGCAAAGTAACGAAATAGAACCAGAGTCGTATGCAGGCCGTAAATCATCTATAACCTTAACTACTGCTGAATTACACCCGTGCCCTAACCGAAAGCCAGATTGAAATGGAGACAGGAGCTTATTTTCATGTAAGAATTTATTGATTTGTAGGCTTATTATTTTCTCACAGACCTTGGATAACGTCAGTATAATTATGTATATAACGGGACAGTATACTTATGGGCCTGAAATGATTTGGACTAGATGGATTCGACTTTTTTTCCACAGGTAGCACAATTGCAGATTTCCATGTTGCTAGGAATGTTGAAGATATAAGGAAGTGATTAATAATATGTATTAATGATCTAATTATATGTGGTAAGATTATTTTAATAAATTTAATCGGAACGCCATCTTCTTCTATTGCATTTGATTTTATTTGCATAACACATTTTCCAATATCTAGTTCACTAACAGGTGTAAATTCAAAGAGATTAGGAACATGAAGCTGTGTAGAAGTATCGGGACTTGGACAGTCTGGTAAGATTGACAGCCGCATTTCGGGCCATTCTGTAAATCTCCCAGTTAGCTGAAGATGGGTTGACTTTCCAAAGCTTGTGCAGTTTATTTCTTTTGTTTATGGCATTAAGGACATCCTGCGAGAACCATGGACAAGATAAACTTTTCACTGTTATTGTGCGGATAGGAACATGTTTATCAAACAAATATTTGACAGGGCTTAAAAGGGAACTAAGTTTGTCATCCACAGTACTGAGTTGCCAGCAATCATTGAATGAAAACATAGACACATCAAGAAGCAAGGAGGAAAAAACGACTTAGAAGTCACATTACGAGATAGATTTACATTTAACGTGCAGAAGATTAAATCGTGATCAGATATGAAGAATATTTGGTCAAACAGAAGAACAAGCGAGAGTTTTTAAGAGTTTTTTTAGCTTGCATTCCAAGTAATTTTCATTTCACTAGCTAAATTGCATTTCTTAGCAGCTATAACCATAAAAGTAGGCATCTCCTTGAAATGCAGCAAAAACTCAACAACAACATCAACTATCAAGCAGCCCAAAATGTCGTTAAAGTAATAAAAAGTACATTTAAAAAAGTGTTTATGTGTATATATGTGTGTGTGTGTGTGTGTCTGTGTGTGTTACTGTCCAGAAGAAGCTGCAAAAACTGTTGAGCGTTGATGTTGTCGCTGCTGCAACTAAGTTGACAAATTTAAAAACTTACTTTGTTACAAACGCTTCGCATGACAGCCTGAAAAAGTAAACGAGTTGAAAAGAACAAATAAATCCTCCGCTTCTTAGTCCCATGCCCTCATCTTTTTTCTAATGGCATCAGCGACTTGTGCTGCTGCAAAAGCTTGACTTTTGAAATTATTACACTGAAACGAGGTCAATTGCGAAATGCTCTTAACTTTGTGGCTCTTGAGTTGATGTGAAGTTCGTTCATGCAGCAGACCGGAAATTGTGGACAAACCATTTTAGCATAATTCATGCATTTATGCGAGGTCATAAGTTTTACCCAGAAGGACAAAGAATTATTTTTTTTTTTTTAGAGGTAGTATCGTGCAGTGCAGAGTCAGAACCCGAAAAAGACTCGAAACGATAATACAACATTAACGATTTCATGATCATACAAGCATAATTATACCTCTATTAATTATAAAATACGTTACCAACATAGGGGAGGGGAAGGGAGGGAAGTAGTTTTGAAATGTACTACGACAAGTAACGGTAAGTGGGAGGTGTTTTGATATTGTAACATGACCAAAAATTTAAAAAAACTCGTAAAAATGCTTGCTGATATTTAGCCGGAATTTAAATATATTGTAAAATTTTTATTTCACGAGTATTTTATTTTAATTTTCTTTAAAAATGTAGAAGATTTGCAGGAATGTGTTATAAAATGACAAAAATATGTCTTTTAAGAAAAATATATTTATATGATTTGAATAGTTTAAATTTACAGTATGTAGATGTAATTTGTTCCTAGCAGATGAGGTTCTGCTTTAAAAAAAAAATAACCAGAGATTATGCTAGAAGGCTTATAATTTTTAAAACTTATAAGAACAACAAGTTAAAAAATTCAAATCGTTACAAAAATCAAAGCGGGTACCATTAAATTTTTCTTAGTAGAAATAAAACAACAAATTATGTGTCAAACTAAAACAGTTTTTACTTAATAATGATAAGTCTTATGAAATAGTATAAAAAATGCATTTTCTGTTTTTAATGTTTTTACTACAGAAACAACATTATTTATTTTCTCAATTAAGCAAATATTTAAAAAAAAATAATTTTATTTATCAGCTACATTAAACAAAAGTTGGAAGGCTCGAACCCCCCCCCCCTGAGTAAAATCCTGGCTACGACCATGATAGACATATGTATTAAAAACTTGGTATCAACAGTGAGCTTATTTTTTAAATTTATAAAATTGACCTAATCCATTTGATATTTTCTTTTGTATTCTTTTTATATGAAAATTCCATACAAAGTTGTTGCTTAGCGTAAAGCCCAGGAACTTATCTTAATCCTTCTTCACGACTTTCACTGTTTTTATTTTCAATTTTTTTAAAAAAGTGCCATTATTTTGAAAATATTCCTGTGATAATAATTACCCTATGGTCCTGACCAGAGACGTAAGGAGCCCACATGTCAAATTTAAGGAAAATCCATGTACAGTGGCTCACAACGAAAGTCGGGCAGTTATTTCTTAACAATTTTGCATTGATTTCAGAAATGAAAATGTATTAAGAAAATTGCAATATATATTTTTTCAAATGTTATTTTTTGGTGAACAAAATTAAACACAAAAATAATTAAAATATTAAAACATAACGGTGAAACAAATTTAAATCTAAACAACCTATAAAAACGAGCTCACATCGAAATTCGGGAAAGTAAAGAAAAAATGCAAATTATGGTCCGTAAACCGTTATTGCTGCTTTAAACTTTTTATTACAGTTGGAATAACTTCAGCTAAACGCAAAACTTAAAAAAATAAACATTTCTCGAAAAGTGAATTAATCAACACCGGCAGAAATGCAGCTCGAGATAATCATTATTTGAAAGAAAAATCCGAGCGACAACTTTCACAAATCGTCTTAAAAAATGAATCAACAGTGCACGATATGATCAAACCTTATATACAAGATAAGAGAATATGCCATAAGGAACGTATAGTAGCTAAAAATAAATTTAGCTCCAAAGATGAAAGGAATGTTTTAAGAGAAATAATAAAAGACCTATTTTTATCTGCACCAAAACTAGAGGTCAATTTGAAAAAGAGTGCACACTCAGAAACAATTTGAAGAGTTTTGAGAAAAAAATGTATTAAATAGAAGAGTAGCACGAAAAAAGCCATGTTTTAGCAAGAAAAATATAAAAGAACTCCTCAATTTCGTGTATGAGCAAATGACCAAAGACTTTTCATTCTGGAGCAAAATTTATTAACAGAATAAATTAGGATATTTAGCACTTTGTAATTATAAGCATTTATTAAATGTTTTGGTTACCGATGAGAGTAAATTTAATTTATTTGGCTCAAATGGAAGGCGGAAACCGAATGAAGAATTTTGCAATACAAATTTTAAACATACGGTTAAGCATAGTAGAGGATCAGTCATGGTTTGGGGTTGTGTCTGTTGTTGGAATGATTTATTTTATTGATAATTTAGTATAATGGACTAAAATATGTTCCTTGACATTCTCATGGCGCACGTAAAAAAAAGTGCGGGTAAATAAGGGATTGCAGACAATTTTTAGTTTTGCCAAGACAATGACCTGAAGCATACGACACTCTTGGTAAAGAATTGTGTACTTTATATTTGTTCAAATGTCATAAAAACAACCTCACAAAGCCCAGATTAAAATGTTATAAAACATCTATGGGATGAAATTGAACCCAGAGCGTATCAGAGATGGACAACTAAAGAAGTATTAAAATGTATCTTAAGTGAAGAATGGAATCAGATTAGAGCTGATGTTTGTAAAAATTTAGTATCTTAAGTGAAGAATGGAATCAGATTAGAGCTGATGTTTGTAAAAATTTAGTTACACCCATCCCAAAAATGCTGCAGGCAGTCATAAAAGAAAAAGGATTGGCAACAAAATATTAAATTCTTAGCTTTAGCATTGAATTCCCTATCTGCCCGACTTTCAATGTGAGCTCGTTTTTAAAGCTTTGGTTTGATTTAATTTTGTTTACCGTTATGTACCAATTTTGCTCACCAATAAATAACACTTTGAAAAAAATATTTACTCCAAGTTTCTTCTTACATTTTCATTTCTGAACCCAATGCGAAAGTGCTAAGGAATGCCTGCCCGACTTACGTTGTGAGCCACTGTACGAGATTTTACATGATCGCATACACACAGGTAGAAAAAATTTAAAAAATAACATTTTTGGAATCCTTCAAAATGTTCAGCGCTGAAAAATTAAAATTAAATGTACTGATTTTTTTTTACAGTTTTATTATATGTATAGACTAGCTAAAACCCGGCACGTTGCTGCCACTCTCCCTTGTCAAAGACCCATAAAATGTTATCAGTTAAACAGCTTGTCTAAATTTAGGTCGAATACTGAATTCCGGCGTTGTGCGATCTATAACTCTAAAGCTATTTGAAAGCACAAAGTTGGGTTGTAAGGGAAGTGCTACTCCCCTTTGCCCTACCCATAAATTGGGTTATATAGGAGTGCCACGCCCTCTTCATCACCGCTAATAGAATGTAATCAATTAAACTGGATGTGTACATGGAGGTCGAATACCGAATTCCAAAACTGTGCGACATATAACTCCAAAACTATTCGATAGCACAAATTTGGGTTGTATGGGAGGTGCCACTCCCCTTTTTCCTACGCCCATAAAATTTTACCAATGAAACTGCATGTGGAAATTGAGGTCGAATACTGAATTTCGATGCTGAGTTACCTATAACTCCAAAGCTATTGGATATCGCAAATTTGGGTAAAGTTGGAGGTGTCACGCCCCCCCGACAAACTCTAATAAATTTTATTAGTAAATCTGCATGCGTAAATTTTGGTCGAATACTGAACTCCGCCGCTGTGCGACTTTGCACTCCAAAGCTATTCGATATCACAAATTTTCGTTGTATGGGAGGTGCCACTCCCCCTTGACCAACGCTCATAAAATGTAATCAATGAAACTGCATGTGTACATTGAGGTCCAATACTGAATTCAAAAACTGTGCGACCTATAACTTCAATGATATTCGATATCGCAAATTTACGTTAAATGAGAGGTGCCACGCCCTTCTTACCAATGAACATAAAATTAAATCAATGAAACTGCATGTGTACATTGAGGTCGAATACTGAATTCCGGCATTGTGCGACCTATAACTCTAAAGCTATTTGAAAGCACATAGTTGGGTTGTAAGGGAAGTGCCACTCCCCTTTGCCCTACCCATAAAATGTAAGTAATGAAAGTGCATGTATAAATTTAGGTCGAATACGGAATTCTTACGCTGTCAATCTATAACTTCAAAGAAATTCGATATCGCAAATTTGGGTTGTAAGGGAGATTGCCACGCCTTTCTGTCCAACGCCCATAAAATAAAATCATTGAAACTGCATGCGTAAATTTAGGCCAAAAACTGAATTCCAAAGCTGAATTCCTATAACTTCAAAGATATTCGATAGCACAATTTTGTTGTATGGGAGGTCCAACTTCCCCTTGACCAACTCCCATAAAATTTCATCACTGAAATGGTACGTCTAGATTGTGGTCGAATACCGAATTTCTAAGCCGTGCGGCCCATAACTATAAAGCTATTCGATAACACAAATTTTTTATTTATTTGTGGGACGTAAAAGGGAGTGTTGCATTTCTTCTTAAACCATCTCGTACTCAAAGCAAAGCCACTTACAAAATTTCAGCTCAATCGGACCAATAGTTTCGAAGTTTTTGATATTTTCTTAAAAGTAGGCGTAGAATAAGAGTGACCACGCCCGTTTTTATTAAAGTTAATGACAGTTATCATACGAACTTATTTACTAAATTTTAATTTAATACGACCAAAACCGTCTTAAATATACCATTTTTATTGATTTGTGGGTGATAAAATGGGTGTGGCATTATTTTTTCGTAAACTTTTGCGTAGCAGTTACGAACAAACGCGTAGAAGGAAGTATTTAATTTGGTCCAGTCATTTTCAAGTATTAAGCATCCGAACAAATCACGATTCATTTTTATATAGACAGATATTGATTTGTGGGCGGTAAAAATGGGTGTGAAAACATTTATGTACCGTAACTGCCTCTTGGAGCACCTACACAGCAAGTTTCACTATAAAAAGGTGTTGAACTCTGGAATTGCCATGATTTCGAAAAAGTGGGCGTGCATATATTGCGACCACGCCCATTTTTTGTACAGTTACTGACAGTAACCATCTGAACAAAATTACTAAATCTTAGTTTTTACGACTGAACCCGTCTGGTATATATCCCTTATTTGGTTTGTGGTCGATAGCGCAAATTTGGCTTGTATGGGAGGTACCACGCCCCCTCGTTCAAACGTTACCAAACCTCACAGGAACACTCACTCTTCTCGGCAGACGTTGTTCTGCCACAGACCGCCTTACTGCCAAATACGAACATGTCAAGAAATGCCAAATATATTCACCATTTTCAGTATAGCTGCCGAAAGTAGCCATGCACTAAATAACCAAATTTAGTCTATACGATCAAACCATGCGAAATATAAGCCTTTTTTTTGGTACACTTGCCGAAAGTAACCATATGTACTGATTTACAAAATTTTTGTCTAATACGTCCCAAACCGTTGAAATAAAACGGTTTGTGGGCGGTAAAAGGGGGGGGGGGGCGAGGAAACCAATTTTTAGTACAGTTGCTGACAGTAACCGTACAAACTAAGCCAACATTTTAGCTCAATCGACCCAGTAGTCAATTTTCATGATTTCTCAAAAAGTGATTGTGGCTATAGAGCGATGACGCCTTTTTTAATACAGTTGTCGAAAGTAACCATACAAACTTAGGTATCACATGTTAGTCTCATACGGTCAAAACTGTTTGAAATATAGCATTTGCACTGATTTGTGGGCGCAAAAAGGGGGCGTGAAAACCAATTTTTCGTACAGTTACTGTCAGTATTTACACAAACCAAAGTACCAAATTTAAGTCTTATACGACCAAAACCGTCTGAAATAAACCTTTTTCATTTATTTGTGGGAGGTAAAAGGGGGCGTGGAAACCCATTTTTAGTACATTTGTCGACAGTAACCGTACATACTAAATTACAAAATTTTAGCCTACGACCAAAACTGACTGAAATATAACATTTTTATTGATTTGGGGGCGGTTACAGGGGGGTGTGGCAATTTTTTCCTCAACCATCTCGTTCCTGCAACAAATCGACTGCCAAAATTTCAGGTCAATCTGTTCAGTAGTTTTGAAGTCTATAGACATCACACATCCAGACACACATCGTTTTGCTTTTTATGTATATAGATATTGATTTGTGGGCGGTAAAAGTGGGCGTGAAAACAATATAAAGAGGCGCAATATATAGAGGCGGTCACTAATATATAGTGACCGCCTCTTGGAGCACCTACACAGCAAGTTTTACTGTAAAAATCTGTAGAACTCCGGAATTGCCATGATTTCGAAAAAATAGGCATATTTATATTACGACCACGCCCATTTTCTGTACAGTTACCGACAATAACCATCTGAACAAAATTACCAAATCTTAGTTTTTTACGATTGAAACCGTCTGATATATATCCTTTTATTGGTTTGTGATCGATAGCGCAAATTTGGCTTGTATGGGAGGTACCACGCCCCCTCGTACAATCGTTACCAAACCTCACAGGAACACTCTCAAGATGTGGCTTCAGTTTCCCTGAAAATTTCATAAAGATCGGTTCAGCGGTTTTTGAGTCTATACGTGATATAGCCACATACCCACATACATACATCCATTTTTATATATATAGATTAATACATTTAGCAGCGCAGGTTCGCTGATTATTAGCATAAAAGAAAACAAAACAAGTTTCAACCGGCTGAAAGATCAGATGAATTTCTTTGCATTAGAAGTCCGGATACACCTGAATGAATAATCCTCAAAAAAGCTTTGAGCTTATTAATTATAGTGGCTTAGAGCATCGATTCGAAGATGGAATAGCTTTTAATGCTGATATAAAATATTTTTTTTTTTTAGTTGTTCCTTATGTTACGTTTGAAATGTCCATAAGGAGAAGGGGTAGGTATAGAAAAGTGCATGTATTCTTGATCAGTATGACTGCTTGAGTCGACTTTCCAATACATCTGTCGGTCAATCAGTCTTTAAACGATAATTGTTGTCAAAACCAAACCAGATTAATGCGAATTTTTACTTATAAAATCATATATCTCAAAATTGAATTGAGACATAAAGCAAGATTTAAAAATTTGTTTTAGCAGAGCTTTTCCACTCCTCGATTCAAATATATTATTGCTTTTCTTTAGAATTAGAATCACAATTTCCATGACGATTTAAATCTCACACAGAATAACCCTTACTTTATGTAAACATCAGCATTTTGCGTGGGCTCCACATTTAGTTTTTGCTTACATTAAATAATTTTTTTTTGAAAAGTTTTACGAATTCGCTAATCCTCACACTCAACGCTTCTTTTTTTTTCGACTCCAACTTTCTGCACAAAATTTATCAGATCTGTTATATTTCAACAGCTACCCGAAAACTAGCCGAACAACAACTACAGCGAACAACAAAAAATTATCTCGCAATTAATTTTCCTAAGTCTGCGCAAGCACTTGAAATCCTTGAAATAGCAATTGAGCTTTTTCAAAAGCTCTTTTGTTTAAGCTGTTTTCTGCTTTTGGCTTGTTTGCTGCCCATAAAATCCTAGATTTGCATAAATATCGCGTATTTTGCTAAATCTTCATCTTGCTTTTACTCTTTCTTTCTTTCTTTGCTTTTGGTCTACTTTGTTGATTTTGACCAACACTTTGTATTTCCTAAAACTGCTTTTAGTTGTTTTTTTTTAGTTTACTTTTTGCGTGATTTTATTTTCTTTTTTGTTGTTGTTTATTGTTTAGTGCTTTTGCGCCCACGCAAAAACGAACTCGACATAAGCTGCTGCCGCTGTGTCTGCTGTCGTTGTTGCTGTCTAATTTTTTGTTTGTTTGTTAGTGCCAAAAATTACATAAATACAGCCAAGAAAAGCGATTTACACGAACTTGTCGTTTGTTTACATATACTTTTTGTCTTGCTTTTCGTTTTGACTATCTTCTACGTGAGCGGTTTGACCTGCTTTGGTAAAGCAAATCCGTGCGGAATACTGCGGTGTCCTGGTTGCTGGCTTAAACCCTTGAAAGGATGATCAAAGCGTAGCAATGAACAGAGTAAATGAAGATGAATAGCAACTATTCGGATTGTCTGTTGTTTTTGTATCTTTTCGGTAATCGATATATTTTTGAATGGTTTTGTTGTGGGTTTGGAGAAGACAAAACAGTTGGAAGTTCGACACTGTCCAGCTTTGATGTTTTCTGTCATTGTTTGGGGATAGGTACTTTAATCAAATTAATACTAGTTTTTGTTTGTTTTTGATAAGGATAACTTTTTGATCAAGTTTCAGAGAAAGAGTCGTTGTTTTTAGCAATCATTTAAATTAAATCTTTAGAACATTTTTACTATTCTGAGACACCTTTAATTTGAACGATTCGTTAGGAGATGAATGAAATAAATGGAAAATAAGAATGTTTTTAAATAAAACATAATAAAGATTTAAGGCCGGTTTTAATTTCAATATAATCCCATTCAGTGATTTTAAAATACACCCTCAAAATCGCAAGATGTATTGAAAAAAAACCAGAAAGATATATTTATGTATATTCTAGTGAGTACTTGCCTTAAAACTCACAAACAACCACACGATTGCTAAAAGCCTAAAAATTGGTCTTCATAATGCAATATGTGTCGATGTGATCGGACGTTTTTTTTTGTCGATCCTCAGAATATAACAAATATCAGTGGTAAACAATCTTTAATACATTAAAAATTAAAAAAAAAATTATATACTTGATAAACATAACATTCTCCTTCTGGAATGATTGCATCTAATATCTTCTGTGAATAATTGACTGTTTCTTAAATAATTATTTTAATTTGTTTAATTTGAGCTTGTTGCTGAACACAAATTGTCAATAGATACAAAAAAGAATAAAAAATGATAAAATGAAAAAAACTAAAACCAGTACATACAAATTAAACAAGCGCGCGAAACAAAGGAAATGAAAACCAACCGAGGCAACAATGATTCTTGCACGCCAAAGACTGAGAGTGGTGATGTATTGGCTCGGAATATGCGTGCTCAGCTTCTCGAAATGGAAGAACGTCTTAAAAAGAACACAAAATCTGAAATTCAGCAACTTGAAGATCGGCTTCGCTTGCACTCTGACAACTCTTTCAACCGTCTCTCCGCAGAAATAGTGAGTTTAGAAAAAAAGCTTTTAAATGTTATTGATGCCGAAGTCAGTGCAATTAAAAATGAAATTAGCGTATTTGATGCAAAAATTCTCTCGCTTAAAAATCAGCTGTGCGCTTTAACCTCTCGCTGTCACGAATTGGAAAAAATAAAAACTGAGCAGCTAAGCAACAACAACACTAGCAATACTAACTCTGCTTTTCAATCTGATGCTGTCTTGTTTGGGGTGCCGTTTGAACAAGAAGAAAATTTAAAATCAATTTTTAACCGCATTTGTCTTCTAATTGAGTTTCAGCCACCACAAATTAAAAACATTTTTCGTGTCAAACCAATATTGCAAAATCCGAACTCACTCATCATAATAAAATACTTCTCTAAGTTTGATCGCAACCGCGTTCTAAAAGCTTTTGGTGCGTATCGAAAACGAACCAGATCAGCCGTTAATCTGAAAGATGCTGGGCTTAATTCTGACTCCAACGTTTACATTCATGAAAGTTTGGCTGCTGAAAAACGTAAAATCCTGCAAGCTGCGACTACTCTTAAGCTCCAAAAGACCATCTACAACGCTTTTACTTATCGTGGCACTGTTCATATCAGAAAGGGAAAAAAATGATGATAGTATATTCATATCCAGTATTGATGAACTGCGTAATCAAACCTTGGAAGCTGATACTGCTGGATTTTAGTATTTTGTATTTTATTTCTATTGTTCTCTTAAACGTTACTTTTAATTTACTACAACTTCTTACCTTTCTCATTTCTAAACACCTGTTCTCATGTATATTGCCTATATTTTCCTTCCCTTTAGTGATACTTTATGTTAGAACCTAATAGGTTGTCTCTTGTCGCTTTAATGAAAATCAAAAAACTTTAATTCAGGTGTTATATAGACAACATGGTGGTCTTAATGTTGTCCATTTTAATGCCCGAAGCTTAAATGCGGCTAAACTGGATTATATTCGATATATTTTTGAAGAATCATCGGTTGACGTTATTTGCATTTCTGAAACGTGGTTGTCTGATGATATAAGCGATGCAACTTGTAGTATTAACAATTACAATGTTTTTAGAAATGACAGATCTTATAAGAAAGGAGGTGGCGTTGCGGTTTACTGTAAATCTTATCTGAACTCCAAAATTGTAAGTAAATGAAGTGGCACTAGTATTGAATATATAAACATCAGTATTTCTGATAAAAGCACCAAAATCCTCTTGTCATGTGTGTATAATCCCAATAAATGTGATCCTGTGGACCCATTGTTCTGTGAATTGTCAAACCACATTCTAAATAACGACACAATTTTGGTATGCGGCGACTTCAATATCAACCTCTTAAATAATGATCCTTTGCAGCAATCAATGCATGATAAAATATCATCAGTAGGTCTATCAGTAATAAATGTTACTGTACCCACTCGGTTTTCTAATAGTACTACTCCAAGTCTACTAGATTATTTCATTGTGTCAGACACTTCGCTTGTTCTTCTGTTTGACCAAAAATTCTTCATATCTGATCACGATTTAATCTTCTGCACGTTAAATATAAATCTATCTCGTAATGTGACTTCTACGTCGTTTTTGTATCGTGATTTTAAAAATATTATTTATTCCTCATTGCTTCTTGATGTGTCTATGTTCTCATTCAATGATTGCTGGCAACTCAGTACTGTGGATGACAAACTTAGTTCCCTTTTAAGCCCTGTCAAATATTTGTTCGATAAGCATGCTCCTAGTTGCACAATAACAGTGAAAAGTTCATCTTGTCCATGGTTCTCGCAGGATGTCCTTAATGCCATAAAAAAATAAATAAATTGCACAAGCTTAGGAAAATCAACCCATCTTCAGCTAACTGGGAGATTTACAGAATGGCCCGAAATGCGGCTGTCAATCTTACCAGACTGTCCAAGTCCCGATACTTCTACACAGCTTCATGTTCCTAATCTCTTTGAATTTACACCTGTTAGTGAACTAGATATTGGAAAATGTGTTATGCAAATAAAATCAAATGCAATAGAAGAAGATGGCGTTCCGATTAAATTTATTAAAATAATCTTACCACATATAATTAGACCATTAACACATATTATTAATCACTGCCTTATATCTTCAACATTCCCAGCAACATGGAAATCTGCAATTGTGCTACCTGTGGAAAAAAAGTCGAATCCATCTAGTCCAAATCATTTCAGGCCCATAAGTATACTGTCCCGTTATATACATAATTATACTGACGTTATCCAAGGTCTGTGAGAAAATAATAAGCCTACAAATCAATAAATTCTTACATGAAAACAAGCTCCTGTCTCCATTTCAATCTAGCTTTCGGTTAGAGCACGGGTGTAATTCAGCAGTAGTTAAGGTTATAGATGATTTACGGCCTGCATACGACTCTAGTTCTATTTCGTTACTTTGCTTATTAGATTTCTCAAAAGCATTTGACAAGGTAAGCCACAAATATTTATGTCTGAAACTCAAGTCTTTCTTTGGGTTTAGTGATAGTGCGGTGAGTCTCATATCAAATTATTTTTCTAATAGATTGCAAAAAGTTCAAGTCGGACAAAAATTTTCCAGCTATAAAACGGTAATAAGTGGTGTTCCTCAAGGGTCTATCCTTGGTCCCCTCTTATGTTCTATCTTTTTAAATGCTATTTTTGCTGTTTGTAATCATTCTTCTATACATGCTTATGCGGACGATATTCAGATCTACCACTCAAGTAGTGTTGATCTACTAGATACCCTCTGCTACAGAATTAATGAGGACCTAAGAGACATTTATCAGTGGGCAATTAGCAATGGACTCCAACTAAATGCTGCCAAATCTTATATTCTCCCTATCTGTAAAAATAAATCTTTCCTTAATAACATTTCTGACCTCTACATTGGCTCAAATAAGCTAAGTGTTGTTTCAAAAATTGTAAATCTGGGTTATTGTATGAATTCTTCTCTATCTTGTGTTGATCATGTTAATAGTGATGTTAGTAAAGTTTATTATATCCTGCGAAATTTAAGAATGTCTGCTTGTCTTTGTACGCTTGTCTAAGGCGAATGCTAGTAAAGCAATTTGTCTTACCTGTTATAACATATTCTGACGTGGTGTACACTAAACTCGACTCATCTTCCCTGCTAGAACTTAATATTGCATATAACTATGCCACGCGGTTTGTTTTTGGCTTAAAAAAGTTTGACCACCTCTCTCACTTCAGAAATGTATTACTTGGGTGCAGTTTGGTTGATTTTTTAAATGCTAGAAACTGTATCTACCTTCATAACATAATACATAGTAAAACTCCTCATTACCTATATGAAAAACTGCAGTTCAGTTTGTCTAGAAGTTGCAAGATACTTTTAGTTCCAAGACATGGCTCGCTAACTTCTTCCAATTTTTTTTTCATTAATGCCATAAGACTGTGGAATGCGTTACCACGTAACTTAAGAGAAATCGAACGGGCGGAAAATTTTAGGCAATCTATTTTAACTCACTTCTCAACTTCTTAACTTCTTTAACTTAATTTATTTTTCTATTCTTTCTCTTTTTTTCTTTACATATTCTTATTTTTCATTCATTATATTATTCATCATATTATTATTCTTATATTTATTGATACAAGATTTTTTATTTTGATTTTATTATTATTAATCTCTTAATCATTATTTAATGTAATTCAGTATCTTATTTATAGTCACTGTTATTAATTTACAAATACATAAAAAAGTACAAATACAAATGATTTGTATATATAATTTGAAAAATGGCAAAGTTAAAGTTGAAGGAATCATGACTTCAAGTAAAGTTCGAGTAATAGAGAGTAACTTGGTTTTCTGTCAAAATGAGAATATTTATCAAAAAATACGGAAACGACTTCAAGTAAGTTTCAAGCTTAACAGCTGTTGACGCATTTCTGCGAGTGAAAAACATTGATTTTTGCTTGAAATTATTACTTTAATCTTTTAAAAAACACTTTGTACAAAATATATAAAACAATAATACTTGCATTTAATAATAAGTATATTTGTTTTATTTTACAAAACAATGAAAGATATTAATCTTAAAAATTGACGGTCAGCTGTTTCTCATTTTTTCATTCATTTTTGCATTCATTTATTTTATTTGATTTTATATAATAGTACATTTCATTTGGTATAATTTTGTTCAAAGAGTTCAAGGCATTTCTTTTTCTTCTTAATTATAACAACTTTTTTTACAAAATATTTCAGTACATATATACATTAACATAAAGGTGAAGGCAAAAATTTTACAAAAACCTATTTGAATTTTATACAAAAAACCTACTTAAAACTACTTAATCTAACAAGGATGAGACTAACTCATTGATGTGCCTGTAGTAAGACGCTAAGCCTCTGCTATTAAAATCTTGCGTTAGCTTTTTATTTTATCAGCGATTTTTTCAATATCTGTAAGAGCATGAAGCCTGTTGGTAGAATAAAACCATGGAAGATTATACTTAAGTTTCAAAAGTTTATTTTGAGACACCTGCAATTTTTTTAAATGGCAATTTACGCTGGTAAACCAAACTGGGGCCACATAGAGCATG
The DNA here is from genome assembly GCA_963920525.1 of Dichetophora obliterata. Lineage (NCBI taxonomy): Eukaryota > Metazoa > Arthropoda > Insecta > Diptera > Sciomyzidae > Dichetophora > Dichetophora obliterata. Next base: position 55,161,293 of record OY986439.1, read on the forward strand.
ACAGCGTGAAAAATGCAAACTAGAATTAATTTTTTGTTGTGTATATTTAGACTTCAGTTTCGATTAATCAGAGGATACTATTATGCCTAAATATTTTACTTTTGCTCCCAAGGAATAGAGTAATTGTTAATATTTAGGATTGTTTGAGGTAAATAACAAGCTTTTCGCTTCCTCGTGAAATAAATTGCCAGTAATATCTGTAAATTTAAAGCTATTTTCCATTTTTTGAAATAATCCATGATTTTCGATAATGCCATTTGCAGCTTGTTTATTAAATCAGCAGCTAAAACATCAGAGCAGAGCTCTTTAGCTCTGCAGTGTCATCAGCAATGTGTTGATTCGAAAGATGGGTGATATTTAGAAAGAGGGTATCTGGAAGTCATTGGGTGCCAAATCAGGGTTGAACGGAGGATGTGACCCATTAATTTGATGTTCAAAAATACCTTTGTTTGAGCTGATGTATGAGAGCTTGCATCTTGATGAAGAATGATTCTTTGGCGTTCGTTTGTTTTTCTTATTTCACGGAACACCAAAGAATATAGCTAAAATTTTTTACCAAATTCAATTTAATAACCATTATCACTTTGCTTTTTATATGTGTTAATTACATTGCAAGTTTAAGTGGACCTGTAGTTTGATTTCAAAAATTTAACGATAAGAATCGTTGTCGTTATCGATCATTGTGCGTTCCACGTTCATAGAAAATTATAGTTTTCGCTAATTAACGATATCGAAAATCGTCGTTAGCTCGTTTGGGAATTCCACTACTGGTCATTTTGGAAGTTAGACTCGTTAATTACATGATCATAATTTGCGCCTTAGACACGTTTAACGATAATTTCTACATGTACTTTGCCTAGAATAAACAATGACTAAGAATCACGCCTCTTGAATAAATGTTTACACAAGCTTATGAAACGTTTACAATTGTCGGTCGTAAATATTTATAGCCTGCTATAATGGCTATAATAGCAACGAGCTCCTTAAATTAATAACGTTTTATTTTATGACGTAATTTTGCTTGTTTCTTGGGCGCTGTTTTTATTATATCTGCCTCCATCGAATCTGAGAACATTAATGAATCATAAAAATCAGCCAATAAAAAAAAAACTAAAAAGACATACAAACACCATGAATTCATATAAACTTCAGCAACATTTTTAGCATACTTTCGGGCATAATTCATTTTTTTTTAAATCCCTCAAAAAAATTGTCCACAAAAAAGCCAGTAAATAAAAATCATGGCAAATGTAAGTAAAAGGAAGCTTCAATGTGTTTGTTGTCAGAAAGAGATGCCAAGTCAAAAAAAAAAAAAACTAAAACAGCAACACAGAAATAAAACAATAGAAAAATACATTTTGTGATTTTAATGGTTAGCAAAGTGGAGCTCAAGTCGCCGACTTGCTGCTTTACACAGCACAACAAAAAAAAAAATAAACACAAAAACGCCGAGTAGTCAAATGGTTTTGGTGTCGCAGGGTGGCAGAAGATGGCTAGCTTTAGCTCTGGCCAAGACGTTGAATTTTGATATTTTCATTTGGGCGTAAATAATAAAATATGCTCATATTTTTTGTTGACGTTTGCTATTTTTATAGCCCTTTTTTCTTTTTTTCTCAACTCATATTATTTCTTCTCCCACAATTGCTTGGGTGTGTGTGCATGTGTCTGTAAATGCCTCCATATAGTTTCGTATGTGTGTGTGGGTACAATTGTGTGGTATTGTCACAGCTCGGCTTCACACAAAGTCACCAAACCAAACTCAGAGTGCTCGGAGTTCGGTGTGACGCAGTGTTGACTAAGCTTTATTTATTTGTCGTTCTCTAATGAAGCGATTTATTTTTGTTTCAACTACATCAACTTCTGTTGTTCTTTTTTTTTTGTGTTTTTTCTGCTGTCTTTTTTTTTCATTTTTTTTTTTTTTATATTGTTCGGATGGTTTTTGTTGCCATTTTTTTTTTGTCTTTTCACAGAGTCATGGAAATTTCAATGTAATATAATCAACTTATGTGGGTTACTTTGTTTTTCTGTGTCATATTTTGTGCTTCTGTTTTTTTTTTTTGAGTGTTTTTATATGAGTTTTATAAATTAAATTGTATTTTTAATGCTTTGAAGTTGTTTTCTGTCCATTCTGTCATTTTATGATTTAATTTAAGAAGAATTCTATTTAAAGAAAATATTTATTAAGCAAACAGTTTCCTTTGTTTATGACTATATTTAAAAAGCTTTTTAACCAAAATGTTTTCTTTTTCTTTTAGGTAAGCAATATTCTGGCATTCAGTGACTCTGGAAATTCATTAATTTTGTTGTAAGTATTTGCTAAAAGTTTTATGGAATAAGTGTACACACAAATAAAATATTAGAGGTAATCTACAATATAAAATTTTCACATTTTACAACACTAGGAAACTGTCAGTAGTTTTGAACACAATTTCGTTAAAAAAATTGGACAGCGAAAAGTTAAACCTATGTAGAGATTTAAAGGCAGGTTTGCATCTGCAGATCTAAAAACACTTAAGTATTCTTAATTTTTTTTTCATAGCAGGAAATAAATGAACACCTTGAGTTTGTGGCAGTTATTAATTGATTTTTAAAGTGTTGGAAAATATTTTTTTTTGGTGCATAAAAGTGTAATGTGACCCAGTGGGCATTTTAGCGAGTGCTATGCAAAAGAAGCACTGCTAGCACTGCTATTATTGGCGTCAATACACCTTCCGTGATCACTGCATTGATGAGTACTTCTGTAAAGCCTACCTTTTGAAGGTTCTGATTCTTTTTATACTATTTTATATACATATATACTTTTATATATACAGTGTTGCGCAAAACAATAGCAACAATATCAGTACGCTGCACAGTACTTTGAGCCCATACAAAAGTGAGGAATAAATACAAGGAGTTGTTCAATCTTTACGAAATTTGGCATGTTTATTACTTTTTGGCTGCTGATTTCAAAATTGAATCAGATTTTATGTACATCAAGTATTTACGCCATAAATGAGGTTTAAAAATTAAAAAACCTGAAATTTTCCTTTTTTCAATTAAATATTAAAATTATAAAAAAATTTTTAAAAAAAAATAAAAATATATTTTTGAAAAGTTTAAGGTCTTAACTTGTTAAAACTGAAAATTTTATGGCAATATCTTTTTTTAAAAAAAAGATATGCTTATAGTTTGATATGCACTTTTTTCACGAAAATGTTACTTTTATGTTGTATTTAAGTAATATAAACCTAACCCAGCAGCGGATTTCCCAGTGGCTACCATAGAACTAATACAGAACAAATTACCAGGTAAGGAAGCATTACTTTTTTCAAAAAGTAATGCGTCTGCATATAGCAGAAGTAATTAACTCATACCTCATTACCTGTAATGTAGCATACAAGGAAAAGTAATGCAGTGATTTTTATAACTTAATACAAGTAGTATGTTACTCCATAACTTCTAGGTAATGCTGAAGGGAGGCGATCACTTACCTACTGTCTCATTCAATGTTAAATGTAAGGCCTTTTATGCATAGTAAGGTAATAAAGTCGGAAGTAGTGTTCATTACAAGGCAATTGATGCTTCATATATTCGGAATATATTCCATCCGCTACTGGGAAGTATCCTCGGTTCTTTCCGTTTCAATATAATAAAGCATATGCGTATCTTCCTCATATAACTTGTTCTTGTATTTGATTTTTCTTTGAGATGATGACAAAGGATCTGATGAAATCAGCAGGTATGTCATCAGATCTCTATTTGTATTTTCCCGTGAGCTTTTCCTCGTATGGCTAAGACGAGCATATCGAATGCGTTTTGTGAGAAGCCTGCAATGCTTCTTCTGATAAATTTCCTACAAAAATTAAAAAAAAATTGTTATTTATTTCTTAATATTAATAAAGTTAAATATTACCTATAGGTAAATCGAAGAATTTTAAAACTTCACATCCATGCATTAAAATTTTGTGGACAGAACTAGGCATATAATACCAAGGGTAAAGATCTAGGTACAAATTCCTGGTATCAAGAAGGAGCTTACTAAACTCATCAATTTTAATGTTTTTTCCACACGACAAAATCCTCAATATTAATGAGAAGTTATAAATTAGATCTTTGTTAATGCCAGTTATTTCCGCTGATACTTCGTAATTAACAAAAAACTTCCGTGCGGTGTTTCCGTCATTAGTGGTTCCTGAACCCTGTTTAACAACGTCTATTAACAAGCCCATTTTTTCTCGAAAATTTCTTTGGATGCGGATTTTGATTTCAGAGAAAATTGCTTTGTTCTCTTCTCTTACTTGCCATATTTTAAATGGCAAACGATATGCTATGTGTATTAAACATTCGAAAAACCGAATCCAGCAGTGAAGCGTTGACAGTCCATATTTATAGGTATTTATATTTGGAGGCTTATATAAATCCGTTTTTTTCATTTCAACCGGACTAGCATTGCAAATGAAGCATCTGCAAATGAAGAATTTGTTTCCGTTAGCGTATTTGCAACTGATCCATCGATCATTGTGCAGTGCATTTCATATGTCACCTCAACAGATTTTTCAGTTAGTTCAAAAATATCACACTCTAAATGGCTTATTTGTCTATTGATATCTTCATTTTCTTTCACAACTAATGTCCGGTTTTCTTTTGCCAATAATATTTTGATGGGTCGACAGAATAAAGTAGAGGCGAACTTACTGTTAACCCAAATTTCCTCTTTGAATGCGGAATCAATTAACCTTAATATAAAAATGGTCGTTTGTTATACAGAAATATATAAATATCGAATTTTTTACTCACTTGATTGGGACGAATGCAATAAAAAATAAAAATTCATCGCTAAGTTCCTCTGAAGAAAATTTTTGTTTGTATCGACTGTGACCTGAACTGCAATCCATACCCCATTTGCAAATAAGAGTCATTTTATCTGTTGCATCTTTACAGAGCTCTAATACACTTTTAGCTGTAAACCGCAAAAGTGGTTGTAAACGAACTTCTGCAGTACTTTCCGAAGCTTCAATAGATGGTACTAATCGTTTCTTAAAATTTTGTATCGCATACAAACTCGGAAATAAATTTTTATGATAGACGTTGACAGTGTTGCGCAGAATATTATATTTTTCTTCCAAGAGATCCAAATCTTAGTACAGTGACAAAGCCATTTGTACTGATAGACAATTTTGACTGTTAATATTCGAACCATGATTATTTTTTCTTGAAGCAAGTTCTGATGCATATTGTAATTCGTCTTCAGAATAATCAGAAAATAAGTGAGCCACTTTCCTTTTTTTCATTTGTTCTGATAACAAATGGAACTCCTTTTCAGGCCTTCCGCGACTTGTGCTTGGTTGCTGAATTGTAAACTTTATTTTTAACTGCGCTAATATTAAATTTTATTTTTACTTGCGTACATTATTTGGATCAGAAATAACAATTGCTTCGGCACTTAACCAATTGGAATACTTTTTAATAAGCTTGCTTTTACTATATCCGCACTGCTTCCACTTCGTTTCCAATTGCAATATAAAAAACATAATATTTTCATCAATTATTTTTTCACTGTATGGGATTTTACAAATTTTATCTTAAACAAATGACTTCAAAAACAAATATTTATTGCGTGGACCGGCAGAAATCCAACAATTAAATGAATCGTTATTTGTAATAATTATTGGCATTTTAAATTAAAAATCTTTGTAATGTTTTCGCTGAGAAAAATACGGTAAAAACAAATATGTTGGCATAAGTAAGCATGAGAATGCCCTACATTTTAACATAAATAGTCATTATTTATTTTTAACCTGTATTTAGTAGCAGCATTTTAACAAACAATTACAAAAGAATTCATACTCCAATTACTTTTACTTTTACAACTTTTACAATAGATTTTCATACTCCAATTACTTTTACAAACATAATAAGTTAAAATCACTATTTAAAGAACCTCTTAAAAAAACAATTTTCTGCAAACTGATACGTCTTACTTTTGAGCGTAGAGTACAATTCATACAGATTACTTTAAAAATGATCTAAGTCTTAATTTTTTTTAAAAGTAAACATTTAATGATTTAATAGAAATAAACATACTAGTTTTTTACCTAATGAAAACGATTATTAAAAAAAATGGACTTAGGTCATTTCCAAAATTAGTCACCCATAAATATGTTTGTTTACATTTAAAAGGAGTAAACTCCTCACTACATGCTACGTTTATTAGAGGAAAATATGATTTTTGACCATTTTTCAAAATACGATAACTCTAAAAGTCGGATAAAAAAGGTTAATATGTTTTGGAATTTTGAAAGAAAAATACATAAATAACAATATATTTGAAAATAAAAGGGATGTTTTTCGTTGTTTTTTTTAATTTGCTCTCAGAAATTGGTACTTTTTGGAAAATATTTACAAAAAAATTTATTTTTTTGGCGTATTTTAATTTTTTTACTTTCAGCTAAATTTTAAACATATTAAAATTTATTTATTTATACAGTATTTATGGTGAAGAAAAATTAAAAATAAAAAGAATTGGGCCAAAATTGCAATTTTGGCAATTTTTTCCTTGTAATATGTGCAAATTACTAATTTCCATTAATTAAAAGAAAATATGATTTTTAAACTATTCTTCAAAACGTGATAACTCCGAAAGGCGGACGCAGGCGGATATCAAATTTTGGAATTTGAAAGATAAATATGTATATTAAAATATATTAAAAAGTTAAAGAGATGTTTTTTGATGTTTTTTTTCTCTCAAAAATTGCAAATTTTTGAAAAGTATTTAAAAAAATATTTTATTTTTGGACAATTTTCATATTTTTAGTTTTAGATTAATTTGAAATATATTAAAATTAATTTATTTTTACAATATTAATCTTGAAATAAAATCAAAAAACAAAAGAATCGGGCAGGATGTCCAAAATCAAATATTCCACAACAATCAAAATGCATAAAAATGGTTGACTTTAAGGAGCTGTAGAGTCTACAAAAGTTGTTGAATTGGCAAAAAAATTTGGATTCTTTTTAGTGGAAGTATTTCCAAAAAAACGGTACCAATTTTGTAAGGATCTGCCACAACAAAAATCTTGATTTATTCCTATGAGACAAAGTGCTGTGTGCTGCTACAAAAACGTGTATCTTTTTAAATATTAGGTACACATATCAAAAATGAAATGATTTATGCATCATATTAAAAACAAATCATATTCAAATTTGGTTTTGTTTTCTTTATTGAATTTAAAATTAATGTGATTTCATTCAGTTTGTCTGAGAGCAAAACAAAAACAACATAATTTTTATTTGGTGTAAGATTCATTATTCTTAATAACCGCTGCACATCTGAGCGACATCGACTCTATTAAATTAGATATGTTGATATTAGGTATTTTTTCCCAATTAAGTTTCAGGGCTTCATACAGTGCAGTCTTATTGGAAAACCTTTGACCAGAAACTTTTACCTTCAAAACCCTAAAAAGATTTTCAATGGGATTCCAGTCATTGTGATTGTGCCGGCCAATCAAGGACTTGAATCCCATTGCCTCTAATGTAATCTTTGATGATATTGAAGTGTGGTTCGGGTCGTTGTCGGGCTGAAACGTTCACTGAAGCGACATATTCCACTCTGAATGTGGTCGCATCTTGTTTTCTAATATGTCATTATACACAAATTGATCCATAATTCCATCGATTTTTTGAAATGGTTCAACTTCATTATAGGAAAAACAAGTCCAGACCATAATGCCAGCGCCTCCGTGTTTAAAATTTATTTTGCAGTTTCGGGCTTCAAGTCGTGTACCTGGGTGCCGCCATACCGTGCACATCCCATCTGAATTAATCAAGTTGAACTTTGATTCATCGCTAAAAAAACGGTTTTCGATTTTTGAACGGTCCAATTTAGGTGCTCTTTGAAAGACTGAGTCTAAAAAACAATAAATTGCAACTATTTGTCACAATTTCAGACAGAATTGTTTAAATTGTAACACCTCACCTTGTTTTTTATGCTTAGCTGTAAGCAAAGGTTTATTTGCCGGTCTGTTACTTCTTTAATCGTTCTCAATGGCTCGTCATCAAACAGTGCTGTGATGGATATCTAATTCAAGTGTCCGAACAACCTCTTTGGATGTGGCAAATGCATTTCGTTTGAACACGCCACAAATGTTCCTGTCATCACGCAGCGATGTCTTCCGCGGCCCCCCTTTTTAATGTACCGTTGTTACGTCTTTTGTGATGGTATATTTCTTTATTAATCTGCAAACTATTTACTGATTAATATCAAACTGTTTCACGTTAGAAATTTGTGAATTTACGTTTTTGTATTCGGAAATTATTTGCAATTTAAGAGCTTCACAGTCAAGGCTCAGGAAAATTCTAGCTAAGGCTCCCTCCAATCCAAGCTTCATGAAAAAAGAAGATGGTACTTGGACCACAAGCAGTGTAGAATCTCTGAACGTTTTAGTAGAAACCCACTTTCCGGGATGTTCAGAGATATACAACGATCCAATCCAGGAATATCAGTTACCACCTGTGAACAGATCTCTAGAAATACTCTCGCAAACAAAGCTCGAATGGGCAATCAGTAGCTTCAAACCATTTAAGTCACCAGGACCAGATGGTATAGCCCCCATTGAAATCCAAAAGTCGTATGGCATCATTAAGGAGCGGTTTTTGCTGATCTACCAAAGCTGCCTTGACCTAAACCACATTCCCCAGCGATGGCGTAATGTGAAAGTTACCTTTATACCTAAGGCAGGAAAAAGCTCACACGCAAACCCAAAAGACCTTCGACCAATTAGTCTCTCATCTTTTCTTCTAAAAATCCTCGAGAGATTAATTGATATTCACTTGAGATCCATGCTAGAAAAGAAGCCATTATCTCTAGTTCAACATGCTTACACCAAAGGCAAATCAGTGGAAACAGCTCTCCACTCCATAATCTCCATCATTGAAAAATCCCTCTATCTGAAGGAATATACAATGACAGCTTTTATTGATATAGAAGGAGCCTTTAATAACGTCGAGGCAGGGGCCATCACCAGTGCGCTGACGGAGCTTGGGTTGGATGCCGTGCTGATAGCACTCATAAACCAAATGCTAGTTGGCAGGATTATAAGTGCAAAATTTGGAGTGGCATCCACGCTAAGATCTGTACCAAGAGGAACCCCTCAGGGAGGGGTTCTATCGCCTCTACTCTGGAATTTAGCAGTGAATGAACTGCTAGGCAAACTAGAACTAGAGGGGTGCAGGGTGATAGCTTATGCCGATGACGTTGCTATTGTTACCTCTGGAAAATATATATCTACTCTCCGAGACATTATGCAAAACTGCCTAAATACTCTTGTCAACTGGACTATCAGCTGTGGGCTCAGCGTTAATCCTAATAAAACTGAGTTAGTAGTTTTCACAAGAAAACACAATGTACCTCAAATTAGCCCTCCAAAACTGGGAAATACAAGTCTTATCTTCTCAGATCAAGCAAAATACCTGGGCCTTATACTGGATAGGAAACTAAACTGGAAGCCCAATCTGCTCGAAAAGGCCAAAAAAGCGAACATTGCCCTACACAAGGTACACTAGGACATTCTTGTATCAGAAAATTTCTCCCTCCTTTACCTAGGTCCATTGACTACATCACACAAAAACTACTCTTTGAGAGGAAGTTCGATGTATCCATTCCCTCTCGAGAAGAGTGGGAACAAGAAAACCATTCACCTCACAATGTCATTGAGATCTTTACGGATAGATCAAAACTAGATGGCAAAGTAGGTGGAGGAGTCTACTCAGAAGCATTAAGCATCAATATAGCCTTCAGGCTCCCTGACCATTGCAGTGTATTTCAAGCTGAAATCGCTGCTATACATGAAGCGCTAACTTGGCTTCAGAAAAATGATACATCTTCCATGGATATATGCATACTTTCTGACAGTCAGGCCGCTCTGAAAGCCCTAGGAACTGTTGAAATAACATCTGAAACAGTTTTCAACTGCCGCAGATCTCTAAACGAGATGGCAGAGCAGCTCAAAATTATCCTATGCTGGATTCCTGGACATAGGGATTTTCTAGGTAACTGCACAGCAGATGAACTCGCTCGCACAGGTACTACCAAACAACTATCTTCAGACAAGATAAACCTTGGTATTCCTCTCACCACATGTAAACTCCTTACACATGAGTTATCCTGTATTAACACCAACAAAAGATGGTCAGCAGGTAACACTTATAATATAGCACGGCAAATCTGGCCCAAACTCAATCTGAAGCGTTCAAAAGAACTCATATCTCTTAGTAGAGATTACATTGGCACCATGATAGGGATCCTGACAGGGCACTGCCTTATTGGCAGGCAAGCTCTAAGATTAAATATACCCCACAACGACTTCTGCAGAAGCTGTAGAGATGAGGAGGAGGTGGAATCTACAGAACACCTTCTCTGCACCTGCCCAGCGCTGGCTCAAAAACGTTTTCTTCACCTAAACAACTGGTTTCTCAGAGACCTCGAAGAACTCTCGGAAATATCGATATACCGAATCCTAAGCTTTGTGAACAGCTCAAGCTGGTTTGAATAGAGAAGGGAGATCAACCCCTGTGGTACCACAACGGGCCTTATTGGCCTAAGTGCGTCTCAATTTGAGGCAGCCACTTTAACCTAACCTAACCTAAGAGCTTCACAGTATTTAAAACGTGCCATTATAAATGGAACAGTCAATGCCAAAACTAGCGCAAAAGCAAAACTAAACTTAAATGTTTAGACTTACAAACAACACGTGCTTTACAATAACGTAACTTTTGCCGGTAATTCTTGGAACTTTTGTTCTCTTTTAAATTTTTCAAGTTTTGTTGCTTTTGATTTGCTCTCAGACAAATTGAATGAAGCCACATTAATTTAAAATTTAATTAAAAAAAACAAAACCAAATTTGGATTTGATTTGTTTTATATATGATGTATATGCTTTGATTCCTTTCATCATTTTTGTGTGTCCTTAATATTAAAAAAGATGCACGATTTTGTTGCAACGCACTTACTTTGTTGCTATTGTTTTGCGCAACACTGTATATTGATTTTCTTGCTAATGTACATTCTCAAAGAGGGCTTCTAGCAGGCTTTTTTAGAGTCACGAGAAAAGAAGGCCTATAAAATTTTCTCGTTTCATATAAAAAAGTTAATGTGCTTGGAATTGAGTATGGAAGAGCTAAGAAATCCATATGATGGCCTGCTAGAAGCGCTTCAAAGCCCTGCTTTTGCCCACTGGGTATAAAGACTTGTTGTTGTTGTTGCTTAGTTCAAGACTAACTTAAGAAACTTCACGCATTTCTAGCGTTTTTTTATAAGCGAAGACAAGATTGATAGAGATAATTTTAGAAGAGAGTTTTTTAAAGAGAGTGCGAGAGCAATAATTGTAGGAAATATTTTGAATTTGGCTCTCTTAAATAAAACTATATTAAATGTAGGAAATCTGTTGCCAGCAATAATTGCTGTAAATTCCCTCGGATTTTTAGTAGAGTGTTTCATATTTTCATTTCATCTCAAAAAGAATTTAGAAATGAGGCGATGGCAAAGAAACGATCATTTGCGTTAATAGATATCAATCGTGCTTACATCAATCTAGTTATATTGAGCAAATTTCAGTTGTAAGAATTTTTTCCGATTACCCCAAATAATATTCATTTCCCGCAACCTTAAGCCTATAAATATCATTTTCTGAGTGTGTTATAAAAAAAGTTAGCTTACACATATTTTTTTTTAGAGTGTAGTATTCTTTTTAAATGGCATATCAATTTTATTTGTATACCTTACAATAATCCAATTTTACAAACTATCTAATCAATTGTTGAACTGGACCATCTTTTAACAAATTTAACAGATGAAATATCTCTAGTGATCATAAAATGTTAACACTTTGTCTTTGTTATCCCTTTTTTTCCATGCTAATCAAGTGAAAAGGAAGAAAACGAAAAAAAACGTCATAAAAGTATACGACTCAACATATTTTCAGCATGTACCAATTGAACCGCAAAAATGTTCACCTCCGCCCATAAAAGAGCAAAAATTATTTTCAATTTTCACAGCATTAAGAAGCTAGGCATGCCAGCCGGCTAGCATAACGGTGCCACACAAAAGCAGTTAGGATTAACAGCAGCATCCTTTCAAGGCGTTTGTTTTGTACAAAAACAAACAAAAGCAAGGAGCAAAGTCGTACGTGACACCAGTGGTCATTATTGTTGTGGGTGGTTGGTAAGAGTAGAAGGGGGGAAAAAGAAGGGAAGAGGGGTAATGTCTGTGTGGTTGGTCAGCCACAGTCGGCAACTTGTCCAATACAATGAACGAACTTGAGACATTTTCAGGCAAACCTGCACACACACACTCACAAAAATATGTTCACTAACACCGACAGCAACATGGCATTTTGCATGATTTGCTGATGATGCAAATGAGCGTCATTGACATTTATTATCTACACGACAGTGTGATCTGCCACACCCAAACCTTTACTCTCTACCTTCTGCAAAAAGCCGTCAGAAGCAAGTCGAGTTCAAGCCAAGGGTTCCATTTGCATTGAGCTAAAAAAAAAAAAAATGCAATACGAACTGACTTTGAATCTCATACTTTGCAAGCCTTTCATCCGTTATAACGTAGGTTCTGGAATGTTTTTACATTATTTTCTTTGTTTGTATGCCCTTTGGTTTTGTTGCGTGCAGGTCACACTGAAAATTGGTTGCTTTTGACTTCATTTTTATCTTTATTATCTGCCCACTGTGTGTCGTTTATTTCTTTGTGTGTGTTTGTGTACGTATGTTTTTGTGTTTGTGTATTTCCTTTTGTGCGTTTGTCAGTGTGTGCCAAAAGTCATATGCAAATTATCAAATATGTTTGCAGTTAACCGCAAATGCATGTGACACTAGTGAAAAAACATGTAAAAGAGTAGTGTTGATTAACACTCATTTTTGCTGGTGTGTTGAATTTTTAAATTTTCGAAATATTTGAAAAATATTTTGAATACATTTGAGGTAGGGAGTTCAATCCCGGAAGCTTTTCGTGATTCCGGGATTATGGGGATTGAAAATCTCAAACCCGGGATTCCGGGACTATTTTGGGATTGAAAACTTTGAGCAGTAAATAATTAAAAACGTTTTTAATACAATTTTTTATTATGTATTAAATACTTGAAACTAAAATATGTAAATTAATGCACTTATAAAGCAACAAAAACAAAACAAATCACATTAAGGGTATTCATAATTGAGTTGTTTTCAGTGTAGTTAACATTTTTATATTTTTTATATTTTGTGTTGTTTTACATGAAATCTATAAAAACCAAAAGTGTGATAATTTTAAGATAAGGTAGTGAGTTCATTCCCGGAAGCCTTTCTCGATCCTGGGATTATGGGGATTGAAAATCTCAATCCCAGGATTCCAGGATTAGTTTGGTACTGAAAACTTTATGAAGGAAATAATTCAAAACGTTTTTAATAAAATTTTTTATTATATATTAAATACTTGAAACTAAAAAATGTAAATGAATGCACTTATAAAGCAAAAAAAAAAAACAAAACAAGGCACATTAAGGGTATTCACAATTGCGCTGTTTTCAGTGTAGTTAATATTTTTATATTTTTTATATTTTTTGCTGTTTTACATGAAATCAAACGAACGTGGTTTTTAAAGTTCCAACAACTTATCGGTTGCCAGTGATTTTATATTTACAAAAACGGAAGAAGCTCAAAATGAAAGTTAAACTTTTTTATGCCATATATTAAAAAAATGTATCTAATTGGATAGTTAATTTATTTGCATAGTTACAAAAAGCTATTAAAGTGGAAGGCTTCCAACCACAAACTCTATTTTAAGGGAAGTTCATAATTGCAGTTTTCAACTATGGCAAAAAACCAAAATACCACGAAACCACACAATTGTGAATACTCTTATTGTTAAAAAACGCAAAAAAACTTAAATATTAATTTAAAGAACAAAATATAAAAAGAAATGAAATACAAAACAGTTTAAGATATCATTATATACATGTTAAACATTTTTTTAGACACCGCACATTGGTTCCACGTCCAAAACCTAATTTTTAAAGATGTTTGAAAAACATTTTTTATTTCAAATACCTATTTGTGACAGATAAATAAAAAAAAGCGTTGTCAATTTTGTTTTAAATTTTTTTTATTGGTTATAGATGTCTTTAAAGATTAAAAAAAAAAAATTTAGAAAAAAATAGTCGTATATCAAGTCAAGTTCGAACATTTGTTGTATTATTTGTATACGTAGTTTAACATGTTTTAAATTTTTATGCATTGGATCGAAACTTAATTAATCAGAATAAAAGTAAGACTTTAAAAAATATTCATATCCATTTTTTAAAAAAATACGTTAAAAATGTAAATTTTTAAAAAATTTGGCTCAGTTAAAATGGAAAATAAGATAGTGTCTTCCCCTTCTTTCCCCTTTAGATAGGTATTGATTCCTTAGTGGGATTTTTTTTTATACTAATAAAAAAATTGGCTGTTCGAATATGAAATTTTTAAGAAAAACTAAAATAGTGTTGGAAACTAAAAAATTTTTTTTTCTTAAAACCATTTGTTTTTTTATCTCTATTTATTTGCATTGTTATTAAACATACTAAATGCGTTTAATGTTATAAAATTTTTGTTTTAACGAATGAATTAAGTTGCGAGCTTTCGATCAAGTAAGTTTTCAAGTAGGCAGCAACAACAACAACAACTCTGTATAGAGTCAATAACTTAGCTGACTAGACAGTCTGCTTCGGAAATAGCTACATATTCCTCTTCAGTAGTCTTTGAGTGATTAAGCTGTGATCAACTCACTGTTTAAATTAGTATATGACTTCGCAGATTTAGGAATTTATTCTTTTGAATTATATGGCTGCTAATTAGCTATGATTGATTGAATAATGATTATCTTCTTTTCAACGACGATTATCTTCTTTCAAAACGAGGGCAGCTTAACAACTAATGTGATTACTACAATATGGATATTAAACACGATCAGATGAGAGAAAACAAGGCTGCAAGCAAAACATTGAGCAGTGTTAGTCGAAACGACTATCATTGGTTATCCAGGGTTAAAATAGACGGAAAAGTCTAATAATTTTTACCTTCGGACCTTATTGAGGAAGTTTGAAACCTGAGTATTCCCCTTGATTACGGGCCTTCTCACTACTGTGACAAAATGCAATTTTGGTTGGCTTAAAGTATTTAATGTGGTTAATAAAAAATATACATGTAAATGGAACTTTTAATTTGGACACAACTTGTCTATATTTAAAAAGAAAATTTAACAACTATCCTTAAATATATTTTACTAGTGACTTAGAACTGTTATTTTGAAGCATCATATATATTATTTTATATTTCTGTGCTGTTTTGATTGCTCTAAACTTCTTAATATCAAAGTTACATTTTGACGTATTTATCGTGTCCAATGTACCTAGACTTCTCAAACTCTAGACCAATGTACCGCTTTCGGACAAATAGAGAAAGCTAACAATTAAGAAAGAAAATAAATTTTCTTCTTGGCGATGCTTGTTCTTTTTGCTTTTATAAAAATTTTAGTTTAATACATCAAAAAATATATATATATATAAAAATCTTATCTTGGCTAGAAAAATTTTTTTGCGTTTGGCAACACTAATATTAATAAACGCCAGACCTGTTTCACTTCAATTGTTTTCTAACGTACGACAAATGATGCGTTAAGAAATCTAAAACTGGTTGTTATCCAACAACACAATCTTAAAATGTCAACGCATGGTGTTAAACTCTGGCAGCAGTGTCAAGCAAAGAAAGTGTTTGAAATGTGATAAGGTTGAAAGAAAAAGGTCAACTTTAAGCAGCAGAAGAAGATAACATTACGGCATAACAAATATAAAGATGTTTATGACGTCATCATTATTCATACGCATCGTAGAGCAACATTTTTCTAAATAATTTTCTGACCCTCATAAATCAAAACAACCTTTATTTAGATGAGCAAAAGTAAACACCCAAAGATAGGCAGCTTTAATTTCGCTTAAAAACCAACAGAGTGTCAAATTTGTGGAGGATGATTTGGTTTTTACTTTTGTTGAATTTTTGGTCAATTTGCTGAATGTGTTGTTCGTGCAGTTTATCAAAATTCCAGCACACAGTTTTTGCGGTTCTACTGCAAGGCATCAAAAGGAAAATAAAAAATAAAAATAAATAAAAAAAAAACTGCAAAAACTTAGAGTTTTAGAGTTTCATCGCCATTTCAATGCGGGCACGCGCACAATTTAAAAATTTACAAATTACTATTGTGAAAATGTTGAAATCAAATTTTTGTATAGTCAGTGTTGTCGGCCGCAAAAAAAAGTGGGCAAAAAACCAAAAGTTGAAAAACTTGGAAAGCCAGAGAAGAAGCTCAGAGTTGGTTTGCGGTTCTTTTGGCGTATTGTTTGTGTAGCATGGAAACATGAAAACAAAAAACATGTGCAAAACTTTTCAACACCAAATGCAAATAAGACAAAAGTCGGGAGGTGGGCGGAGGGAACGTTGGTGTGAAGAGTAGAGTGCGTTATATGAATTAGCGCGAAGCAAAGTAAGAAAAAGCGAAGGCGTGCCTTTTGAGTCGATTAATTCGCATGCAAATATTTGCACAAGACATAGTCAGCTTTTAGGCGCTCAAACTTGCGTCATTTAAATAATCTAATTATGACGCACTGATGCGCATGCAGTTGTAGGAATTTATTGTTGGCTTGCCAGCAGATAGCAGCAGCTAGCACACATCCTTTGAGGCAAAATTATTGCTAGAGTTATGGTTGTTGTAGTTGCCGCTGTTGATTGTTGGCAGCCCTGCACTGTGCGTTGAATTCACTATGCTTCAAAAATAAAGAAAATTGGCGGCAACAATTCGTAGAAGTTAAGTTTATAATCATGGAATTTCGCACACTTATTTCTATTGATTATCTAATGGTTGTTTATGAAAACCATACGAATTAGATACTTGTCACTCCCACCGCCATACAACTGACAATTTAAAATAAGGATTTCATAGAAGCTGAAAGTACAAGAATTCAGAATGTAAGCAGCAATAAAGGATATGTTCTTGAAATAAATGCATTATTATTTTTTGATAAAATTGGTTTTTTTGTGAAATTCGGAGTTTTGAACAATTAAAATTTGCTTGCTTATTTAAATACTAAAGGCTATAATTAAATATACCAAATTTAAACAAGAGGGTGTGACACATTACAAACATTTATTTTTTTTTAATTTAAATATCAAAGAACCAAGGCATGCGCCTTATACAAACAAGATTTGGTCTTTGACCTGAAGGAAAGGTATAGATTATTTAGAGGAATTGATTGGAACCATACGTGAATTATTGATTAGGCGAAACAAATGTGAAAGACAATATGAAATGCTTTTAACCGAGGCTAGTGTTATGCCTTAACCTCGGCAAGCAATTCCAACCCTTAGTCCATTAATTCCACATTTTCCACAATTTAGCTGTGGATTTATAGTTTTCCATAATTTTTAAACGTAGGAAAGAGCAAAGAAATTGAAAATAACCATGCCCAAACCTGGATTCGAACCAGGGACCTCTGGGTTGATAGTCTAGCGCACTCTCCATTAGACTACAAAGGCAGACAATTTTTCTATATAATTGAATTATCTCGAAAAATTCAGATAATAGAATAATATGATATTGATAATTGATTTAAACTTTGATAGCAAATGCCTCACTTTAAAAAGACCCAATTTGGATAAGTAGAAATAACACCTCCCATACATTTTTTTTTCTGACAAAATTCGATTATTTCAAAAAATTCAGATAAGAAAACAATATAAAATTGCTCATTAAATAATAAAGGCTTACCTTAAATTGACCAAATTTCTACAAGGAAAAGTGGCATTTCCCATACATTTTTTTTTTTTGCTAAATTTGGAATATCTCGAGAAATTCAGATGATATAATATTAAAATATTGATTGAGAAAAGTGGCACTCCCAAATTTTTTTTTTTTTTTTTTGGATTGAATTAGATTATCTCGATAAATTCAGATGATAGAATAATAAAATATTGAAATTTGATTTAAATTTTAACAACAAATGGATTACTTTAAAACTTCGAATTTCGGACAAAGAGAAGTAGCATCTCCCATTAATTTTTATGATAAAATTCAATTACCTTGAGTAATTCATATAACAGAACTATAAAACTATGCTCGATTATTTAAATCACAAGGGCTCACCGTAAATAGACCAACTTTTTCTCGATTACCTCGAGATAGGCAAAAATTTATTATTTCGCAAAGAAAACAAACTGATTTACTACCTTAAATATAATAAACTAGCTGAACACGGTGTGCTTCGCTACCCCCCTCGTATAAAATAAAATTAAAAGTATTCATATATTTACAAAAATTTATTTATTTAATCTAATTATTGCAATGCTTCGCCTCTTTTTTTGTTGTAAACCAATTAGAATTCAGCACTGAATCGCATGTAATTTGCTTCATGCTCCCCCTTTTTATTTTTAGACCAATCAAAAAGCAGCAATTACACAATCAGCTGTTTCGCAGTCAGTTGTGGGAGAATGAGAAAGCACAGTAAAAAATTTGAGGGTAAATTTTATAACTATATATAAATCTTTTTTATAACATTTTTGTGGTATAAACTTTTTTTATTCCAAATAATTTATAAATTTTATGCCACTCAATATTATAGAAATAATAATAAAACAAATATAATTTAAAAATTTCATATGGACATCATGTGTTAATCAAAATATATTCTGGTTCGAAAGAAAAAAATTCACCGAAATCGGGAAATTTAAAAATATAGTTTTTTCAATTGGTCTGACGAGAAAAATGGTCTAGAAGAATTTATAAGATTTGATGGTATAACTTTTAAAACATTTTTGGTTTGGATTTATATGTATACAAAATGGTATAAAATTTATGCACATATTTTTTACTGTGTGGGGTTACCCCACTCTCTATTTTAATTAACACGTATTATAAAATCAGCTGTTTTGAAGACAGTGGTGGAAGAAAGAGAATGGGGCTACCCCACTTTTTTAATTAATATGTATTTTAAATTTGTGGTAAAGCCGTTAGTAAACGTAGTAAAAAAGTAGGTGCAGAAGTGTGCATGGTCGAAAAATATTATCATGTAATAAGTATTCCTGAGTCAAAGCTGAACGCTGTGAAAATTTAAGATCGGTTATCAGGTCCAGCCTCCAATATATCGCAAACAAAGGGGCGTGCTCCGCCCACTTTTCTTTTGGTAAGTATTTCTATTCATGCGAATACCATATATAGCAAATACTGCCGCCGTTGGTCAAAAAATGCCCAAGATATGACGATTTTAAATTTTGGGTTATATGGGCGAGGCCACGCCCCTTCGTCCACTCACAACTTTATATAGTCAAGAATTTATTATTTCGTAAGAATATCCAATTGTGAAAATTTAATGACGATCGGTCCAGTAGTTAAGACTATATTGCTATTTTTAATTTTCCTAAAAAGGGGCGTGGTCCCACCCATTTTTCTCCTGGTACGTATTCCTAATTATGCCAGTACCATATGTACCAAATATCATCAACGTAGGTCAAAAAATGCCCAAAATATGGCGATTTAAATTTTTGGGGTTATATGGGCAGTGCCACGCCCCTTTGTCCAATAAAAACTTCATATAGCCTATTATTCTTTCCAGAGTCATAGTAAAATTCTGTGAAAGTTTCAGGAAGATCGGTCCAAGGGCTTGGCCTCCTATGAAGCACAAATAAACAAACAAACAGACAGACATTCATTTTTATATATATAGATTGAAAGCAGATTAATTATAATTAAAGTAAAATGGGGCGAAAAAGGGGGATTTGGTAATAAAAAAATCTATGGCTACCTTACCTGTAGATAAAAAGCATATAAAACTTTAGGTAAATACATATTACAAAAAAGTATTTTGTAAAGCAAACATTGTTAGTGGTATAAGTATCTGAATTAAAAAAGGGGCGGTGCAGTGGGCGTGGTTTATAGTAATATGGCGACGTTAACAGTATTAAGAGCAATATACTACCAAATAAAAAATAATCCGTTGGAAGGAACAAATTTGTACAGAGAACAAAAAGTTTAAAACTTAAATTTGTCGTGAAAAGGGGCGTGAAAAGGGGCGTGAAAGGGGGCGTGGTGTAAGAAATGTTTATTTCTACCTCGCCTGGAGTATAATGTGTACACAATTTGAAGTAAATCTGTTAAAAACTATATGGGAGCAATTACATAATTTTAAAAAAGTGGGCGTAAAAGTGGGCGTGGTCGGAAAAAACTACCCTATTAATCATGCCAGAGTCCCAGTCAAATTCTGTAAAAATTTCAGGCAGATCGGTTCAGAGGTTTGGTCTCCTATAAGGTACAAACAAACAAACAAATAAACAAACACACATTGCATTTTATATATATAGATTTGGACAAAAGGGTGTGACTCCTCCCATATATTTTGTAAGATAAAAATATATGATAGAACAACCAAATTTTGCTCGTTCATTTATATTGAAATAACACACGACTCACCTTGAAAAGACTTAATTTAGACAAGGCGTAGTGGCACCTCCCATACATTTTTTTATACAATTGGATTACCATGGGAATTTCATATGTTATAACAAAACAATTTTACTCGTTTATTAAAATTAAAATAAAAACTATTCATCTTAAAAACACTAAAATTGGACAAGGCTCCCCTTGTCAACTCTTATATATAGTTTTCTAAGATTGTATTACCTTGAGAATTTCAGATGATAGAACAGCATTGTTTTGCTCGTTTATTTATATTAAGATAACAAATAACTTACTTCTAAAAGTTTAAGTTTGGAAGGGAGGAGTAGCATCGCCCATATATTGTTATTTTTTAACAAAAAAGGGTTCCTTTGGAAAATTCAGAGCATAGACAAAAATATATTGCTCGCTTATTTATATTTAAATAACAAATGACTCACTTTAAAATTACCAAATATGAACAGAGTGAATACATACGCAACTCCCATACATGTTTTTTTTAAATTGGATTATATCAAGAAATTTACATGATAGAACAATAAAATATTGATCGTTGATTAAAATTTTATAATAACTCACCTTAAACAAACTAAATTTTGTCAAGCAGGAGTGGCATCTCCCATACATTTTTTCATGATAACGTTTGCTTACCTCGATAAATTCAGATGAATATAAAATTGTATTCCCTTGAGTAATTCAGATGATATAACAACAGAATATTGATCGTTAAAATAAATTTAAACAAAAACTGACTCACCTAAAAAAAAATAATTTGGACAAGGAGGAGTGACGTCTCCCATACACTTTTTTATGATAAAATTCGATTACCTCAAGAAATTTATTCAATCAATTGAATTTATTTTGAATTGAATTTTATTGAATGAATGAGGGAATTTTTCAGAATTAACAGAAAGAAACATAATGAAGGAATATCAACTTATTCCATAGGTCACTAGGAACTAGAGGCGAATAGAGTTGTATATTAAAATATAATAATCGAAATAATCAAAATAATTAATAAGAATTTAATATAATAACAAGACTAAATTCCGAGATGACAATGTTAAAATTATATAATAAAAAATAATAAGATAATGAAATTATGAAAAATGGTATAGGAATTAAAATAAAATTAATAAAGATTACATATTGAAAAAAAATATTTAGTAATTATTATTGAAAATTATATTTAAAGTAAAATTATAATATAAAGGCTTGAAGTAAAAAAGTTCAAAAAAATTTTCAAGGTATGAGGTGGAACAGCAGCCATATTCTTGTTTAAGAAAATAAGACAGAAATTTCTCAAAAATGTCTTTTAAGCACAACTTAATAATTATTACACTTTCATAAAATCTTTTTCAATTTAAAATTTACCAACTTCAAATTATCTATACTGAAGGATTGTTCTGAGCTTTAAAAATATTCGACAACTCCATTTTTTCCCCTTGTTTTTATAGGCCCAACGCACTGTGCGCTGATGCGATAATTTTATTAAAGCCGCTTGTGCTGCGTGTGAGTTGGTGAAAGTTCTGCTGGGAATGGTATAGAAAAATTATTATCATTGCATACTTCAGGGAGTTTTTGTTTTTGACTCAATTTAAGAGTTGAACGGAAGCATGAAAAATAATTGCTTTGTTCAAAAACTATGCACAACTTTCTAACGACGCTTTTTGTTCATGGTTTTTATTTAACGCTACGTTTTTTTATAAGCAATTTAAATATTTTGTATTGAAAAAAAAAAAATATTTCTAGATGTGACTTGATTAAATTTGCCGCGCTCTCATCCAATTAAGCCGGTTGCTTAGTCAAACTAAAAAAAAAATTGGTTGCATAATTTGTGGCGCTTGTTTTATAATTTCATTTGCATTGTTTTTCAATGTTTTTGTTGTGGAAATATAGTAATACATAGCTTAATCCGCGCACAAGCTCCCTAAGCGCCCGCATTAATAACTTTCGAGCTCACCCAAAGCTTTTGTGCGTTTCTTTTTTCTGCAAGCTTTGTTAACTTTTATGAGTGCCTGAAACTATGCAATAAAAAACATGAACAAAAATAAGGCAACTACAACAAAAAGCAGGTATGAAAAACTGAATTTTGCAAAAATTTTGCTATAAATGAAATATTGTTGTGGGTTTTTTGTTTTGCGAGACTTAAAGCAACTGCCAGTGTTGCTTTTTTGTGTGCATTTTTTCCAAAATTTTTTTAGTAAAAAAAAACAAAATTGCTGCTTTTTGAATAAGAGACACAAATGCAAAAAGAAATAAACTGCCTTTTTAGCAACTAAAAAACTTAAAGCTTTCAAATAAAATCGTTTTTAATTTTAAAATTCGAATATTTCGCAACAATTCTTATAAAAAAAAAGGTTTTTAGCTCTTTTGATATCAACATTATTATTTTTCGTAGTTTTTTTTTTTGTTTTATTTATCAGTATTTTTTAATTCTTTTAATTTTTTTTTTTAACTTTTGCGAGCACCCAATGTGCACAAAAACGGATGCGGATCCGTTACGAACCCGTTACGAGTCCGTCAGTACGCACTGCGCTTTCTTATGTTTCGACGGACCCGTTACGAACCCGTTACGAATCCGCCAAAAGAGTCTGAAACGCATTCGTATATGAAGTACGAAACGGATTCGTATCTGAAGTCCGAAACGGATTCGTATCTGAAGTCCGTTCTGAGTCCGAGGCGGATCCGAAAAAATGAAAAAAGCAATTCGTATTTTTGAGAGGAATCTTATGTTTCGACGAACCCGTTACGAATCCTTCAAAAAATTTCCACAACGTTAACATAAAAGACAGTCTTAAATTTGTTTTACAATTTCTTATTTTATTTTCAGTAGATTAGGGATACGAAATACAATTGTGTACTCATTTTTGTTGTTATTTTTATTTTTATTATACATTGATATAATTTTAAATTTCCTTCTTTAAAATGTAATATGTAGAATGTAAGAACTGAATTAGCCAAAAAATAAAAAAAATGTTGAACATACATAAACATTATTGTCCCTTTTTGAATAAGAACTATTTTTAAAAAACGAGTCCGTTGTGAGTTCGCATTATTTAAAAAAAGAGTCTGAAACGGATTCGTATGTGAAGTCCGAAATGGATTCGTATCTGAAGTCCGAAACGGATTCGTATCTGAAGTCCGAAACGGATTCGTATCTAAAGTCCGTAACGGATTCGTATCTGAAGTCCGAAACGGATTCGTATCTGAAGTCCGAAACGGATTCGTAGTCCGTAACGGAGAGAGGAATTTCATACGAAAAAGGATCCGTTCCGGATGCGAAACGCAATCCGTTTCGGACAAAATGTACGAAGAAGTGAGTTCGTTACGGATTCGTAACGGATCCGTTTGGCACACTGGGCACTTAATAAATGCTGAAATTTTTCGTGTGTTTGCATGTATGAGCATGAGAGTGTGTGAGTGTGCTTATACCAATTGACTCTTTATGCCCGCAAATCGAACAATCTTTGTTTAAAAATAAATTGTATGCTCTTTGGCATGTTTGGCTGATTTCTCGTGGGTTTTATGCTTTTTCCCAGCCAATCGCCCCAATGGCCACATTACGTCTGGCCACATTATTGCCATGTTCTCATGTAAGCTGCACCGTATTGACTCTGTCTACGCTGTTCAAAGAAAAAATATGTATATACAATATATAAATTATGCATAGATTTTCATCAATAAATAAAACAACGGGTGGAAAAATGCATAGTATTAAAAATACTTGTATGCTTTCTTTTAATCCATCTTAATATTGCTTTTGGACTTGGCTTAAAATTTTTTACCCACACGCATAACCACTGCTTCATGAGCTTTATATGCGAAAAGCCTTTGCATGTTTTGTGAAGTTGTGGTTTCTTTTTCGCTGAACGAAAATGTTTATGAAATATTTTCAGCGTCATCTTCAGTCTTTATATTTATTTTCTTTTACGTGGATGTCCTTTTCAGTGGCCACGTTGGTTATTCGTTTTTTCCTCAAATTAATGATTGATTGTTCTTCTGCAGAAGTAATGTTATGGCATTTTTTGCCGTATATGACAAAAATTTGCACATAAATCATACTTTTTTAATGAATAAATGTGGATTCAACATAAAAGATTTCAACTTAAAAAATTGAATAAAAGTCTAACGAATTGTTGGAAAGGTGTTTAAGAAAATATTTAATGAAGGTGTTTAATTTTTCAATCAATCGAACGCTTACAACTTTTATATATATTTGTTTTAATTCTAAGTACATTTTTTTGGTCAAAAACAATGAATAATTTTATATGTTTTCATAAAGAAATAGAAAACGTAAAGCTTCTAACGTGATCTAAGCCAAAGTTATGACTCAAAATCGATGAAATTTTCTCTTCAAATTCATATTTAAAAAATATTGATTAAAAAACTTTAAGGCCACCCTTAAAAAAATTTTAGAATTTTTTTTATTTCATGTACTCACCTTCTATGTATAGTCTTTTGAACATCTTGTGAAAATTTCAAGAAAACCCACCGAATAGTTTTTTTTTTTTGGTGAATTTTGTTATATAGCCAAGTCAGGCACAAAATCATGGCATACGCTCAATTTTGATGATCAACCTTTTTTCATATTATGATTGTGTTTTTTTGTGAGTAAACTACTTATTCAGTGTTGGTATAATATACCAATAAGCCAAACGAATGCGAAACGAATCCGCATTCTCTGACATTTTAATCGATAACGGTTATCGTTTTCAAATACGCGAACGGGAGAAAATCACCGCTCGTTAATGAATACGATCCGAGAATACGATTCGAGAACGATTCGTTAATTAAAAATATCGAAGCCTTCTCGAATTGCCTAAGGCATAAGATATTTGCCAACAACTTTTTTTGCGAAAAAAACCAATTTTTAAGATTTTAAACAGCATCTTATTAGACTTATGATTTTTATACTGGCGAAAAACTGCAAACATTATTATTATTAACATAAAATTAAATTGAAAAATTACCACCATCTGGAGACTTGCACCTCTGCCGCGTGGTTGTAAGTCCATCAGGTTATCCATTCGACCATCGCTGTTGTCAATAAACGTCGCTTAATTTGCTTCAAGAATGAGAGCTAGCCTATGGTCGTGGGTTCAAACCCCAACTGGGACAAAAAATTTTTTGAAGTGAAAACTTCTATAGGCGTGTTGAACGATTTTGGTAGAGGGTAAATCATTCGTTTGCATCATCGCATTTTTCCAAGGAATTCGTCATTCTACCGCAAGCTCACAAAGAAATCACTTGGCAACTCCTGAAATGAATGCATATAATCAGTTTGTTAGTATATAAATCCTTAAGTTAGGTTGCAATAAGATGTTTGCAACCAAAACTTATTATTAATTCGGTTTATATTTATATATATATGCCTTTAAAGTTTGGCAATTTCTTCAGTTGTTGTATTTGTCAACATTTTTGAAAAATTTGCTTTTACTCAAACAGCTGCTATTCATGGTGAGATTTAAAAATGGATACATCTTCTTCTTTTTCTTCTTTTTTCTGCTGGAACTTCGTTTGCAAACAAGAAAAATAATGTATGGATTGAGTGTTTTAACATTTTAATCTTTAAGTTGTGATAAAGGCATATATTGAACATTCAAATAATTACATGCATGCTCTTATTTTATTACATATCGTCAAACAAAGTTTGACAATTTTCACACTTGTTGAATTTGTCAGTGGCTTCTTATTTTCACCACTGCGGCATTTTATATTCAGAGTTGTCAACTATGGCTGTGTGTCAATCAGTCGTGGTAGGATAAATGTGTCAAATGGACGATGAAATTTTGACAATTACAAATTTTGACATTTCGGTCGTGTTTTAGCGCAAATATTTTATTTTATTGCATTTTATCAATTTGCGACATATTTAATTCTAGAGCTTGTACTTGCAACATATTTCGTAAACTTGTAATATTGTAAACTTAAAAAACTGTTAAAAAATTTAAAAAAAATGAACGAAACAGCAGGCAAACAGAAAATATAGCATGCAAAGTGCTGTATATTTTACGCCGCCAATTCGGTTCATCCCCTCAAACGCTGCGCAACCGCTGGGATCTTGTAATTCTCTTTGCGTTGTTGTTGTAAATTTGCTATGTAGTTATTGTTGTACAGTAAGCTTTAATTTTTTGTGGATGTTTATTTGTAGCTACAGTCAGCATATGACATCGAACTAATTTAGAAAACAGTTTATACATATATAATATTGGTAAATCTATTTGTTTTTAGTTAAAACGTTACCGTATCGGAAATATATATACAGTGGTGGTCACGAATTCAGCACACTTAAAAATTATATTTATATTTTCCATTTATTTGTTGTAAGTTTTTAATTACATTTTTTTTAGTGAATATATTATGTCTTCTTAATTTCTTAAATACATTTTTTTATTTCAAAACTTTTTCTTATAGGACTTAAAATCAAATAAAAATTAAAAATAAGCATTTTGACTTGGTCATGAATTTAGCACACGAGCGAAAAAATGTCTAGGATGAAAAATATAATCAAAATTGATTGCATAAAACTCAATATTTCGTAGGAAATCCCTTATTCTAAATTACTGCATCTCATATCATTGGTAAACTTTTGACCAAAGCCTTACAACGGTACTTTGGAATACTATACCGAATCCTTTGGATTTCCCTAAACAAATCTGGCAAATTTTTGGATTTTACTGTTAGTATTTGCTGCTCGACATCCCTCCACAGATTCTCAATCGGGTTTAAGTCCGATTATTGCGATGGCCACTTCAAAATATCAATATGTTTGTCTTCCAAGCAACTCTTAACTATGTGAGCACTGTGCTTTGGATCATTATCCTACATAAACGCCATTAAAGTGGAAAATTATCCTCTTGAAATGGTATCATGGTATTGACAAGTACGTTTGTGTAAGCGTGCTGATCCGTTTTTTGGTAAATTTTAACAATCGGACAAACTCTGTGCCAAGAAAACACCGCCCATACCATAACATTTCAGCCACCCTGTTTAATCGTCTTGAGCGTGTACTTTGGATTGTGTTGCATGTTTTGAGGATGCCACACATATTGTTTGCTGTCAGATGCGAACCTGCAAAACTTTGATTTATCCCTCCAAAGCACATTTTTCCAAAAATTCGTTGACTTTTTAAATTGACTTTTTTGCAAACGCAAGACTGCATTTAATATTTTTTTGCGACACATGTGGTGTTTGTTGGGCTATAAAGCTACGGAAAGTGTTTTCATTCAAGCGTCTTCTTATGCCTTTTGAGGATACATTTATGCCATATTTTGATAAAATTTCATTTTAATTTTTATTTGAGGTCTTAAAAAGATCACTAAGTGAAGTTATATA
The DNA here is from genome assembly GCA_963920525.1 of Dichetophora obliterata. Lineage (NCBI taxonomy): Eukaryota > Metazoa > Arthropoda > Insecta > Diptera > Sciomyzidae > Dichetophora > Dichetophora obliterata. The sequence goes on from OY986439.1 coordinate 55,189,137, forward strand.
AATCAAATGTCCCTCTTTTGCTATTGTTTTTCGCGCTCCTGGCCGCTATTTTACATTTTTAATGCTCTACTACAGCTCTACATGTTGCAATGCGTTATATAATAACTTTCACGAACATCTAAGAAGCAGAGCAATCTCTGAAACTATGCTTCCACCATTTTTCATTTGCTGAATCAAATGCCGCGGAGCCTCTGAAAATCAGTAGCCTTTCACCATATCTTTCTACAATTTTTTGTTATTTTCCAACTGGAAAAACTACTAAAAAATTTTAGGAAGATTTTTTATAAATTTGATTTTCATTAGCAAAGTGCAAGTAACATGCTTACCAGTAGCCAGTAAATTCAGTTTAGAACTGAAAAACAGTTTTTGATTGTGAAAAAACAGTGATAAAATTATTTCTTCGTTAAAAAAGCTTGGTAAATTTTTTAAATAATATTTTTATAGTGGTCTCAAACTTAAATTTAACACGTTTTTACAAAATTCCAAAATTTACAAAAACATTTAATCGAAAAGTGTATATTAAAATTTTTATATAAATGACTCTCGAGTAACACCGGGTATATCTTATAGTTTGAGTTCTAAGTTTTTTTATATACGAAATAATATGTTGTAATAGGTTGTTGTTATCTAATGTTAATGTTTTATGGTGGAGATGCGTACTGCGACGTAATGAGATCTATTGTACTTCCTTCTCAATGCTCCGTTGGGTTGACGGATTACAGAATTTCATCCAGATTTAGTTCTCTGATGAATTTAAGAATATTTTTAGGTTCCAGGGATGAAATTTGATCTAGACCAGCGATGTCCAGCATTTAACTCTTTCCACTCTTTCCACTCTTTTACAACAATTTTAATACTTTCATGATTTTTGTAATATGCTGAATTCAGTTTGCAATTTCAGCCTCACTTCTCAATGTTGTTATTTAGTTCTTTCGAACCATCGAAAGCTGTTCTGTTAACTCCTCTTTGCATGTAGATTTAAAATTTTTTGATGTTGCTTTTTGTTGTTGTCGTTGTTTTGATTGTTGTTTTTGCACTCTTCAAATAATTTTCGTGGGCATCGCTGATCTAAACTCAGCTCATAGTTCCCCAGTGCTAGTTTACGTCTGCAACCCACAGCGTCGCAGCTTGTAAGTAGGTGTATTAGAGTCTCTTCTGCTTCTTTACTAGGGTGGGCCAAAAAATTAATAGGATTTTTCGAAAATATGATCGAATATATTATGAATAAATCTAAGCCCATGAATGAATTCTTAAGGACTGTGACCGGGTTTTTAAATTTTTCGTTGTTTATTTTGTATTTTTCATTAAATTAACACACTGAAACCATGTAAATTTATGTATAGTTGAGCGAAAAATGCATGTACATTAGGGTGGGTCATAAAAATAATTTATTTTTTTACAAGTTACACGGAAAAATGTGTTGCTAGACACCTTAAAAAGATTCTCTTCAAATATGAGCTCTTAACTTTAATAAGAAGATGCTTCGCATCGCAGTTTTCTTTTCTCAGTCCAATAGAAAAAATTCATACCTCATTATTAATTGATTGTGCAGAAAAATATTTTCTAAGAATTTTTTAGGAAATTAAATGCTCTACAAAAAAGGTTTCATATATTTTTTCTCAATTATTACAATGATACTTTTTCATAAAATTTTTATAGAACTAAAATAAAATTTCTTTCAACGCCACACAAGGACCAGTGTTAAAGCTGTATTCCGGCTGGTCTTTTTTCTCCAAAGGACAAAGTAATTCAAGCTTCAATTAAAAAGTGTACGTATCAGACCAACTGACTTTCTAACGTTTGACTTTTAAGACGGAGCATTGCAACGCAGTACACTACACTCTATGTTAAAGGAAACGGAAGTGAAAAGTGGAACTGCATGAAAAATGACACAATTCATAAGCAACAAAAAAAAAAAATTAAAAAAAACACAATAACTCTTACAAACCTACAAGCACACAAACACACACACAACTCTTAACATGTGAAATAAACATACATTATTATTGTGGGCGCCACGTTTCACTTTTTGACGCCAAAAATCCTGCACGGACCTGGGCCAACATGCTCGCATGTCACTCGCTTGTTTGGATGATGTATTACTCTGAGTATGGCGGAAGTTAGAACCAAATAGCAATCGTGAGCGCAAAATTGAAAAGGGCAGTGACATAAAGCTCGAAAGGGAAAAACTGGAAAGTTTGAAGGGGTTAAAGTCAGATAAGGGCGAGAGAAAGAGAGAGAGAGACGGCAGAAAACACGCTACCTATAAACGAAATCCTAGCTATGCTGGTAGTTTTCGAATGTGATAGGAAGGAGAAAAATAGCAAAGATTTGGATATATATTTGTTTGTAATTTTTTTTTCTAATATTTTTTTTTTTATATAACCAAGCAAAAAATATTTGAAAATGAAAAATAAATGCTACAGCACACCATTAATTTTTCAAATACGAGTATTGGTTTGCTGCTGTCGGTAAATGTGTCTGAAAAGGCATAAAAAATGAAGTCACTATTTTAGTGGAGTGAAATAAGTTCGTAAAACTCAATTTATTCTATATTCTTATCACAATAAAAAATCTTGTGAAATAAAGTACAAATTCAAAGAAAGAAAAATTATTAAAATTCAAGGCAAAACTAGTAAAGAGTAATTTTATAACTATTTTGTATACTATCAACAATACAACACAGAATTTCAGTAGGAATTCTTTATTTATGCTTAGTTGTATACGCCTTCTTTCTGAACATTTACATTTGAAACAATGTCTCCCAAAAACAGCCTGCAACATTTAAGCCGCCATAAAATTATTACTAATTACCAGCAATAAAATTTTATGCGAATAACACTCAAGCAACAGAAAACTTTATAGCCGCAAAACAACAGCACAAATAAAATCAAGCGGTATAAATAATTCCCTCAAGGACTTGAAGTGAATCTACGAACGTAAGCAACTGAACTCAGTGTTAGTGTCTCGCCAGCGGTGATGACAATGTGATATACAAAGCAGTGGTGTCAATTATTGTGCTGCTCTCCAGGGCAACCAACGACTGAGATTCAGCCAGGGAGCAAGGGAATTAATATTATTACGAGCAAGCCTTTAAGGCAGTTAAAGCTGTTATGTTTGTTTGTTTACTTGTCTAACATAATCTGAAAAATCTTTATGTTGGTTCTTTATGAAGCACAAGTAGGCGTTGGAGTTGTTAAATAACACTTGTCACTATATCTACGCAATGCCAAGTCAAATCTTTTCTTATAAAACAAAAAGACTTATGCTTAGTTTTCAGCATGTCATTTTTATGACGAAATAAAATTTAATCGTCTTAAGCATAACACTAATAAAATTAATCAAAGTTTTCTTGCTAGCTCAACTTAATAAATCAGTTGTTTTTAAAATTCCAACATTGTCAAAGATAGAAAAAAATATCAAGTGTAATATTTGAAGTTTACTCCTTAACAATCGGTTTCGTAAATAGTTCTTAGTATGAAAATTATGTAGGGAGTGAAATCGAGCGTTAAAAAAATACTCGAGCGTTACGTTTTCTTATAAAACAACATGTGTTTAAAACTACGAGAAATACCCGCAAAATATGCAGTAGGCTTAATATCTTTCTACGCAAGCAAACAACGAAAACAATGCTATGCATATTTTTTTTCTTACTGTCGCACAGTACTTTGGCCAGTGGGAATAAATTAAGAATTTTTATTTATTCAAGTCTTAAGAAAATGCATATCATTAGTTGGGTAATACTTTCACTAAGAAGCATCCACATTTTCATCGCAAACTAAGTAGTTTTGAGTAAACAACACCTCTCAAAAGTCAACCTTCTTTATGAGTTTTTATTGTTGTGGATTTTTGGCTTTTGTGTTGTATTCAAGGAAAAAAATGCTGTTAGCACAATTTTTACACTATTTAAGTATTTATTTTTTAAATTATTACAGAATAAATAACATAAATATTTTACAATTTTACTACGATAAAGGGAAAAATGCGTCACAGGCATATGAAAAGATTTGTAAGATTTATGGTGTTTATATTTTTTTTAATTTTTTTTTTTCTAAAATAAAAACTACATATCAGATAAGGACGATTCATGCATTAAAATGAGTACCAGGTCCTCGTCCTTAAGAAGGGATACTCCTTCGTCCAAATGCCGTTTGCTCTATCTCTTGTAGTTTAGGAGTTGTAGAACACTTTTTGGAGTGGAAGCTGGCCAAAAACATGTGCTTTTTCCGTCATAACTCCCAAACCACTCATCCTATAAGGAATATTTATACACCAAATTGTTTCTAATACATATATACACAAGACTGCATATTCAGAAAAAAGTTTTCAGGAATTTGATTTTTTTTCAAGAATCTTAGCTAAAATTTTTTACATGAATCATAGTTTTTGACGTGGTTTTTAGCGATTTTTTTGATTCTTTAGCCATAACTTCTAAACCATACATCATAAAAGGACGATTTATGCATCAAAATGTTCCTTAAGCTACTGCCCACAAGACTGTATCCTTGAAATAATTTTAAAAATTAGACTTCATGTTAATTTCATGTGTCCTTTTTTGTCAATTTTTATTTTTTTTATTTATTTTCTAAAATAAAAACTACATGTCAGATAAGGACGATTCATGCATTAAAATGAGCACCAGGTCTTCGTCCTTAAGAAAAGATACTCCTTTGTCCAAATGCATTTTGCTCTATCTCTTGTAGTTTAGGAGTTGTAGAACACTTTTTGGAGTGGTAGCTGGCCAAAAACATGTGCTTTTTCCGTCATAACTCCCAAACTGTACATCCTACAAGGACGATTTATGCACCAAATTGTTTCTAATACATATATACACAAGACTGCATATTCAGAAAAAAGTTTTCTGGAATTTGATTTTTTTCTAGAATCTTAGTTAAAATTTTTTACATGAATCATAGTTTTTGACGTAGTTTTTAGCGATTTTTTAGCCATAACTTCTAAGCCATACATCATAAAAGGACGATTTATGCATCAAAATGTTCCTTAAGCTACTGCCCACAAGACTGTATCCTTGAAATAATTTTAAAAATTAGATTTCATGTTAATTTCATGGGCTCTTTTTTGTCAATTTTTATTTTTTTTATTTATTTTCTAAAATTAAAACTACATATCAGATAAGGACGATTCATGCATTAAAATGAGCACCAGGTCCTCGTCCTTAAGAAGGGATACTCCTTCGTCCAAATGCCGTTTGCTCTATCTCTTGTAGTTTAGGAGTTGTAGAACACTTTTTGGAGTGGAAGCTGGCCAAAAACATGTGCTTTTTCCGTCATAACTCCCAAACGATACATCCTATAAGGACGATTTATACACCAAATTGTTTCTAATACATATATACACAAGACTGCATATTCAGAAAAAAGTTTTCAGGAATATGATCTTTTTTCAAGAATCTTAGTTAAAATTTTTTACATGAATCATAGTTTTTGACGTGGTTTTTTGCGATTTTTTTGATTTTTTAGCCATAACTTCTAAGCCATACATCATAAAAGGACGATTTATGCATCAAAATGTTCCTTAAGCTACTGCCCACAAGACTGTATTCTTGAAATAATTTTAAAAATTAGATTTCATGTTAATTTCATGTGCCCTTTTTTGTCAATTTTTATTTTTTTTATTTATTTTCTAAAATAAAAACTACATACCAGATAAGGACGATTCATGCATTAAAATGAGCACCAGGTCCTCGTCCTTAAGAAGGGATACTCCTTTGTCCAAATGCCGTTTGCTCTATCTCTTGTAGTTTAGGAGTTGTAGAACACTTTTTGGAGTGGAAGCTGGCCAAAAACATGTGCTTTTTCCGTCATAACTCCCAAACCATACATCCTACAAGGACGATTTATACACCAAATTGTTTCTAATACATATAAACATAAGACTGCATATTCAGAAAAAGTTTTCTGGAATTTGATTTTTTTCAAGAATCTTAGTTAAAATTTTTTACATGAATCATAGTTTTTGACGTGGTTTTTTGCGATTTTTTTTTATTTTTTAGCCATAACTTCTAAACTATACGTCATAAAAGGACGATTTATGCATCCAAATGTTCCTTAAGCTACTGTTCACAAGACTGTATCCTTAAAATAATTTTAAAAATTAGATTTCATGTTAATTTCATGTGCCCTTTTTTGTCAATTTTTATTTTTTTTATTTATTTTCTAAAATAAAAACTACATATCAGATAAGGACGATTCATGCATTTAAATGAGCACCAGGTCCTCGTCCTTAAGAAGGGATTCTCCTTTGTCCAAATGCCGTTTGCTCTATCTCTTGTAGTTTAGGAGCTGTAGAACACTTTTTGGAGTGGTAGCTGGCCAAAAACATGTGCTTTTTCCGTCATAACTCCCAAACCATACATCCTATAAGGACGATTTATACACCAAATTGTTTCTAATACATATATACACAAGACTGCATATTCAGAAAAAAGTTTTCTGGAATTTGATTTTTTTTCAAGAATCTTAGTTAAAATTTTTTACATGAATCATAGTTTTTGACGTGGTTTTTTGCGATTTTTTTGATTTTTTAGCCATAACTTCTAAGCCATACATCATAAAAGGACGATTTATGCATCAAAATGTTCCTTAAACTACTGTTCACAAGACTGTATCCTTGAAATAATTTTAAAAATTAGATTTCATGTTAATTTCATGTGCCCTTTTTTGTCAATTTTTATTTTTTTTATTTATTTTCTAAAATAAAAACTACATATCAGATAAGGACGATTCATGCATTAAAATGAGCACCAGGTCCTCGTCCTTAAGAAGGGATACTCCTTCGTCCAAATGCCGTTTGCTCTATCTCTTGTAGTTTAGGAGTTGTAGAACACTTTTTGGAGTGGAAGCTGGCCAAAAACATGTGCTTTTTCCGTCATAACTCCCAAACCATTCATCCTACAAGGACGATTTATACACCAAATTGTTTCTAATACATATATATACAAGACTGCATATTCAGAAAAAAGTTTTCTGGAATTTGATTTTTTTCTAGAATCTTAGTTAAAATTTTTTACATGAATCATAGTTTTTGACGTAGTTTTTAGCGATTTTTTTGATTTTTTAGCCATAACTTCTAAGCCATACATCATAAAAGTACGATTTATGCATCAAAATGTTCCTTAAGCTACTGCCCACAAGACTGTATCCTTGAAATAATTTTAAAAATTAGATTTCATGTTAATTTCATGGGCTCTTTTTTGTCAATTTTTATTTTTTTTATTTATTTTCTAAAATTAAAACTACATATCAGATAAGGACGATTCATGCATTAAAATGAGCACCAGGTCCTCGTCCTTAAGAAGGGATACTCCTTCGTCCAAATGCCGTTTGCTCTATCTCTTGTAGTTTAGGAGTTGTAGAACACTTTTTGGAGTGGAAGCTGGCCAAAAACATGTGCTTTTTCCGTCATAACTCCCAAACCATACATCCTACAAGGACGATTTATACACCAAATTGTTTCTAATACATATATACACAAGACTGCATATTCAGAAAAAAGTTTTCTGGAATTTGATTTTTTTTCAAGAATCTTAGTTAAAATTTTTTACATGAATCATAGTTTTTGACGTGGTTTTTTGCGATTTTTTTGATTTTTTAGCCATAACTTCTAAAGCATACATCACAAAAGGACGATTTCTGCATCAAAATGTTCCTTAAGCTACTGCTCACAAGACTGTATCCTTGAAATAATTTTAAAAATTAGATTTCATGTTAATTTCATGTGCCCTTTTTTGTCAATTTTTATTTTTTTTATTTATTTTCTAAAATAAAAACTTCATATCAGATAAGGACGATTCATGCATTAAAATGAGCACCAGGTCCTCGTCCTTAAGGAGGGATACTCCTTTGTCCAAATGCCGTTTGCTCTATCTCTTGTAGTTTAGGAGTTGTAGAACACTTTTTGGAGTGGAAGCTGGCCAAAAACATGTGCTTTTTCCGTCATAACTCCCAAACCATACATCCTACAAGGACGATTTATACACCAAATTGTTTCTAATACATATAAACATAAGACTGCATATTCAGAAAAAGTTTTCTGGAATTTGATTTTTTTCAAGAATCTTAGTTAAAATTTTTTACATGAATCATAGTTTTTGACGTGGTTTTTTGCGATTTTTTTTTTATTTTTTAGCCATAACTTCTAAACTATACGTCATAAAAGGACGATTTATGCATCAAAATGTTCCTTAAGCTACTGTTCACAAGACTGTATCCTTAAAATAATTTTAAAAATTAGATTTCATGTTAATTTCATGTGCCCTTTTTTGTCAATTTTTATTTTTTTTATTTATTTTCTAAAATAAAAACTACATATCAGATAAGGACGATTCATGCATTTAAATGAGCACCAGGTCCTCGTCCTTAAGAAGGGATTCTCCTTTGTCCAAATGCCGTTTGCTCTATCTCTTGTAGTTTAGGAGCTGTAGAACACTTTTTGGAGTGGTAGCTGGCCAAAAACATGTGCTTTTTCCGTCATAACTCCCAAACCATACATCCTATAAGGACGATTTATACACCAAATTGTTTCTAATACATATATACACAAGACTGCATATTCAGAAAAAAGTTTTCTGGAATTTGATTTTTTTTCAAGAATCTTAGTTAAAATTTTTTACATGAATCATAGTTTTTGACGTGGTTTTTTGCGATTTTTTTGATTTTTTAGCCATAACTTCTAAGCCATACATCATAAAAGGACGATTTATGCATCAAAATGTTCCTTAAGCTACTGCCCACAAGACTGTATCCTTGAAATAATTTTAAAAATTAGATTTCATGTTAATTTCATGTGCCCTTTTTTCTCAATTTTTATTTTTTTTATTTATTTTCTAAAATAAAAACTACATATCAGATAAGGACGATTCATGCATTAAAATGAGCACCAGGTCCTCGTCCTTAAGAAGGGATACTCCTTCGTCCAAATGCCGTTTGCTCTATCTCTTGTAGTTTAGGAGTTGTAGAACACTTTTTGGAGTGGAAGCTGGCCAAAAACATGTGCTTTTTCCGTCATAACTCCCAAACCATACATCCTACAAGGACGATTTATACACCAAATTGTTTCTAATACATATATATACAAGACTGCATATTCAGAAAAAAGTTTTCTGGAATTTGATTTTTTTCTAGAATCTTAGTTAAAATTTTTTACATGAATCATAGTTTTTGACGTAGTTTTTAGCGATTTTTTTGATTTTTTAGCCATAACTTCTAAGCCATACATCATAAAAGTACGATTTATGCATCAAAATGTTCCTTAAGCTACTGCCCACAAGACTGTATCCTTGAAATAATTTTAAAAATTAGATTTCATGTTAATTTCATGGGCTCTTTTTTGTCAATTTTTATTTTTTTTATTTATTTTCTAAAATAAAAACTACATATCAGATAAGGACGATTCATGCATTAAAATGAGCACCAGGTCCTCGACCTTAAGAAGGGATACTCCTTCGTCCAAATGCCGTTTGCTCTATCTCTTGTAGTTTAGGAGTTGTAGAACACTTTTTGGAGTGGAAGCTGGCCAAAAACATGTGCTTTTTCCGTCATAACTCCCAAACCATACATCCTACAAGGACGATTTATACACCAAATTGTTTCTAATACATATAAATACAAGACTGCATATTCAGAAAAAAGTTTTCTGGAATTTGATTTTTTTCTAGAATCTTAGTTAAAATTTTTTACATGAATCATAGTTTTTGACGTAGTTTTTAGCGATTTTTTTGATTTTTTAGCCATAACTTCTAAGCCATACATCATAAAAGTACGATTTATGCATCAAAATGTTCCTTAAGCTACTGCCCACAAGACTGTATCCTTGAAATAATTTTAAAAATTAGATTTCATGTTAATTTCATGGGCTCTTTTTTGTCAATTTTTATTTTTTTTATTTATTTTCTAAAATTAAAACTACATATCAGATAAGGACGATTCATGCATTCAAATGAGCACCAGGTCCTCGTCCTTAAGAAGGGATACTCCTTCGTCCAAATGCCGTTTGCTCTATCTCTTGTAGTTTAGGAGTTGTAGAACACTTTTTGGAGTGGAAGCTGGCCAAAAACATGTGCTTTTTCCGTCATAACTCCCAAACCATACATCCTACAAGGACGATTTATACACCAAATTGTTTCTAATACATATATATATACAAGACTGCATATTCAGAAAAAAGTTTTCTGGAATTTGATTTTTTTCTAGAATCTTAGTTAAAATTTTTTACATGAATCATAGTTTTTGACGTAGTTTTTAGCGATTTTTTTGATTTTTTAGCCATAACTTCTAAGCCATACATCATAAAAGTACGATTTATGCATCAAAATGTTCCTTAAGCTACTGCCCACAAGACTGTATCCTTGAAATAATTTTAAAAATTAGATTTCATGTTAATTTCATGGGCTCTTTTTTGTCAATTTTTATTTTTTTTATTTATTTTCTAAAATTAAAACTACATATCAGATAAGGACGATTCATGCATTCAAATGAGCACCAGGTCCTCGTCCTTAAGAAGGGATACTCCTTCGTCCAAATGCCGTTTGCTCTATCTCTTGTAGTTTAGGAGTTGTAGAACACTTTTTGGAGTGGAAGCTGGCCAAAAACATGTGCTTTTTCCGTCAAAACTCCCAAACCATACATCCTACAAGGACGATTTATACACCAAATTGTTTCTAATACATATATACATAAGACTGCATATTCAGAAAAAGTTTTCTGGAATTTGATTTTTTTCAAGAATCTTAGTTAAAATTTTTTACATGAATCATAGTTTTTGACGTGGTTTTTTGCGATTTTTTTGATTTTTTAGCCATAACTTCTAAAGCATACATCACAAAAGGACGATTTATGCATCAAAATGTTCCTTAAGCTACTGCCCACAAGACTGTATCCTTAAAATAATTTTAAAAATTAGATTTCATGTTAATTTCATGTGCCCTTTTTTGTCAATTTTTATTTTTTTTATTTATTTTCTAAAATAAAAACTACATATCAGATAAGGACGATTCATGCATTAAAATGAGCACCAGGTCCTCGTCCTTAAGAAGGGATTCTCCTTTGTCTAAATGCCGTTTGCTCTATCTCTTGTAGTTTAGGAGCTGTAGAACACTTTTTGGAGTGGAAGCTGGCCAAAAACATGTGCTTTTTCCGTCATAACTCCCAAACGATACATCCTATAAGGACGATTTATACACCAAATTGTTTCTAATACATATATACACAAGACTGCATATTCAGAAAAAAGTTTTCAGGAATTTGATTTTTTTTCAAGAATCTTAGTTAAAATTTTTTACATGAATCATAGTTTTTGACGTGGTTTTTAGCGATTTTTTTGATTCTTTAGCCATAACTTCTAAAGCATACATCACAAAAGGACGATTTATGCATCAAAATGTTCCTTAAGCTACTGCCCACAAGACTGTATCCTTAAAATAATTTTAAAAATTAGATTTCATGTTAATTTCATGTGTCCTTTTTTGTCAATTTTTATTTTTTTTATATATTTTCTAAAATAAAAACTACATACCAGATAAGGACGATTCATGATTTAAAATGAGCACCAGGTCCTCGTCCTTAAGAAGGGATACTCCTTTGTCCAAATGCCGTTTGCTCTATCTCTTGTAGTTTAGGAGTTGTAGAACACTTTTTGGAGTGGAAGCTGGCCAAAAACATGTGCTTTTTCCGTCATAACTCCCAAACCATACATCCTACAAGGACAATTTATACACCAAATTGTTTCTAATACATATATACATAAGACTGCATATTCAGAAAAAGTTTTCTGGAATTTGATTTTTTTCAAGAATCTTAGTTAAAATTTTTTACATGAATCATAGTTTTTGACGTGGTTTTTTGCGATTTTTTTTTATTTTTTAGCCATAACTTCTAAACCATACGTCATAAAAGGACGATTTATGCATCAAAATGTTTATTAAGCTACTGTTCACAAGACTGTTTCCTTAAAATAATTTTAAAAATTAGATTTCATGTTAATTTCATGTGCCCTTTTTTGTCAATTTTTATTTTTTTTTATTTATTTTCTAAAATAAAAACTACATATCAGATAAGGACGATTCATGCATTAAAATGAGCACCAGGTCCTCGTCCTTAAGAAGGAATTCTCCTTTGTCCAAATGCCGTTTGCTCTATCTCTTGTAGTTTAGGAGTTGTAGAACACTTTTTGGAGTGGAAGCTGGCCAAAAACATGTGCTTTTTCCGTCATAACTCCCAAACCATTCATCCTATAAGGACCATTTATACACCAAATTGTTTCTAATACATATATACACAAGACTGCATATTCAGAAAAAAGTTTTCAGGAATTTGATTTTTTTTCAAGAATCTTAGTTAAAATTTTTTACATGAATCATAGTTTTTGACGTGGTTTTTTGCGATTTTTTTGATTTTTTAGCCATAACTTCTAAAGCATACATCACAAAAGGACGATTTATACATCAAAATGTTCCTTAAGCTACTGCCCACAAGACTGTATCCTTAAAATAATTTTAAAAATTAGATTTCATGTTAATTTCATGTGCCCTTTTTTGTCAATTTTTATTTTTTTTATTTATTTTCTAAAATAAAAACTACATATCAGATAAGGACGATTCATGCATTAAAATGAGCACCAGGTCCTCGTCTTTAAGAAGGAATTCTCCTTTGTCCAAATGCCGTTTGCTCTATCTCTTGTAGTTTAGGAGTTGTAGAACACTTTTTGGAGTGGAAGCTGGCCAAAAACATGTGCTTTTTCCGTCATAACTCCCAAACCATTCATCCTATAAGGACGATTTATACACCAAATTGTTTCTAATACATATATACACAAGACTGCATATTCAGAAAAAAGTTTTCAGGAATTTGATTTTTTTTCAAGAATCTTAGTTAAAATTTTTTACATGAATCATAGTTTTTGACGTGGTTTTTTGCGATTTTTTTGATTTTTTAGCCATAACTTCTAAAGCATACATCACAAAAGGACGATTTATGCATCAAAATGTTCCTTAAGCTACTGCCCACAAGACTGTATCCTTAAAATAATTTTAAAAATTAGATTTCATGTTAATTTCATGTTCCCTTTTTTGTCAATTTTTATTTTTTTTATTTATTTTCTAAAATAAAAACTACATATCAGATAAGGACGATTCATGATTTAAAATGAGCACCAGGTCCTCGTCCTTAAGAAGGGATACTCCTTTGTCCAAATGCCGTTTGCTCTATCTCTTGTAGTTTAGGAGTTGTAGAACACTTTTTGGAGTGGAAGCTGGCCAAAAACATGTGCTTTTTTCGTCATAACTCCCAAACCATACATCCTACAAGGACAATTTATGCAACAAATTGTTTCTAATGCATATATACACAATACTGCATTTTTATAAAAAAAAAATTTTTCTCAAGAATCTCAGTTAAAATTTTATTTCAAGAATCATAGTTTTCTACGTCATTTTTTGTGATTTTTTTTTTTGTTTTTTAGCCTTAACTCCTAGACTATACATCATAAAAGAACGATTTATGCATCAAAATGTTCGTTAAGCTACTTTCCGCAAGACTGTATCCTTGGAAGAATTTTAGAAATTAGATTACATGTTAATTTCATGTGTCCTTTTTTGACAATTTTTATTTTTTTTATTTTTTTTTCTAAATTCCAAACTACATATCAGATAAGGACGATTCATGCATTAAAATTAGCGCCAGGTCTTCTTCCTTAAGAAAAGCTACTTCCTTTTCGAAATGCATTTTGCTCTTTCTCTTGTAGTTTAGGAGTTGTAGAACACTTTTTGGAGTGGTAGCTGGCCAAAAACATCTGGATTTTTCGTCATTACTCCAATTCATACATCCTGCAAAGACGATTTATGCACCAAATTGTTTCTAATGCATATATACATAAGACTGCATTTTTAGAAAAAAAAATTTTTCAAGAATCTCAGTTAAAAATTTTATTGCAAGAATCATAGTTTTCTACGTCATTTTTTGTGATTTTTTTGTAATTTTTTTGGTTTTTTAGCCTTGACTCCTAAACCATACATCATAAACGGACGATTTATGCATTAAAATATTTGTTAAGCTTCTGCACACAAGATTGTATCCTTGGAAGAATTTTAAAAATTAGATTTCATGTTAATTTCATATGTCCTTTTTTGTCAAATTTTATTATTTTTATTTTTTTTCTAAAATCCAGACTACATATCAGATAAGGACGATTCATGCATTTAAATTAGAGCCACGTCTTCACTCTTAAGAAAGGCTACTTCTTTGTCGAAATGCATTTTGCTCTATCTCTTGTAGTTTAGGAGTTGTAGAACACTTTTTGGAGTGGTAGCTGGCCAAAACATCTGGATTTTTCGTATTCCAATCAACTGCCAGGAAATGGTTAGCTCGATTTCGTTCTCGAAATTTAGAAGTCAAAGATGCTCCTCGCTCTGGTCAACCCATCACCGAAAAAGTCAATGAAATAATGCATTAGGTTCAAGAAAACCGTCATGTGGGCAGCCACGACATCGCTAAGGAACTGAAGATCGACCACAAAACAGTTTTAAGCCTTTTGAAGAAAGTTGGTTTAAAAAAAGCTTGATGTTTGGGTGCCTTATGAACTTAGTGCAAAAAATTTAATGAAATTAATTTCTATCTGCGATTCGCTAGTAAAACGAAACAAAATCGAGCCATTTTTGAAACATGAATTTTCATTCACCTGAAGTAACGGGTGATGAAAAATGGATCACGTACGATAATATTGTTCGAAAACGGTCTTGGTCCAAATAAGGTGAAGCTCCAAGAACGGTGTCAAAGACTGGATTGACGGCAAGGAAATTGATGCTGTGCCACACACATCTTTATTGACCCGACAAAAACTTAAAGAATTTAACTGGGAATTCCACCGTACAGTCCTGACATTGCCACCGTCAGATTAACATTGGTTCCGATATCTTCAACACTCCCTTGATGGGAAGAAATTAACCTCAAAAGATGACTGCGAAAACTACCTGTCAGTTTTTCAACGATAAAAGCCCGGAATTTTACAATAAAGGAATCATGGTCATAACCTAAAAATGGAAGAAAGTAGTTGAAAAAAATGGACAATATTTGGATTAATGAAATCAGTTTTGTTTAATAAAATGTTGTCTATATTTACTAAGAAAACGCCGAATACTTTTTCCCCAAATATATAGATTTAAAAATTTATTTTAATGAGTAAAAAGAATTATTTAAACAATATCAACAAGTATGTGTTTACAAGTGTTATATTTTGGTATGCAAAAGTGCATAGAAAACTGTATGTAAAGCTTTTTAAACGAAAAAAATATTTCCGTTTATCCGTTGACTAATTCCTTGTAATTTATGATAATAATTTATTTTTAACTTAGATATCGTTAGAGGTCTTTAAGTCTTGACTGTCCAATTGTAGACCGAAAATAATTTTTTATTAATTTTAGTTTGTAAAAACTTCTTTCGCATGAAACAACAGAAATGCAAATCGTTAAAAATAATTTTAAACCAAGTGCTAGATTCGGCAACGACTCTTCGAATACCCATTTATAAATAAATTTTTAAAAATCCTTTGAGCTCCAGTTTATATGTGTTTTAAAAGCAATGTCTGCAGCTTTAAGGTGCCTACTTAGCCTTGTTATTTCAATCGATTAGTCTTTTTCATCGATCTCATGAGTGACTTTGACCAATCTTTGTATTCAAATCTGCAATTAGCAAGCGATGAAAGGATTGCTTCAAATGCATTTTTATTTTCTGGTACTGATTTTGTTCTGCTTGAAAGTTCTAAATGAAACCTTTCCAGACATTCTCTGATTTACAATTTATATTGCATACTTCACTGACCACTTTAAAGAAATCATTCCATATTTCTAGTTCCTAATAAGTTACATAGAAGCATTAATATAGCAAAACTTTATATAATATGAAACAATCTAGTTATTATTCTATATAATATATATATGAATATTTTTAATTTATTCTTTATGATAATTGCACCCCTCACCAAACATTATACATTAATTTTCAATTTTTTTACTTGATACGAACGCGTTGTAAGGAATGCTTTCATGTTTTTTTGCACCCTTTGGCATCTGCAATGAAAGAGTGCAGTCAATATAACAAGTTCAATCATAGGTATTGAAAAAACATATATACTTTGGTATAAATTATGCGCTCCTATTAAAATAAAATTAATTATTATACAAAAAATTGCACATTATAATTCATTTCCGACCGAAACCGGAATTTTGGCCGAAACCGAATATTTGGCCATTTTATAATATTCGGCCGAAACCGTAACCGAAACTGGTCATTAATATGAAAATTTAAGTTTTTACAAATAATTTTTTTTTATTTAAAGGAAATATAGTACTTTCATACACATAAGAAAAAATTTTATATAAAAAAAGTTTTATTTGAATATTAAAGTTTGTAATAAATAATTGAAGTTTACTATAATATTAAATTAGATAATTTTTTATTACAAAAGCAGTGCATATTTTATATATTTAATACGCACTCAAAATAGTATACACCTACAATATACACTTTTATAGAACTACAAAACAAAGTATTTTTTTTTTTTTCTTAAAGGTTTATTATTATAAAAACAGAAATCTTCGTTTTCTTTTCCTTTATTCCACACACACAGAATTCGTGCGGAAGTTTAATTATCACTAGTATCGCCTGTGTTCGAAGTTCGACCGTATCAAAAGCGATTTGTCTTTTGCTTTTTTTTTAATTTTTATTGAAAAACGTTTATTATAGTTAAAAAACATTACATTGATAAATACTTTTGGCTAATACATATCCACAACTCATTTTACGTACTCTGTACTCGCTGTTATCAGAATCAGAATGTAAAACAAATTTTCTTGTATCGATTGCGCTGATTATTGTTTATGTTTGCTTCTCATATTGCTTCGATGTTTATTTTGCCTTTTCTTAAATTTTCACGGAGTTCTAGCGTTACACTTATTTTTTTAAAAAATGAGCAGCGGACGTTAGTTGTTTTTTTCATTTACTAAAATACTAATAGCGCAATTTTGGTGAAATGGACACATTTTAACAAATCAAATAATATATTTTAAAATCTGAATTGATTTGAGGTCACTTGGTGCAATAAAAATATTTCAGTACAAACTTTTGGTTCTTGAAAATCCTTGAAGGACATGAAAATATCAAAGTTTTGGCTTTGAATATATTTTCAGATCATATAAAGTCCATTTAATCCAAAAATAATAAAAAAATTCTCAGTGGCTTATCGTCAGGTCTGAAAGGAATAAAGGACGAACAAACATACAAACAGTGTTGTTGTTTAACAGCCGTTGAAAGTAGTCATGTCAACTTTTTTTTAATAGCACTAACATACCAAATTTATTACATTTTATACATTTTTGGCTAATACGACAAAAACTGTATGAAATATGACATTTCTCTTAATTTGTGGATGTCGTGTCATGAGTAAGGGTTTCGTTAAAGTTAAGATTTTCCTCCACACAAAATCACTAAACGCACCTGAAGAAGTTTTCACTTCAAAAACTCAATTATTAACTCTACAGCCGTTGGAGGTCTCGCAGCTACATTGTAGGTATAAAAGAAATAATTGGTTACATCGTGTGTCTATTTACCACTGGGTTCATTGAATGAAATTACTTCATTCTGTTCAGGTTATCAGTGCGAGAGAATAATTAAAAAACAGCAACAACAACAATGCCACACAGCTCTGTTGAAGTGTTCTGAGTCAAGGCTTATTTATACGGTTGTGGCACTTGAGAGCGAGCTCTGTTGAACTGTCAGGATGGATGAAAAGAAATAAAAAAATGAATGCTTAGAACAAAGAAAAGCACATTGACAGTTCGGGCAAAGTCGGGAAAAAGAGTGCATTTCTCTCAAGTGCCACAACCTTATAAATAAACTTTGTTCTGAGTTACTCTCTTCTCTCTCGTGTATGCTACAGCAACGATGTTCAACAGAGCTGTGTTGCTATTGGTTTGCACTGTCCCGTTGGGAAAAAAGGTTTTTACATTTGCTCAGTTTTACCTATCTTAATGACAACTTATTCGAATAAAAATTATAATTTGCAAATTATCTTGAAAATACCTTTCCAACGATGTAAGATATATATGAATATGCTGACGTTAACACAGCTAAAATGGTACCATAATTTTTTTGTTTGAGTAATAATGTATAGATTTTTTGGCTTCAGTACCTATAAAACTTTAATATTAATTGCTATATAGATGATAAAATCGAAAATAATAATATCAAACGCATAAAATTAACTAAAATGTTTTGCATTAACACAAGAAATCAAATTATAGACAAATTCATCATTTTTGTTTTGTACAATGCCTTGTAAATATTTTTATATTTGAATTAAATGACTTATGCAAGAAGTTGTTACCAAAAGTTTCGGCCTCAATATGGCCAAATAGCCGAAACTGGCCAAAACTGATAAAAAGGGCCAAAACCGAATATTCGATCGGACACTAATTATTTGGGATCAGGTTTTTATGCAAAACGTATAAAAAATGACTGCCAAAAATCTAAACTAAGCAAATTTTATGAAAAATTTTAACACATTTAGATCAGTTATTTGTACTTAATCAATATTTTAGAAATAAACAATTCACGTTGTTCTCCTACCTTTACACAGGATATGATTTAAAAATGATTTTGCATAAAAATCCGATCCCTACTTATTATAATACACATTATTTATGTTGGAAATTTTTTTTTGTCAATTTCGCACCCCACTTGGCTGTGCTGCCCCGCCCCCCTTGCTGCGCTACTGCCGTAACATATTATATTATGCTTTCTATAAAAAGAGTTTTCAACTAAAATAATTATGAATATTTAGCAACAATATTCCAGATTATATTATAAAAAATATTTCATATAAAAACTCGTGCACACTTCGCAGATTTTTTCGTTTATATTCATCCCAATCATAAAACTTTTTTCCAGGGGAATGGGAAAAATTAGTTTTCATTTTTGAGATAAATTTGAAATTATTTCGAAAACATTTAATGTCAATTTGTTCATCAACCGTCAATATTCATGACCTTAAAAAACTGTGATGTCTGTATCTGCTATCTTCAAAATGAACACTCCCTTTTTTGATTTCCCGGTAGAAAAGTTTTATGATTGTGCTGATTGATGCAGACAAAAACAACTTATATTTTTTGTCACGTAACGTATGATTTTTGGTTATATCTTTGGTATATACATATATATCTTAGATATATTTTGGTTTTTGGCTTATATCTAAGAGCAGAACTTTTGACAACTCTTAGCTTTAACACCTTGTTAAGTGCGCTTAATAAAGTATAGAAAAATCAAATTAAGAACACTGTAAGTTTAATATTTCCTTGTCTTTCCACTCATTAAACTCGAATGACTGTCACGTGCGCAGCCACGGAAATGTCTATATTGAAAACAATTTGTTCCTACTTTGACGAAATTTGTTTAACGAAAATTCTTTTTATTAAAATTGTGGTTAAAAAAATTATTTGAAAATTTTCTCAAAATGTTGTTTGAAAAAACATGCACTGGTATTAAAGGCTGTGCGTTTAGTTTTAAAACGATTATTTTTTCAGCACTGCTTTAATCAGATAAATCGACCTGTAATGTTTATCGAATCCCTTAATTTTTGCGATGCAATGATAAATCCATCAACAGCCGATTCCTGAAGATTGGTGCAACGTTGCCAGTTTCAGTAGCTTAAAGCGAATGCTCATTTTCGTCGCTTCAAAGACTCAAAACATACATGATAAGTTAAACTGGAGAAGAGAAGCTCAATGGGTTCGCTCTTCTAAATACTCACAGTGATGTGGAAGTGACCACGGAAAAAATTGTATATGCACTCGTCCGAAATAAAAGAAGACTAGGCATTATGGTACAAAGATCATCTATAGTAATAAAACTCATTTTCTGTTTGTTTGTTTGTTTGTTTGTTTGGCCTTTATACAAATCTAAACGGCTCAACTGATTTCGCTCAAACTAGGTACACATATTAAGTTTATCCTAACTTAAAGTTTATCATACTTAGTTTTTGCCACGCCCCCTCTGAAATTTTGCAATTAACGGTAATTTTGTTATTATAAAACTTTTTAGTATCTCTGATATATTTTTATATTTAATTTTAAAAAATTTTTTTATTTTGACATCAAAAACACTCACATATCTTCAAAATTGGATTAATTTTCAGTACAACGACTTTTTCATAAAACATCGTTACCTAAGAATGAGAAAAAAACGACATGAAAATCAAGGTTTGGTCTTTCGATGCAAATATCTCCGCTGTCCATTAATATATTTCATTCAAATTTTTTTTGTTCAAAAGTTCAATAAAATCACTTCACAAAAACAGGTTGATCTGACCCCCTTTGATTTTTTTCGCGAAATTTATTTTTTCCAAAATGTTGTTTTTATATTTTTTACAAAAAAGTCAAGTCTCAAAAATAATTTATGTGAAAAAAATTATTTTACTCTTGTTACTCTCCCAATATCACTCTTTCCAATCACAGGCTATGTTTTAAAATCTATTTTTTCATACCAGACTTTTAATAAAACTGAGTTTTGTTTTAAAATTCTCTATCTAGGAATGAAGTTGTGTGTCTAGAGTTATTATAAACATTTTGGTGTATATAAAATCTTACTTTTTGTCTCCCCGCCCCCTCCCCCTCCTGTTAAATTTGTTTTGTTGTGATTTGTCACTTTTCTCACTATTGTTTCACCGTTGTCACTCAGTTCTTTACCAATGGTACTTTAAATGTTCATATATATCACTGTATCATCGAAAAGATGACTGTGAATAAGAATCCTGTAAAAGTTAATTTTTTCATGTGTAATGTGTTATTTGAACTATATTGTTGAAAGTCAAATTTCCACCCCAGTTAAATGTACCGACATATAAAAGACAGCGAAATTTTGACATTTTAACTCTCCAATCATGGTTGTAATCTTGGCTGCATTGAACAAATTTTTCGGTTCATTTGCGTACTAACCGAAAGTATGCTGGAAAGTATGCTGGAAAATATTATAAATTAGAAATAAGTACTGCATTACCTACCTACACGATTCCAATATATTAGAAAAGTCAGTAACTGTTATCCAATTTATTTCTTTTCGCACACAGCGTAAACTTGCAGCAAATAACATAACGGCACTTCTTGCACTGTTCTTGCAGATTTTTCAGCTGGATTTATGTCGATCTGTTAACGTCGATAATATTGTTACAGGTTGCTGTATATACTATAATAAAAATTAAAACGCGACTGCTTTCTTAACTTACACCTTTTTGCTAACTTACATTAAAAAACGACTGTACAATTTTTCGTATAAAATAGGAATTCAGAAGATTTACGAAATTGCATCAACTATCAGACTCAATTTATATTAATTTTTTATTTAGAGACAATCCAATTGTTATTTTCTAACTGGAAAAACTACTAAAAAATTTTAGGAAGATATTTTTAAATTTGATTTTCATTAGCGAAGTGCAAGTAACATGCTTACCAGTAGGCAGTAAATTCAGTTTAGAACTAAAAAACAGTTTTTGATTGTGAAAAAACAGTGATAAAATTATTTCTTCGTTAAAAAAGCTTGGTAAATTTTTTAACTAATATTTTTATAGTGGTCTCAAGCTTAAATTTAACTCGTTTTTACAAAATTCCAAAATTTACAAAAACATTTAATCGAAAAGTGCAAATTAAAATTTTTATATAAATGACTCTCGAGTTACACCGGGTATATCAGCTAGTTTTATATAAAAAAATTGAAATAATTCTAAATAAAAAAAATTAAAAACTTCCACCGAATTTTTTTTTTTTTTGGTGCGCTCCTGATTATAAATAAAATAAGTAAACGAATCATAGTAAAACTTAAAACAGAGAAGCAAGATATATATATTTAAAAAATAAACCTGCTGCCACAAGCAAGATAAAATCTTATTCATCGTCAATTTATGCGTTTGGAAGAAAAAACACGAAGATATCATTTTGTATATTCTGTTTAACTTAAACTCTTTGCATTATTTTGAAATTGCTTGGGCATTCCAAAAGTTGTCCTTCGCCATATTTTTTCCTTTTCCCCCCTTCTATTTTTTTTTCAACAATTATTTGCCTGTTTATGCTAGATAAATTATGAAAAAATAAGAAACAAAAAATAGAAGCTGAAGAAAAACAATAGCATACCCCAAGGCGTTGGAATGGAAACAAACAAGAACAATAACAAATTTTCAAGCTTAACAATAACAATAAAAAACACAAGCACAACAATAAAAGCAAACACAATAACAACAACAAGAACACAACAACAACAACAACAACAGCAACGAAAAAAGCACACTTAAAACTGAAGCAAAATATAAAATAATATCCTTCATGCTTGCCGTACGTACGGCAAGCTAGTCCGTGCTGACATCCTGTCGTCCTGCTGCCTACCTGACTGCTTGGCAGGTGTTTTTGTTGCTTGCTAGCTGCTTCATGCAACGTAAAACAAGTGTTCAACACCGGAAGCAAGCAGCAACAACAACAGTGTTAAAAGACTTGTTGTTTTTGTTGTTGCTGTAACTGTGTCGTCCTTCAAGTTGTGCTCTGCACCTTTGCCTCGATGTTGTGCTCTTAAGGCGCGTTGCATCTTCATCAGTCTTCGGTTTTTTTTATTTATTTTTCTTCTACCATTGTTTCTTATCTGCTGCTGCTTTACCTCTATTGTTTCTTCTATTGCTGCTGCTGCTACTTGTAGCCAAGTTAGTATTTATTTGAAGTCGGTGGCGTCGAATCAAGACGAATATAAAAGCAAAAGCAAAACAAAAACAAACAAAAAAATGAACCGGAAATGGAAAAGTCATTCGTTGTATTAAGCCAAACGTAGTAGATCAGTTAAGTGTATTAAGAAGTTGTTAAAGTTGTAACCGCTCTGTTGTTTGCTGTTGTTGCTGATATTGCCTATAAGCACCTACCAAACAATGGTGCGTGGGTAAGAAAATAACGAGTTCAAGTTGCTTCTTACTACCCTCAACTTATTGTTGCTACTATCATCTTAAGATGTTGCCATCTATTAAGTCCACGTTTATTTTATATGAAATTTATGCAGATTCTTCATTTATGTCAATTTTACTTTTTATTCTTTCACTTAAATGTTTAGTCCTTTTAACACGTCCCCGCCCCGACCTTAACGGTGTAACATCACATTAAGTTGACAACACTTTCTGTTTGTCCCCTAATTTGCTGTAGCTCATTAAAATGCTAATCATTGACACCCTTCTGAGAGTCAGGCGTGAAACCTTTAGCACACAAGTTAAACAACAACAAAAACATTCATTGACAGCAGCACAGTTCAGTTTACAGAAGTTCAGCCGAGTACAACGGCGGCTGGCCTGTTAAATATTTATTTAGAACGCTGTCTCGAAAAATGTCCTAAATGATATTTTTGGGAAAAAGTGCCAGCATTTTAGCAGCAGGTTGTAGCTGTTGCTGTTGACAATTTAGAGTTAAACGTTTCATGCGTTTTAATGGTTGTTTATGCAGTATGTTTGAGCTTCTTTTTTTTTGCTTTTTTCAACTTCCCCCAATTTTTGCCTTTACTGTTTGTTTGTTTGTTTGTGTGTAAGTATATTTTATACTTGATGTATGCAATAACAGCTCAGTATTGCCATAACTGTAAGAAAAAATTGGTAAACTTACAAAAAAGACAAATACTGAGATCAACTTGAATTAAAAAAAATCCTGAAATTCTTATAAAAATATTTATCAAAATTTTATTAATTTATTGCAATACTTTGTGTTTGTTTTTTAAAGCTTTCGTTCTTCAATTAAATAACATAAACACTATACACTGGTGGCCAAATCTAAAGCAACCAGAATAAAATATCGATATTAGACAAAAAATAGTGGTATATATTACACAAAGACGGTAATTTTTAAAATTTTTATAAATGATATTTTATGTATTTCAAATTAATAAAAAAAATAAAAATTTTAATTCATTACAAAATTTTTTTACAAACGAAAAAATGAAATTGACTCGATTTTTGGTTGGTCATAACTAAAGCAACTTTCACAGTCCAACTTAAAATTATACAATAATGTTAATAATCGATAGCATAACCCTTATTTTTGATAACTTCTGCACACCTACGAGGCATAGAATCTATAAGTAGTTCAATTTGATCCTTAGAAATATTGTTCCATGCATCCTGGATACGGCTGAAAATTTTGTGTTTATTAGTCTCAGAATCCCTTTTAATCTTGCGATCTACGATGCTCCACAAGTTCTCGATCGGGTTCAGATCAGGAGACTGAGCTGGCCATGCGAGAGTTTTTATGTTTGTGTCACTCAACCAATCTTTAACGAATTTCGACGTATGCTTCGGGTCGTTATCATGTTGGAAGACCCAAATAATAGGCATATTCTCTTCTGCATAAGGAAGCATTACATTTTCCAACACATTTTTGTAAACGAAACGATCCATTGTTGTTATAATTTGGTGAATTGGTCCAACTCCAGCATACGAAAAGCAGCCCCACACCATGGTAGAACCTCCACCATGTTTAACTGTCCCTTTGCAATACTGTGGTTTGATTCGTTCGTTTTTCGGTCTCCTTACTGTAAAATTTTTGTTATCTGAGCCCTTGATATTGAACTTTGACTCATCTGAGAACAAAATATTTCTCCACTGAGCAGCATCCCAACTGATATGTGCTCTCGCGAAAGCTAGCCTGGCCTTGCGATTTTTTTTGGAAATAAATGGCTTCTTTGATGGCTTTCGAGTGCGTAGACCAGCTTCCACTGCTCGTCTCCGTACAGATCTTGCGCTAATATCCAAAGATAACTGTCTCACCAATTCAGTTGAGGTTACAAAAGGTTTTTTTTTTATTTCTCGAACAATTCTTTTGTCAACGCGTTGTGTTGTTTTTCGTGGCCTCCCTCCAGCATGTATTGTCACTACAGAACCAGTTGCAAGAAATCTGCTAATTATTCGAGAAATCACTGATTTTTGTATTGAAAATTTCTGCGAAATATTTTTTTGGGATAAACCGTTTTTATAATCATTAATAATTTGTTCCTTAACCGTATAACAATACTTGTTTCTAGCCATTTTGAAAATTTTTTTTTAAATGTCTCTAACCCGAAAATATTCACGTGTTGTGTCTTGAGAAATTCACAAAAATAATTTTTAACAAACGAATTAAATGCACAAAGTATAACACAAAATAAATAACGGTACTCCAAATAAGAATTGTTGATAACATGGTTTGTACAGTCAAGTTGCTTTAGTTATGACCACCCAAAAATCGAGTCAATTTCGTTTTTTCGTTTGTAAAAAAATTTTGTAATGAATTAATATTTTTATTTTTTATTAATTTGAAATACATAAAATGTCATTTATAAAAATTTTAAAAATTACCGTCTTTGTGTAATTATACCAATTTTTTTGTCTAATATCGATATTTTCTTCTGGTTGCTTTAGATATGGCCACCAGTGTAGGTTTAAGGATAACAATTAAAGAGTAACAATTAAGAATAAGGATAATTAAATAATAAACTTATATCAGAGGGAATTATAAAATGCAAGAAAATTTTAATTTTAAACGAGGCTTAAACACCCTTAATATCTTATCGATTCTTTCTATTGAATAATATAATAGATAAATTCGTAGCTGTTAAGTTAAAAAAAGTAAAATTACTACTATTATAATTTTTTTTATGTCTACATTTTAACTATATCCCCATTTCATTTGAAATTCCTCTTTTGCTTCCAAAATTTAAAGGCGCCCCAGTCATGAGACCCTAAGACAATTGTCTTAAAATTTCTTCCATAATCCGTCTCTGACAAGCTATAAAATTTTATTAATATTATAAAATTAATATACAAAATAAACATATTGTATTAAAATAAGAAATAAAAGTCAACTTATAAAATAAATCTGAAATATTTATTTCTATTTTAACTATCAACAATCGTTTAACAGTTAGAGTAACAACATATAAATTATAAAAACAATATGATATTAAACTAATAATATATAATTATATAAAGAATATTACACTTTTATAAATTCATTTTAAACAATTCTTAATAAATTTTGTTTAAAAGTTTGTCTATTCAAAGTGAGATCTATTTCAGTACTTATGGAATTGAACGCTAAGCACATATTATTAATTGGATCATTACGGCCATAGTTTGTCCTATGATACGGAATGTAAAAGAAATCTCTTTGCCTAAAATATCTCTCAGGCGCATATATTCTTAAAAGAGCGAGGAGTGGCGAACAAAAATAACAAGAAAAAATTTACGTCTGGAGGCTAAGGTATTAAGACCTAGAAGAGCACACCTGGATACGTACGTTGGCATAAAAATCCAATTTAATTTAAACATTACTATTAAACGAGTGAAACGTTTTTGTATTCTTTCCAATCGCAAAGAATATACCTCGTAATATGGATCCCAGATCACACATCCATATTCTAGGATAGACCTTACTAAAGATCTAAAGGTATATGGATCCTTAAATTCCTACGAATTACGCCTCAAAAAACCCATCATTGCATTAGCCTTAGTAATTATGCAATCGTAATGGTTGGCAAAAGAAATTTTTCTATCAAATAGAATTCCCAGATCAGATGTAGACTCGACACATGAAAGACCACTATTTTCGATTGAGTAATTAAAAAAATTTTGTTCTTTTTTCGTATAAAAAGACATAATGTTGCATTTGGCAACATTTAAATAAAGTCTATTAACTGAACACCATTTAATCATATTGTTTAAATCAATTTGAAGAAGCCGATGGTCGGAAGGTGAAGAAACCGAATTAAACAGTTTAACATCATCAGCATACATCAAACAATTAGTATGCTGTAAAAAGTTTGGGAGGTCGTTGATGAACAAGACAAACAATAGAGGTCCAAGGTGGCTTCCTTGGGGCACACCAGAATGGTTAGTAATAGATTTTGAGTAGCAGTTACCAATACGGACAACTTGATATCTATCAGAAAGGTAATTCCTCAGCCAGGATAACAAAGAGGAATAAAACCACATTAGGGAAAGTTCTTTAACCATAATGGAGTGCTGAACTCTATCAAAGGCTTTGGCGAAATCAGTAAAAATGACGTCAATTTGATTGCCTTTTTCCATTTCAATTTTAATAAAGTGAGAGAACAGTGTAAGGTTTGTAGAAGTAGATTTACCACTAAAAAAACCGTGTTGGAATTCAGAGATAGAGTTTTCAATTCTAGCATAAATGTGTTTTTTGACAATTGACTCAAATAATTTAGGGATCAAGGGCAATTTTGATATCGGTCGATAGTTCGCTATATTTTGCCTAGAGCCAGACTTATGGATAGGGACTATAATGGATTATTTCCAAATATTTAAAAGCTGCCCTGTCTTTAAAGATAAATTAAATAAAAGCGCTAATGGCTGGGCTAGCACAGCTGCGCAGTTTTTTAGAAATATTGGGGGAATATTATCAGGACCAGTTCCTTTATTAATGTCTAGAGTGAGCAAATTTTTTAAGACATCATCATTAGAAAGAACTAATTAACCCATATCAATAATAGGGTTGTCATTATAATAAAAAAGGCAATTCACGTCATCTCCGTCGTCTAATAAAAAATTCGATTGAAAATAATCAGCAAAAAGATTTGTGATGTCTGAAGTGCTATTTGCAGTTTTTTCGTTAAAAAACATATTTTTAGGGAAACCCTTCGTATTCCTTTCCAAAAAAATTCCAAAAGTTCTTCGGATTTTCTCTAATATCAGACTGTAGCTTATTAAGGTGAGATTTGTAGAGCGATTCTTTAAGAGATGCGTATTCACTACGCGCCTACAAATAGTTTTGACGAAAAGATATATTTATTTTACTTTTTTTGAACAATTTGTTCATACGGTTTTTTAATTTTGAAAGACTTTTATTGAACCACTCCGGCTTAGATTTTTTCCTTATCTTTTTAATAGGAACAAAGCAAGTAAATGCTTGATTTATAATTTCGATAAAAAAGTCATAATTATCTGACAAGATATCACCAAAACCCAGACGCCAGTCCACACTCGAAAAAAATGAAGATATCGCTGTGTAATCAGCTTTTTTAAATGCAAACACAAAAGTATCTTCTTCTTTGGCAGATGTATCATTAATAAGAATTTCTAATTGTATTAAAAGTGCTTTATGATGAAAACTATTATTTGAAAGAAGTAAATCCGATTCAACACAATTGGCATTAAGCTCATTATCAATAAAAATAAGATCTAAGATTTTGTTCAAGCTATTTGTTGCAGAGTTTGTTTGAATCAGACCCAAGGAATATATAGAGTCTAATAATAAATAATAACAAAAAATGGTGCGGTTGAGGGACGAAGTTCCTTAAGCTTTTTCTTCAAATTCGAATATCACGCGAAGTAAAATCTGTTTAATTTAATTTTTTATTATTTTAATTTGATATCATTTTTTTATATAATTATATAATTTTATTTTATATAATGTAAATCAACAATCAATAGCAAAAGTATTCATATTTTAATAAAAAAAAACTTTTTATTGAAAATTAAATTGTAAAGCTCTCATAAAAGATGAAAATAGGCAGTTACCGTTCACAGAAGGGAAAAACTATGGACTCATTAAAGTAATTTATGTACTCATGACATAAATTTCTGCACACATAAATTTGGTAATTTGCTTGTACTAATTACATGTTGAAATCTGTATTGACTACAAGGAAGCTTTTAAGCAGTGCTGCATATAGTTAAAAAAGACTGTTATGTACTCATCACATAGTTATGTATCGTGATTTCATAGATGTGTGTAGTGGATACGTACAAACTGTACTTATCACAAAATGATTGTTCATAATTGTATGTAATGAGTACAGTTCCGTTGTATGTAGTACATATAGTAATGATCCATTACATAAAATATTAAATAACTGTATGTAATGAATACATATATTATTGACTCATTACAAAAAATATTAAATAACTGTATGTATTGAGTACACTATAAGTAATTTTATGAATTGAGTACAGTTCCGACGTACGTAGTACATAGATTATTGACCCTTTACATAAAATAATAAATAAATGTATGTAATGAGTACAGCCCCAATGTACCTAGCACATCGATTATTGACCCTTTACAAAAATTTATGAACATCGTATTTGTGATGAGTACAGTATCTGAAAAATATTCTCATGTACTCAGTACATACATAATTTACTCATTACATATATGTAAAACATAATATTTACGTGATAAGTACACACATTCAAATTTTATAGCTATCTTAAGCCAACTCAAAATAGCAATTATTATTTTAATTTTTCCAAAGGTAGTATTACTAATTATTTGAACAATAAAGATTGGTTGTCAGTTTTAAACAACGCTGAATTATCAAAAAATTTTAACTATTTTTCGAGTAAGCTCAATGAAGCGATGAATTTTTTCATTCCTAAAGAATATTTTAAAACATCTTCTAAGCCCAAGTAGTTTAATAGTGCTCTAGTAAATCTAAACAACAGGAAGAACAAAGCCTATAAATTCTTTAATAAAAACCCACATAATATGGAGCTTTATGATAAATATCGAAGCCTTCAAAAATAATTTGATCATTTGAATAAATTTTTGTATAAAACTTATATACTTCAGGAAGAGTCTAAATTAAAAACTAATAACAGTAAAAGCTTTTGGCAGTTTATAAACAGTAAAAAAAATCTTCTGGCATTCCAAATACTATTAGTTATCTTGGCAATACTACCTCCGATCTGCCAACAATTTGCAACCTTTTCGCCAAATTTTTTAAATCTGTTCATACCTCTCCCACTTCTAATCCAACCTTAAATAACTTAGAATTAATAGACACTTCGAGCAACATAGGAAGTTTTCAGCTAAGTGTGTTGGAAGTTTTTGAAGGTTTGAGTCATTTAAACACCGATAAACAGCCTGGAATTGATGGTTTTCCACCAATTCTTTTAGTTTTTAATCAATCGCTCAAAAATGGTGATTTTCTTTCCGAATGAAAAATTTCATTTATACTACCAATTCACCAATCAGGGTCCAAGAACGATGTATCGAACTATCGACCGATTTGTAAAATCTCGTCGATTCCCAAATTGTTTGAGAAATTGGTCTACAATAGGCTCACTTTTCTTATAAAAGAGGCATTCCAACATGGTTTTGTGACCGGTAAGTCAACTGTTACTAACCTTACTATTTTTTGTAATTACGTCCTAAATAGCTTTGGAAAAGGTTACCAGTGTGATGTTATTTTTACTGACTTTTCTAAAGCATTCGATAGGGTTCACCATAACCTACTAATAAGCAAACTGGAAAGAATTGGCTTTCATTCAAATATTTTAAAATGGCTTAAGTCCTATCTAACTGGTCGGACGCAATATGTTCGCATTCAGGCGTTCCTCAAGGCAGTCATTTAGGACCTCTTCTATTTTTATTATTTGTTAATGAAATACCTAAAATTCTTAAATTTTCTCAGTGTTTAATGTACGCTGACGACATAAAAATTTTTTCTCGTTTGAAGTTGACATCCAAATGCGCGGATCTTGAGTCAGATGTAAAGAGACTATCTACTTGGTGTCGAGATAACTTATTACCGCTCAATATTGCAAAATGTCAATGTTTGACTTTTCACAGAAACTCTAATCCGTTATTTTACCCGTTTAAGCTTGGCGATATATGAAAGATCTAGGGGTAATTCTTGATCATAAGCTTAGTTTTTCTAGGCACATTGATTATATGATCTCTAAAGCCAATTCCATGCAGGGTTTCATTACTAGAAACTCAAAGGAATTTAACGATCCTTTTTCTTTAATTTCATTATATAATGCTTTTGTGAAATCATTATTAGAATACTGCTGCATTATATGGGATCCTTTTTACGCAGTGCACTCTGATAGAATTGAACGAGTTCAAAGACGTTTCACGAGATTGGCAAACGGACGATTAAATTGGAATATAGAAATGCCGACATATAAAGTAAGATGTCTACTTCTCGGTATTCTCACTTTGAAGATGCGTCGTAAATGTTATAATAAAAGCAGTGCTAGCATGCTTTTTTTTGCGGAGGACTCGTTAAAATGCCCACTGGGTGCTAGTTTGTAGTCTGATCGATACTAGCACGCATACACACACACAGCATTCTCACTGTTTACACCAATGTGCACAAAAACGGATGCGGATCCGTTTCGAACCCGTTACAAGTACATAAATACACATGTCGCTTTCTTATGTTTCGACGGTCCCATCTCGAACCCATTACGAATCCGTCAAAAAAATGATGACAACGTTAACATCAAAGGCAGTTTTAAATTTGTTGTAAAATATTTTATTTTATTTTCAGTGGATGACGGATATGAAATGCAATTGTGTATTTATTCTAAATTCAAATAAATTGTTTATATCATTAGGCACCTGCCCATATCATTATTAAAATAAATGTTCATGTCCTTGTTTGTATAAAATATATAATGAATCTAAAAACTGAAATAATAGAAAAATTAAAAAAAAAAATTTGAATATAGCATAATCCGTTTTGAACCAAACTGTTTAAAGAAACGAGTTCGTTGCGAATTCACATTATTTCAAGGAAAGAATCCGAAACGTATTCGTATATGATTTTCGTTCTGAGTCCGTGACGAATCCGATAAAGTTAAAAAAGCGATTCGTACTTTTGAAAGGAATTACATACGAAAAAGGATCAGTTTCGGATACAAAATACCAAGAAGTGAGTCCGTCTCGAATTCGAAACAGATAAGTTTGTCACACTGGGACGTGGCGGTTTCTACCAAATCACACCACCCGCAAGCCGCGTAAGGGAACTTCGTTCCAATAAACTGGCCATTTCAGCCCTTTGAAAGACTTTGACCGAGCTTCTTATTGATCAATTTTGTTGTGCGTGTTATTAAATTTTTGAATACAAATGATCGAGAACTGGACCAAAGAGTTTTATGCTTTATGGTATTATGCTCAAAAAGCTTTACATGCATCTTTTTACTCTCTAAAACTTGTCATTGTCTGCAGAACGGTGGCGGCTGGGTGGTGCAAAAGAACATAAATCGAGAAAAAACGTTGCGAAATTGAGTCATATTACAAGCAGCTGTTTACTCAAATATATTATTTTATGTGCGCTAAAACTTGATAATAAATAGGTGCTTGTTTTGTTATTAAAAAGTGAATATTTGCAGTTTAAGAAAATTAATTATGTAATAAAAATGTGTAGTAATAATCAACAATTATGAATGTAAATAATTTGACACTTAGTGCTGTGCAACGAAAACTTACAAATATATGCAACCGGGTACTTTTTCATAGCTTAAACATTTATTGTTTTATTAAAATTTTCAATTGTTATGCAAATAGTCATTACTTCTAAACTGCATTACCTTGAAAATGGAATCGTTTTATAATAACAACAAAATATTTTAACCAGTAAAAAATGCATCTTAAATTAAAGTAACCATTTTTAAAGGTATATTTCGAGTACTTATAAATTAATAATGCACAACATTACTGACATTAGATAAATTGGTAGAATTCTCACTTGCCGCAAGGCCATTGAGAAAAGTGACACACTTTTATCGATTCACTTTTCTTACAGAAACACTTTTTTAAAAGGTTCCATTGAAGTGAAATTGAACATGTGACAGATTATCGATTTGAAAAGAACGAATTTAACAGAAATGGATTCGTATTCGTACAGAAACATTGCATCTGAGAGTGGCGTCAAATCAGTAATACGAGTCGGTAACTACGATCGCTACGAGTTACAGGAACGAGCTACAGAAGTATTACTTCAATTGAAAAACATTCTGTCTGAGCTGGGGTTTAAACCGCAGTTTTTTTAACTTAAAAGCCAAGCACTCTACCAGTAGGCTATGGTCACCAAAGAAAAAAAGAAAAATACAGTATTGCTTGCATTCAGTACTAAAGTGAAATTCTTTAAAATTAAGAATAAGAACGATTTTTTTAAAGAGACAGAGAGAAAGAGAGTGTGAGCATCTCAAAAGAAATACAATACTGAATTTACCTAAAAAATATTCTGCTTTCTAATATCTAACAATTTAGTAGTATACTGATTTTAAAACTGATTTTAATGGCTTGTGATAACCTAAATATGAGATATGTGTCCGTGATTTGCTATTTTTGACGTGAAAAAATATCTTCTATTGTTGGGGATCTATTTTGGGAATCTCTCTATATACAAAAACCATCAAATATAAAAAAGTGTACATAGTATATATCAATAAATCTATGACCCCTAGGGGGGTCAAAAATATGAGACGATCCTATTGGTTTTACCCCCAAACATTTTTTTAAGCCCACCTACACTCTATTTTGAGAGGTCTCCATACAAAAAATACAAAAATAAAAAATATCATTGCTATGTGTCAATTTCAAAACCGATTCAAACAACTGTCGGCTTCCATAACACCTCTGTATATTTTCAAAGTCAATATTTGAATCAAACTAAATACGAAGTTGTATTTACACAAAAAACGTAACGAGACTCGACATTTTTCGTGACGAGACTCTAAAAATTGTATTCCCTATATCAATTAGCCACCTAAGAAGTTTTACTTCAAAAAATAAACTGGCCATTTCAACTTTAGGAAAGACTTTGACCCAGCTTCTAATTGATCAGTTGTGTTATGCCTGTGTTTAAATGTTTTCAATTAAATACTTATGTAATGAATGTGAATTATAAATAATGCTTGAATACTTGAATAAATAATACTTGAATAGATAATTTTAAGCATGAGTAAGCCGATGGCCAACTTACTGGGTTTCAGCAGGAAATTCATCCTGCGTAATTGTTAATTTTTAATTGTAAACCAATTTTTTTATGTGCTATTTAAATTTAATAAAAGTCTTTTAGCAAGAATCTTGCTCTCAGAAATTTAATTTGCTACAAACATTTTGAAAGCTCTCTAATTTTTCCCACATCTCTTTTCTGTTCAACTCGTGAAACTTTTGATTATGGAAACAAACCTCTTAAACATAAGAACATCAAGTTAATCGTGCTTAACAAAATGTTAAAAGTTTCCGCCTTGGATCATCATCACTATGAATAGAAACGTGCCAAAAAGAATTTTTTCAAAAATACCTCTTTAAGCTGCTTTTCAATTTGCTTCATTCGCCTTGTGGTTGGTAAAGGACATTGAAAATTATAACTTTGGCCAGCAAGTGGCGGCTAATATTGTCATAAGAAATAAAAGAAATAAAGTAAGCATTTTGCCAAAGGCAGGAGCGCAACATAAAAGACCATCTTTCAGAGGAAAAAAAAAAAAAAGCATCAGCAGCAGCAACGCTTTAATTGCCATAGATGCTGTAGGAGTTTGTTGCACCACAAAAGCTTGTTACAACAACGCACAGTGTCGCGAGGAGGGACAAAAATATAAAAAACCAAAGTAGAAAATATTTAAAATTAAAATTATAGGGGGTGTTATGGAAACCGACAATTGTCAAAATTGGTTTTGAAATTGACACAGATTTCAATTTAGTGTCATAGCAACCGATTATCGATTAAGGACACAAAACCAATTTCAAAAATAAAACCAGTTTCTAAATCGATAATCGGTTTCTATGACACCAAAATTAAATCTGTGTCAATTTCAAAATCGATTCTGACAACTGTTGGCTTCCATAGCACCCCTGTATATTTTCAAAGTCAATATTTGAATCAAACAAAATACGAAGATGTTCTTTAAAAATATCTGTATGTACCTTTCAAGCAATCCATCAAAACACCAATAAGCAAAAGGAGTTGATTTCGTAAAATAAATTTGTTTTTGTAACTCACTGTGACTGACGTTTTTGTGTGACAGACACTGCAAAACTGAAAAACTTTTATTGCGTCATTTGAAGACGATTTATTTTATATCAATAAATCTTGCTTAACTTTATGTCTTTTTTATTTTAAATATCAGTAATTTAAAACAAATATTGCACACTCTTAACTTTAAAATATAAAAGTTAAAAGTAGAAATTAAAAAACAAATTATGAAAATACTAGCTGTCAAAATAGTGTTTGGTGTAGGATTGTGAAAATAAGGGCACTTCGGTCACAAAGGGTTATAGCAGGTTTCTAATGTGCTTGGTTTGCAATAAGAAAAAATTACAATGCAACTTTGTGTTTGTTATAATTTTTTGTTAATATTGCAGGTTTGTAGACAGACCAAGAAGACAGAGGGGGCAGCATGAATCTTAGAGGGAAATTTTTTGTTTTTTTATTTAACTCATTAATGCTGATTGGCAACTTAAGTTGCCGCGAGAGGTATTGCTGCTTTTAACGTTCTGAGAGTAAGATCTGAGGAAAATATGACAAAGTAGGAGATCGATAACTTAGAGGGCATCTTTTGTGATTGCTTTTTGCTCATTTGTGGTTCGAGAGTGTTTCGTTGTGGATGATCTCAGCAGTTCAATTTACCGCATTTTTTTAAACCGAGTTTTGGCCAAGGTACCTGATCCAAAATGTAAGATATCACTAAATCGTCTATATTTTCAATGTGAAATCTAGTGTTTTATTTAGAGAAATAGTGTATCTACATAAGAAAAATAAAATTTGTATAAAAAGTGGTGTGGCTTCGTAACAATAAAGTGATATTTGTTGTTGGCATCTTTAGTTGCGAATGGGCACTTGCACTTTTGTTTTGCAATTTTCTGATTTCTAGATTGCTTGTTGTGTTTTATTTTAATATACTCTTTCACGAACTGTGTGATGTTTTGTTTTGTCTTCCATTCTCGCGCTTTGCCCTAAATTGTCATCTATTGTCGAGTTTTGTGTTGTCTTATTGATTATCCCATGTGTAGGTGCTTGCTTTACATACATATATACATATTTATTTTACTTTTATAATAAAGTATATACATATATGTAAATTAATAGGTCATTGCACAAACGGGGATTGACATTGGATGAAATTGTAAATGTAGAATCGAGAAATGGAGTTAAAACGCAACACAAGACAACCCGGACTGGACGAAACTACTAAGCGACCAAAAGGACAGAAAACTACACGCGACAAAAGCACATAAGTGCAGTTGATACCAAGAATACGACGAATAAAGACGCTCGGTAAAACAAGCAATGTTATATATTTAATTAATTAATGATAAAATGAAAACTTCTTAAAAGTATAAATATTGAACTTAAAACTGCTTAAAGCTATAAGTGTTCAAATTAAAACTTCTTAAAACTATGTACATATATTAAAATAATACAAAATATTAACAATAAACTGTGTAAAACTTAAATGGTGTAATTAATTTTCCACATAAATGAGTTGGAATATTGGATACAGCAGATTTGGGTGATATTGTTCTTGTTCCACCTGTTGAAACTGGCGAACAAGGAACAGATGAGGATTCTGATAAATCGGATGCTGAACTTGAGGGAAATTTTGAAAATATACCGCGTAGAATTTTAACTACTGATGCGGAAATTGCTGGACGGATTGATGATGTTGTTGAAGAAGTTGGTGAAAACGTTGTTGTAGACGATATTGACGACTACCAGCCTCCTCGCAAAAATAAAAAAAAATTCTCCATTGAAGTGGAGTACAAATATTCCAAAGTTTCAATTACCTGAATCTTCAATGAATTCTGAACAAATTGAAATGGATTTAAAAGACAAAATCAAGCAGCCTATAGATGCGTTTTTCTTTATGTTTTCTGAAGACTTGTTTGAAAAAATTGTTCTGGAAAAAAATTGTTATATGCCAAGCAAAAAGGAAATTATTCATTTTCAATCAGCCAGCAAGAGCTTAAAACCTTTATTGGAATTTTGCTATTCACTGGTTATCATGTGCTTCCACAGCGTCGCATGTACTGGAAAAGCGACGATGATTGCGTTTGCCCCATTGTTACTAATGCAATGAGGCGTACTACTTTTGAAAGCATTCTACAATATCTACACTTTGCAGATAATTCCAAAATTGATACCAATGATCGAATGTATAAAGTTCGACCACTATTTGAAATTCTCAATGAAAATTTCAAAAAAGTTCCCAATAGTGGACTGCTGAGCGTCGATGAAAGCATGATTCCGTATTATGGAAAGCATGGATCCAAACAGTTTATCCGTGGAAAACCAATCCGTTTCGGATTTAAACTGTGGTGCATTGCTGACCATAATGCGTATATACTTCACGCAGAGCCTTATTGTGGATCATCGACACAAATACCTTCGCTCGGATATGGGCAAGGTGGGTATGTTGTTATTGGACTGGTCTCAAAGTGTAATCTGCAACCGGGAACACAACTGTTCTTTGACAATTTATTTACAAGCGTTCCCTTGCTAGAAGATCTGCTGAATCGCGAAATTGGTGGTACTGGAACATTGCGCGAGAATAGGGTAAATAGGTATATGAATTTCATTAATAAGAAGGATTTTGTAAAAAAAGACAGGGGGATGTATGAAATTGCTGCTACGGAAACAATTCTTGGCGTTAGATGGATGGATAATGCAGTTGTAACGGTTCTAACTAACTGCACACCTTTAGAACCTATTGGACATGTCGCTCGATATTCTCGTCAGCAAAAACGCCGAATTGATGTCAATATTCCATATCCCGTAAAACAATACAACAAATATATGGGTGGCGTTGACTTATGCGACCAGTTTTTAGCCAACTATCGCACAACTATTCGAACTAAAAAGTGGTGGTGGTCATTTTTCGGGTGGTCCCTTGATATCAGTTGCAATCAAGGCTGGCTGCTTTATAGAAAATTGGGATATAATATATCTCTCTTAGAATTTAGACGACAATGTGCCATGTTTTTGATGAAGTCGTACGCAATACCGCCATCTAAGCCAGGCCCAATGTCTTCTACTCAAAAAAGCTTGGTAGGAAACTTGAGATTTGACAAAAAGGAGCATCTCATAACAAAGGGCGAGTCAAAATAAAAAAACAGTTAATTTTATAATATTAACATGGATATGCAGATCTTTTTATACATGAGATAAATACATAAAAATAATATGAAAATTATATAAAATGAAATTATATAATATGAGTAATAAAATTAAGGTAAAAATACTAGATTTATTTAAAGTGGCTAGAAATATAAGAAAGAGTAGCGAAATGGGCTAACATATGTAGAAGACATTTTTTAAGTAAACAAATAAAAAAATTTAACCAACCCGCATCCGTCGTTTGCATCAAATTGATGCAAATTTTTTATTCAGATTTATATATTCTATAGAACAAACACGCATTTTTTGATTTAAACCTTTTGCTTCTTAAAATTTTTGCTAGAATTATAATTTGCAGTTTTTCTTATTTTAAAATTAATAAACATTTAAAAATAATAAATTAATAAACATTCATAAAAACATTTCAATGAATTATATATTCCTTTTGTATCTGCATCAAATTGGTGCACTGGTACTGGATGCGGGTTAAAAATTATTAAAATTCAAATCTTATTTTTTGGTAGCAAATGTTGGCGACCCAGTAGAAATTTGAAAAATTG
Organism: Dichetophora obliterata; assembly: GCA_963920525.1. Lineage (NCBI taxonomy): Eukaryota > Metazoa > Arthropoda > Insecta > Diptera > Sciomyzidae > Dichetophora > Dichetophora obliterata. The sequence continues at coordinate 55,227,619 of OY986439.1, forward strand.
TAGCAATTTGTCTGAAATGTTTTGTTAAACATTTATCATATACATATTCAAGGTGAATGTGTATATTTTTTGTTATTTTAAACTAAACTAATTTTAAAGCAATAAACAAATATTTCAACAAAATGCATATTAATTATTCATTTGAAGTTTTTCATTGTCTGATTTCGCCAGGTGGGAAAAGGGTTGTAGTAGGGGGCATTGCCCCCTTTTACCCCTGGCTACAGGCCTGTAATATGGCATTCGTTAAATCTGCCAAAATTACAATTTTTGTTATTGTTTATTTTCTCTGCAGTAATATTTTAAAGTAATCCATATGACAGCAGTATATATTATAGAAAATAATTTTTTGAAGACGATTAAAACCAAATTTCGGTAAAGTTCCTCTAAAGAAAATTCATATAACCCTAGTAAAGAGTAAGTTTTGATGAAATATAAAAAAATTGGGTGCGACTCTTTGCGATCTTTATAATAACTTAACTTTTTAAATCTGTATGCTTTGATTGATTTCAATGGCAATCGGTCAGATTTTTTGAACCTGAACAAAAATAGAAGGAAGTTTTTTTATTTTGATAAAATTTTGTGTCTCAAAAGATATTAACTCGCTGATTTAAGAAAAATAACCATTTATCGGTTCAAAATCCCGGTTTTTTTTTTTGCTTTGCCGCCGGGATATATGTTTGATAACATAAATATTCTAAGCACTGATTTCAGAAATGCATTCGGTTTTTCGTGCCGCTTGAGGTTTTTAAAAATAAGGTTTTTGGTCACAACGGTAACCGGTACATAAAACCGAAATCAGTTCAAATCAGCCTACTATTAAATTTTAACAAATTCAGTTTTATTAAATCCTTACAAGTTCTTTCAAAAAAAAAGAATATAGTATTTCGGGAAAACGGTAACCGGTACGAAAAAAATGGAATAATGCATTTCTGAATCAAAAGCTTAAAATTATAATGTTATTAATCGTATTCCACGGCAGCAAAGTTAAAAAAAAGGATTTTTGGAAATCGGTAATCGATTATTTTTTTTATATCAGCGTGACAATATTCTTACAGAAATGAAATTTTATCAAATTCTAAGAAAACCTTCCGTTTTGTCCGGAGCTTTGGCTTTAAAACAGTGTCAGGCAGCTTTGCACAGTTGAGATTGTGTTTGTGCAGTAAAATACCCCAGTAGTTCGCGGCATTATTGACAAACTTTACGTGATGATTTCTTGAAGGAAGTTTCTGCTGCTGCACTTAAAAAAAATTCATACAAAATAAAATGCAAACTAGCAATTGTCAGCGCCTAACTTTTTCCACTCTATTACAACAACTTGAAGATATTCATGATTGTTGTAATTCGCCGAATCGTTCAGAGGCTAAAGTGCAACAATACAGCGTTTTCACTTCTTCAACGTTTCCGTATAACATTCCTTCAAGAATTTTATTTTTCGATTTTAATTCCTTGACGAATTTTCTTTATATTACTGTCTACTTTTCGTTAACGAAAATTCCTCATTATATCGATATTGGGTTCGTGCATGATAAATCCCGACGTTTCTGCATTGCGTCTTGCACGAATTTGGAACATTTATATGAAATTTTCGTAAATGAAATGTATGGTATAATCAGCATGTTTCGTCAAGGATCACGAAAAATCGTACACGATTCATTTGAGATTTCTTCCAGACTGGAACTACTGGGACGTTTTCATCTCACCTACAGACCGATCAAAGCTTCAGTGTTCAAGCGAATGTCAAGCAGATAAGATCTGCGCTTGCGTGTTCCTTGAATATATTATATTATATCTGTGTCAATAAGCAATAATAGCTTAAGTCGATTTACGACAGAACTGAGTTATTGATATAATTGTGTGCCACGTATATATCATTATGACCACACAAAATCTAGAACTTCTAGCATGACCTTAGCCAAAGATATGATGCAAAAACAAAAGACCCTTTCATATAACTTATATGGCGATTGAGAACTTTAAAGCAAGATTTCTGGAAATTTTGAAATAAGACTTATACTGTTATTGCTCATCGACACAGATATAACGTAATGTTACACTGTATAAAATTTTATGTATGCAAAATTTTTGGAAGAATGTATGAAAAAATTTTTTATTTTAAGAAAATAACGGCATGGCGTGGCATCAAAGAGGTAAAATTAAAAAATGATGCATAACAAGGCATTACGATAATTTGCATGGCCAATATAAGGTAATTGTGGGGTATGCGATGGAGAAATTAATTAATTATTTAAAAGCGGCATGTCCACAAATCAAATCATATAGTGATCAATTCCAAATACGTATAATGAAATCATATTACGCTGTCAGTTTAGCCTTGGCAAAGCACAATAAGCAACATAAGCACAATAAAAAAAAATATTTGTTTTTTACTACTAGCAGCCCTTTTTACATTTCCGTCTGCTTGTCTGTATTTCACATTATCAGTCTGTCGGTCTGTTTCCTTTTTACATTCCGTCCACTACTTATTAATTTAATTTCGCAATACAAATCCGAGCAAAAAAATATCCCGTAATGCCTAGTAAGATTTCTGCAAAAAGCACTTTAGCACTACTTATGTTAGCTCTCTAGCTAAAAGCTTTTTCAGCTAGGTATACATAGATAAATTCTGGCGTCGCTAAAAAGCTTTCAATCTGCAGGCAAAGTCGAAGCAGGTGGTATCATAGCTTCATTTGGTTAATTTAAATATAATTACGTAGTTAGCATACACTCAAATAAATAATATGATGATTCGATGCGAATTTTTGTTCGCTTACATTTGATACTTTAAGAACGCAGCAATTTTTCATATAAGCAATCATTGTTTTCGTAATTGGCAAGTAAAAAATAGTTTTATTTTATGTTTATTTTGTTTTATAGGCATATTTTGTTTACAATAAACTTTCTAAAAATTGCTCAAAAAGTCACAATAACAATATATAATAAACAAATAATCCTACCTTATATTATTGCATCATTTTGCAATTCGCGTTATTTTTCTATGTAAGGATTTCAAAAAGCTTTCTAAAAGCTTCTAAAATGCTTTAACGTTTGATTTCTTTCAGTGAAAGGCTTCAAGCGTTACTCATACATGAAAGCAGATAAAGTTGTGTGCGTTTGGCTATCACTGCTTTAAAACTTCGATATAACCATGGTAGAAGGATAGTGGTACACATTAGTTCCAGTCTTGAAGAAATCTCAAATGAATCGTGTACGAATTTTCTTGATCCTTGACGAAACATGCTGATTTGGCCATACATTTCATTGACGAAACTTTCATATAAATGTTAAAAATTCGTGCAAGACGCACTGCAGAAACGTCGGGATTTATCATGCATGAACCCAATATCGAAATATTGAGGAAGTTTCGTAAGCGAAAAGTATCCAGAAATATAAAAAAAAATTCGTCAAGGAATTAAAATCGAAAAGTGTAATAAAATTTGTGACGGAATGTTAATGTTAATGTTAATGTTGTGTGGTGGAGATGCGTACTGCGACCTAGATCAGATCTATTGTACCTCCTTCTCAAAGCTCCGCTGGGTTTGCGGATTACAGAATTTCATCCAGCCCTATTTCTCTAATGAATTTGAGAATATTCTTAGGTTCAAGGGATGAAACCTGCTCTAGACTCAGCTCATAGTTCCCCAGTGCTAGTTTACGTCTGCGAGCCACGGCGTCGCAGTTTGTGAGTAGGTGTATTGGAGTCTCCTCTGCTTCTTCACAGAAACGGCAGTTACTATCGGTCTCTATGCCCAATTTCATCAGGTGGTATTTTAGTTTACAGTGTTCTGTAAGGAACCCCGTTAGAATCCTGAGATTCGGTTTGCCTAAGCTTATGCACAATTTTGCTCTTCGAGAGTTAAAATCTCTGAGGAGCAATTTGGATTGTCTTAGCTTTGGGAGGCTTTTCCAGAGGTTTGAACGTTTATGCCTCTCCTCCCTTCTTAGTTCTTCTTTTATAGAATGTGTGCCCAATCCACAGAATGGTTCTGGTCCTATAAATTTTGTGGCTGCACCTTTTCGCGCTAGACCATCGGCTTCATCGTTACCCTGTATTCCTTTGTGTCCTGGGACCCAAAGTATAGTAACAGTGTTATTCTTGCCTAGTTCGTTGAGTTTTGTTAGGCATTCCCATGTTATTCTCGATGATATCTCACAGGAAACTAATGCTTTGATTGCTGCTTAGCTGTCTGACATCACAACTATATCCTGTTGTATTTGCGGTCCAGATTGAATTGTGCACACAGCTGTATTGCTAGGATTTCCGCTTGGAAGATACTGGCTGTTGTCCCCATAGGTTCAAAGTGCTTGGTTCTTGGCCCGTACACCCCTGCGCCTATACCTTCCAATGTCTTGGACCCATCTGTATACCATGCTATACTGTGTGGTTTCTTCACTTGCGATATCATCTCGCTGTCCCACTCTATCTTGGTACTAAGCTTAATTCCGAAGTGTTTTTCGAAGTTATACGGAATGTTATGCCGAAACGTTGAAGAAGTTTCGTTAGGGAACCAAAGCGGAATTATGCCGAAATTTTATTAACGAATGATATATGAAACGTTGGGACTTATCGTGCACGAAAACAATATCGAAATGTTGAGGAAGTTTCGATGATGAAAAATAGAAAAAATGTCGAATCAATTTCGTCAACGAATTGGCAACCGAGAGGTATTTTCTGCGATAGATTTTTGAGTGGAAGTAAAATTGAATCAAAATTTAGTTCACTATTTAATGGTTTAAATATCACTTTTTTCGTTTTGTATTAATCTACTTATTTAGTTTATTAATATAATAAATAGTACTGACGAAAAAATTATCTTTAGACCACCAAATATCAAATAACATTCCATTCCACTCGGAAGTGGAATGCAGGACATTCCAGCGAAATATTACAAAATTTCATCAACATTTCGTAAATGAACACAAAAATTCAACGTTAAGAAATTTTTGTCCTGTGTTATGGTAACATGTTGACAATAACATGTTGGAATATTTTCAAAATAATTTATTAAAATTCATACCACAACATAGTTCATAGAAAATTCAAGATATATTTATAAAATATTTGAAAAAAATTAATTTAAATTTAAAGCTATGTGCGAGTTGACCTAAATTCGACCTAAACAAAATTATGTCGATAAGGCAGTGCTTTGCAGAAACTTCCTTTAAGAAATCATCACGAAAAGTTCGTCAATGATGCCGCGAACTACTGGGTAGCTGCAGCGCTGACTGTACTCTCTTTCCATACTGCGATGTCTGTCAAATTCAGCAGTGTGGCGAATGGAAACAAAAGAAAAGAAATAACAAGTTTTGCTTCGTTTTGACATTTCCGGCAGTATGCTTTCATCTGGTGCATCTACCTGTATTTTTCTACCATGATTATAACCCAACGACGTAGCAATTAAAAATGGGTTTTTAGAAAAACGTAGCCAAAAAACCGAAGCCATTTTTTAAAATAATCGTACCAATATTCGTTAAAAATAAATTCTCATCAAATTCTGCCGCCTTCTGTTTGTTTTCATTTCCAATGTCTGAAGAAAAAGCTTAAAATTTTTTATGTATTTAAACCCGGAGCAACAATTGGAACAACAAAAATAGGAAACGAGTTTTTGGAAATTATTAAACGATTCATATTTTGATATTAACGAGTAAGTAGTCTTCTTGAATTTAAATTTTTTCAAATTCCAATAACTACTTTTATATTTATTTCGAGGATATGGCCTCTGATATAACACAAAGGCAAAGCAAAAAAAAAGCAACCGGTAACGGGTACAAAAAACCGAAGCCCTTTTTGTAATCAGTGCATCAATGCTCTTTCAGAAATAACAAACAACCTAACAACTCCTCTTATTTGTGTCCGGAGCTTGTATGGGCACGCAACACTGTGCAACGTTGTCAACTTTTGCGCTCTTGGGTGCATTGTAGAAATTGAAAAGCAGCAAGGATACTTAGAACGACATCTTAAAGGAGTTGCAGTATTCTGCATGCTATAAATTTATGCTGCGTGGCAGTGTTTCTAACAAAAAAACACTGGATTTTTCTTGTCTTTTATTTTATATTTTAAAGTTTTTTTAAGTTCTTACCTTTTCCTTTTTTCTATTTTGTCGCTGCTCCTTCCGTTACCTTAATAATATTTTACTAACTACTTCCATATGACAACTCAATGGATTGCTGCCAAAAGTGAATTAAATATGGCTGCTGCGTTACTTCCTTCCGTTGCGACTTTGCCAGCATTATTGTTGTTTTCTCAACTTTTTCTTGGCTTCTTTTTTTACTTTTATCTATATGTTTCTTGTTTAACTTTTGTCTTCTTTGAAGCTATAAAGAAAATTAAATTCAAGTGCGGCAAAGCTGCGCTCCGCTTCTTTGCCCAAGATGCAAAAAAGGTTTTATTGCATTAAATACATCGCTTTGAGCCTCTTTTAAGTCGTCTTCCGCTGGATGCTATTTCCGTTTCCGCTTTAGTTAGCTTCTCAGTTTTTCTCTGCTCATATGTATCTCGGGTTACCGTAACGTATGCTAAGCAAATAATAAGTGAAGCGCCAGCCAAGTGTGGGAATATATCACTGGTGTTTGTTTGTGTGCGATTGTGTTGGCAAAGTGAGAGTGAGCGAGAGAGATAATGTCAAGTCATTATGTTTGCCTTGTTTATTTATTCAATACTGGCTGGACTCAATTTTAGCTCAGTTTACAAACGACTGTCTGTGAAACTGCAGAGATCTTTTTGTTATTTCTTGGGTTCCTTAAATGGCAGCCTTAAGCTTTTGTTGTCATTTTTGACAGCTTTTCAAAGTTGTCTTAAAATAATATAATGGCTTGATACTATATAAAAACGTTAACATTTTATTTTCAAAACACATTATTTCGTATGTTCACTCCAAATTTTGCTTATTTAATATCTGTTTGTGAAAAGCTTTTTTTTCGTAATAAAATTTAAAAATTGAAAGAGTAAAAAATTCTTAAAGATTACACATTGAAACAAATTATTGTTATGCTTTGTGTTTTCAAGTTCTTTTGAACTTTTGTTTGTTATTGGTTTGATCATTCATTGGTCATCATCGCAAATCTACATACTCATTAAACAAAAAAATGTACTTTGCAAAACCCAATTGAGGGCATTATTTTCCAAAGAGACAAATTAAAACAAAGCATATCAGCCATAAGCATAAAGCGCGCACTATGAACACCAATAAGCTCAATAAGCTATTTTATGCAGCGTTGAATAAGCGTTCACTATGATCAAAAAAAGCTTGACAAAGCAGCTTTATGCATCAGCTTCAGCCAAAGCGTCCATTATGAACGCGGCCTAAGTGAAGAATTCATAATAAAACCGAGATTAGTTACTTTGCTAACAAGGCTAAGTTTAGTTCCATTAAAGAAGATATGTGGCAGTTCAGTAAATGGATTCATAACAGGCAACACATGCGATTTTTGGGGTTTATGCAGAGGTTGTTTTCACTGGCCCATAAATCTTCAATGAAACCTGAAGGTCGGGAAAGATACAGTTGCAAGTCATCTGCGTACGCGTGCATTGAGACATCTTTGCAGACCGAAAAAATGTCATTTAAGAACATTGTAAAGAGTATCGGCCCAAATACTGATCCTTGGGGTACTCCACTAATAATTCGCCTGATGCCTGAAAAAACATTCCCTATTTTAACTCTCTGCGTCTTCCCTTCTAAGTAGCTTTTCAGTAGTTTTGCAGCAGTATCTGAAAAGTTGAACAACATTTTGAACTTCCTGCAAAGCAAGAGGTGACTGACACTATCGAACGTTTTCCAATCCAATAAAATCCAATAAAAAACCAAGGTGATATGTCCCCTGTCAAACGGAGTTCTTATATCATCCAGAATTTTTACGACTGCGGTAGAATAGCTATGTCCAGGACAAAATCCAGACTGCAAGGAAGAGAGTAAATTTTGTTCAAGGATATATTTAGAAATTTGTTCCGCCATTAGAGATTCAAGAACTTTTGAAATTGAGGTTAGCAGACTTATGGGTCGAAAATCAGTTGGGATGGCAGCTGCAGTTTTTTTTTCCTATTGGAAGAATTTTCGCGACTTTGCAGATTGAAGGAAATGTAGAAATTGTTAGACAGTTATTAAGAATGTGCACAAGGATACTAATAACGTAAGGAAGTATGAGTTTAATAAACCTAATATCTATTCCATCTTCACCGCCAGCATTCGATTTAATCTTTAAGATACACCTTACAACATCAAATTCATCAACTGCAGTGAGCTCAAACCTCTGAAACATATTAGCGGTATTCGGACTAAAAGACGGATAAGAGATTTGGCCATCGGGGCTGGCTGCAAAGAATAAATTTAGAGCATCTGGATCTAATTGACACCCTGCAATTTTGTTCTTATATCCTATTCCAATCGCTTCTTGGTTATTTCAGAGTTTCTTTCCAGGTTGTCCTTGATGAAAACTTATCCTTGATGAAAAGAATCATTTTTTAGGCAGTTCCACTGCCGATGAAGCTTCGTTTCTAGCTCTTCTAAAGCCATCCCTGTTTTAATCTGTGCCGTTTTTTCAAAGCCTGTTGAATAGAGTTTGTTTTATCGGGCAGGACTGCCTGATAAAATTCAAATATTCGCCATTTTTGTTATTTCCAAGTATTTCTTGATATTATAGGTAATAAATATAATATAATTTATAAAACGTTTTGGTTTCTTATATAAGACTAGCTGATATACCCGGTGTTACTCGAGAGTCACTTATATAAACATTTTAACACTTGTATAAACATTTTTAACTTCTCACTTAAATAATGAAAAACATGTTGAACTTTATTTTATTTAATTTTATTTATCTACCGTTAGAAAGGTAATTGAACGAACATTAATCCAAAAAAGTTTAGGAAAATTTTTGTTGTTGGTGGTTCCATCTCTTGCGGTGAGCTAATTGAATTCAAAGAAGGCGTACGAAAAACATATTTTAAAAATTAAAAAGAATTAAAAGTAAAGTTTATATTTACTTAATCTTAAAGCAAGCACAATTACCTTTTCAACAAAATAAAAATTATGGTGGGACTCAATGCGTCCTTGAGATATGGACATTTCAACGTCTTATTGTAACAAAGATTAATATTAAAAAACATATTGAACTTTTTAACAAAAAAAATTTTAATGAAATATATTAAAAACAGCGGAGTTATTGGCATTAAAAGAAAAAACTTTGATTTTCATATAACTTTTTTCTCATTATTAGCTATCAATGTTTTATGAAAATTCGTTGTCCTAAAAATGATTGTACCTACTAAAATTTCTATTAGCTGCGATTTTTCATTGGATATCAGGATCATATAATCGCATTTGCAAGCAAATAAAAAACAACAAAAAGTCCAGCAAGTGAGCTAGACATTTAAATTAATACAATTCTATGTTTTTAAGTGTTTATGACGCTAGATGACGCTGCGACTGAAAAAACTGGCAGTACTGCATTATTTTACTTTTTAAAAGTTTAGTAGCAATAGCATTTTCGCAAAATATTTCGCAAAACTTTTCTGCTAGCTGCATAAGAACATCAGATATTCTTCTGTAAGCAGAAAATAGCGCCACCTGTCTGTAATCCCAAACGTGTGGGGTTAAATTTGAAGAAACTTTTGAAAAAACATTATTCAGCTATTCACCGCAAGGTGTATGTATAGTTTGTACCCACACATTTTACAAATGTGGCGCCATCTATCTGTGAATTTAACGCACATATCAAAACTAATGAAATAATTGTGCTGACCAGATGCGCATATGTTTTATTATATCGCCATATAGCTGAAACTGATTACATGAAAATATTAACTTTAACAGCATTCTTATTCACAGTCATTTTTTCGATAAAATTGTGAGATATATACAACATTTAAAGTTCAATTGATGAAGAACTAAGTGACAACGGTGACACAATAGTGAGAAAAAATAGAGCCATCACAACAAAACAAATTTAACAGGAGGGGGGCGGGGGGTGGAGAGGCAAACAATAAGTAGATCACTATATAGAAGATTTTATATAATCCAAAATAATCGTAATTACTTTAGATTCACAACTGCATTCTTAGAGATAAATGGGAACGTTCAAACTGTATAGACAATTTAACACAAAACTAAGTTTTTTTATTAATAGTCTGGTATGAAAAAATAGATTTTTAACCATAACTTTTCATTGGAAAGAGATATTGGGATAATTTTTTCACATAAATTATTTTTGGGACTTGACTTTTTTGTAAAAAATATAAAAACAACATTTTGGAAAAAAAAATTCGCGGAAAAAATCAACCCTTGTTGTTTTGATGACAAAAACAGTAAAATAATTTTTGCGCTTAGCTAGAAGAATTTTTGCAAATAAATGCAATGTCATATGAAAGGTAGTCAGATTTTCTGTTTTTAATTGATTTCATTTTTACAACAACAACGATTTTTGAGTCATTTTTTGAGTAAAAAGTCAATATTTTGGACCTTTTTTGGCATACTCATAAAACATATATACACTGACTTAACGGTACAGTTCAACCTACTTTTGTGAAGTGATTTTATTGAACTTTTGAACAAAAAAAATTTGAATGAAATATATTAATGGACAGCGGAGATATTTGCATCGAAAGACCAAACTTTGATTTTCATGTCGTTTTTTTCTCATTCTTAGGTAACGATGTTTTATGAAAAAGTCGTTGTACTGAAAATTTCTCCAATTTTGAAGATATGTGAGTGTTTTTGATGTCAAAATAACAAAAAATTTTTAAAATTAAATATACAAAAATCTCCGATACTAAAAAGTTTTATAAAAATAAAATTACCGTTAGTTGAAAAATTTCAGAGGGGGCGTGGCAAAAACTAAGTATGTAACATTTTAAGTTGGGATAAACTTAATATGTGTACCTACTTTCAGCAAAATCCGTTGAGCCGTTTAGATTTGTATAAAGGCCAAACAAACAAACAAACAAACAAACAAACAAACAAACAAACAGAAAATGAGTTTTATTACTATAGATAGTCAATTGTATGAAAAAATAGATTTTTAGCCATTTATTATTTTCAAGTATTTGTTGATATTAAAGGTTCAAGCTCCAATAAATAAAATATAATTTATAAAACGTTTTGGTTTTTTATATTAGATTACACGAACTTGCTGTAGAATTGAGACCGTTTGGGTACCTTATTTTTCAACTTGATATTTGACGGCGTATTGATACTTCACATTACACTTTTATGCAATAAAAAAACAAAAACTTTTCTAAGCTCAAGGTGTTCATTTACTTCCTTCTTTGAAAAAAAACGACTCCATCTCCAATACAATCTTTCTGTTTGGACTTAATACATACAAAAATTGTTTCCATTTAGCTCCTTCTAGACGAAACACTGCGCAGTTTTGCCAAAACTAAAAAAAACACATGCTAAATTAAAAAAAATAAAAAAATGCAAATTGTTTGCCACTAATTATGAAATAAATTAAATCGCGTATGACTATCGATAAAGTGATTTATCGGAAATTGCAGCGCTTAAAACACGCAGCCAGCTTTTAGTTGGTTTAAGCTGATGGTAATTAATTTTGCTGGCATAAAAGCAAAATAATAAAATTTTAAAATTTCAGCAATTAAATTAAATTTGATTACACATGCGGTAATGTTTATGGACAACAACAGCACTTTTTTGAAATATTAAAATAACATTTAAGCGCGACACAAATATAATTAAAGGTTTAGTCAAATTTTAGGACTTAGTGCAGAGTGACAGTTTTATTGAAAATTAAAACTTGAGGTATTTTACAAAGTGGTTACGCAGCGGTATCCAAATTAATTTAGAATGAATCTCTAAATTGATGTTAAAAATGTTGCATTTGAGTTTTATAAAAATTGTGACATAAGGCAAAAATATTTCACCACAAATATTTTATGAAAATGAAAAGAAAGCAGAAAAAAAAAACGCAACAAACAATACAGACTGAATGAAAACAAGAAATAAAACAGACTAACTGACAGTTTGAGGTTAAAGCAAAATTTATTGCCGCCTCAATTTGAAAATAAGAAAAACTAAGACGCTGGATATTTTTCTGCCCTTCTTCCCCTTCTCCTCCTTGTTTTTATTTGTGTGCTTTTCAAATGTCAGTCGGCAGCAGAGAAAATAAGTAGTCAAAAATTAATTATGCCGCATTGCTGGGTGCCACCAGTACAGTTTTATCACTGAACTTGGCAGCAGCAGCAACACTGGTTTTTTCCGTATTTTGCTGTTGCAATTTTGTCTACATATCGCTTAATTTTTATCTATTTTTATAGTTTTATGGCTATTGCTTGGAAAAAAATCACAACAATAATGTTTTTTATTTCCACTTCGTCTCATTGCAGATACTCATCAATAAACAGCAACAGCAGCAGCAGCAGCAGCGCCTAAAAGCAGACATCAATACTTGCCAAAGCTGCAAGAAACAAACTATAGTGAAGAATTTGGTAGAGCAGCGTACAGCACAGTCAAAATGTTTCGCAAAATGGGCGGCGTAGGCAACACTGTCTGCGCCATTTTGTTGCTTTGTGCCGCAACCAGCGTCAGCTCGTATTCAAGTATGTTGCTGTGTACAAAACATGTTTTTGTGTGTGTTTTTTCGTTCAAATTTCTTCAAGTTCATAACTGAAAATACAGCCTGCTGAGCTTATCCCAGCTAGCACCCTGTATTTACGTTTCTTCTTTACTCATCTTAAGCTCGTTCATGAAAATCATTTTTAAAATTTAATTTTCAACCTAATTACAAAAAAAAACATATATCACTTGTCCTCTGAATGCTCACATTCGTCCTCGACAAAAAACACATTCCAATTATTTATTCTCTCTCTCTTCCAATTTATACTATTTGTGAAAATTGGTCTATCTCCTTTATAAATGTTTGCCAAATGTTCCCAAAATGTTTTTCCTTCTTTCACTGCGTTTATGTAAAAAAACATTTTTATGCCTTTCTCCTTGAATTCCCACCTATGCGTACATTTTTTTATAGTTTTTTTGTTTGTAAAACATCCCGTTTTATTTTGTTTTTCTTTTTTTTCGATTTTTTTCTGTTTATTTTACTTAAATAAATTTCACATAAAAACTCAGAGTACGGACGTGGCTGCGGCGACATTGGATGCCTTCCGAATGAGGAATGCGTCATGACTAGCGATTCGTGCAACTATAATCAGCGTGAGGGCAAGGAATGCGGCTCTTATCCGACCTGTGCAAAGAAGACCGGCGCCGGCTCGTCCTCTGTTAATCCGTCAGGTGATTATAATTTATTTTTATTTTTATTTGTTTTTTATTTTTATTTTTAAGGTTGATTTGATTTGTTTTTTAAGTTTTTAATTGGCTTTCTTTATGTCAACTTTGCTTAATTAAACAATGTTTTTTATCTGAACAGTGGGTCTTATTTTATAAAGTCAAACAATATTTAGTGTGCTTAAAATATTTCAATTTGAACAGCGGCTTTTGGTACAGATAAGCAAGCAGTTTTGAAGTTTTAAAATCTTAAAGTTCCATTTAATAGAACAGAAGATTTCCAGGGTCTATAGAAAAGTTATTATTTTCCTGTTGTCTATAGTTTCTATAGTATCTAAGGGTAGGTTCTACTATGATTTTGATTGGTTTGTGCAATTCAATAAATGAGGTTCTTGGATTCTAAAAAGTTAAGTAAGATATAAACAAACAAAATCAAATGATTGGTATACAAAGTCGTAGGCAAATCCAATATAATTTTTTTTTAATTTTTTCTCTAAAACAATAATCCAATAGTTTTTTATTAGAATATACCAATGGTGACAGGTATAGAAAAGTATTAATATTCTTAATCCGCTCCAACTTTTAAATTAATGTACATAGCTATGTCCTGCTTTCTGTCTGTGATCATGATAACATCCGTAATTCAAGAACTATAATAACAGAATATTCATTTACAAAACAAAGTGGCAAAAAGTGTCTGTTTCCTCTGCTGCCCGTCATTTTCAACCAATTTAGTTGATTCTTTTTTTAAATGTAGATAGCTCCAGTACGAAGGTAGTAGGCTAAAAAGAAATTTAAGATATATTCAAAAATATTAAAAAAATCGAAAGAAAAAATTAATAAAATTACGCTCACGCTTATGTATGATCAAGAGAGAATGTAATCATACACACATGCTTGCTCTCAAATGTTTATGCAGAGATACATCAAGTTGTTGTCTGCATTTCTGTCAGTCCGCTATCGATTCCGAAACTACTGAGCCGATTGAGCTGAAATTTTGCAGTACATATGAAGGGCTTATTGCAAGAACGTGATAAGCCAGATGATCTCAAAAATACATTTTTTAGGCTAAAAACATTACTCAATACTTTGCCAACAACCACAAAATATATTTTGGCTATTTCTTATTAAATTTCGAACGGATTTGTAAAAGTTTCCGTGTTCAATATCATTTCTACACACAAAAATATATTTTTTAAAACTTTAGAGTTGATTATTTGGAAATACTTTTTATGTTGCTTATAATTTTCTTGCAATAAGCCCTTCATATGTTTCGGGTAGGATATGGTTTAGGAGTATCAGTAAAATCTAGTATTGAATAACGGCGTGGCACCTCTTAAACCAATAGCTTAAACTCAATATCCTGCCACTTATCAAAGATGAAGCCCTCAGATTGGTAAAAGTATAAGCTTCTATCAAAACCAATCACTACAAAAAATATATGCGAGTGTGTAAAAGAGGGCGTATGGTACCTCCCACACAAATCCAGATGCAAAAATGTTATTTTTCCCAAAACTAACCTTCCAATTTAACCTAAATTTTAGAATATGTTTTCCAAACATTTTTTAATAGGTGGCGCTTAGCAGTGAAATTCAACAAAACCAAATAACTTGACACATAGGAAAGCTAGGATCTTGAAAGTGAAGTCAAAGGTATTATCAAATTCAATTCCCACGAATAATATAAGTGGAATAAGGAAACAGAAAGTGGCGCCTCCCATACAACTTCAACACCTTAAAAAAGATATTTTTTTTTTTTCAAAAGACCAAAGAACCAAGGCATACACCTTATACAAACAAGATTTGGTCTGAAAGGATAGTGACAGAATATTTAGAGAAACTGATTGGAACTATACGTAAATTATTGATTAGGCGAAACAAACGTGAAACTTATGAAAGTTAAAGCCTTCAAATTAGGAAGAACGATGAATTTTATAGAAACTAGTTACCAAAACCGAAAAATCGATTACTACAAAATTAAACCGTCGCACAGTACTTCGTCCCACCGACAAAAATAAAAAATATGTTGATTCCAAATAAAGAAATATTAATATATTTTTAAAGGTAAGACGTACACTAAAATGTATCAAAACAATTTTATTTTTACAAATTTTATTTGCAACTTCTAAAGCTTACAAAAGTTAGGAAAAAAGGGGTAAAAAAATTATTAATACTACAATTTTTCAGCAAAACCATAACTCATTACTTTTTATTTAATGGGTGTCTTTAATGAGTATATTTACACTTTATGGATATCATAAGAAAGGTAATTAAAGTACCTATTCAACAAGGTATGAAACATGAAAATCCATGCCTATCTATTAAAGATATATACATTTCTAGTGTAGTTCTTTCGTAAAAGGGAAACCACTAGTTTCTCACACAAGTTGTAAATATAAGAATAGGTATATCTTAAAAAGTTATGAATGGATTTTCATGTTTGATACATAGGTACTTTCTTTTTACCTTTCTTTTGATACCCATAAAGTTTAGTTTTGTTGAAAAATTTAAAAAAATAGCAAGAATTGTAGGCCATTTTTTCCAAATTTGGAGGCCTGTAACATAGTACTCGGTACTCGGAGTAGCTTTATTTTGATGCCCATAATGCGGAACACTAAAAATAACAGTAAGATTTGTAGGCCATATTTGCAACTTTGTTGGCCTATAACTTCTAAACCAATTGCGAACGGACTGAAATTTTTCCAGATTTGAAATTAGGAGGTTCGAATTCGCAAAATCCAATAAAAAATATTAAAAAAGAGAGTTGTTGCTATTCTTGAATTTTACCCAATTTCATTTAGTATTGACTCTTACCTAATAGAAAAAATTAAAAATCTTCTCCGGCTTCGTCCTACTCTTGAAAATATTTAATTTTTCCGTAATGTCTTAATCGTTTCTTTTTACTTGCTTTGTCAACATATTTGTTACTGTAGGTCCAAGAGAGATGCTCATAGGGTCTGACCTCTTTCGACCATTTTTAGCGCACATCTATTACTCAATTTTATTACCCTTCTGACGAATTTTTGTTCAGATCGGCTAACCTTTGTATATACCTTCCATAAACAATCATGTACAAAATTAATATAGGTCTAAGGGAGGTAGGTCTACACAATACTGAGGAATAGTAAGCATCTATTATTTTATTTAATTACTCTATTTGGTAAACTTTTCGGACGAATTTTTGTTAAGATCAGCTAACCTTTGTATGTACCTCTCGTGTAAGATCAAGTAAATAATTCATTTGGGTCCAAGGTACTGACGATTTCAGCTATTTTTGAAATTTTTCTTAATTGGTTTAAACTTACCAAGCATACAAAATTGCACTATCATTGCAGCACTCTTTCTATTTTTTCCAACTTTTGTATGGTACCAAAATACTGTGTGTCGAATTCAATTCAAGCTTCCAGAAAATGTTTACCTCGTTGTACATTTATTACGATACTGACACACAGTATAAGTTGCAAATGTATAAATACTAGAGTTCAATTTAAGGGAATTTTTTGACATACTATCTGTTTTAAAATATTACCAAAAAAGCTGTCGTACACCGTTATTTTTCTAAACCAACAACTTTACAAACAAAAATACGTTGTACTAAAAAAAGCTACAGCTTTTAAGATATCGTCATAAATTTAATGTAGAAATAACTGAAATGCTTCCAATTGTTTGTAAGAAATGAATACATAAATACATAAAAAAAATAATTATTGTAGGGTATCCGTAAGAGATAGCGAAAAATATATGTTGTTCATTTTAGCAATGTCTAAGATTTCCTCTTTTACCATGTTCTACCATCTCTTATAGTTTAGGCTATATTTAAAAAAATATTCTTTGAATGCGGATACTTCAGGCCAAAGATCAAAAAAATATTCAGGCACTCCTTTTTCCTACTATAATTTATTTAAAGAAAAATTATAAAACTCGGTTGAGCTACACGGGAGAAAATGCTACCGAATTGTTTCACCTACACCTATATATATAAAGACCAGCTGAAACCCGGCGCGTTATTGCCACTTCCCCGTTAACAAACACCTACCAAATGTTATCAGTGAAACTGCATGTGTAAATTGAGTTCGAAATACGAAATTCTGAGGTTCAGCAACCTATGACTCCAAAGCTATTCGATATCTTAAATTTGGGTTGTATGGGAGGTGTCACGTCCCTTTGCCTAACGCCCATGAAATGTTATCAGTGAAACGGCATGCATAAATTGTGGTCGTATAGTATATTCGGAGGCTGTACGACCTATAACTCCAAAACCATTCAATATCGCAAATTTGGATTGCATAGGAGGTATCACGCCCTCTTTTTCAACGCCTATAAAGTGTTATTAGTGAAACTGCTCGTGTAAATTATGTTTGAATACCGAATTCCGGAGCTGTGCGTCCAAAGCTATCCGATATCGCTAATTTGGGCTGTATGGGATGTGCCACGCACCCATTTCCAATGCAAAATTCTCCTTCGTTAGTATTTAATAAAAAAATATATATAAATAAACGGGCTGTTTCAGCCCTTGCAAGGACTTTGACCTAGCTGCTATTGATCATTTATGTTGTGCGTGTTATTTAATGTTTAATCACAAATTAAACTGGGTCCGAGGACTGGACCCTACGTGTTGTATGCCGACTCCGAACGGCTTATGTTCTCAAGAAGCTTTACATGGCAATTTTTACTCTCTGAGGTTTGCCATTATCTGCAGAGAGGTGGCAACCGAACAAAAAAATTAATTCAATTGAAAAAACTTTCTGTCTGAGCTGGAATTGAACCTGGGCTACCGCAATTCATTAGCTTAGAGGCCACGCACTCTACCCACTAGGCTACGGCCGCCACGTACTTTTTATATACGCCGCCGTATGTATTTAATAGCTTCTTAAATTTTCATGAAAATCGTCGATTCAGACATGTGAACTAAATTACCAAATTTAAGTATTATGCAATCAAAACCATCTGATACATAGAAGTTCTTTTGATTTGTGGGCGTGCCAATATGAATATGTCTAGTGACCGCCACTTGGAGCTCTAACATACTAGAAATGAGCGATTTTGTGATACCTGTGATTTAGTCACCGTGATAGAAAAATCACTGGTAACTGCAGTGGTCAAATACTTTAAAAAACCGTGATCAGTGGTGGAGTTTTTTCTCCATTTTTGTCTTTTTTTGTTTGCAGCAATTTGTGATATAACCAGTTATTTGTTGTTTGCGAAAATTGTTTGTCTCTGTCTGTCAAGTAAGCATACCAATGCAACTTGGTATGAGTTTTAATGTTGTTTCGGTCATTTCTCATAACCACATACTTGGATAAGTAGTTTTTTAATTATAAAATAACGTTATCACGGTCACTATTTAAAAGAACGGCAATTTTAAGATCACGTTAACTGAGAACGACATTCCTGAAAAATTACCGGATCACTCATTTCTACAAAATACCAAGTTTCACAATAAAAACAAGTACAGCTTCGGAATGGGCATGATTTTAAAAAAATGGGCGTAGATTTAGTGTAACCGCGCCTATTTTTTGTACAGTTTCCGATAGTAACCATCTGAACAAAACGACTAAATTTTAGTTTTTTACGATCAAAACCGTCTGATATATACTTTTTTTTTGTGCCTGATAGTGCAAATTTGACTTATATGGGAGGTACCACGCCTTGTCCAATCGACACCAAACTTAACAGGAACACTTTCAAGATGTTGATTCAGTGAAAATTTCTTTGAAAATTTCATAACGATCGGTTCAGCAGTTTTGGAGTCTATACGTAATATGCACACAGCCAAACATATAAACATACCCGCATACATACATTAGGCTGGGTCGATTTGCACACCTACGTTGCCTAAGCAATTTTCAGTTCCTGCATAAAAAATTATTAAAAAAAGAGGCAATAGGGGTGCACTTTACCCTATCACATCTTCAGTTTTCTAATTTTTTTCTTTAGGAATTTTTTACGATAAATTTGTGTATAAAAACGTATAAATGTGATACTGGTTGTAGGTTGAATCGGGTACGAGGATTTCATTTCTGACATCATTTTTGCTCTAGTTGCGCATGTTTATAAACAAAATTTTTTTAAAAAAATTCCTAAAAGAAAAATTCAGAAAATTGAAGATGTGACAGGGTAAAGTGCACACCTATCGCCCCCCTTTTTTTTAAAAAACTTTTCATGCCGGATCCGAAAATCGTACAGGCAACATAAATTTTTTTAACTCCATACAAATCGACCCAGCCTAACATACATACATACATACATCCATTTTTATATATATAGAATATGGATAAGGCGTAACAAAGCGCGCCTGGAAATAGCTAGTTCAATATTTAAGCGTTTACTTCAAATAGAAAGATTAAATTCATAAATGAGCCTAAATGGATAAAACCATGCCTACCTTCCATACAAAGTGACTTTATCAAATCGGTAACATCTCATTAAGTCCCACAAAAATTGAATCTTCAAATTTTGCAACCAAGTTTTTACCATAACTTTGCACTTTGAACAAATTTCAATATCGTATGAAAACTAAACCTACCTCCCATACAAAGTGATTTTATGAAAACGGTAAAATATCTTTATTTTCCACAAAAAAAAGTAATATGATGATTTCAAATTCTGCATTCAAGTTTAAGTACTTATTATGCACTTCACGTTTGGAATTTGGTAAAACAAATACCAAAAACTTTGCATAAAAACCAAGCCCCATAAGTAGTGACGTCACACAAATCATACAACATTCAAAACTTCAAATATAGAAAAGCACGACTATAGGAGTATTTTAACTTCAGCCAAGTTGAAGATAATTTCTTACTAGTCTTACAATAACTCCTTTATTTAACAAAAAATTGAAAAAAATTTTGTTTGTTGTAAATGCATTCAGACATACAAGAGACATATAAGAAGAAAATACTACTTCTTCTGCTCTAATATATAAAAATCTCGTGTCATGGTTTTTGTGGTCGCACTTCTGCGAAATGGCTCGACCGTTTCTAATGAATTTTTTTTTTGCATATTTGGTAGGCATGAGAATAGATCGTAGAGTTTTTCACCCTACCTTCCCCACCCACAATTTTTTTAATCGCGATCTTAGCACTTTTTGTGATAGGTATGTGTGTATATCACGTATAGACTCCAAAACCGCTGAACCAATCTTTATGAAATTTGTAGGGAAACTGAAACAAACTGTTGAGAGTGTTCCTGTGGAGTTTGGCGTCAATTATATGAAGGCACCTACACACAACCCAAATTTTGCGATATCGAGTAGCCTTAGAGTTATAGGTCGCACAGCCTCGAAATTCAGTATTCGACCTCAATTTACGCATTCAGTTTCACTGGTAACATTTTAGGGATGTTAGACAAGTAGGTGTGGCACCATTAATTCAACCCAAATTTGAGACATCGAATACCTTTTCAGTTACAGGTCGCACAGCCTCGGATTTTAGTATTTGACCTCAATGTACTCATGCAGTTTCAATGATTAATTTTTATGGGCGTTGGACAAGGTGGTACCTCCCATAAAATTAAAAGTCTTGGAATTGCGTATTCGTTCTCAGTTTACACATGCAGTTTCATTGATAAAATGCTACTGCCATATGATAAGGTGGCGTGGCAGCAACGCACCGGGTTTTAGCTTGTATTTTTATATAAATTACTATACCATAGCTTCCGTGCATCAGTTTTTCGTTTGGTTTTTTTTTAAACAATAAAAAGTTGACTTGACAAATTTTAAATCCATAATTTTAATACAAAAGAACTTAAGAAAATATAATTATCCAGATATAAGAAGTAGTATTTTCAAAACATTAAAGCTTTTTATTTCATTACTAGCTGATATACGCGGTGTTACTCGAGAGTAATTTTTATAAACATATTAATATGCACTTCTCGATTTAATGTTTTTTTAAATCTTGGAATTTTTTAAAAACATGTTGAATTTAAGTTTGCGACCACTATAAAAATATTAGTTAAAAAATTTACCGTGCTGTCTTAACGAAGGAATAATTTTATCACTGTTTTTTCACTGTTTCACTGTCACAAAAACTGTTTTTTAGTTCTAAACTGAACTTACTTGTTAGTGAATTTTAAACAAAACTCAGTTATATTAATAGCCTGGTATAACAAATAGATTTTTAGCCATAACTTTTGATTGGAAAGAGATATTGGAGTAATTTTTTTTTTTTGAGACTTGAATTTTTTGTAAAAAATATAAAAACAACATTTTGGAAAAAATAATTTTCGCGAAAAAAATCAAATTGTTTTGGTGATAAAAACAGTAAAATAATTTTTGCGCTTAGCTGGAAGAATTTTTGCAAATTAATGCTATGTCATATGAAAGGTAGCCATATGTGCAATTTTTAATTGATTTCATTTTTACAACAACAATTTTTGAGTAAAAAGTCAATATTTTTGACCTTTCTTGACATAATCATTAAAAATAAATATACACTGACATAACGGTATAGTTCACACTATTTTTCTGAAGTGATTTTATTGAACTTTTGAACAAAAAAAATTTGAATGAAATATATTAATGGACAGCGGAGAAATTTGCATCGAAAGGCCAAACTTTGATTTTCATGTCGTTTTTTTCTCATTCTTGGGTAACGATGTTTTAGGAAAAAGTCATTGTACTGAAAATTTCTCTAATTTTGCAGATATGTGAGTATTTTTCATGTCAAAATAACAAAAAAATTTTAAAATTAAACACACAAAAATCTCCGATACTAAAAAGTTTTATAATAACAAAATTACCGTTGGTTGAAAAATTTCAGAGTTGGGATGCACTTAATATTTGTACCTAGTTTGAGCTTAATCCGTTGAGCCGTTTAGATTTGTATAAAGGCCAAGCAAACAAACAAACAGAAAATGAGTTTTATTACTATAGACTAGCTGATATACCCGGTGTTGCTCGAGAGTCATTTATATAAAAATTTTCATATACACTTTTCGATTAAATGTTTTTGTAAATTTTGGAATTTTGTAAGAATGTGTTAAATTTAAGTTTGAGACCACTAAAAAAATATTAGTTAAAAAATTTACCAAGCTTTTTTAACGAAGAAATAATTTTATCACTGTTTTTTCACAACCAAAAACTGTTTTGTAGTTCTAAACTGAATTTACTGGTTACTGGTAAGCATGTTACTTGCACTTCGCTAATGAAAATCAAATTTATAAAAATCTTCCTAAAATTTTTTAGTAGTTTTTCCTGTTGGAAAATAACAATTGGATTGTCTCTAAATAAAAAATTAATATAAATTGAGTCTGATAGTTGATGCAATTTCTTACATCTTCTGAAGTACTCTTTTATAAGAAAAATTGTAAAGTCGTTTTTTAATGTAAATTAGCAAAAAGGTGTAAGTTAAGAAAGCAGTCGCTTTTTAATTTTTATTATAGTATTTACAGCAACCTGTAGCAATATTATCGACGTTAACAGATCGACATAAATCCAGCTGAAAAATCTGCAGGAACAGTGCAAGAAGTGCCATTATGTTATTTGCTGCAAGTTTACGCTGTGTGCGAAAAGAACTAAATTGGATAACAGTTACCGACTTTTCTTATATATTGGAATCGTGTCGGTAATGCAGTACTTAGTTCTAATTTATAATATTTTCCAGCATACTTTTCAGCATACTTTGGGTTAGTACGCAATTGAACCGAAAAATTTGTTCAATGCAGCCAAGCTTACAACCATGTCGGTACATTTAATTGGCGTGGAAATTTGACTTTCAACAATAGTTCAAATAACACATTAAACATGAAAAAATTAACTTTTACAGTATTCTAATTCACAGTCATCTTTTCGATGATACAGTGATATATATAGAACATTTAAAGTACCATTGATAAAGAACTGTGTGACAACGTGTGGGTGAAACAATAGTGAGAAAAATGTGACAAATCACAATAAAACAGATTTAACAGGAGGGGGTGGGGAGGCGAAAAGTAAGATTTTATATACACCAAAATGTTTATAATTACTCTAGACACACAACTTCATTCTCTATATAGAGAATTTTAAAACAAAACTCAGTTTTATTCAAAGTCTGGTATGAAAAAATAGAATTTTAGCCATAACTTTTGATTGGAAAGAGATATTGGGGTAATTTTTTCACATAAATTATTTTTGAGACTTGAATTTTTTGTAAAAAATATAAAAACAACATTTTGGATAAAATAAATTTCGCGAAAAAAATCAAAGGGGGTAGATTTTATTGAACTTTTGAACAAAAAAAATTTGAATGAAATATATTAATGGACAGCGGAGATATTTGCATCGAAAGACCAAACTTTGATTTTCATGTCGTTTTTTTCTCATTCTTAGGTAACGATGTTTTATGAAAAAGTCGTTGTACTGAAAATTTCTCCAATTTTGAAGATATGTGAGTGTTTTTGACGTCAAAATAACAAAAAAAATTTAAAATTGAATACACAAAAATCTTCTATAGTAAAAAGTTCTATAATAACAAACTTACCGTTAGTTGAAAAATTTCAGAGGGGGCGTGGCAAAAACTAAGTATGTAACATTTTAAGTTGGGATAAACTTAATATGTGTACCTAGTTTGAGAGAAATCCGTTGAGCCGTTTAGATTTGTATAAAGGCCAAACAAACAAACAAACAAACAGAAAATGAGTTTTATTACTATAGATTATTATATATAATTTTATAATTTTTTCTTTATGTAAGTTTGTGGAAAGTGTCTTGCAGATATATTTTTGATTTAATCTAGCTGAAGTTTGGAGATGATTTGAGTTTGAAGTAAATTCATTTGGGGTTGAGGTACCGATAGAAGTATAGAGGAGAGGTAAAGGTGGATAAACATACTGAATTCTTTTCTTGCATTTTCATGAGCAGAACCAGTGCCGTTCTTCTAAATAGAATAAAGAAAAGCATTAATTTATTTTAAGGTGCCTTAGCTAGTCTAGATGGAGAGGCAAACTTGGCGTCGAAAAGATTTTTGACAATCCCTTTAAGCGGGTCAGTTTTTAAATTACCATTCCTTGTTCTTGTTTGACACAATCTATGTGTTTCTTGTATTGATTTCTAAAAAGAGTAAGCCGCTGTTCAAAGAAAAAGCACATCCTCAATTGCTTTTATATAAATAATTTTTTTCCTATGATTGTGGCTTAAAATCGGTAACTTTAGTTTATTTATAGAAGAAGAAAAGAATATTTAACTATAGTATTTTATGTTGAAAGATTATTTTTAAGGTATTTTATGTAACAAAACAATATAAAACACAATCACAAAAAACTATGTCGCCAAACATGTCATCAAATCAAATTAAATCACTGCTTCAAAGTCACATTATATGCAAATGGTATGGAAAGCAGACTGCCAACTAATTCACTAATAGCAACAAGTACACTGGGGAAAAACAAAACAAAACAAAATAAATGCAAAATCTTTTAGTTTTTCTAAATTATGTGCTTTATGAAATTTCCACTTGTTTCTAATAATTTTTTTTTTTCTTGTGTTTATTTTTATTTTATTCGTTCTTTAACACTTTCGTTGCATCACTCATATTTGCTCTCATACTTGTAGATATTGCTGCGAGCGCAATTTTATTTCTTGCTGTGTAGCTGTATAGTAGTAAAACAAATGGTTAAAGACTCTTATGAGAGTCGTTAAATTGCATGCTTTTTTCGATCTTTTTTAAATGAGCTCTGCGCTTTAGAACATTTTTGAAAATTTTTCGTGTCAACAATAACCACAATAAAATCATTATTTCTCTCTCTCTCTCTCTCTCTCTTTTATTCTGTTTCACACTCTAACAACCGTCTAAGTAGGATCGAGCCTAAAGCCTGGTCCTGAGAACGCCATCTTTCCACCGTCATCATCAAATCCCTCACTTAACTCACACACATACAATCACAATGGCAACAATATGCATGGCGGCTCCGGCTCATCCGCATCTGCATCCGCACAAAACGGAGCCGGTCACAATGTATACGGTACTCATAATAATAATGGCGCTGGCAGCGTCGGCGGCGTTGGTGGTAATGGCAACTCCAACAATGGTGGACGGCCCAGTTCGTCCATCATAGATCCACACTACGTCTTTGGAGCTCCACAATCCTTCGCCGTACTGCCCAATCTGCCAATATTTCCCTTTAATTCACCTACTCAAGCGCCTTCTTTTCAACAATTTCCTCAACCTAATCATCCAGGTAGTGCGCTGAGTCCCAGTTTCCCTCATGGCCTGCAGCCAGTGAATCCCTACAATCCATCGTTCGTATTCGGTAGTCAGCCATTCTATGCGCCCGCCGGCACTGGCGGTCCACCAGGCGGTGGCGGCAGCATCAACAGCGGTCTGGCGCCACATGGCATGAACTTTGGCGGCGTGGGCGGATATCAGAATCCGAATATGTACAACAAGCCGCCGCCACAGTATCAAAATCAAAATCAGAATCCCTACAATCGGCAAACTCAGTCGCATCCCTCGTCGGCTGCACGTTTAGGCGGTGCGATTGCTACATGGTCGGGTGTAACGTTAGCAGCGCTCGGTTGTGCTTTCGTCGTGTTGTTGTTGCAGAAATATGAGCTGCTGCATGGTTGTAGTAGCACGTAATGCGGCGTAGCAGTAACAGCAGCGGCAGTAGCGACTAAGTGAGGGTTGTATAAGCCTTCACTTCAGTTGATTTTTATTTTTTTTTTGCCTTTTTTTATTTCTTAAAGCGGCATATATTTTCAACATTATTTTTTTAAAACTTAATATTAATTGTAATGGATTATAATGAACAGATATATTTTTTTTATATATTAACTAAAATTGTAAAACATAAAACTGAAAGTTTTAAAAGTTCAGTGAGAGTTTTTACATGAAATGCTTACCGTTGAGAGTTTTACGATAGTGCGTGAAATTTTAAAAAAGCGTCATTTATTTTCTATATGCTGAAAACTAATGATTGATATGTAATATTATCTCGATTCAATATTTTTTTGCTCTTAAAAATATGTAATTTTAAGTTTCTTCAAAATTTTATATAATTCTACCTTTAGAATGGCGCCTTCGTTCAAACATTATACTTTACTTTAAATCGTCTTTTAATATGATCCTAAAGGAACCTAAACTTTTTTTCTGAGGCACAGCTTTGCACTATACTGGTTGAAAAAAGCATTTTCAATCAGGTGTTTGTGACGTTTTACCGAACCTTTAAAGTTTTAAATCCGACCTAATATTATTCTTTACTCTGAATCGTATTTTTGTATGACTCTTAAGGCACCTCAACTTATTTCTGAAGCACCACTTTGCACAGTTCTCTATGAAATAAAGCATTTCCAATCAGGAGTATGTGACGTTTTACCGACCCTTTTAAGTTTAAAATCCGACCCAACATTATTCATTACTCTAAATCGTATTTGAACATAACCCTTAAGCCACCTCAAGTTTATTCTTAAGCCCTACTTTGCACTGTAATCTATAAAAAAAAGCATTTCCAATCAAGAGTATGTGCCGTTTTACTGACCCTTTTAAGTTTTAAATCTGACCCAATATTATTCTTTACTCTAAATCGTGTTTTAACATGACCCTTAAGCCACCTCAACTTTATTCTTAAGCCCTAATTTGCACTGTAATCTATACAAAAGTATGTGACGTTTTACCGATCCTCTTAAATTTTTTATCTAATCCAATATTATTTTTTATTCTAAATCGTCTTTTAATATGACTCTAAAGGCACCTCAACTTTTGTCTTAAGCCCAGCATTGTACTCTGTTTTATGAAAATAGCAATTCCAATCAGGTGTTTGTGATTACGTTTGACTGACCCTTTTAAGTTTTAAATCTTACCCAACATTATTCATTACTCTAAATTGTCTTTTAATATGACACTTCAATGAGCCACCTCAATTATTTTCTTAAGCCCCAGTTTGCACTGTACTTTATAAAAAACAAACCATTTCTATCAGGTGTTTGTGACGTTTTACCGACCCATTTACGTTCTAAATCCGAATAAACATAATTCTTTACTCAAAGTTCTTTATAGATTTATAAAAATTGATCTTGAATATGATTCTTAAGGCACCTCAACTTTTTCTGAAGCACCACTTTGCACTGTACTGTATGAAAACTGGATTTTCAATCAGCTTATTGTGACGTTAAAGTTTACAAACTGACGCTTTTACATAACTTTAAATCTGGTCCAGCATTATTCTCTACATTTGTCCGCCTCGTTTCAGATATAAATCTTTTCACCTTTGATGTTGATGATGCCCCAAAATCCATGGAACTGGTAGCAAATGATGTATCTGAGTTTCAACTTCCTTCTGAACCACCGACAGATCTTAATAGCAATGATTTTGCACTCGTTACCGTGAACTATTCAAATTATACCAAATCTTTTCACTTCAAGTCAGCGGCGGCACGTAATGCTAAAAATTCCATCATTAGTGCTCGCTATGTGGGTGGTGCTGCTGGTCCAGCGTATGAAAAACAGCAACAACAAACCACTATGTTTGTTTCTGCTCAACAGTGTTTTGACGTCAACTCCAACCCATACACAAACCCATATCCATATCCATATCCGCAAAGACCATGCCAGGCCTTTCCAAACTCCGCACCTTATCTCATACAGCCTGGATCAGCTGGCCCGCTACCACCCCAGCAACCTTATTATGTGCCGTTAAGTCCCTTGGCAAGGCCTGTTGGTTATCCTCAAATAGGCTATCCACAAGCACCAGTTCCACCTAATAATGCTCAACGTCCCTATCCACTACGCCCAATTGGCAATACTTGGTTAAATTCTCAAAGTGGCAGACCAGCTCTGGCCCAGCAGTACTACCCAGTAGCTGGTGGTTCCAGACCAAGCTATGGTAATCAATTTTTGATCTATATCAATATTCCGTCTGATCCAAATGCAAGGAAATAATTTTAATACCCAAAATTACCTTCTTTTGGTAGTTACACAAAATTCTGATTAAATTACTTCATCACTTCTTAATCCAATTCTGTACACACTGGGTTTGGTTCTTAATACTCGGTCTTTATTTAATCCCACTTCAACCAATTCAATTAACTCAACTGATCAACTTCTTCCAACTCTCTCCCTTTCAGAGTTTCCAACAGCTGCTGCTGTCCCATCCTTCGAAATTGAACTAGATCCCTTGGATCCATTCGCTTTTAATGAAGAAGTTGACACCGCGGCTTCAGTTTCCACCAAGCGCTTACCACGTTCTCCACAAATGCTACGTCCAGGTATGCCAAGACCCCTACCAGCACCACCACCACAAGGAGCTCCATACTTTGGCTCTTACTATGGTTACCCCGCTGGCGCATATCCAATGTCTCCAATCATGCCCATGCGTCCACTACAACCTATTTATCCCCTACGTAGAATGCCAGGTCAAAGCGGCCCATATGGATCTTATCCGGGTGGTATACCATTGAGTGGGCACAGTCATCATCGTCACTCGGACTCACCTAAGATTATAATAAAACCCATTGTTATATTGCCTGTAGGTAGCGGCTATTATCCAGGCTATAATGTTAATTCGTTTTATGGTCCCTCGGGAATTTATCCCTATCCCACTCAGGCTTATCCAACATTTGCTCCAACTACACAGAGACCCCCCTACAATAACAATAACAACTACAATAACTATGATTATTATAATAATTATCAGTACAACAACAACAATAATAACAACTATAACTACAACAATAACTATGGAAATTATAATGACTATGGTTGAGCGGTTGAGCCGTTTATGGATATGGGTTTGGTCTGGATCCGGGTCTGGTTGAGAGCGAAAAGAAATTTTGCACTTTGTTCTTTCTACATGATATTTTGAAATATTTGTCTTTTAATTTAAATAAAGCAATGGAAATCAGAAACTATTTTTAAGCACTTTTGTTAATATCTACACTGCGCTAATGAAGGTTCTAAAAATGTATAGTTTTTTAAATAATATAGTTATTTATTTCGCTCAACAACTATTACAGAGAATGAAATTCAGACGGAAGCAGTGCAAAAATGCCAAAAACAACGTGATAAACGACAAACTGGTCAGGGTCAAATGGGAATGGGTGTGAATGGAAATGGAATGGGTATGAGTGGTGGTGTTAATGGTGGGGGACAAGGTCAAGGCATGGGTATGGGCAGAGGCCAAATGAATGGACAAGGCATGGGTCAACGCAATGGACAGGGTATGGGTGGAAATATGGGCATGGGTGGAAACCAACGAAATGGTCAAGGCATGGGTCAAGGCATGGGTCAAGGCATGGGCCAGAGACAAGGGCAAGGAATGGGCATGAATATGGGTACGGGTGGAGGTCAGCGCAATGGACAAGGAATGGGTATGGGACAGAGACAAGGTCAAGGTAATGGAATGGGCATGGGTATGGGTGGAGGTCAACGCAATGCGCAAGGAATGGGTGGAAAAGCGGGCATGGGTGGGAATATGGGCATGGGTGGGAATATGGGCATGGGTGGTGGTCGTAATGGCCAAGGTATGGGAATGGGTGGACAAGGTATGGGTCAAAATAATGGTCGCGGACGAGCGGGTGGACAAATGGGTGGTCAAATGGGAGGTCAAATGGGAGGTCAAATGGGTGGTCAATTGGGACGTCAAATGGGTGGAAACGGTAACTTTGGCTATAATAGGCCAGGCAATGGACAATGGGGTAATAATGGAGGTGCACAAGGAGGTGGTGGTTTTGATGGAGCTATGCAAGGAGGAGTAGGAGGTGGCTTTAGTGGTGGTCCTGCATGTGGATCATGGAGTGGTAATTCACAAACATATTACACGCTCAATGGACAAACCTATGTTAAGGCCTCGCAGCCAGGTACGGGAACCACTATACTTCAACCACTCAGTACACAACCTGGAACTTTGGTGCAACAACCCGATGGCAGTTTCAAGGATAGCTCAGGCGTTCTATATCATACTGGCGATTTTGGAACCTCTAACATTAATAGTAGCGCAGGATATGCAGTGTCTATAAATGCTACCTCGCCCACTGTATCTTCCACAATTAGCTCAACTAGAACGACATTTAGTTGGAAGGATTAATTTTGCTTTGATTTTATTTTTAATAAACTAATGTTGAAATTTGTTTTCTGTGCATTTTTTTTTCTTTCCTTGTCATTTTATATTTTGAACAGATTTTTAGTGTCACGGAAAAATCATTAAAAAGCTGTTTGTGCTCATTCTTTACTTCTTCAATTTTCTATGGAAGCTGACTTAATGATGATAGCTGTTCGTTACACCAAAGTGTGAAGTTTTATCCGATACTAAGAAAAAAGCTTAGGAAACTAGGGATATCAATCCCGGGATGTCGAATAGTTTCAACCCCTTTGAGTCACAAATTTCTCTTCAAATCCTGAGACTAAAATATTTAAAATATTTAGGTATATATTAAATTAAATGCAATATTTCGTATCCAATCGAGCATCAACCTAGTTTAACTACCACGTAAAAAAATTCTTAGGATAGCGGCACGTTTATTTAAAATAGTTTCCTCTAAAGCCTAATATCCTAAATTATTTTTTTTTTAAAGTTACACTGTAATCTGCGCGCTGCTGAAGGTATATAGATTTATTTGGCCGATTTAATTAAAAATGATAACGACATCACCAATTATTTATTTTATTATAATGTATGATAATTTAAATATGTTTATTGGTTATTGCTCATGAATGATGTATTCTGTAAAGTTTTTCTTAGCAGCTTGATTGTGATTTCGTAAACGAGAAGGAGTGTATTGAATGTATTGGTAGTAGTTAGTATGCAAAAAGATATTGTTTGTTTTTTTTTCGTTAAGTAAACTTTAGATATTATTTTTGATGCGTTTGAGGCACTTTGTTAGAGCAGAGTAGTTATTGATGTTAGCATTTTTAAAGAAATCATAAATATTATTGTATTGAAGTAGTTTTGGGAAGTTGATATTTAGTTGGAAGTCTTTGTCGTTGATATTTGTTGCATTTGGAAATAATATGAAAGTCATTCTCTGTAACGTTGCAGTTTACACATTGATTGCTTTCGACAACTTTTATTTAAGCTAATGTGAAAATGCTGAAGGAGTGTCACGCCAGTAACTGACTGACTGAACTGTAACGCCAGATCTGCTTTATTTCCATAGGGTCGAGCTTGCAGACTTGATGTTTAAACTTGATGTTTATGTTAAGTAATTTTTGTAAAAAGTTGAGAGTATTCTTCGCCTTTGTTCTTATCCAGAAACAAGTACTCGCTTACCCAATCTTGCCATAAAACTCGTTCAACTTTTTTGATAGCGTTAGACACCGTCTACTCACAGCACAACTCCTCACCATTAGTATGAGCATTTTTAGCTGACTCATCCACTAAGTCTTTTTCCTTTATATCTATGTGGCTAGGTATGTGATGGATTTCTGATTCAAGAAAGTTGTTGGGATTAATTTTTTATTTTATATTAATTGTAATACAGTTGTCACAAGTATTTTTTTTAAAGCAGAGAGTGCCACTTTTACTGTCCGCTAGAATCGCTTCTCTCGTTAAGTTGTTGTTAAGGCAAAATTTAATTGTTTGTTCAATAGCTACTAATTCGGCACACATAGATTATATGTTTTTGAACGTAAAGAAGGATTTGGTGGTGTTTCTTTTGATGTGCGTGAATGCAAATCCAGAACATTCACTTTGTATTGAACCATCAGTAAAAAATATTTCAAATAGTATTCTGCTTAGATCAGCCCTTTTTTCTTTATACATCTGCTGCAAAATTGAATTGTTGGCGTCAGCTCTTTTCTTAGCAGCACCTTTAAAGAAGTTCAGATTCATTGCAATTATGTTCGCGCTTGGATTTTCTGATGGAATAGCTGCTACGTTCAAGAGAATGTTTTCAAAAATTTTAAAGTACCCAGGTAGCTTGTTTTAATCCCAACCCTTGCCGCAAGTAGAGTTTCCGAAATGGGAAGTTGTAGAGCAAATATTTTATCAATTCCTTAGACGTTAATGTGTCAATTCCAAATCGGCAACCAATTAAGATTTTAAAAAATTATATATTAGCTATATTGACTTTGGGCACGTTCTGCAGAAGTTATCGCTTACTGAGCGATTAGTGAGCGCTCTTTACGAAGTGATCAATTCTGCTAAACGCTGTGCAATTAAAAACAGAAACAGCTGTTTAGAGTTCTATGCCACCCAAAATTGTCGGTGCAAAATGTGAGAGCACAGTGTTGTAACGGAAAACGGCCAACCTCACGGCATTAACAAATTATATGTTGCGGAAAAACTAAACGTTCACTTTGAATTGAACCATCAGTAAAAAATATTTCAAATAGTCTTATTTTAAATAATATGTTGCGGGAAAACTAAACTTAAAAAATCCCAACAGGAGAATCATATGGTAAGAACTAGAGAAAATCTTGCAAAATTTAGTAAAAGTATAGATATTACACTGGCGACAATTCAAGGGTCATGGAATCTAACGAAAAAGCGACCAACACAGATCGATGGTACTGATCTAGACCAATAAAACCCTAAAAGGGTTTTGCAAAGTTAGCTCGCTTTTAAAAGATATAGGCATTGAAAGTTTGCCTCTTACAGAGTATTTTTTTAAAAATGAAGTGCTCATAAGGGCGTATCGAATTAAAAATGATTTTTTAATTTTTTATTCTAAGAGGTCTCCAAAGTTCCATAGGGTGGTCTCCCAAAAAAAGGATGTCTCCCTCTCCTGCAAGGACAAAGTTGTTTTTTGATAAAAACAGTAAAAATTAACGATCTATAAATGCTTTGATATTTGTAAGATTTTTATATCTTAAAGCAAGTAAGATGACACTCTTGATTTTTACACTGTGACACTGGCACTGTGTGAAGGATATTCGAATCTTAAGGTACACTCGAAATAGCACAGAACTTTTAGAGTTTACGTTTTCCTTATATTTGGTGTATTAAAAATTTGCACATTTTTTGCCTATGCATTTACTGTTTTTTGCGAAAAGCATACTTGAACGCAATTTTTAAATTTTTTGAAAATAATTATTATAAGGCTTTATATCTCAGTCATCAGAAGTGGTAAAATAATTTTCGCTTTTTGAATTATTCAGATATCTTCTTTAAGGTTATTACTTTTTTTAAAAACACATCTTAACAGCTATTGTTAAATCAATTGAGGCTCATCGAATGGCAGGCTCAGAAACTCAAAATATTAGTTTAACATTTTGGCAAATGATGAGGTGAGGTGTTTTGACGAAATAATAAATTTCATGCTAAGCAGAAAATTTTTTTTAAGAAATCGAAACACGAAAAAGAATCGTGGTCTTAACCTGGTGTTTTAAAAAAATACTTTCAGACAATGTTTTGTTCAGAAATATTTTAAGAATCCAAATTCACAAAATTATCTTCGGTACTACTTCTGATGCCAAAAATATATAAAACATTATCTGAATTTTTTTGAAAAACTTATAAAATTGCATTCAAAATACATTTCTCGAAAACAAGAAAATGCATTTTCGAAAAATATGCAAATATTGAAATTGCCAAATTTAAAGAAAATGTAAACACTTCAATCAATAATACCAACATTTAGACAATCAGATAACAATCAAAAATTATGTGCTATTTCGAGTGTACCTTTGGATTCGAGTATCTCTCACACAGGACAATGAGTTAAGAAATCGAGAGTTGCATTTTGTTTGGCGAGATATTTTTAGTTAAAGTCTGTATTTAATGTTGCTTTAAGATATATGTAGTTTTTCTTACAAAAATCAAAGCATTTATAGAGCGTTATTTTTTACTATTTTTCTAAAAAAACAACTTTGTCCTTACCACGTAACTTTGACATCCTTTTTTTTTTTCTTTATTTTTTTTTTGCAGATCTTGGCTACCATGCAACTTTTGAGACCTCTTAGAATGTAAAATTCGAAAAAATTGTAATTCAATACGCCTTAATGAGCACTTTATTTTTAAAAAATACTCTGCAAGAGGCAAAATTTTAATGCATATATCTTTTAAAAGCGAGCTAACTTTGCAAATTTCTTTTAGGGTTTTCTTACTATACACTAGTACCATCCTGAAATCACTATTTTTGAAAAAAATGAAACTTTCTAGGTGTATAATTCTCCTGAAAAGTATTATATCTGCATATTTTTTTTTTTATTTAAAATTTTGTTTTAAAGATATACACTAAAAAATATCAAAAAATCTTAATAAATACAATTAGTGCACGTATTCAAAAAGATGTAGTTTTGAAACCGTAAGTTGTACTGAAAAAAGTGAATATATATTTTATAGATCTTGACTTTATCTTTTTGGTGATATATTTTTTTGCAGCATTTTTATGAAAAAAAATTTTTTAATTTGAAATTTTCAGTCACATTTTTTGTAATTTTAACAACAAATTTGTTTAATTTTTTGTTTAGTGTTGCGTTAAGGCATTAATTTTAAAGACTTACAATCAATTTTAGGTTAGGATTCCAACGATTGCTATTTTTAACGAATTTTTTAAAAAATGCCTACAAAAGATTTGCTATTTTTATACCGAAAATTTCATTTTTTTATATTAATTTCAATGAACAACCAAAATAATATATGTTAATATTCAAATAAATCCATTAGTATTCAATGAAGCCAACAAATTGTAAAACCAAACATTTTTTTATGTTTTTAAAAACTGTAACGATATTTGAAAATATGGAATTTTCGGTGTAAAAAAGAGAAATATTTTGTAGGCATTTTTTAAAAAATTCGTTAAAAATAGCAATCGTTGGAGTCCCAACTTAAAATTGTGTGTTAGTCTTTAAAATTGATTGATTGAAAAAAATTTGTTGCGAAGACTATAAAAAATTTAAATGAAAAATTTAGGTTAAAATAAGAAGGAATTTTTCATAAAAATGCTGCAAGAAAAATATACCACCAAAAAGACAATTTCAAGATCTTTAAAATAAAAACACACTTTTTTCTGTACAACTTACAGTTTCAAAACTACATTTATTTGAAAACATGCATTAATTGTATTTTTTTATATTTTTTAAATATTTTTACAGTGTATAGCTTTTGAAAAAAAAAATTTTTCGCAAAAAAACAAAAACACAGTTTAAGTTATTTTTATAGGCACTACTAACCTACAAGGTTGCAAAAAAATCGGAAACACAAAGGTCAGATTTTGATCAAAATTATTCGAATTGGTATTAAATCATCGATAAAATCGTATTTAATTTATTTTTAACTCCATCGAAATCTGTTCAAAAAATCAAGCAACTTCTGAAAGAACGAAGCAAAACATGCGAATATGCAGTGTTTTTTTCAGTATAGGTAGCTGGCAACTCTGTATTTTTTCAATTCCTATACCATCTTCTACTCCTGTTCTTTTCGACAACTTTTCAAAATCGGCCTAATATTGTCAGACAGATGCTCCTCACTCAGAGTGCCTGTGTTGCCACATAATTGCATTTCAATTTCTTGCCATTCAGGCAAAAACGATGTTGGCTGACTTTGCCCTGTCTTAAACACTCACTCGCATACATACAATTCTCGATGCTGCAACTCGCTGTCTATTTATCACTCTTCCCTTTCCACTCTTTATCGTCATCTCCTGAATAGCTCCTGTATGACCGCATTTATTAATAACAGTTGAAATGATTTCGTATCAGTTACGGTAACCATGTTAGTATCTGCGAGCTTGTGAGCGTTCACTGTCTGCTATCCCGCTAGTAAAAATTTCTTGGTAGTGACATTGTAATGCCTAAGTGTAAGCGATGTGTGACAAAATCTGATTTGTGTTGCAAAAAGACAATAGTTACTTATTAAGGTTTACATAATATTTAACAGACTTTATTCGTTTGTGTAGCTACATCGCCTTTTCTCACTGGAAGTTTTGCAGTGATTTGAAAATAATTGAAGGGCTTATTGCAATAACGTGATAAGACACATGATCTCACATACCAATTTTTTAGGCTGAATACATTACTTAATGCATTGCCAATAACCACTGAAGAGATTTTGACTATTTTTTTTTTTTTTTGTATACCCTAACCTATTTGTAAAAGTTTCCGTACTCAAATCCATTTCTTTATACAAAAATACATTTTTTCAAAACTTTAGAGTCGATTATTTCAAAATATTTTTTATGTGGCTTATCATGTTCTTGCAACAAGCCCTTTAATTATTATTATTAATATTTGAAATGGAATGAAGATTTATTTATACAATAACTAAGGTTTTATCAATTATAACTGATGGAGCCGTTTGTGAAAAAATCACTGGTAACGATATCAGTATATTCTCAGACGGCTCTCTGATGAATGGCAGAGCCGGGACAGGCGTTTACTCAGAAGAGTTAAGCCTATCCTGTATACTGAGGTTAGGGAGGTTTGTGTCTGTATACCAGGCGAAAATGCTTGGCGTAGTGCATGCGCTAGACCACCTGATAGATAGCCGGATCAATGGCAAGAAAATTGTCATTGCTCTCGACAATCAGTCTGTGATAAAGTGTATGCAACGGACAGACACCACTTCCAGGTTGGCCACAGAATGTTTTACAAAACTTAATAGATGCGCCCAGACAAATGAGCTCACACTTATGTGGGTGAGAGGACACTCTGCCATAGAAAAGAATGAAAATGCTGATCCTTTAGAAAGGGGAGGATCAGCAGAAGAATTCTGTGGACCAGAACCACGTATCGCCATAGGCAACAACATGGTAGCGGGCCTTACTAAACAATGGACAAACTCGGAACACCATACAAGGTGGGAAGAAGCTGTTAATTTCAGGCAATCAAAGGCCGCCGTGAAGTGGTCTCGTAGTGAGGCAGCAAAAATTACCCGATACAATCGAAGGAGTTTAAGCTGGCTTACTGCACTGGTCACAGGACACGGTCCCTTCATGTACCATCTCGGGAAGATGACTCTTACAGAGGACGATGCGTGTAGGTTATGCCTAGAGGAGCCGGAAACAGCAACACACATTTTGTGCCATTGTCCGGCGCTGGCAAGCATAGGATTGACCACTCTGGGACGTCCATTTGTTGGCGAAGCCGAGATTGGTCAACTGACCTACAGAGATATGCTTGAGCTGACAAAGGATGCTTATACAAGGAGCATGCTCACTTATGAGTGCTCCGAGCAGTAGCATCCTTTGTCCAATAGGGGACGAAAAGGGACCCACTGTGGTCTGCTTCAGCAAATCAACGACTTAAAAAAAATAAATGTTATCAAAAATTACTACTACAATTGTCATGTTTTCATTTACCACTGGGGTGTTGCTGTCTCGTTCCTTGTGACTGTAGCCTTCACATTCCCTCTCTTGCTCTTTATATATTTTTATCTCGTTCGTTTTGTTTAGTGTATAGCCTTGTCAATGTTTGTGGCTCTATTAAATTGCAATTTAACTGCTTTTGAATGAAGACTTGCTGCTAGCCAGGGATTCTAATTTGTAGTTTTTGTGTGCATGTGTGTGTGAAAATCTGTTGCAGGGTTGATTCAAATACAGTGTGGTTTTATTTCGATTCAAATTCATGGTACTTCAAATACCATTTCGGTTAAATTGAGCAGAATATGTAAAACAAAGCCATGCTCGTAAAATAGAATTGCCTTTTTTGAAAGGGGACGTTTTTGAAGAAACTTAAAATTAAAAAAAAATAATAATAATCGAATACCTTTTCATATAAAATTTTATTGTTTTTTGGTCATGAATCGAATTGGTTTAATGATAGCATAAAAAAACTATAGGTAATTGTTACTTGAAATGAAAATTTATATATATCCTACTTTAAGTTAGATTCTCAACAAAAGTAGTAAATTTTATGTCAAATAAAAGCAATACAGCCAATTTAAATCTATTGTAAAATAAGAAGGCAGCGCAGGGCTGAAAGTCTATGCTCCAAACTGCCACAAAAAAGTTGATTACTCATAGAAAATATAAAACCAATCAGATAACTAGTAAAAGAAGGGAGAAAAAGGGAAAATATTTGATTTGATTTTGCTAATGCGAGGTAAAAAAAAGAGAGCACGATCTGCCATGAGACTTCCTTTTTTTATTTTACTATGTTAAAGTCTATATCTTATCTGTTGAGACAAAAATTGACATATTCTTGCAAAATATTGTTGAATACTTGAAAAGCATTAAAACTCTCAATGGTATTCCTATATAAAACAACTTTCTCGAAAAAAAAAATATATATACGATCAATCAAAGAATGCCAAAATACTGATAAAAACTTGAAAAGTTAATATTATAAGCTGCAATGTATTTAAATTGAATGCAATACGATATGAAAGAAAACTACTTACAAAAACCTACAAATATATGTATATACAAAACAAAAACTATAAAATAATATAAAATACGCGTTTAAACTGAACTTATAAAAAATAACCAAAACTTGCATTTATACGAAAACCTCAAAATAAAAAAGAATTGTTTATACATTTTAAGAGAAACAAGAAAACAGAAAACTAGTTTAGTAAGTAAAAAAGAGCATATTCAAAAGCGAAAACCAGAAATATTGATATATAATAGAAAAAACTGTATTCATTATTAATTTCAATACATGTGAAGGATTAAATTTAACCAGAAAAGCAGCAAAAATGAGCAACCGCAAAAGGTGCATTGACAGTTTTGAAAACCTTACACATATTTAATGCAAAAAGTTCTTCAATACACCTGCTGGTTTGCTTATAATGGAATGTTGTATTTCAAAAACAACCCCTTTCTTCGCTAATAGACTTATAGTGAGTCATATGCGGTGTATAAATCTTTTGATTCTCTTTCAAACATTTTATATTACAAAAAAATTTAATTTTTATATACGAAGTGAACTGTATTCTTATGGTTTTGCATGCCCGAGTAAAAAGAATAACTTTTTTAGCTAAGTAAAAAAAAACGGTCGAAAAAGGCCTTATTTAAAATATTTTTCTCGGCCGAACAAGGGTCGTACAAGGGTCGTACAAGGGTCGTACAAGAGTATTTACAGGACTTTTTGATTAAACAGCGGTCGTACAGAGGACGTTTTGAAATATGCTCGGCTGTAAAATAAGCGTACAGCGGCCGAACAGCGGCCAAATAGCGGCCGAACAGCGTCCAAACGCAGCGTTCTGCAATAAAAATGAGAAACTATTCAATGAAAATTTTAACTTCATCCTGAAATAAAAGAAATACAGGGTGTCTCAGATCAACGTTTCAATCTGGTCCTAGCTGATTCTTTAGGCCAAAACAAGAAAAAAATTGTATGACAGGGGGTCCATCCCTGTTTCGAATTATAAGCGGAAGCATAGCAAAAACTTTCATTCATAGGTGTCATCAGTTAGAATGTAACAACTAGAAAAGTACTACAGATCGGAACCAATTTGAAAATGTTTTGAAAGCTTTTTAATAAGTTAACTAATATCTGTTTAAATTGTTGGGTATTTTGAACCATGAAATAATTTATATCAACTTTAATATGGAAAATATGTTTTTTTTATTTTTTTTTCACTATAAACGCGTTCAATACTGTTTTACTGTTCAATACTGTTTTTCATTACTGTTTTAATACTGTTTTTATTGAACATTCACTGCCTTATTGTGTTCCAAGAACTAAATTCACATGCAAAATAAATTCGTTTGCTTGTTGAATAAGAGCTTTCAAAAATTTGGTGGCATATATCGAGCGAACAGCGGCCGTACTACTTAATTGAAGCTTTTTACGGCCGTTGTTCGTTCCAAATTTCGGCCGCTAGGCTTTTTGGATTTTTTTAGGCCATGTTCGCCTCTTATTTTCAAAAAGAAAGCCATTCAAAATTCAAAAAAAGATAAAAGCCGAAAATTATATATGAAATTCAGAAACAATTAGTTTAAATTCAGATAAGATCAATAAGAATTCCGAATAAATACATTGAAATACCTAATTTTATGTGAAATTCGTAAAGATCTATTGAAATTCAGAAAATATCAATTAAACTTCAGAAAAGATTAATTGACATTTGAGAATAAAAATTCGAAAGACATTTAATGAAATTCAGAATAGATAAATTAAAATTCCAAAAGGATGAGTTGTAATTCAATTTGAAATTCAATTTTTAAAAAATAAAAATTAGAATTTAAACTAGAAAATACATTTGAAATACAGAAAAGTTAAATTGAAACTCAGAAAAGATCAATTGATATTCAGAAAGACCATTCGAAATTCAGAAAAGATAATAAATTTAATTTTAAATTCATCATAAATAAAGTGAAATAAAAAATTCCATTTAAAATTTTGAATAAATCAATGGACATTAAAAAATGGTCAATTGGCATTCTGCGTTTTCATTTAAAATTTTTAAGGGGTCAATTAAAATTTAGAAAATATTAACTGACATTCATAAATTCTGTTGGATATTCTAGAAAGATCATTTAAATAATCAGAAAAGGTTAATGAAATTCAGATAAGTTCAATTAAATTTCAGAAAAGATAAATTGAAATTCAGAAAAGATCGTTTGAAATTTTGCTAAGATCTTTTGCAACTCCAAAAACATGAAATCAAAAGTTCAAAAATTTTATTTGAAATTCTGAATAGATCAGCTGAAATTCAGAAAAGATGAATGGAAATTTAAAATAATAAACTGATGTTCAAAAAACTAAACTTACCTTACAACTTAATGATTTATATTCCACATCATTACCATACTTTGAAAGCGATTTCGAAGCGCCTTGTTTCCTAAAGGGATTTCTTTGGGCAAAAATATACGCCATCAAAAATTAAATCGTAAATGCAGGTGCGAACAAATAAGGCGCTCTTTCCAAAGGGAGAGCAAAGCACTTTTTTTAATCACTTTTAAAAGCGAGATTAAAGGTCTTCTTTCCAATGACATGACTATGTTAAGTAAAGCTCTATGTAAAGAGAGAAAAAAGCGCTATTGTGGTTTTGTAAAGTGCTTGAAAGTGGGTTCGAAGCGCTTTGTTTCCTAAAGAGATTACTTTGAGCAAAAATATACGCCATCAAAAATGAAGTCGTGAATGCAGGTGCAAACAAAGAAGGCGCTCTTTCCGAAGGTGGAGCAAAGCGCTTTTTTGAATTTTTTTTGTAGCGAGAACAAAGGTCTTCTTTCCAATGACATGCCTATGTTAAGTAAAGCTCTATTTTAATTGAAAACAAGTCGCTATTGTGGTTTTGT
Source organism: Dichetophora obliterata (assembly GCA_963920525.1). Lineage (NCBI taxonomy): Eukaryota > Metazoa > Arthropoda > Insecta > Diptera > Sciomyzidae > Dichetophora > Dichetophora obliterata. The sequence continues at coordinate 55,268,886 of OY986439.1, forward strand.
AGAGTACTTTGGGCAAAAATATATGACATCAAAAATGATATCGTGAATACAGGTACAAACAAAGAAGGCGCTCTTTCCGAAGGAAGAGCAAAGCACTTTTTTGAATCACTTTTAATAGCGACAACAAAGGTCTTCTTTCCAATGACTTGAAAACGTTAAATAAAGCTCTTTTTAAAGTGAGCACAAAGCGCTATTGTGGTTTTGTAAAGTGCTTAGAAAGTGTTTTCGAAGCGCTTTGTTTCCTAAAAGGACTACTTCGGGCAAAAATATACGCCATCAAAAATAAAGTCGCGAATGCAGGTACGAACAAAGAAGGCGCTCTTTCCAAAGGTAGAGCAGAGCGCTTTTTTCAATCACTTTTAATGTCGAGAACAAAGATCTTCTTTCCAATAACATGACAATGTTAAATAAAAATATATTTAAAGCAAAAAAAAGTGCTTTGAAAGTAGTTTCGAAGCACCTTGTTTCCTAAAGGGATTACTTCGGGCAAAAATATACGCCATCAAAAATAAAGCCACGAGTGCAGCGCTTTTTTGGATCACTTTTAATAGCGAGAACAAAGGTATTTTTCCCAATGACATGACAATGTTAAATAAAGCTCTATTTAAAGCAAGAAAAAGCGCTATTGATGTTTTGTAGAGTGCTTTGAAAGTGGATTCGAAGCGCTTTGTTTCCTAAAGGAGTTACTTCGGGAAAAAATATTCGCCATCAAAACTGAAGTCGCGAATGCAGTTGCAAGCAAAGAAGAATCTCTTTCCGAAGGAAAAGCAAAGCGCTTTTTTGAATCACTTTTAATAGCGAGAACAAAGGTCTTCTTTCTAATGACATGACAATGTTAAATAAAGCTCTATTTAAAGCGAGAAAAAAGCGCTATTGTGTAAAGTTCTTTAAAAGTGGTTTCGAAGTGCTTTGTTTCCTAAAGAGTTGTTAAGACTTGTATAAATATATGTATATAACCTCCCTCCAGGAAAAATCGAAAGGCTTCCATCTAAAAGTGATAAAGAAACATTCCCCACCGTATCTTTTGAAAGCTTAAGGGTAGTTTTGTATTTATATTGTTTCCAAACCATATCTTTTGGAAGCTTAAGGGTAGTTTTGTATTAATTCTTAGAACAGGGAAGAGGACTGCTTGTAATTCGCTTTTTAAGACAGCGGAGAGGAATGGTTTCCACATTCATTTTAAACACAGCTGAGAGGCATGTTTCCCTCTAATGACATGCTATGTAAAAAAAGCAATGGAGTGTGCAACAAAGAGGAATGCTTCCTACATTCCATGGAATGTTTCCTGGTAACATCCGGGAATGCTCACATTTCCTGAAGGGATAGAACTAAGGGCTTTGTTCCCATAGTGACTTTTAATCAGAATGCCAAGATCCTGCACTATGTATAAATTCGACCGAAACCTAATTTCCTTACAATGAGTGCGGGGTCTTTTAAGCAAAAAATAAAATCTGAATTTCAAATTAAACTCCTACATTTTCAAATAGCAATTTTAATTCATTTAATCTTAATTCCAAACTGAATCTCTGATTTTCGATTGATTTATTCTGAATTTTGAATGAATGTTATGAATTTCAAGGGATCTTTTCTGAATTTTAAATGTTATTTTTAAATTAAAATTGGAAATTTTGTAGTTTTTAATAACTTGGCAAATATTCCACCAAACAAAATTCCTTTTACTTTTTTAAAAATTAAAATATTTCCATTAAGCAAAATATCATAATTTGTTACTTTTGAACGACTTCGCCGATTGAAATTACATTTAAAGAATATATTTTTTTTATCAAGACCTTAAAAAAGGATCTTAAATATAAAGGCATCCCATATGTGGTGCTATAATTGATTTATTTCGTATTTACATTATATCGTCGTTACAAAAGTAAACTTGCGAATCTTAAAAATTAAATTTTTCATTTCTAATGAAATGATGTTTCATTTCATTAGAAATGAAAAATCTATGGAAAATTGAAATTAAATTTTCCAGATTCGTTAGTTGTCGTTATGATATGACATATAAAAATAATTTTTTCTTGTTGTTATTAACGTCTGCCAGGTTTTCTAGCAAAAATATATGAAATCATAACAAACTCAAAATAAAAAATACTAACTTTTCGTCTAGTATATGAACTACTCCAGAGAATCAATGGGTATTAAAAAAGTTTTAGATTCAATCTTTTCAAAAATTATTCATAACAAAACTTATATCGATTTTTATGTCAAACCAGTGCAAAAAATAATACGAAAAATTGTTTAAAAATTTGTATTGGTTTAAGAAAAACTACTTTGAATTTGTTTAAATATTTAAGATTATCTCATATTGTATCCGAACAACGTCAAGATTTTCAGTATATACAATTTCTATGTAAATTATTATTAGGCTTTATTTTATATTATTATTTTAGTTTTGAAATTGATCAATTATAGCTCTTTATTTTATCCAGTCCTTTTAACTAAGTGGTGATGGTTTAATTTATATCATGTCTTTATGTTATTTTCAATTTAAATATTTTTTCAATTTTGTTTATTTAGGTTTTAATGTGAAATGTATATCTTAAAATTTATGTTAATAAAAGTTATGTCTTAATTTTAAAAATACAAAAGCTAGTATTTGAAATATTATTTCCTTGCAAGCTTCTTTTCAGTTTACTTTTTCAGTGCTGAATCAAATAATTTATGCATTAATATATCCGTCCGTTCAACAATCGGCATCTTTCTCTAATAATTTGTATCCTTAATATATACTTAAACCATAACATCCAATCATACAACGAAAAATAACAGCTTACAATAAAAAAACATTACAAAAACTAACCAAGGCATTAGGTAAATGTGTTCATTTAAATAGTTCAATTAAAAACCGTACTGTAAATATAAAAACAATTTTATGAAACAACCCTAAATAAGACTAACTAATATTAATGACTAATACTTAAGTGCGGCAGTATTATTAATAATCAAAATAAATACCCAATAGATACACATAACTTGATATGAGGTCAATATATTATATAGCGCTTTTTTATAAGATTAACATCAATTAACGGTAATATAAACAGTATCAAGCTTTTAAGCGATAGAGAAATTCAACAACGAATATTAAATAATGTACAGCAATAAAATTTTCTAATGAGTAACCATTAGTTTTAAAGAGCAAATGCTAAGTGTGGTGAGTTTTAGCAAATTTGAGTTGTTAAATTGAACTAGAAGCATGATCTATCTAAGTTAGTTTATAATTATCAGCTAATATTAAGCTGCCACAACAAAATATACTGCCAAATACTATGATAAAGGCTCGGCAAATGAGTAAAACTATACTCACCACACTTGATTGTTATATAAACACAATTATCAAACAATTTTAAGCATTTATGTTAAGAAATACGTAATTTTTTATAATTTTTATATTCTATGCACGTGTGGTGAGTTTTTAAAAATTGTGTAAGCTAAGAATTTTAGTAGATTGACTTTAAAAGTCAGATATTTTATTAAAGAAATATATACAAAAAATTTCAAAAAAATCAAAAAAAAATTTCATAATCGAAATTCACCACTTTTTAATACACAAAAGATGCATTAGGCTGAGAGCAAAATGTGGTGAATTTAAAATAAATTTTTGGTTGTTTTAGAGTTTAAAAGGATTTTTAGTCCACTTAAAAATATATCTAAATAATAAGGGTATTCACGATTCAGTGCACTTTCCTGCGCAGTTGAGGAATTTAGAACTTGAGCACTTTACAAAAAAAATAAAAAACAAACGCACGTTAAAAATATGCACAAGTGCACTGTAGCCTCAAACTTGAGGACTTGAGCAGTTATGCACTTGTGCTTATTGAAAATGTTGACAGCTTTAAAAAAAGTGATAGTGGTGTTCACGAACACCTAACTGCACCACTGCACAAGTCCTCAAGTCTTCAACTGCACAGGCAAGTGCACTGAATCATGAGTACCCCTTTTATAAATATAGTAGTTCCCTTACTTTAAATTTTTTGACTTTCCAAAACTTGTGCATGTTTTTACTAAATCCGAACACCAAAAACTTGAATAAAAGAGCAAAATTAGAGAGTAAATTATTTCCCTTTCTTAAAAAAAGTTGCAAGTTTCTGCTACACAAATTAAATGTTATTAAAACATTCAAGTTGTCAAATGCTGAGAAAAATGGCAAGCTTTCTATATAATTTATATTTCAATTCAGAAGTTTGAAAAAATGCAAGTTTTTACTTTTTTTATTTCCGTACTTTCCGTACTTTTTGAAAATTTTCTTTTTTGAAAAATAGGCCACCGAGTAGAACTCAGTTAAGAATGAATAACTGTGCTTAAGTCCAAAGTTTATCCAGATATGCTATGGATATTGCTCTTAAGGAATCTAGTAATTTTTAGGAACTCAAGAATAACTTTATTAAAGTTCGCAGTTGATCCGAATATCTTATGGATAGTCCTCTTTAGGAATCCTTAACAATTTTTGATCAGGCTATTTTTTTAAGGCAATGCTTGGCTCTATGAATTATCTCCTAACATAATAACTTCTAATGAATTGAAGTTCTAATGCTTATACTCCGAACATTTGATGAGAAAAAGCATAACGTTAGAAAATGCAAAAACTTCTTAAATTTATGGAAAAAAAAATCCTAACTTTTTGGTATTTTCATATGCCATAGCTTACTCCTAAGTTTTAATGGAGTTATTAGGATTTAATGCATCTTTTTTGTTAGAAGATAATTCATAGATCCGCTATGCTTACTTCATGAATCTTCATCCAAATCTGATTAAGTTATTATTAGGATCAGGTCAACAGATTCATATGACCTGTTCTGACATCGATGAGGACTACTTAAGCAAGGAAAGCCTCAGAAAGACCTGATTACCACCTGATCAGATATTTATGTCATTCTCAAAAGATGGATATCATTAAGATCTGGGCATGATAAGGAATAATACCAAGTCCTTTCTTAAATAAGATCTTGTTCTTAATTAAATAAGATTTTTCTGAACTGCTTTCCTTTCGGGAATTTTTTCTGAAATATTTTAAATTGCAAGTTTCTGCTAGAAAAGAACGGAAACATACCAAATGTGTACAAATTGCACATCAATAAGAAACTCACCATACCTGTTTGCATATGAAAAGACGATAGGTGCATGTTTATTTAAATTATTTCTAAAATTTTGTGATTAAAAATGATTTCACTTGTAATATAAACACTCTTTAGTTTTCGTTTTCTCTACTTATTTTGTAATACTTTATGTTTTCCTCTTATTTCTTTTCATTTTTTATGCTTTTATGGCTTAATTACTCTTCAACTGCGCTGCTGTGGTGACTTCTGCTAAACTAAAACGCTGCTTGCTTTAACATATTTTATCTTTAAAATCGCGAACCGCAAAACGCAAAATTACCTACAAACAACCGCACACGCACCAAAACACTCACACTCACACATCACATCGAGCCGCAAACAGTGAGCAACAGAAACACGCACAACTCACAACCGAGTGTCCCACATCCAGACTCCGGACACAATACTAACTCAATGAGTGGTGGTGGTGGCGGCAATCAAGGTGGATATGGTGGGTATTCGGCTGGTGGTCATTCTGTCTATCCTACGCTTCCCAACAATCCTCCTGCTCCCAGTGGCGGCAACAACGTCAATCCTAATGCAGGCGGTTATCAACCCGGCGGTTATCAGCCAGGTGGCTATCAGCCAGGCGGTTATCAACAACCTGGTGGCTATAATCCAGGCGCAGCTGGCGGTTATCAGCCTGGTGGCTACAATCCAGGCGCTGCTGGTGGTTATCAACCTGGCGGCTACAATCCAGGTGCGTCAGGCGGTGGTTATACTCCAAATGCTCCAGGCTATGGCGGTTCCGGCGGTTATGCACCATCACAACAAAAGCCCAAAGAAAAGGAAGGCGGTTTCTTTTCAAATTTCTTCTCCAATCCAGCGGTTAGTCAAGCAGTTTCGGGCATTATTGCTGGTCAAATTTCCAAAACCTTACAAGGGGGTGGTTCTTCTGGTGGTGGTGCTCCTAATAGCGGATATCAGCCTTCCGGTGGTTATAGCAACCCTGGTGCAAGTAGTGGCAGTGGCAGCTCAAGCAGCAACATACTCGGCGGTTTTCTTGGAAGCGTCCTAGGTGGCGGTGGAAGCAACAGCAACAGTGCTGGTAGTCTGCTTACTAGTGTTTTAGGTGGCGGCGGTGGCAGCAACAGTGGTAGTGGCGGTAGCAGTGCCAGCAGCTTCCTGGGCAGTCTATTGAGTGGAGGTGGTGGCAGCCAAGGACATCAAGCTGCCAGTGGTGGTGGTTCCGGAGGATTGGGCGAGATTTTTAGCTCAAAGAATTTTGGAGGTCTCTTCAGCGAGAAGCCATCGTCTTCATCAGGTGGTTCACCACCTTCTAATGGACCAAAAAGCTATCCCACACAGCCTCCAATAAACGGCAACTATTATGGTTGAGTGCAACTTTTTTCATCATGAAAAGAAAAATTTTTGCACTACTTTTATATACACATATATTTTGATTAACCTCTTCATAAAACGTAAGAATTTATTCAATGCTTAAGTTAAACTTTTGCTATAATTACTTTAAAGTACTCAGTTATAACGATATTACAATAATCTCAATTTAAAATGACAAATTTTTATTTTTTTGTAAAATAGCATTAATAGATTTGTAGTAAGAACAAAAATAAAGCAAATAATTTTAAAAAACTTTTTTAGAAGAACAAATTTATCAAAACAAAAATATAAATAAAACATGATTAAGAAGCAAAATGTTTTATAGAAATATTAGTCAAGTAAAAACTAGATCAAAACAATAATGCTGTATTTCAGAATCGTCAAAGAAAAAAAAAATTGTAAATAAAGAAAACTTGTATCTTAGAAGTATACAAAAGTGGTTTTAATGAAATAGAATTGGATACTTACAGTGCACTATTGATAACAGGTAAGAGTATCTTTAAAATAATAGCCTTATTTCGGTGATTGACAACCGTAAGTTTATTGACAAGCTAGTCTCTGATCTGCCATTTTTTTGGTCCATGCAGTTGGAAACTTACAAAATGTTTCGCAAAATTATTTGTTATGAATATTTTTTTCTAGCTTTAAGCTTTCAATTACATTTAAGAATAAGAAATCTTTACAGTTGTTAATAAATGTACAATTTTCAATCACCACAATAAGGCAATAAATTTTCAAAAATCGCATCTTAGCTTCCAAATTAGATTTAACAAATGCTAGCAATGAGGTTTACAAAAATTTTTATTTTACAGTACACTGGCGTTTCTTACTACAGAAAAGTAAATGTACATTATAGCATAATAAATACACTATATTTAGGTGAAAAAATCGTGTAATGGACGCAAAACTTGATGGTGTTCAAGATTATTATTATCAATATAACGGATTTTAAATAACCTTTTTCCTAAAAAGGGGATCGTTTCAATGTCTTTTTCAGAATATAAAAAAATGTTTTAATTGAAAAACTCGCGCACATATCTGATTTAAACAGTAGTTGATCTAAACACTATTTTTCTTATAGACTCTAACGTTTATTTTAAACAAATAAATGAACTTATCTTTTAGTTTACAAAGTAATTACTATCGTCGACGAACTAGAATACTATGAAAAATTTCTCTTTTTCTATAAAATTTTTGCATTTAAACAAAAAACATGTAGATTTTGATGTAAAAAACTTTTTGACCTCTAAAAATCAAAAGAAATTTTGAATTGAAAACTTCTTTAGGCGCTTCGAACGATTTTTGGTAGAGAAAAATCATATGGTTTACGTCATCAATTCAGCTAGCAGTTTTCGTCATCAAGTTTTAGCGTTAGCATTTAGTGAGCAACGAGTAATTGACATATAAAAAGTAACGAGTATTCTGCTACTTTACGCTCAACTCTGATAGACAAGACACAAACTCAAGACAAAGTTAAAAGTCAAGACACGATCCAGTTTTCCGTTTCTAAATTTCTTATTTAATTTGCTGGCAACAATACAGAGTTGTGAAAAACTACCTTTATGGTTTCAATGTTTATTAACTTTTTTATTCATTGGTTAATTATTATAACGTTTTTATATACAGTATGTTAATGAGATAAAAATTTGGCTTTAGTATGAAAAATTATATCTCAAAAGTGGTGGCCATTTTCAGCTACGCACATTCATGGTCTTTCCAATACATTTTCCATAACTTTTCGAAAGTCTTCAGGTGTTATGTTTTTTAGTTGGGGTATGGTCGCTGTTGTATTGATGTACACCCTTTCTTTCAAATATCCTCAAAGAAAGCAGTCGAGAGCTGTTAAATCGGGTGAACGTTTAGGCCAATTGAAATCGCTTCTGATTTCTTCTGCTTTTTGTCGGAATGAAACGGCATAATCAATGCGATGTTGGTAGCCTGTCGGCTTCAATTCTTGAATCTTATATGAGAGCATGTGTAATGTGGCCGAAATCTTTTGAACGGACCTCCACAAAAGCTCCAGTTTTGCCGAACGTTTTCTTGTTAATGTTTTGGACTGCACTGCACACCAGAGATTTGCATGAGACCTTTCGTCAGTTTTTGCCACTCGAGTAACAATCGTCGTCAGCCGTAATCGCACACAAGAAAAAAATGCATATATACCGCTCGAGTTCGTAAACAACGATTGCTGCAAAGCACACTTTGTCACGATTGCGAATTGATGCAAAGGCAGCCTCCAGACCACGAGATCATTCGGATGCTTCGCTTAAAGCTCGAGTGTCAGCTGCTGCATGAATTTTTGTTGTTTCCATACTTCTCTGACCTTCTCTAGCAGCGCGTTCTTCTTTGTGCTGTTTGTTTCCTTTTAGTTTATTGTTTTCTTTTCTCTACTGTGGAGCAATCAGTATTGCCAGTAGCAAGTTTTATAACAGTAAATTCTTAAAGTAACCTGAGATTAAATTTGGACCAAGAGTGCATGAAAGTCATCTTGAAAGCGACTTAAATTAGTAAACAAACTATTATTGAAAGTTTGTCGGTAAAATAACAATAATGTTTTGCTTTTAATGAACATTCTTTATCCATTCAAGACAAGAGTAACCAAAGCTCCAACACAATTAAAAAATGTTTGATGAAAACCAACACAAACTTGACATTAATTTGTTTTTTTTTATGAATATATCCTCGTTATGCCGTGGTTATGGTAGCCAAACAATTTGCCGAACATTTTTTTTTTGTTATTGTTTTATCGTTTTTTACTTTGAGAATGAGTGTTAGCAGAGACCATTTGATTTGAAAGAAGAGACAAGGTAGCATCATGATACAATGCTATACAGATAGCGTATTCCGTGCGCAAGAAATAAAATCTTCTGCGCACTACGTCACTCGGGCTTGTTAGTTATAACACGTGGTGAATACATACAAAATAAAATGGGAAAAAGCAAGAAGTAAACACAAGCAGCACAATTGCAAGCATTTAAGAAACATTTCATATATTTAGTTTAATTTCTAATATTGTGCACTTATAGTACGTGTTATTTATAATTTTCAATTATATTTTATGTAATTAAAATAAGTACTAAAGTTTTAGATGCTTCTGATAAGAATAACAACGATTAAAATTTGGGCCAAAAAATTAACTTACAACTTTTTTCAACAAACGAAACAACAAAGCAGCAGAACATAACGAAATGAAAACAAAGAAGCAATCAAAGTGCTGTCAAACAAATCAAGCAACGCAGCTATTTTTTTTGTGGGGGCACAAATGCGAGAAGACACCCCTTTTATATATATATATATTTCTTTTCAATAATAGTACTGATAAATATATTTGCTTAAATTTATTTATATTTGCTTAAATTTATTTATAAATCTTATTTACTTTATTTCCGAAAACCAAGTTAATAAGAAAATGTCAATATTTTTTCATCACTATAAATAAATTATCCCCTTTAAATATATTGTGACTTTGTTTTTATTTAGCCACTTTGACAAGCTCGAACTACGTCACAACAAAGAGGCGGACATGCGCAATGCGCTATCTGTATATATCTTTGTTTCATGGGGTAGCATTGTAAAATTAGGCAAGGTAGGGTTGAAACTGATCGCCAAAGACCAAGATTGTCAAAACGAAGTTGACAGCTCTTACAAAATGCTATTTAAAATTTTATTTTGCTAAATTTAAGTTATTTTATTGTCATTTTTGGACATTTTTAACTTTAAGAACATTTTTCGGGTTTTTAGGTAATTTTTGTGTAATTTTAAAAGTTTTTTCGATTTTTTTCGTACTAAAAAAAGTAAAAATTAAAATTTTTTCACATATTCTTTTAGCAATAGAGTCCCTTCAATCAAAAATATCGAAAAAAATATTATATAAAAACTTAGGATATGGTAGTTTGTATTAAATCTATTTTTATGATCTACTGATGAAAAATTAGAGGGGAAAATGTTAATACTATGAAATAAGAGGAGGAAGTAGAAGTAGAAAGAATTTGTTCTGTCAGACAATCAACGTTCTTTCAATTTTAATAATTTTAATAACTTAAAATATACATTGTAATATACTGTAACGCTGTGTATACAAAATATTCTATAAAATAAATTTTAAGTTTAGTAATATTTTATTTTTAAGGCTTTTTTCTTTATTTTTTATGTAATAGTTTGAGTTTTTTTATGTCACTTATGCCAGTTTTTAGGTCATCAAAGTACGAGCCCTGGTTATTAATATATTTATTATATTTTTCTATGATATGCAACTGTTTTATTGTTTCTATAATAAAAATATTTTTTTTTATATAATAAGAAATAATAAAATAACATTTTCGATACAATATAAATATCTTGTAAAAAAAATGATATGTTATTTTATAAGAATATTTAATAAAATATTCGTTTCATTCGCCACATAACTCATTATATTTTATTATATATTTTATCTTTGTGCTATGAATATTAAAGGCTGAAGGTTAAGTTGCTTGTGTCAGTTCCTCAAAATAATCCTTGGTTGCAATAGCATTTATGAAGATTCCTAAAATATTTCGATTCTAGCGATAGCCATTTGTGTAATGGAATGGTTTGAAATAGCCTCTAAAAATAAAATTTTTTGTCAAACTATTGGTTGGTGTAATAGTTTTAAGAAATAAACTGCCAGAAATTATATGGCGGAAAAAACTCTTCCTATCTGCATCAACAATTGAAATGTATGCAATCGCATAAAAGATAATGCTTTTTTTCATACATATTTTTAATATATTTTATTTCAAAATATTAATGCAAAACTTACTTGATCTAAAGCTCGCAATTTAATTCATGTGATTTTTCAATTTCTTGCATTTTTTTAGTATGTGCTTATTTTATAATTTATATTTTGGTTTTAATATATATCAATATACGGAATTCTGACCAGGAATCAATCAATCAATTGCAGAAAGTGAGAATAGCATTTGAAATAACTATGTTTTTTGTATGCAATTAAAAATAATTAATAAGTAATAAAATAATTAATAAATGCACGAAAAACAGCATTTTTATTAATCCGAATGCAAAAATTTAACATTTGTTAATGCTGATTAGAAAAACTTTTTCATAACTATTATATCTGACCGTTTATATTTTTTAAACTACCATACTAGCCAATATTTTGTACAAAAAACTTGATTTTAGAGGTGATTTCAAAGCATTCCAGCTCACGGATGGTTATCTCTACAGCCAAAATATTTTGGAAATCATCTATACTATTATATAAAATTCCTGACTACCTTTTATATGACATAGCATTCTTTTGCAAAAAATTGTCATCAAAACAAAAAGGTTTTTTTTTGCCCTATGACTTTTTTTGGGCGAAATTTATTTATACCAAAATGTTGTTTTTATATTTAATGTCTCAAAAATAATTTACATGAAAAAATTACCCCAATATCTCATTCCAATCAAAGGTTATGGCTTCAAAGAAATTTTTTATACCATTGGCTATATTAATATAAGTAATTTTCGCATTAATTGAATTCAATTCCTGCTATCCACCTCGCAGTCAAATTAGCATAGAAGTTGATTGTTGACTTTTTTTTCGTCAACTTGTGCGATAAAAACTCTATTTAAAATCTTATTTTATAATATTGCAATTTTTTGTGTCTGGTAACAACATTCGCAGAATAAAAAATGCAACACTGCAACTAATATTTTTCCTTTGTGCGAATGAGCATAAAAGCATGGATTTTCCGTGCTTTTGGCGATTGTTCCTCATGTCTTGCCTTGTTTGCCATTCTTGTATCTCAGACGTTCGTAATCGCTAGCGCTCACACTCTAGGCATTCGTATCAACAGCGATTGGTACATGCATTTGCGCATTAATTTAAATGCAGGAAGCACATTCGGTGCTCGTTTATTGACGAGACAATCGAAACGCCATTTGAATGCACTCAAGCTGTTCTCTGCTGCACACTACCCACTACACGTTGAATATTTTCTTCTGTATGCACCGTACATGGTCTTCCGGTACATAGGAGGTGTCTTACTGCACCACATTGTTGAAAATTTCCAACCAGGCGGTTTATTGTTGGTGCTGAGAGTCCAGTTCGCACATAAAAAAATCTACGATGTGCACGCTGCATCACAAAAATTTAACGTTGATTTTTCTGAACCTGCACACAGACAACTCGTACGTGAACCGCCACGTTCCCGTGTGCATCACTGACCTACAGCGTTGCCAGACATTTTTTTAAATGACTGTACATTCAAAAAAAACAACAACTGTATTTTCAACAAAAAAACCGCAACACTAGAAAAAACAAGTTTAATTTTATTGGTATTTATTAAAATTCAAATAATAAAAAACAATTCATTAACAAAAGCATACACAATAACATAACCAGTTAAAAAAAAAATTAAATAGCATTTGTACAGGGTCCGCCATATAACTTTTTTTTTCAACTAGTGCTTATTTCGTGAATGGTAACACTTAGCTCATGTCTGATTTGACACATAATTAGTTTTATCCTTCCGCTGAATGAATATGGTAGTGTATACGCTTGAACAACGCTGGGAAATATTGCGACATTACTTTGAAAATCATGATGCCGATTTTGCCAAAAAAATCATCTTTTCAGATGAAGCTCATTTTGATATTAGCGGGTATGTAAACAAGCAAAATTGTCGCATTTGGGGCACAAAAAACCCGCACGTATACATTGAAAAGTCGCTGCATCCAAAACGCGTCACTGTTTGGTGCGGATTTTGGTCCAGAGGCATAATTGGGCCATTTTTCTTCGAAAATGAGCAAGGAGTGGCCGTTACAGTCAATGGCGATCGTTATCGGGCCATGTTGAATGAATTGTTGTTCACAAAAATTGAAGAGGAGGATATTAGCAACATTTGATTTCAACAGGACGGCGCTACGTGCCACACAGCCGAAGCTGCACTCGATGTTTTGCGCCCTGTTTTTGAAGATCGCATTATCAGCCGCAGAGCTGATGTCGTTTGGCCACCTCGGAGCTGCAATTTGACACCGTTGGACTATTATTTGTGGGGTGCCCTCAAAGATAAGTGTTACGCCGACAAGCCAGAGACAATTGACGCTTTAAAGGACAATATTCGTGAAGACATTGGTGAAATACAGCTGCACACGATCGATAATGTGCTTAAAAATTGGACCGATCGTGTAGGCTACTGCATGGCCAGCCGCGGCAGCCATTTGAATGAAATTATTTTCCATTTATAACCGAAGGATTGTACTTTCAAACAAAAAAAGAAATTAAAGAAAATATTCAGTAGTTTTTTTTATAGAATTTTCAAAAAAAAAAAAGTTATTTGGCGGACCCTGTACTTTTGAAATCCTCATCCCTTGACATTTTTCAGTATTTTTCTGTGACATGCTGCCTTATTTTGACAATTGAAATTTGATTTCATTAATTTTCGTAAATTTACTTGTAAATTTTTTGTACAATTTGTTTGATTTATCAAAGTGAATATAATTTGATGCATTCTTTGTTTTGAGAGATCTTTTGTTCTCAGAATACCACAAATGTCGATTCAATTGCGATATAGATGGTTAATAATTATATAAATCTTTAGTTGGAGACAGAACAACTTTTAAAAATGCTTTTTCCCCATTCAAATTTAATTAACTGTTTATTACGTCGATCCTAAAATTTTACGCAATGTTCTCTAAAGTCGATTTTCTCCGATTGTGGTAAGTTATGAGCTGAATATTTTAATTTATTTTTTCAAATTTGAAATTTTAAAACACTGTAATTTGCAATACGAGTCATTTTTAAAAACTGTAATTTACAGTTACATATTACAATTACAAAACTGTAATATGGCAACGCTGCCATATTATGCTCATTTGCAGTTGGTTTTTTTGCCACCGGCATAACAAGAGCAACTTTCCAAGAAGAAAACGAAGACGTAGCAACACAGTGGTTTACTATGTGTAAATTAGGGCTTAGGACTTGCAAAAGAATAAGTTTTATGAATTTTGATGAAATAGGATTTTCACCTATTGCATATAGAGTCTAATGATTAGACTAAACACTGCCAACATTTACTATCGCCGAAGAATCCAAAGGCGTGACTTGTAGGCGTTGAGATTAAACGCCTGATTTGCTGTTTTTTCATCGTAAGAGTGATTTCTATCAAGAGAAACTATTTCCCGCTCGCGTCACTTTGATGGCTACTCGTAATAGACACTTCAACAAGTCTCTTTTTGGTAATTTCATGGAAGACTCAAAAGCGATCCTCCAGAAGTGCCTCAAAAGTGACGACGAAAACATGCGATAACTCTTGTATTTTGTTTTTGTAAAACACAAACTATCGTCAAATGATCTTTCAAGATGTACCTTAAACATAACTTTTTGGCGATTGGCATTGAACGGCACTTCAAAATGCTGGCAGGGATTTTTTACTATCGACCTTCTCACATCATTCACACAGTGTGTGTGAAGAGGGAAGCTAAACTATAAGATATTATGTAAGAGGGCATTTAAGGCATTGATAAGATGTGCAAAAAATAATCCAGAAATTTTTCGCTATCTCACGGATACCCTACAATAAGCGTTTTCTTAAAAGCCGTGTGTGAATATATATTATGATGCTTAAATTTTTAAGAAAAAGTTAATTATTGCTTTATTATTTTGTGAGGGGGACCAAAAGGCTGACTGAAAAGGGGATGGATATGTTTTTAAGAAATGTAGGTAGGTTTAATAATAGAACCAGATCTTTTACTTCTCTAGACCAGAACTTTTTACTTCTCTAGAGATATAAACTCTGACGAATTTTGCCAAGCAGTTCTTTCAGTGTAGCTACGGAATGACAAAGTTTGTGTTCAGTCTTATGCGATAATAGATGAGAGTTTGTGTTTACGTTCAAGTACTCAAACTTCAACACTTCAAAAATTTCAAAGAGGTGCTGTCATTAACGCTTTGCATCTTTAATGTTCTGTTTTTCAAATCTATGCTAGAGTGTTTTAACAAACGCTATGCCAGTGTTTATTATTTACCGACTTCAAAAAGGACGAGATTCTCAAGTTCGTTGGCTCCTTTTTTTTAACAGTACATATGTACATCGATAACTCTTAAAGCACTTATGAGCACTTATGAAACTATAAACATATAAGAGAACTTAATTAAAAATGTGGGCAGTATTCGACAAACGGGCGTGTCAAAATTAGAAAAACCTTGCATCTCGGTTAAAATTTACATAAAAGTACTGAAATTTTGTTCAGAGGTAGGAAGAATTATTACAAATTACGGTCAAGAAACTGGGAAAAATTCAACAAAGGTACGTGACTATTATGAAGACACTGTATCTCAAATAATATTGACACTAGAATACTAAAATTCGTAACAAGAATGGGTAGATATATTATCATATTCTCTAAAAAGGAAGAAATAAAAATGTTTTAACAAAAAAAGAAGACTTAAAATCACTTTAAAATAAAAAAAATTAAATTACTTTTCCTATTATATTGATAATTTATTTATATATATTTTTTATATCAGAATTGTTATTACTTTAAATTTTTAATTTGCATTATTATCATAAATATATTAATTTCAATATGAATATAAGGTCTTTAAAGTCGGCGCTAATATAATAACACTTGTATAAAAACATCACTTCGACTTAAAAGGCTTTATATTCATAAATAAAATATTATATTGGGGGTTGGAATTAGTTTTAAAGGTTTTCTAAGAGATGGCGTAACTATCAATAGATCGCATCGGGCACACCTGTGACTATATTCATTTCAAAGCACATTGTCTAAGCTTCATTTTTCAGTATGTGTCATTCCACTGAAGTGTAAACAATATATATTTTTTTCTCTGTGAACATGTCGACTTTCGTTCCAACAAAACGCAATTTGCGGGAAGGATTACTTTTGTGCTTCCATTTGAAGAAAAAAGCGGTTGAAGCACAACGCACGCTTACTGAGGCTTACGGGGACTATGCTCCATCGATTTCTACTTGTGAGTACTGGTTCCGTCGGTTTAAAAGTGGTGATTTTGATACGGAAGACAAAGAGCGTCCGGGCCAGCCGAAAAAGTTTGAAGATGAGGAATTGGAGGCTTTGCTCGATGAAGACCCGTGTCAAACCCTTCAAGAATTGTCAGAATCATTGGGAGTCGACTTATCAACGGTCGGCAAACGCTTGAAGGCCATGGGAATGATTCAAAAGCAAGGAAATTGGGTGCCGTACCAGTTGAAGCCGAGAGACGTTGAACGGCGATTTTGCATGTGCGAACAACTGCTTCAACGGCATAAAAGGAAGAGTTTTTTGCATCGTATTGTCACTGGCGATGAAAAATGGATCCATTACGATAATCCTAAGCGAAAAAAATCGTGGGGACCACCCGGCCATGCATCAACATCGAGGGCCAAGCCGAATATTCATGGCGCCAAGCTTATGCTGTGTATTTGGTGGGATCAGAAGGGTGTCGTGTACTATGAGCTGCTAAAACCTAACGAAACCATCACTGGGGAACGCTACCAACAACAATTGATGCAATTGAGCCGAGCATTAAAGGTTAAACGGCCGGAATATGCCAAAAGACACGACAAAGTGGTTTTTCAACATGACAACGCACGGCCACATGTTGCAAGGAAACGTTGGAGGCGCTGAATTGGGATGTGCTACCCCACCCGCCTTATAGCCCAGACATAGCCCCTTCCGACTACCACCTATTCAGATCGATGACGCATGGCTTGGCTGAGCAGCGCTTCACTTCTTACGAGGATACCAAAAAATGGGTCGATTCGTGGATTGCCTCAAAAGACGAATCGTTCTTCCGGCGCGGAATCCATATGCTGCCAGAAAGATGGGAAAATGTTGTAGCTAACGATGGACAATACTTTGAATAATATACATTGTACCGTTGTTTCTAAATAAATGCTCAAAAACCGAAAAAAACCTTTAAAATTAATTCCAACCCCCAATATTTATTATAGCAAAACGAATACAAAAAAAAATTAGAGGATTTTCAATATAATTATAATTATACATGTAAATAAATTATCAAATTTGACCAAGAAATTAATAGGAAAAGTAATTTAAAATTTTTTTTACTTGGTTTGGAACACAGTTTGTGTTTTTTTTTTTTTTTTTTTTTTTTTAAGTTTTTATTGCTTACTACTTTACAGATAGTTAGATGAATTTCGACAGCAGATGAATGTTTGGCTGTCGATTTGTGTTTTTTTTTTTTTTTTAAAAAAGTTTTTATTGCTTACTTCTTTACAGATAGTTAGATGAATTTCGACAGCAGATGAATGTTTGGCTGTCGATTTGTTCCAATTGAGATGGTTAAGAAAAAATGTTGTCACATCTCCTTTTAGCGCTCACAAATCAATAAAAATTCTATATTTCAGACGGTTTGGGTCGTTTTCGACTGAAATTTGGTAAATTAGTTCATATGGTTACTGTCGGCAACTAAAATGGGCGGAGTTGTTTTAGGTTTACTCCACTTTTTCAGTGGATACGCATGAAGCGAAAAAAAGCGCGCCAGGTATAAGCGAAATGAAAATTAACTCACTGAAATTGGACACAAAACATGTTGATTTTTTTTGTGTCGATACATTTAAAACAAAACTTAAACAACAAAAATATCCTAAAGCCCCAAACACTCAATATTTTTGACCTGACCAAAAACCACACACAATTCCTGCCAAAGGTCATGAGAGTGCAGACGACAATGGTGGCAGGTCATTAGGTCAAAGCGTTAAAAACAAGCCAAATGTTTTCAGTAACTCTAATGAACCGTTTTTTCATTCGAAGAAAGCTAAAACTTCAAAGGAACCTTTATTTATAAAAGCTCTCAATTAAGGCAACAAAAAAAAAAGTAAGTGAAAGGAGCCAGGATATTTAAATATTTAACTTGTTCGGCTTCGCAGCACTGAGTTTGCGTCGCGTAACAAGTTTACTGCATAGATAGTTGCGGTTTTCGTTGACTAAAGTTGAGCAGGTTACAATAGCAGAAACTACGACAACAACAATACAAAGTACTGCATATTTTTGTCCTAGTGAACTAATTACGCGCATGGCACCCAACAACATGCCGGCAACAACAAGCTCAGCTTCGCAAGCTTTCAATGCAGCCAGCCACGTGATGTTGCCGCAGTCAACAAAACAGCATGAAAACAAAACAAAACACATCATAGAAGCTTTTGTTCTCGTTATTAAAGGAAATGGATAAGAAAAGCTTTTCAAAAAAAGTTGTCTGTGTTTGTGTGTAGGTATTTGTTTATGAAAGTAAAGTGCCGGATATGCCGGATATGCCGGATGAGTTTTGTTTTAGTGTTGTAGACTTGCTTATTTTTAATTTGACGTAAAACGCCATCTTGTGCAAATAGTGTGCAATGCTTGAGTAAAAAGCTTTCGTCTGCAAGGTAATTGAAAGCACTTAAAGCTTAGAATGATGTGATGTATTGTTTTGATTCGATAAATATATCGATATTTTTGCATATCGATGACTAAACGCACTAAAATGATAAAAGCCCAAAAAAATAGACGAGTTGCTCTGTAACCAGTAAAAACGAAAGTGTTTGGTTACGTGCATTTTAACCAGTGTTGCCACTTTCTGTGTAATTACACAAAGCGTGTGCAATTTCAAAAAGATTGTACTGTAGATGTACTGTGAGCATTTTGTGTAATTTTTGTGTAATTTTGTAGTTGACAGTTTTTGAAGATCCTTCTAAAACAAGGGTGTTTTTTATAGAGCGATACAAGTTTAAATCATAATAAAACATAGTAATATATTTTGAATATCAATGAAACTGGTTTTATTGGATATAATGGACTATGACATTAATGCTTAAATATGACTTTGGCCATATAGCTGCCACGGCTGGCGCGTACAGGACGCAATCTGGAACATTAATTTTCACAAACTTTTCGCAGCATTTGCGGCCGTATCTCGCCGATAACTCTTCGAATGTTGATTTCCAGGTGTTCAACTGTTTGTGGTTTATCGACGTAGATAAGTGACTGTACATAACCCCAAAGAAAACAATCCAATGGGGTTAAATCACACTATCTTGGGGGCCAATTAATTGGGCCATTTCGTGAAATTATTTTTTCGTTAAAAGTTTCCTTGAGTAAATCATGCTGTGTGGCATGTGGCTCCGTCCTGTTGGAACCACATATCAGCCAGATTAATGCCAGCTAATTTAGGTACGAAAAAACTTCGAATCATGTTCCTATACCGTTCACCATTGACAGTAACATTCTGACCATCATTGTTTTTGAAGACATATGGGCCAATGACTCCGCCAGCCCATAAAGCGCACCAAATAGTAATTTTCCGTGGATGTAATGGTATTTCGACAAAGCCTTTTGGATTTTCCTCACTTCAAATACGACAATTCTGTTTATTTACGTACCCATTCAACCAAAAATGGGCTTCATCGGAAAATAAAATTTTCCATGAAAATTCAAAATCAATATTAATTTGTGCTTCAGCCCATTCACCGAATTGTCGGCGCATACGATGGTCGTTTGGCTTTAATTCCTGCACAAGTTGAATCTTGAAAGATTTTAAGCTAAGATCTTTTCGTAAAATCTTCCATAAAGTGGAAGGACACAACCCCAGTTGCTGAGAACGGCGACGAATTGATTGATTAGGATCATCTTCAATGCTTTCCTGTACAGCGGCTACAGATTCTTCAGTGCGCACTGTTCGGCATCTCACAGGAAGCACATTATCAGTAACAATAAATGTGGTCCGAAAACGATCTATTGTTCTTTGAATTAGCAGCTCTGAAGGACGATTATGTACGCCACAAAATGAACGAAGTCTCAAAAAATACCCTATTTAGGCAGCGAAAATTGATTCTAAAAATGTATAACTTCGTATTCTAATAAAACAATTTGAGCCAAACAGGAAATGGTAAAATCAAAAGGTTTTATACTTCTTTTATATATTTATATATTTGTGTAGCTAGAGTAAGGCTGAGGCAGCTAGATAGCATACTCAACTTTTGTTGAGTGATCTCAAGTTTTATTAATACGAAATAAACAAATAAAAACATGAGTAGAGTGGAGTTTAGTTCTTTTTATTAATATGTTTTATTTATACCGATCAGAGTAAAGGCGAGTGGATCTGAGTTCACTCCACTCGACTCGATTTATTAATACGACCCAATGGAATCATAGAGTGGAATTTTAAAGTTCTTTTACCGTTACAGCTCTTGTAAAACGCTCTAATAATCCTTTTTCTTTTTCTTCGTATTCATCATTTGTAGAAAAGCGACAAGTTATTTGTGATAGTTATTCTGTTGCCCAATTAAATAGTTCTCTTGGTGTCCTAAAAGGGTCAATCACTTTTTGAAGACTCACTATGGCAGCAAGTCGTTTAAAAGCTCCACCGATTCCATCACAGAGTCCCTTCTAGTGAAAGGTTGGGAAAAAATGCCACTCCGCAGCCATATGAAAGTCTTCCAGCCATATGAAAGATTCTTCAAGTTTTATTAATACGAATGCAATCACTTTTTCAAATCATTGATTGTGACTTGAAATTTCAAATTACAATCAATGATTTGAAAAAATCAGAGCTGTAAAAAAATGCAATCATTTCTGATTTAAAATCATGTGATTTATATTCAAAATGTATGCAATCATTTTTTCAAATCATTGATTGTGATTTGAAATTTCAAACATACATTTTGAATATAAATCACATGATTTTAAATCACAAATGATTGCATTCTTTTGCAGCTCTGATATGTATTTATTCATAAGGCATTAGTACAAATAAGAACTAAGTTCTTTTACAGTACAACAAGTAAAAATACCTATAAATAAGTTTAGAAATAAATAAACAAATTGTTTATATATAACAACAAATATATAATAGTGACTATAAACAAGATAATGATTTACACTAGATAATGATTAAGAAATTAATAATAATAACAATAAAATAAAAAATATTGTATCAAAATATATAAGAACAATAATATTAATGAAGAATAAGGATATGTAAAGAGAAAAGAGAAAGGATAGAAAAATAAATTAAGTTGAAGAAGTTAAAATTTTAAGAAGTGATTTAAAAAGAAGTTAGAAAGCCATGTCTTGGAACTATAAGCATCTTGCATCTTCTAGACAAACTGAACTGCATTTTTTCATAAAAGTAATAAGGAGTTTTACTATATATTATTTAATGCAGGTGGATACAGTTTTTAGCATTTAAACAATCAACAACATTTAACATTCAACATTTAAACAATCAAAATGCACCCAAGTAATGCATTTCCGAAGTGAGAGAGGTGGTCAAACTTTTTTAAGCCGAAAACAAACCACGTCAGAATATGTTATAACAGGTAAGACAAATTGCTTCACTAGCATTCGCCTTAGATCAAGTGTACAAAGACAAGCAGACATTCTTAAATTTCGCAGGATAGAATAAACTTTATTAATTTATTTTATTTTAAAATTGAATTTATAAAGTTTTTTATGAGAAATCCATACAAGGTTGCTACTTGGGGTAAGCCCCAGGAGAACTTAACTTTATCCTCTTTCATGACTTTTATTGTTTTCATTTTCCATTTTTTTTTTTTTTTTTAGCTGAAAGATGAAAGAGCTGTTATATTTAAAAAAATTCTGTGATAGAAAGTCGCCTTCGTCGCTACCAGAGACGTAAGAAACCCAAATGTCAAGTTAAAAGAAAATATATCCAGAAGTGTTCACTTGATGCGCGTACAGACAGACATACAGATATAGATATTTACAATTACATTTTTGGAATCCACGTCTTTTAGCGCATAAAAAAAATTTGTTATTTACAAATTTTTTAGCAAAAATTTGTAAATAACATTAAATGCACAGATTTTTTTTAAATCTACATTTTTTTACAAACTGTTCTGTGTATTTACAATTTTTTTTTTGGAATTTTTTATAAATTTTCTTCATACAAAAATTTAAGAAAAGGCTTGGAGTTTTTCCATATAAATATTTTCATATAATATAATATGTAATGTGTTAGTTTTCGGGAGCCCGGTTTCAAGACCCAACTCCGACAAAAAAAATTTTTTTGTTGTTTTTTTTAAATCTACATTTTTTACAAACTGTTCTGTGTATTTAAAATTTTTTTGGATTTTTTTTAAAAATTTTTGTAAATAAAATAATATGAAAGGAATCAAAACCTGCAAAAGATAGGCCTTACTCATCAATGCAGTGATCGTGGAAGGTGTATTGACGCCAATAATAGCAGTGGTAGCATACCTTCTTTTGCGGAGCACTCACAAAAATGCCCACTGGGTAACAGCGCAGGTCCTCTGATTATAAGCATTAAAAGATAACAAACAACGTCGTAAGAACCCAACTGTTAGCGTAGCAATTCTTCAACAACAGCTGTGCAGAGTTGATTTTAATTTTATTTATGTCAATTTGTTGCTATTTCACCACTCATTCACCTATCTTTCACATGTGTTTATTAACAATTCAACAATACATAAATTAAAAAAAAAAATTAACACTCGATTGCCAACTGATCAGCTGATACTGACGAGTTGATTAACGCGTTTCATTTAAAGCAACGAGTATATATCTATAAGAGTTTTCACTCGTCGCTCGTTATTTTTTTTCTCGCTAATATTAGCCATTCATCGACAAAACAGAATATTTTGATGGCGCATTTATTGTATACCCCTTCAAAAGTGCGAGTTTGTTTACATTTTGTTTTCTATATATTGATTATTTTGGCTGCGTGCACAAGGGAGCAAAAAGATCGGTATTTTTTAATGTGCCTGTTTCTTCTAATTTGAATATCTGAAGAAATATTGCAAATTTTATGAATGATAATGTAATTTTTATTTTTATTTAGAATATCTAAATTGTTGCATTTAAAAGAGCTTTTTCTTGTATGCTAATATTCTTTTTCAATAAAATACAAATACAAATACAAATAATAAAATATTACAGCTTCTTATTTGCATGTGCATTTGCCGAATTTTTTTTGTTTCCAGCTGGACATTTTTGTTGTGATTTTGTTGTAGCTGGTATTTGGTTGCTGCAGAGAAGGATTTTTTAAATATTTCGTTAGCTGAATTTAGCAAAAAACAACGAGCGACGAGTGAAAACTGTTATAGATATATACTCGTTGTTTAAAGTTAAATTCGTAAACATCCGTAACGAATGCAGACGTTCGTTTAGTCGTTATCGTCTTGTCTCGTTTATTTTGGTTGGGCCTTAAGTGGTCTTTTGACGAAAATGAGTTTATTGAATTTTCGTGCAGGAAAGTAATTAGATCCTATATAAATATTTTTAAATTTTTCTTGCAAAGGGTGGTTAAATTTTAAGGGCCGATGTTGATTTTGAATAAAACACAAATTATTTAGGAAATTTTTGTCATTTTTTTTTATTATGATTATATTGGTACGGCTCAATTATGTATGGAACAAAGTATCGGCAAAATGATCGCCACGCCCTCGGTGGCATACCTCCATTCGATGGTCCAAATTTTCTATGACGCTAAGGCATAATTGAGGTTCTATGCCGTTAATGTGCCGAATTATCTCGTTCTTTAGCTCTTGAATTGTTGCTGGCTTATCGACGTACACCTTTTCTTTCAAATAATTCCAAAGAAAGAAGTCCAACGGTGTCAAATCACATGATCTTGGCGGCCAATTGACATCGCCACCACGTGAGATAACACGGCCATTGAATTTGTCACGCAAAAGAGCCATTGTTTCGTTAGCTGTGTGGCAAGTGGCACCGTCCTGTTGAAATCACATATCGTCCATATCCATATCTTCCCATTCGGGCCATAAAAAGTTCGTTATCATCTCACGATAGTGAACACCATTCACAGTAACTGCCTGACCGGCCTCATTTTGGGAAAAATATGGCCCGATGATGCCGCCAGCCCATAAACCGTGACTCTTTGTCGGTGCATTGGTTTTTCGATAATCACTCTTGGATTATCATTTGCCTAAATACGGCAATTCTGCTTATTGACGAATCCACTGAGGTGAAAATGTGCCTCATCACTGAAGATGATTTTCTTCGAAAATTGATCATCCACTGTTGCCATTTCTTGCCACCACTCTGACCATACACGATGCTTGAAATGGTCAAGAGGCTTTAGTTCTTGAGTCAATTGCACCTTGTAAGCGTGCAAGTGCAAGTCTTTATTCATAATGTTCATCAACGACGAACGTGAGAGGTGCAATTGTTGGGCACGACGACGAGTTGAGGTGGACGGCTCTTCAGCCACACTATCGCGAACAGCAGCTATATTTTCTGCAGAACGAGCTGTACGAGCATGCACTGGTGTTTTCACATCTCCTACAGACCCGATTTGCTCAAATTTTTGCCCGATTTTTCCGATTGTACGCACATTTGGACGATTAAATTGACCGAAAAAAAAATTACGAAGTGCATTTTGATTTGAACGTCCATTTTCATAATAAAACTGAATAACTTTTACGAGTTGCTCGATTACGTGTCTTTCCATGGTTCAAATTGAATTAGTCTAAAATTGAGAAATGTCAAATGAAATGCAGAAAAAACTTGACGTTTAGGTATGCTTTACATTCAACATCGGCCCTTAAAATTTAACCACCCTTTATAAAAGAATAAAAAATTGGTCAATTTTTGGGCATTCAGTAATCGTGTGGTTTTTTTATGAGTTTTGTTGAGTAAATTACATCATAGTTTAGACATTAAATTTGCACAGTTTGTTTTTTTTTATTTTTTTAACTACATTTTATTCAATCAGACACGATATTGTTTCTAACCAAGAATAATATATTTACAGATTACGCCTTGCACTTAATCGGCATAGTTTGGGATCGGCAAAGTGAAGTCACAATTTATTTATAGAGCGTAAAGATTTTAAAATGTCATATTTTTTATTTAAATTGGTTTACTGCCTAGAAATAAATATGATTTTAAAAAACAATAGCATGTCCACAATAAAGTAAATATGTTTTTCAGTAAGATTTAAAAAAAAAAAGTATAGCAGTGAGAGGACTGCCGACCGAAGCGAAAACCGATATATATAATATTAGTATTCCCTGGAAGACGTTGTCCTGCCACGGACCGCCTTACTGCTATATAAGAATTTTCATGCTAATATAGGGTTTTGGACATGTAGGATGGATTTGACAGGTCGGACGGACATGTAGGAATGTGCGAAAGCGCATACTGCAGCCCGTCCTACATGTAGGATGAAAACAAAAAGTTTTAAAGTTCCGCTCTGATCTTGTTCTTCTCTGTGCGTCCTTGTTTGTAGATTTCCTTGATAATTGTTGTTGGCGCAGTTAGCCGGAAATTTTTTGTAGACGTTGTGAATTCTAATCGTGTAGCTACAGTCGGCATATGAAATTAGAATTATTTTTGTTAAGAGCTTATAACAATTTATTAAATTTTTTTTATATTACTGAAACTATTTCTTTTAAGCAAAAGTGTTACCATATCAAAAATATATATATTTAAAGTAATTTATTTTAATTATTTCATTATTGAATTAATATAAAAAAATAAAAGCTTATTTATATCTATTTATATCATAACACTAACACAATATACATGTTCACCATCTATATTGCAATATATATCTATATTGCGTTGGGTATTAAAAATAGAATATTCTAAAATTAAGAAATATCTATAGCTTATAAATTATATATAATTCATATAAGAAATTAAAGCTAAACAGTTTTAAAAAATAGAATGCTTAGGATAAGCAGACTTTAGTTATTTAATTACTACTGAAAATATTTATTATTTTGCAGGTTTAATAAGTAATTGTTATTATATAAATGTACATAAATATTCTTTAAATTTCCTCAATGAGCTAAATTGTTCATATATATGAACTATATCTATGTAAATATATATATATATATATATATTTATATGTATATACACGCACCTACTGGCGATTAAACCCGATCGATACTTTTTGAGTTATGGATGTGAACGTGTAGGTAATATTTCATACGAACGTCAATTTGGGAAAAAATCTACCAACAAAAGGTAGGGGACTCGATTTAACGATAGAGGTATGGTTCCTTTGGCAAATTTTTATGGAATAACCCATAGAATACGGAAATCATAGGGAAATTGTCGAAAAATAAACCGACCCGCCCTAATGTGTTCCTTTGGCAAATTTTTATGGAATAACCCATAAAATACGGAAATCATAGGGAAATTGTCGAAAAATAAATCGACCCGCCCTAATGTGTATATATATATATATATATATATATTATATATATAACGATAGAGGTATGGTTCCTTTGTCAAATTTTTATGGAATAACCCATAGAATACGGAAATCATAGGGAAATTGTCGAAAAATAAATCGACCCGCCCTAATGTGTTCCTTTGGCAAATTTTTATGGAATAACCCATAGAATACGGAAATCATAGGGAAATTTTCGAAAAATTTGCCATAAAAATTATTTTATGGTTATGGTTATTCCATAAAAATTTGCCAAAGGAACCATACCTCTATCGTTAAATCGAGTCCCCTACCTTTTGTTGGTAGATTTTTTCCCAAATTGATACTTTTTTTCCCAAATTGATATACTCTTTAATTCATATGTATAAACTGTTTTAATTAACTATTTAACTAAATTAGTTCGATGTCATATGCTGACTGTAGCTACAAATAAACATCCGCAAAAAATTAAAGCTTACTGTACAACAATAACTACTTAGCAAATTTACAACAACAACGCAAAGAGAATTACATGATCCCAGCGGTTGCGCAGCGTTGGAGGGGATGAGCCGAATTGGCGGCGTAAAATATATAGCACTTTGCATGCTATATTTTCTGTTTGCCTGCAGCAAGCACTTAGCACTTGCTTGTGCTACTGGTGATGGCACTTAGAGGATGTTGGCTAGCAAAAAATTTTGCACTGCACTTGCTGGTGGTGGCACTTGGAGGACGCTCGCCAGCAAAGAAAGCCAATTTAACTTTGCTGCACTTGCTGATGTTGGAGACCGTTGGCCCACACACACGTACACACAAACTCAAGCACTTTCGTTAATTTTTTTCATTAATTTGTTATTTTTTAAGTTTTTTAAGTTTACAATATTACAAGTTTACGAAATATGTTGCCAGTACAAGCTCTCGAGTTAAATATGTCGCAAATTGATAAAATGCAAATAAAATATTTGCGCTAAACACGACCGAAATGTAAGACGTCAAAATTTGCAATTGTCAAAATTTCATCGTCCATTTGACACTGCAAAAGAGACAAATTATTTCAACACACACAAATTTTATTCAACCTGATATTTTCTATCCTACCACGACTGAAAAGTTTCCTTTTGGCACACACCCTTTATGAAAAAATTTATTAATAAAACAATGATAGTTGGCAACTCTAAAATGGCGCAGTGGTGAAAATAAAAAGCCACTGACAAATACAACAAGTGTGAAAATTGGCAAACTTTGTTTGACGATATATAATAAAATAAGAGCATGCACGTAATTATTTCAATGTTCAACATATTCCTTTATCACAACTTAAAGATTAAAATTTTAAAACACTCAATCCATACATTATTTTTCTTGTTTGCAAACGAAGTTCCAGCAGAAAAAAGCAGAAAAAGAAGAAGATCGATCGATTTTTAAATCTCACCATGAATAGCAGCTGTTTGAGTAAAAGCAAATTTTTCAAAAATGTTGACAAATACAACAACTGAAGAAATTGCCAAACTTTAAAGACATATATATACCAATATAAACCGAATTAATAATAAGTTTTGGTTGCAAACATCTTATTGCAACCTAACTTAAGTATTTTTATACTAACATACAGATTATATGCATTAATATCAGGAGTTGTCAAGTGATTTCTTTGTGAGCTTGCGGCCGATTAAGAACAAGAGTGACGATCACTGTTGATTTTTATGCACAAATACATGCAAACATTTTTGAGGTTATTTTTTTTAATTTTCCTATCTTGTTATCTTTGCTGTCTGTATTGTTGACGATTTCCTTGGAAAAATACGATGATGCAAACCAATGATTTACCCTCAACCAAAATCGTTCAACGCGCCTAAAGAAGTTTTCACTTCAAAAATTCATATTTCCTAGGGGTTTTTTCTCTCATTTTCACCCCTCCACCATTTTCACCACTCTCGCTGCTGTAAAGAGGTCTTCTGGGAGCACTCTTTTGAGAATGCATGTTAAAAGACTTTCTTAAAGGAAAATATTGGTTTTATTTGTATACAGGCGGAAAATTGCAAGCATTATAAACATTAACTTAAAATAAAATCTGACTCTGACCTTCTCGTGACTTGAACGACCTCTCGTGTACTGGTCCGACATCTTATACACTCGTCTATCGGAGTTGTTAACAAAGTTTCGCGTAGGTTCAATACCCAGCTCCGACAAAAAACCATTATTTTTTAAATTAAGATTTTTGTAAAAATTTTTTTGTTCATTAGACATTCCACGTAAATGGGGAAAATAAGATTAATTATTTTAAATTTGGTAAAAAGCTATAACTAAATGTCTTTACTTTACTAATCTGTGAAAAAAGATTTTAAAAATACCCAAAATATCCTTTTTTGTTTAGGACAACTTTTGTTTCATACAGAGTTGATATATCTCTATGGAGAGTAAAATGTTGATTATGTTTGCTGCGTTGTTGTCGGGCATTCTATCAACTGTAGAAACCTGTACTATGTCTTTTATAAATAGCTTGGTAAAAAACTTGCTATATAGAAATAAAACGAAAATTAAAATTAAATTTTAGGTACAAAATATTTTACTCAAACAACACTATTCTATTTAAAACATAAAACTCAGAACATTTTACTTTACTCTTCCTTTAATTTACCACATTTCTTCATTCATTTTAAGGAGATTCATTTTTAAGACAATCACTTACATGTAAAAACTAGTGATTGTCGACAATATCAACTGTAATGTATTCTCTAATACCAATGACTTATAACAACTAGTCGATTCAATGTTATCTCTAGATTTTATGCACTTGTTCATCACTAATTTTGTATGACTAATGCCTATTTATATGATAGCTGGAATATAACGTGTGAATATTATATGTGATGAATAAAGACACAACAGGAACTACTTCAAAAATAAGTCTCAAGCATTTTTGACCTATTTAAATTAGTCATATTTGCAGTAATCAAATGATTAAAGAAGACTTAGGGGTATCCAAAAACCTTATACAAAACACAACTTACTGCATGAAACCAACATGAAAAAAAAAACAGAACCACCCACCTCGTTAAACACTTAGAGTGAAGAGTTACTAGTCGCCTCAACGTCACGCCTCCAGATTTAAATCTATAAATAACGTGTAGAAAACCATTCATTGATAGACATGTTTCAATGAAGTATCTCAATGAGCTCAATGTTTACTTATCTGGTAACAATAGCTTAGCTACGCGAAACAAGCTTGTCTACTCATGCAAGCTGACACACAAAAGTTCTGTCCATCTGTATAATCTACCACCACACAAACACTCAAATACAAACTCGACCACATAAGCGAGTAAGAACATACTCGCACATATGGTTAGACGCTAAACGTAACCACATATTAACTTATTTGAGGTAAACTACATCAAAGGATTTGCCGTTGAAAATAATTTCAAGCATTTGACAAATATTCAAGGTATGGCGGAGCTAAACCATGCGTAGCGTTAAGAATTTCCGCTGTGAGTAACTTGATTTTTTTTTTTTAAGTGGTCAACTGCTTGGTATAGAAAAGTGTTGGTAGATGAAGGTGCCTCAGCTGTTTCAGTGCGTGCGTTTAAAGCCACTTGCGGTTATGAACAAAAATTAATATGGCAGAATATTAATGCAAAAGGGGAAGATCTAAGCGTAAGTGTTTAATTGGTAACGCTTGTAACACCGTCTGACACTGGTTTGTATATGTGTTTTTGTAATTATTTGAAACTATTAAGGAATTATCTTCGACTGGGCCGAAGTTAAAATACCCCAATACTATTTTCTAAGTTATGTATGTTTTGAAAGTTTGATGACGTCACTTCGTAGAGAGAATGGGCATGGCGTTCATTCAATTTTGCCAAAACTCAACACGTTTAAGATATAGAAAATACACGTTTTTGTAAAATTTATAAAAGTTATGATACTTTGAAGACGTCACTTTATATGGCAGATTGGACAAGTTTTTATACGATATTGCCAAATATCAAACTCAAAGTTAATTTAAACATTCTTAGCATATGTGGTCAATTGTTTCTGTAGTAGTAAAGGCCGAAAAATTAATTTTGCACTGTATCGACTAGGGCTTTCAATCCCGAAGGGTTTTGTCAAATCCTGGGAATTTGGGATTTGAAATTTATAATCCAAGTATCCCGGGATTTTACGGGATCTCAAAATGCCAAAATTGTAAAACAATGGCATTAAGCTTTATTAAAAGCAGGGACCATTAAAACATTTTTCTTCTAAGACGAAATCATATTTACTATTGCAGACAAAAGTCACAGTTATAATGTACAAAGAAGAATACAAGGAAAAAATTTCAACAATAACTGGAAGACAAAGAAAACCCAACATTTTTTTAAGAATGAAAACCCAAAATAATATCAAAAAATATTTCACTTTATTGTAAACATAAAAATATGCAACAAGGTTACCAAAACAACTAACTTAAATTTATCTTTTCAAAAATTTAAAAAGAAAACAAAGCTTTTTATTCAACAAACTAGTTAGCTGTTGCTAAAAAGTATGATGTGAATAAATAATTTATTTAATAGTAAAAAACAAAACTATAGTATACTAATAAAACTATTGTTATTTTCAAATTTCCATGAAAGTTAAACAGCCTAGTAAACAGAATCTTTTAATATCATAACCAAAACAAACTAAAAAATAGACTTTCAAAGTGTGTAGAGATATAAAAAAGAACAGGGTGATTCGATTATAATAAAAAAAATTTGCATTGCATTTGCATTTATAGTTGCTGGCAATTTTAAAACATTCATTTCCCATAACCTTATGCCTATAAATTAATTTTCTGAGTATATATTAGACCAGTTTACTTTACAAAAATGTTAAATTAATTCGGTGCGCGTCCATTTTCTTAAAGTTCCATTTCTAATGAGAACAAAAATACCTTAAGACCCAAAAAAAATTTGACTTCTAGATATTGCGCAAATCGTTTTAATGTCATTTTGAAGTTATTCACGACTTAAACCATTTTGAATAAAGTGTTGCCAAAACCGAAACACATGTACAATATATTTTGATAAAATATCGTTTATAATAATCGAAGATTTTTTTATGTTTTTCAAACATGCATCCGATATATTTTGGCGGAGCTTTTAAAACTCAATTTAACTCGTAAACCAAAATTATTGTATTTCCACATAAAATTTTTTTTCTTATTTTGTTCCAGCCACATTATGTTTGTGATTTTATATTTTTGGAGAAAGCTTAAGCTTTCTTGCAATAAAACATACTGCACATTTTGTAACCATAACATTAAAAAAAGTCATATTTTTAACAAATAAATATAATGAAAAATAAATGCTAGTAATGTTTATATTTTTTTTTTTTTTTTGTAATGTTATAGTTAAAAAATGTGCGGTATGTTATACAAAAACATAATGTTGCTGGAACAAAATAAGAAAAAAATTTTATGTGGATCAACAATAATTTTGTTTTACGATTTAAATTGCATTTTCAAAGCTCCGCCAAAAAATATCGGATGCAAATTTGAAAAAAAAAAAATAATAAAAAAGCTTCGATTACACTGTGCATGTCCAAATATCAAACAAGCTGGAGACATATCATTTCAGCTTATTCGAGGACGTTGAATTTAATGGCATTTGCCGTTTTTTTAAGCCTTTCGTCCGTTTACGAGAAATTTAAGGTTCAATGTCAAGTACATGTTGTTGAAGTTTTTGTTAGAAAAACTTTTTCTCATTAACTTAATTGATTTCGTGACAATAAAGGAAACATTAAAAATTACTTGGAAAATAATTTTTTGAAACAGTTTAACCCTCAAAACCCACTCTTATGGTCCATATTGACCTCAGAATTCAAAAAAACCCTTTTTTTCGTATAAAAAGTTTGTTCAAACAAAAACAAGTAAGCTTTTTGTCGGAAAAATATTCCCATGATATAGTGGCGCTAAATGAAATTCGAAAATAAACCAAATTAACCATCCATCTGTGTCCCTAAAACGACCTGAAAGGTACTAAAACTAAATTTTTTCATACATTTTATTTCTTCTTTATTTTCTCAGATAGATTCATCTGTTTCTTGTGCTGTTTCATATAAATTCCAACAAATGTCTCCTAAGAGAGCATCTAGTTTTTTACTACAGTACCAGTACTTGAGTCTTGCAGTCACCTGAAACCTTAGCTATGCTCATCAGATTCATCATCAGAATCAGGGGTTCGAGGGTTAAACCGTTTTAAGAATCTATTCTTCAGGTAATTCTTAATGTTTCACTAATTGACATGAAGTCGATAAAGTTAACGACAAAACGTTTTCTAACAAAAACTGCATCACCATGTACTTGACCTTGAACCTTCAATTTCTCGACAACGGGCCAAAAATGTCCCTAGCTTATTTGCAAAAAAAGTGACCGATTCATGCACAGTGAAAATGGTTTAAGTCCTAAATAACTACAAAATGACCTTTAAACGATTTGCGCAATATCTAGAGGTCAAATTTTTTTGGGTCTTAGGTATTTTTGTTCTTATTAAGATGGATTTTTCAAGAAATGGACGCGCCCTGACAAAAAAAAATACCTATAATTTTCCTCATAAAGTTTTGAACTGGTGTAGTGTATATTATAGGATTGCTGAGGTTAAGATGAAAACTCATTTTTTTTTTAGTGCTTTAATTGAGTTTTCAGTCAAAGAAAATTTGAGAGAAAACGATTATAAAATAACGGAGATATACCGTTACTTTTCTTAATCAACGACTTTTTATACAAAAATGCGTTGTACTGAGAAAATCTATAGTTTTCAAGATATCGCCATAAATGGTATGTGAAATGGCAAAAGAATTCGAATTTTACTATTTGTAAGTAATTTTACCATTCCAATATATTCACTTATATTACATTAAATAATTTCGTATTGTAAGGTATCCGCAAGAGATGGCGAATAATATTTGTATTGTTTTTATGCACATCTTATCAATGTCTAAAATTCAGTCTTGCATCATGTTATTCCATCTCTTATAGTTTAGCTTTTATTTAAGAAATGCTCTTTCTACACTCATGTTTCATGGTCATAGGTCATCGATTTTAAATCGAAAATGTTGCTAAGGTGCAGTACCTTTCGAATGATATATATATATTTCATTACACTTTTTCTAAAATAAATATCAAAAAAGCGTACGACTACTTTTGATGTTCACGTATATAAGATTTCTTTAAATTTTTAATTATTTTTATACTGTTCTAACTTTCGTCCATTACTAAAGTTTCATCCATTAATTACAGATTCTAAATGTTGACTTTCGAATTCGAAGCTTGTTCTAATCCCCAGCGAGATTGCATTTTTAGTTGTAGCTATCTACACTTCTGCTGGTTTCATTTAATAACTTCATTATTTGTTGAGTTCCACAGCTGCTCTTGAGGGTCATTGCAAAAACCCTCCGCAGACTTTCCTGGAAACTTAGTTTGTTTACTTTGCCTTTTATTTTGCCAAAAACCAAGATAATCGATGAAAAAAGAAGCCTTCACAGACACACACACACACACACACAGTTGCATGAACGCACTTGTCACCCGGAGGACTCTCAGACTTTTTCTAGAGTTAGCAGGAAATTTTAGTTTCTAGAATACCAACATGCCGCACTACAACTTAAACAGACAACAACAAAAACAAACAACAAAGATACTTAGATGCAATATTAGTGCACGCAAAACCAACCACAACAAGGAACACAAAAGCCCCAGCGGCTCGAGTAAAACTTTAAACAATAGTAACAACAACATAAACCACCAAAGCAATATCACACACATCAAAAATATTGTGTCCCCACCAAAACAGAAAAATACTTCAAGCAGTAAACTAACAACAACAACAACAAAGTGGAGCACTTACTGACATAGATTTGTTTAAAAAAAAAACCTTTTAGGTTTTACATTTTTTTGACTGTTTTTAAGCTACTTTGAAGAGGATCAAACACGTTTCTGGCAAAAACAAAGTGAATGTATAAAAAATGTTTTAAAATTTTGAAAAAAAAAAACACAAAGCAAAAATTTTTAGAGAGTCATAAAATGTAGTGAAAACAAAAGCAAAGTGAATGTATAAAAAATGTTTTAAAATTTTGAAAAAAAAAACACCAAAGCAAATATTTTTAGAGAGTCATAAAATGTAGTGAAAACAGTTGTGTCTTTTGTAGCGATAGTAGAAGATGTGACATTTCGTAGTTAAAAGTCACGTATAAAAAGGTTTTTTCTAGTGTATTTTAAAAAAAAAGAAAGTGCTCTTCTGTGACCTCAATTAAAATGTGATTAAAATAATTCACTTGGCACGCTTGTTAAGTTTTTACTTAAAACTGACTGACATATTTGCTTTATCTATGCTGAATGAATTAACACATGATGTTGCACACTCACACACACTTTCATATGTACAAATACATAATACACAAAAACGCATGCATCTACAATCACATGCGAACTCTTCAGTTTCCGGTGTTGCGATATTTGTTTACATTTTTTGCGACATCTTTTTGTGTTGCCATGTTGTCAACAAAACGCACTAAAGACGTGTGCTGCACACAAACGCACACACATACATACACACAAACACATACACGAAACTTATAGTTATACTGATAGCAGCCAACGTGCTGCTGTTTCTGACAATTCTAGCGGAAGTGCCGCCATTTACATCATTTCTTTAGTTCAAACTCAAGCGAGCGAAAACTAAGAGTAAGAGAAAAGTACACAAAACAACAATTCTTGAACGGATGCTGGATGCAGCACGTGTTTGAGTTTGAAGCACGCGAGGTTGTGTTGCAGCGCATTGAGGATGGTTGTGATTTCATTTTCATTATTGTTGTCAGTCTTTTCTCGTCCTTTAAGCCAAACAGTTGTGGCTGGCGCTCTGTTAAAGTATAAAAGGATTAAATATTTATAAAATATATTTTTTAAAATTCACAGCAACAATCAAAATCAAGTGTATAAAATCGATTAAAAAAACGGAAACCCAAAAATTTATCGATGCGTTGGCGAGAACTTTTAAATATCCGCAACCGGAAGAACATTCTTTTTAATTCGTAGCCTAATAATTAACAAATTAATTTAATAATTTAAAAAGTTTTAAAAATAACATTTAAAATGATAGCTATATTTAAAATAAAAAAGTTTTAAAAATAACATTGAAAATTATAGCTATATTTTAAATAAAAAAAGTGCTACAGTGCGTGTTTGAAAAAAAAAATTATAAATTTTAGCCATCAGCATCAGTGCGCTTTTTTTGCTAAATTGTTTTGGCTATGCGTGTGTTTTTAGTCATCTAAGCAGCCAAAACCATAAAATACAAACACTAACACGCAAGGACACACACACACACAAATATTTCCTCAAAGTGTGTAAAGTGCATGTGCAGTGTTTGCACAGCCTGTCATATCCGGTTTCAAAATACCTTTTAGAAACTGAAGTAGTCCTTTTCTCTTAGCTACAATATTTTTTTAATTTGTTTTTGTTGCTTTTTTATTTCATTGTTTAATATTGCTGTCCTAAATTGGTTACACGTATTGCATTCTTCTTGCTACGAGCTTGTTTCCAAGGCTTTTGTTTTCGCATCCGTTTACAGTCGCATCGCCACCTTCAGTTTTCTTGCTGCACAGCCAACCATCAAGGTGCCAACTCATTCAATTTTCGCACACCACACTAATAGCCATTTCTGTAAATTTGCCCATTTCTAATTTTAATCTTGATTTATTAAATCTTCCAGCTAAACTAGGTCTTGCTTCATTTGAGCTGGTAGTGGTAATTATGAAGTAATGTGGGGGATGTTTTGCGTAGGTGTCCATGTGTGCAGGATGTGCTTTATTCCAGCAGCGGCTCAATTGAGCTGGCTTTTAAAAACTCTTGACTTCTGGCTTAGGAGTAAAATTAGAAGGCATTAATTAGCCTGATTATTGAAGGGTTTATAAAGCTTTTGCATTTGGGTTTACTGGTAGCTCTATTTAACGAGGATCGATTGTTTTTTAAGTCTCTTAAACTTTTTATAATTTTCAATGCAAAATCGGTGTTAAATATTATTAAAAATAGAATATTATTCTATGCTAAAAAGCAATAATCGCTTAATTCTACTTATAACAGAACTGAGTTGTTGTAGCTGTGTTCTACGCTTATAGCATTATAAACTCAAAAAATCTAGAGCTTCTATCATGACCTTAGCAAAAGTTGATGACAAAAACAATGGACACTTTCATATAACTAATATGACTATTGTTTGCTTTGAAGCAAAAGCTTTAAAAACTTTGAAGTCAAACTTAAGCTGCCATTGTTTATCGACGCAGAATTCTGTGCTTAGAAGCAATAATCGCTTAAGCCGACTTATAACAGAGCTGAGTTATTGTTTAAGGTTTTCCATGCATACAAAATATTGACCTCCTTGCGTAATCCTTGTCAGAGTTATGAATGTTTTATTGAGCCAGGGGCATATTTCAGAAAAATTCATACTTGTTTCTAAAAATTGCAAGACACCGACTTATACTAGGGTAGATCATAATTCTGTTGCATCGTTAATGCGTTTTTGCAAGGATAGATTTTTGTAAGCACACTTTTATTTTTATGATGTAGCAAATGCTTTACAACGGCAGTTTTTTAGTTTACAGTTTTTGCATCATCCGTTTAGGAAAAGTTTTTGAATGGAATATTTTTACGAGTAAATGAAATGTCATTTTCTCTTTTAATTTTTTGTATCCCTTCCCTGCTTTACCACTTGTTTCTTTTATTATAAATTCAACTTTTTTTGTCGTTAAAAATGTAATCAAAGAAAACAGCTGCTTATTAGCGGTGTTCAAAAAGTATCGATGGTGGTGTTCAGTGCAAAATTAACACATTCATTCACAATAGCGTCATGCAATATTATTGGATTTGCCTTCTTTTAACCCTGGATAGCCACTGCTTTTCGTTTCGACAAACACTGCTCAATTTTTTGCTTACAACTTTTTTCTCTCTCATCTGATCGTGTTCTCTATCCATATTGTAGTAACCACAATAGTTGTTAAGCTGCCCTTGTTGTGTTCGGATATGTTTGGCTTTTTAATTGGATGGTGTGAATCTTTTTATAAATATAGTGTGCGTCGCAGCGACTAACATTGGCCTTAACGTAACTTTTTATACCCCCACACGTACTCCGTAAGGGGCATATTAACTATGTCACTCCGTTCGTAACGCTAATAAGGAGACTTGGTAGGTATAGAAAAGTATATATATTTTTGATCAGCATTACCTCCTGAGTCGATTTAGCTAAGTCTATCTGTCCGTATGTCTGTCTGCCGACACCATTAGAGCCAAAATTTGTAAGCTATCGTAATGAAATCGAAAATATATGCTTATATTCAAAAAACTTAGATAAAATTCGGGAATGAGCAAAATCAGATGAACATCACGCCTACCTCCCATACGAAGTGACTTTCTCAAAACGTTCTGTCTTAAAATGCCTCAAAAATTAATATATGAACTTGGAATTTTGCACATTAGCTTTGGATAAAAATATTCACAACATATTTGAAATTTGTCAAAATTGGATGAAGACCACGCCCACCTCACACACAAAGTGGCGTCATTATAATACAAAATCTTCATAGATTCAACAAAATTATGGTTTAAACTTGATATTTTTCACATAAGCTTTGATAACTTGGATAAACTCTGAGTTCCAAATTTTATACATTTGGATAAAAGTTGGCCCTATAAAAGTGGGGTCATCAAAATTATACAACATTGAAAACTTCGTATACACTAAAATACGGATGTGGGGTATTTTTAATTCGGTACAGTCGAAGTTAATTCCTTTGTTGTAGGAATAAAGTGTTTTGGTAATAATTTTGTTATAGTGGTGCAACGAATTGTGTCTCTTGTGCTAAACAATTGATTTAAACTTTTTGAAGTGTAAACTTCTTTAGGCGCGTTGAACGATTTTGGTAGAGGGTAAATCTTTGGTTTGCATCATCGTGATTTTCCGAGGAACTCTCGTCATCAATACAGACAGCGAGTAGGTTTTTAAATGACGCTCTTGGATCTTGACTACCAGGCGCTTAGCAAATGTAGCAAGCAACCATCAATAAGTTCCTCTGCTGACAATCGTTCTTTCCCCTCCCTTTGCTCCGCTGCGAAACATTAGCTGCATTCCCATGACACTAGATCAGATCAAATCTCAGTAAAACAACGCTGGTTCAACTTTACAACAATTTGTCACGACTGTCTTGAAACAGCTGTTTTAAGAACAATAACAAAAGAAAACAGCAATACCAAAACGCCCATTGAGCGGTGATACGTCAAAATACGAAAATGAATAGGTAGTTATTTAGATTTGCCAACTATGTTCGTTTTGATAAAAACGTTTTGATAAAAAATGCTTGAAACTTGGCAGCATTTTAAGATCAGAAATAGAGCTAGAAATCGAGCTGGTTTTAATTTTGTTTAATTCAACGACCACGGGAATGCAGCTATTGAATGTTACTGTTTTTTTTCATGGTATATGTAGAGCTAGCTGTAGGCTAAAATAAAATAAATTTAAAATGTTTGATATTTGGTTTTTGTTTGACTGGCAGTGAAGTCTCTTTTAATGCCTCCATTTGACATCTTGCTACCAGGCAAACAAAAAACATAGCAAGCAAAGTGCTGTCTATTTTCCGCCGCCAATTCGGTTCATCCCCTCCGATGTCATACTGCTCTTCTCTGTTCGTCGTTGTAGTAGATTTGTTTGGTAATTGTTGTTGTAAATTAATTTCAGTGCAGCTACAGATCTACATATACATTGACAGAAAAACAGTAAATATCCTTCATGATTTCTATTTGAAGGAACGATTTGTCAGCAGATAAACTTATTGATGGCTGCTTGCTGCCATAGTAGAACTATACAAAGTAGTGTTAGGGCTTGTAGAGGATATTACTTATATTACTTGTTATATTAGTTGTTATATCACTTGTTATGTGAAAAATTATTTTCAATCAATTTCAATTTTTATGTTTCAATATTTTTTGAAATGAAAATTTTAGAATAGAAAAATATATTGTCCAATAAAGATATAAATTTTTTAAATAAAAGTTTTTATAAAATAAATATAATCTTTAAAAATAAAGTACACCAACCACAGGGCTGAACATAGAAGTAAAATATAAGGAAGCGGTGTAGTTGAAGTGAAATGAAGTATTTTACAAACACAGTGAAGTTGACACAAACACAAAAACATTCAAACAGGGCCGCATTCAATTATGTAGTAACCCAGTGTGCCAAACGGATCTGTTACGAATCCGTAACGAACTCACTTCTTCGTACATTTTGTCCGAAACGGATTGCGTTTCGCATCCGGAACGGATCCTTTTTCGTATGAAATTCCTCTCTCCGTTACGGACTTCAGTTACGAATCCGTTTCGGACTTCAGATACGAATCCGTTTCGGACTTCAGTTACGAATCCGTTTCGGACTTCAGATACGAATCCGTTTCGGACTTCAGATACGAATCCGTTTTGGGCTTCAGATACGAATCCATTTCGGACTTCATATACGAAACAGACGTTTCAGACTCTTTTTTTTTAAATAATGCGAACTCGCAACGGACTCGTTTGACGCATTTAGCTACAGATGTTAAAAATATAGGTTCTCTAAACAAGTTTGACGCATTCAAATTCGAAAACTTTTTGCAAGAAATTAAACGTAAATTAAAACAAAAAAAATATTTTGTAATCAAATTTATAAGAGAGTAGTGGAGGCTAGTTTAAATGGTAAAAAAATAATTCAAAATATCAAGTAAACGAGAACAATGTTGGTGAGTTCCAGGATGGCTCATACTTGTTTCTTCAAACAGCTAAACATTATTTTTCATTCAAGCATCCCAATAACTTTTACTGCTATAATGAGAAAGCGTACAAAATTCACGCAATTAAAAAGTTTCCGAAAAATATCTTTTGTACGGCTATCCTATAGTCACATTTAACTTGATCACTAATGATAATTATTTAAAAATTCTAACAAGTACTTTTCTTCGATTTGAAGGAGAGCTTGAGAAGCACGAGCCTAATGAAATAAAAAAGTTGTTTAAAATAAAAATAAGTACACAATTGTATTTCGTATCCCTAATCCACTGAAAATAAAATAAGAAATTGTAAAACAAATTTAAGAATGTCTTTTATGTTAACGTTGTGGTAATTTTTTTGACGGATTCGTAACGAGTTCATAACGGGTCCATCAAAACATAAGAGCGATTCCTCTCAAAAATACGAATTGCGTTTTCCATTTTTTCGGATCCGCTTCGAGCTCAGAACGGACTTCAGAAACGAATCCGTAACGGACTTCAGATACGAATCCGTTTCGGACTTCATATACGAATCCGTTTCGGACTTCATATACGAATCCGTTTCAGACTCTTTTGGCGGATTTGTAACGGGTTCGTAACGGGTCCGTCGAAACATTAGAAAGCGTAGTGCGTACTGACGGACTCGTAACGGGTTCGTAACGGATCCGCATCCGTTTTTGTGCACATTGGGAAAGAAAGGCGTAAATTATTTTTCATTTTTTAGATGTATGCTTACTATGCAATTTTTATATAGCACCTTTATATAATATGTTGCGTTACCAATTTTTTTTACAGAGAAAAGTATTGTTAAAATAAAGCAAAAGACATGAACTCAGAATAAGACTGAAACGACAAAAGTTACTTAAAATTATTTTTTAATAATTCATTTCAAAAAACTATTTTTTATAAACTATTAAATTGATATTAAAATAACACAAAAACTAAGCAACTAAAATACATACCAAATTAAACTCTTTTAAAATAAATAGTTTTGTGTAGTTTTTTCCGAACTGTGGGCTTTTAATTATTTTTTTTTATATAAAAATACATAGTTATAGCTTGCAATCTAAGGGCGCTAATCCACTTTAATTTCATGTCAAGTTTTCAAAGAAATTGTAAACAAATAAATAACTATTAAAGCTTATCCCAATATGAAAAAAAATTAAGGCACTTTCCACCCTAAATAATGAATGCGCTCATGAAGCAGAACTTGTGTTTTGACAGATGCTCTTCCTCAAAAATTGATTTTGTTTTTTGCTCGGGAAGGGCTTATGTCAAAAAACGACGCTCTATCTCTATCCTCAGCGACGAAAATTCCTTCTACACACATATAGTGTGTGTGAGTATAACACCACTTCCTTATCTTTTATTTCTATAGGGCTGAATGTGTTCTCTGTATAAGTGACCATAACTGTCAAACTCATCCCTTTTGATATATTTGCCAATTCTTGCTTTCATGTTGCATTCTCATTGGCCGCATACAGCGCAGGCAACTGTTGTGAACTGTAATGGTAGCGCTACGTTAGTTCACGACGTTTTTTGTTCTGAATGTGTTGCTACTCTACACGTCAGAAGTTTGATTCAATTTAATTTTAATGTAAATTTAATTCAATTGCAAAAGTTTCTCACTTAAATTTGCTGCGTTTATTAATTTAACAGTAACAGCATCTGACAGTTAAGCAAACAGTTGTGTTCATGTAGCATAAATTTGTTCGCTCGATTAAAAGGCGTTCGCTACTTTATCAGTTTTATTGATATGTACCATTCAGCGAATTTTTACACAACAGTTGCCAACTGTTGTCTGCGCTGAATGCGGCCATTGCTTGCAGATTTTGTATGAAATGTCAACTTCGTTTTGAAAGTTTCGGTCACCGGCTCTCCGCCCTAACACTACCTTGTTTTATTTTGCCATACTTGCTGCATTTGCTGAGCGCCTGGTAGCCAATATCCAAGAGCATGTATTTGAGTTTCATGACCAACACAAAAACATTTGTAGTTTTATAAATGTCGCCAGCATATTCTCTGACTGGGACCATGGTATAATAAGTAATATTATGGTATAAAAAGTAACATTTCGTGTTTCGACCATCGAATGTCAAACAAAAGAAAACAAAATAGAGAACGTGTGTCTCACATATTGGCCGCATTCAGAGGAGTCACCTGTTGTGAATTTATCATTTAATTGCAAAGGTTTCTCACCCAAATTTAAAAAAAACAGTTTCAACTATTGACTCCGCTGAAAGCTGCGTAAATGTGTGACACACTCTCTTTATATTGTTTTCTTTTGTTTGAAATTCGATGTTCGCAGCTCGTGAGAAAATAAGTAGTTATCAAGGCTACCTAATAATAGTTTTATCATGAGTGGGACTGCATCGTTCAAAAATTTTCTGTTTCTTATTTCAGCTACCATAAGCCTATAGTATCTTTTTTTAAAATATAATGCAATGATTATTGACGCAAACAGTGAAAATCATGTAAATGAAATTAAATGAAATTTATGTAAATACAAATGTTATGTACGTATAGTATACGTTGTATACGTATTTTAAGTGTATATTCATTATTTCAGTAAGTTTAATTTATATTTTTGTTTATGTTTTACTTTGTTTTTGTATTAAAACCCATAATTTAAAATAAAATGAAATGATAAAAGATGAAAATAATGTATATTAATGATGAACCGGATGTACGGATGAACCTAATCGGGGGCAGAAATTAAACTGCACTTTGCTTGCTATGTTTTCTGTTTTCCATGTAGCAAGATCTCAAATGCAGGCATTAAAAGAGATTTTAAGACCCATCAAGCAAAATATCATATATAAAAAAAAAGAAAATGTATTTTATTTTAGCTACAGCTCTACATATACATTGAAAGAAAAAAATTAAATATCCTTTTTGAGGATTATTTTTCAGTCAATAGTGCTTCCTGTATTTTCTTTTTATATCAAAAATATTCAATCTAAATGTAATAATATAGTTTGGTGTAATAATAAAATAAAATGCTATCTGAATAAAAATTATTTTGAAAGAAATAATCAAAGGCTGAGGGGGTGAAAATATAAAATTTTTTTTCGATTAGCATGAAAATTCTTATATAGCAGTAAGGCGGTCCGTGGCAGGAAAAAGTCTTCCAGCGAACAGTAATATTTTATGTATAGGTTTTCGCTTCGGTCGGCAGTCCCCTCACTGCTATACTTTTTTTATTAAAATAATAATAAATAATGCTTTCTCTTTAAGAAAGGTGATCGTTCCAATATTAACAACTACAGACCCATATCGCTCCTTCCGGTGTTTTCTAAAGTGTTTGAAAAAGCTATTAAGGCTCGTATCGTAAAATTTTTGGAAAATAATTGTCTTCTTAGTAAATGTCAATATGGCTTTAAATCTGGTCTGTCAACAGAAGATGCTCTTTTAAATTTTTGCTCAAATGTCTACTCAGGTTTAAACAATAAAAAGTTAACTACGGCTCTTTTCGTTGATATTACCAAAGCTTTCGATACAATCAACCATGATATTTTATTAAAAAAAATTGCATAATTTTGGCTTTAGAGGCTTAATATATAACAGGCTTGGCTCTTATTTATCAAATAGACAGCAGAAAGTGATGTTTAAATGTAACTATAGTTCTTCATTGCACGTTAAATTAGGTGTACCACAAGGCTCGGTGCTAGGTCCTATTCTGTTTTTAATCTTCATTAATTCACTTTTTTCTCAGAAG
Organism: Dichetophora obliterata; assembly: GCA_963920525.1. Classification (NCBI taxonomy): domain Eukaryota; kingdom Metazoa; phylum Arthropoda; class Insecta; order Diptera; family Sciomyzidae; genus Dichetophora; species Dichetophora obliterata. Next base: position 55,313,008 of record OY986439.1, read on the forward strand.
TTCAAAAGTAGTGCAAATGCGTTTACTGATGACATGGCCTGTACGTTTACGTGTAACTCACCATTTAACCTTGCTATAGATTTAAATCATGATCTGGCAGTTTTAAGCCACTGGTTTAAAGTCCATCGATTGGTACTTAGCAATAAAACAAGAATTATGTTTTTTAGTGCTTTAGCTAAAGAAGTTGCTTTTCCACAATTTTACTTTCATGATGGCAGTTGTAAAAAGTTTATGTCTAGTAAAGATATCTGTTCTTCATCTGATGTTATTCTGAGGCTTTTTGTTGCTCTTATAAGTGTTTTTGTATTGAACCTGTTAATTCTTTTAAATACCTCGGACTAATGTTGGATAACAAGATGAATTGGTCGGAACATACTCGAGCTCTAAAAAATTATCTAATGGCTGCCACTAGACATTTATTTTTGTTAACACCTTATTGTTGTTCTGAACTTCTCAAGTCAATTTACTATGGTATTTGCAGAGCATTTATTCTCAAATACCCTTCACCACACTGCATTTACAGTTCAATTACTTGCTTCCCGTATAACCTTTAGACAATCCTTTAATAATTCTGTAGTGTATGATTTTCTTAACGCTGATTATAATAATATAAGAAATGAACTGAATTCTTTTAACTGGGACCAACTATCAGCCTTGGATTTGGACGATGCTGTTTCGTTTTTCTATCAGAGTATCTTTTCCGTACTCGATACTTTTGTTCCAAAAATAAAAAAACGAAATAAACTATCTGAACCGTGGCTTGATCCCAATCTTAGGCAACTCAGAAATCAAAGAAATAGTCTCTACAAAATCGTTAAAAACAACGTCATTGTTAGTGATGAAGTAAAGGCAAGATACGCAGAGCTGTCTAAAGAGTTTTCAAAAAAGTCTGAAGAAGCATATAAACTTTACACCAACTTGATTGGTGAAAGAATTATTAACGACCCTAAAAAATTTTTCGACTTTGTAAAAGTCAAGCGTAAATCGGCCGGATATCCTACAACCATGTTTAAAGGTAATGTTTCTTCTTCTAACCCACAAGTGATCTGTAATCTCTTTGCATATCATTTTAAAGAAGTATTTCGTCCTCCTTCAACCCCAATTCGTACCCCGTTACTGTATCCCAACACGTCCCCTTTGGTTTGCACAGTCAATATTACACAAGAGGACATAATTAATTCTATAAATGAATTAGATCCCTACAAGTCTCCCGGTCCGGACCTTATTCCACCAATTCTCCTTGTTCAGTGCCTAGCTCAATTAATTACACCATTACATATTATGTTTAATAAGTCTTTGGAAATAGGTGTTTTTCCATCTTTTTGGAAGTCATCTCATCTAACACCAATTTATAAGAATAGCGATAAGAGAGCGATCGAAAACTGTAGAGGCATTGCCTTATTGTCAACTATTCCTAAGCTTTTTGAAAAAATAATATGTTCTAAGCTCACTGAAATAGTTAATCCACACTTAAATGAACAACACGGATTCCGCAAAGGACGATCAACCACAACAAACCTCACAATAATGGTTTCAGATGTTCTTAAGAACATGGAAAAAGGTCATCAGATAGATTGTATATATACCGATTTTAGTAAAGCATTTAATCGAGTTGATCACGTAATCTTAACTAAAAAATTAGAAAAATTCGGTATATCAGGTTCTTTGTTGAATTGGCTTATATCTTATCTTAGTGGAAGATCCCAACATGTTAAATTTCAGGGTACTCTATCTAATAAGATTATTGTCTCATCAGGCGTATCCCAAGGAAGTCACCTCGGTCCACTCCTCTTTAACATATTTATTGCAGACATATCTGAAGTTTTGTATGATATCCCACATCTCTTATACGCAGACGACTTAAAAATGTATTATGTCATTAAATCAGATGTGGATACAGTTTTCTTACAGAGTAAACTCGTATCCCTGGAAAAATGGTGTAATCAAAATAAGCTTTCTCTTAATGAAAATAAATGCTATGTTATAAGTTATTCCCGTAAAAAAGAAATGCTTTACAGTAGTTTTGAGCTAAATGGGGTTGAACTAAAAAGGACCAATCACATTGCAGATCTTGGGGCTATCCTAGATTCTAGGCTGCGCTTTAATCTTCACCTCGATCATATCACATCCAGGGCAAACAAGCTTCTCGGATTCATTAAAAGACGTGCAAATGAATTTAAGAACGTCTGGGTAACTAAAACCCTATATTGCACACTAGTGCGTCCCATTCTTGAATATTGTTGCACAGTATGGAACCCAAGTTTTGCAGTGCATAGTGATAGAATAGAAACTATCCAAAAACAATTCTTACTTTTTGCCTTGAGAGACACGTACAACCCTCGGGACTATAGAAACCTGCCACCATATGTGCACAGACTGAAAGCCATTAACTTAATGCCGTTGTCAACAAGAAGATCGCTACTGTGTTCATGTTTTATATTTGATGTCATTGCCCGAAACATTGACAGCGAATATATTTCCAACAAAGTAACAATTAATGACCCAATAAGGAGAACTAGGCACACAAGATTTCTATGTGAGTCACAGCACCACACTACTTACGCTTTCAAAGAACCAATTAATAGATGTTGTATGATATTTAATACTATCAGCGAGCACTACCTTCCACCTATGTCTAAATACATGTTCAAGCGTTACCTCTCCAATCACCTCTTTCCACCCTAAGCATCTATCCTTATCACGATCACCAATCACCATCCATACCTCTTTAACTGTTCCCTATTAATTATAAGATAGCACAGTAGCTTAATAGCCATATTTTCAACTACTTTGTATAAAATATGTAAGTAATAAGCTCCTTCTTTTTTTAAGATAGTACAGTAGCTTAATAGTCATATTTTCTACTACTTTGTATAAAATATGTTAGATATAAGATCCTTCTGTTTCTTTTCTTTTCTTATCTCCTTTTCTGTTTGACGTGTTCTTAAATTCATGTCGTTCAGGTGGGCGGATTACGCCCACTTCGATTAGCATGTCTTTGTACACCAAAACAAGGTAAGGGGTGAGAAAAATAATAAATAAAAAAAACAACCTGTTAGAATAAGTATAGTGCCTTGCTTGGCCAAAAATAAATAAATAAATAAATAAATTTTTCAATCCAAATTGGAATACGGTTTAGTTTGCTGGGGCGGCGCTTATGCTAACAAAATTACTCCTCTTTTTATATTGTATCTCAAAAACATGCAATACGTCTGATTTGCAATAGATCTCGCCGTGATAGAAGTCTGATTCTTTTTAGAACATTGAACATCTTACCATTAAAGCATTTATACTGTTTCAAGGTGTTAAAGATATTTTTTATCAAATCTGGGTATCTACTAAGTAGATACTCAGTAAGCTATAACTTAAGAATTAATCTTCAGAATCTTGTCACTGTACCACAGTTTTCACTTCAATTATTTCTGCAGTTTTATACTTCAGTAGCTCCCAGACTCTTTAACAGCTTACCTAATAGCATAAGATGTATTCGTAATAAATGTATGTTTCTTCGTAATGTTAAAACTTGGCTTTTCAGTCTTAATTACAATGATGTTGAATGTTTGTTCAGTGTTGGTTAGTAGTTAATCCTTTTTTGTTTTTTGAGCTTCTCCACGTTTTTTTTTCTCATTATATATTTATTTTTATTATATTTATTACACTTATTTTTTCTTTTTTTTTGTGATTTTTTATATTACCTATATATTTATTCTTTGAAACCACTTCACTTCACGTTATAATAATAATACGATTATGTTTAATTATTCAATTATTTACTTATGTAACTGCAATCGTCTCTAGTTCCTTGTGAACTATAGATTGCAGATCTTTTTCATTCCAAACTACAACTTCTATTATGTAATTAATGAATTGTTTGCCTATTTAAGTTATGTTGTGTATTTTAACGAAAAAGATATAATAAATGTTACTACTACTACTACTACTACTACTACTACTACTACTACTACTACTACTACTGCTTTATTCGTTTAATGATAGAAGAGCCTTTTAAGTTTTTTATATTTATTTAATATTTTTTTTATTATATTTATTATTATATGTAATATTATAAGATTATTATCTTATGTGATATATATCAAACTGATGAAATAAGTAGCTAATGAAAATATGTAAAAAATAAAAAAACAAAGACCAATGTTAATGTTTTTTGATTTCGAATAAAATATACATAGTTTTTTTCATTTTCAACAGCTTTTAATGTATTTTATGTACCAACAGCTTCTCTATAACGAGTTTTGGAGCGCTTTAGTCGAATCGACTAACATTGGTTATAACGTATTAGAAATATGATTGGTTATCCAGGGTTAAAGCAACAGCCTTTTGTTAGAGTAAATGCATAAATGTTGCAAATGCAAACCCATGCTTTTTGTTTTTGTAAAAGCAGCTAAATTTGCTTTTGCAACAATGCAACAAGATCGTTATTTACCCTATGGCTTATAAGCTACATTAATAATATTTGAGGCGTTCAGCGCCAGAATGGCTTAACCCAAAAAATTGCGAGCCGAGAAGAACAGCTTTCAAGAAAAGAAAAACAGCTTTCACTGCATTGCAAAATTAAATTTTTGTTATATTATTTATATACGCAGGTTTTTGATTTAATGCAGGGACCACAACTGTTATAAGAGATATCAAAAATGTTAATTTAAAATAGTTATTTTGCGACTTTTTCTAAAAAATTCAAATTTTAATTGTTATTTTTCGACAGAAAAAAAAATTCAACTTTAACTCTTACAACGTAATTTTTATTGTATGGCTAAAAATAACAAATATTTCGGACGCTTATTTTTTTCGACTAACTTAACTTTTATTTTTCAGTCAAAAATTAAAAATTAGTTTCCGACTTTAATTTTTTTCTGTCTTTTAAAAAAATCATTTACGGACTATTATTTTTTCTGTTGGAAATAAAAATACTTTTTGAGTAATTTCTTAGATATTGCAGTTAAATTAATTTTTTTTTTAAATTTGTGTAAATTATGTTGTATATTTTCCTTACATATAATTGCTTTTCCGAAAACCTCTAAAAAACTTGATAGAGAATACAAAAATCAAGCCCATTTTTCTTATGCTGGTTTTATAAAGGTTGATGTTTTAAGCATTTGGTTTTTGAAAATTAATTGGGGAAAAAAACAGAAAATTTGCATTAGTGAATAAAAACTTTTATTTGGAGCAATACATCAATGCCTGCTCAAAATATATTACTTCCTCTAATTAAACATTTTGTTCTATGTGTTGTGTATTCTGTAAAAAGCTATTTGTAAGAGGTTTTCGGAAAAAAAATTGTATGGAGGGAAAATATACGACATAATTTACACAAATTAAAAAAAAATATTTAATTTAACTACAATATCTAAGAAATTAAACAAAAAGGCTTTTTATTTCCAACAGAAAAAATAAAAATCCGTAAATAATTTTTTGAAAAGACTAAAAATAAAAGTCCGAAAATGATTTTTATTTTTTGACTGAAAAATAAAAGTTGAAAAATTACAGTTCAATTAGCCTAAAAATAAAAGCCCGAAATAATTGTTATATTTTTCTTGTCTTGAAGAAGCGCAAGTTTTGATTAATTACATATACAAATTTAGCTAAAAGATTTCTACTTGTATTATTAGCATTAAATTGAAATGAAAAATTACCTTTATCCGACCATCGCAGTTGTTAACTTTTCATCGCTTAATTTGCTTCATTAGGAATAAACGTACAAGTACAGAGTAAGAAAATAAACGCGTTCGCTTTGCTATTATAAGAAATTAATGCAAAAATATAGAACGAAATCACTAAAAAACAAAACAAACTAAAAAAACTAAAACAAAACTAAAAGCAATTAAGAAAAAAAAATTATGTCTCTGATGGGATTTGAACAGACTACTCAAGATTCCCAAAAAAATTAGAATAAATACTAACGCCTTAGCCAACTGAGTCATTCCTACTGTTATGATGGTGTGGAAATAATATACATAACAACATTAAGAAAATAATTTCTCAAGATTAAGTATATAAATACTGGAAAATTTTTTTGACAACTGAGCAAATTGTTTTCTTTTTGCAAGAAACTAAAATTTCTGATTTCTACTAAAGTTAAGTGAAATTCTACTTGTTGCTAGTAGCATTCAGTTGAGCTTTTTTTCTTCTTAATAAAAGTACATTATTTCTATCCGTGTAGAATGTTAATAATTTTTTCATTTCAAAAATATGCTAGATTTCAGCAAAAACTAATCAAAATTTGCTATTTCAATTTATAATAACTAAGCAAATACTTGCCTGAATTAAGTAAAAATATGCTTTTGTTGTTTATAATAAATTCAAGCAAGCTTAGTTATTATAACTGCAAAAGCAAATTTTTACTTAATTCAAGCAAATATTTGCTTACTTACTTCAAGCAAATATTTTTTTTTTATTTTTTTTTTTTTTTTATTGGTCACACTTATTATTATTATATATTTTATTGACAAAGTTCTTACAATTTATACAAGCCACAGAGAATAATTAAACTTAAAATGAACAGGATTGCATGTCTGTAGCTATGAGGGCTAGTGTCGACATGCTATCCAATAGTAAGAACAATTGAACAGAAATTGATATGAAAACTTAAAACTATAGCAACAACTCGGGATCAGCGGGATCGTCACACCCGACACTCCATAAGGGAATGCCCTGCAGATGAGATATAAATATTTCAAATTTGATATAAGTATAAATGAGTGAAACATGAGTAAAATTTTATAAGCTAATTAATTAATTAAGTGGGGAACAATTTAAAAAAGAAGAATAATTATTTTATTTATTTATTACAAAGTAACTTATAATTAAAATTAATAGTTACAAAGAAAAGGATACACAGCAATAGCAGCAATGGCCTTCAGCTGATCATTTAATTAAATACATTTTGTTTTATTATGATATATCATTAATATATTATAAGCAATTGTTATTTTAGAAATACTTATAAATACCTATTTTTATATTTCATGAAAGAGGAAAAAAGAAAAGAAAGAAAGAAAGAGAAATTAAATATTTTATAGTTATGTTACGAAAAAGAAATGAATTTAGATACGGTGGAAAATTTGGGAAGTTTTTAGGAAGCAGATTATGTTTTCAATGTTATTTTTGTTCGGGTTAGATAGCGCCAGAAGGGGGCTAGAGTTGCAAAATGCTTGATTGCGTTGGTTGTTGAATCGAGGACAATAAACTATAATATGTTCAATAGTCATAATAGCATGATAATTGCAGAATTGACAGAGATTAGATTCGGAGTGATCGATAAGGTATCCGTGTGTTAGCCTTGTATGGCCTAACCTAAGACGAAAGTACTTTCTCATATCGAACCTGCATAGCCCGATGTCGCATCTTGTTTTAAGATAGTTATCTATTGTTAGCTTAGTTGTGTTGATTTCGCGATACCATGTGGATGTGAGAGCCCATTGTTGGGTTTGTTTCATTTGGAAATGAGATTTGAGGTGTTTTGAAATGTCATTAGAGTTAAAATTCATATTTGAAGTGATTGGTGCTGAAGTTGCAGACTTTGCTACTTCGTCAGCCAGTTCGTTTCCTGTTATATTTACATGGCTGGGAATCCAAATTAATAATATTCTCAGGTGAGCTTCTAAAAGAATATTACGAACCAGGGTGGGGTAATATTGACTATTGTCAATGTTTGATATTGCTTGTATGGAAGATAGAGAATCACTGCATATAGCAAATTTACCAATATTTAATTGTGCGTACTTTACTGCTTCAAAAATCGCAATGATTTCTGCAGAAAAGACAGAGCTGTATGATGGTAGAAGTGATGTATGGATGATGTTTGATTCAGATGTGACGGCGTAACTGATGCAATTTGCCTGCATTGACCCGTCAGTGTATAAAAAGAAATAGTCGCTAAGATTTTCTTTAATTTCTTGGAATTTGGCTCGAAATAAGTGGGGTAATGTGGTTGACTTATTGTGGATGCATAACGAGGTATTTATAGTGGAGGGGTTGAAATGCCATGGTGGATAGTTGCTGTAAGGGGGTTTAATTGGGTTGTATGGAATGTTAAGATCTTCGCAAAGAGCGATTGTTCTACTTATTACAGAATTTGTGCTAGGGTAAATGTTTGGATTGCTTGTATTTTGGATTAGTTGAGAGTATGGCGAGGCAAGGCTATTAATGAAAGATTTAGAAAGGTTAGAGGTAAGAAGGTCTCTTTGGTCTTCAATACTTATAATGTTAGCTTCAAAGAAAATATTTTTTATCGGATTAGTACGGTAAGCTCCAAAAGCAATTCTGAGAGATGAATTGAGTATAGTTTTTAACTTATTAAGTGCAGATTTAGGCGAGAAACCGTATAAGAACAGTCCATAGTTAATTTTTGATAAAACTAATGATTTAACGACAGATATGATAGAATATGTGCTTGTATTGAATTTATAACTTGAAAGACACTTAATAATGTTTAGCCTATTTGAAAGAGACGGAAGAATATGTTGGATATGATCAAGCCATCTATATTTTTTGTTAAAAATCACACCTAGTATTCTTAATTGGGAAACTGCTTCAATTATAAAATCATTTGATCGTAAATTGCAAACGCATGCTATTTTTCGGCAGATATGTATTTGTTTACATTTTGAAATTGATAATTGAGCCCCAGAGTACTCGCACCAGGATTGAATATCACTAAATAAGCTGTCGAGGTTAATATCTACATTTTTCCGTTTGGTTAATTGTTTTATAATACAAAAGTCGTCTGCATAGGCACAAAATTTAATTTCTTTGTGTAACGAGATTATGTTACATAATTTGTTATATGCTATTAAGAAAATTATAACTGACAAGGGGGACCCTTGGGGGATGCCGTTAAACAACGGTAGCGAATTCGAGTAAGAATTACCAACTCTAACTTTAATCTGTCTTTTAGTCATAAAATTATAGACATAATTAATCATTTTAGGACCTACTTTCCAGTTCCTTAGCTGATCTAGGATTGTATGGATACCAACCCGATCGAAGGCTTTAGCGAAGTCTAAAGAGATAATAGATAGGTGTTTTTTTGTCGATAAAGATTCTGTAATCAAGGAGTCGAGGTATACTAGATTGTCTGAGACAGCTTTTCCTCTTTTAAAGCCCATCTGTTGACTATTGATAAGTTTGTCTGATAAGACAAACCACCATAGTCGGTTCGCAATGATTTTGTCTAAGACTTTTGCGCAGCATGGATTGAGTGATATGGGTCTATATGATCTAATTAATGTTTTATTTGCATTTGGTTTCAATATGGGTATAATAGTACTTGTTTTATATGATTGAGGAATATAATAATTGAATATATTATTGTATAGCTTTAAGAGCCTGTATTTAGTGTTTTTAGAGAGGTTTTGAATCATGAGGTATGTGATCCGGTCAACACCGGGAGTTTTTCCCTTAAGCTTTTTTAAAGACATGTCAAGTTCGATGAAAGTTATTTCTTTTTCTAGTAATTGGGCTCTTATGTTCGGTGTATAATTTGGTGAGAAGAGATTTGCTGATAGCTTTTTTACTTGAAAGAGAGGTGGAAAATTATTATCTGAAGATTCATTTGACCAATGGTAGCAGAAATTTTGAGCAATTTGTGATGAGTTAGTGATATATTCGTCCATGTGAGTGGGAGAGGCTATGCTTTGGATGTTTTTGGTTTTGTTAAGTCCACAAAAACGTCGTATGTTGCACCAAATTTTAGAAGAATAATTATATAATATAATAATTTGCCCAGTATTCAAGAGTTTACAAAAACAATTCATCAATTCTAAGAAAATCCAAATTCGCAATCCATGATTTGATTGATTTGATTAAGATATGGTTAACCTCAATATTTCTAATATTATGTGGCAGGTTATTAAAAATTCGCGGCGCAACAGAGTCATAAAAGTGACAAAAAAGCATAATTGAGTGTCTAGGGATGTCTACTAAGTTATCGCTATTTATCCGAAGTATGTAATGCGGGCAATTTCTAGTCACCAAATGCTTGTCCTGTTTAACAAAAAACTTCTTAACTTTATAGCAATATAAATGCTTAATCGGCATAATATTAAGTTCCTTAAAAAGATGTAAGCTACTATGAGTACGATGTTTTCCACAAATTCTTCTAATGATTTGTTTTTGAGCTATAAGAATTGGCCTAATTTTGTTGGTGTGGGTGCCACCCCAACAAGTTAACCCATACTCCAATTTTGATTGGCAAATGCCATAATAAATTGCTTTTAGTAGTTTACGAGCGCACAAGGATTTTAGACAAAACATACTCCGATTAACAGATAATAGATATTTTTTGATAGCACAAGTATGTTCAAGCCAATTCAGCCTACTATCAATTATGATTCCTAGATATTTAAAGGAGTTAACACTTTCAATTACAAAACAGTTACTATCACATTCAATATCATGACAAAAAGTAATTGCATCTTCATTTCTTTCACAATTTTTACAATAACACAAATATTTTTTACATTTGCCACAATGGTAATGCATATGATTAAAATTTAAGTCCTTACCACTAGGACTAAAATACATCAGTTTTGTTTTATCACTGATAGCCAGTTTGTGATGCAGAAACCATATTCTAAGCCACTCTAGTTTAGAATATATCTCAGCGCTGAGATTAAGTGGGGAATCACTAATAAAAGTAAAAGCCATATCATCAGCAACCGCCACAAGGGACATTTTGTCATGAGCTTTTAACAACGAGTTGATATAGATTAAGAAAAGAATTGGGCCCAATACAGATCCTTGTGGAACACCTAAGTTAATATTTTTAGTAGAGCTTAAAAAAGAACTCATCTTGACCTTTTGTGTTCGAGAATTCAAATAGGACTTGAACCAATCAAACATAAAGCCCCTGAAACCACATTTAAATACAATAGTTTAGGTAGTAATATCTTATGGTCGACTGTATCAAACGCCTTTGCAAGATCGACGAAAAGAGCTGCAGTGAACTTTTTCTGGTTTAAACCATTATAAATATTTGAACAAAAATTTAACAACGCCTCTTCAGTAGACAGGCCTTTCCGAAAACCATACTGGCATTCGCTAAAAAATTTAAATTTCCCAAGGAAGCTAAGCATACGAGATTTTACACATTTTTCAAAAATTTTGCTAAACACGGGTTGAAGCGAAATCGGTCTGTAGTTATTAAGCAACGTTCTGTCACCCTTTTTAAACAACATAATAACTTCAGCAGCTTTTAAATTAACCGGAAAATTACCATCAAAAATACTTTTATTAAATAAAAAAGCCAAAATATCAGCAAAATTTGCTTAGTTATTATAAATTGGAAAAGCAAATTTTTACTTTATTCAAGCAAATATTTGCTTAGTTATTATAAATTGGAATAGCAAATTTTGATTAGTTTTTGCTGAAATTTAGCATAATTTTAAAGTGGCTGAGAATCAAGCGCAGGTTTTGCTTAACCACAATACAAATTTAGCAAACAGTTTTCTCCGTGATGTTACTAAGTACAGAGCAATCGTTAAGCAATGCGTATTTGCTAAAATATTTGACCATATACTTAAAACTAAATTATACCTTCACGTTAAAAATGTTATAAGTGATTGTCAACATGGGTTTTTACCGGAAAGATCTACTTGTTCTAACTTAATGTTGGTCACAAATCACATCTCGAAAGCAATGGAACAGCATTCCCAGTTAGATGTTATATACACTGATTTCACGAAAGCTTTTGATATAATTGATCATGCTATTTTGCTGCATAATCTTAAAAAGTTTGGGATCAAAAACTCGCTTCCAGCAGTCTTTAGTAGCTACTTACAAGATCGAAAATAATTAGTCCAAATGGATTCATTTCTATCAAATTTGATAATTAATACAACTTCTGGGGTTCCTCAAGGTTCGCATTGCGGACCCTTGCTGTTTTTAATCTTTATAAATGATTTACCACAGTTTATAAAACATTCACACTGTCTTATGTTTGCAAACGATGTCAAAATCTTTTTCCAAGTATTTAATATATCTGACTGCATAAAAATTTATAACGATATTGTAAATTTACACAATTGGTGCGTTGGGAATACTCTCTTTCTTAATATTAATAAATGGAATATAATTTCCTTTACTATAAAGTCAATCCTGTTATATTTGATGATGAGATTAGTAACTATCCTTTGAATCGCAAAAATTAAATTGAAGATTTAGGATTATTATTTGACACTAAATTAAAATTTAATTCCCATATTGATTTTATCACTGCTAAAGCGTATTTAATGCTAGGTTTTATTAAGAGAAATATATCGGATTTTAGTAATCATTTATCTCTCAAAGCCTTGTATACGTCTCCTGTTCGTAGTAGATTGGATTACTCCGCAGTTATTTGGAATCCTTATTCACACTGTAACGTCAAATCGTATTGAAAGAGTTCAGATTGTTACCAAATATACTTTTTCTAAAATTCACTGATCAGATGAAATGCCTTCCAACATAGCGAGGCGCAAGCTATTAGATATGCAATCACTAGAGGATAGAATATCGTTTTTCTCCATTATGTTTGTCTATAAATTAATTAGTGGACAAAACGTTTGTTCTGCCCTTTCTGAACTTTTAAAAATGTATGTATCACCAAGAAATTTAAGAACTAACTCTGTGGAAAAATCAACTAGTTTAAAAATAGTTGAAAAAGTAGTTTTTTGTCAACCACAACTAGTTGAAATTCTGACTTTTTTCGATAGCACGAACTAACATATTTTGTATGGTGATGTCCGCTAAATAAGTCAATTGACTTTCGCCTGCATATGTTTTCAACTACTTGTTATATTAGTTGAATATAAATTATTCTTTTAACTACTTTAAAATAAATCAACTGAAAACCCCATATATTGTTAACTACTTGTTAAACTAGTTAAATTTAAATAAATTTTTTAACTACTTTAAAAGAAATCAATTGAAAACTAGTTAATATTCCACTTACTGAAGATGAATTAAAAAAATGAAAATTTTAAATTTCTATACATCAAAGAGACCATTTATTTTATTGTTTTGAAAAAAAAAATACTTCAATGCATATTAGTGAAAGCCTGAAGTTACTAATATTTGATGAAATAGCATGGTTAAATATATATAAACTTGTAATCTAATAAAAATTTGCAATAAAAACATGTCAAAATCACAGTAGTTGTCGCCTTAATATAAATCAAAGTAGTTTTTAAACCACTTGTTTTGAAGTAGTTTTTCAATTACTTCATATATAATGCAATAAAAACTATTCAAAATTGAAGTGGATACCGCGTTAATATAATTCAAATTAGTTCATAAACTAATTTATTTTAAATTAGTTTTTTAATTAGTTGTTTTTAAAAACAAGTTAGTTTGTTCCTATAGGGAACCGTTTATTTTTTTAATCTACACATGCAACTAATTATGCATATAATGCACCAGTCGCAAGCTGCTTATGGTTATGTAATAATATTTCTCATATTTTAAACTGTAATGTAAATGTAAATCGCTTTAGATTGAACTGATTTATCCTTTTTAATTAACTGTTAAACATTAAATGAATTGTTACTATCGTCTGTAAGATTTTCAATCAGTAGACTGAATAAATAATTAAATTATTTTTAAGTCATCCCGTGTCATCACCCCGGAGACACAGATTTATCTCTGTCTAACTAGGTCATTCGAAACACTGTGCGTCGTGCTGCCGTAAGTTTTTCAAAACAAGGATATGCTGCTCATTTGGCTTTACTTTGTGAATCTTGGAAAGGCAGAGCAAGGCAGCACTAAAACTATTATTAAATGCTAAAAATATTTACTGCAAATATTTACGAAAGTTTATTACAAATATTTACGCTTTCCTTTTCCTTTTTCATTGTACGAAGACCTTTTCGACACCGAAACTTATTTTTATTTTTAAACATGCAATAACAATAGAGTTCAGCTACTACAGCATCTGAGGTAAGTCTGCTTTTCTGTTGTTCAGAAGTAGTTCGTATGTACATATAATGTTGGTTTTTAAAAAACTATTTTTATTTTAATTATTTTTCTTATAATTTTTCTTTTTTTTTTCAGAAGAAGTTCGTGTGTATTCGTTGTTTTTTGAAATTATTTTTATTTTAATTATTTTTTTTTATAATATTTAAATAACTAAACCTAACAAAGGTAATTAAAGAACTAAGAAAAAGGGAACGCAATAGTAGAGCATTAAATTGTATTTTTGCTGAAGATACTTTAAATCTTATAAAAAATAAACCCTTTATTTTGGCATCATAAATATTTGCATGTTTTTTGTAAATAAAATTAATGCCTTATTTGATCAACATCTTCCCCTTTGTACTGCTCGTTGTGTTAACAATTTATGTCCGTGGTCAACATGTTAACTTGACCATAGAAAAATGTAACCAATTTACTCTGACTGTAATCAAAACAGAACGAATTCTGTCAATATTATAAGCAATTTTTAGTTTTCCAGCGTATCGGAATACGAAGTAGCCAGGTCTATAATGAGAATTAAGTCCAGTGCTCTTGGAGAAGATGGTATAAATATTAGGTTTATTAAAATGATTTTGCCTTACATTTTAAGTCCGTTAACGCACATCATTAACCACTGCTTTACTAGCTCGTCCTATCCTAAAATGTGGAAAGTAGCAACAATTATTCCCATTGCAAAAAAAGTTAGAGCATCTGAACCATCTGATTTTCGACGTATAAGCTTGTTATCATCTCTTTCTAAAGTCTGTGAGTCACTAATGGCAGATCAGATCTCGCATTACCTTTGCGTTAATAAGCTCCTGTCTCCCTTTCAGTCTGGTTTTCGTTCTGGTCATAGTTAAAATCTTAGACGACATTCGAATATCCTTTGATAAAGAACATCTTACATTACTCTGTCTCTTGGATTTTTATAAAGCATTTGACACTGTAGATCATTATATATTATGTTCAAAGCTTGAATCATTATTTTGCTTTTCTTCAGCTGCAGTCAATCTTATTAAAAATTATCTAAAAGGTAGATCCCAAGGAGTAAAAATTGACAGTAATTACTCGAATTATAAATACCTTAACAGCGGAGTGCCACAAGGCTCAGTTCTTGGGCCTCTTCTCTTTGCAATTTTTATTAATGAAATTTTTACCATTCCAAACAATGTAATAATGCATGCATATGCGGATGATCTCCAGCTTTATATATCTCGTCCTATTGGTCTCAGCGAAGATATTTGCTTCAGAGTTAATGAAGATCTAGATGCAATTAATAAGTGGGCGATAAGTAACAAGCTTTAACTAAATCCATTAAAATCTTTTGTGTTGCCAATTTCAAAAAGTCGTTACTCAGTTGAAGATGTTCCTGCCGTTTATATAATTACTACACTACTAAAGCCTGTTGAAAAGATAACCAACCTTAGGTATCGGATTAACACATCACTTTCATGTGTAGACCATATTAACTATGTTGTAAGCAAAATATACTTTGTCTTAAGAAATCTGCGAATGACTGCTCAGATCACACCAACAGAAACTTGTCGTAAACTAGTAATACAGTTGGTTATGCCTTTAATAAATTATTATGAAGTGGTGTTTAGTAATCTAGACTCACATTCGTTACATAAACTGCAAGTGGCGTTAAACTATGCGACCCGTTATGTGTATGGTCTCAGAAGATTTAGCCATGTTACTGGTCTAAGCCATAGATCGGCACTCCATACCACAATTGTGGAAAACCAATTCACACAGACGCTTACGCTCTTTCGTATTTTGCGCTCTTTCGTTCAACCACACAGCGCAAAATATGTTATTTTGTTCATTCGCCTTTGAGCCACTGAAGTGAGAACATCGTGCGCAAAATGGAAGCTGAAAATATATGCGAAAAATTTTTCTTATTTAGGAATGCCTTTAATGAAATGCAATGCTTAATTTGTTACACAGCATTCAAAAGTCCACGCGAAGACGCTTTTAAAAGGCATTATGAACATTCTCATAATGAATTAACTAAATTGAATAGAGTTGAAAAATATAGGATTTTTAGGGAAAAAAGAGATTCTGTGTTACAAAAATTCAAGTTATGGCTTTCT
Source organism: Dichetophora obliterata (assembly GCA_963920525.1). NCBI lineage: Eukaryota > Metazoa > Arthropoda > Insecta > Diptera > Sciomyzidae > Dichetophora > Dichetophora obliterata. The sequence continues at coordinate 55,329,048 of OY986439.1, forward strand.
GATATGGAAGCAACAGATAATGAAATGAACCATCTGGAAACCCAAAAGAAACTTAAAGTGACATTGTCAACCATAATATCTCTTCATATAGCAAAACATGGCAGACCTTTTACTGACGGAACTTTTATTAAGAACATTTCCACTGATATTTTGAATAAAATAAATTATAAAACTGATGTTGTTTAATCCATTCCCTTGTCCGCGAGAACCATAGCTCGACGTATAGAACAAGTAGCTCACTCTATTGAGTTTGAAATTTTGAAAACGGTGAATAACTGCAAATATTTTTCCATATCATTAGATGAGAGCACTGATATTAACGATCTGTGTCAATTAGTAATTTGCATCCGAAGTGTAAGTTCTGAATACGTAGTTTTTGAATCAATGATCTCCATGGAAACATTACATGGAAATGTAACGGGAAAAATTTTGTTTGATATTCTAAATGAAAACGTTTTCTCCAAATTAGATATGAGTAAATTAATTGGAGTGTGTACGGATGGTGCTAGCGTTATGGTTGGTAGAAATGATGGATTTGTGGGTCAATTGATAAAGCACGGGATCGAAATGTCATCTCTTCATTGCATCATCCACCAGGTTGCACTTGCTTCAAAGTTTTTGAGCACATTTCCTGCCATGAAAACAGCAGAGAAAATTATTAACACAATAAGAGGAGGACATCATTCTCTAACCCATAGGAAATTTGTTCAATTTCTTAAAAATACCGACGCCGAACATTATGACCTGAAAATGTTCACAGAAGTAAGGTGGCTCAGTCGTGGCGATTGCCTTTCCAGGCTTTTCGATCTAAGGGATAAAGTAATGCAGTTTTTGAAAATCGAAAAAATAGATAATACTGAACATTTAATAGATGCTTTACAAGACAATAGCTTTAATTTGGATTTTGCATTTTTAACAGATATAACCAATTTCGTAAATAAGCTAAACCTTCAGCTTCAAGGAAAAAATAAGACTGTTTACAATTCATACAATAGCATTTTTGAATTCAAAACAACACTATTTTTACTTTTAGCTAATATTCAAGAAGAAAATTATTCAAGTTTCCCAAGAGCATCATTTTTTGAAAATATTACAAGCGAACAAAAGAATGAACACATTGACATAATAGAAACCCTTATAAATAATTTTGAAAAGAGATTTAAAGACTTTGAAGAAATGCAGCCGTTATTTAATTTATTTGAAAATCCTTTAAAATGTGATGTAACGAAGTATAAATTCCAGATTCAATCTAAATTGATAATTCTCCGAACCGAAATAGAAATGATCGATGAACAGCATATTGTTGAATTCTGGAAAACCATTGATGGCAGCTTTTACCCAAAACTAAAAGCAGTTTCTTACAAACAGTTAGCTTTTTATCCTTCCACCTACTTTTGTGAACAAATTTTTTCCGACCTGAAATTCATATGCAAGCAGCGAAATAGATTAACTAATTCTCCTCTAAAAAGCATTCTTTTAATAAGAAACTGCGATAACAAAATTAACATTTCTGAACTTATTAATAACATACCTTTGCCATAGTATGTTTGAAATAGTTTCATTAAATCACTTTTGTGTGCAAGTGTACAAATTTTAAAATCATATGCAGCATAAATTTTTTTCACTGCAGAATATTTGCTCTCACCAACACACACTCAGTTTGAGTTTTGCCGACCTCTGGTCTAAGCACCCGAATTCTAGGATGCAATGTAGAACATTATTTAAAAGCAAGAAATTGTATATTTCTGCATAAGCTGATACACTCAAAAACTCCAAACTATCTATATTGTAAACTTCTGTTTTGTTTATCAGCCAGAAGCTTAAATTTGGTAATTCCTCCCTTTAAATATTTAAATTCCTCAAGACTTTTTTTCGTAAGCACCATTAGATTGTGTTACTCTTTGCCAAGGTATCTTAAATCTATTTGCAACGCACAAAACTTCAAGCAATTAATATCTGCACATTTTTCTTGAATTCTCGTTTCTTTTTTACTTTCTCTCTTCTTCTCATTTAACACTTTTCTATTTAATTTTTCATTAGATATAAGTTTGTGTGGATTTTATTATTTCGATTAAACTACTTTTAGAATTTAACTTACTTAAGTAATTTTTAAATGTCAATTTAATAACTGTTTGTTTCTTTTTCATTCTGATCTTATGTTTGTTCGAGATATATATTATACTTTTTTATTATACGCAAAAGAATAACTATTTCTTATGTACTAACATATGAATAAAGCCAAATTTAATTTAAAAAAATAAAACCCGTGCGAACAAGGCCGCTGGTTAAAGCTAGTATCAAACAATTCAATACTACAATTTATATTTAGGTAGCAAACTACTTTGGCAGCACTTATTTAATATATGACAGAGCACCTGAATTACAAACTCAATAGACAAAAATGTAAATGCTTTCGCATTAAAAATTTATGGAAATGCTTAAAGTGCAACTAAATAACACTGAAACGCAAAAAATTGAAAAGCAAAAAACCAGCAGCACATTTAACAAAGTTTCATACATTAACTATAATGCCACCTTCCGTGACTTATGTTCAAATAAATTTATTTTATAATTAACATTTTTTCCTTTTTTACGTTACATAGCATATCTGTGGCCATTTTTTTACATTGCACATAATTAAGTACACGAGCATTTAGGAACATTTACGTAAGTGCATTTACAAAACAACAATAAAAAACGAAAATTATGCGCGATTATCCTTCGTTTCCGAATGTGTTCCGTGTTGCATCGTCGCAGAGCATAAATAATGAGCACAGCGTTGGTGGAAGTAGCACTGGAGCAAATTTAAATTTGGCCAGTGGCATTAGTGGTCAGCGTAGTGGTGGCACTGGACAGCAACAAAAACAACAACAACTGCTACAACAACAACAACAACAGCAGCAGCTGAAGCAGTCATTAGGAAATACCTTAGCGTCCGCGTCGGTGATTACATCGAGTACTGGTGAAACACATGCACAACAATATCAACAACAACAACAACAACAACACCAACAGCTACAACAAGTGACGCAAGAAGCCATCGAATTTAATTATCATAATGTCGGCAATAACAACAACAATAACAACAACAACAATAATAGCAGCAACAGCAGCAATAGTCACAATAATGGGGCCACTTCCGTGCGTGGTGGAGAAGAGCAATTGACGTATGCAGGATTGGCACGTTCTACTTCCGGCCTTGGTAATGGAAATCTACGATTGCAGCAACAACAAGAACAGCAGCAAAATACTAAAAATTATCATAACAAGGCCGCAAACAATAATCGCAACAGCAGCAATGGCAATGGCGTAATTAACACCATTTCCGGCAGCATCTCTGCGACTAGTTGCCAAGAAAGTAATAATCATCATCGATCACTCTCATTGGCCAGCGATTTAAATGCGAGCTACAATAGCAGCTCATTAATAGATCTAGATACATTTCCGGCGCCGAATGGCAGTGCGACACATGAGCGGCTGCGCGGCAGTAGAGCGACAACACGCAGCTGCGCAGAAAAGCAGGCTAAGGAAATGGTATATGAGGCACATCGACACCGCAGTGTATTTACAGATTCCGAACGGAGCTCCAATAGCTATTTGTGGATTCTGACACCTGTTGCGGCCAGGTATGTTAAACAAGGTCTAAGACTTTATTCCAATATTTTACAACTCATAAATTCTTGTAACTGAAATGGATTTTTTTTTTGAAAAAAAATATCAACCATTAACTTGATAATTAAACATGTAGCAAATTTTTACTTTCACAAACTCTGTATTTCGGAGTTATTCCGATAGCTCAGAATATTGCAATACTTTTAATATTAAAGCTTACAACATACATTGCACTTTCCACAATCATCATTTAAGTGCTTCAAAATAATTTTGCTCCATTTTGGCCAACATATAAGTTGATTGTTTCACACCTTTTAAATGTTTTCTATGCACGTCTCTCCGACGCTCTAGCTTTATTTCTAAGAGCTCTAAATGTCTTTAGCAGCAAAATAATTTGACAGTTTTTGTAGCATGAAGCTGAGATACCTCCGTGTTCTATTCTTCGTGCATCTTCATCTAGACAATACCACAAACTTAAGAAGTTTCTTTTTTCTGGTAACGTGAACCATTTCCCAGAGCACGCAATGAGCTCACAAAAATAAAAAAAAAATAAGAAACACCTTCAAGGAAATAGTTTGATGTTAAGCTTATTACTAAGCACTATGCTGAAAACTGTTTTAGCATCCAGTGATGCAAGAAACAATGCCTTTAGTAGTCCATTTCGTGTTATGTTTCTACACTTAAAAAAAGAAATGGTTACAAATTTTTCAAGTGAGCTCGATTTTAAGTGTTTTGATAGAAATTAAAAATATTTACAGTAGAAAATAATGACAAACAAATTATTGCAAAAAAATAATTTGAATCCTTATAAGAGACTTAGCAATTTTTTGAGTCGCTTTAGCAAAAATTCCTGTTCTCTTAAACTATTCATATAAAATTGATGAAAATTTGGGAGAATAGACAAAAGTAAACGCATAGGATAATTGATAAATATTTTAAAAAAAAAAATTCTTATATGACGCCGAATTTGATGAGGAAATTAAAAAAAAAAATTATCAAAAGAAGCTTCAAATATTAAAGGTTAAGAAACCGCTAAAACATTTTTGTGCTCGCACTTTGGGTTCACATAAAATGAAAATTTTAAGCTATTATAAGCAAATAAAATATTTGTTTGCTATTTTTAACAGTTCCTTTCAGACAGCAGGACTTAAAAAAAAAAATTTGTGAAAAGAAGTAAAAGATAGTGAAAAGGTTTTCTATTAAATAGTTTTTTATACAGGGTGGTTCATTTAATTTTTATGAGCAGTTAAAAAAATGTTAAAAAGTGTGCTATAGTTATGAGATGGAGTATAGTAATCTTTCACTGAAAAAAATAAATGATAAAGACGCCTCAAAAGCTGCTTTATCTCATCAAACTAAATGTACTCCATAACATTCGACTATCCTCAAAATAGGAAAAGAATTCAAAAGAATTCAAAAGAATTCGCCAAACAGCATCTAAACTGAAAAAATCAAGGGGAAAATGTGGTTACGGATCTAAACCGAGTAAAAAAACGGGGAACCCTTTTACAACTTTGACTGAGAATGCAGTAAAAATGGTCTTTTTTGCTGACGGCAACAGTCGCATTATGCCTGGAATAAAGAATTTCGTATCAATTCGTACTGACGGAAATGAAAACTTAAAGCAAAAAAGGTTGCTGTTCAATCTCAATGATTTCTAAAAGCAGTTTCAAAAGAAGTTCCCTCAACTCAACTTTCGCTGTCTACATTCAGGCAGTTAAGGCCTCGAGAATGTACCCAGCAAACCAAAGTTTCCGAATTCGTAACGAATTCGTTACGAATTTTTCGAAATTATTCCGAGTTCGACATCCGAATTCGTTCCAATTTCGTAACGACAATCGTATGGAGGGGTTGACACGAATTCGTAACGAATTGTCGTAACGAATTCGAAAGGAATTTTAGGAACGAATTCGTAAAGAATTAGAGTATCGTATTCGTAACGAATTCGTAAGCAATTGAATTATCGTTTTCGAAACGAATTCTTTACAAATTCATTACAATTTCTTAACGAATTGTAGCACCGAATTCGTAACGAAATGAAGAATCAAATTTGGAACGATCTCTTAATGCTTTTTGTACCGTATGTAATACAAAATTAAATAACAATTTTGAATCAAAGTTTAGTTAGTGCTTAAGATGCCCCAGACTATATGTTTCGTACAAATGAAATGCCAAAAATTACAGATCCTTTGCAACTACTATTACGGAACATATGTAAATGTAAATCTGACATGTCGTTTGTATTTGCATCTGTAAAAATTAAAATTAGAACCATATTTTGTATCATCTGTTTTAAAGAAAAAGTTGTTTAAAATTAAATTATTTTACAAATGCAAAATTATTTAAAATGCTGCTAGGCTCATGGCCTACCAATTTTTTTCAACTCGAAATATTATAAACACCACAATTTAAATTTGAAAATTTGATTTCCGAACTCTTTCGAATTATTCGGAAATGTTCCGAAATTAGTGTTGCGAAATAGTTACGAATTCGTTAAAAATTCTCGAAATAGTTATGAACTAATCGGAATTCAGACAAATTCGGAAACTTTGGTTTGCAGGGTATTTTTGCTGGCAAAAGTGCTACACAAAACGTGTGCGTGTGCAAAATACATCAAAATATAAAATTAGAATTATGCGACCTCATGAAAGAACTAAAAATAAAAAGAAGTTGATGAAATCAATTTCACTTCTACGTATCATAGTTTAATTGAAAATTCAATTTAAGAAAATACATCGTTGAATTGGTATTTTCGTAATTGCAAAGAATGTCTGAAAGCTGACTTCGTTAAAGTAGACTTATTTTAAAAATATCACGAAGAAAAATATGAAAAGGAAGATAAATTCACCCGATTCAAGAGCACAGACAGGTATCGCAAGATATCAGAAAATCTTTTAAAATAAGATATTTATAATATTATTTTATAAAATTAATGAAAATTATAACTAAATTTAATATTTTTAAAACACTTTTTACAAGTTCTTATTTCATTTAAAAACACAAATTGCAACTAAAAAAACGAAACTATTTTAAAGCACGAACTTTTGAATCTTTTAAGTATACTAGCTGATATACCGGGTGTTACTCGAGAGTCACTTATATAAACATTTTAACATACACTTCTCGATTAAATGGTTTTTGAAATCGGGAATTTTGAAAAATATGTTGAATTTTATTTGAATTTTATTTAATTTTATTTATCTACCGTTAGAAAGGTAATTGAACGAACATTAATCCAAAAAAGTTTAGGAAAATTTTTGTTGTTGGTGGTTCCATCTCTTGCGGTGAGCTAATTGAATTCAAAGGGGTACGAAAAACATATTTTAAAAATTAAAAAGAATTTTTATATTTACTTAATCTCAAAGCAAGCACATTTACCTTTTCAACAAAATAAAAATTATGGTGGGACTCAATGCGTCCTTGAGATATGGACATTTTAACGTCTAAACAAAGATTAATATTAAAAAACATATTGAACTTTTTAACAAAAAAATTTTAATGAAATATATTAAAAACAGCGGAGTTATTGGCATTAAAAGTAAAAACTTTGATTTTCATATAAATTTTTTCTCATTATTAGCTATCAATGTTTTATGAAAATTCGTTGTGCTAAAAATGATTGTATCTACTAAAATTACTATTAGCTGAGTTTTTTCATTGGAGATCAGGATCATATAATCGCATTTGCAAGCAAATCAAAAACAACAAAAAGTCCAGCAAGTGAGCTAGACATTTAAATTAATACAATTCTATGTTTTTAAGTGTTAATGACGCTAGATGCCGCTGCAACTGAAAAAACTGGCAGTACTGCATTATTTTACTTTTTAAAAGTTTGGTAGCAATAGCATTGTCGCAAAATATTTCGCAAAACTTATCTGCTGGCTGTATAAGAACATCAGATATTCTTCTGTAAGCAGAAAATAGCGCCACCTGTCTGTAATCCCAAACGTGTGGGGTTAAATTTGAAGAAACTTTTGAAAAAACAGTATTCAGCTTTTCACCGCAAGGTGTAGGTATAGTCTGTACCCACACATCTTACAAAGGTGGCGCCATCTATCTGTGAATTTAACACACAGATCAAAACTAATGAAATAATTGTGCTGACCAGATGCGCATATGTTTTATTATATCGCCACATAGCTAAAACTGATTACATGAAAATATTAACTTTAACAGCATTCTTATTCACAGTCATTTTTTCGATAAAGTTGTGATATATATACAACATTTAAAGTACCATTGATAAAGAACTAAGTGACAACGGTGACACAATAGTGAGAAAAAATAGAGCCAACACAACAAAACAAATTTAACAGGAGGGGGACGGGGGTTGGGGAGGCAAAAAATAAGTAGATCCACTATAAAGAAGATTTTATATAATCCAAAATAATCGTAATTACTTCAGACACACAACTGCATTCTTAGAGAGATAAATGGGGACGTTCAAACTGTACAGAGAATTCTAACACAAAACTAAGTTTTATTAATAGTCTGGTATGAAAAAATAGATTTTTAGCCATAACTTTTGATTGGAAAGAGATATTGGGGTAATTTTTTCACATAAATTATTTTTGAGACTTGACTTTTTTGTAAAAAATATAAAAACAATATTTTGGAAAAAATAAATTTCGCGAAAAAAATCAAAGGGGGTACCCTTGTTGTTTTGATGACAAAAACAGTAAAATAATTTTTGCGCTTAGCTGGAAGAATTTTTGCAAATAAATGCTATGTCATATGAAATGTAGCCAGATTTGCTGTTTTTAATTGATTTCATTTTTATAACAACAACAATTTTTGAGTCATTTTTTGAGTAAAAAGTCAATATTTTGGACCTTCTTTGGCATACTCATAAAACATATATACACTGACTTAACGGTAGAGTTCAACCTATTTTTGCGAAGTGATTTTGTTGAACTTTTGAACAAAAAAAAAAATTTGAATGAAATATATTAATGGACAGTGGAGATATTTACATTGAAAGACCAAACAGGAAAAGCAATTTCTCAAATTGACCAAATTATTCTCAATTTCAGAAAATGGCTTACTCTCAGAAAACTCATAATACGAAAATGAAGTTTCTAATGTCAAGCAAAACATTCTATTAAAAAATTGCCTATTTGAATCAAACAAAAAATTTTCAGTTCAGTTCTGAAGTCAAGCAAATAATTCTAGTTTTCAGTAAATTGTTTACTCTTACATCAAGCAAATTTTTCTGAAATCATGAAAAATTGATTTCTCAAGCCAAGCAAATTATTCTAGTTTTAAGCAAATTTTTTGCTTGAATCAATTAGATTTTTCTCATTTCAGCCAAATATCACACTTGAATCTAGAAAAATATTATAAAGTTTTGAGCAAATATTTCTTCAATTAAGCATTTCTTTTTTCTTTATATTATTTGTTATAAACTTGTTCAATTCTAGGAAAATAATGATTGAATCAGGGACCGAAAATAACTGTTATTTTACAATTTTCAGATGAAAAAGGCATAACGAAAAAGTGGCCGGAGGACTTTTTTAAATATACCATTATTATCGTAATGGCAGCAGCTTCACGAATATTAAATGCCTTTTAAATTTTTGGCTGTTACTATAAAAATTAATATTAACTGTTATTTTTTGCCTTTTATTTTTTCAGGCAAAAATAACTGTTACTTTTGACTTTTATTTTTTAGGTCAAAAGTAACAGTTATTTTGTGCCTTTTATTTTTTTCGGTCAAAAATATCAGTTAATTTGTATTTTTTCAAAGGCCGAATAAAAAACTTTAAAAACTAAAAAGTTTTATAGCTCAAAATGAGCGCGCTGATGAGACGATAAAAATTGCATAAAACTTTTTTTGCCGTTCAAGTGGCCTTTAAAAAAATTCTAATTGCCTGATATTTTTGACCGAAAAAATAAAAGGCACAAAATAACTGTTATTTTTGACCAAAATAATAAAAGTAAAAAGTAACAGTTATTTTTGCCAGGAAAAAATAAAAGGCATTAAATAACTAGTATTTTGTCGGAAACAATAAAAGTTAAATGATAACTGTTAATATCTGACTTTTTTGATAAAAACCATAACCGGTACGGTCCCTGGATTGAATTGATCAATTAGAATGCTGCGTTTTTTTCCTTTGTTCATAAAGACACTTAAAAAATGTTTAAATATTTACAAGGAAACAACTTTTTTGCAAAAATTTGTATGCCATTATTTTCTACTGCTCACTTGAAAAATTTATACCCAACTACAAATAGAAGTTTCTTTTTAGGTACAAATTGATTTTATTTGTTTATACCTAAGCTAGCTGATATACCCAGTATTGCTTGGTAGGTCGTATAAATAATTATTATTATACTATATTTGCTTTTAATTTATTGATTTTTTACTAAACAAAAAGATAAAAGTACATCTTTTGCAATCTTCGCATATATTAGTTCATTCACCATTTTTACATCACCATTTAAAAATTTTAAACAATTTAGGATTAAAAAATTGCTTATTATATACAATACTTTTGGAAAAATAATATCAGTGCTTAAATTAGATCTAGTCTTCTTCAGTTGGTATCAGTTCATAATAGAAGTGCACGGTTCAAAATCTTAACTTTTAAATTTTTAACTTTTTTTTTATTACATAAAGGACAACACCTAAAAAAATACTTTTGAATTTAAAGGAAAAGTTGAAAATATAATCACATCAACTTAAAATCAAACTTGTCAATGACCATTTCCTAATTTGAGCCCAAGTCCTCTCGTCTGCCGATCCAATATCTTACCCACTCGCCTGTCGCAGTTGATAGCAAATTTTTTTATTATTTTTTTTGTTCTATTTTTAAATTAAGATTTTCAAAAAAAACATTGTCTGATCATTTTAAAATTTGTTTAAACATTTTTTAACAAATTCTTTCTACAAAACCTTAAAGTCTTATCCATTCGTCCAACTCAGTTGTAAACAAGGCTGCGCTTATTTTGCATCATTACGAATGCAAGTGAGCTTTCGGAAACGTGGGTCATTCTTAAGATTTGTAAAGCTCGAACTATTTCCTAATTGTAGCATTTGAGCGCGAGCCATCTTTACAGCTCCCGTTTGCGAGCCAGAAGCTGTGTTTGGAACCGATCGCGAGCAACAAAACAAGGCTGACATTTTTAAGTAGATTTAACATATTAAAAATACAATATCGGGAATGTTTTAAGTACATGCTATATATAGAGTAGAGGGGGGTAATGTCGTGCACTCAACTTTAAAGTGCTCGTAAAGCCGTACATGACAAGCGAATACAACGAGTAAGCATCCGATCGAAAGATAATTTGGTTGGTAACATTTATGTGTAACAATATTCGTGTAGCATGAAATCGTGTTTGTAGAAATTAAAAAAAAAATGTGCATGACATTACCCCCCTCAAAATTTGTGGGGTAATGTCGTGCATTGTATTGTAAAGGTATCAGAATGTGTGAAAAACGATAGGTAGTGGTTCGATTCAAGAAGATATAGCATTATTGTTTATCTATTTATTATTGGTAATTATAAGGCAATAAACACAAGTCCGAAATATGATCAAAAAATACAATTTTATGAAAAGAAAAGTGAAAATAGGCAATTTGCTATATGAAACACGGAAAGAAAAACAATATTTTTTCAAAAAGTGCTTGACATTGAGAAAAAATTTTGGAAAATTTTATTTTGATTGTAGCGTTTTGTTATGGCTTCACGACTCCCTTGGCACACTAGGGCGACCGCGTTTTCTTCCCTTTTCTTTTCTGTATAGTGCACGACATTGCCCCACATCAAATGCACGACAATGCCCCAAAGGTCGTTTTCAAGGTTGACTTCGACAAATCGGTAAAGAACAAAAATTTTTTCGACCACAATACATCTTTTTTTTCGGCGGAATATTTGCTTTAAGAAAACACTTACCTGGCATATTTTCCTGCGAGATAAATAATTTTTCAGATCCGATAAAAAAACACTTTCGTCGTCCCGAGAACGTGCGCTTTTTAAAAAACGTCGCACTATTACCCTTACACATGGATATTGCTAGTATAGTATACATGAGCTCTGTAGGTCAGTAGGCCCATACCTTACCAACGGCTGGTATATCATTAAATTTTTTATGCTAAAAAAGCCAGTGCACGACATAACCCCCTGCACGACATTACCCCTTCTACTCTACACTTAGAAAAAAGTTTAACTTTAAAATCAAAAAACAAGTTTTGTTTTAAAAATCTAGAATTTCCTTAGAACTTGCATTAATTTAAAAAAATGATGAATTTTTATTTAAAAGTAAAAGTTTTTTTTATATATATATTGTTTTAAAAAAACATTACACACTCAGAAAAAAGCATACTAAAATACAAAGAAAATGTACTCAATATTTTAGAAAATTTTACATGTTTTATTTATAAATATTTTTTTTTCAAATAGAAATTTTTCTTAAGAAGAAATAATTTTTTTTGAAAGAAATAAGTAAATTTTTCTTTGGAAATTTATTTCTTTCTTTCAAAGAAAATTTTCCATTTAAAAAAAATTCCTTGGCGCTAAACAAGTAAAATTTTCTTAAACATTAAGTGAATTTTCATTGAGTTTAGTATGCTTTTTTTTCTCAGTGACGAAAAAGTTATATGGGTCATTATTTTGCAAACCATACAGATTTGAACAAAAAATTACCGACCCAATTTTGATTTACATGAAATTTTTTACGGGTTCTATATCGAAAAAAAAGAGACACATGTTCGATAATTTTTTTTTTTTTTTAATAGAGGGCGTTAAAAGCTTTTCGAAAAGAAAGCTTGCATTTTTGTGGTAAATAAGAAAACTGTTTAAAATTAAATTTTTGGAAATTACATTATTGATACATAAACTTTAAATAAGCTTCTCCTATTTAGAGCACTGGGTTTGTCAAGAAAATTTTTATAAGTGTCGCCCAGACTGATGGTAACTTTTTTATTAAAAACAATACGAAAATTTTCAACAATATTTATATCTTACAATACGCACTTGCTGCTTTTCTAGATATAGCAGGGGCATTCAATAAGGTCCTTCCATGTGCAGCCACCTCGGCCTTGTCGGAACTGGGGGTGGAGGATTTTCTCGTGAGTTTCATACACCAGCATCTGCTCTTGGGCAGGGTGGCGAACTCAGAACTGGGGATCCTCCACTCGCAGGTTTGTAAGCAGAGGCACTCTGCAGGGAGGAGTTTTGTCTCCACTTCTGTGGTCCGTGACGGTTGACCAGCTGTTCATGGAGGGGGAAGGCTACAAGGTTGTTGCTTATGCAGACGATATTGCAATCATTTGTAGCGGAAAGTTTCCCCAGACTCTCTGTCAACTCATGGAGAGAGCACTCTTAATTCTCTCGAGATGAGCATCCTCGTGTGGTTTAAGTGTAAACCCCGAGAAAACAGATCTCATTCTTTTCACTAGGAAATATAAAACCCCCAACTTAGAACCTCCGCGTCTGAACCGCACGAAGTTGCTCTTTAGCGACAGCACGAAATACCTAGGAGTTATTCTTGATACATAAGAAGCTTATCTAGAATGTTAACATTAAGAAACGTGTTAAAAAGGCAAACATAGCACTATTTGCCTGTAAAAAAGCTATAGGTAAGAAAATGGGTTTTTCCCCTAAAATAGTACGCTGGATTTATACAGCAATTCTCCGCCCCATACTAATGTATGGCTCACTGGTATGGTGCAGAGCCCTTGATAAGGCAACCACACTTCAGAATTTTGCAAAGGTGCAAAGAAGCGCAGGTTTTTGTATTACGGGAGCACTGTCCTCAACACCAACTAGCGCCCTCAATGTCATGCTTCACCTTCCTCCTCTCGATATCTTTGTCAGGGAATGTGCCAACACAGCAGCCCTGAGACTTAGAGAATCTGGTAATTGGATAGGTAACAACTGTGGCCACACAATTATTCTGAACTCGTCTGCACCCGACAAAACAGACTACTGTGTGCCGTGCTTAAATCTTGAAAATAACTGTGTAGTTTTCATCCCTTCACGGCTAGACTGGGCAAACAAAATCCCCCTTTAAACCTCTGCCAAAGAAAAACTTCGGTTCTTTTTTAGTTAGAGACAACTTTTTTGTTTCATTTTGAAGAGTTTTAAGAAAAAATAGAAAAAAAATTATAAAAAACTTCATATTGCTATACACAATTTAAATTTCCAAATAAATTTTAACCATATCTTACCGAACGCTTAGCGTGTTTTAAGCAAAACCATCGTGTTCTAAGTCAAATTTTACGTAGAAAACGCTTTTTTATCGATGGAGAAATAATTATTACTATTGTAAAAAAAATTAAATAAACTCGCAAGGTACTTGACAAGGTCTGCGCGCCAGTTGCAAAGTACACCTCATATTCTCACCTAATACCGTTGTTCTCTGTATTATAGTATAATATAAATTATGTAGTGCCAAGAGCTTCCAATTTTGGGACTCAAAAGTAATTTCGAGATTTTAGAAGTACCTTTTATAAGATCCCACGATAAGTACCGGGATTGGAAAAACAGACAAAAAGTAATTTATTTAACAAAAAACTTTTTAACAATAATAAACCATCTTCAAAACCACTACAAAGTAAAAATAACTTAAAATTACTTTTCACATTAATTCTTGGTAAAATTTGGTAATTTATTTATACATATTCATAAATTGGAAATGTTATTATTATGATTTTTTTTTTCTATTTTGTATTATTATCATAAATACAATATATTAATTTATACATGAATATAAAACCTTTAAAGCCGGAGCGTTAATTTTAGAAAAGTCTGATTGTATTAGCGCCAACTTTAAAGGTTTCATATTCATGAAGAAATTAATATATTTATGATAATAATACAAAATAGAAAAAAATTATATAAATAAGATTTTTAATTTAATAATATATATAAATAAATTATCAAATTTGACCAAGAATTAATGTAAAAAGTAATTTAAAATTATTTTATTGCCCATTCTTGTAACGAATTTTGGTGCCCTAGTGTCAATATTCAAGATACAGTGTTTTTCTTATAGTGACAAGCCCTTTCAAAAACTCCGCCTACTTTCTTGATTGTGTTTTGTTATAATTCTACCTATTCTTGTACCGAATTTCCGTACCCTAGTGTCAATATTATTCGATTTACAGTGTTTTTCTAAGTTTTCCACTTCCTTTGTCGAATAACGCTCACTTTTTTCCATAATTTGTAATAATTGTGCCTACCTCTGTACTAAATTTCAGTACCCTAGTGTCAATATTAACTGAGATACAGTGCTTTTCTAAAAGTGGCACGCCCTTGTCTATTATCGCCCACTTTCTTCATAGTGCTATGTAAATGTTCTACACATTCTTGTAACGAAATGTATTACCCTAATGTCCATATTATTCGAGATAGAGGGTCTTTTTAAAATTGCCACGCCCTTTTTCCAATACCGCCCACTTTCTTGACCGTAAATTTTCATAATTATTCCTACCCTAGCCTTTATTAGCCTTTATTATTCCTAGCCTTTTACGAATAACGCCCACTTTCTTGCCCGTAATTTGTAATATTTTTTCGTACCCCTGTGCCGATTTCCAGTACCCTAGTGTCCATATTAACTGAGTTGCAATATTTTTCTTATATTTCCACACCCTTCTGTCTAAAAACGCCCACTTTCTTGACCGTAAATTATCATAATTATGCCTACTCCCGTACTTAATTTCAGTGTCCTAGTTTCAATATTATTCGAGTTACAGCATTTTTCTAATATTACCACGCCCTTTATCACATAACGCCCACTTTTTTGACAATAATTTGTAATAATTGTTCCTACCCCTGTTCCTAATTTCAGTATCCTAGTGCCAATATCTTATGAGCTACAGCGTTTTTCTATTATTACAACGCCCCTTTGTCGAACACCGCCCAATTTTTTAAACGGGGACCTCCGGGTCCAATGTTTCTATCTGTTGACAAAAAATTGCTGCAATTGGGCTAGAACTTTAGGAGTTTTCGATGAACATACATTTAAAAAAAAACAAGGAAACCAACCAACTTAAGAACCTCCAACTTAAGAACCTACTCCTTTGAAGTCCGTTAAAAAAATAGAAATCGTGTGCAAGATATGAAAGTTAAGATATTTTTTTAATAAAAAATTGTCCAAAAGAAATTTTAAAAAAAACAGTTTACTTAAAATTTTTATAAAAATTCAATTTGTTTTATTTCTTCTTATATATAAAGGATGAAAATATATAATTTATTATATATATCTAAAGTAAAATTCATAAAATTTATATTTTCTGGCATAATAATACTAACATAAAAAAGGTAAATTTTTTGATATCACTGAAGTCTTTGAAAGGTGAATTCTTTTGTAGCAAAATTTCTAGCAGAAGAAAAACATCTCTCGAACTCAACACTAGTAGGTGAAATTTTTATCAATCATATCATATGCTTTTTCAAGCAGATTACCGCGTGTGCCACCATTTAAATATATTTTTATTTCATTTTGAACATTTCAAGTAAATTTAAATTTTTTAAAAGTTTTTAATCGAGTGTCAAATTTAAGTGTTGCATTTTTGCAATTTGAAGGCAATCCCGGGATCCCGAAAATTTTGGGATTTTAGGCCTTATTATCCCGGGATTGTCGGGACAGGAAAAAGTCCGAGATCCGGGATTGGAAACCTTATTGGTAAATGAATCCAATCTCACTTCAAATTAGTCTTCAAGGCAAAAATCACGAAAATCTCAAACTTTTGACGCCCTCTATTTTCAAAAAAAAAAAATCCTCGAACACGTGTCTCTTTTTTTCCCGATATAGAACCCGTAAAACAATTTAAGGGCAAATCAAACATGTGGCTGTCAAATTTGTGTTCGGTTTGTAAAAGAATGACCCATTTATTATAACGAACTAAGAATTTAGCAATTACACAAAATCGTTATAAAAAATAACTCATCCAAAAAAAGCAACTTCAAATTTTGTCTTTTTGGTTGAAATTAGTGAATATTTGTTTTTATGGTTGAAAATTTTAATTATTTTAGTTTAAAAATATTTGTATATAA
The DNA here is from genome assembly GCA_963920525.1 of Dichetophora obliterata. NCBI lineage: Eukaryota > Metazoa > Arthropoda > Insecta > Diptera > Sciomyzidae > Dichetophora > Dichetophora obliterata. Next base: position 55,345,661 of record OY986439.1, read on the forward strand.
GAAATGCGATGATTTCAAAAATATCAGATAGATTGAAAATGTTGATCTTTATTTGCGAACAGTGTAAGAGTAAATGCGTTTAAATATGCATACAGTTCGGTGCAACTAATTAGCAACATAGCAACAGTGATTAGAAAATTTGGTATAAATACGATTTTTTGTACAAAAACTTTGAAACTTTTTACCAAGTGTTTGTCTATTAATAGATGCATTCTAAGTGTATGCAGATTTATTTAAATTAAGATAAGGGTAGTTAAAATTTGTTCATAATATTGTTGTATAACCTAAAGAGGTCGTGCATATAATTAACAACGATTTTGTTTTATTCGAAAATTGTGTTTTATTTGATAACAAAAATTATTATTTTGTTGCAAAACCATTATTTTCAATTACTGAGAGGCACCTGTGTGTTATGGACTCAATTAATTTTTGACAAACTTCTATTGTAGAGCTTCCCACTCCTGCTTAGCGATTTCGTAAAGCTCCACAAAATTTCCAACTTTATGCAATCTAACTTTCCTTTTTAATTGCTCCCACAAATTTTCTATTGGATTAAGATACGGACTGCATGAAGGCCAGTTCAATAGAGCTACAAATTTTTCCTCAAACCAATTTTTTGTGGTGCGCGCTGTGTGCTTCGGATCATTATCCTGTTGAAAGATCCATGTAACAGGCATGTGGGCATCAGCAAAAGGTAACATTACGTCATTTAATATTGAAATATATTGGAATTGATCCATAGGACCTTCAATTTTGTGAATAGGTCCAACACCACGCCACGACATAGCACCCCAGAGTATAATGCTTCCGCTACCATGTTTTAAGGTCGGATGTGTATACTTGGGGTCAAATTTTTTCGAACGTGGACGACGAACATAAGTTTTTCCATCTGCCACAAGTAGAATTTTGCGACCACAGATTACTTAAGACACATTTTTTACACGACGACGTTGCAGCGATACTGATTTGGAAAATATTTTGTGGGAAAAGCTTGTAAAAATTCCTAGGATACTACTTTACCACTAGGTCACAGAATGTGGTAACGATTTATCAAGTGTTACCTTTAAAAAATGCATCACTCATCATTCATCAAGATGTACATTTTGTAACAATTAGCTAATTGCGACCCAAGTTATTTAAAATGGTGGACGCAAATTATTATTATATTTAAACATTTTTTATTAATGTATGAAATTGTTGCAATATTTTCTGAATTCAGCTTGCGCTTAAATTCTTAAGAAGTTTTGGCTGTTATTTTACCGAAAATCTTCTTTCCCATCTACATTTAGCTCCAAATAATATCAAAAAACACTTAGGGCCGTTTTATTCACTTTTTATAATTCGAGCTAACTTGAGCAGTTTCAATAACTTTTGTTAACTTGACTTTTCCTGCAACTTGAGAAGTTAAATATTTTAATTTCTCAAGTTAAAATTTCATTTCATTCAGTTCAAGTTGACATTTTATGTGTTGAAGTTAAGTCAAGTTATAAATATTTAAGTTATAAAATATCCCAGGGAATTTTTTGATATTTGATGGGAAATGATAAAAGAAATGACTTTTATAACTTATGAAATGGAAATTTGTTGATGTTAAAGGCAACACAATGTCAAAAAATATTTTGTTATTAAAATATATGTGTGCAGAATAAAAACAAAGTGATTTCCAAATTATGGGGAGTTTTCAGTTGACGGTGTTTCGAATTAAGATATGTTTTAATTCACTTCGTTAAATATCGAAGCATACTTTATATGTAGTTTAAAAGACATGCGCTTTCATTAACATTTTAAATTAACCTGTGTTACTATGGCGTGTTTGATATTTTTAGTTCTTATTTAAAACATTATATAGTTCTTTGACAATCGAAAAAATGGTGTTTATAATTTTGTCTTTGTATTTTGATAACAGAGGAGGATAAATTCGATTCCTTTAAAATATGGTCGACGGTTAATCTGAGTTAATCGGCTGGACCAATTTTAAATTAGCTTGCTTTTATTTCGTTTATTAACATGAAAGCCATGTATTCTATTTTTCTAAGAAAGCGACTTTGGTACCTTCTAGCAAAACCAATATTACAAAAATGGTTTCTTTATATTGACTACTAACTGAATTATGTTAAAATAAACCCGACTATGGTATATAATAAAATAGCTTGAAAATAAATAGTTAAAAATTTAAATTTCTTCCGCTTAAGGATCTAGAAACCTACTTTAAGCGAAATCTTTATTATAGCTCTTTTATTAGAAAACTGTATTTAACCGCTTTTTTATTTATAGAAGAATAAGTTGATTTTTTTTAAAGTGATTTAAAATGAATTGTTTTATTTTATGTTTATCTTCGTCAAACTAATATTTACTAAATAAAACAAAAAAAGTTCAATTTCTGACTTAAGTAGAGATTTGTGATTTGCAGGCTGCCCGACATTATTTTTTGGTGTCAACTTCCAACATACAGAGTAAATAGAGCTATAGTATTTGCACCAGGTCTGTTGAAATCCTTTCAATGATGCAAATTCAGTCACTAGAGCTGTTAAACATAAAAAGGCATATACAAAAATTAAGTAAGTGAAATTGAAAAGATTCATCGGAAATGGAGCCTTATTTTGGGATACCTTAATTTACTCTCTATGCACTACTACTTTTTGAAAATCGAGTGACCATCTAACTGAAATTGACAAACTTCATATTATCTTTAACAAATGGCTCCAGCTGCACGTCGAAATTTCACATTGCAAAAATGTAGGTACCGACTACTCATAATTGTATACATAATAACAGCACTTTCATATCACTACGCATCGAAGTTTCTTTTGACCAACTAATGATTGTAATCTTTGGAGCTGACATCGATCAGCGGAAATTAAACCAGGTCATTACGGATATAAAGTGCAATTCAAGCCCTTGCAAGGACTTTGATAGATCCTCTTTTAATTGTTTTCTGCGTGTTATTAAATGTTTGAACACGAATGATCAAGATCTAGATCTACAAGTAATGCCGACTCCGAACGGCTTGCGTACTTAAAAAGCTTTACTTGGCAGTTATTACTCTCCGAGGTTTATTTAATAATAAATATTAATTGAATAAAATAAACAATCTGTCTTAGAAGTAAATTAAACCCCTGCCACCACGGTTCTTAGCATATCGCAATTTTAACGGTTAGCGGAACCTAAATCTTTAATATTGTGCATAAAAAAGTTGTAGTGAGCTGTATCGGTTCTAGTCATATAAAATAATACGTGCTTCAAATGTTTTTATAGTAACAATTTTGCTGTCACAGCACAAACGTGAAAACTTGTGAATGAAGCGAAAATCACAAGTTACACCAAATATCTCAAGTTAGACTTTATAACTGGTCCTATATTTGGAAGTTAGAGAAATCACAAGTTCACAAAAGTTATCAAACGAAAGTTATATCAAATCTTCAATATGTCAAAATATTTCTGAGAAATTCAAGTAAATAAAATGGAATAACTTTTGAAATCGAATAAATCCCAAAGTTATTCCAACTTCTCAAGTTAAAAAAGTGAATAAAACGGTCCTTAAGATTATGTTGTACTCCTATATATTATATAAATTTTAATTATAAAATAATTATATTTATGGCTGCAAAATGTAAACAAAACAAATAAACAAAATTAATTTTTTTGCAATTGGCAACTCTGTAATGCATTTATATATAAATGTGTATACTAAAATGTGAAAAGTCACTTCAAAGTAATTTTCACTAACACAATGTCGGCATTGTGTTGCACCACTTTCGAATCATAGTGGTCTCTGTAACGTAACCAATACGTAACATCATGTCAATTTTGACACAAAAATAAACGCTACGACGTCGCTGCAACCCAAATGTGGACCATCAGTTCTAGTTGGGGAGGATACTTTGTTTATTTTTGTTTCGTCAGAAAATAGTACCTTTTTCCATCCATTCACTGTCCAGTAGCGATATTTTTTGCAAAATCCAGCCTTTTTTCTGTTACGCTCAGACAGTAAAGGCTTCTTTCGAGAAACTCATCCAAAGAGTCCATTTTCTCGCAATGGTCTTTTTATTGTTTATTATCTGCACCAAAAAACAGAGACTCGAATTTCGTTAGCTGTCTTTTGGGGAAATTTTTTAGATTCACGAACTATCAGTCCATCTTCTCTGGCAGTAGTTTTACGGTCCCTGTGTTTTCGGGGTAGCTTCTTCACAGTGTTATTCTTCCTCAAATATTGAATAGCATTGTGACGTGGTTTTACCAAAGGCTGAGGTAAAACTCAGCCGCTCCAGGGTCCTGTGAAAAGGTCCACTAACTCTCACAAATTATTTTAAAAATAAAAGACGCAGGGTTTTCAGTAATTCACAAAGTTACTTTATTGAATACGTTATCCTTATTATAACCTCTTAGTTATGCAGCTTCGGGTAGTCGCTAGCGGGCTTAATAATCAGTTGGTAATCGCTTTAGTACTCGGTCATCAGTTGGTAATTACTTTAAAAGCCGGTAATCAGTTGGTAATCGCTTTGGTAATCGGTTGGTAATCGCTTCGGTAATTGGTAATCAGTTGGTAATAGCTTTGGTAATCGGTTGATAATAGCTTCAGTTATGAGTAATCAGTTGGTAATAGCTTCGGTAATCGGTAATCGGTTGGTAATCGCTTAGGTAATCGTTAGTCCGTTGATAATCGCTTCGGTAATCGGTTGACAATCGCTAAAAAGGGTTGCTCCGTTATTTCTAATGCGAGAACTGTAGACGCCATGGTGGCGGAGCAGCGAGTGCCTGCGCCGCAGTCCCGGTTATAGGCCTTGCGGTCAACCGGGGTTGTGACGTGGCAGTGAGTGCCTGCGTCACAGTCCTGGTGATAGGCCTTGCGGTCAACCGGGGTTTTAAACACCATTCTTTTGAACATTTTTAAAGAATTTGCAATTTGACCATACGATTGTCCATCATTATGCATGTCGGCGATGATGGCCCTGGTGCTTTCGTCACAAGATTTACTTCGACCCATTTGAAAAGCAGCTAAAAAATACGTGAATTTAAATAAAAAGCTTATAATTTACTTTTTTGTGTCCAAAAAATTAGCTGACAGAATTAAAAAAAGTGCGCGTTGTTAATTATGTGCACGATAGCTTTCTAACTCTATTTCAAAAAAAGCTCACTGCTTATTAACTAACGATACTAGTTGACAATTTTTGACACCTTATCGATAACAGAGCTGCCATCAAGAGAACACAATGACAGTTTATGTGCTACGAGATGGAATGTACAGAAAGTAATATCGTTGCTAATTAGTTGCACGTAACTGTACATATCTGAATATTAAAATATTTTTTAAAAGTTTGTTTGAAAATAAATATTGCGTTCAATTTTAAAACATTTTGATATTTTTCAGTGTATATATTTATGTGTCTACCTAAATAACACACACACACCCCCGCCCCCCTCTAACACTGCCTGAAGTCCTAGCTACGCACATGATTTCTGACACCTATTATTTCAGTAGAAATTATTTCTGTTTTGCAGTTACTTGCGACAATTGAAGTGTAAAAATTTAAAGTTGGCTTGGCACCAAACTACTTTTGGTAGAATAGGACGAATTTCAGACAACTATTTTAAGTGTATCCATTCCTATCATAGCTTATTCCAGCGCTGCAATTCGTTATACCTACCAATGCACCTGCCAGCGGCGATCTGCTGCACTCGCAGGCCATCATCTCTGCTAGCTTCTTAAATCGCATCAAATTAGTTGAAGTCAAAATCTTGCTGCTCGTCTCAGTTTGAGTTATGTTGACTATGATTTAGTTGCATGCAACAATAGTTGGTCGTTGGAGAAGCATGGCACGGTCAGGCAAAGTGATGGCATTGCGTGTTGTGCCATCTTTTGCACCAGATACAAACATACCTCTCTGCATTGCTTAAATGCTTGACTTGTTTGAATGTTGTACACATGCATTACAACTATTTAGAAATTTTCATTATCTATTTTCATGTCTGCGAAAATAGATATAGCGAAAGTGGCGTACAGTGAATTAAAAAAAGAAAAATGTAGAACTAGGAACTAAAGTGGCAATAAAAGTAAAGAAAAGTTAATTTTTAAGTACATTGAAGTCGACTGAACTTGAATTCAAAATATTTTAAGAAAACTTAAGAAAAAAATAATAGTTTTTGTTTATTTATTGTATGTTGAAATGCCGTTGTAATTTAGAAGTAATTTTGCGTTTTTGAAGTTTTTTTAATTACTCTTATCACTTGAAAACCAATGTACCGATTTTGATATATAATATAACCATTTTTACTGAAGCAAAAATAAACAAATTCTTGTGGTCCATGTGATTTTCATGCAATTAGTCTTCTGTTCTTGATGTCATAGAGATGTGTCACAAAGCTATGAGTGATATGTATCATAAGCGCAATCACTTAAGCCTATTTAACCTCATGTCACAGCAATCATTGGAAATTTACTTTTGCTTTATCAGTGCTCTTAAAATATTTGACATGAAATATATTCAATTTTTTGTCAATAGAGCAAAGTACATAAATCTTGATTTTATATGAATTCAATAAGAATTTTTATGCATAATTAAAGAAATTAGCTTTTTTGAATTAACTTATAATATGACGATGCGATAAGGCTTAGAATTCCAAAATATTTAATGTAGGTATTGAAATGAATATAAAGATTTTTTCCAATACGATATCGAAACTTTATTGCTTAATTTAATTATCATTACCGGGTTTGTTGGGAAGTTTCAAAAAATATCTGTTTTAGCCAGTTTTTTACAAAAGAAATTTAATAGAAACAAATTTTCTATCAAATTCACTCAAATGAATGTACATTTTTTTAAATGCTTAATTGAATTAAACAAAAATCAATACAATTTCTTGCTGTTAATCAAGCACACAGCAAATGGAATTTCACAAGTTTTTCTCTGTTGCTGTATTAAACTATTATACGATTAAAGGTAAAAATGACAAAAAAAAAAATATTAACTATGAAATCAATTTGAAATTCATGAAAACAACTTCAAACTCATTCACGCGCAGTTCAAGTTCGGTTTCAAGCACAACAACAACAATAACAACAACTGTTGATAGCCCTTAACATGTTGTGCAACATTAGTTGCCACTGCTGCAAACTTTTTGCAGCAACTGGAGTGAATTTAAAAAAAAAACCCATACAGAAATTCAAAGCTATGAAAAAGTTGCAAAACGTTTTCATTTCACTTTGAAAACATACAGTTAAGCAATTAGCTTTAATTTTAAGTTTTTTTTTTATATTTCCCCCTGCTTTATTTCTGTGCTACCAACTAGAAAGTTAAATGGAGCAAAACTTTTTGTTGGTGTAAAAAAAATCATCAAAACCATAAAAAGTAAGTAAATTTGTAATGATGGGGTTGATGATGTTTGTAATAACGATAACTGTGTTTATGATTTTGATGATTTGCTTCTGATACTGAAATGGCTAACAGTTGAATTAAAACATATTCTTTATAAAAATATAAAAAAGCAATTTGTCTGTGTGTGTGTTTTTCGCTATAGACTATGCAAGTAAGCTTTCAGGAACGTAAGCTCGACACCCAACTAAATTGGTAGTCCAAAAATAGTCTAAGGACCGTTTTATTCACTTTTCATAATTCGAACTAACTTGAGCAGTTTCAATAACTTTTGTTAATTTGACTTTTCCTACAACTTGCGAAGTTAAATATTTTAATTTCCCAAGTTAAAATTTCATTTCATTCAGTTCAAGTTGAAATTTTATATGTTGAAGTTAAGTCAAGGTATAAATACTTAAGTTATAAATACGATAGCTTTCTATATTCCATGGAATTTTTTGATATTTGATGGGAAATGAGAAAAGAAATGACTTTTACAACTTATGAAATGCAAATTTGTTGATGTTGAAGGCAACACAATGTCAAAAAAATATTTTGTTATTAAAATATATAAGTGCAGAATAAAAACAAAGTGATTTCCAACGGCGCTACGTGCCACACAGCCGAAGCTACACTCGATGTTTTGCGCCCTGTTTTTGAAAATCGCATTATCAGCCGCAGATCTGATGTCGTTTGGCCACCTCGGAGCTGCGATTTGAAACCGTTGGACTATTATTTGTGGGGTGCCCTCAAAGATAAGTGTTACGCCGACAAGCCAGAGACAATTGACGCTTTAAAGGACAATATTCGTGAAGCCATTGGTGAAATACAGCTGCACACAATCGATAATGTGCTAAAAATTGGACCGATCGTGTAGGCTACTGCATGGCCAGCTGAGGCAGCCATTTGAATGAAATTATTTTTCATTATTAACCGGAAGGATTGTACTTTCAAATAAAAAAAGAAATTTGAGGAAATGTGCAGTAGTTTTCTTTATAGTATTTTCAAAAAAAAAAGTTTTTTGGCGGACCCTTTAGTATTCAAGTATACATCGTTAGCTGAAATGCAAACGGCCCTATCTAATATTTTCATTATTTTACAGGAGAAACAATATACTGTATAAAATTATATATATTACTGTTTGTAGAGCAATTTTTTTCAATGTTACTTGTAAAACACCGACAAATTTAATTTAAAAGAAAAATATATATTTTTTGAATATTTAAAAAGTAATATTAGTTACGTCCTTTTGACTTCTGCTTTTCTGAAACAAAAAGCCCTAACTACAATTACCATTTTTTAGTTATTTGTCAGTAACTATAAATGTTAATATATTTTTACTGAAGTAAAATATTGCTGTAATTTAAACACTCAATAAAGATGGGTTCAAGCTTAAATTTATTTTTAAAACAAAATATAGGAAAAATTATTTAAGCATGGTATTTGACAAGCTATTAGAATACAATTATTTTAGATTTTTAGCTTTTTGTCTGCATTTATTTGAATGATTGATATATGAAATTAATCATTAGCTAGGTCAATTTTTTTATGTTCTTCGCATGATTGAGAATAAAGTTCATAAATCTGTCTGTATGTTTTGAAATCTGCTTTGAAATATATTTTTGTCGTATACGGGTTGCCAATATTCGAAGCGCCCATCTGGCAACACTGTAACTTTCCGCAGTGATGCCAAATCGACTAATGACATACCGCGTTTGAAGCGTAATTCCAAGCAAATGTTTACAATGGAACAGTACACGCCACGCGAACGCTCTAAAATTGTTGAAATTTACATTCAACAAAACAAGTCAATAGTGAAAACTCAACGTGCTTTCAAAAAAATAAATAAAGTGAAAAGTGCGCCTTCCAAGAAAACAATTTATCGTTTGTATGAAAGATTTACAACTGGTAATACTCTTGGTAACCCAAAGAGGCCAAATAAAAAGCGACCAAGGCGATCGGATGAGAATATTGCAGCCGTACGAGCCAGTATTGAGCAGTCACCAACAACATCCCAAAATCGCCGTTCTCAGCAGCTCGGCATTCCCCGATCCACTTTACAACGCATTTTACGTGTTGATTTGAATTTGTTTCCGTACAAAATTCAATTGGTAAACAAATTGTTGCCTACCGATAAGCCACGTCGATTGGAATGGGCCCAAAGAGTCATCGAAATGGCTGAAGAAGACATAAAATGGCATAAAAAAAAGAATGGCATAAAATTATCATGAACGATGAAGCTCATTTTCAGTTGAACGGAACGGTAAACAAACAAAATTGCCGTATTTATGCCACTGAAAATCCACAAGAGATTCAATAGGTAATTCTTCACGATGCAAAAGTCACTGTTTGGTGCGGCGTTTGTGCTAAAATGCTCATTGGGCCGCTCTTTTTCGAAAATGATAATGGCCACAGAGTTACTCTCAATCAGGAGCGTTATCGCGATATGATAAACAATTTTTTCATGCCAATCGTTCGTCGAAAGCGTATTAGGCACTACTGGTTTCAATAAGACGGCGCATCCACCACACACAAGCTGCACTACAATCGATTTTTTGAAGCAATTGTTCCCTGGCCGTTTGATGTCAAAAAATGGTGATTTCGATTGGCCGCCAAGATCACCAGATTTAACGCCTCCAGACTTCTTTTTGTGGGGTTATTTGAAATCAAAGGTTTACGTCAACAAGCCAAAGACCCTAGAAGAGCTGAAAACCATTATACGTCAAGAAATAACCGCCATTCCCATCGAAATGTTGAAGAAAACCATGGAAAATGCTGCAAAACGGGCACAATATGTCGTAGAAGCCAATGGCGACCATTTACGAGATATCATATTCAAGAAATAATGTAAGCAAATCTACTTGAACCCAATTAAATGATATTCATGACAAACAGACAAAAAATTGTGGTTTCTTTGATTTATTTAAAAATAAAATGGGCGCTTCGAATATTGGCAAGCCTGTATTTGCGACGACAGTGCGACTCCAACTTTGGTATATCTTCCAACCATTTTTGTAATATTTTTTCTTATAGTGTAATCTTTTCTTTATTTTGATCAGTTCTTAAAGAATTTTGCGTAATTTGGCTCTTTTGGGTACAAAGTAAGCCACTGGATTGGGTCCAACAATGTACCATTTTTTCTGGTAAGCCCAAAGTTGATAGAAACATTTGTCGACACACTTGTATTCGATTTGTATTGTGCTTTAGAAAATGATATTTAGTGTTAGAGCGGTTGAAATTTTCAACAGTTATACGTTGTCTGTTGGTATATTCAATGAAGTTTGTTACATATGTTTTTTTTTTATCCCACGACATTATTCGGAACAAGTGAAAAATTTCTTTACGAATAGCTTCCGTAAAATGGGAGCAAAATCGAATGGAACTTTTCTCACAGAACTTTGACTTACACGTATCTTTCATTTCTCTGGGCTTTCTATCGTTTATATTTCCTTTGGATAAACCTTGATATTTCTGTCCTGCCATACGTTTTTGCTGGTTATTAACACTCCAATTTTTTATAGTTTTACTCTCATTTTTTGTTGCACCGCTTTCTAAATTATTTTCCAACACTTTTTCACTACACGAATTCATATCAATAATACGTATGTATTATATTGTTAAAAATCTGAACAGTTAAATTATAGTTTAATGCTGAGACTTACGACTTTTTACATTTAAATAAAACATCAATTTCCAAAACACGTGTAGTATTCAATAGAAACTACCCAGTAAAAAATATGCGATCGCTCCCATGAGGATCAATAACGGAGCGCTCTTTTGCCGTTTTATTGCATCAAAAAGTGAGCACTTGTGCCCTTGAGCTTATTTACTGTTTTATAAAATGAATAGCCGAGCAATTAATGACAGAAAGAACATAACGTGTGGCATGTGCTTTTTAGGAAACTCTATCATTATTTTCTGAGAAAAAAAAATATTTTAAATGTTCCTTTTATTCGATTTGGCCAAAAAATTTTCTCGTCTTGAGCAGTCTACTTGAGTTATGGAAGCCTAGCTTTCGGAGTAAACCAAAATTAAAAAAAAATGTTCCTTTGCTGATTAATTTGGATCATTTATTGATCGCTAATTTTGAGCTCCTCTAGGATGTTAAAGGAAGCTCTACCCATCCTAGGACATGCAATGTTAAAAGAGGTCACAAAATACACCCAGCTTGGATCAATATGGAGCACTCCGAGATCGCTCATAGGATGATCCACTTTTTTATTGGGTATAATTGTGTTTACTGTGTTGCCTCCTATTACAAAGCAAAACGGTGTAACGGTTCAAGGCACGTGTTTGCATTTATCAAAACGAACACTTTGTAGTAAGGGCCTTTTGTATTTCGTTAATAAAACAACTATTTTTAATCGTAGGACTCTGTAATTCTGTATGAACATGTAGTTTGAATAAATACATCATAATCAATCAAAAAACCAATTTTGATTTTTTTTTAGTTAGGGCCGTTTGCATTTCAGCTAACGACATGTTTATTTTCTCCTTGTGTATAATTCTATGAGTAAGTCTTTCTTATTACAATACACAATCTTATAGATATGTGAAACAATACAGTCGTAAGTGAAACCGCCTATGGTGTTCTCATATGCTGGTTCGACGATGTTCACTGAAGTTCGGTGACGGTCGGTGGGGCAACGACTCAGGCAAGACCCGACTACGCTGCTTTATTTAATATTTTATATTGTGATATATATATATATATTTTACATATGGTTTGAATCGCCTTGTTATTATTTTAAAGATAAGTTATTAAATAAAATTCTTAAGCATAAATCTATATGTTGGGCTACCAACCGACCGAAGCCGACGAGATTGCCAAAAGAAAGGTTTTATTGTGGACTCCCGACTGACCGAAGCCGACGTGAATGCAAAAAAAAATTATTTTATTGTGGACGCCTGACCGACAGAGGCCAACGTGATGGCACCACTGACTTACTACTGTAGGCTACCGGCCGACCGAAGCCGACGTGATTTTCAAAAGTAAGATTTTATTATGAGCTAACGACCGACCGAAGCAAAAAAAAAATTATATATTAGTGAATGCAAAAAAAAAATTATTTTATTGTGGACGCCCGACCGACCGAAGCCAACGTGATGGTACCACTGACTTACTACTGTAGGCTACCAACCGACCAAAGCCGACGTGAATGCTAAAAAAAGAAAATGATTTTTTTGTGACCTCCCGACCGACCGAAGCCGACGTGATTCCCAAAAGAAATTTTTTATTGTGGACGCACGTCCGACCGAAGCCGACTTGATGATACCACTACCTAACTTCCGTGGGCTACCGAGGGACCGGGGCCGACAGAAGCCGAAGTGATTGCCAAAAGTAAGATTTATTATGGACCGAGCCGACGTAAATGCCAAAAAAAAAAGGATTTTATTGTGGACGCCCGACCGACCAAAGCCGACGTGATGGTACCACTGACTAACTACTGCTCAAAATACTGAAAAGCTAAATGTATTCAATGTATTCGAACGAGCCACCCTACGATAGCTCGTTTTGAAAAAACGGATCTGTATTGTTCAACAATTGTACGACGAAGCAAAGCACTACGCTTACGAGTCGTGCTCAAGTTTGACAAACTTTTCTTATTCACTCTCACATGTAAACTTCATGAGAATTATAACATCGTGCACCAGCGTGAATGTTAAATTTTCTCGTTAAGCTCGTAGCTACCTTGTGGTTATTGGGTTTGTTGTAATCAGGGCTGTGGGGTCGTCAAAAAATAGTTGCGAATCCGACTCCGACTTCAACCGCCGAAATTTTTAAAGTACGACTTCGACTCCGACTCCGACTCCAACTCCGACTCCAACTCCAACTCCGACTACGACCAAAGGCAAAAATAAATCAAAATAACATTTTATTTTTTAAATATTTTATTAATTTTTATTAATTCTTTTAATAATAAACAAAATACTATAATAACGAAAACTTAAAACAACAAAACTTCAAATAAAATAACAAAACTTCAAGTAGTTAATCTAAAATAAAAAATTATTTAGCATTTATTTTTAAAAATAGGATAGCCTCAATAATATCTAGCTTCATTGATGCTCTCAAATCGGAAATGACGATTCTGAGTGCAGAAAATAATCGTTCTACGGAGACTTGTGTCTGTGGCAATGCCGTGGCGATCATAGCAGCATCTTGGATAATCTCAGGGTACTTTGGAATTGCATCTTTTATTGCTAAATTTGAAGAACGGTCAAATTTCTCCACCTCCTTTAATGCTTGGTAAAAGTCTATTTTAAATTTTTAACGTTTTTATTCAATCAAAAACACAACAAAAATCAACAAAATAAATAATTCAAATTAAATAAACTAAAAAATAATTCATTACAAAAGATTTAGTCAACTTCTGTAAAAAAAGGCAAATACAGTCATGTGAAAATAAATAGAGACACCTGTATTTTCATATTTAAAGCTGCATGAATTACATACAAGGTGCAACAGATATAGCATTAATTCCCACGGGTGGTAGTTCCTCTTGGTAAGGCGAGTATAAAACTTTGTGGAGTTTCCTCCCACATTGTAAAACTTTCATGATACAGGGTGTTTTACGGTTTTGGTACGTGTTTAGTATTATTGATCTAGAATCTAAACTACTCACCATAAAATAAAAAATAATAATTTGTATTTTAGAAAAAATATCAGCTTTTCCATCTATGTACAACCACTTTCGTGTCATGTGCTACAGCGGAGCTAAAATTTTGAGATTATCAAACGAAATATCAACAAATTTTGTATCTTTTGTTTTAGCGGAGCTTTAAGGTCTCTGCCCACTTACGGCACGTAACGAAACGACTGTAAATCGGCTTCGAAAAGACAACGTAATGTTTAATGCACACTTAACGAAACGGCAACAAAAATTTTAATTAAACAAAACAATAAACGCAGAATTCTCTAGTACACAATTAGCTTAAATAGCTTTGCTATTAGATGACGATGTAGAAAGCTGAAAAAATTATAGATCTTAGATTAATTTTATGCTTTAAAAACGACTATCGATGTCGAATTTTTACTTTGCACAATCAACTGTTGGAATTCATTGTAATTTTTGTAAACAAAGAGAACGACAAGCCGGTCAGAATTCTTTGAAACGATCACCACCGGCTTTTTCGTCGGCGTCAACAGTCGTTGCCGTTTCATCGTCGCTTAGTGAGCATGTATACATAAGAACACATGGTAGTTATATTTTGTAGTTTCGTGTCGTTTCGTTACGTGCCGCAAGTGGGCAGAGACCTTTAATCGTCAAAAATTAAAATTTCTGTTTTTTATGTTAAAATACACTTAGTCAACAGTTTTTTTCTAAATTCTAACTTTGGATGATAACAGCTCCACTAGAACAAAAGATACAAAATTTGTTGACTTTTCGTTGGATAATCTCAAAATTTTGATGAAAAAGCTGATATTTTTTCTAAAATAGAAAATATTATTTTTTATTTTATGGTGAGTAGTATAGATTCTATATCAATAATACTAAACACGTACCAAAACCGTAAAACACCCTGTATCTTGAAAGTTTTACAATGTGGGAGGAAACTCCATAAAGTGTTATACTCGCCTTATCAATAAGAATCACCAGCCACGGGAATTAATGCTATATCTGGGGCACCTTGTATATAATTCATGCAGATTTAAATATAAAAATATAGGTGTCCCTATTTATTTTCACATGACTGTATTTGAAAATTAAAAAAATTGAAAAATAAAATTTGAAAGAATTTTTATTTTGGAAAATATTTGAAAAATTATTTTTCGGAGTCGGAGTCGGAGTCGTGAGTTTTTTTAGCGACTCCGGCAAAAACACCGTGACTCCGACTCCACGACTCCGACTCCAACTCCGACTCCACAGCCCAGGTTGTAATCGTTAGTTTTGTTGTTGATGTTGTTGTTAGATATTAGCTGGCTGGCTGGTCTCATGCATGCTATGTGTATGTATAGTTGTTGCTCAAAATATTCGATTTGTAGGCAAAGTGGGGAAGTGGGACAGTAGCGTAGTGAGTAGGGTGCAACTTTGTAACGAATCACCGTTACAATAGATTTATAATACTAAACCTTTAAAAAACAAAATACTTTGTTTTGTAGTTCTATAAAAATGTACATTGTAGTGTGCTATACTATTTTGAGTGTGTACGTAAGTGTGTAATAATCAATAAAATAAAAAATTTTTTGCATTTATTATTATAGTAAACTTCAATTTATTATTATAAACTTCAATATTCAATTAATACTTTTTTATTTTTTTTTATTTTTCAAACGTTCGCTAAGGACTAGCTTTTTTTAAAAGAATTAATACTTTTTTTGTAATAATTTTTTTTTATGTGTATGGTAAGAACTTTTGTTTCCTTTTAATAAAAAAAACTTATTTGTAAAAACTTAAATTTTCATATAAGTAACCAGTTTCGGTTTCGGGTTCGGCCGAATATTATAAAATGGCCGAATATTTGGTTTCGTCCAAAATTCCGGTTTCAGTCACACTTGTTATTTCACAGTGTACCATATCTTTTTAAAAAACGATTTTTTATTTTTTTTTTTTTTTAAACAAAATTAGTCATATTAGTAACATATTGTATTTCGTCAATTTTAAAACATCTTGTTTTTCAGTGTAAGAGCTATTTATAATTATAATTCGGAAATTTCAAAAGTTTTAGTACAAGATCACGAACATTCACAAGGCGATCCCGGGACCATCATTAATTTTTTTTACACTCAATCTTAGCTCTTCGATTCGATTTTACCCTTAACCAATGCCAATTTGTCTAGTTTGTCAAAACTTTCATTAAAATCTAACAAATTCATGGCGAAAAACTTTTAATAATTGTTTTAGATCGACGTTACTGCAATAAAACTCATCCAGCCATGCTCTAGTTCTGCTGAGCTACCCACCTACACACATTTTTTGTTGTCAATTCAATTAGTTTGTGCCTGCATCACCCTAAATCGACAAAAACATGGCAAAAAAATTACTCGATGGCTCTTTGACACTGTCTGAGAGTGTCTAACGCGTCGTGCTAGATTTTGTGGCACTTTCCGTTTTTTTGGTTATAAACCTAATTAAATTTCAATTATATCTTTTTATACACGTATTTCTATTTTTGCAGCACTTTGCCACTTAAACCCGATTTAAAGGGAATTTTTTAAAAAAACTTTCCTTCATTATTTTTTCCTTGCAGCATTTCGGTGGCCATCGTCATTGCAGCTCTGGCTGGTCCACACTGGTTGTTCACCGAGGAGAAGCTGCCGAATGTGAATTATAATGGAACAGCAAACTTTAAAGCGCTAGACGATGGCGCCTTCATAACCAAGTACACCAAGTCAAGTTTATGGATACTTTGTACAACGTTGCAAGGTAAGTGAGTCTGTGTGTGTGTGTGCATGTATGTATTTTGCTCTAATATGTTGGAGAGCAATTATGATGCTGTGGGCAAAAAACCGCAAAGTGAGCGTGGGTGTGTGTTTAGAACTGTAATTTACACTGTGTTCGCATAAATAACTAACTCTGTCGATTACGAGCAATTAAAAAGTTATACTTTTTTAATTTTTTTTTAAATGCTATTTTATTCCGTTTGTTTTGCTGTCCCAAATTTTTTGAAGTATCCAACTTTAAATAAAACATTAAAACATAACAGAGAAAATTTAAAAAACTCACACTTTCTCCGCTTTTATCTACTTTTGCATAACACAAACTTTTCCTTGTTTGTGTTAAATCCATTTGAACTGCCACACTGACTGACACTTAGACCGACAACAAAAAAGCAGCTCTGTTCAAACATTCAGCTCGCAGGTATAACAAAATCCAGCTACAACAAGCCCAAAACTTTTGAAAATTTTACATTTTTTGTGTAACACCTAACATGTGGCAACAACGTGTAAAAACATTGCAATATCTGTAGTGTGTAGTATTTTTTTAAATGTAAAAAGTTGAAATATTTTTATGGAAATTTTTTAAATTTTTCTTTTTAGTATTGCGATGCATAACCTACTTTCACTTTGCTACACTTGACGTAACGTCCAGTATTTGGAATTTATTTGTATAAAAACTTTTTTACTCCCTCCGTTTGTGGTGCCCCCGAGTAGGCGTAATAAGAAAACTATATACTTTTACGAGTATGTTTTAACAAAAATAATAATAGTAATATCAATATGCAAATTCGTACACATCTTTTATCTAAAGAGGTACAGTGAAAAAGTTTCAGAGCAAACGATGACTTTAGAAGCGAATATAAACAAATTTGGGGTTGCTAAAACGAAAATTATTTTTTTTCACTAATAGGAATAAGTAATTCCTATTTGATCATAAAATTTGCATTAAATTTGGTTGAATTATTATTAAATTTTGTTGGACATTATTTTAACACTATGAGAAATAATACTTTTATACTAAGCAAATACTTTGATATATTCAAGACAATTTAAAAATAAGCCTCATTAACTTAATGCTCAAATCAAGCATTAAAAACTAAAATTGAGAAAAAATTTTATAATGAGCATTTATATCCAAAATTGAGTTAAATAAATGATTGGTTGAAAAAAGAATAAAATTCTTGATTACATAACCTGAAAAAAGACTTGAATCAAGAAAATATTTTCTTGATTTAAGCAAACTCAAAGTCGGTTATTAAAATTATTCTTGAATTGAGCAGTTATTTTGCCTGATTTTGAATGGATAATATGAAATAATTTAAAAATTGCTTAATTCAAGCTTCTAAAACTATACGTGTTGTTTCAATCTTAAATCTTTCAGCATTGAGCCTTTAAATTATGGGTGAACAAATTCACTTACCCTCTTCTCATATGAAGATGGCGCTATAAAATAACACCAAATAAAATAACCCCCAACAAATATTAAATAAACCCCAAATGACTACAATGAAATAAAGCCCCATTACAATAATCAAGCATACTGTTCTCAACTCAAGAAAAATAAATTTCTCAATTCAAGCAAATTATTCTTGTTTTCAGTAAATTGTTTACTTGAATCAATCAACTTTAAATCTAGAAAAAAATATTTTAGAGTTTTAAGCAAATGATGCTTGAATTGATAAATGTTTGCTCCATTGTAAACTGATAGCATATTTCCTTGATTCAAACCTATATGCATTTGAATGCATTCTATTTAAAAAATAAAACACAATAATTTAAATCGTATTTTTTCGAAAAAAAATTTGTACGATTGTAATTTTTCCTTTGTTTTTGTCTTTGGAAAAGGCAATTGTCCTTTTTTCGAAATGATTGCAACAAGTATTTATATGAGCCTATTTGCAACAAGTTGATACTATTTTTTTTAGCAGAAGAACACTACACTATTTCCAATTGTAACTCAGAAAACATCAGTTGAAATTTATAATTGATGAAAAGAAGTTACAAAATATAATTTTAAATTCAGAAACAACCACGTCAAATTCGCAAATTATATATAATTTTAAGAAAAAATTTATTTAAATTTGGAAATTTTATTCTAAATTCAGAAAATGTCAATTAAAATTCTCAAAAGATTAAATCATATTCAGAATAAATCAATTCAAACTTAGAAAATATAAATTGAAATTTAGGAGTTCCTTTTAAAATTCAGAAAAGATCGATTTGAATTGATCATGAAATTCAAAGATTCCATTTAAAATTTAGAATATATCATTTACAATTCAAAAGAGATAAATTTAAATTAAGAAAAAGGAATTAATGCTCGACAAATAAAGCTAATCTTATAACTTAATGATTTATGGTAATGGTAATGGTAATGGTAATGGTAATGGTAATTGTTATGGTCATGGTTATGTTTATTAAAATGGTCATGGTCATGGTAATGGTAATGGTAATGATGGTGGTAATGATAGTGGTAATGGTAATGGTAATAGTAATGGTAATGGTAATGATAATGGTAATGGTATTGCTAATGGTAATGGCAATGGTAATGGTAATGGTAAAGCTAAGGGTAATGGTAATGGTAATGGTAATGGTAATGGTAATGGTAATGGTAATGGTAATGGTAATGGTAATGGTAATGGTAATGGTAGTGGTAGTGGTAGTGGTAATGGTAATTGTAATGGTAATTGTAATGGTAATTGTAATGGTAATTGTAATGGTTAAGGTCATGGTCATGGTCATGGTCGTGGTAATGGTAATGATAATGGTAATGGTATTGGTAATGGTAATGGTAATTTTAGTGGTACTGATAATGGTAATGGTAATGGTGATGTAATTGAATGCTAATGGTCATGGTCATGGTAATGGTAATTATAATGATAATGGTAATGGTAATGCTTATGGTAATGGTAATGGTAATGCTTATGGTAATGGTAATGGTAATAGTAATGGTAATGGTAATGGTAATGGTTATGGTCATGGTTATGGTAATGGTCATGGTCATGGTCATGGTCATGGTAATGGTTATGGTAATGGAAATGGTAATGGTAGTAATGGTGATGTTTACGGTAATGGTAATGGTATTGGTAATGGTAATGGTATTGGTAATAATAATGGTAATGGTAATGGTAATGGTAATGGTAATGGTAATGGTAATGGTATTGGTATTGGTAATGGTAATGGTAATGGTAATGGTAATGGTAGTGGTAATAATAATGGTAATGGTAATGGTAATGGTTATGGTTATGGTTATGGTTATGGTTATGGTTATGGTTGTGGTTATGGTTATGGTTATGGTTATGGTTATGGTTATGGTTATGGTTATGGTTATGGTTATGGTTATGGTTATGGTTATGGATATGGTTATGGGTATGGTTATGGTTACGGTTATGGTTATGGTTATGGTTATGGTTATGGTTATGGCTATGGTTATGGTTATGGTTATGGTTATGGTTATGGTTATAGTTATGGTTATAGTTACGGTTATGGTTATGGTTATGGTTATGGTTATGGTTATGGTTATGGTTATGGTTATGGTTATGGTTATGGTTATGGTTATGGTTATGGTTATGGTTATGGTTATGGTTATGGTTATGGTTATGGTTATGGTTATGGTTATGGTTATGGTTATGGTTATGGTTATGGTTATGGTTATGGTTATGGTTATGGTTATGGTTATGGTTATGGTTATGGTTATGGTTATGGTTATGGTTATGGTTATGGTTATGGTTGTGGTTATGGTTATGGTTATGGTTATGGTTATGGTTATGGTTATGGTTATGGTTATGGTTATGGTTATGGTTATGGTTATGGTTATGGTTATGGTTATGGTTATGGTTATGGTTATGGTTATGGTTATGGTTATGGTTATGGTTATGGTTATGGTTATGGTTATGGTTATGGTTATGGTTATGGTTATGATTATGGTTATGGGTATGGGCATGGTTATGGTTATGGTTATGGTTATGGTTACGGTTATGGTTATGGTTATGGTTATGGTTATGGTTATGGTTAAGGTTACGGTTACGGTTATGGTTATGGTTATGGCAATGGTAAAGATAAAGGTAAGGGTAAGGGTTAATGGTAATGGTTATATAAGTGTAATGTTATGGAAATGATAATTGGAATGGCATAAATTTCAAATGCAACTTCTGATATCCACTGTTCATTTCTAAGTTGCAAATGGAATTTCTGTTCATCAATTATTTTCTTCTATATTTTAATTGATTTTTTCTGAATTTCGATTGATCTATCCTGAATCATTTAAAAAATATCATTTGAATTTTTTGATCACTTCGCTTAATTTTTGTTCATTTTGATTTGAAATTTGGATATGGCAAAACGTACAATATCTGAAGTTAAAAGTTTGTAAGTCCTCTACGTTGATCTCTTTGTACTTCTCAGCTCAGTGTTTTATTAAGTAACCCAGTGGAAAATGAAGGGGTAAAAAGCGATTCTAGAACCACTTCTCCGGGAGCCAGTAGTCCTTACCGACTGGATTTTTTTCTTTCTTCTTTTTTTTTATGAAACGAGACAAAAAGCAATGCATGTCACTTACGCTTCTACTGCAAGAGCTTACAGAAGTTGTTCTATGTAATATATTCAAAAACTAATTTTAAGGATTTACTAACAGAAGCCGTCGCAAGAACAACGCATAGAAGTGGTTACATGCAACCACTTCTAGAACAACTTTGCAAAAGTCCTTCTTGCTAGGAAACAACCTACAGAAGAGGTAATTCAGAAGAGATCCTAGAACAACTACTTTCAGTTTCATATAAATAATTAAGTCTTTTTATTAACATTCATCTTAGTTTAAATTTATTATAGGAACTAATAAGAAACATAAAAAAATGTAGTGTAAAAAATCATAAAATACCAGCAGTATTGCTTATTGGTATTTGCGCTGTTTTTAGTTTTTTATAAACACTGTTTTTCTTTTCCCCTTCATTGTAATTACCTTTAAATTTTTAGTAAATTTAATAGTTTTTAATAGTTGCACTTTGTTAAAAATTTTCGACGACCATGCGCACGCATTAACAGACGACAATAAATGAAACGTGGCGCAATTTGAACGCGCGTCCAGTTTTCGTTAAGTGCTTTTTTACACAAACAAACGCGTGCATTGTTTTTGTAAACAATCTTTCGTTGCAATTGACGAAAAAATGTTTACAAAGAAAGTGTGATACATTCCCGCTTGCATTCTTTTTTTTTATTCAAAGAGTATGTGAGAAGTGATTATAAGAGGTGTAAAATGGTTGCAAAAAAGCGATTATAGAACTGCTTCTGAATGCACCCCTTGCCAAATTTTCCACTGGGAAAGTATATATTGTCTATATTAGGGCCACCCTCTAGTTTGCTTAACTTTATGGTAAAGTTTGAAACTCAAACTCCTAAAGATGATTGTTAAGTTTTTAATCAAAAAGATATTGCTTTATAGTTTTGCTATACTAATTAATTAATTGCTAAAAAATAATATATCTTTTATTAAACATAATTGGTCAGATCACTAGTACGTTGAACTTTAACAATCTGTCGGCTGCATGCAGAAACTTATTAAATCTCTGATACGTATTTAATTCCTTTTAAGCCTCAATTGAAGCAGTCGAGAAATTTTCCAGCAATCATAGAAAATTAATGTACCTAGGAGCAAATCAAATCAACTCCTTTTTTTGCGAATGCACAGGCAACAGCAAAACAAGGACAACAACAGTCATAAATCAGGACTACAATTTGCAACATTCAGCCGCAACACAGAGACAAATAAATGGCCTCCTGCCTGGTGGTATGCCACTTAAGACTAATGCAAATATTGCACCTAGTCAGCGTCGGTCTTTCTTCATCCAACTGTTGATAAAAGCTTCTCTTCTGTTCTTTTTTTTTTCTTTTTTGTTCTACGTTCTGCTGCACGAGGAAGCGCAAGGAAATGGATGCTTTTAGAATTCATAATAAATTTATGCCAAGCCGCAAGGCAATAATAATTGTGCCGTTCATGCAACAGGTATGCAGGCAAGCAGGCAGGCAGTCAGCCAGTCAGGCAGTCAAACAGTCAACTAAAGTTGCCAAAGCATCACCTGAGCTCACTGACTGACTGTAGAATACCTCGGTACCCTTTGCAATTGTTGGCGGAAGTTCTTTGGTTAAGTTTTCTTTTTATTTCTTAACCCGTTGGCATCTTAGTATGAATGGCAACATTCCAGGGAAATCTTCTGCGGCATCCAAAAATAAACATGAAAGAAAAAAAAAACATAAAGCGGCAGAAGTTTCGCTTTTCCTCTACAAACGCTGTCCTTTCTATGCATATCCGCTTTCGCTCTGCTGCTTCCTTATGCAATCATCCTTAACTTTGAATTTCTTTACAACAAACAGTGGCCATATTTTTCCATCACAACTTTTGTATTCATATTCAGCATTCAGTAAATCGTAAATATGTATGTTAAAATTTGCGCCTTCCTGTGATATTTGTGCGGCGGCGGTGAGCTGTGTGTGCATCATGCAGCATCTTCGTTGCAACACCTCTGCAGTTTTTGCACCTTCTGGAATATTTGCAGCGTTCCTTTGCATGAAAGTCCTGTGTCAGCTTTGCTGTAGCAACAATTGTTGTAGTAGCTGTTGTTGATATTAATGTACTTAGTTTTGTTGTTGTTTTTGTTGTTTGTAGCATCTTGTTTCATGTCTAGCGTCCTGCACTCAACGTCCTTGCTGCTACTTTACATGTTTTGCTATTCTTGTGTTCGTGATTTTCCAGCAAAAAATTGCCGCATCTTATGGCTTATGTTGTTGCTTTTTTGCTGTCATGGTTATTGTGCTGTTGTTGTTTAGCTTGTTACAACATTGCCGTATGTGAATATTTTTCTTAAACAGGTGAATACTTTACAACATCCATAGAGGAAGGATGCTTGCTTGCTTGTAGCTATACTTAATAGATTGCATTGCTAATAAGTTGCTACTGTGCTGCTTGTGTGGGAGTGTGTGTGTGTGTGTACTGGCTTATATTTGATACCAAACTAACCCTAATTAAAATTGCTTGCATATATTACACAGTGTCAATATGCATAATAAGATTAACTATTATTTAGTTTGTTATGAAATCATGCAGGAAAAGATATAGCATTATTACAATTTTGGCCAACAAAACTGTTTTTGCGATAAAAAGACTATTCTGCACATATGTATATAACCTTGTCATGGAGCGAATATTTTTATTCATTATAACATTATTTAATCAAATCACATAATTCGAAATTGTTCGTAAATCACTGCAATTCATACGCATAAAATATATTATGAGATAAATGAAATAACAGTATATGAATCTACATAAGGTGACCAGCTGTATAAAATACTTGATAGTACAGTGATGCAATTTAATACCATCGCCATAGAAGAAAGCCTTTGAAAATACAAAATTTATTTTTAAAACAATTTCCGGAAAAATTTGTCTAATTTTGATAAAATTCGGCAGGAAGAACTTTTTCATGACAATTAACTCATATATGAGGTTATTTTTTTTTCAAAGACAACAAACATGACCATCTCCATTACATCCCAAAAAAAACAGTCCAAATAAAATAAAAGAAAATATTTCAAATTCTTTAAATGATTTAAATTGATTGAGAAGTTTATTTGTTTTTCATAAAAAAACAATTTTACTTAAATTTGAAATACTAATCAAAAATTTTTTAAAAAATGTGGGCTAAAATTTTTAAAATAAATATTTGAACTAAAACTGGACTTGCTGTGAGAGTAATGTGTGATTTTTATTTGCTTTAATAGATACACTGTTCGAAAAATTTCAACTATTTTCAATATTAGAGACTTTGATCAACGAATTCTGGTTGGTTGATTGGTTGGTTTCAATGGTTGTGCTATATGCTAGTAGGTTAGGTATGGTTAAGGTTGCGGCAGGTCTTTAGACCAACTCACTTAGACCATATTATTGGTCCGTTGTGATACAACAGATGGGAGAAATCAAGTGCATCTATTGTGTAGGATGTTCTTAATGTGGCAGAAGCTGTAAAAACATGTGATATGAAATCTGAAGCAAGTCTTATTACTTGACCTCAGTCAAATCCAGTAACTAAGTGTTACCCTTCACAAACTTTTCCCATCACCACCAACTACAATTTTTCGTCGTTAATTTTTTATTGTTTGAAAGTTTCTTTAATTAAAAATGAGGAAAGAGAGGATATAGCGCAATACCAAGTCCCAGCCAGGATTCGAACCCGGGACCCCTGAGTAACAGTCAAGCGCGCTGCCACTAGACTCTCAAGGCCACTTTTGTAGGATCCAAGTAACTTTAGTGAACCGTTTTGATACCATAACCTCATGTACCTGTAAGCAGAGTCTGTATCGCACTGTTAGTTTATAACCATCCAGTGCAGATGATGAATGTTAAAAGGTTGTTGCTTTTTGCTGTTGAGAGTTCCTTCAGATTGCTAAAGAAGGGCTATTCTAGCGCTATTAATTTAAACCTGACTAGGTTCGTGCAGGTGCACAGGAAGTGACTTAGAGTTTCCTTTTTATTTGGGTTGTCGCGGCTTTGAAGGGAAGTCCGATTTTTTCGGCGTGTACCATGATTCTGGGTATTCCATTAAGGGACCTTGAGAGCATCTTCTGAGTTATACCTAGGTTGTAAGTGAGGCATAATTTGCTGATGTGTTGCAGGTTGGAAAACTTCTCTACCTAAGATCGGCTAAGGTTAAGTAGTAAGAGTTAATTAAAAGAGAAACTGTAGGTAGCGTAAACTTTTCGTCTACCAGACTAGGTTGTGGGTTCCCAACCACAGAAAGATATATGACAATGAAAAGGCGGTAGAACTGGTTAGGCATGATTCCTTCCCTTACGTGTCTAGAGCGGAATCAGTCGCAGTTCCACTGAACACCGTTAAGGGAGGAACCATGCCTAACCAGTTCAACCGCCTTTTCATTGTCATATATCTTTCTGTGGCCGGGAACCCACAACTTAGTCTGGCAAACGAAAAGCGTCTGCCACCTCCAGTTTCTCAGAGTATATGCCAGCTCCCAATTTACACTCCACCTTGCACTTTGGCCGTAAATGTAGAAGGACATTTAGAAAACTAAGTCAGGTGATCGTATGGGATTTCGTGAAGTCGAGTTTGGGGATGTCATAGTCCATGTTATTAGGAACCAGTTCTAGAGGTTGCGGGCTTAGAATGTTGCTGTGTCCATATGGTCTAGTTCGCAAGTTGTAGGACTCTCTAAGTCTAACTGCACTGTTGGTTTTGGTAAACTTGATGTGTAGATTTATAAAAAGTAGGTGTGTCTGGACGTTAAGTGCATCGGTGGGGCATGTGTGAATGCCCTTTGATACCTATGCACGCGAGTTGCTAGATGCTAGCTAGTTTTGCTATGTTGTATGCTAATGACTGCTTGATATTTGGCGCTGCTGGATAGTGCAAGAGGTTAGTTGTTTAGCTTTGCAAGTACAAAGTGGGGCATTTTGATTTTTGTGTAGAATAGCATCAGTTCCGTTTTGCTAGGGCTAAGTTTTAGGCCACACCTGGCAGCCTGAAGTCAGAATTTTACTAAAGCTCCCTACATTAGCTTACTAAGCTTAGGAATTAACAGTCCTGACACTAAAATCACATCACCCGCGATGAGCCAAAGCAGGGGAAGATCACTCTTCCCTGTGGAGTACCCCTGCTGACAAAACTCTTGAGTTGGCTACAACACCGGTTCGCCTGGATTCATCTCTTACTGAGCATTGAGACTACACTCAAAAAATTTATTAGTAAAATGGTTACGAATGATATGTGTAAAATAAATATTCGTACATTCTACGAATATTAGTAAAATATACGAAGCATTTGTATCGTGATATCTTTACGAATTGATTTGTAAGTGTTACTTATACCCGATGCAGTGTATACGAATTTATTCGTTAAATATGCTAATGATATTCGTAAATAAAAATGAGGCAATTCATATGAGTGCATTGTTCGAATTATTGTGTACATATAAATAATAATATTCGCAAATTTCTCTTACGAATTTCTTCCATTAGATTCGTAGTATTTACTAATCGCCGTAGCGCGTATAGTTTTCACAGCGAATAGGATTTGTAGAATCGTCGTAGATTTAGTACATATTACGAATATTTTATTCGTATTCGTACAAAAACAAATGCATATTGTAAGAATATATTTCCCACATTTACGAGTGATCCTAAGACCTAATAACAAAAAAAAATATTTCTACTAATCGGCTTCAAATCTAGTAAATTTCTTTTTCATTCGTAAATAGTACGAAAGCATTACGTCGTCCTACTAGGTAGGATAAATGTAACAAATATATTCGTACAATAAACATTTGTTTTTTGTACAAATACGAATAAAATATTCGTAATATGTACTAATCTACGTCGATTCTACGAATCCTATTCGTGGCTGAAAACTACGAATAAAATTCGTAGAATGGAGACATATTTTTGAGTGTATCTTCTGTCTCACCAGTGTTTGCTCACCAATGTTGGTTAGAGAACCAAGAATAGTTTAAGTGTGTTGATTGTTAAAAGTTCCTTCTATATCTAAGAAGGTCGCAAGAGTGTTTGTCTTAAAGAAGATTGATCTTTCAATTGTAGTGATAACCTCGTGTAAGACGGTATCTGTGGATCTGCCTCTAAGGTATGCATGCTGTGCGTTGGCTATGGTAAGCGCACTATCTAGTGGAGAGATCAACCAGGTCAACCAGGGACCTCTGGGTTGATAGTCTAAAGCACTGTCTAGTGGAGCACTATCTCTCAATCCCTATCCCAGGGGTCCCTGGTTGACCGGGCTCGGGTATTATTCTTCTCACTTTCTTTGTTCTTTTCTCCATTTAAAAATTATAGAAAACTAAAAATCCACAAATAAATTGTGGAAAAGGTGAAATTAAAGGACAGGAACACAACTAAGAGCTGGAAATGCTACCCGAGGTTAAGGAATAGCACTAGCCTCGATTAAAAGCAATTCATATTGTCTCTCCCGTTTGATTCGCCTAATCAATAATTCACGTACGGTTCCAATCAATTCTTCTTAATAATCTATTTCCTTTCAGGTCCCTTTCCTTTCAGGTCAAAGACCAAACCTTGTTTGTATAAGGCACTTGCCTTGGTTCTTTGATCTTTTTTAAAAAATAAAAGGTAAATATCAAGAATACGTTCTAGGTTTCTCAGTACGAATGATGTGAAGCTTATTGGTCTGAAATCCGGAACTGATGAATTACCATTCCCCCAGTTTTGGATATACATATTTCCTTCACTTTTCTCCAGCTCCTAGGAGTGTAGTTAAAGTGAATGGAATTTTTTAAGATAGGGAGTAGGTTTGGTGCAACTACATCTTTTAGTTTTTGCTACGTTATTGGTAGAATGCTATCGGGACCTGCAGATTTGTATATAGAGAAGTTGTTTATGGCCCCAGTTTGTCTATCCTTTGAGATAAAGAAGTCAGTAGGGACCGTATCAGTGTCCTCACTCCTCACGTGATTCTGAACCTAAGGTTTTATCGCAGCTGTTCCTGCAGCTGGTAAGGTTCGTGTTAAGTAGAGCTATTCCAGTGAATCTATGATAGATCCCTTCCACGCAGCATCTTTTTTCCTATTGAAAGATGAACGGTGTTTCCTTTGCGTAGAATTCTACCATATTTCGCCGATTTTTTTCTTGTCTCGAACTTCTTTTTTGCAGGTTTTGAGGATGTGTTTATATGGCTATCAATAACTCAGTCTATGGCACGAGTTAAAAATTCTCCTAACACTTTGCCTAAGATTGGAGAGAATTTTGCTCCACCACGGAGAAAAGAATTTCTTCCAGCTCCTGCTAATGAGATATAAGACTCTAAAGGCAATCTGAAGAAAGGAATGCACAGGGTTGACAGACTGGAAGCCGAAAGGATGATCACTATGGACGGGGTGAGGAGTGCTATACGCTCATTTGCTCCGTACAAAACATCAGGGATGGACGGTATATTTCCGGCTATGATGCAATAGGGGAAGATCTCATTGCACCTCGGCTGTGGGGTATATTCGTTACTTGCCTAGCGACTCGGTACGTTCCGAGAGTCTGGAGAGAGGCGAAAGTTGTCTTTCTTCTGAAGCCCGGAAAAAAGGATTATGCGGAGGCGAAGTCGTTCAGAGCGATAAGCCTAACATCTCTCCTCTTGAAAACGATGGAAAGAGTGATGGCTAACTGTCTTGAGAGCACTTCACTGATGCAAAATCCTCTGAGTAGATGCCAGCATGCGTATAGAGCAGGTAGGTCTACGGAGAACGTTCTTCATGAATTGGTAAGAGTGACTAAAAAGGAGTTACTTTTAGGAGACATTGCGATGTCCACATTTATGGACATCGAGGGTGCTTTCAACAAAATACGCTTTGGAAGGCTGTGTCTCTGGGACGTCCAATAGCGGACGAAAAGGGACCCAATGTGGTCTGTTTCGGCTAATCCCCGACTTATTATATATACATATTAGGGCGGGTCGATTTAAAAATCGCCCATTGCTCAGTGAAAATCGTATTCCAGGGATCAAAATAAGAAACTAAGCCCATAACAGTGGCACACCCCCTGGAACCCCCTTTAATGTAAAGTGCCAAAATGGTGATTTTTTTAAATGTTTGTATGGGGAACCCCCAGGGCGTTCCAGGGGGTGTGCCACTGGCATGGGTGGATCGGCCTTCCAAAATTAGTGGGGATCGGTCATACATTTGGACTCGATTCGGGTCAAAGTCTAAATGGGTCAAAGAGGGATTTTTCAAAATTTGACCCTACGGGACAAAAGTCAAAAGTTGGGGCAGTAGAATTCGTTGTAGCGGTATAGTTTCTCGGGCAAAGTTTATTCTTTTGATCCCTAGAATACGATTTTTACTGAGCAATGGGCGACTTTTTTGCCTACCCACAAATTGACCAGGCCTAATACATATATATACAAAGGCAACCTGGATGGTTTGCTCTAGGGCCTCTTCAAATTCTGGTAGATAAGAAAAAAAACCTTATTCGTAGGAACTTTGAGTTGTCAGTGACTTCTTAAAATTCCCGTGTACTAGCATCACTGTTCCTGTCATCTGTCCAAAAACACTTGTCAAATTCTCAGACCACTGTAAAATTTTGAGCAAGCTGCTTGATTAAGTTTCTCTTTGACAGCAATTGAAAGTAGAAAAACTCGTGAGTTTTGACGAAAATACAAAATAAGGCAATTGTGTATACTTATCAAGCATTATTTTTTTCGTAAAAAACCATCATCAAAACCAAGGTTAGGTTTTTTGATTAATAATATGAGGCCTCTGCGCCTTCAATTTCAATAATAAATAAGTGGTTTACTGAATTCCGTTGTACCTGCACAAGTGACGCTGAGTGTTCAGGACGCCCAAAAGAGGTCGTCACGCCAGATATCGTCGATAAGATATCGT
This sequence comes from Dichetophora obliterata, assembly GCA_963920525.1. Taxonomy (NCBI): domain Eukaryota; kingdom Metazoa; phylum Arthropoda; class Insecta; order Diptera; family Sciomyzidae; genus Dichetophora; species Dichetophora obliterata. The sequence goes on from OY986439.1 coordinate 55,375,789, forward strand.
CGATTATCTTCAAAAGTCTCGTAAAGAGCAGCAACAATATTATTCCTAACCAAATTATTACTCCTACTCAAAACCCTTTTCCCCATGTTTGGCCCATTATTTGTCTCTCTTTACTACCAAAATGTAAGAGGCTTACGTACCAAAATCTCTACAGTGTTTCTTAATTCTCTTAAACTTCCCTACGACATATTTGCCCTTACTGAGACCAATCTTACGCCCGACTTTAAGGATACTGAGGTCTTCGCTTCCGATTTCGTGGTTTTCAGAGACGATGGTCTCGACAAAGATGATCTCTCCTCTGGTCGTGGTGTCCTTCTTGCTATTCACAATCGCTTCGATCCAACCATTATAAAAAACTCCCACACTGCCAACTTTGAATTTATATGTGCCAAAGTTTGCATCGCTAAACGTAATATATTCATTATTTGCTATTATATTCGCCCGTCTCAACCAGTGAATGATTTTTAGCTTGCAGTAGACGCAATAGATTTGCTTTTAGACCTTATGGATCCATTTGACACCGTTATTTTTCTGGGAGATTTTAATCTTCCCAACCTTCAATGGGTCCTCTCTGATGATGAATTCTACTATCTTTCTTCAAATCCTACCTCTGAAAAAGAAATTCTTTTTACTAGTTGTATTTCAAACTGCGGCCTTTACCAGTTGAGCGGAGTTACTAATAATTTAAGTAGACAACTAGACCTAATTTTTTCTTCGGATTTAGATAACTGCGTAGTCTCCGCAAGTAACCATCTTCTTTCAACACTCGATCAGTACCATCCACCATTATCCCTTACCTTATCATATAACATTGACATCAAAAATGCACATTTCGAGCACTCGTACAGCTTTAACTTTCGGAAAACTGATTTTGTAAAATTAGAAATTTTATTCAGTAGAATCGATTTCCAACATCTCTTCGATAATGCTCATGAAAGCGTTGATACTGCAGTTGCTCACTTCTATGACATAATTTTCGACTGCTTCACACATTCTGTCCCCTTCACCAGGCAGAAAAACTTTTCGTCATGTCCTCCCTGGTACAATAAGGAACTTCGCGTACTCCGCAACAAAAGGAACAAACTATGGCGCGCATATCTAATTTCTCGTTCTTCTCTTGATCTCACAAATTATTTTCACGCCTTTAACCTTTTTTCCGCACTCTGTGAAACGCTATACGAGTCTTATCTTGCTTATATTCAAACTAAATTGCTGTCAGCTCCTAAAAGCTTCTACAAGTTTATAAATATTAAAAAAAAAAATCTGACAACTACCCACCTACCCTTACTTTTTCGAACATCTCCTCAGACAACCCGGAAATAATTGCAAGCCTATTTGCAAATTTTTTCAGGCAGTCATACACTAATCATTACGACGAACTAGACTACGAGTATTTTTCTTTGTTAAGGGACTGTCCTCAAACGTCGCTAACTTCTGTTGATATTACACTAGCTGATGTGTTAGAAAAGATAAATAATCTGAAGGGAGATTATTCTCCAGGACCCGATGGCTTGCCTGTTATTGTTATAAAAAAATTCACGGACGTGTTCGCTCATCCCCTATTGGCTCTTTTTCAACTTTCTATTTCTAATTCCGTTTTTTCTAAGTTGTGGAAGAGCTCATACATAATACCTCTGCATAAGAAAGGACCAAGAAATGATATTTCCAACTACAGACCTATTGCAGAACTTTCATGTACTCCAAAAATGTTTGAAAGCATTATATATGACATTCTCTTTTTCCATTGCAAATCTATTTTTCCTCCCAGCCAACACGGCTTCCTCAAGGGAAGATCGACTACCACTAACCTTGCAGAATTTGTTTCAAACGCTCTATGCTCGTTGGAAAGTGGGTGCGAAGTTGATGTAGTGTCTATCGACTTGAGTAAAGCGTTCGACAAAACCTCACATACTATCATTCTTCTTAAGCTTAAAGCCTTTAGTTTTCCATCACTCTTTATATCTTGGATTTAATCATATCTCGAAGGACGCCGTTATAATATCATCTTTAGATTTTCCAATTCAGATTCTTTTTCAGCTACCTCTGGTGTCCCACAAGGTAGTCACCTTGGTCCTTTGTTGTTTGTCTTAACAATCTCTGATGTAGATGGCATCATCAAAGAATCCAATCTCTCTGTGTATGCTGATGATATGAAAATCTATCGACGCATACAAACTAACGACGATTCTCACTATCTTCAAGAAGATCTAGTTAGTTTTTCCACTTGGTGTCGAAAAAATCTTCTAGAGTTCAACGTTAGTAAATGTCAAGCTATTACATATTCACGCAAGCGTCTCCAACTTCCCACAAGAACTTATTACTTACTCGACAAGCCAGTTCCTCCTGTAAGCTTTTTACGGGACTTAGATGTATTATGTGACAAGGAACTTAATTTTAGGTCTCATATTGATAATATCATTAGTAGAGCCAATTCTGCACTGGGTTTCGTGAAACACTGGTCCAGAGAATTCTCCAACCCTTACGTTACTAAATCTCTCTACCTTACCTTTGTTAGACCCATCCTCGACAACATCCATTCTGTGCGAATCGAAGCCGTTCAACGAAGATTCATTAGGTTCGCACTACGCGGTCTTCCCGGTTCTGACAGTTTTAACTTACCTCCTTATGCAGACCGCCTGAAGTTGATTAACATGCAATCTCTTGCAAAACGAAGAGAAGTTGCAGATGTACTCTTCATTCATCAACTTGTATGCGGTACCATTAACTGCCCTGCACTACTCCAATTAATATCCTTTAATACCAACCCACGTAACTTTAGGTCTATTCCTCTCTTCAACCTCAACTTTCATCGTAGCGACTATGGTTGCAGTGAACCTGTAACCAGGATGCTTCGTGTAACTAACAATTTGATCAGCGAATTTGAGTTTCATCTGAGCAGATCTCGACTCCGAAATGCCCTTCTAAACTACAACGCTACTTCTTCTTTACTCCAACGCAATTTTTTCCCCCTCTTTAATCTTTTTCTTACAATTAAGATATGATACATATTCCCTGTTAATTATTGTAAGTTCCCTTTATTACTTTTCTCCCCGTATTTCCTTTTTGACGTGTTCTTATAATTACGTTTTTCGGGTGGATTACGCCCACCACGAATTGGATATCTTTCGAACACTAAAACAAGGAAAGGAGAGAAAAAAAAATAAAAAAATAAACGCTGTTAGAATAAGTTAAGACCCTGTTAGAATAAGATTAGTTCTTAGTTAATCAGCTTGTATTAAGCTTAACGAATAAATAAATAAATAAAGATTCATAGAGTGATATTGAATGATCAGAGAATAAAAAGGCGTAAGGTGACTGAAGAAGCTATAGACATTTCAACTGAGCGGGTACATCACATTTATATGCGTAGCCGTGTGACCACTCAAAGGAGTATTTGGCGATGTTCAACCGTAATGCGAAGGAGTTTTTGTGCCGTCGACGAAACATGGATACATCACAACACACCAAAGACCAATGAATAGTCAAAGTAGTAGACTTCTCTGGGTAAACGTGCAGCACAGAATCCCAAGGTGGGTCTGTCGGCCAACAAGGTCATGGCGACAGTTTTTGGGATGCATGCGGAGTCAATCACATCTATTACCTTGAGAAGGGTAAAACGAGCATAGGCGAATATCGTTAACAGCTGTTGAACAGATTTGACATTGATTTAATGCAAAAACGATAAGAGAGATGTAAGAGAATTGGGTCGAAAATAGATGTCATCACTGTAGCAATGCCTATTTTAAGAACCTTGAATAGACCAATTATTTAGAGGGAATACAAAAATTGGAAAAACACTTGACTAAATGCATCAATCTTAAAAGAGACTAGTATAGGAGGCTTTTATAGAAAAAATCACGGTTATTTTAATATTGTTTCTAAAATCAAAAATGTTCTTTACACCATGCAATAAAAAAATTGTAAATATTTTTAAAATAAGTTGATTAATACCATTATTAATGGGTATTGAAACAAAAAAATTTATAATTTTTGTTCATAAAACAGGTACCTCAAAATCATAACACATTTTTAATACAAAATTTGTTTTCTCAAATTTTCTCAATCTTAAAAACAAAACTGCATACAAATCAATACCATGCTCGTATGTCATACAATCCTTCTTAATAAATACAAAAAAAAATAAATATCGAATTGGTGTCTGGGAATCTTATCACGTTTTAGTTTTTGTTATCGCACGCACACTTACATGTCATAATTTTACACACACTTCTCATCACATACTCGTATATGCATACATGACATAAGATAATGTGACAACGCCTACGCACAACCGAACACACATGCATGAATACATCAATATATTACAACAACAACATATTGATGTCATACATCAAAAACATGCTCTATGATAACATTTTGTAAATTGAATTTTTTTGCAATTCGTTGTCTAGTTAGTTAGCAGTTTTTGCTTGAAATGTATGAAGAGAAGCTTTGTGCCATTTCATGAATTCACATGCATACCTTTACAGAAGGTAGGAGGGAAGGAGTGAGTGAGTGTGCGAATGTGTCAGCATGGTGAATGTGTCCTACTGCACATGCATCTAGATAAATAATTCATGGAATAACTTGCAAAATGCTGCACTGCTCTGTTAAAGTTTCTGAGTTAACTGCAAATGTGCTTATATGAGTATATGTATAGAGCAGCATGTGTGTGTGTGTGTTTAAGTGTGTTTGTTAAGACTGAAACAGAATTGAAGAGCCACCTGTTGACTGTACAAATATAAAAATGCAATTTCTTCTCTTACTAATAACATTTGTACTTTTATGCGATGTAAGATAAAATAGAAATTTATCTAATAAATACAAGCAAAAAACTCCTTCGAGCCGGATTTGAACCAGCGACCTATGGATTTCTTCATCTTAACTTCAATCTACAGTCCACCGCTCTACCAACTGAGCTATCGAAGGTCTAAAGCTGTAGTTGCAAAACATGTTGCAGCTAGAAAGCTAACCATTCCAAATGCTTGAGCTATTTTTTTCATCGTTTTTGTGAGGCTATCATATCGTGGTCTTAGCTGACCTTTTGTGCAGCTTATCGCTGTTGAGCTGTATTGACAGTATTGTTATCGGCTACAGGCTTGTTTTGTTGATGCAAAAAAAAAATACAGTGGATGACAAATATCTGCATATAGCATAGAATTTAAAATTTTTAAGAATGCTAAGATTTTTATTGACAAACTAAATGTGATTAAGTAATGATTATTAAGTAACAAAATCAGCAACAAACACTTTAATTCATACCAGTACAATAAGAAAATCAAAATTAAATTAAGAATTAAATGCGACAAAACTCATCTTACAGGATATTGTGCCAAACATTTTAAAATAAATTCGATTAAAAAAAGCAATAAATTTTTTTTTAAAGCGAAGCTCCATACACTTCGTTTTGTTAGTATTATTTTTATTTTTAAGTTTACTCTGAAAACTAGATCGTAAGACTTATAACGCCACACCAATTATGAATCTTTTTTGATTCTATTTAAAACTGTACTTTTTATTGTGTCTGTCGAATGAGCGGATGTACAAAACACAATTACCATTGCCTAGTCACACTTCACGATTACGGTGTTGAGATGACACGAACCGAATGAGTTGATATTCTTAGACAAAAAAACACAAAAACTGACAGATTCAAAATGACAGATTTCTATGCTTTTGTACTCTTATAAGTGCCACCCTTATACAGAAGGGAAATTTTAGGGTTGACAAAATAATAGGAACATCCCGTACAAGTAACACATTGATGGATCTATTCGGGTAATATATAAACTATTTTCGTATCGATTCCCCCTGAAACAAATATTTTTATTTATGAAATCTTATTATAATAATTATTTATTGTTCCATATTCTATAGTTCCGTTTTATTGGGCAATAGTCAAAAAAATAACTAGATTCTGCGGTAAAGGTTTGATACTATGACTGGAAATGAGTAAAACCCAAGCTGGGTTTCGCGAGTTTGGCTACCGTTTTGTTTTTAAGGCCCCAAAATATTGTGGACTTGGGTAATTTTGCCAAAAATGGTTCCATCAGATTTTGTTTAACAACTCCGTCGAAATTAGAGACATCGGTTTACTGTCTTTGGCGAAGTTATAGTTAGTCTAATGAATATTTAAATGTAAATTTAATGTAATTTATATGTAAATGTACAGTACATATATTCCATGATTGTTAAAAATAGAAAAGGGTTGCCAAACATACATAACATGGCACGAAATTTTCCAAAGTGGTGAACTTTATTACTTTCGTGTACAGTATTGAACGTCACCGTAAGTGATAAATGTCATGATGATAACTATTAAACCTGAGTAAATGCGAGAGATTACGGATTACAATCTTTTATGAGGTACACTCAGAAAAAAGTTTATCGGAATATGAGAAAAAAGGCATCATATTAAGTGAAAAATGGTATTGACTTTGCTCCAGAGAATGCTTTTCTCTGAATGTGATCCCGAAAATTCCCTAAAAAATGGCAAAAAGCTTCCATGAAAATGAGAAATATTTTCTCATTAATAAAAAACACCTTCTCTTTAATAGAAAAATATTTCTTTATAATACGTTCAATCGTTTTCTTTATTGTGTAAATTTTTCCCGAAAACAGAGAAATATTTATTTAATTTTAATAAATGTTTTCTTTAAGTTGCGTTTATAGTTTCTCACAAAAAATAACACTTTCCTTAAAAGAAAGATATATTTTCTTAACATTGATACAACATATTTCTTTATTGCGTACATTTTTCTTTAAAACACAGTATTTACGATTAAAAAATTGTTTTTGTCAAACACTTGTTTTAACTCAGTTCTACGCAAATTAGAAGTATTAATATCAAATTATGATTCGGTTTTAAAAGTATTAGTTAAAAATGTGTTAAGAGGTAGAATTATTGTTGTGGCATTGTTTTTCGGGAGTCTTTATAAATATTCCAGAAAATTATTCTGAAAAACGATTTCGTAAATGCATCCAAAGATACAACAGTAAAAAACAGCATCACTTTGTGTAGCTATGTAAAGTAAAAAAAACACCTTTTGATGGAACAATCGTCATAATATGCAGAATATGCAACTCTTGCTTTTCACAACATTTATCAATTGCTCTCACGCTTTCTATTTTTTCGTACCTCATTCATTCAATGTATGAAAAATATATCGATTTTTGAGAAGAAGATTTTTTTAATTTTTGAGAAAGGATTTGTTGTTATTGAAGAAAATATTTCGCATAGTGAATTATTTATCAACAAGAGAGATTTTTTTATGACAAAAAGATAGGTGTTTTTTCTGAGTGTAGTGTTTTAAGATCTGTTTTAGTCTGTCCAGTGGGTGAAATGATATTAAACAGTAAGCTTTAGAGTTGAATAATTTCTTCATGTAATGTTTTTTAACTTAATGATTGAAATTTTTGACTTTATCGTAAATTGAAAATTTTTCTAATATTCCATTTTTTACTCTTTTAATTTTTAAATTTCAACTAAACAGTTTATTTTTAAAACTTTTTTAAATGAAATAGTAGGTTTGTTCGCGTACTCAAAAGATTTTGAAAATTTTTACAAGTTTTTCGATCAAAAATATAAGTTAAAATTTTACTTTAATTTTGTTTATCAAAAGTAAAAGTTAAAATATGACTTTTGTTTTTTCGATCATAATATAAGTTAAAATTTGATTTTAATTTTTTTGATCAAAAAGCAAAGTTAAGATTCGACTTTTGATTTTCGATCAAAAATAACAGTGATATATGAACCTATATTCGTAACATTTTGGCACAGAGATAAAAACTTTGCTATCGATCTTTATATCGTTGCATTGCATCGCTTATTTGCTTATTATTGCACATTCTGTTTTCATTTATTTCGCAAACGACTGGAACAGCGACAGATGATATAGGAATTAAAATATGACTTTTACCTTTAATCGAAAATAAAGTCCAATTCTAGCAGTTATATTTGATCGAAAAAAAAATAAAAGTCAAATTTTAACTTTTATATTTGATCAAAAAAATAAAAGTAAATTTCTACTTATATTTTTGATCGCAAAAAATATAAGTAAAATTTTAAATTTTATTTCTGATCAAAAATATGAGTTAAAAATTTACTTTTATTTTTTTGATCAAATATAAAAGTTAAAATTTGACTATTATTTTTTCGGTAAAAATAACAGAAATTTACTTTTATTTTTCGATCGAAGGTAAAAGTCATTTTTTTGATCAAAAAAATATAAGTAAAATTTTAAATTCTATTTCTGCTCAAAAATATATAAGTCAAATTTTAACTTTATATTTGATCAAAAAAATAAAAGTCAGATTTTAAAAATAACGAATATTTATTGACTTTTTAAAAAAAATCAGATAAATAAAAATCATTAAAAGTTAGTATTCCTTAGCTAACAAGCATCGCATTGTTACATTCAAATATCGAAAAGACTTACTTTTTTCATTTGACTTTTTGAACAGGAATTTTGAAAATAAGTGTTATTTTCGGTCCCTGGTTGGTATATATTAGAGATGGCAATCCCGGGATCCCGAAATACCGGGATCTCTGGATCCCGATCTGTTTAAAAACCCGAATATCCCAGGATTATTCGATTTGAATCCCAATTTTTTTTAATTCCAATTTTTCTAAAATCTAATTAAATCCAAAATTTTTCAAACTACCATCACAGATATCCCCCTTTCAATGATCAACGATCGAACTAACAAGTGTTGAGGTGGAGCAGTGCTTCTTCTCTGCAGGTCTTACATGCAATAAATAAAGTTCTTAGTTATGGGATGAAACCATTAATGCTTTAATTTCATAAAGATCGTATTTTGATCAAAAGAAGGAATGTTTTTACTAAGCTCAAAATAGAAAAAGTATTGTATTTATTTTTTACTTAAACGTATAGATTTTTTTATTTTAATTTGAATGTGCTATAGCATATATTGTAATTAAAGGGAGGTTTGAGGTCAAAGCGATTAAAATTAGGGCATATTTTAGAAGATGTTTTCTAAAAAGTTTTATTACATACACAAAAAATTTAATTTGCATGTTTATTTAACGCCTGAAAATTAAATGTTTTTCGAAGAAAGACTCTTGAATGCACACCTTTTACCAAAATTAAGAAAATTACGAAGCGTGGAAAAAAAGTGGAAAAAATTGACATTATATTTGACCATATTGTTGCGTGTAAAACCAAGAAAAATTTTCTAAAGATGCTCATTTTGGTAAAAGATGTGTAGAATTATAATAGGAACAGAAAAAAATAAATTTTCATTGGTTGATTAGTTTGTTTTCAGTAGTGTAGCCAGTTTTGAAAAAGTATGTTTCAAGAAAAATCGTACTTAAAGTTACTTTTCTTAGTTAAATTTACTCTGGCGCACCAGGTTTTAAGCGCTGTAGAATCTATATTATAAGCAAAATTGATTTATTGAAGGACAATTGAACAATCAATCTAAAAAAAATTGATTTGAAAACAATTGCTGTTTAAATACTGATTTATAATAATAATTTATAATAATTTTATGTAAGCAGTTACTGCTAAAGCTTAGTATGAACAAAAAGTATGAATGCATAGTATAACAAAAATTTGTAGGCATTTAATTATAGGCACACGCAAAATTTTGGTGTAGACTCAACACTAACACATACTTACCATAAAGTGTTTGTTGAATGTGTTAGTAGAACGTTATTGTTGAATGTCAAATTTCCACGCCAATTCAATGTACGGCCATATAAAAGGCAGCGAAGTTTTGACATTTTAACTCTCCAATTGGTTGCGAATTTGGCTGCATTGAACAATTTTTTGGTTCAACAGCGTACTAACCAACAAAAAAAATTTCCCTACCTTTTCGCTGTCAAAAACGCGATGCATTTCTTACGGAAGATTTTTTCGCTTCTACAGCATACTAAGCTTAAGCCGAAAATATGTATTTGTGTATGTATTACAAAAACTATGTTATAAACTACTGAAGATATATGATTGATCAAATTTTATATTTGGTTTTTTTTTTGTTGAATTGGTACAAATTGTGCTTCTTTGTTATATCAATTTAATACAGAGTATGTACTATCAAAAATTAGAAGCACTTTTTGGCAAAAAAAAAAATAACGAAATGGAAACTTCTTGAATTTCGGGACGATCCTGAGATTCCGGGATTGTATTTTCAGATCCCGAATATCCCGGGATCGAAAAAACTCCAAAAATTGCCATCTCTAGTATATATGTAGGGCTTATTGCAATAACGTGATAAGCCACATGATCTAAAAAATCCGTTTTTTTAGACTGATTACATTATTCAATGCATTGTCAACAACCACTGAGGAGATTTTGGCTATTTCTGATAAATTTGACCTATTGATATATAATAAACTGACATATTTGTAAAATTTTTCGTGTTTAATTCGATTTTTCATACAAAAATACATTTTTTCAAAACTGGAGAGTCGAATATTTCAAAATATTTTTTATGTGGCTTATGATGTTTTTGCAAATAGCCCTTTATATAAAAATATTAGTGGTTTTTCTTACATTAAAATCTACTTACTTTAAACAAACTGTATACTTTGATTTTCATTAAGGCTCTTAAGATTGCCAGAAGTTAAAAATTCTATGCTGTACGTGGACTTTTCTCTGCCACTGCAACACAATGCAGTGGTTGTTATTTAGAAATAAAGTTCTTTAAAACTTGAACTTTTGATCCTTTGGTATTGATAGTACTCTGAGCTGATGACAATTTTTTCAACAAATCTGAGAATCAAAACCATCTGAGTTTTAACCTATTAAGACCTTCGATAGCTCAGTTGGTAGAGCGGTGGACTGTAGATATAGAAAAATTTAAGAAATCCATAGGCCGCTGGTTCAAATCCGGCTCGAAGGATAAACTTTTTTTACTTTATAAAATTTTTATGAAGAAAAGGATGTTCTAGAACTTTATTTATTTATTAATTCAACTATTGAATATATTGTTTACTGTTACATATTTATATTTGACTTATTGTATATATTATAAAAATGATTTTACTCAAAATTTACTTAACATAATACAATTTTTAAAAGCTACCCTAGTTATGGATATATCAATAATAAAACAGACTGTATTAAAAGTAGTGCTCATATTATAGACCAGATCACGTCTACCGTAGTTTGTCCTTCGAAAGGGAATGTGAAAAAATGCCTATGCCTAACATTCCTTTCCGGAGCATATATATTTAATAGCGCTAGAAATGGTGCACAATCTAGGTGGTTTATTACTATATCACGTTTAACTCTCAGGTTTTAAGGCCAAGTAATGCACAACGAGAGTCATAAGTTGGCATAAACTACCAACGAAGTCTTTTAAACACTACACTCTAAAATGTTTTGGTGTAAAAAGTATACCCAAATACTATTCATACAGATCCATACCAAATTTTGTTTAAAATCTATATACTCCTTGTTGTATAATAGGTGTATGCCGATATGTATATATTTTATACAAAAATGGAATTAAAACTATGTATTCCATTTAAGTTTAAATTTTATAATATTATTGAATGTATTGCTTTTAAACCGATTATTTAAAAGATTATTCCAATCCAATTTTATATTATTTTAGATTAAAAAACAAGACTATGGAATAAATGACCTTTATACTTACGTTTTATGAGTCCTATTCCATAAATGTATTAAATATGAATTTCTATTTATTTCAATAAATATATTTATATGTCTATATAAATAGGAGGAAAGTTACATTTCATGCAATGTTTTTTAACCCTGAGTAGGTTGAATATGTACATAAACAGTTCTTACTAACTAGACAGGATAGTTTTAAAAATTTTGATTTTGGCAACAACAAGTGCTCAAGTTTTAAATGTTTAAATATTAATGAAATATTTTCACTCTTCTTTTTGCACATAAAACAAAAATAAATCATTATAACTAAAGTTTACCACTTACTTATTTTTAAATTTTAAATAAAGCTCCTTAACAGTGTTAGTGGTTTCACAATTAATATTGAAAACATATTTTTGAATAAATTTCCAAAAAAGTCGGAGGTTTGGGTCAAACTCAATATTAAAAATGAAATGTATTTTAAATACCAAGTCGATTGTTATAAGAAAGGTGTAATTACTTGACAATGCAATTAAATGATTATCGACAACAATGAAATATTGACCAATATTGTACTTTTGTTTCCCAGTAGCAGCTATGAAGGGGGCCTTTTGCCTTGAGTTTTTCAAATAATAAGATATGGTAAGTCCTTCCTAAAATGCAATATTTTATTTAAAGTTTTGTTTCTTTTTTATTTAATCAAACCTGTTGAAATACAATTAGATTTTCTATTGCTTGCTCAGGAGTCAGGCGGGTTAATTTTTTATTACCGTTTGGTGCAGGTGGCAGAAGTCTATCAAGTTAAGAACTGATAAAGTGCACGTGTGAAAGTCTGTAACAAGTTTTCTTTTAGCAAAATTGTTAAAATTATTTAAATGGTTCTACTGTCAATAATAATAATAAAACTACATTATGTTTCAGAATAACGCATAGTTACCATTTTCTCTTTCTACTTCTGTGTATAGTATTGGTTTTCCTGTTGCCTTTACTATCGAGAAAATGTTTCTTTGAAATTCTGGCCAACGTTCAGAAAGTAAATAATCATTAGAACCGTACGAGAGTTTAAAATCGTATATTATCTAAATAAGAAAATGTTATTATGAGGATATTAAAAATATTACAGATCTTACCAGTTCGGGACAGTAAAAGAAAAACAGATATTTTTCAAAAATATTTACAATTTCAGCGTCAGTTTTTTGTCGATATTTTAAAGTCTCTCTTAGGATATCTTTTAAAACGCTTTTTTCGTCCGGTAAAACAAGTGTATTAAGTTTATTCAGTTTAATTTTGATCTCTTCTTCATTAAATATATTTTCCTGGATTTCTTCTTCCGTAGGATTTTCCTCGCTCTGAAAACAACGTTCTAATTTTCTTCTCTTGACACTATCATTCTTTATCTTGATTTGGAGGAACCCTGTGTTTGCTTTATTCCATAGCAAGTCCTATGTGGGAAATTCGAAATACTTTAATCTTTACATACTTTGCCTGGACTACACAACTTAACAATCCTTCTGCTGAATCAGATTTAAGGCTTGGGAATAGAACAACGCATGATCTCGCAACTGCTTTTAGCCCAATAGTTGTAGGAGAAGGTCCAAGCTTTTCTTCTTAATATTTTACAGCAAACGTTACCAACTGACTCCGATTTGATGGTGGTAAATTTTGGGTTTCATTATATGCGTCCAGTAGTTTTTCACCTCCGTTGTGCCGCTTGATAAATAATTTAGGATTCTAGAATATTTAATATAAAATTTTATTAAAAAAGTAGCTTTATAACATTTAACTACTCCATTACCTATTCCATATAGTAAATGCATATATTTGTTTGTTTATGACACAAAAAATATTAATTTTACCTCTGGAGTAATTTCATTTGTGGAATCTTGCTGCTTCTGACTTTGCTGAGATGCTGCGGGAATAATATTTAGATCAGAATCTTGAACATTTTTAAAACTTTTTCTTTACAGCTTTATTTTCCAATTTCAATGTTGTTAATATTTGCAAAATAATCAAAATCCTCTAAAGGAATATCTGTGTTTTTCAGAGCTTATTTTTGAACAGTTATAGAAAAAGTTATAGAAACAAACGCATGAGCTGGACTGAAGTTAATTACCAGATAATACAAAATCCGAAAACTGCAATCCTTCTTCGTCTTCGTCATACTTCTTTATTTTTACTCATCTAGAACGTTTTCCATCATACTGCATTGGTATTATAATAGATGGAGTCTTCGAAGAACAGTCTTAAAGTTCCACTAGAGGAGTTCAAATGATTTGTTATTTCATTGGACAAGGGACAAAAGACATTGTTGGAAAATTGAAATAGCTGTATTAAGAGCTTCGTTGTGAAAGTTTTACCTAAAAAAAAATAAGTATGGAAACGCAAGTAGGAACACCTCGCGAGACAGAAACTGATCAGACAATACAGCATGCCGTGGCAGCGAAGTTAACTTGGACGCTTTTTTTTTGTGTTTTTTAGACGCTTTTGATTGTGTTGCTTCCTACGTGTCCATATCTTCGCAGCCTCCGATTCCGTCAAACATTCCCTTACATTTATTCCTAAAAAACTCTTCTTCTACTCACTTTTTTGAGGATATGTTGTCCAAGCTGCTGAGTTTTCCCGAAAGTCTTCTAAATTTGTTTATTTCTTTATCTTTTATGTTTTACTTCATCACTTCACTTCATTTTAGTTTCTTAAATGATAGTTTTTCTATTTTATTGTTTTAATTACTTACTTTTCACTGAATATAAGGAAATTTAACAAATAACACCAAACAAATTTTTCACGCAAACTTATTTAACTTCAGTATCTACTTCAGTGATGCTCAAAATTAGCTCTCGAACAAAGACTGTCTGCCTCTGTCGCTCTTACATGTGCGCGCACTAGCACACAACTAAAAAACACTTGCACTGTTCTTATGGCCGACACTGGTCTACTTTTCTTCTTTGTTTTCAACTCAACTAGAGTTACCATGTTCCATCATTTCACAGAGCTGCCATCTTTTTTCATAGCAACAATATTTATTTTATATTTTTATAATATAAAAGGCATACTAATTTTGTATACATATGTCTATACTTTTGTTTAATATAAACTTTATACTTTTCTGGAATAAAAAATTTGCAATTGTATCTACTTTTTTGCATAAAATTTATATCAATCCTATATAAAATGGATTTTTATAAGAAATTTGGTTTAAAAACTATAAATTTTAAGCATTTTTACGTTTTATACAGAAATTTTGTATACATAAGTTTATACTTTATCCGAAAACTTTTTGTCGTGTAGGCGAGTAAACCGTCTTTGAATATTTTCAATTCTAGAGATGTGCATTGCATGTTGTGGGTCCCACACTACGCAACCATACTCCAAGCTTGACCAGACTAGAGAGAAATAAATCTATTTTAAAGTAAAAGGATTTGTGAAATCCTGTGTATTACGTATAACGAACCCCATCATTGCATTCGGCTTAGAAATGATAGCATCGCAGTGCTTTGAAAAGACTAGCTTATTATCAAATAAAACTCCCAAATCAGTTAAACATTCAACTCTTAAAACGCTTTCGCTATTAATAGCATAATATCCTATTATTAATTGCTTCTACCTGGTGAAAGACATTGCATTACATTTCGCCACATTAAAATATAATTTGTTGGTTTCACACCACTTCTGCAGACCATCTAAGTCTTGATGAGGTAGAAGACAGTCTTGAATATCTTAACGTCATCTGTGTTTCATATACAGCATTTTGAAAAGTGCTTATAATTAGGAAGGTCATTGATAAACAGAACAAACAGAAACGGGCCAAGATGACTGCCTTGGGGAGCCCCAGAAAAATTATCAATTTGTTTGGACAACTTATTTCCTATCTTAACCGCTTGCCTTCGCCCGACCAAGTAATTCTCAAACCAAGATAACATGGAAGAGTGAAATCCTAAAGTGTTAAGCTTTTTTAGTAAAACAGTATGTTGAACTCTATCAAATGCTTTGGCAAAATCTGTAAAAGTGGCATCAATTTGATGGCCATATCACTTGCTAAAAACTGAGTAAACATCGAAAGATTAGCTGAAGTTGATTTCCCGGAAACAAACCCATGTTGGTCATCCGATATACTATCTTAATGCATTCATAAATCTTCTTTTTTACCAGAGATTCGAATATTTTAGGAATAAGGCGCAGTTTGGATATTGGTCGGTAGTTTGTAATATCTTGCCTCGACCCGGATTTGTAAATTGGAGTTAATTCCGACACTTTCCATGTATCTAAAAACTCTCCATTTTGTAGGGATTGATTAAACAGAGCGGTTAACGGCTGAGTCAGGGCCACAGCACAATATTTAAGATAAATGGGTGGAATGTTATCAGGGCCGCATTTCTTCTTTGCTTCTAAGCTAGACAATTCACGATAAACCTCTTCTCCACATAAAGTCAAGGACCGCAAATCCGTAACAGGAGCACAGTTTAACTCCGACGGAACACAATTAGTCAATGGATTAAAGCAGATAAAATTTGATTGAAAATAGAGCTCAAGAAGATCAGCTATTTCATGAAAATTATTGGATGACCTATCCTGGGAAAACATATTTTTTTAGAGACCCGCAGTTCGGACTCTTTTATTGTTTAAAAAAGTCCAAAATGCTTTCGGCTTGCCCTAAATATTCGATTCTAAAGCAAGCAAATGATTTTTGTACAACATTTTCTTAAGTACTTTAACTTACTATTAACTCAACTTAACTATTAAACTATAAGCCCTTGGCTTTGCTTTTTAAATAATTTTAGTATTTCGTTTTTCTCTTTTTTGATTCTCAAACTGCGCAACGAAAAACTCTTGACTTTCCACTTGGTGCTCATCTAAATACACTACTACTTTATATTTTTGGTCAAAACCTGGATGCTACACTTAACACTTGCAACAATAAAAACAACAATATGGATAGGAGTTGAAACCTTCAGCTGCATAAAAATCGACTATTTCCCGAAGGAAGGCTACCAACCGGATCCACTTGACTCCACGCCAGCGATTCCATGTAAGTTCATTTAACGCTTTCATGTTTTCAGCATTGTTTTCATTTTGTTGCCCAGACTCACACCAAGTGGGCATGACTTCTTAGTTCCAACTCTGTAAAACATAGTTCACAACTCATCTTTTCACTTTTTGCGACATTTTTCAATTTTATATAAGTGCAAAAAGTAAAAAAATGATCGCCAGCAAAAACAATGAAAAAAAAATCTAGGTTTGCACCAAAGCGAAATGTTTCAACGACCAGGCAAACCAACCAGTGCGACGTACACATACAAACAAACACACATAGATGGCAAAGTCCACTTGTTAGGTGCGAAATTGTGCACTGAATTAGGTATTGCTGCGAAGAGTGGCTGCCGTTGCCGCTGCTGCTGCTGCTGCTGCAACCATCGAGTAAAGGGTTCGATTTAGAAAATTCATTTAACTCTTCTATAGAATGCATAAAAGTGCAGTAGTGGCAGCGGCAGCGGTGCAGGAGCACAAACCGAAGCATGATTTTATTTACACTCCGGAAGTGAAGTGCGGCTATTGTGTGAAGCAGTGTCCTGAAAATGTATTTAGTGCTGAACCATTAAGCGATGACTTTAAAGTATATTAGAAGAGCTTAAAAGTTGAGGCAGCAAAACAAAAATAAAGAAAGAAAGAATGAAATAAAGAACGAAAGAAAAAGAGACACTTTTCATTGAATGAGTGAAGGATTGTTGGTGATGGCAACATGAACACTGATGAGATCGGACAAAAGTGCAAAAGAATTGAATTTTATTAAGCTGTGAACGAACAGAAGAACTGAAAGAATCGTTGAATATTCTTTAGAAACTTTTATGCTTAGTTTTTATTCTAGCACATTAAATAACACTTGATTTGCGCTAACGACAAGATTTCATTATTTTCTGTCATTTGTTTCTCATGCAATTCAAATATCTTGAAAAAATTTAATGTGAAACTCTTTAAATAGCTTTGAAATGCATGAAACATATTTTACTTGTTAAACGCTAAATCATTAACTCCATAGAAGTTAAGTAAGGTTCTTTCAACAGAACTGAAGTTACTAGAAAAAGGTTAAGTAAGTTCGACCAACGCTGTGGATATCGTAGGTCCAATCGTAGGAAGTGATTCTAGTTTCAAACTACATGATCTTTCTAGTCATAGAATTAAATTTTGACGTGATTGCAAACGTTGATTCTTTGACCTTATGACATAAATATATTATGACGTCATCAGGACATGGAAGGAGGACCTTATAGAAGAAAATTTAAACTTTGTTGCATGGGATTATTACTTATTGCGTAAAGGTGCTTGGGTAAAATTATTATACGCCAGTGTGCTTCTAGCCACTGCTTCTAAGCCCTTCTCATAAAAAGAGACAAACTATTTATGAAATAACAATGCCGCTGTTTCTAGATTAAAGATGCAACAAGTGCGTCACGGCGTGACATGAAGTAGCGATAGCCGCTTAATACAACAAAAATGCAGAAACGTTACGTTGAAATTTATTTTGGTAACTACAGGCACACTGCTTAATTTAATGGTGCGATAGAAAGGCTTAGTGCTTATGACAAACATAAAAACAAAATTTTAACGTCATCAGCATCTTACTGTTACCTAAAAGCACCATCAATGCATGGTAATATTGTAAATGTTAGTGTATCGCAGTACAGGCTAGTGAATAGGATTCGGAAATTAAAAAAAATCAAAAACAGAAAGCAAAAACCGTTGAAAAAACACTACTTTGAAACGCAAAAAGCACATATATTTCCACTTTTATTAAGCAATAAGTGCCGGACTGGGATCTTAAATTAGATCTGGAAAATAGTAACTTGACATAGGAAACAACACCAAAAATTTGTTTGTACATATATGTAAAAACTAGTATAAAAGCCGGTCCTACGACAGATCCTCCGCAAACTTCGTTTTTGGAGCCTTTGCCAAAAGCACTTTTTTCTCGTTTTAAAGCTTGATTTTTTATACACTTGATTTTTGCAAAATGCAAATGTACCACTTTAAATAACAATGTACGTATTGAAGCAGTGTTGAAAAATTAGTTCAAGTGTAAAAGTGCAAAAAGTCGAGTTTGGTACCAATCATATTCATACACAACTTTACAAACTGGCCCTGCAACCTTCATAACATAGCAACTCAGGTGTCGTTTTGCGGCTGATACAATTATATTTTTTGGTACAATCGACTCAAATCGGCTCAAAAGAATTTCATTAAATTCGTGATAACTTTTTTATAAAAGGATGAAAAAAGAGGTATTTAGATCAAAAACGTACTATTTTAAAAACCCAATATTGTCACTGATAAGCATCAAGTATATTTTCTGTGCATACTTTCATGCTGAACATTTATGAGAAGAGTGTGTCTGGAAATTTAATGTAATGTCAAAAAATAATTACAATTTGAGAAATACTGTGTTCGGAGCAGCATGCTTGCCTTTTATGTATAAAGATGTGCATACTTTAAGGCTGAACAGTTTCAGATATATTAGACACGGAGTAACGTGCTTGCCTCTTATGCTTAGTTTTCACTGTGTCATTTTCAGTGGTCAGTTGTTGTCAATCAAATTGAAAATAACAACATGATGTCATTTTTTCTAACTTTGGCAATTATGGAAAAATAAAAACAAATAAATTATTAAATGGAGCTATGCAGAAAATGTTCTAGAGTTTTATTAAGGTGATATTTCAGATCACAAACATTTGTGTCGTCATAAAAATGACATAGTGAAAACCAAGCATTATATATTAAGATGAGCGTATCACCAAAACTAACCTATTTTTAACACAATGCCAATCGATGGACACTTGAAAGAAATGTTCGATAGGAACTATCCTCAAGTATTATACACTTGTGTGTTTGTTGGTTTTTTTTTCTAATTTTTACGGCTAACCCATTTTATCTCAGTTTCTACAATATAAACCATTTTAAAAATGCAAAAAATTAAAACCCATTAATAACCATTAAGACCATTAACAATATGAAATTGATGACATGGGACAGGGAGCTCAGACATCTACTATTTTTTTCTCTCTTTATTCTCAAATTGATGCATCATTCATTTTATCAGTTCCAACTTCTTTTAATACTGGATCCTTGTTTATATAAAATCGCACTAAAAAGCTATCCAATTGTAAACATCTTTTGGCTCTTTTTTAAGTTAATTTTGCTATCTTATCAGTATTTTCTTAGAGACATTTCTACAATATCCCACGCTATGGCCAAAGAATGTAAAGGTTCGTCCTTTGAAAATTTTCCAACAGTTCCAGCGCATCAAATAATAATTTAGCAGCAGTAGCAAACATAAACACGACTGCTTTTTCCGCCACATCAGACTCATCGTCGCTTGAATGGACATTGTCGTCAGTTACGCCTGGGTCATCCTCTTCGCTATTATCGACTTTGTCACCGCTTCTACCACTCTCGCATATTATATCACCATTAGGCTCTCCAACAGCGGCGATGGCTAGTTTTACGCCTTCTCAAATTCGTAATTTCGTACTATACTTCCATAATGCTGGCGGTCTTCGCACCAAAACGAACAACTTGCTGTCCGCTGCTGCTATGCATGATTTCGATGTAATTGCAATTGTCGAAACTTGGTTAACGTCACACTTTCATTCATCAGAGCTTTTTGACGGACGGTACGAAGTATACAGAAGAGATCGAACTCTATCTTCGAGTGTTTCTAGTGGTGTCATGATCGCAGTTTCATCAACCTATGCCAGCAAAGAAGTTCTTTTTCCAAGACATACAAACAGCTTAGAACAATTATGCGTCTCTGTCAGGTTTAACATAGTCAATTCTCAGAACATAAATGAAATTATATACATTATAAGTTACATTCCACCAAATAGTGAATAAGATTTATACGCTGATCATATTTTCAATATAAATTGCATAATCAGCTCGCTGAATCCTCAGCAGACCGTATGTGTCTTAGGCGATTTCAATTTAGGAAATATTGAGTGGAATTCTTGTTCAGATGAAAAGATTCTTATTCCTTTCAATTTAAAAAGTGATGTAGAATTGCTACTCTGTGACACGCTTTATTCATTTAATCTAACTCAAGTTAATTTTATTAAAAATGGTATAAATAGAATAGATCTGATTTTTATGAATAATGATTTGTTGTAGGTATTCAATATTGAAATGTGATACACCTCTCACAAATGATTCGGTGCATCATAAAGCTATTGTGGTGAACTTTCAATTTTACGAATTTATTGCTTCTTCAGATAGTGATGATGTCTTGTCTTTTAACTTTTACAATGCAAACAATCAGGCTTTAAACGATTACTTCAATTCCGTGAATGGGAATACTGTTTTGGGCTCTGGAGATGTACTAAATTTATATTCAAATTTCAAGATAATACTTAATGAAGGCCTTAATATGTATGTGCCTAAAACGAAAGCGCAAATTTAACCTGCCTTGGTATAACCGCAGCTTAATTCATCTCAAAAACTTGAGGACCAAAGCTCATAAGAAATTCAAAAAAACTAACCTGCCCGAAGATGAAGCAGTTTTTATTCTTCGCAGAAAAGAATTTGATTTTTTATCGAATCTATATATATAAAAATGGTGTAAAAAATGTATAGTAAAACATCAATTGAGAATGGCTGGGCCGATTTGTCTAAAATTTTTTTTCAGTTGTTTATAATTGCCAGGAGAAGGTTTTTACGAAGGAAAATTTTGGAAAAACCCTCCGGGAAAGTCCGATAGGTGGCGTTGGGTGGACTTATATCGAAAATTTGAATTTATGGACCAATTTAACTGAAATTCAGAATGTATGTTTGTTTAATCATAAGAAAATAATTTGTGTATAAATGGACCCGATAGGTGGCGCTGGGGTGGACTTATATCGAAAATTTGAATTTATGGACCAATTTAACTGAAATTCAGAATGTATGTTTGTTTAATCATAAGAAAATAATTTGTGTATAAATGGACCCGATAGGTGGCGCTGGGGTGGACTTATATCGAAAATTTGAATTTATGGACCAATTTAACTGAAATTCAGAATGTATGTTTGTTTAATCATAAGAAAATAATTTGTGTATAAATGGACACGGTAGGTGGCGCTGGGGTGGACTTATTTCGAAAATTCAATGGCGTGAAAAGTGATTTTGGTATTGCCACAATTTTGAAATGCAATCCTGGTACGAGGGGGGTAGCGAAGCACACCGGGTTCAGCTAGTTTCTTATATAAAAAATATATGAGTTCTATAGAGACAAATATAAGGTTAAACCCGAAATCTTTTTGGGTATTTCTTAACTCTAAACGTAAAAGTGTAGGTTTTCCAAAGTCAATGAAGTATTGGCAAAGCGAAGCAAATAATATACAAGATATTTGCGAATTGTTTGCAATATTCTTCGGATCAGTTTTTGACAGTTGCGATAAGACACATCTAAATATTCATCCACAGGTGGAGCAAATTACTAATATTGGCCACTTAGTAATATCAGAAGATGAAGTATAGGATACTCTCAGGACACTTGATTCGAATAAAGGATCCGGTTTTGATTTGCTACCTCCCTTATTTTTTAAAAAATGCGCTCATTCACTATATGCTGCTTTAACAATCATTTTTAATAAATCTCTTTCAAATTGAGTTTTTCTTGAAGAGTGGAAAACTGCTCATATCTCGCAGATTTTCAAATCTGGTCAAAAACATCTAGTTTAAAATTACAGACCGATCGTTAAGCTATCGGTTATACCAAAGGTTCTGGATAAAATTGTGAATAAACACTTATTTAACTCAGTTAAAAACCATATTGCAATCCAGTAACATGGTTTTTTTGTTGGAAGATCCACAAGCACTAATTTAGCTTTATTTTCTAATTTTTGCATAAACGCAGTAGAAAAAGGATCGCAAATCGATGTTTTATATACTGACTTTGTAAAAGCGTTTGATAGTTTAAACCATAAGATTCTGTTATCTAAACTTCGTCAAATGGGAATTCACTCTAATTTTTTGAGATGGTTAGGCTCATACTTGTCAAATAGGAAATTGATAGTTCAAATCGATCAATCATTTTCAAAAGCAGTAGATGTAAAATCGGGAGTTCTGCAAGGGAGCCTTAGTGGCTCCTTGATAAACGATTTATCTAAAAATTTCACTTCATGTAAGTTTCTGCTTTATGCAGATGATTTGAAAATGTTTAAAATTATAAACAACCTTGAGGACTGTAACAATTTTCAAAATGATATTAACCTACTTATTTCCTGGTGTAGCATAAATGGAATGAATTTAAACTTTTCTAAATGTCATATCTTAAAATACTCTCGCAAACAATTAACCATATATCACAATTATTTTTATAAGTCCAATATTACTTTCACACGCGTCGAATCCATTAAAGACTTGGGTATTTACTTTGATACCAAATTATCATTCGGGTCTCACAGGGAATATGTCATATCAAGAGCTAACTCACAACTTGGTTTTCTAAAGCGAAACTCTAAAGAATTTTTAGACCCATTCACATTAAAATCAATTTTTGTGAATCTGGTAAGATCTATTCTCGAATACGCGAACATAATCTGGGATCCTTGCTATGAATGTGACATAAATCGAATCGAGAAAATTGAAAAACGGTTTACGAGATTCGCTCTAAGACGATTATTTTCGTGGGAAAATATGCCTGCGTATAGCGACCGTTGTAAACTACTCGGCTTGCAAAGCTTGGCCATTAGACGCAATACGCAGAGTGTCTTATTTATTAAAGATATTTTAGATAACAAGGTTGACAGTCCGGAATTGCTTGCTCTTATTCCATTTTATGCTCCAACAAGATCTCTAAGAGAAACAAGTTTATTTTATGTTTATTATCATAGAACGAATTATGGTAGGAATGAACCAATATCTAAATGCCTATCTCGATGTAATATAGTTGCTAAACATGTTGATTTTAGTTCTAATAGAATGATTTTTATGAAGAATTTATTTGAATATTATTTAACGAATTAGGTTAAGTGATATCTGTTAGGGCTGGGCCCAGTAGATATATATATGAATAAATAAATATAAACACTTCATTATTTCTAAGAGCTTATGACACATCCACCCATAAATTGGTACATATCATTTTTACTTAAATTTTAAATAACTACTCTGGGTTACCTTTAGTTTCATTAATTCTAATCTTCAATTTTCGTTTTTATTCACTGGAATTATTTATTAGTTGTCGCTTCTGCCAAGTGAATCTTGTTTGTAAAAGGCATGTAGTATTGCGTTCATAAAAGTTTGTAATCAGATAACTTGCAAAATTTGTGACATTTGATGTGACCGTATAGACATTAAAAATGTGCTTCAAAATATATTGCAAGCTTTGGGAAGGATATATAAATAGTAAATGGAATTGTGGATCAAAGACTTAATATTGATAATTTATGCTGTTTAGAGGAACTTTTCATATGTGCTATGAAGCAACCGGCCCCAAGTTGTCACCGGCCTTTCCGGATTTGTCCAGATCGTCTAGCATGGCCAGCCCGCCACTGGAAATAATGTAACCACTCTTTTAAATTTTTCAGTTTTGTGAATTAATAAAAAGAAAACATTTTTTTGAAAGACAAAAAATCTGTGTTTTCTATTACTATAAAATAAAAAAAATTATAAAATAATTATTATTTTTCGTATAATATACGAAATAATAATAATAAATAATAATAAATTAGATAATAACACTTGATAAAGAAATAATAAGTGGTGCTATAAATAGTAGTAAAAAAAATAAGTAAAAGAAAATATTTGTAAAAAAGTAGTTAAAAATAGTAGTAGAAATAGTACTAGTAAAAGTAGTAGGAAATAGTAGTAGAAATATTAATGATACACCATGCATCCATATACAATGCCATATGCGATATGCAATAACACCATCATACAATACCATTATTATATACGTACTAAAAAATAGTAGTAGAAATAAAAGCATATGTATTTAGTATAAAAAAAGATCTAGAAAAAGTAGAAGAAATAATAGTAAAAAGTAGATAGATAAAGAGTACAAAGTAAAAATACAAACATCATGGACATTTCGGGTAAAAGAGCCTCTTACTTATAAAAACAATAACCATACTATTCTATTTTTTTATTATTTATTTCATCGATAACAGTTTTTAGTTGAAAACGTTTTAAAATATCTTTTATAAGAATTATATTTTAAGAAACATGGCAAATAGCTATTAGAATAACAGATTGCTAAAACAATAAAGTTTCATACAGAACAAACCACTAGTAGAATAGACAGTTGCTCGCTTCGTTGGGGGCGCTACAAAAACTTATCATTAAAAATCTCTGGCTCATGCCATTCCCTCATTTTCAAAAGCTTATAGGCACAACTTCAACTAAACAAATGCGAAATTATATGTGATTCATGTGCAAAAGTATCGTGCAGGGCCACATTTCTGAAACTCAGAGGGTCAAAAGTATTTTGGTTTGACAACAGATTGCATTAATTCTTTCGTTGACGTTAGAAAAATTGGAATAATTCAAAAATACCGACAATTTTAACCTTCAAACTTTTTTGCAGACTATAAGAACTATATTAAATCCTTCTGAATCTTAATTTGCAAAAATTAGTCTGCTACCAATTGGTTTAGAAGTTATAAAGGTCCAAAGTTAAAAAATTGGTTGGAAAATAAGAGATTTTTTTCTCGAGATTTCCGCAAATCAAAACATGATAAATATCAAGAGAATGGTTGAGATATTACCTATTGAACGAGCTATTTGGTACCTATTAAAATACATGCTGCACATTAAAATCCATATATCTGTGGTTACAAGGAATAACGACTAAACTCAAAGTATCGTAAAAAACGACATTTTAATTGCACGAACTACCACTCATTTTTTGAAATATATGAACTATTACAAACAAAATATAAGCAGACATAAGTGATGATTTGCCCAGAATTTCTGGGCAAAAAATGGATATCTGCAAACTTCTAAAAATTGGCAATAAAGTTAGTTCCATATCGCTTTTTTACGATATTTTGAGTTGTCATTATTTCTTGTGACCACAGATATATAAAAATGGATGTATGTATGTTTGTATATCACGTATAGACTTCAAAACTGCTGCACAGTGGTCCAAGACGCCAATCTAGCTGGAAAAAAGTCATAACTTCTCTTTGGAAGCAGATAGAAGTATGAAATTTTGGAATTATGTATTTCTTATTAAAAGCATTCTTTGTACCAATGCTGTACCTACAATTGGCGTTGTAGGTAAAATGGGCGTGGCAATTTTTATGGCATTTTTAAGAATATGAAAATGTAACGAATACTAATGTATTAATTTAGAGGTGTCGAATGTCCATTTTGGCAATATTTTGAAGGACGACTCGAACGAGGGTTTCGGGCACCTATTTTTAAGATTGAAGATATATATGAAAATTTTTAAAATAACAAATTCTTTGTAATAATTACGAAATTTTCAATAAAAAGATCCATTCAAATTTAACATATAACAAAGGAGACCGGTCTCCTTTGTTATATGTTTATGACCGGTCTAGACCCCACCACCAATATGCTCCCTTGGGTACTCCACTAGGTTCGAATAGATATATTGCACTAATATACAAAACAACATAAGAATATTGTTACTGAAAATAATAATCATTTATTTAAATTATTCTACATCTTCCTGTATAAAAAGATCTAAATGTAACGAAATGTCTTCATCACCTTATAGTTTTTCATTTCAAAAATCAGTTTAATCGGCCTGCAAAAACGTGTAGATGATGGACGTGGGTTTTCCCATATGATATGGTTATCGTGCTTTAGCTGCAAAGGTACCAAGCAAATTGCAAACAAATATTCATGTGTTTTGTGGGAATCATTTGAACTAAAGTTTTGCTTATAGGTTGAGTGGCCACTGCTACCATCACATCCCCATTTATACATCAAAGTTAATTCCGTATAATTGAATTCCTCTGACCTCTTTTTGTAACTTTAAAATTCTACATGCAGTGTGATCAACTAAGTCCTGCAGAGGCACTTCTTCTATTACATCGGAAACCTTTATTCCTTTCCTTTACTTTTCTTTAGCTTTCAAAATTTTATGATATGATGGGTATAATCCGCGTTACGGATCTTAACACCAGTACGCATTTCATTATAACTTGCTTTTGTATATTTTCCATCGATAAACAGACGTAATGCTTCTGCATCTGTATATGGTACTGATTCCTTAGATTGTGCATTAACAATTTTTTTTAATTTAGCTGCTCTCGTTGGAGATTCATTTATGTTTTTTAGAATCGCGGCAGCATCCCTTTTGCGAGATTTATAAAGACTAACGACAGCAGCGAAAACTAGTTTCTCAGGTGAACATCCACTTACTAAAGCCGACACTTCCAAACGCTTCCCTTTTTCAGATTTACCTGAAAAATCTGATCGAGGTCTACCAAAATTTGACGTTGACGGTTGGATCCCTAAAGACTCTGGAATTTGAATCATGTTTTCAGAAGGAAGACCAAATACTCCATTTAACCAAATTTGGTTGGAGTCTTCAAAATATTTCTTAGATCTTTTTGCTTTTATCCAACTTAAGTTAATTGAATACGTTAATCTCCGTACAGCAAACTTAACTTTATTGCAATAATCTTCTGTTTTAGTTTTCTGTAACCCATTCTTAGCAAGAAAATAGCTAATGACAGCTTCTACCCTTTCTTTGCTTTCCATTTCGGCAATCCACACGTTATATAGTTCTCTCCGTGTTATGGGTATGTTATCTATATATATGTATATAAGAAGTTTACCGGTAAATAATTGCAGACAATTTTTTTCCCATCTAAAGTAGGCATTACACAGATCAACAGGGCATAATTCATTTCAAGGGAATATACGGGAATCCTATTTAAAAGTTACTCTAAAAACCATAAAGTGCTAAATTTTTACTACACACAACATATTTCCACATTAAACACATATTTCCTCTTATCTATTATTTTGCACACAGAACATTTAAATTCAACATTTGTTTATAATATAGCTTAAACATACCTGACATAGTGCAGTGTAAAAAAATAAAGAAAAAAATTTGCTCTTCTTTGATGTTACGATCAGTTCAAATGTGATGCTGTCAATCGACTGAGCTGCTATAACAACAGTGACAATGCACTTGTTCATTTTCAAAACATCATAACAAAGCAAATACGCAAAAAATAAAAAAACCTTATATACAGTTATGCACAGTGGATAGTTATCTAACAATTACCAAGCAAATTATGTGAACTTTGAAACATAAAAAAATTGATTTTTTTCCAGCTAGATTAGAGTCTTGGACCACTGTGCGCTGAACCGATCTAAATGAAGTTTTCAAGGAAACTGAAGTAACATCTTGAGAGTGTTCTTGTGATGTTTGGTGTTGGTTGGAAAAGGGGGCGTGGTACCTTCCATACAAGCCAATTTTGCGCTATCGTTTACAAACGAAAAATAGAGGTCAAAAATATCAAACTTTTTCGAAATCATGTCAATTCCGGAGTTGTAAACATTTTTAAAGTGAAACTTGCTATGCAGGTGCTCCAAGAGGTGGTCACTGTATAAATGTTTCCACGCCCACAAATCAATAAAACTTTTATATATCAGACGGTTTTGGTCGTATTTTGGTCATTTAGGTCTGAACAGATTTTCATGAAAATTTAGGTGTATATTAAACACATACCAAAGACGGAAAAGGAACCATTTTTTGCATCGCAAAAGGTGGCGTGTCACCTTCCATACAGCTAAAATTTTCAATATCAAGTAGCTGGGGAGTTATAGGCCGCACAGCCTCGGAATTCGGTATTCGACCACACTTTACACGTGCCGTTTCACTTATCACATTTTATGGGCGTTAAACAAGGAGGCGTGGAACCTCACACATAACCCAAACATGCGATATCTAATCGCTTTGGAGTTATAGGCCGCACAGCCTCGGAATTCGGTATTCGACCACAATTTACACGTGCCGTTTCACTTTTCACATTTTATGGTCGTTGTACATGGGGGCGTGGCACCTCTTTTAAAACCCAAATTTACGATATCGAATAGCTTTGGAGTTATAAGTCACACAGCCGCGGAGTTTAGTATTCCACCACAATTTACACGTGCCGTTTCACTGATAAAATTTCATAGGCGTTAGACAAGGAGGCGTGGAGCCTCTCATATAACCCAAATTTGCTATATCGAATAGCTTTGGAGTTATAGGTCACACAACCTCGGAATTCAGTATTTGAAATAAGTTTACACATGCAAGTTCACTGATAACATTTAATGGAAGTTTGGCAACGGGGGCGTGGCAGAAACGCACCGGATTTCAACTAGTATCTATATAAAGCATTCTGTTTGCTGTTACTTTTACCAAAACGTAAGTATAAAGGTGCACTCTTGGGATATTTTTTTCACAATTTTGAATCTGTTTCAAAAAGCAGTGATTAGAGTGATTTCTAAATACCCTCCAGGAAAAATCGGAAGGCTTCCATCTAAAAGTGATAAAGAAACATTCCCCACCGTATCTTTCGGAAGCTGAACCCATTTTCTGCTGCACTGCAAAAATTTTTGAGTTTTTTGATATAAAGTATATTTATAGAGTAATTAGGGTCTCCTGATTCCAAATCACTCATCAAAAAATTTTAAAACCCATCTTTTTTTTTGTTATGTCTAAAAACCAAATATTCTATTAATCGAATGTTGGCGCTTATCACATTTCTATTTTACTGTTACAATAGAAATGGGTAAGACGCTGTCGTTTGCTGGAAAAATTTGTTATAACGTATTTGTGTGGGATTTTATGGTATGGAATAAGCGAAAACGTTCGATTAATCGAACGCTAACTTTGACTCATATCTGTGTCATCCAAGTGTAGCCAAGTCTTGATTTTTCTTATTGCAAAAGATAGCTTTGTTTTTTGGCTAAAAGACCTCATCATTACTTTCTTTTTTTTAACTATACATATATATTTAATATTATTTACAAGAAATGTCTATTAGCAAGGTATTTTTCAACCACACCACCCACTGCCTTGAAATTACGGGTGGTAATGGTAAATACTATTTTCAAATAGCCAATGATACAAAGTAATATATGATTTCAGCGATCTTCCTGATATCATTTACTTTCATAGTTAAAAAAAAAAATATTAAAAATGGACAAAGTATACGTTCGATTAATCGAACAACGGTTGGAAATGGGTTAAGGGTAGGGTTTTGTATTTATATTGTTTCTAAACCGTTTTTTTTCCAAACTTTTACTTATTGTCAAGCAATGACAACAAAAAATATAAATATCATTGTTCCCTAGCCGCTTATTATAGAATTCGATAGTCTAGTGGTAGCGTACTTGACTGTGGCTCAGGGGTCCCGGGTTCGAATCCTGGTCGGGCACTTTCATAACAAGGGAGATGAATGTTTCCACATTCATTCTTAGTACAGAGGAAAGGACTGCTTCCATTTCACTTTTTAAAACAGCGGAGAGGAATGTTTCCCTTTAATGCTATGTAAAAAAAAAAGAAATGGAGTTTCCAACGGCAGGGAATGCTTCCTACATTCCATGGTATGTTTCCTGCTTATATCCGGAAATGTTTCCATTTCCTGGAGGGTATTAAGCTTATTTCAACAAATAAACATATTTTTTATTACAAAAATTTAAAATTTTTTTTGTACAAAAGATAATCTAAGTTCAAAAAGATTTATATCGTCAAGAGATATGCATGGATTTTTATGGTTAACAGCTCCTTGAAGAACTAATAGCCGAACCTTTCTTTAGATACTCATAATGCTTAGTTTTATTGGAAAACTGAAAAACACGAAAAGTTTTTCAAGCCCATTTTCCCAACTTTGGACTGCTATAACTTCTAAACGACTTGAGAGTGGCCTAAACTTTCCTCACCAATAGCTTTTTAAGCTTCAATTACACATTTTGAAAAAAAGAGACCTATGTCGCTTCTTTAAATTTTAAATTCTTTAAATGTTCCCACACGACTAAAACATGAAACGTTTCATGCTTATTAGAAAAGCTGACTGCAGTCACATTTGTCCCGCTGACCAATATTCACCCCATTTAATAGTATCGCATTTCATTCACTTAAAATCGAAAAAAAACAGTCCATTCCAGCTCATTCAACACTTATATCTGTTGAACTGCCTGCCACTTTATACAACTTCATAAAATGTTCAACATCATCAAGAGCTTTTATTTATTTTTTTTTGTATTAATATTCGTTTTTGTGGTTGGTTGGTTGTTGTTGTTGCTGGCGTTTTTACCGCATAAACAACCCTATTATGTGTGGTCAACAACTGTCTTTATAGAGGTCACTGTGCTGAATGCATTCAGCTGAACAGGACATTGTTCAGGATTTGTCGTCTGTGCCGCTCAACCTATTAATCAATAAATGTGTGTTTAAGAAAAAACAACAACAACAAAAACAACAAATCAAACATATTAAAATATCGATTATTAGTTACAAAGTGGAAGTGGAAGTCAGTGCTGTGCTTTGCTGTTATGGTTGCCAAGAGTTCAGTGCTGCAGCAACATTTAAAAAAAAAGCCAAACACATAGCCAACATAGGTTTGACCACTGATGCATGTCGCCATAACCGGAAGTTGGGTAAATTGATATCTGGAGCAGCATATTACTGCAAGCAGAGCATTGGTGTTTGTTGTATGTCTAGAGAAGAGGAGAGGGGAGGGTAGATGTTGGCACGGAAAGCGGTTTGTTGGGACAGTAAATCGGAATAAGCAATAATTGCAGATATCCGCTTTTAGTGTCTAAAGAGTGCAGAGGTAAATAAATAGGAAATTTGTCGACACTTCCGCTCATGTGTACGTGTGTGTGTGTGTGTGTGTGTGTGTGTCAACTATTTCCGCTTGCTCTCATAGTAACCCAGTGGGCAATTCAGTCAGGCCCAGTAGCGTAACTATATTTTGTGCGCCCGCCCGCAGGTTTCTAAAAGCGCCCTGCTATTTATTTTTAGAGTAAAACTATGTTATTCGAAAGTTACTAGAAGCGTAGGAGAAAACAAGAGAATTCTTGACAAAAAAAAAAGAGAACAAGAAGGAACTTTTTTAATTCAATGGCCTCATTTATTACAACAGTTATATTTTAAAAATATAAATTGTGAATTTAATTTTTATTTATTTTAAATCTTATAAATAAATTTATATTTTATTTTAATAGAATTTGTTAAAAAAAAGCCGTAACGTAAACAAATACTTTATATAATATAATTTAAAATATAATCAAACTTATAATAATAATTTTAAGATTTTATCACAAAGTAGGTAAAAAGAAAACATATATGAATTATTTTAAAAAAGTTAAACTTAAAGTTTGAATAAAAGGGATCAACAATTTTCAATAATGATAATTAATTCAATAATGATAAGAACTCATAGGAACTGATTGATTAAAATAACATTAGTAGCTGACTTGCTGAAAATATGAAAGCAAATAGGTAAATCGACTTCGACCATAATCAAGTTTTGCCAAACAAAGACAATTTTTGCTCAAAATAGTCGGACTTAAATTTTATTTTAGCACATATTATTAAACTATTTTTCATTTATTGTTGTTAATTTAAAACAATAATATTTTACGAAGGAAATAAATATTGTTGAATACATTAAATTTTTTGGAAACAAACGTCGCCCAGTCCCCATTCTCGGCCAAAATTAGAAGGAGTGATCGAAGAGCTATGAAAATTGGCACGAATATCTTTCGTGTCAAAATTAAGAAATGTTGAAAAAGTTATATATAAACTTCATTAAGTCTTGTCTCAAAACAACTGTATTTGCTACATCAATTTCTATTGTGATTATAAATAAATGGAAAATTTCATCGGCGGATGTAACGGCCATTTATTATATTATAGTAACTCAGCCTTGGAAAATACTACCAACACAAGTTAGCTAAGTTTTTGTTTATATTTGTAAGCTTTTTTGATTACAACAAGGAAATTTTAAAAATGAAGTTGTATGTGTTTGTAAATAAGTTGAAATTTTAAAAAATAATTAGCTGCCATACATCAAATAAAGGGTCCGCCATTTAACGTTTTGTTTTCAACTAGTGCTTATTTCGTGAATGATAACACTTAGCTCATGTCTGATTTGACAGATAGATAGTTTTATCCTTCCGCTTAACGAATATGGTTGTGTATACGCTTGAACAACGCTGGGAAATATTGCGACATTACTTTGAAAATCATGATGCCGATTTTGCCAAAAAAATCATCTTTTCAGACGAAGCTCATTTTAATGTTGGCGGGTATGTAAATAAGCAAAATTGTCGCATTTGGGGCACAGAAAACCCGCACGCATACATTGAAAAGCCGCTGCACCCAAAACGAGTCACTGTTTGGTGCGGATTTTGGTCCAGAGGCATAATTTTGCCATTTTTCTTCGAAAATGAGCAAGGAGTGGCCGTAACAGTCAATGGCGATCGTTATCGGGCCATGTTGAACGAATTTTTGTTCACAAAAATTGAAGAAGAGGATACTGGCAACATTTGGTTTCAACAGGACGGCGCTACGTGCCACACAGCCGAAGCTACACTCGATGTTTTGCGCCCTGTTTTTGAAGATCGCATTATCAGCCGCAGAGCTGATGTCGTTTGGCCACCTCGGAGCTGCGATTTGACACCGTTGGACTATTATTTGTGGGGTACCCTCAAAGATAAGTGTTACGCCGACAAGCCAGAGACAATTGACGCTTTAAAGGACAATATTCGTGAAGCCATTGGTGAAATACAGCTGCACACAATCGATAATGTGCTTAAAAATTGAACAGATCGTGTAGGCTACTGCATGGCCAGCCGAGGCAGCCATTTGAATAAAATTATTTTTCATTATTAACCGGAAAAATTGTACTTTCAAAAAAAAAAAAAATTTTAAAAAATATTCAGTAGTTTTTTTTATACAATTTTAAAAAAAAAGTTATTTGGCGGACCTTTTATATCTTACATTTTAACTAAAAAGGTCACCATAAAAAAATAAACATATATATCTTCCATATTAGCAAGAAATTTTTAGATTTGGTGTAATGCAGTTCTAATGATGTTTTCGTGGAAAATTTATAGTCAATCTTTCTCAAAACTATTTTTTAAACACTTATTAAAATTTAATATTTAAAAATTTGTATCCCGCTTTTAGTGTTGACTTTTATGATAATCTTAAAACCATATGTTCAAAATGTAAACAAACACAGTAATGTTGCCAGACATAAAAAATTTTAAACTTTATTTTGATATATAAAAAAAAAATAAATAAAATGCGAATGGCAAGAAAAATTTTATTCTTAAAAAATGCAACTTTGGCGGCTGTCATAACGAAACGGTTGCTACTATTAAAAAATTTATTTTGATTTTTTCACCAAAGATATTTTCTATTGAAAGCCATATAAATTTTGGAAAAATTTAAGCATTAATATATTAGTCGTTCGTTCGGTTTATTATAACGTCGTTTTCCACTTCATTTATCATTATTATCAAGGCTTAGTTGCGCCCGCCCGCAATGCGGGCTCTGCGGGCCCGATTTTTACGCCACTGGTCAGGCCTCTTTAAAAAAAGGCATGTATTGACTGCTTCTTTTGGCGTCAACACACCTCACAACATCACTGCATCGTTGAGGGCTTCTACAAGGCCTACCTGTTAAAAGAAAGGCAAGAAGTTTTCATTATTTCTCTGTGATGTTTATGATAGTTAAAATTGCTGTGTTTTTGTTTATTCATCTTACGGTTTTAATGTTATTATAGAACAAACAAACTAAATTTTATACTAAAATCTATTTAGGTTTTTTATTTTCAATATGCTTAAAAATTTTATTGATTGCTTGCATACTGAAAACTTAAAAAAAGATGTCAATGCTTAAAAGGAACTCTGCTTGTATTAAATAATGGAGTTGAACTAGCAATTCCAGAAAAAAAATTAATAAAGCGTCGTTAAAGGAGTGAATAAAAACTAATAACTTTTGATAATTCCATGGGTTTTTTCGCTAACTACCTTCGAAAATATTTATACAAAAATAAAGGTTAATCCCCTATAAGCAATATTTAAGGACGCACTATATGGCCGAATCAAAATAATGCATCATTTTAGTAATATATATTTGCATCAACTCATAGCGGAAAGATAATATTTCTCATAATATTTCTCATATGAAAATAACAATTATGTTATCTAATATTTTATAACCGATATACTCTTAAATCTCATAAGCACCTTTATGAATACATAATACATATTCGATTTTATATTTATCTATTTACCACTTTACAATTTCCTCATAATGAAATTCCTCAAAGGATTCCCCTATAAGTTAATAGCCACTTATTATTGGATCCTAGAAATCATCTTTAAAGTATTTATTTTTAGATTAAATAATTTGCATAATTAATTTATTTAAAAAAAAATTTATTGAGAACCAACCCCTCAAAAATTTAATGAAGGGTAATTAAGTCAAAATTTTATTTAACTTTTTATATAAATTTATTTTCTAATCCAAATTATTATCCCATTACTATAACTTCCGAAATATTACTTCTATATTATCCAAAGGGAGAGTTTTAAGAAGTTGAATTTAATATATTAAATTAATGAACTAACCCCTAATAAATATTTTTAAATAAAGAACTATTAATAAACCCTATTTAAGCGCTTTCAAATATTACTGGCTTTTCTGCTCTTAGCGGCTACGTTCTGTGGACAGACACAATGCCAAATTGGAATACCTTAAAGACATTCCAGCGCAGGCTATATCTTAAAAAACCTGGATGTGATCTTGTTCAGGTATTAATTCGACGTAAAGAAAAAATCACAAGAACTCAATCGTCTGCAGATGTTGTCCGGTAAACAAGAAGTACAAGAAGTGTAGCAACCCTCTACTTCTGCCAATTCTGTAAAAAAAAGAAAAAGCAACTAGCAAGCTATACACACAACTATAAAATTTCCAAATTTTTAATTTTTCGTGTAAAACTGTTCGTAGTGATCATCTACATCGGCTATCTTAATTTTGTATACATATTCTTAGTTTTTAATAAAAAAAAATCATTTTGTCTCTCTGTTTTCTTTGGAGTACTTTGAAGAACAAATGGTTTTTTGCACCTCCTGCAAATGTCAAAATTTTGAGTTGTGTCACTTTGGAAGTAGGTGTGCGATACACCAAATGATCTCAAATGAAGAAATAATCTCAATTTTTTATTAAAACATGTTATTTAATGACTATTTAATGATTAATTATTTGAATGTAAATAAAATATTTTACAATTTCAAATTGCTTTTCATGCATTTGCCTTAATAATTATATATTAAATATTCTCTATACTAAATAATATACATTTAAATAGCAAGGTGTCAAAAAAAGGTTATTTTTAAAAACCTATATTTTTTGGAGTTTATAGCAGATATAATCAGAGCCGGCAACTTTTGTTCTAGCATTTTGCAAATATTTGCAATTAGGGGACGTGGCCCAACCTTTATAAAATTTTTTTAAATGTTAATTTTTTTGTGGTTTAGGATCGATATGATCTTTGCCAACAATTTTTGTTCTGACGATTTTCAAAAAATTTTAAATTAGGGACGTGGCCCAACCTTTATAAAATTTTGTTTTTATTTAATGTTAATTTTATTTCAGATTACGATAGATATAACTTTAGCCAACAACTTTTGTTCTGACATTTTTCAAAAACTCTTAACTAGGGGCGTGGCCCGACTCTTATATCAGAAATAGTTTTTTGAAATATTTACATTTTATTAATTATTCAAATAAGTGAGCTTCCCTTAATTACTATCACATTTGAGTTTAGATTTTGTAGTTTTAACCAAAGCTGATCTTCCTCAGTTTCCCGTTCCATTCCTTTGGGTATTTAAAAGTTATGCCGGATTTTTTCAATAAATCAATTTGTCTCCTCATAACTTTCATTCGGTCAGCTTTTATTTCCAGTTTAGACAATTTTTCCTCGAGATGTATATAGTTTACCACAGTTTTTTGACACATTAGGGAAGTAAATAACAATTTTGAGCCGCTTCTTCGTTTTTTTCTAATACACTCAATTTTTAGTTTTTCTAATCTCTTTACTCTTTCTTCAAAATTCCACTTCTTATTTTAATAATAAGAACTTCAAGAAAAAATAATAAAAAATAAGAAGAAGAAAAAATGTAACTTTATCATTTACCTCGGAAACTAGTTTGTATTGCAAAATTGATTTGTCAGTGAGATAAGAAATAGAGCAATTGCATTGGTCTTTTACCTGCTGACATCTTGTTTAAATTCCTTTGTTTGGAGCCATATACTCATTCCTCTTCACCTTCGCAAAAAAACACGTTCCAGATTTATATTGCTGCTGGAAGATTTGGCATTATCTAATGGTATATATCTTTTATAGACAGCATTGCTAACAGTCAGCAGGATATCGGTGTACAATTAATTTATTTTTAATTGAGGAAGTTTTCGTATGTAAATTTATCATATGCCCCGTCGATTATTAAAAAAAATGGTCGTTAGATAATTTCAAAATAATCACGGTAAATGACAAAAAGGGAGTGTATTACATAAATTTTTAATTTAAATGGCTGTAACTTTTTTTTCAGTAACTCTGTTCTAAAAAATTATTATAACATGTTTCTCAGTAAATGTTGTAAGGAATAAAATTTCTACTTAATTTTATCCCCACATGTTTTCCTAACTCATGTAATGTCTTTCAGATTTCGACTGGGTCGAGCACCAGGAGAGTTTAAAGAAGAAAACTCCCAGCAGGAAAACTGCATCACACAAGCGAGCAGGGTGGCAGCCGTGCTGCAACCTGCTCCTAAAATAGAAATAATTTAAAAATAGATTTCATTTAAAGAATGAGATTATTTGTTAGTATAAGTATACTAAAAGGTATGCCCTTAAAGGAGGCATAATAAATATATTTTATATCTTCTTTTTTTTTAATTTTAAGTTTATTAATGAATAAATAAGCTAATTGAATACCAAATACGAATGTGTACCTTGTGGCCTTTTTCACTTCGCTGATAAATAAAGATAAATAATCAGACTTAAGTAAACGTAGGTAATGCATTATAAGATACATCATTCGTTACGTTAAGTTCAACTATATAGTTGAAAACCTAGGACGGAACGTGATTCTATAAATCACTTTCCGTGTTAAGATTTAAACGCCCAACATATACTTCACAGGTTCAGTTCTAGGGAAGTGGTAGCTAGTACTTACACAAGGGATTACTCGAAGTAACATGGTCATGCATATTTTCCTACCGGGATGACCTGCCTTTATTAATATGTTTTTCTCTTTATATTTTTTCATATACAACATGATTAACGGGCGATGATGATAAAGACAAGCAGCCGGTCAACAACGGCAATATGACGTGAGGTTATTCGAGAAGATTCCAAGGCGAGAGAGAAACACGCGCCGAAGAAAGACACAAGCCAACCACTCAACTGACTGGAGTATAAAAGGCAAAACTCAGAGGAAATCCGGGAGTTTTGATTGAAAGTGCCACGGTGAATAGTCAAAGAAATTAGTGTTCCGCGAGTCTCCAGTTGGTGGCAGTGAAGACGCTGCCCGCACCAACTACAGCATAAACGACGAAGTCAACAACAAACGACCAGCGTCAGCGAACGTGCAGCGAGAAGCAACCGCATAGTGACTGTGCAGCGACAGCGACCGAGCAGTGACTTCGACTGAGCAGCAATAACGGCCGAGCAGCGACTGCGACCGAAGCAGCGACTGTATCCAAGCAGCGTTTACGACTGAACAGCGATAGCGGACTGACGGCGACTGCGACTGGGCAGCAACGGTAGAATCGCAGCAGCGTTCACACCAAAGATCCAACTGTAGCTAGAGACGGGCAGAAGAAGGAACCAGCGTCCGTGGACGTGCAGCGAGAAGCAACCGCGTAGTGACTGAGCAGCGACAGCGACCGAGCAGTGACTTCGACTGAGCAGCAATAACGGCCGAGCAGCGACTGCAAATGAAGCAGCGACTGTATCTAAGCAGCGTTTAAGACTGAACAGCGATAGCGGACTGAGCGGCGACTGCGACTGAGCAGCAATGGTAGAATCACAGCAGCGTTCATACCAAAGATCACCAACTGTAGCTAGAGACGGGCAGAAGAAGGGAAACGACGACCAAGGCAAATACTAGTGGATCCGTAAAGTATCATAAACTTCATGTATTGTAGAGTATTTTAAGTTATTCTTTTAATAAAGACCTAATTAATTAGGCAAATTACATAAAAGAATTGTATAGGATTGTGGAAAGTAGTTGCCCACAAGAGTTATTTGTTAATAATAGAGTATTGACGCCGGGAGTTTCTGAAGGTAACGCGGTAACAAATAGTTAATTAAAACATTTTTTATCTATGATCAACATAAAGTGAAGTAACAATTATCTAATTACGTTCATAGTAATACAGTTTAACATTCGGAATTAAAATGTGTTTCAACCCTAGTCAACCACGCAAAGGTCGTTCATAGTTTTAATATAGAGGAGTTTATTGCAAGAGTCAAGGGCGACAGGGGAATTTTGAAGAGAATCAGTTAAAGTTGTGTCATCGTTGCTAACCACGTTTCTGAGCAGAGGTTGAGTTAAAGGCGGCATGACGACACTCGCACCTCGCCCATTCATGTGCACAACGAAATACAGCTGGTGTTAGTAGTGTCAGTTAACATTGTCAATACTTAAGTTTAGTACTTCTCATACAGACTAGGTAGGTCTCCCTCTCCATATCTTGAGCAGAAGTCGAGCTAAAGGCGGCATAACGACACTCGAACTACACTCGCTCATAGTAGACTTTCCTACCCATACCTGGGGCAGAAGCCGAGCTAAAGGCGGCATGACGACACTCGAGCTTCGCTCATTCACATTAGCATTTTCCATCCATCTTTGAGTAGGATCCGAGCTAAAGGCGGCATGACGACACTCGGGTCTCGCTCACTACCTTAGATTTCCAATTCCTACCTTGAACAGAAATCGAGCTAAAGGCGGCATGACGACACTCGAAGTCTGTCCATCACCTCCTTCATAAAACTAGACTCTGCATTTAAACCTTTTATAATTATTCAGGTTAGCACATTCATTAAGTGACCTAGGCGTAGCTCAGCTGGTAACTAGGGGGGCAGACGATTTGACCTGGGCGAACACATTTACTCTCACATTAAATAATTTAAAGTAGAACATCTAAATGTAAATCACAAGCGTCTATGTTTTGCCATAAACTCCCAGCCTGAATACCCGCGCAAATAGGGCAACTATTTTAATAAAAAATACAATCATTTAAAGTCTACTAAATAGTATTTTCAGTGCAAATGTTAAATTAACATTTATTAAAATACAAACATAATTAGTTTTAGGTTAAGCATTGTCATTAGATTTAAATGTATTTCCTTTTTGTAAATAAAGGATCATTTCATTCGGAGACCGTGTGAGTTTGATTTGAAGTCCGAAAAGAGAAATTATAAATTCTTGCAACGAACCTTGGCATCCGGCGAGCGCATCCTCGGCCGGAGTTTTTAGGTCGTTACAATGTTATTAGCTTTTAAAAACTGCTAAAAATTTTTAACTAAAAGAAGCCATTTCGGAGTTAACCTTTTAACTGAAGGGGTCTTTAGGGTAAAAGAGTGACACATACTTTACGGCACTGACGTTGATCCTTCAAATGAATTCATGATATCGAGGCGGCTTCTTAAAGTTGATCCTTCAATAAATTTACAGTATACTTGGTTTTTAATTCGAACCAGTTATAGGGGTGTGCACCAGGCTCTGAATATACCCAAAAACACCATATTTTTTGTATGGAGGATTTAGTTTTTCGTTCATATTTTTTAAGGTATTTGTTTTATTTTCCATATCGACGCAGTTTGAAACAGCTGCTAAAAATGTCTTTTTTAATTAATAACTCTAAAATCGACTTCGTTTTAGAGGTGTGCACGAAAATTTAAAAATTGAGGTTTTCACATTTTTGCAGTTTTCGAGCTATATATACATACCTGATATCTGAACGATCCAAAAAATTTGTATGTATATAATTGAATTCCATCAAGAAAGCTTGTCTGAAGAAAATAACTTAGCAGAAAAAGACGACTGAATGAGAGTGATTCCTTCCAAGGTAGCTCCATATTCAACCCCTTGTCCCCTAAACTATTAAATAAAAAAAAGATCACAAATTGTGACTGCAGCATTGGTCTTCCATATAAGTATCAATTTAAAGTTATATGCTTGTCTCGAAAATTTTAAAAAAATGACAATTTGCTACATATAAATTAAATCTTAATTAAATGTGAAAAAAATGTAAATGAAATGTCATACAATGCCATATTACCTGTTATTTAATTGCCTTAAACGATCAAATGAAAAAATTGTCTTAATTTTTTTTTTTAATGAATATATATTATTTATTGTCTAATGATGCTTTATTTAATGATGTTAGAATACAATAGCAAACATAATAAACAAAATAATATAATCAGGGCTTATGATAAAGTAGTATAAGAATGCGTTTTTAAAAAAGCGCTTTTAGCTGGGCTTTTTAGCGAAGTAAGTGTGGAAGTACTGACAAATTTTCCCATTCCATACAAACAATAAAATGGTGTTTGGAGTGTGAAAGGTCAATTAAATTTTAACAAAGCAGGCCTGCTTTGCCTGCTCGAAGGCCTGCGGAGAGAGCACCTATTTCAGGAATAGTTATCGAAATGCAATAATCAGGACTTATGAAGAAAGTACTTTAAGAATGCATTTTAAAGAAAGTGCTTTTAGAAGGGCTTTTTAGCAAAGCGAGTGCGGAAGAACTGACAAATTTTCCCATTTCATACAAGCAATAAAACGGTGTTTGCAATTAGTGTGGAAGGCCTAGAAAAACCTAACGCAGGTCTGCTAGAAGGCCTTTGGACTCCTGCAATTGCCCACTGGGAAGTGCTGTGTTGTTCCCAACGAACACACACACACACACACTCACTTTATAAGCTATCGAGGTGACTTTAATGTTCTATGAAACACGTTTAAGCATAAATAACTGCCGGCCATAATTATTAACTTAAGAATTAACAATAAAAATTGTGTTTTACTATTGTTTCTGTACACACACTCACACACACACACACACACACACACACACACACACACACACACACACACATGTAACCATGCTTCAAAGTTTGTCTGCTATGTTTGTCTTATAAACTGATTGACTT
Source organism: Dichetophora obliterata (assembly GCA_963920525.1). NCBI lineage: Eukaryota > Metazoa > Arthropoda > Insecta > Diptera > Sciomyzidae > Dichetophora > Dichetophora obliterata. The sequence goes on from OY986439.1 coordinate 55,417,558, forward strand.
ATTTTTAAGCCTGCAGCCAAATGTGTTGGCCAAACAACAAAAAAAATCTATAAAAATGGTTCAATTATATGTTTCTACTTAAGTAACTCTTCAGGCAGTCATTTTTAAAGAATGAGCTGAACGATTTCATTGTTTGATTTTGACTTCATTTGAAATTAAATCAATTTTCATTGAGTTATAAAAAATATAATTTCTATTACTTTGACAATGATATTGTCTTTTATTTAATTCCATTCAAAACCTAATATTTCGCGCTTTTTTTATTTACTCTCCCTGCGGCAAAGGATTTGGATTAGCGAGCTTTTCACATATAAGACAAAGTTATAATTTCTACAATTGCAGTTTTAATTAAACTGTTTGTGTTGATTTATTTTTCGAGTTCTAAACTTTACGCTGAACAAGTTTGATAAATGCTTTAGTGACAGTTGCGTTTTTGTTAGAACCAAATACCGCAGAAACTTTATGCATTTCTAAGACCTACAGTTAGCTAACTTATTTTTGAATAATTTTTACAAAGACGTTCCCAGCTAGCACAGATTTCGATTTGTAAGAAAAATATGTTATAATTCGGTGGTGTTATAGTTTTTTATACAAATGTAGTCATAAATGGGTTGTATTCAAGTTTCAAATAAGTAATTTGTAACAAATCATTCGTTTTGTTGCAAATAAGTTAAACTGCGGTGTTAATTATGTTACGAATAAATGCACTTGTAAAAATGTTTCATAAAGTTTTGAAAAAATACACTATTACAACATTTCTTTTCGTAGCACCTATAAAAAATATTTGTCAATTGTAATTGGAACAAATACAGTAACGAATTTAGCAACCTAGATGCGACTAAGTTGGTTTATGTTTATAAACATAAAGTTATATCAATGTCACAACAACTAAATGTTCAAAACTACGGTTTGAAGATGTTTTTAGTAAGTTATAGGGAAGTCACTAGCGCTAAATGTTTCCAATTTTGCTGTAACGCACTAAAATGCCATAAGCAAAGATAAATTTTATTGTTCACAAAAAATTCAGTGTTGCTTGTCAATTTCTTTGAGTAGGCTTTTACTACCATGTAATTAATTTTGTTTTATTTCAGACTACCAAATTGAAAAACTTTTTCGTTGAATGGCAATGAATCATTGTAAAATTATGAGAATTTGTTTTGTTGCAAGAAGGTTGCAATGAAGTTTTTATTCAGTTACAAGAGCATTGAAAATAGTCATTGCAACCTTATGGTGTTTTAAGGTTTTTATTCAGTTACTACAACTTTAGAAAACATTATTATAACTCAGGAAATGTAGATAGGAAAAATAACGTTAAATTGAGGTTTTTATTAAGTTGCAAGAACATTGAGAATAATTATTGCAAACTTGTACTGTATCAAGGTTATTATTCAGTTGATGCAAGTTTAAAAAACATAATTGTAACTTATAAAATTATGCTTGATATAAGAACAATGTATTGAGGTTATTATTCTGTTGCAAGAACTTTAGGTTAAACTATTGCAACTTATGTAATGTAATAAGTTACATGGCCGTTGTATTGGAGTCATAATTTGGTTGCAAGATGTTTTGAATAAAATTGTTGTAAGTAAATGCTGCATTAAGATTATTATGAAGTTGCAACAACTTTAAAAAAATATTTGTAACTTTTGATATATAGTTAGTTGCAAGATATAAACTGAATTGATATTATTCTTCAGTTGCAAGAACTTTGGAAAAAACTGTCTAAAAACTTTATTATTTTATATACTATTTATTATTTTCTTTTAGAATTTTCAATGCAATATGACACTAGGAACTTAAAAAATTTAATTAGCTATATATTAAACATTATTACGCCAAAATTAAAAACTCGAAATATTTCTTATTTCCACATTATTTTAAAAAGTTTTATTTTTTGGGTGTCGCGTGAGTTTTTTAGAGGTAAAACACAAACATTCATCGACAAAATGAACTTTGTTGCAACATTTTAGTGTATAACTCTTCATATATTCAATTTAATTTGACATCTTTGTATTTTATTTCAATTTGTCTTTGACTTTTAAAATACATTCCAAATAATTATCACTGGTTTAATAAAAAATTGTATTAAGAAATAGCGCATGCAAAACATTTTAAGAACTTATTTTTTTCAATCAGGAATATTTATGTCATCAGTACTCCTACCTTGTTAAAAATTCTGTCATTATGGCAAAAAATTACTTCAATAAAACCAAATATTTGTTACATTTACGTTATTTTACCTGAATTTAACGTAAGAATAAGACAATAAAAACTTTTTTGGATGTTTCAAGGATATTTCATCTTGTGGCGTGCAACTTACTTTTATACCAACAACACATTTATAACATTATTATATCACATTTTTCGCCTTATTGCAGCATAAGTTGTTACAAAATATGCGTAAAATATCGGCTATTTCAGTTGCTATTACGTTACAATTACGATTTATATCTGTATGGGCGACTCTTTTGCAACACTTTTACAACCTGTTTGTGCTAGCTGGGGTTGTTTGTAGTGTCCGACCGAAACCGGGATTTCGGCAGAAACAGAATCCGAATATTCGGCCATTTTATAATATTCGGCCGAGGCTGAAACCGAAACTGGTTATTAATTTGAAAATTTAAGTTTTTTTACAAATACATTTTTTTTTTATTAAAAGGAAATAAAAATACCATTTCATGCATAGAAGAAAAACATTTAGTATAAAAAAGTGTTCTTTAAATATTGAAGTTTATAATAATTAATTGAAGTTTATTATAATAATAAAAGAAATAATTTTATATTTTATTCCGTATACACTCAAAACAGTATGTTAAATGTACATTTTTATAGAACTACAAAAGAAAGTATTAGCCCTATTACGGTTCACAACACAACAGTAATTGCTGTCTTCAATGTGTAGATTTCTATTATGGTAGACAACAAAGCAACTGAATACATTCCACTGTTGTCTGTCAACAATGATGTGTCTTCAACACACTTACTACGCAACACAGCAGTTGTGCTTTATTGTCTTGTTATCTGCCAAATTTTGAAGACAGCTAATTTGGTGTTGTGTTGAAGAAACGAAATAGATCTTTATTAATTATGAAAATTTCACAGAAAATTGATAATACGTCTCCTTGTGAACATAATTATATTGAATGAAGCAATTGAATTCGAAATTGTCTGTTTGTTTACTTTTTTATTTTGACAGTGACCAGTTCACAGTTGCATCGAAACGTACTAATTAGTTTACGTTTTTATTTTGAGAGTAAGAAAATTTTTGCGATGCTACCTTTTTATTATTTTGGAATATTTATGATAGAAAGAAGTGCTATTTTATTTTATTAGTTAAGAAATGCCGGGAGAGGGGTCTTAAACTAAACACAAAATTATTATAAATTTGCCATAATTCGTAATAAAGCGTAATAGGTTTAGGGGTAAATGATTTCGAAAATGATGTCAAACTTTAAAATTTGCCACCTAGATTTTTTTATTTTTGCGAATTCTTGTAATTTTGAAATTCTGACGGATTTGATTTCAAATATAATGTCACAGTTTTAAAATTTAAGATGGAGGTAAGGGTTGACACCTAAATTTTTACCACAGTATTGCCACCGAATAAAATGTATTTTTAAGAGTTTTAAACATCATTTATCAGTGTTAAGGGTTCGCTGATTTCGAATCTAAAGTCAGAATTTTAAAATTCAAGATGGTGGATAGGGTTGCCACCTTAATTTTTTGTAGTTTAGTGAATTCGGGGCTGGCAAAATGATACACCAAAAATGGGTTGCTGAATCCGAATCCGTTGTCAGAATTTCAAAATTATAAAATTTTTAAATAATAGGGTTGCCACCTAATAATATGTCTTTTCATATGTCCTTTACTTTAAACTTCGTGCCGTTCGCTTGTAAGCTAGCATACTTGCAAGTCGCAAGTTGTCGTGGGCTTATTTATATTCAATTACAAGCTATACTTGATTCAATTATCAAGCTCAAGCTAGCTTGAACTTGAATTTCAAGCAAGTACTTGAAATAGACTTCAAGTAGGCTTGTGCAGTTCTCTGGTTGCTACTATAAAAAGGGTTCGTGTTCCCGGCCAAAACGGATCGTGTTCCTTGTACTTAAAAACATTTTAAAATCTAGCTATTTCATTATACTAGATTTAATCCTATTTTTTAACGCCAGTTGAAATTAACGGGTTTAAATATGGGCTCACAGTATTTTCTTTTCATTTCGCAAAAAAATTCTTATCAAGATAGTTCTTTTGCTGCTTAAAAAATACTTTTTAAAGAGTACGTTTTTATTTTTCTCCGAAGCAACCCTAGTATGTTTTTTTTGTTTTTTCTTAAGGTTTAGTATTATAATAGAAATAATTCGTTTTTTTTCCTTAATTTCACACACACAGAATTCATTCAGAGGTTTAATTGTCACTTTTTGGCTTCTTACTAAAAAAATTTAATATTAGTTGCAATATCTATAGTAATAAAACTCATTTTCTGTTTGTTTGTTTGTTTGTTTGTTTTTTTGTGTGTTTAACCTTTATACAAATCCAAACGGCTAAGCGTATTCCGCTCAAACAAGGTATACATATTAAGTGTATTCTAGATTAAATTTTTATATACTTAGTTTTTGCCACGCCGCTTCTAAATTCTTCAACTAACAGTAACAGTTTTTTGTTATTTTGACATCAAAAAGATTCTCATATCTTTTGAAATTTTTAGTACAACGACTTTTCATAAAACATCGTATATAAAACATTAAATGAGAAAAAAATGACATGAAAATCATTATTTGGAATTTCGATGCAAATATCTCCGCTGTTCGTAAATATATTTCATTCAAACTTTTTTTGTTCAAAGTTCGATAAAACCACTTAACATAAATAGTTTGAATTGTACCGTTGCGTCAGTGAATATATCGTCGTTACAAAAGTGAACTTTCGAATTTGAAAACCTTCATTATTAATTTTCCATAGAATTTTCATAAGAAATGAAAAATTTAATTTTTTAGACTTGCAAGTTCACTTTTGTAACGACGATATGTTTTATGATTTTTTCTAACAATGTCCAAAATATTGAATTTTTACTCAATAAATGTTTGACTTTTTACTCAATAAAACTCAAAAATTGTTTGTTGTTGTAAAAATAAAATCAAGTTAAAAATACACAACTGAGTACCTTTCATATGACATTGCACTTATTTGCAAAAATTATTCCAGTTACTGTTGTTGTCATCAAAACAATTTGACTTTATTGCGAATTTTTTCTTAAAATATTGTTTTTATATTTTTTGCAAAAAAGTCAAGTCTCAGAAATAATTTATGTGAAAAAAATTACCCTAATATTGCTTTCCAATCAAAAGTTATGGCTAAAAGTCAATTTTTTCATACCATTAACTATAGTAAAATTGGTTTTTGTATTAAAAGTTTCTATCCTCTGAGCTCCTTCTCCCCATTTTTAACTTATTTTTCTCTTAGGATGCAGTTGTGTGTCTGGAGTAATTTTACAAGCATTTTGGTTTATATAAATATCTTCCTAATATTAGTACGTCTATTTAAATTTTTGCATTCTGAATTTTTAAAATATGTTTTTCGTACCCCTTTTTTTAATTCAATTAGCTCACCGCAAGGGATGGAACCCCAACCAACAAAATTTCCCAAAACTTTTTTGGATTAAAGTCCGTTCAATTACCTTCATAATGGTCGCTCAAACATAATACTACGTTTATATTGGACCAAATGACTCATTTGAAATGAGTCATTCAAAAGTGTTTACTGTAGTAGTATCGCGTAAAAGCCCTAATCATAGCTCTTTTGACTTTAAAGTTGAGTTATCGAACCAGGAATGCTATGATTAGGGCGTTTACACGATACTACAACAGTAAACACTTTTGAATGAGTCCTTTAAAATTAATCATTTGGTCCACTGTAAACGTAGAATAAAATTCAATATATTTTTCATTATTCCAGAATTTTAAAAAATTTAATGTATATCAGAGAACAGCTTGAGTGCATTCAAATGGCGTTTCGAATGTCTTGTCAATAAACGAGCACCGAATGTGCTTCCTGCATTTAAATTAATGCGCAAATGCATGTACCAATCGCTGTTGATACTAATGCTTAGAGTGTGAGCGCTAGCGATTACGAACGTCTGCGACACAAGAATGTCAAACAAGGCAAGACATGAGGAACAATCGCCAAAGGCAAGGAAAATCCATGCTTTTATGCTCATTCGCACAAAGGAAAAATATTAGTTGAAGAGTTGCATTTTTTTATTTTGCGAATGTTGTTACCAGACGCAAAAAATTGCAATATTATAAAATAAGATTTTAATTAGAGTTATTATTGCACAAGTTGGCGAAAAAATATGTCAACAATCAACTTCTGTGCTAATTCGACTGCGAGGTGGATAGCAAGAATCGAATACGATTAATATGAAAATCACTTTTATTAATATAGCCAATGGTATAAAAAAATTTGTTTAAAGCCATAACATTTGATTGGAAGGAGATATTTGGGTTATTTTTTCATGTAAATTATTTCTGAGACATTAAATATAAAAACAACATTTTGGTATAAATAAATTTTGCCCAAAAAAATCATAGGGCAAAAAAAAGACAAGAACAGTTTAACAATTTTTGCCAAAACTGGACGACTTTTTGCAAAAGAATGCTGTGTCATATAAAAGGTAGTCAGGAATTTTACATAATAGTACAGACGATTCCCCAAATATTTCGGCTGTAGCGATAGCCATCTGTGAGCTGGAATGGTTTAAAATCACCTCTAAAAATCAAGTTTTTTTTAACAATATTGTCTGGTGTGGTAGTTTAAAAAAACGGTCAGAAATAATATTTTTGACAAATATTCTATTCAACAAACATTCTATTTTTGCATTCAGATTAATGAAAATGTTGTTTTCCGTGCATTTATTATTTAATTACTTATTAATTATTTTTAATTACATACAAAAAACATAATTATTTCAAATGCTATTTTCACTTTCAAGATATCGCTGGGAAGGTTAGATTGATTCCTGGTCAGAATTCCGTGTATTGATATATATTAAAAGTAAAATATTAATTATAAAATAAGCACATACTGAAAAATATTGTAAGAAATTACAAAACAAAATACAACTTATGAAGACATTTTAATTTTAAAAGTTTTGTATAAATCACATGAATTAAATTGCGAGCTTTAAATCAAGTAAGTTTTGTATTAATATTTTGAAATAAAATATATCAAAAATATGAATGAAAAAAGCATTATCTTTTATCCGATTGCATATATTTCAATTGTTGATGAAGATAGGAAGAGTTTTTTTCCGCCATATAATTTCTGGCAGTTTATTTCTTAAAACTATTACACCAACCAATATTTTGACAAAAAACGTTATTTTTAGAGGCTATTTCAAACCATTCCATCACACGAATGGCTTTCACCTGAATCGAAATATTTGAGCAATCTTCATAAATGCTATTGCAACTAAAGATTATTTTGAGGAACTGACACAAACAACTTAACTTTCAGCCTTTAATATTCATCGCACAAAGATAAAATATATAATAAAATATAATGAGTTATGTGGCGTATGAAACAAATATTTTATTAAATATTCTTATAAAATATTTAATATAATTTTTTTCAAGATATTTATATTGTATCTAAAATGTTGTTTTATTATTTCTTATTATGTACTAAAAAATATTTTTATTATAAGACAATAAAACAGTTGCATATCATAGAAAAATATATAAATAACCAAGGCTCGTACTTTGATGACCTAAAAACTGACATAAGTGACATAAAAACGCAAACAATTACATAAAAAAAATAAGAAAAAAAAGTCTTAAAATAAAACATTACTAAACATGTATTGCTGTAAGAAACTTAAGTAAGTTTGCAGAATAAAGTTTCTATTAGTTTTAGGACGGTGATGTGAAAAATCTGACTAAACTAACGTGTACGTGATTCCACAAGTAGTGTGGATTACACCTAGTAGCACTACATTCAAAATTATTCTTAGCATAGTATTAGTAAATGAAATTAATAAAAAACTATTTATAACTAAAAAAAGGTTTAACTATTTTCGAATTTAAAAATTTTTAAGATTTATACACTTGAGTCGTTATAATTGTAACTTTCATTTACGGAATTTTTTTTATAGGTTAGTAATCAAGGATTAGGCAAACTCTTTTATATATTAAACTAATTTTTGTTTTCAGTTTTACTGTATCTACTTTTAAACATAACTGATTTTAATTAAAATGTAATATAATATTAAATTGTCCATAATCGCTGCTTTTGATAAATATCAGACATCTATAATTTTGATCAAATCATATTCTACGCCTTTCTTGGACTTTTCTAAACATATTCTGGCACCAAGTTCTTGTAGAAATTTCGCAGTTCTTACACCCGAAATTAGAGGTATTTAAATAAATGAATCAAAATTAAAGACTAAAGTGTTTTTTTCAGTTCGACTACACCACATAACCTAAAATTTTAGCCATTCTTTAACAAGTTAACAGTTGCTCAAAATTTGTTTTATTAATAAATACCTGCTCGTTTTAAAAAACTCCATACATTTGGGTTGAATACTCATTTTTCTGGGCTTTTTTTATAAAATTGCTTAATAAAACTTTGCAGCACACGTCGCTTCTTTACAACAGTTGTCAGAAGGATCTTTTTCAAACTTACACAACTTAGCTCAGCTCGTGACATTTGCTAAACCTGCACTTTCTCACATTAAAAAAAAAAAAACAAATTAATGACAAGTTTGTGTTGGTTTTCATCAAACATTTTTTAATTGTGTTGAAGCTTTGGTAACGCTTGTCTTGAAGGGATAAAGAATGTTCATTGAAAGCAAAACATTGTTGTGATTTTACCGACAAACTTTCAATTATAGTTTGTTTACTAATTTAGGTCGCTTTCAAGATTAACTTTCATGCAAATTTTAGCTCAGGTTACTTTAAAAATTTACTGTCATAAAACTTGCTACTGGCAATACTGATTGCTCCACAGTAGAGAAAAGAAAACAATTAACTAAAAGGAACAAACAGCACAAAGCAGAACGCGCTGCTAGAGAAGGTTAGAGAAGTATGGAAACAACAAAAATTACTGCAGCAGCTGACACTCGAGCTTTAAGCGAAGCATCCGAATGATCTCGTGGTCTGGAGGCTGCCTTTGCATCAATTCGCAATCGTGACAAAGTGTGCTTTGCAGCAATCGTTGTTTACGAACTCGAGCGGTATATATGCATTTTTTTCTTGTGTGCGATTACGGCTGACGACGATTGTTACTCGAGTGGCAAAAACTGACGAATGGTCTCATGCAAATCTCTGATGTGTATATTAAAATGTTTATATAAATAACTCTCGAGTAACACCGGATATATAAGCTAGTAGATGATAAAATCGAAAATGATTATTTCGAACGCATAAAATTAATCAAAATGTTTTGCGTTTTCACGACAAATCAAGCTATAGACGAATTCATCATTTTAGTTTTGTATAACGCGTTGTAAATATTTTGATTAAACCTACCTTATATATTTGAATTAAATGATTGATGTAAAAATTTTTAACTAAAGTTTCGGTTTCGGCGTTCGGCCATGTTCAGGCCAAATAGCCGAAACTGACAAAAAGGCCTGAAACCGGCCGTAACCGAAACCGAAACTGAATATTCATTGGGTCGAACACTATCTCCGAGGTTTGCCATTGTCTGCTGAGAGCTGACGACCGAACATAAAAATTTTTTAAATTGAAAAAAATTCTGTCGGAGCTGGAATTGAACCCGGACTACCGCGAATCTTTAACTTAGGGGTCACGCACTCTACCCACAAGGCTACGGACGTAGTTGGTTTTATGGGACGTAAAACGAATGTAAAAGAAACCTCTTTGTCTAAAGTTTCTTTCCGGAGCATATATGTTAAGAAGATTAAGGATTGGCGCAAAGTTATTATTATTCATTAATTGATCGCTATTAAGGTCCGTTATTAAAAAATATTTTCGTCTCGAATTCAATTATTTAAGGCCAATTTTAGGTACATCGAGAAGAATACACTGACATAAAATTTTGATTTGTTTTACTTATGACAAACTGATATTTGGATAGCCCCGAATTCATTGTCAATAAATCATTATATTACAAATTGCATGTAATGTGCGATTTAATGTTGTATTTGCAATGTTTCATATACTTCCAACAGTTAAAATAAGAAACCAATTGCAATATTATGAAAATGTAGCAGCAAGCGATTTTTTTGTCAACCAACCCGTTTCTTAGTTTATTTCACGCTTGCTTTGATTTGTAAAGAAAATCATTGGAAAAATAAACTAACTTACATTGAACTTAATCTAAAAAGAAAACAACTTTCAAACGAGCAGCTGAGCGACAAACGCAAGCGGAAGTGCACAGCAGCTGCAAGCAATAATGGCGACTTCCGCTTCAATGCATCAAAAGAGCTGGCGTTGCACACTGCAGACGTGGGGGAGGGTGGTGAATTACGACGAAACTGGGTCAAATTTAGATACATAAGCAAACACAGTGTATTGATGAGTTGGACGAAAATATTTGCTGGAGCGATAACTTTGCTGAGATGTAATGATGAAAAGCGGAAGCGAAGAGAGAGCACAGTGGAGCAAATGCAGTCTTGATGGATAAAAAAACGTGCCTAATCCTTTCATTGAAGGGCTCAAAAAAATCTGTCACTGAAAAAATTCTAAAATGACATGAATATGTTAAAAAAAAATTCCTTCTGGGTATGAAAGTGTCAGAGATGTAATTCAAGACTTTCCTTACCACCTTAAATTCTTTTGGAAGCCCTTTTTTTGGGCCGTAATCCCGCCAAAAATCACGCCAAACTTTTTTCCTCCAATTTATGTTTTGTATTTCCGTCTCCATGGAAAATTTTATCCAAATCGGATATAGTCATTCCGTAAGGGCGGTACGTTTGAAATAGAATTGCTGAAATGCACTCGAAAATAGACCCTTAAATGCACATCTCTTACCAAAAAGGAATAAAAATATGGAAAATTATGAAGCGTGGAAATAAATTCAAAACATTGACGTTATTTTTTAACCATATTGTTGCGTGTAAAAACGAGACCCATTTTCCAAAGACGCTCATTTTGGTACAAGATTTGTATAAATACACAACAAACACATAAAAAACAAACTAAAACCAAGTTAAAATTGGTCAATTAGTTTGATTGCAGTTGTGTCGCCCGTTTTTATAAAGAATGTTTCGATAAATACGCGTTTGAGGGTACTCTTGTTAGTTACAGGTACTCTGGTGCATCGGGTTTTAAGTTCTGTAGAATCTGTATCATGCGGGATTGATAAGAATTTCTTACATTTTCTTGAGTAGTTGTTTTGTAAGGACAACAAAAAAAATGTTGAAAAAAAATTCAGTTTCTAAAAAATTGTTTGCCTAGAACACCCCTTAATAAAAAAAAATCTTTTTATGTTCTTTTGTATATCTAGAGAAATACTTCCTTTAGTTCTAACCTCACTCAAAACTTGTGATTAACAAATTATAATTGGTCGGAAATTATGGTTTTGATAATTTTATTATATTTATATTTATATAAAGTTCAACTTTTGAATAATACAATATAATATTCAAGCAAGCATCTCATTTTAACACGTTTTTATTAGCTTAATTTCATGTCTGTTCCGTACAAATCTTGGAATCCATTTTTAACCAACTTCCCGATGAGCTAGAGTTTTGAAACTTAAAATATAGCTCAGAACTGGATGACAACACAATCATCACTTATTTTCTTGTCTGTACGTATATTTGTTTGGCTAAAATGCGAAATTATTTGATACATACATACATATTAAAAATAAAAAAAAAATACTGAAAAGCTCACTGAAATTTTTAAATTTCAAAAAATCACAACTGAAGTAAGTTTATTACCTCATTTAGAAAAAGTTTTGGTGTGAGTTCTGTAGCTCATAGCGTAAAGCGATTGATTTATGACCACAAGGCAGTGAGTTCGAGCCTCAACAATTTGGACGGATTTTTTGTTTTTTTTTTATGAAAAAAATCCAAATTTTGAAAAATTCACCACTGAGGGTGAAAAAAAAATTGTAAAAAAGTAGTTTAAATAAATTTTTTTTTTATTTTATAAGAAATTAGTTTGATTTATTGCTATTTAGAATATATTTCTTTGTGAGTTCTGTAGTTCGAAGCACAGGGTTCGAGCCTCAACAATGTCAATGGATTTTTCCCAGTTTTTTTTTTGTTTAATTTTAATATTTATAGAACTATTTCAGTTTCTTGAACAAATTCTTTTGTCACCTTTAGTGGTGAAATTTTAAAAATTCGAATTTTTAAAGTTTTTGACTAAGACTAAAAATCAGAAAGTAATTACTTAAGTAAAAAAAAAATTGTTTATATAACACGTTTTTAAAACGAACTAATAAGTATAAAATAATTTCTACTTAAAACGTTGGGCGCATGCTATAGAGAACATTAACCCTGCATTACTTACATTAGCAAACTTAAATCTACCATCCATGCAAGGACTTCTATCCTGACAGTCAAATGACCTGGGTTAAGAAATCATTTGTTCACTAACGTACTACAATTTTTAATAACACTCCTTACTATTCTCTACAACATCCGCTCCACGTTTTTAGGAGAAACTTTTTCATCCTTTTTAGTTAGTTTAAACGCTTTATATTAAAAAATTGTTTACTTAAATATTTTTAATTTTTAAAACATGCTCTCCCACCCATCTCAGGTTATTCAAAAGTAAAAAAAATTCTCATATTTCACCATTGCTGATAGGTGGGCTGAGAAACGGTAGGTTAGGAACCTCTGCACTAGACCAAGAAAAGAAGAAGACAACGTACAAACGCAGCGCAACCGTGCGGAAAGGGTAACAAGATAGAGATAGATAAAGAGTAGCAAAAGCAGAATGAGAAAGCGCGACAGCTCATTGCCTCAATCAGCTTGCACATCCGACAAATTAACGAGCTGTTCGAATGGAAAATCGTTCAATTGGTTTTCCTGTCTATGAGCGAGGAGCTTGTGTTCGTATGTGTTTGTGTATATGTATGTGACTGTGTGGGAATACCTTCAGGCAAGGTGTTACAGGCTTTGTGATTGTTGTGAATGTGTTGTTGTGCTCTTTTTAATTTCTTTTTTAAGCTTTCCCATTGAAAAAGCGCAACAGGATCTGCAGCAACAGAAACAGCAGCTGCAACTCAACAGCACCGGATATCCGACAACAGTTAACAGTAAAGCTGCTTGTCGTTGTTGTTACAATATAAATAACCATACATAACGGATGACGAGTGTGAATGTGTGTGTGTGTGTTTTTTTTTTTGCCTGTGTGTCGGACGTTGTTGTGGTGACTTTTCATATATATTCATGTTGTTGCTTTTGTTGCTCCTTATAAAGCGCAGATGTCGCTTTTAAGTTGCATTTCAATGGATTTCCATCTGTTTGTTGTTCATGTTGTTGTTATTGTGTTCAATAATGCGCAGCATATTAAATCAGCTGCTGGCAGAACGGAAACGGAAGAAACAAGCAATTCAAGCAAGCAAAGTTCATTGGGGTATTGGAGTTAAAGTGAAAGTATTTTTGTATGCATTAGAGTTGTAAATGTAAGAGGATGAATTGAAAATATACAGCGATCGATGATATATCTTAACATGCATCACTTTGTATATTTTTGGAAAAATTCACTCAACACAATTGTATATTTGATATGGGCATTTCTAGTGTAACGGACACGACAACGCGAAAAACAAAAACTTATGGAACAATAAGAAGTCTATTTTGGCTGTTGAGAGACATGAAACGAGTTCTTTATTTTGTCTTAGTTTGAGGCCTAAACGACTAGACGATTAAAATATATTAGACAAGACAAAAAGATTTGGACGTAACAAAACACGTAAGTTATTTTCGAGTGCATATCGAAATGTGTTAGATTCAGCAAACCTTGAACATAAATATTTTTTCTAATATTTTTTGAAGTACCCAGTTGGAAAAGGAGCCCTGCCGTATGTCTGCCGGCAGCATGCCTCGGAAGGACAGGAGACATGCTCGCTTTCATACCTGCTTATATCTTTTTGATATAGGCATATCCTAGGCCGGCATGTCTGCCAAATGAACTGCCGTGGCAGAAATGCAGCATGCACCTTATGGAAGGTATACATGTCTGCCATATGAACTGCCCTAGCAGCAATGCTGCATGCATCTCTCGGCATTAATGTTGCATTCATACCATGAGATGCATGTTGCATTGCTTCTACGGCAGTTCATTTGACAGACATGCCGTCCTAGGACATGCCTATAGAAAAAAGATATAAGCGGGTATGGAGGCAAGCATGTCTCCTGTCCTTCCGAGGCAAGCATGTCTGCTGAATTTCTAATGTTGCCGGCAGTTTAAAAATTACCATTATCCGTAGACTTGAATCTCGGCCCGTGAGTGTAAGTGCATATGCTTATCTATTCGACTATTGCAGCTCTTAACTCATCGTCGCTTAATTTGCTTCATTAAGAATAAACGTACGAGCACTGAGTAAGAAAATCAATGCGTTCGCTTTGTTGTTGTAAGCAATTAATGCAAAATACAGAACGAAATCACTAAAAAAACAGAAACAGAAACTAAAAAAAACCAAAACAAAACTTAAAGCCATTAAGAAAGAAAATTATGCCTTATTTTAGCCCACTACCTAAGATTCCAAAATACATGAATAAAAATTAAAGCCCTAGCCGACTGAGCCATTCGCACTGTTGCGATTTTGTTGAAACAATATACTTAACAACATTGTTGCTATCAAAAGTGCTTCGACGAAAACACAATGTGTCGTATAAATAGAACAATCATAAAAATATTAAAGTTATTGTTCCTTAAAATTAACCGGAATTTTGCATTAGCAAACATGGTACTTTATTATGATACAGTTGTTTTTATACTTATATTGAATGTATTTATGTTGTGCTATAAAAGAAGTTAGTTCTTACTGTACTGATGCTTTTTGTTTATATCTAATTACTAATAATAATAATGCACCTCACTTAAAAGTAAAGAGGAAGTTTTTAAAATTTAAAAAAATAGACTTCTTAGCATTAAAATTACAACTTGTCACATTCCTTCCATCAGCAGGAATGCCTTGTTTTTCATCTGAGTAGCCACGTTTAAAAAACGTGCCTTTTTGTCACTCCTTTGTATCGCCGGTAAAGAGGCGTGGTCGGTTTAGAAAAATATATATATTCTTGATGAGCATCACTTCCTGAGTTGATTCAGCCATGTCCTAATCATGATAACAGCCGTAATTTTATAGCTATCGTAACGAAATTCAATATATAAGCTTTTTGTTAAAAAATAGAGGTTGAGTTCGAAAATGAGCCCAATCAGATGAAAACCACGCCTATCTCCCATACAAAGTTACTTAACCAAAACGGTAAAATCTCTTTAAAATCCACAAAAATTAATCTATTGACCTCAAATTTTGCACATTAGCTTTTACTTTCCTTTGAGTAAAAATTTTTTTAAAATCGGATGAAAATCACGAGTACCTACCTGTTGAGGATATTATCGAATTCTTCGAATGTATGCAATGATAGTTTTATTAAAAAATTCCTGTTTGTAAACAAATATTACAATTCAAATAAAGTGTTACAATTTACAGTATGTTAAAAAACTTTACTTTTGTAAGAAATGAACGTCCCAGAGTTATCAATCTTATGCTTGCCAGCACCGGGACACTGGCACAAAATGTGTGCTGCTGTTTCCGGCTCCTCTAGGCATAACCTACTCGTATCGTCCTCGGTCAGAGTCATCTTCCCGAGATGGTACATGAAGGGATGGTACGAGATTGTCCTGTGACCAGTGCAGTAAGCCAGCTTAAAGTCCTTCGATTGTATCGGATAACTTTTGCTGCCTCACTACGAGACCACTTCACGGCCTCCTTTGATTGCCTGCCGTCCATTGCCGTCCATTGTTTTATAAGGCCTGCCACCATGTTGTCGCCTATGGCGATACGTGGTTCTGGTCCACATAATTCTTCTGCTGATCCTTCTCTTGCTAAAGAATCAGCATTTTCATTCCATTCTACGCCAGAGTGTCCTCTCACCCAAGTGTGAGCTCATTTGTCTGGGCGCACCTATTAAGTTTTGTAAGACATTCTATGGCCAACCTGAAAGTGGTGTCTGTCCGTTGCATACACCTAATCACAGACTGATTGTCGAGAGCCATGACAATTTTCTTGCCATTGATCCGGCCATCTATCAGGTGGTCCAGCGCATGCACTACGTCAAGCATTTCCTCCTGGTATACAGATACAAACCTCCCTAACCTTAGTACACATTATCGCGTTAACTGAAACGTGGTTGAACGGAGGAATTACTGACTTAGAACTGTTTGACAATAGTTTTCAAGTATATAGGAAGTACAGACACGCTGACAATAATTCTGCCGTTGGTGGTGGTGTCCTATTAGCTGTAAGGAACTCCTGTGTTAGTTCCTATATTGATATTCCCTGCTCTGCTAATATCGAACTTATATGCGTTAAGGTTGTGCATTGCAATTCTAATGTATATGTTATTAATGCATATGTTCCTCCCAAGAGCAATGTAGAGGTCTATGCAAGCCTTGCGGATTGCATAGAATGTATCTTAAATTTACTTGACGTTAATGACGACATTTTATTGTTGGGTGATTTTTATTTGCCTGACTTAAAATGGCATTCTTCTGACGATGAAATACATGTTTGTGCATCTAATTCGAAGACACGCCAAGAACATATATTTGTTGACAATATATGTTCTGACTTACAACAAGTTAGTTGTATTTATAATAGTCTGGAAAGGCTGCTTTACCTAGTCTTAACTACAGACAGTAACAATGTCATTATTCAGAAGGCACTTCATGCTTTGACAACTATTGATAATTACCATCCACCTTTGAGTATTTGGTATAAATCCGATAGGAAAAATATGGTAAATTCAAGCTCTGTTGACACAGTTTATGAATTCCATTTCCAAAAAGCTGACTTTTCGAGATTGAATCATTTTTTTTGTAGTAAATTAAATATAATTATAGAATATATAAATAATACATAATAATCTAATTAGTTCAATTTGCCATGTTTTCTCAGTCTGTACCATATAGTCTCAAATTCTGCGTACCCTTGGTACACAAAGGATTTAAAGACTCTTCGCAACAATAGGAGTAGGGCATGGAAGAAATATATTTGTAGTTTTGACTCAAATGACCTAGAAACATACAAACGCTTGTTTCTGGAATTTGAGAATCGCTCAGCTGCATTATATAATGAGTATTTGGATAATATGAAGCTGAGTATTTTGTCTGATCCAAGAAAATTTTGGGGATTTATTAATGTTAAGAAGAAGACAGATGGATTTCCTTCTTCTTTTAAATTTGAGGATGGATTTACTGACGATTCCACCATTATTTGTGACCTATTTGCCAATCTTTTTAAAGAATCATTTTGTTCAGATTCTTTTAATCCTGATTTAAAGTATTTTGATAATATGAACAACGCACCCAAAGTTTCTTTGGGGCATATATCTTTTACTTCAGAGGATACTTTTAAGTATATTGAATCAATCGATGAAGATTTTAGCACTAGACCAAATGGAATTCCTGTCGCAGTGTTAAAACAATGCGGCTCCATTTTATGTCAACCACTCTCGCTACTTTTTAATAAATCAATTAATGAAAGTAATTTTTCTCTTTTTTGGATAAAATCTTATATCAGCCCTATTTACAAAAAAGGTTGCAGAAATAACGTCACTAATTATAGGCCTATCGCTAAGCTGTCTTCAATTCCTAAACTTATTGAGCGTATAGTGTACGATCGAGTGAAAATTCACTGTTGGCAAGTCATGACAACTCGTCAGCATGGTTTTGTTACTGGCAGATCCACTGTGTCTAATCTCCTGGATTTCACTACATTCTGCTTAAAATCTATTGATTCTGGTAGCCAGGTCGAATGCATTTACACTGAATTTAGCAAAGCTTTTGATAAATTACCACATAATCTAATTCTATTTAAACTTAAATTAATGTGATTTCCACAGTATTTTGTAAACTGAATCAAATCGTATTTGATGGAGCAATCTTATCAAATACGGTTCCGAGGCGTGTTTTCCTCTGAATTTGTTGCAGAATCGGGTCTTCCTCAAGGAAGCCACCTGGCTTCACTTCTGTTTATTTTGGCAATAATGATGTTACCCACATCATCAAACACTCTCATTTGCTTATTTATGCAGATGATATGAAAATATACAGAACCATATTGATTCTAATGACAATTCAGACCTGCTCCAGTCAGACTTGAAATCCTTTCAGGTTTGGTGTTCTAAAAATAACATGTTTTTAACCCTCCGTTACTAATACTATTCGGAGTAACGTCATTTTACTAACCTGGGTGTAATCTACCCATAAATTTTAATTGATGAATTTGTAAAAAAGAACGCTAAAACAGTAAAACGGCTCTGCTTTTATTAATTTCGTATATTTTATTATTCTATTAAACATAAAATTCTTCCAGTTTAATTAATATTTCATTTTAATAAAAATATATCAAAATAACGTTAATTAGAGAACTAAAATAAAAACAAATATCATAATGGTTTGAATAATTTCACTTTGCGAGGTCAAATTATTTGCCACGTTCTTCGAAAGGGCCAATTTGAAAAGCTTAAAGATGTATGAAAAAAAATTAATTAAACATTTTTTTCCAATGAAAATTTTTTGAAATAATGACCTCTAATTATTCGTTATAATTGAAACATTGACCTGTCATGGCACAGCAGTGCAAGCATCGTAAATAAGCGGATAGCACATAGAATAAATGTCGATTATGCAGAACTTAGTCACATAGTCAAAATAAAACAATCAAAGGAATTCTTGGTCAATGAATTATACAATTTCACATTAGTTTTGCCAAATCGTCAAATGCATTGAAGAATACGCTGAAATCAAAATTACATAGAACTTCTATGTTTATCTATCTAGAGATGCATTTCTGTTTTTATCTGAGCATTGCCATGTTGTGCATAATCAGATACACGTTAATCCCTTTAAACAGATTTCTATGTTACACTTGTTAAGTCATGTCTAATTGGACCATTACAAAAGTAATTGATTGATGCAATAATTGCATATTATGACAAAAACCCTGTTCAAATGTTCAAATTTTTTTTCAAATGTCAAATACAAAATAACAATTTTGAATGTTCCGTTAAAATTACAACGAGCAATTCGACCATTTCTACTGGGCTAAATCTAAATTCACAGTGTTGAGAAAGATGAGATGAGATCTTGAAGGCACAAACACGTCCGCATTCTTGAAAATTTTCGAGCAAAGGTTTAAATCTTTAATTTGAATTTCCTGTGTTGCTCAAGAGAGGTTTTTTAGTTAAAATCTTTTATATTTTACTTGAGAAACAAATCACACGTTTATAGTAAATAATATAACATGATTACTAACGTGGGTGTAAACCACCCGAAATTCCTGTTCCTTCTTTACTTAAGTGGGTAAGTTTTTGAAATGAGTAATTTTTATAATTTAATCTAAAAAACAGTACTAAATTTTGTTTTAAAATATAGCAAAATATACAAAAAGAGATTACATTTGACATAATGTTTGCACCATTAAACTATCAATAAATTTTTTCTATATTTCATAACTTATGGGTGTAATCCACCCTGCGTTAGTAACGGAGGGTTAAGTCCAGATAAATGTCAAACTATGCGTAAAAGGAACATTTTTATTTTTGATTACAAAATTAAAGATACTGCATTAAGTCGTGTAACTGCCGTCAAAGACCTTGGTATATGCATGGATTCTAAATTGTCGTTTAACATGCATATTGATTGAATTTGTAAAAAAGCATTTTCTATGCTTGGTCTTAGAAAACGCAGGGCCAAAGAGTTTGATAGCTTAATAACAACTACAACGCTGTATTATTCAATTGTGCGTCATCACTTGGAATACGCAAGTCAAAATGGTCCCCACATTACAATGTGCATGTTAATCGAATTGAAAGAATTTAAAAACCTTTTGTTCGGTTTGCTCTGAGAGGCTGGAGTGGAACTGACACATTTAACATTCCTCCATATGAGGATCGTTTAAAATTTTTAAAAATGCAATCTTTAAGTGAGAGAAGAAAATCTGCTGATATCGTCTACTTACACCAACTCATAACTGGTGTATTCAATTCTCCAGAACTTCTTTCTCTTATAAATGTTAACACTAACCGTAGAAGCAGTAGAAACTCTAACAACTTGATTTATTAACCATTTAGTACAACAAATTATTTGTTAACTGCTCCATTAAATCGCATGAGTACCTTTGTTAACAACTGTAGCGTGTTCGATGTTAACTTGTCGAAAAATCAACTCAAAATTAGATTGAAAACTAATAAACGATAAGATCTATGTAAACGCATGGTTAGTTGTTAAGTCTTGTGTTGTCCCTGAGCCCAACCCATGTTATGGTGGGTAAATTTTTAGCCCTTTTGGTTTTTTTGGACCACCTTTATCGATATCTTTGAAATATTTCAATGATATTTGGGTTGGTTTTTAAAATGATCAATTGCGGAGAAAATGTGAAAAAGCTGTAGTAGCTGAACTCTTTTGTTATTGCATGTAAATTATACAGGATAGGCTTAACTCTTCTGAGTAAACGCCTGCCCCGGCTCTGTCATTCATCAGAGAGCCGTTTGTGAATATACTGATACCGTACCAGCGATTTCTTCACAAACGGCTCCATCTGTTATAAGAGTTTTATAAAATTTTTCTGTTATTCTTACTCTCTGCCTTCCGTCGATGGGCATACACCCCTCCCTGAAATCTCTCTGTTGCAATATCAAGGATGTGCATATGACCATGCAGTGCCATTGCCTCATGCCACGTAGCATTTCGCAACATCCTGAGGGCTGACAGCGCCGCTGTTTTCTTTATTTCTTAATCCAACGGCAGCATACCTAACAGAACCTCCATTACGTTAGTTGGAGTGGTGCGTATTGCACCTGTTCTTCCAACACACGCCAGACTCTGTCCAGTCTCTTCCTAATGGTTTTCTGGCTGACTTTTGTCCACCAAATCACCGAAACATACGTGATGACTGGTCTAACCATCATAGTGTAGACCCATCTCATAGCCTCTGGGCTTACCCCCATTTGAGACCACAAACGCGTCTACACTGAAACAGAACCCTCTTGGCTCCTTGAATCCTATCTTCTACATGCTCGTTCCAGTTCAATTTGCTATCGAGGATTACCCCTAGATATTTAACCTTCGTGGACATGTTAATTGCAGCTCCAAAAAGTCTGAGTGGTTCTCTCCTAAGGCATACCCTCTTTCTAGTAAAGAGAATATTGTCTGATTAACCTGCCTTTAAGGTAAGGCCTTGTTCTCGACACCACTCCTCCACCATTCGGAGTGCTCCCTTCATGATGTCAGAAATGGTGTCAATGAACTTACCGCGGACCACCAACGCAATGTCATCTGCACACCCTATCGTGTATATGCCCGATTCATCCAGTCTAACCAGTAGTGAGTCCACAGTTATGTTCCACAAGGTTGGCGATAACACTCCGCCCTGGGGACATCCTCTACTTATTCTACCTCTTGTCTTGACTCTACCATTCTGCATGTTGACAGCCCTGTGCTTGAGCATATTGTCTACCCAATTTTCTATCATTGGGCTTACATTGTGCTCTGCCAGGGCTTGCCGCAGCCTTCCAAAGCATATTTTGTCGAAAACGCCCTCGATTTCCATAAATGTGGCCATCGAAATGCCTCCTGAAAATACCTACCATATAAAATAACTTAACCAAAACGGTAAATCTCTTTAAATTCCACAAAAATTGATCTAATGACTTCAAATTTTGCAAATAAGCTTTAACCTTTAATATGCACTTTGAGTATGAAATTTGTAAAAGTAGAATTAAAATCACGTCTACCTCCCATACAAAGTAAGTTTACCAAAATGGTAAAATCTCTTTCAATTCCACAAAATTAATATAATGACTTTAATACTTTCAGATAAGCTTTAACAATTAATATGTACTTTAAATATTAAATTTGGAAAAATCGAATGAAAACCATGGCTACCTCCCATACAAAGTGAAATCTCTTTCAATTCTGCAAAAAATAATCTGATGACTCCAAGCTTTAACAATTAATATGCTCTTTAAGTATGAAATTTTGGAAAAATCTAGTGTACACCATAGCTGCTAGCTCCTATACAAAGTGACTTTATGAAATCAGTAAAATCCCCTTGAATTCCACAAAAATTACTACAATGGCTTACAATTCTTCAAATTAGCTTAAATCTTTACTATCCACTCGATGTTTGAAATTTTAAAGCAACAACTGAAAATTTCGCCCACCTTCCATACAAAATGACTATGAAATTACAAAATATGTAATCATAATAGTTAGCTAAACTTTATAAATTCCAAAAAAAAAATAATGTGTGAACTTGGTGTTGTACACAAAAGCTTTAATAAACAAAAAGGACTGTGAGTTTCAAATGTGAAATATTTGGATAAAAACCGCGAACAATAAAAGTGACGTCATGAAAATAGTACAACATTCAAGAATTCAAATAATTTTAAATACGGCAGTGGGGGTATTTTAACTTCGGTCCAGTCGAAGATAATGCCTTACTAGTCTTTTTTTTCATCGAAATTTGTCAATTTTTTAAATATTCATTTGATAGTATCATATATTAATATAACCAAAAATTTTTAATTTTATTTATTTAGTTATATATTTTTATAAGAAAAAACTTTGCTTGACTTAGCTTAATCAATACACAAATTTTCGACAGTTACATTGAACAAAATTGAATTAAACAAAACACGATTTTTTTTAAGAATGTCTCAACTTTGAAGTTTCAGAGCGTAGCCAAAACTGAGTCTTTTCCCTAAATATTTTTGTGTTTTATATAATCTATTCAATTACCTGTTGATTAATACCAAAATTTTTAGGTTTCGAGTCATAAGAAAATTTTGATTTTTGTCTACGGGACAACGCAGTGTGGCCGTGACCTCCCAGTAGCGGATGGAATATATTCCGAATATATGAAGCATCAATTACCTTGTAATGACCACTACTTCCGACTATATTACCTTACTATGCATAAAAGGCCTTACATTTAACATTGAATGAGACAGGAGGTAAGTGATCGCCTCCCTTCAGCATTACCTAGAAGTTATGGAGTAACATACTACTTGTATTAAGTTATAAAAATCACTGCATTACTTTTCCTTGTATGCTACATTACAGGTAATGAGGTATGAGTTAATTACTTCTGCTATATGCAGACGCATTACTTTTTGAAAAAAGTAATGCTTCCTTACCTGGTAATTTATTCTGTATTAATTCTATGGTAGCCACTGGCAAATCCGCTGCTGGGTAGGTTCTGACGGAGGTTTGTTGTTGTCATGCGTTGTCATGCGTTGTCATGCGTTCTGCGTTGTCCTGCACACGTAGCGTACTACTGTTCTATATTGATATTGGAGATGTGTTTGGTGTGTTTAAAAAATATTTTCTGCGCCACTTTGAAACATTTTATGCAAGTTTAACCCATTATAAAAATTCAATTTTCTACATTCATCCATCAAACCATCCATTCGAATTAACTGGCAAACACTGGCAATACCCTAAAACAAAGCCTTTTTGTATTCTCCATATTATTAATGCAAGAATTTTCCATAACTTAAATTAAAAGCTTTTAATAAATAATTGAATATATGAAACACTTTATTGCTGTTGAGTTTTAAATTTCAGGCTCGTCGCGTTAATCGCACATGTCTAACATTTTGATAACATTTTGATGAATTTTGATATGGTTTGTTAGTTGTTCTGTTTGCGAATAATTGTTAAATTTGAAGTAAAACAAACAATTTTGCCAGCTACTTTGCGGTTTTGTTTACGAGGATTAGCATAAAATATTCACTGTCAATGGAAATGTTAATTCTGAATTAACAGCTACTCAGATAGCTGGTGATCTGTTTTGTGGCACAATGTTGTGGTGCTTGGGTTTCAGCTAAAGTGGTTACGTTTGAGAAAGTGTGTGGCTTGAATGAAAACACACGCGGAATTCATTGCATATGCTAAACACTTTTGAGCCACACATGCCACCAAACAAATATGTATATGGAAACTATGGCACTGAAACAAGCACACACACACACACAAGCAAATGCATGCATATACACTTTGTAAGCTTAATAAAATGCACAAATATCAAATATTTATAGCATATCTAGGTATATTAATTATATTCAAAACAAACTTTGTGCACATTTTCAAAATGAAAATAATCGCTTAATTTAGTCAAATTAACTCAATTAATTTATCAAAGTTATTAAACTATTGAATAAGAGTATGTATATTTTAGTTCTAACAAGCAGATTACTGATTACTAGCTGATAACTAGTCGGTATTACTCTGAAGTTTTTAAAAAAATTTTTTTAATTTTCTTATAAAATTGGGAAAATTTGAAAATAATGCGCATGTGTAGCATTTCACGGGAAATGGAGAAATGAGCTATTTTCTTTAGTTGACATGATTATAACCAATTTATTCTTAACGCAATGTATAATAAAATTTACATGATGTGTAAAAATTTATTTAGAAAAAACAAGATTTATTGTGAACGAGTCGTTCGATTTTTTGCAGCATTTTTTTGTCACACCAGTCACAATTTTTACTTTCTTTTTTTTCTTGTAGACCCTCAACTTGGTGCTAATTGTTAGTTTCTGTTGAAGTCTATTTAACCATTTCATAGCTTAGTAAAAGACATCTGGCTATGTAAAGTATTTGGGCTAAAATCTCGATTGATAGTGCAAAAGGCGGAGGTGAGGTATTTTTGACTGTTCCACCAGAGGACCTTCAGGGAATTTGCCAGTCCAAAGCCAGGAATAGAAGGGTGATGGTTGGTTTTTGGGTGGACAATTTATGGGGCGGGCCATGAATTGATCTCAAAATTAATTCATTCTTGAGGCACGGCTCTAGAATCATCTGATTTCCTTAAAATAAAAAGGTTTACCTTGAGCCTTGGTTATTGGTGCCAAGTCTTGGAGAAAGCATGGTTTTTGTATTAAACTATCATAACATTGTTATTGTAATATGCTTTCGATGGATGATCAATCCAGTATAACTTGAAGAGCGGGGGCAGTCATCCATCAATGATGAGGAGACCTGATCTATCGTTGTACTGCAGACCTTGTTTTAGAATGAGGGTTCTATGTCAGAAGCATAGAATCCTTCGACCGAGTGTAAGCCAATTGGTATACTATGGCTAGTTTTCCTAAAGAGGCTTTTAAGAAGCCTTAATTAAGTTAACGAAGTTGCGTAAGTAGGTTTGTGGTTCTCTCGGTATATTACTGGGAAACCAATGGTTAGTTTTAACCCAGTCATGTACAATTCTAGTGACTGAAGGTGTCACAGTTAAATATAATTGTTCTAAGAACTTTTGGTCTGTAGACGGAATGTTGAAGAGCCTTGTCTGGTAGAACCTTGAGCCCGGGATTGACTGTCGTGGGCTTGGTCCTTCGTGGTTTCATTCGCTCTGGTTGTAGTTACACCAGGAAGGTCGGTGTGAGTTACACTTAGTTGAACTCGGGTTGGTAATTTCCTTAAATTACTAAGAGAAAGATGGTAGATAATCTCTCGTTTATTTCAAACAGTGGTAAAGGGGTTTTATTCAAGGGCTGATTTATGCTCAGCCGCTCCAGGATCAGACGAAAGGCTCTCGAATTTTCGCCAGTAAATAAAAAGACTTGAAGAATTCAATGCTCTTATTATAATTGCTGCTTTATTGTTTGTAATTTTTAGCAGTGTACATAGTATATATATATATCTCTTAGTGTATAATTCAATGAGCACGCCTTTCTTATAACAATACACAATATTATAAATAAATGCAACGATACGAAAATGAATCTGCCTATGAAGTCCTCGTGTGCTGGTTTGACGATGTTCGGTGTGCGGTGGAGTGCGATGACTCGGAGAAATTCGGTGATATTCGGTGTTCGGTGAAGTTCGGTGGCGGTCGGTGTGACGACGACTTAGGCAAGACCCGACTTCGCTGCTTTATTTAGCATTTAATCTTGTGATATATATACTCGTATAATTTTATATATGGCGTGAATCGTCTTACTATTACTCTAACGATAAAAAAATGAAAATAAAAGAAAATAAACTCTTAAGCATAATTCTATATAGTGGATTTCAAACCGGCCGAAGCCGACGTACAAAGTCTGAATTAAAAAAACACTTCGGATTTCCGACCGACCGAAGCCGATGTAAAAAAGTCCGACTAAAGAGAACTTCGGATTTCCGACCGACCGAAGCCGACGTAAAAATTCCACAGAAAAGAAACTGTTTCGGATTTCTGACTGACCAAAGCCGACGTAAAAAGCCCGAACGCGAGAAGAAGTGCTTCGGATTTCCGAACGACCGCAGCCGACGTAAAAAGTCCGACCAAAAGAGAACTTCGGATTTCCGACAGACCGAAGCCGATGTAAAAAGTCCGAATTAAAAAACACCTCGGATTTTCGACCGACCGAAGGCGACGAAAAAAGGCCGACTACAGAGAACTTCGGATTTCCGACCGACCGAAGCCAACGTAAAAAGTCCGCACAAAAGAAACTGTTTCGGATTTCTGACCGACCAAAGCCGACGTAAAAAGTCCGAACACGAGAAGAAGTGCTTCGGATTTCCGACCGACCGCAGCCGACGTAAAAAGTCCGAGCCAAAAGAAACTACTTCGGATTTCCGACCGACCGAAGCCGACGTAAGAAGTCCGAGCTTAAAAGAAACTACTTCGGATTTTCGACCGACCGAAGCCGACGTAAAAAGTCCAAATAAATACTAAAAATAACAACTTAGATAAACTACTACTACATGTATTAGTAACGATCTAATAACGAGAAATGAGATCGTCGCAACGGGCTAAGCACTACGCTTTCGGACTATGCCTAAGTCTGCCAAACTGCTCATTCTTATTTGTCCGCTGCTAAAAACCTGATGGGAATTATAACATGCTGAGTTGGCTGTTGAGTTGCTGTGTTTGTGTGGTTGTTGTATGCCTGGCTATTGACCATGAACCAATAAAAGAAGATCACGCAAAGAGCAGTGCGAGAAAAAAGTAATTTTTCGTGCAACGTCATCGGTCACAAGCATGCTATGAAACTGTCAATTTGCATATGTTTTGCATGCAAAACATGTGAAAACTCTGATAAAAGTAAAAAATTATAAAATTAATAAGTTTAATTCGCGAAAAAAGTGTTTGAATACTTTGTTTGTTTATATTTCCATGCAGTAACTAAATGTAAAGAACGCTGTAAAAAGAAAAACTGCAAATAAATAGAATACAAAATTGGATGTTCACTTTGTTTTTATTATTGAACTGTTTTGTTCAATTTTCTTTTGCTCTGCATCGAATTGTTCACAATTTCTTTATTTAATAATCTTATTTTAAAAAACATTCGTGCGCGGAAAAACATTTTTTTTATTTTGTTGTCACAAATAACATGCTCTGCACTTGTAATGTGCGTCTGCAAATAATTTTTGCTTATTAGCAGCCCGTCGCCATTTACGTCGTTGAACACTTTTTCCAACGCAGTCATATGCGCCATGAGCTCTTCCGTTAGCTTGGCGAACCGCCTTCGCTTAAATAATCTACCTAACTAAGTGATGCTGCCACTTCTTCTTCCAGCCTTATGTTCGGAACGTCTTTGTGCAATTTGTGGCAGATGTATCACGCGAGGTTTTCCAAACCGCTGTTCACTCCAAGAAAAAGATTAAAAATATTGAATTCTTAAAATTGTTAAATTTTACTCACACTTGCGAATATAGCTGCCGTATTTTCGCTTGAAGTAACTACTCTGAAGAGCGGTTAGAAATAGAAGCGTCCCTGTTTAGTTTTTCTATTTCCTCTACAGGAAAAACTTCTCCATGATCAACGTTTCCTGAAGCAGAGTACTTACAATTTTTTTGTTTTCGCGCTTTAAAATTCGCTGACATCGTTCTGCATTTGCTGGCTGCACCTCCTTGGTCATAACTGTTGGGACAGCGCCCGGCTTTAAGCGCATAGCTTTGCCAAAACCTATCGTAACATTTTTTAAAAGAATATTTAAGTGGAAATGTAGAAGTACTTACCCATTTGAACTTGGACCCTTCTTTCGTAGTCTTCAGGCAGAAAATGATCTCCACAGATTCTTGCCATTGCAGTGTCGACATTTAGCCGACAAAAAATCTCCCATTGCTTACAAGCAATTTTTGCCTTGGGGAAACGGTAGAAACTAACGTATTAGTTTTTTTTTTTTGCTGTTGCAATTAATGCATGTCGCTACAGCACACTTCGTTTTAATATAAAAACACATTACATTTATATGATAACTCTTTAAAATTTTAACAAATAACATTCAACATCCAATTACTAATCGTAAACAAAAGATTTTGTGACCGATGACGTCAGACCTATCAGCTGTTTTTGTTTACAATATGGCGGCTCCTTTCTTTGCATGATCTTTATTTCTTGGTTCATGGCTATTGACTACGTTGAGTTGCTATGTTTGTGTGTTTGTTGTATGCCTGGTTGTTGGCTATGTTATAGGTGCACAGCGACGTAGTGGGACAGTGGCGTAGGGAGCGGGGTGCAATTTTGTAACGGGGTCCCCGTTACACAGTGAATGTTAGGAAGGTAAGCAACTACCGGATCAACATACTCTTACCTTTGGATTTTGAGAACAGGCGACGGGGAAACCTAAACAGTCTGAGTTGTGTCCACAAATGATTGGGTAACCTAATGACATAGACATAATACCATAGTAGGTATCACTTCCTAGTTTTCACGGCAAAGATTACCTTCTTTGATCGTGTGAGCGAAATTGCGTGCCATATTGACTCATGGTTATTTTCTCAAGTAGAATTTTAGGACCACAGGTTACTTAAGACACATTATTTACACGACGACGTTGCAGCGATACTGATTTGGAAAATATTTTGTGGGAAAAGCTTGTAAAAATTCCTAGGATACTACTTTACCACTAGGTCACAGAATGTTGCAACGATTTATCAAGTATTACCTTTAAAAATGCATCACTCATCATTCATCAAGATGTACATTTTGTAACAATTAGCTAATTGCGACCCAAGTGTAGGCATCAATCATTATTCATCAAGATGTACATTTTGTAACAATTAGCTAATTGCGACCCAAGCGTAGGCTCTTTCTATTTAAAATGGTGGACGCAAATTATTATTATACATGTAACAAAACATGTAAACAAAATTAATTTTTTTGGAATTGGCAACTCTGTAATGCATTTATATATAAATGTGTATACTAAAATGTGATAAGTCACTTCAAAGTAATTTTCACTAACACAATGTCGGCATTGTGTTGCACCACTTTCGAATCATAGTGGTCTCTGTAACGTAACCAATACGTAACATCATGTCAATTTTGACACAAAAATAAACGCTACGACGTCGCTGCAACCCAAATGTGGACCATCAGTTCTAGTTGGGTTGTAACCAAGTCATGTACAATTTTAGTGGCCAAATGTGTCACGGTCATGTATATAGTTTAATAGATGGTTAAATGTTGGTCTGTGCCATGATATAAGGGAAACCTTTCTGGTGGATCTTTTGAATTCCGAAGGGGCGTTGGCCGACGCTAAATATTGGTTCCAAGCTTTGGAGCACCGTAGAATTAAGCCTTCACGGCAGGGGTCCACGTTTAACACATAGAGGATTTCTGTCCCACCAGTCACAATCCTTTATCCAATGAAATATCACCAAAATATTTATATGAGCTATTTTTTTAGGTAAAAGTTTGATAAGTCGGTTCATAATCTATTGTAAAATATCTATTCGGCCATTATATTACATCAAAATACAAAGTTGCAGGTCTAAACATTAGGAATTAGTCACTATGGAAAGCTCCATATGAAAGGTAGTAAAAATGCAATTTAAAATATTGGTTTATTTTAACAAAAACGACTTCCGTGTAGTTTTTTGAGTTTAAAACCAATTTCTTTTTTTTTTAATTTATATATAAGCGTATCGTTCAAACAATTTTTTTTTTTAAGTGTTAGATTAAGATTAACCTGGGATGCAAGGTTGTGTATCAACTTTGTGCATTATTGCTTCAGTCGTTTCGATCAAGCAAGCAAACAAACATCCAGCAGAATATAAGTTTTATAAGTGTATTAAAGATTGAGTAAAAAATCTTTACAAATAAAATAAATTCTATGAGCATTACTCTGCTGTAATTTTTGAATAAAAATATTGTCAGAATTCAATCTCGAGTTGAAAAATGTTTGTAGTTTAAAACAAACTTAAAGTAAAAGAATTTTTATTGCGCGCTTTTAATTAAATTCTTGCAAATCACTGTTGCACGTCTCCGCCATCCCATTCTACCACAAAACTTTAGCTCTGGCGGAAGCAGCAATGGTCCCACAGCAGCTGTTGCATGTGAACTCTTGCCAACAAGCAATAACAAAGCAACATTGGCCGCGTGCTTTTATAATTCACACTGACACACACACTGGCAGCCGCTTTGGACTGTCTGTTCAGGTGAGAAAAAACGATAAATTTTCATTGCCGGAATTTTGTTATTAAAAATGAAGCAGCCAAGATCTGGCTGGCTCATCTTTGCTGCAATCTCAAAGAATGTCCCGCACACACGCACGCACACACAAACAAAAACACACACACACACACAATGAAAAACCTGCGCTACTTAGTCATTTTCTGTTGTAAAACTTTGCTTTACACTTGTTCCAAAATGCCCCCGCCCCATTCACTCTCGACGCAGTGCTGCCACATAAATATGCTGCAGTTGCAGACGCTTGCACTCGCTTTCTTTCTACTATTGCGCGCATTTGGCTGACGTTGTTTTATTTTTAAATCCAGCAGTCATTCCCCAAAGAATCACTGATGAAGTGTTTATGAAGTGGATTTGTATGCATCTTAATTGCTTGTCAAAGTTTCTTTTTTTTTTCTTAACTTTATTTTATATCAACTTTAATCTAAGTTTTTATATTTTTTAATGCTATTTGTGTCTAAGTGCAATGAAAAAGATTTGCTATAAAAAGAATTTATATCGCGCTTGATTTTAAGGGATTTCTGTTTTCATTAATTAACGTTTTCTACAGCTGAGCTATTTTAATGTAATAAATCTTTGGATTTGTAACATGTTGACTTTGCTGAAGGCTCAAGGTGTTAAAGCTAAGTTAAGTTTGTGAATTAGCTTTTTATTTATGAATTTTCATTATGTTGAGTTTGAATGTTTTTGAGTTATGGCATAATGTGGAAATTATCTTAAGGTTGAGCAACGAAATTGCTTGCAAGAAATTGTTTAAGAAAAATGTTTTTCACTGAATTAAAATTTTTTTCACTTTACAAAAAACTGTATGCATGCCGAGCGTAGAGTCTGAGCTTACAAACTAACTCACGAACATTTTTACTGTATACACTTTTCTTTTATATACATTTTTTATAGCTCGAAAGTCTCAATTGTTGTTGGTTTTAATATTATGTAGACTTAATGGCACTATAGGAAAGAGCAACAGTTTTGTTTATGACAAAACAAATATAACGAAAAAAGCAGCTTCTTTGAGAGATAAAACTCAAGTCCATTTTACATATATCTAGAGTACAGACGTTATAGTTTTTCTCAATTCCCTCGTCGATATACCGAATACAAAGCTTTGTGAACAGCTCAAATTGATTTAAATAGAGAAAGAAATCAACCCTGTGGTACCACAATGGGCCTAAGTGTGTCGCAGTTAAGGCAGACACTTTAACATAACCTAACCTAGCATATGTACTCATAAAATTTTGAGGTGTTAATAAATAGAAGGGAAAAGAAGAAAAGGACAAAAAAATTAAAGTAGCTCGTTTCTACAAATCATTCGAGAAGTACTCAGATGAAAGTGACGTAAGTCATTCTCGAACGGTCGAACTCGTTTGGTAAAGTATTCATGCTTTTGCTTAAAAAAGTCACCATTACTTTTATCTTAACAAAAATAGAAATTATTTTACCTGATTCATTGCTTTAAAAGTTGCTAAAACCAATTGGAATTCGTAGAACCAATCGAATTGTATAATTAAGCGCTCAAGCTCACTTGCCAAATACCAAGTGAGAATGAACTCGATTGACAGATTCGATTCATCACACTTGCAGAAACAGAACAAATGAGAATGACGTCATCGTGACATCAGATCGAGAAAAGCATACGAGAAAATCATTTGAAAGAGTTATAGAAACGAGCCACAGTAGCTCGTTATCTAATTAGCTATTTTCGTTTTAAAAAAAGTGATTAAAATTATTTCTTCATTTTCTTCTATCCTACTCTAACTTATTAATCTATTTATATTTTTATTTGCCTATAGCGCACTCTGCCCGTTGTTCTTCTTATGTCAGGCTCTAGCTATTCACCTATTGGCGGTGATGAAAACCAAAAAATTTTAATACAGGTCTTATGTAAGCAACGTACTGGCCTTAATGTAGTTCATTTTAATGCTCGTAGTTTGAACATGGCTAAACTTGACTACATAAAATATATATTTGAAAACTCGCTCGTTGACATTATTTGCATTTCAAAAACGTGGCTATGCAATGATGTATGTGATGCTACCTTTAGCATTAATAATTATATATTGTACAGAAACGATCGGACTGGAAAAAAGGCGGAGGAGTTGCTATTTACTGTAAAACCACCCTTAACTCTAAAGTTGTAGGTAAATCCAGTGGACCAGGTATTGAATTTTTAAATTTATGTGTATGGGATAATAGTACTAAGATATTTTTGTCATGCGTGTATAATCCTAATAAGTGTTTCTCTGTTGATCCTCTGTTTTCTGCTTTAACAAGCAGTATTCTTGATTATGACTTCATAATGTTGTGTGGAGATTTCAACATCAATATTATTTCCAATGAAACTAGTAAGTTTTTACTGTATGATAATTTATCAGTTGTAAATGATACTGCACCCACGCGGTACTGCAATAATTTCACTCCTAGTCTACTTGATTATTTTATTGTTTCTGATCTTTCAGTAGTTTCTCTATTCGATCAACTCTATTTTCTATCTGACCACGATTTAATCTTTTGTTCGTTAAATGTTAATTTGTCTCGTAATGCAATTTCTAATATTTTTTCTTTCCGTGATTTCAAAAATATTAACTATCAGTCCCTGTTCCTCGATGTGTCAATGTTATCTTTCAATGAATGTTGGCTTCACCATAATATAAACGATAAGCTTAGGTCTCTTTTAGCACCGATTACATATCTTTTCGACAAACATGTACCGCTACGTACGACAACCGTGAAAATGTCTCTTGTCCCTGGTTCACCCAATACGTGTCTAATAGCATTAAAAAAAGAAACAAATTACAGAAAATGTGGAAAATCAGACCATCTCCTGAAAACTGGGAATCTTTTCGCTTGGCTAGAAATGAAGCTGTTTTGTTAGTAAGACAGGCCAAAACACGATTTTTTTCTGAGAAACTAGATTTATCCCTTAATTCGAAAACGTCGTGGAACAACATAAAAAGACTTGGATTATGTAATAAAAATCGTAATGAATGCAATGAAGATCCTGAGATTTTAAATAATTTTTTTGTTGACATTTTTTCTACCTCTAATGATACCTCTACGCGTTCCAGTGACAACCTGACTATACCACAGTCTTTTAAGTTTGAAACGGTTAGTGAAATTGATGTTGGAAACTGTGTTATGCAGATAAAATCAAATGCAATTGCAGAAGATGGCATTCCCATCAAATTCTTTAAACTTTTACTACCTCACATAATAACTTCTCTTACGCACATTATAAATCATTGCTTTATAACATCCTCCTTTCCCGACATGTGGAAAATTGCCATCGTTACACCTATAGCTAAAAAGCAAAATCCATCTGGTGCGAATGATTATAGGCCTATAAGTATACTGTCACCATTGTCAAAGGTATGTGAAAAACTTATGGCTCAACAAATTAGCAAATACCTTTCTGAGAAAAAACTGCTATCCCGCTATCAGTCTGGTTTTAGGGCAGGGCATGGGTGTTCCTCAGCGGTAGTAAAGGTTCTTGATGATATTCGACCCGAATATGATGCCGGCTCTATGACTTTACTCTGCTTACTTGATTTTTCCAAGGCCTTTAATAAAGTCAATCATAGTTATTTGTGTCAAAAGCTTAGGTATCTTTTTGGGTTCTGTGATAGTGCTGTTAATCTAATGTCTAGTTATTTGTGTAATAGAATGCAAAGAGTTAAGGTTGGTCAGGTATCCTCGTCATACAAATTAGTAGTAAGTGGTGTTCCACAAGGCTCTATACTAGGTCCTCTGTTATTTTCAATTTTTATAAACGACATCTTTATTGTTTGCCGGAATGCATCTGTTCATGCTTATGCAGATGATATCCAGCTTTGTATTTCGCGACGAACTGGGCTTCTTGATGATCTGTGTTGTAGGTTAAATGAGGATCTCAGTTGCATCAATGAGTGGGGGCAAAAGTAATGGCCTTCAACTAAACGCTGCCAAATCGTATGTTCTTCCTATATGTAAAAGTAAAACTTGTGTCGTTGATGTCCCTGATCTGTTTATTGGCAATAGCAAACTGACTGTGGTGTCGAAAGTAGTAAACCTAGGTTTCTACATTAATTCTTCTTTGTCTTGTGTAGACCATGTTAATAGTATAGTCCAAAAAGTTTATTATGTTCTACGAAACTTAAGAATGTCTGCTAGTGTCACTCCTACTGAAATTAAACGTAGATTAGTCATACAGCTAATTTTACAAATCATTTCTTATTCAGACATAGTTTATAGTAAACTTGGCGCATCTTCCCAGTTAAAAATTCAAATTGCATTTAATTACGCCACGCGCTATGTGTATGGTCTCCGAAAATACGATCGTTTGTCTCGTTTTCGAAATGCAATACTTGGATGCGACATAACTGCTTACCTAAATGCTAGAAACTGTATTTACCTGCACAAACTAATCCATGGGAAAACTCCTTGCTATCTGCATGAAAAACTTCAGTTTTGTATGTCAAGTAGAAGCCATGTTCTGATAGTTCCGAGGCACAACTCATTAAACTCTTCCCACCTGTTTTTTCATTAACGCCATTAGGTTGTGGAATGCTTTGCCAAGATGGCTTAGGGAGGTCACTGGGAGAGGTCCTTTTAGGCAATCTATCTTTTCATTTTTCTCTACTCAATAACTTTTCACTTCCTTACTTCTCTATGTTATCTATTATTTGTATCAAAAACTTTTTTCAATCTTAACTTAACTTTAATTCTTTTTATTTTTTATATTCTTTAAATAAAAAAATAACATAAAGCCAATATTGTTTAAAAATTAAGGTCATTATTTTTGATTCTGTTTTAAACAGTTGTTATTATACTTCATTTTTAGTTTTTAACTTTAACTTTAATTTCAAATTTTTAATATAAAATTATTCATTTTCATTTTCATTTTAATTTAAATTTAAATATTAATTTTAATTAAATTTAATGAAAATTAATTATATTTATGCATTTATGTTGTACTATAATAGAGTATAGCTCTTATTGTACTTATGATTACTTAAATAAATAAATAAATAAAACGGTCTGTCTAAAGCCACCTGTACTATTCATATATTTCATTACGCTGGGTAAACTATTCCATAATCTAATGGCATTAACGAAAAAATCCTGGTGGAGTGCAGTGGTGGCCGTAGCCTAGTAAGTAGAGTGCGTGGCCCTTAACCTAAGGAACCGCGGTAGCCCAGGTTCAATTCCCAACTCAGACAGAATGTTTTTTCAATTAAATTAATTTTTATGTTCGGTCGTCACCTCTCTCTCGCAGACAATGACAAACCTCAGAGAGTAAAAACTGCCATGTTAAGCTTCTTGAGAGCATAAGCCGTTCGGATTCGGCATTAAACTTGTAAGGTCCAGTTCTTGATCATTTGTGTACAAAAATTTAACACGCACAACACAATTTATCAATAGAAGAATCTCAGTGAAAGTCCTTTCTTTCTAGGGCTGCAATGTTCAATTTATTAATTTTATTTTTTTATGAGAGTGCAGATATTTCCAGTTAGGTATTATAATAATATTGCTTCTGAACGACTGGCAAAGTGGTAGCTTCTCAAAACGATACCGAGGAGTTTTGGAATGAATTATGAATGAATGGGGTAGGTTTACCCCAAAGTGTTAACAAAAACACTCCACGTGAAACATTTTGTGAAGACCTTATACAAAGCGCGCTGTAAGATGTATTTTACGTCAAAATTAACCTAGCTGGTGTCATTTTTAAAGCATTTGTTTTTTAATTTTCTGAATGATAAAAGTGTATTAAATTATGGTGTAAAATGAATTGTTTTAAAGTTTATTTATTTATTTATTTATTTATTTATTTCGTCAACCGATTTACAATCTTACAGACTATATTTCCCTTTCTTACAAACTAGTTAAAAATAATAAATAAGTTTAATCTAAACTGACTTTCTGAAACATTAAAGTTAAGAATATGTGAAAAACTGTTGCATAGGTATGCATCTTGCTATAGACTCGTTATTTGCATAATTGGTCCTATGAAAGCTTTCCACCAACATCCGATTGCGCCTCAAATTCCTTGGTGCCACATAAAGTTGGAACAAATTTGAAAGTTGTAAGCAATTAATTTTCCCGGATAATCAAGCGCGTTGGAAGCGAATTTCATCTGGGGAGGCAGTACAAATGGGGGGGCAGTACAAATGGTGGTGCAAAAAAAGTTCACCAAAATTTCTTCACATGAAACATGAAGAAGAGAGAAAGAAGAGGAAAATATATAATACAAAAATATTATCGTTGTAAAAAAACTGATATTTTGAATAACTTTTCCTTTTAAATTGTTTATCTAGCTAAAAAAGTGGGGGGGGGCAACTGCCCACCTTTCCCCCCGCTTCCGACGCCAATGCGGATAATACATTAAAAACGAATAAAAGAGAACTAAGCTTTCTTCTATCTTTTAAAGACTGCAAGCCAAGTAACTTTCGACGAGCATCATATGTTGGAAGACCATCAGGTCAATTAAGCTTTCTGAGCGCATATTTGCTCATCATTTTTTGAACTCTCTCAATTCGGTTTGAGTTATCAATATAAAATGGGTTCCATACAATAGAACAGTATTCAATTTTGCTACGAATTAAAGACACATATAAAGATTTTATTGTTAAAGGATCTTTAAAATGTTGTGTATTTCTTTTTATAAACCCAAGCATGGAATATGATTTAGAAACAATAAAATCATAATGACATTTAAAATTAAATTGATAATCAAAAAATACACCCAAAACTTTAATATCAAATGTACGTATTAAATGACAATTATTTAAAGAATAATCAAGTAATATAGTATTTGAGCATTAAGTATACGAAACAATATAACATTTATTTATATTCAAAAGTAAATTATTTGAAAGACACCAATCCTGAAAAACGGTCAAATCACTCTGAAGATTAATGCAGTCAGAAATGTTCGAAATTCTATAGTATAGTTTGACATCATCAGCATACATTAAACATCTGGAGAATTTGAAGTGAAGAGGCAAATCGTTTATAAAGATCAAAAATAAGAGATAGCTTCAATAGCTACATCAGAAATAATCGAACCAATCATTACAAAAAGCTTCCTAGCATTTAAAAAACTTTTAAAAAATTTTATTAAGGCAGCAGACAACCCATACTTTTTTAATTTACATAAGAGTATTGAATGATCGACCTTATCAAATGCTTTGGAAAAATCAGTATATATAACATCTAACTGACTACCGTTTTCCATTGCATTAATAATACTATTCTGCCCGGTAAAAACCCATGTTGATATTGAGAAATTACGCCCTTCACATGTTCAAATAATTTGTTCTTAAGTATATGATCAAATAATTTGGCTACTGTGCATTGTTTCAAAATTGCCCTATAATTATTAACATCACATCGATTACCGGATTTATAAATTGGGACCACTAGGCAGACTTTCCAACATTCTAGGAAGATTCCCCTTTTTAATGCATAAACTAAAAAGAAAAGCAATTTGTGAAGAGATTTTATCGGCACAAAGCTTGAAAAACATTGGTGGAAAGTCCCCTCGACCAAATTTAAAGCTAGATTCAAGCTGTGAAATCGCCAAGGACACTTCTTGTTCAGAAATTATCATTAACTCCAAAGACTAAACATTTCGTACTTCAAAATTTAAATAACTGTCATTTACAGACGGTGCATATTTTTCGTAAAAATTCTGAAAAAATTTTGTGAAAAGATATGTAGATTCTAAAGAATTATTGGATTTAAGACCATCGAATTCCATGCTTATTGGAAACCCATTAGTTTTACGTTTAGAATTCAAGTACTCCCAAAAATATTTTGGATTCAATTTTAAACTACTTTCAACGTTTAAAATATAATTATTATAAATAAATTTATGAAGAAAATCGAATTCATTTCTAATTCGAACATAATATAAGTAATCTATTTCACTTTTAGTTTTTTTAAATTTTTTGTAAGCTTTATTTTTAAGATTTTTTAAATTGGCCAATCTCGAATTAAGCCAGGGTGGTTTATTTCTAACTTTAATAACTTTTCTGGGAACAAATTGAGAAACAGAAAACGATAATTTATCACATATGAACTCATAAACTAGTGATGGATCTTCAATTATAGACATTGAAGCCCAATCAACTGAGTTTAAGAATTCATTGATAGCGGCAAAGTTTGCATTTTTAAAATCTAATTGAGTTAATGGATCATCAGGAAGAGATGAGTCATATTTATAAAATTTGAATTTAATAGATAAAGCAATATGATGGATGCTGTTGTTGACAATAGGTGCCAAATTTTTTTCACAAACAGCGTTTAAATCATTACTTACAAAAACCAAATCTAAAATTCTATTTAAATCATTTTTTATGTTATTCCATTGTCTGAAATCATTTGACAAAAAGTAGCTCATTGTGAAATTTTCAATATCAGGGTTTATGTTAAAAGGCCATAGGTTTTTGGCATCAAGTATCCAAGATATTTTACCTAAATTAAAATCACCCATAACTAATGCTACCAACTCATGTTATTAAAAAATAAGTAAATTTGCTTCTTAGAACACTGAAAAGTAAGTATTAGTAAGTATAGTTTTTTAAAATAAGTATAAGTAAGTATTTTACCTTAGAAAAACAAATTGAATATTTTTTTGATACAATTTACTAATTTATGTTAAAATCAATAGAACCCACAATATTCTTTAAATATTGTCACACTTTCTTTTTGTTTTCCTTTAAAAGTTTTAAGCATACAATCTATCTAAAACCAAAAAGTCTTCAGATAAAAAATAAACAAAATATTAATTTTATACATTTGAAATTCATATATATTTCTAATATATAAAATAGTTTAAAAACAAACAAAAGCATAACAAAAAATTAAAAGTTATACGCACTTTCAAAGTAGTCAAATAAAAAAAAAATAAAAAAAAACACATTCAAATGTATACAGAGACCAAAGAAAAGTTATCATTATTCGCTCTCACTGTCATTGAATTGAAGCGCTACATTAATTTGATTTTTTCTTTTTGCTTGAAATCGTATTTGTCTTGGCTGTAAATTTTATTTAAGTGTGAAGTCTAATTGGTCACTTTCGAATGTTTTTTCTTTTTTTTTACAATTTTGTATATGTACTAAGAATATTGTATTAAATTTTTATGAAGATCCGAGCAGTTTAAGCAATTTTTTTCAACCCAAAACTTTCTCTACCTGAATTCATGTTAGAACGCATTTAAAAAACTTTAAGAGCGTTTTTCTCAAAACTACGTTTTCACGGACGCCCCACACTATTTCTCCGGTGGGCTGATCTTTTTGAAATTTTAACCACATATTTAACACAAAACTACTTACAAAAAAACTATAATCGAGTTAAAAAATTGATGTTTACTATATTTTTTTAAAAATAACAGCGAAAAAAAAATGTTTTTTTGGTTTTTGTTACTTAAATTTAACAACAATTGCTAAAAATTAATATTAATAGTATATTTTATAGTCCTTGTCACATTAAATCTAAAACACTTTGGTTTTTTGTTTAAGATAAACAGATGCCGAGATATCGTGTGGGAGCCGACCTGCCTCCAAATTATTAAAAAACATTAATAAATTTTTTATTTTTTAAATTCAGACTTCATTTATCATTCCTTACTATTTATATAAACATATCTTTCATAGCAAGCTCACGAGAAATTCCCAAAAATAGCATATTTTTTTAGCCGACGAACTACAGTACACCCTTAATATTTCAGGTCTAGTCTTTAAAAAATTGTAAAATTCGACACAGCTGTATTCAATATTATTTTTTAAAAATAAAATTGACTCCAGAGTCTGTATTTTTAACGCTGTTGGTTACAATTTTCAAACTTTTTCCACTTTTGCAAATAAAAACGTTCAACCGGAGCTGAAAAGTAATCATAATTAAGTATAAATCTTAAAAGTAAGTATACTTATAAGTATGGAATTTTAGTAAGTATATGAAGCTGAAAATAAGTATGATACTTACAAAGTAAGTATAGTTGGTAACATTACCCATAACCATCATACTGTGATTTGAATTTTGGTTTTCAGGTAAAAAATTTATATTTTCTAAGTGTTTCTGATAAACTTTCATAATACTATTAGGTGGTATATATGATAAGAAAAAGTAGATTGAATGATTATTAGAAAAAGAAACTTGAACACAAATTTGCTCAATACTATTATCAATAACAGGAAGTTTAATAATTTTACTAGACAGATTTTTATTAACTGCCACCAACACCAACAGTTAAGTCTGTGTTTATAAGTTAGTTTTGTTTCATAACTTTGGCTAAGGTCATTAGGCTTCTAACTTAAGTGTTAACTGCTTATCGATACAGATTTAACACCTATGAAACGTAGAAATTCGTAGAAATTAATGAAATTTTTAATGTATTTGGCGTTGTAATTCTTTTCTTTCAGACACTGTTACCAAATCATGTCCCTTCTTTCTGGCTTCCGGTATATTTCTACTAATCAGTTTCATCGTATTTCTAGTACCAACGTGTTCACATCAAAACAATTTGTATTATTTTAGCGCTGGTATAATGTTCATCGTTTCAGGTAAGTTGTTTTTGTAGTTAAAGTGTGAATTTAAATTTACTTTAATATAAAGCACTCAATAACTTAGGATTGAGTCGGTGTTGCTTAAAATTCTTTTCAATATTTTTTTTCAGGTTTACTTATGCTAATCGGGCTCATTGCATACATATCGATTCTCAAAGCGGAAATTGGCTCAAAACTGCGTCCAAGATCAACTCTACAGCCGCCACTTTTTAAGGTCACCTATGGACAGAGTTTCTTTTTGTTTGTTTTCGGTTTCATATCGACCGAGTTTGTGGGTCTCTTGAATATTTTTCTCTACATTGGTTTGCAGGAAGTCGGCTACTATAGCGTAAGTTTTCCAAACTCAAATTGAAAAATAAGTTTAATTGCAGAGTTCAAATTTAAAATGCATAATAAAATGCACAAAGTTTGTTCTCAATTTTCATTAGCTTGACGAAAATGTACTTTAACTAAGTTAGTCTTTAAATAAAGTTTTTTTCTTAATTTTATGTGGGAAAAACTATTTAACTCGGTTTTTAAAGCGTGGCTTCAGTGATTGGCTGCACAGAATGCTGGTAACTTATTTTCTAGAGGGCAATAAGTTAGAGAAACTTTTTTGCTTAGGTGCTGCTCGTCAAAAATATGTATTTTACGTTGGGGAATGGAAATTCTTTTAACAAAATATCCCAGCAGTGGAATGTGAGAATGTGAAATGCGAAGTAAATGCAATAATTGTCAATTATGCGCAAACACATAGAGACGTACGCACACATCACACGCGAAAACATATATACATAGCTATTTGTAAATGTTGGGTAAATATTCTTTTCTCATAAATTGCGATTCTGCCAAATTTACGCCACGCCGTAAAGGAAATGAGTTTGACGTCTTCAATAGCTGCAAGTATTCAAACTTGTTTTACTTCCGTTACACATTCTCGCATGGTTAGCTGTGTGCATTTGCTGTGAGTATGTGTGTGTGTGTGCGTGTGAAAAGTTTGCCAACTTTCCCACAGGTGCTTTGTTGGTTTGTGTGAGAAAGACAAAACATCGACTCGTATGAGCAGATATTATCTTTATTATTGCTTTATGTCTTTCCGATTGTTCAGTTCCAGTTGAAAAGTTTTAAGGGAAAATTGCATGCGACTTTTGTTTTATAAACATTAAATACAGTTTTTTTAAAAATCTTGTGAAAAAGTACGCTCTGTAATTTTTACCTTATAGTTCAATACAGAATTTGTGCTACGATGAGCTCGATGCGTGCTGTTGTGTGCAAAATTTTCTTGAGTGAAGTTGGCTCCTTCATGAATGAATGAAGTTTTTATTAGAATTTCGACAATTGCACTGTGATATACTTTGCTTATACTATTA
Organism: Dichetophora obliterata; assembly: GCA_963920525.1. Lineage (NCBI taxonomy): Eukaryota > Metazoa > Arthropoda > Insecta > Diptera > Sciomyzidae > Dichetophora > Dichetophora obliterata. The sequence continues at coordinate 55,460,063 of OY986439.1, forward strand.
TGAGCTTAAAAGAGATTTCACAAATTTTGTACCCTTTTTTTTCTATATTTGATTATTTTAACATTTTTCACTTAATTTTGTTATGAGGAATCTAGTGGTGGCATTTTTTTGACCACTTTATCGAACATTTTAGAACAACAATTTTTATTAAGATATATAGCTCAGAATCAAGAAATACTCAAGATGTGCACTCATTTTCATGTTGATATCTCTGGAACCATTAGGATTTTCATTTTGGTTTCTCCAGCGAAGTTCTCATATTATTCTGGCCAAGAACTTTGCTGAACATATAGATATGAAAAAATCACTTTCAGTGGACCAGTCTCATCAAGTGAGTCTTATAGAAAGCCTAACATAAAGACATAGCGTATGAGTAGCATTAACAAGTTGAACATTAATAGCGTATGAGTAGCATTATTTGCTTTAAAGCGTAAAAAGCAGGCTAAATATAAATGACTTGTCAAAATTAAAATATTGAATGGGCATTTGCACAAAAAAGTCTACCGTGACCAAAAAATTCAAACTTATTGAAAACTTATTATCTTTTGATTTTATCTAAGAAAAACATTTTAATTTTTTAATTTAAGCAATGTATACATAAATTCATTTACGCGGAAGGTCATATCGTGCGCACTGTTCCACAAATGTAATTTTTCTTTTACGTAAATGTTTAGTAAATGTTTTGTAAGCTTTTTTGTTTAAGTAAAAATGGAAGGCATTGGCTAGAGATAATGAAAAAATGGTTGAAACAAGGAAAAGACAATATTTTAAATTTGTTTTTCAATTACTAAATTACATAATGACCTAACTACCTAACTACTTAGTTACCCAATTCACCTACTGTGGTAACTTTAGTAACGTAACGCCAGATCAGAAAGCCTAATAATAAAAACCAGAGTAGATTTTTAAATTTGATCACTTGGAAAATAGACTTATATTATTTCAAATTCTTCTAAAAAAGTTGTATACAAAAAGTCTTGCCCAATTCAGAAAGTTTAGCAAATTTTGTAATCCATGTCGAAAATCACTTCCGTTTTTTGCACGTAACGCCAGCACATATTTTTGCTAATATCTTTTAAACCTAAGGCTGCCCGCAGAGTAAACGCCGATACAGGCAGGCAGGCAGGCAGGCGCAGGAAAACTATGTGAACATGCGAGAAAAAAGTTATTTCTATCTGGTTTCTTCGCAGGGCACTGCCTGCGCCTGCCTGCCTGCCTGCCTGCCTGCTTCGGTGTTTACTCTGCGGGCAGCCTAAAGGTCGCTTTTTGTCATCGTTTTTATTTAATATGGTTTTACTTAATTACCACGCAAATATAAGAAAAACTTTTTAAAAATTAGATATTTTCAGTTGGAACTGCCCAAATACAGATTTCGTGTCGCACAGTGTAATTAATATTTAATTCGAATTATTAAGACAAACGTTGATTTGATCATAGTTATAAACCACTAAATGCTTTCATGAAATTTAAAAAATTTTTAAAATTTAGTTTTTCTAAGCTCAGAGTAATAAGAACTTTTATTATTTTACCATTCTTTAAAAAAATAATATATTGAAACTCTAAATGAAAAAATTACCCTGAAATATAATGTCTGAATTGTCTAAATTAAAGTTATATTTGGTGCCGCATTAGCTGGCCCAAGCTATGATTTGGTAATTAAACAAGTTGGCAGCCAAATACTCCTAAAACTGAAAGGTATACCAACATTATGATTTAACGTGCTGAATCTTTTACTATAACTAGTTTTTTGCAATCAAGTCAGATTTTGGGTACACAGGAAGTTTCTAATTTTTTCATGTCGAAGATATTTTAAAAATGTTTATCGAAATACTATTAAAAAACTAGTTTTTTTTCTGTTTCCGATTTTGAGATATAGCAATTCAAAGTGAATATTTACAATTTGTTTCTCTAAAAATTCGCATGAGAAAAACAACACCCCAGTTGGAAAAAAGTGATTTCGAGAAAAATGCATTTAAAGTTTTATTACTGCACTTTGGCGCGAGTGTATATAAACATATATAGCTCTGTAACTCCAAAAATAATTCGAATTTTAAAAAATCCTTTTAAGGCATTTCTTCGAAGGATTTCAGAAGACATTTATGAAAAAAAACCGAAAAAAAATCAAAAAAAATTTTTAACCGCAGGTCATACCTTAACCCTTTCAGACCGTGATGCATAAATTGTGCTGGTAACTTTTAGTCTAAATATCTTTATCAGTTTTAATTTAATTTAAGTTAATTTTGTCGGTTCTTAAGTTTTCACGAAATTCTTTCGTCACATTTAATTTTTTTTAAATGAGTCGTAGAAGTTTGTTGTTTTTTTCATATACTAAAATACTAATAGCGCAATTTTAGTGAATTTGACACATTTTAACTAAGAAAATAATATATTTTAAGATCTCAAATGATTTAACAACATTTGATGCAAAAAAAAATATTTACAGTACAAACTTTCGTTTCTTAAAAATCCTTAAGAGATATGAACATATCAAAATTTAGGCATTTTATATGTTTTCATATCGTATAAAGACCAATTACTCCAAAAAATTATAAAAAATTCTCAGTCAAAATTCAAGGGTCAGGTTTGAAAGGGTTAAGGCAATTTTTTAAGAAAAAGTTTTATACGAGCAAAATTCAAATTATACCTTATTTCTTGCAAAATAAATTAATAAAATTCAGTTTCGTTGTTGTTAAAAGTAAAATTTAAGAAATTTCGCTTTTGGGATATTTTTTCAAAGATATTATTCAGAAAATGTTGAATACATTACAAGTTAAAATCGTATTTTAATGAAACATTTTATAAAATTTCTCCAAAATTTCTTCGAGGAAACGATTTTTTATTAAAATTTTGACATTATATCTCTATTTCTAACTTAATAAATTAACAAAACTCAGTTTTTACAATTTTGTCTGCTTAAAAACAAATTGGTTGCTTTTTGATTTTTTTTTTTTTAATTATTGTAAATTTGTAAAAGAACCTGAGAATCCAATATTTAAAACAACTAAAAATGTATGAATACATTTCAAATTCATTATTGTGGATGCCTAGAAAATAGCATCTCAAATCCATATACACTATAGAAACTTATGAAATGTATTAAACTGAGCGTTCCTGATACATGCATAGAAGAGCTTTAAAAAGAAAGAAACGTAGCTTGTAATTATAAAGTTAATTTAAATTTTAACTAAATGCTTTAATATATTTTTTTAAACAAAGTAAAATTTAAAGTATTGTCTACAATATTATTATTTTTGTCGGATTTAAAGAATTGAAAAACTAATTTAAGATCTCGATGTTTTATTTTATATCCAATCAATAAAATTTTAACAAGTTTTTTGTAAAAGTTCCAAGTACGTAGTTTTTCTATTGTTAAGAACAATTTGTTTTTGACATTTAAAGAAAAATTTATGATGGCATTGTATTCATAAAAAATTAAATTTTTATAAAGGTATAGAAAATCAACATATAGTACTCGTCCACTTTTTAATTTGTCTGCATAAAGTTTTAGGACAACAAGAGCACATCACTGCACACTTTGTAAATTTTTCACAAAAGCTTACAAAAGTCTTTTTAAAATTAACAAAATCATTTATTGCTGCACATGATAGCACACATTGAACACATTGCAGCACATTATTTTGTTAATTAACTCGTCAAAAATTAAGAATCTTATCTACATAAAACTAATTTATATTTTTCTATATAAACTCGATATTTTTTAAGGTTTAATTATAAGGTTTATTTGTTTCTCTTATAGCGCCTACCCTGCTTTACCATTGCCAATATACAGGAAAAAATCAAAGAAGGCGAAAATCCACGCAGTCATACTTACAAAAGTCCCAAACTGCGACCATCCGTCCAGCCTACGCGACAAAATCAACACCCGATGCACACGATGCCGACACCAAAGATGGACAGCGAGGAGCGCAAAGCACAGGAGCTGCTACAGCACATGCCTGCTTTTGCCTGCAAAAAACATCAACGTTCGAACATGTTGACCAAGGACTTGGAGCGCAGGTGAGCGCATAAAGTAACGCGCTACTGTAAGCGCCGAAAATTATGCAATAAATTTTCATATGCAATTCCAGGTATTACTTTGAAAAGCCTCCCAAATGCGATCTGCACTCAAAAAATCTTGCTAAAAGCCTCAACGAGTTGTATACCGAACCAGCACCGCCCATAGCGCCACCACCACCAGTCGTTTTAGCAGCCAGCCTATATGGCTCACAGACTTTGCCACGTTCTACTACGCAATTCTCCGACTTGCCGCAAGAGTTTCCGTTAACACGCAGCGTATCGACAACCACTGAGCTCTATGCAAGTGGCGGCAGTGGCAACAACGGAAACGGAAATGCCGCTAGCAATATATACCACAGTGGCAGCGGCGGAGGTAAGAAATCCACATTAGCAACGACTCATGCTGTCGAGAAGAAGAATCGCCGCAATCAGGCCACAAATACGCTGCACAGTGATAATGAGTTGGACTCCATGGCAAGCTTTGACCTAGAAAATGGCGCCAGTCGTAAGGATGATATGTATGATGAGGAGCCGGAGCAGCGTTTGTGTGGTCTTAAACGTGGCATTCGACGCACCAAAGATGAACTCTTCAATGAATTCTGCAAACGTGCTGGCGTGCGTCCAAGACCGAAGAATATTTACTACATTGACAAAGATGAGGAGGAGACGACTGAGCTGACGGAGCACGAACGAGGAGAGAGGAAACGTATTAATGGCAGTATTGGCCACGCACGTACTGAGACTGGAGCGACATTCATGGATGAGGAAGGCGATGAGGAAGATAACATGCTAGGTGAGTGTTGATACTAGAGAGAGAGAGACAATTGAAGTAGAATGGAATTGATGTTAGATGTAATCAGATCAATATCAATTCAATTTCAATTCAAACTTCATATAATTTTAATTTAATTACAATTTTATACATTAATTGCCAATATAACTTCAAATAATTTCCAACTTCAATTCAATTTCAATTCAATTTCAGTTCAATTTCAATACAATTTGAGTTCAATTTCAATTCAATTTCAATTCAAATAAAATTTCAATTTAATTTCAATATCAATTTAATTCAATTTCAATTTAATTTCAATTAAATTTTATATCAATTTCAATTCAATTTTAATTTTTTTTAGAATTTTTATTACTATAGCTTATTTCCCCGCGAAGCCTTAGGCTTGTATGCAAGGGTATATACAGAATATACAGAGTAAATTATGTAAATATATAAGTATGTTAATAAGAAGATATATTCTACATATTTTGTACATTTTTTGTTCGCTTCATTGCGATTTTAACAAATATTTTTTAACAATATTTTTAAGTTTATATTTATTTTGAATATTTATAAGATTTGCTGGCAGTGCGTTGTAGATGCTTGGCAGTTGTACGTGCAAGGTGCTTTTTCCATGTTTATTGTTGAATCTCGGTGTTTTAAACCTGCCTGCTGCCCGTCTTCTTGTCTTATACCGATGATCCACAGGTTCCAAAAAATTGTCGTTACGAAATTCATTAATAATTGTTGATTTATATATATTTTTTATGTTTAAAATATTGCGTTGTTTAGAAAAAGATTTTAATCTATCAGAGTTATTGTTTTGAGAAGGTTCGTTATTCGTGTTGTTTGATGTTTGATTTTGAGTGTGGGCTATATTATTTGTGTTGTTCATATTATTTTTCATTAAAATTTTAATAAGCCTGTTTTGGGTTTGTTGTTATTCCATGTCGAAGATACGATTCAGCTAGCGAAAAGTAGGCTTGCTTTGTTACTTTCAGTGGGGCGCAGTTATTTAAATGGTATAGCACATAAGATGTTTTACGTAGTTTTTTGTTTAGTGCTACTATATGATCTTTCCAGTTGAATTTTTGGTCCACAATGACCCCTAGATATTTGTAGTTATCTACTAACTCAATCAAAGTATCGCATTTTTCGTTATCCAGGTTTTGTGAAAATCTGTTTTTGTGGAGACAATCTGTGTCGTGGAATTTTATTTTTATATTTGATTTGGGTATTTGGGGTAGCTTTATATGCATTAATTTTGTTTTTGTTGCGTTTATTATTAATCCGTTGTCATGGCACCATTTAGCGGTATCGTTGAGTTCAGATTGCATCATTTGTACGGCTGTAGGAAGATCCTCATGTGAGACAAGTATAGCAGTATCGTCAGCGTAAGCAAAAGTGTTGCTGTTCTTCAACTGATTTAACAATTCGTTTGCATATATCAAATATAAAATTGGGCCAAGCTTAGATCCTTGCGGTACACCAGTATTCAGCGAAATTTCTTGACTTAAATTCCCATCGATTTTTACACGATATGTTCTACAAGCTAGATAGTTTTTAAACCAGTTCAGACATTGGCCACGGATACCATTTCTTTCTAAAATAGTAACCAAATTAGCATGCGAAAGCGTATCAAATGCTTTGCTGAAGTCTATAAAGAGGACTAAGCAATGTATATTTTGGTCTAAGCATTTGTTAATATGGGTTGAAAAATGGCCAAGTAATTTGTTGATATTCCTACCTTTTTGAAAGCCATACTGATTTTTATTAATGATTTTATATTTAATAAGAAAGTCATTGAGCCGCCTTACCATTATTTCTTCCAAGACTTTTTCTACCACAGGTAAAATAGATATAGGCCTGTAATTGTTGTAATCATTTTTTCTGCCATTTTTATATATCGGCCTTACTATAGAGGCTTTTAAAACTTTTGGTAAAATGCACTCGTCTAGACTTGTGTTTATAAGTGACGTTATTGCTGGTGCGAGTTGTTCTGCATTAAATCGAATGTCTTTAGGACGAATTCCATCTGCTCCTGCTCCCTTATTTAAATTAAGCGTTTTAAGAATATGTAGAATTTCTAATTCGTTTGATTGTTCAATGTATATAGTGTTCTGAATTCTTGTTTCTGTAGAGTTTAGCGTCTTGATAGTACAATCATGTATGATATTTTCAACATTTTGTTTGAAACTAATGGCGAAATTATTGGTTACTCTTATAACATTTTCATTTTTAAAGGTTTTCTTTATGACTTCATCGACATTGTCAACTTTTTTGCCAATTATTTCATTTATTAATTGCCACGTACCTCTCATATTGTGTCTATTTTTAATAAATTCTTTTCGACGATATTCGTTTTTTGCATATATTATTATTTGGTTTAGTATGTTATTAAATGTTTTGTATTCTCTTTCCTTGTTCAAATTGTTTTTGCTTTTTCTATGTCTTTGATAGAGTTTATCTCTCTCTTTACAATAGCTTAATATTTGTTCATTTAGCCATGGGTAATCATTTCTTTTTTTATAAACTTGTTTGTTTTGTTTTGATTTTTTATAAATTTCTGTAAACTTATTGTGTATGTTTTCATAATTTTTGCAACAGCTTTGATTTTCATGTACAAGGTCGCTCCAATTTACTAGTTTTATTAATTTATTTACTTTGTTAGTGTTTATTCCCGTCATCTGCAATGTCTGGTTTTCCGTGCCCTGATTGTTATTATTTCCATTCTCATTTATTTTGTTTTGATTATTTTTATCTCCTACGCATCCAAACAACGAATAATGGTCAGATATGGTAGTCAATATAACAGCTGAGTGTGCGCTTGTTACTGCTTTGTTGTTTCGCACAAACATGTGATCAATGCATGTGCCTTTGTTTTCATCTATTTCTTCTCTTGTTACTTCGTTTACCAAACTGTTCAAGCCGTTGGAAGACATCATATCAATGTATGTTCTTGTTGATTTGCTTTTTTCTGTTAAGATGTTGACATCATATCGCCAATAACAATCATTGCTCTGTTTTTGTGAGTTTAGTTAATGTTTTCTTCCAATTCATTTATAAAGAGTTTGATGTTTGAACGGGGTGGTCGGTAAATAGGAAGAAGTGTTATTACATATGTTTCGATTGATAGATCAATGTGTAACGATTCATTGTTTAGTGTATTTGTATTCTTGGTTGTAAAATTTATGTTGTCTCTAATATACACCGCAATGCCACCACCACTGCCCTTTCTATTTACGAAAACACTATTAAAGTTTTTAATTAAATAAAAATTATTTTCATCATCTACTATATTTGTTTCCACGAGCATAATAATTTTAATATCGTCTATTATATTGTGAATTGAAATTCAATTCAATTTAAATTCAGTTTTTATTCAATTTCAATTTAATTTAAATTTCAATTCAATTTCAGTTCAATTTCAATTTAATTTCAATTCAATTTCAATTCAATTTCAATTCAATTTCAATTCAATTTCAATTCAATTTCAATTCAATTTCAATTCAATTTCAATTCAATTTCAATTCAATTTCAATTCAATTTCAATTCAATTTCAATTCAATTTCAATTCAATTTCAATTCAATTTCAATTCAATTTTAATTCAATTTCAATTTCATTTCAATTTCAATTTAATTCAATTTTAATTCAATTTCAATTCATTTTCAATTCAATTTCAATTCAATTTTAATTCAATTTCAATTCAATTTTAATTCAATTTCAATTCAATTTCAATTCAATTTCAATTCAATTTCAATTCAATTTCAATTCAATTTCAATTCAATTTCAATTCAATTTCAATTCAATTTCAATTCAATTTCAATTCAATTTCAATTCAGTTTCAATTCAATTTCAATTCAATTTCAAATCAATTTCAATTCAATTTCAATTCAATTTCAATTCAATTTCAATTCAATTTCAATTCAATTTCAATTCAATTTCAATTCAATTTCAATTCAATTTCAATTCAATTTCAATTCAATTTCAATTCAATTTCAATTCAGTTTCAATTCAATTTCAATTCAATTTCAATTCAATTTCAATTCAATTTCAATTTCAATTTAATTTCAATTCAATTTCAATTCAATTTCAATTCAATTTCAATTCAATTTCAATTCAATTTCAATTCAATTTCAATTCAATTTCAATTCAATTTCAATTCAGTTTCAATTCAATTTCAATTCAATTTCAATTCAATTTCAATTCAGTTTCAATTCAATTTCAATTCAATTTCAATTCAATTTCAATTCAATTTCAATTCAATTTCAATTCAATTTCAATTCAATTTCAATTCAATTTCAATTCAATTTCAATTCAATTTTAATTCAATTTCAATTCCAATTCAATTTCAATTCAATTTCAATTCAATTTCAATTCAATTTCAGTTCAATTTCAATTCAGTTTCAATTCAATTTCAATTCAATTTTAAATCAATTTCAATTCAATTTCAATTCAATTTCAATTCAATTTCAATTCAATTTCAATTCAATTTCAATTCAATTTCAATTCAATTTCAATTCAATTTTAATTCAATTTCAATTCAATTTCAATTCAATTTCAATTCAATTTCAATTCAATTTCAATTCAGTTTCAATTCAGTTTCAATTCAATTTCAATTCAATTTCAATTCAATTTCAATTCAATTTCAATTCAATTTCAATTCAATTTCAATTCAATTTCAATTCAATTTCAATTCAATTTCAATTCAATTTCAATTCAATTTCAATTCAATTTCAATTCAATTTCAATTCAATTTCAATTCAATTTCAATTCAATTTTAATTCAATTTCAATTCAATTTCAATTCAGTTTCAATTCAATTTCAATTCAATTTCAATTCAATTTCAATTCAATTTCAATTCAATTTCAATTCAGTTTCAATTCAATTTCAATTCAATTTCAATTCAATTTCAATTCAATTTCAATTCAATTTCAATTCAATTTTAATTCAATTTCAATTCCAATTCAATTTCAATTCAATTTCAATTCAATTTCAATTCAATTTCAATTCAATTTCAATTCAATTTCAATTCAATTTCAATTCAATTTCAATTCAATTTCAATTCAATTTCTATTCAATTTCAATGCAATTTCAATTTTAGTTTTAATTCTGTTTCAAATCGAGTTCCATTCCATCTTCCAGTAATTTCCAACTTAATTTTAATTTTAATATAATATTAAAATAATTTCAATAATTACAATTCAATTTCTTTTGTATACTTTCAGACTTGCTTCATCAACAAACACAATATGTGCAACATCCCTCTCAATATCCTCGCCGCAGCTCCATGTTTGTTGATCCTACACCTCTACGCAAACTGAACTCGAATCTTTCGCTTCACTCGCTGTATCCACCGGAGAAGATTTATCAAAAGAGTCTCTTCGACCTGGACCGCTGCGACTCCAGCGCCGATATGTGGCAACAGTATCCCGATTTCAACTATCCCTCCAGAGCGCCCTACGGCGGCAGCCAAAGTCGTCTACATCATCTCGACTACAACAATCAACTTTATCAGAGTCGAACATTGCCGCGTTCTTTTCTCAAGCGTAACTGCGACTCCCAGGATAGCCTGGGTCGTGGTTCGAACCTAAGAGGCAACGGATCATTACCGGGTGCTTATAGTGGCAGTCAAAACCGTCTGGCGACATTTATGATGCAGCAGCAACAACATGAACAACAACAACAACGTTATTTATCACTCTCCCGAGAGGGCAGCATGTACAATGATGGTCTGGGTTTGCAAAAATCCAAAGAAGATGTTGCCAATAACTATAAACATGCATCCAACACTATCTATGCAACACGTCCGCAACATTTAACAGCAACTAATAACATTGGGGCAAATCAGCCGGCTGTGCAGTGGCCCTCTGCCATACCAACATCGCCATCAAACTATCCTGCCAAGTCCTTTATGTACGCGCCAAACGTAGCCGCTGCAGCTCAGTTGAAGCATGTCAATCACGTACATCAACAGCAACAACAACAACAACAACAACAGCAGCATCAGCACGCATTTGTGACGCGTTCCGTCAGCAGCGGTGCTGCAACGCATAAGTTTCAACGCGGCTTCGCATTTGACGAACAGCGACGTGCCAGCGCAGTCCTTGGTGACGCCTTCGATTTAGACGAAATTGAACGCGAGCGTCGACGTTCGCATGCGTCACTTTTCGGTGCCCCCGGCAGCAACCCCTTGGAGCATTACGATATGATTAATGGAACTGCAGTTTAGAGTGCAAGCCACAAGAAGTTAGAACGAGGCACACGAAATTATTTTATGCCCCACACTTTAGCCAGGCGTTTGAGTGGCTCAAAATTACGACGTTTTTGTTTTTGTTTTCGTTTTTGGTTGATTTAAATTTTCTTGCACCAAATTGTTGGAGATGACTTAATGGTGAGCTATTTATTTACATTAGTCAAAATCGTGCTCTCCACAAGGATCTCAGTTAAAAGGGACATCAACATTTTTGTACGTAGAGAAAACGAAACACTGCCAAACAGCACTCGGAGCTAAGTAGCTATTTAAGTCTAGATGAATTAGAACATTATAACAAATGGGTACTCGTACTATTGTTTATGCATAAATACGTAACGACACTTGCAAATATCGGAATAAAAAGTGTAATAAAATTTTGTTGAAGTAACAAATATTGATTGTTTAGTTAGAAGTAGCCAATTCGAATGGAACTACATATTTTGAAGATGAAGTTATGATTTCAATTGTGAGCATTTTAGATCAAGTAAGTTTGAAGAAGGCAGCAACAACAACAAAACTAACAACAACTCTAAGTTTTGAAGATGAATTTAGTTTTATTTTTTTATTAGCTAAAACCCGGCAAGTTTCTGCCACGCCCACATTGCCAAACGCCCATAAAATGCTATCAGTGAAACTGCATGTGTAAATTGATGTCGAATACTGAATTTTGAGGCTGTGGACCGATAACTTCAAAGCTATTCGATATCGGAAATTTGGAATGTATGGCAGGAGCCACGCCTCCTTGTTCCATACCCATAAAATGTTACCAGTAAAACGGCACGTGTACATTGTGGTCGAATACCGAATTCCGAGGCTGTGCGACCTTTAATTCTAAAGCTATTCGATATTGCAATCTTGGGCTGTATAAGAGGTGCCACGCCCCTTTTAAATGCAAAACTTTGTATGTGTTCAGTAAGTTCCTAAAGTTTCATGAAAATCTGTTCAGACATATGAACTGAATTACCAAAATTTAAGTATTGTACGATCCTTGATTTCTATTGATTTTTGGGCGGTAAAAGTGGGCGTGTCAACAATTTATTTATTTATTTATTTATTTATTTGTGGGCGTAGAACGGTTAAATTATTTGGGTATTGTTCATACAAAAGTACTAAAATCACGATTAAAAATGGGGAGTGGAGATAGGAGGATGGCAAAGAAGCTGTTAAGCTAGATATAATATTTGAATAGAGCGAAGATCTTTGTCAACTAACTTCGGGCCGGACATCATGCTAACAAATGCATATCATAAAGTAACATTTAATTTTTCAATAGCAATAAGTTGTTCCTTTGAGTACTTACCCGCTTGTAAAAATTTGTCGGTAACGACATTGTAATGCAGAACTGTAAGCGGAATGCGGGCAAATTCTATGTAAGAAGCCCACTAATACGGAATATGACCCTCGGTTCACCGCAAAAACGTTAAAGCATGGTGGGTCAAATATTACAGTGTGGAGCTATTTCTCCTACAGATGTTTTGGTCCGATTCACAGGATTGATAGCAGCATGGATCAGTAGGCGTACGCCAATATACTCCAAAATGTTATATTGCCATTTGTGTCAGTACGATTACGCGAAACATACCAGTAGACTGACAAAGGAATAGTTTCTGGTCAATGGAATAAAGGTTATGGGCTGGTCAACTCAGAGTCCTGAGCTCAAATCCTATTGAAAATCTTTAGGATGATGTTAACAGTTGCGGTAGACTTTTTGATGGAAATACTCATATGTGCAATATTTGAAATCATTATATTAATTTTTGTATAATTCAAAGAGATGTTACCTTTTTAAGCCATTATTGACATCGTATTATATATCATACTTGATAAAAGAATTTTTCAAAAACTCGCAAAAATCCGCAGCCACTAAAAGTTGAACGCCTAAGCTACGAAATGATAACTTTTCATTTTATCTTTTATCCTAATTTTTTTAAAGTTATTTTTTATATTTCCCCGTTATGCGTTTATGATCATACGCCTCGCCACACCTAAATCCTTGGAATTTTTTTTAAACTTCAGAGTTTTCCGTCTGATATTTATACAAATTTGTGCTGAAAATTCTGGTAGTGAGCATTAATGGGTTAATAAAGTAACTTTGTATGGGAGGTAGGCGTGAAATTCATTCGATTTAGCACATTTTTGAAGTTGGTATTTATTTTTAGATGGACATGACTAATCATAAGAAATACAAATCGAGTTCAAAAATAAGCGAAATCGGATGAAAATCACGCCTACCTCCCATACAAAGTGACTTTACCAAAACGATAGCATCTATTTAAATTCCCTAAAAATTGATCTATGACTTCAAATTAAGCTTTTACCCTTAATATACACTTGGAGTATGAAATTTATAGAAATAGAATGAAGACCACGGCTACCTCCCATATAAAGTTACTTTGCCGAAACGGTAAAATCTCCATAAATTCAACAAAATTTAGTACAATATCTTAACATTTTGGAAATGAGTTTAACCCTTACTATGAACTCGACTTTTGGAATTTTTATAAAAAAACTGAAAATTCCGCCCACCTCCCATACAAATTGACGTCATCATAATAGTAAAATCTTTATAATTTTCAAAATATTAATGTTTAAACTTGTTATTGTGCACATGAGATTTAACAAATAAAAACGACTCTGAGTTTGAAATGTGAAATATTTGAATTAAATCCACGTCCTATAAAAGTAGCGTCACCAAAATAATACAACATTCAAGACATCGATACCATGGCAGAATAATCAGGTAGGACCGACTAGGAGAGGAATGAAGTAGAAAGCAGAGAAAAGCGAGCTAGTCGTCAAAATCAGCTGTTCATCTCGAGTTGCTTTATGTTCATGATACAAAGAACTACAGATAAAGTATTCCCGGCGCAACAAACAAAATTTACTGCGCACCTCGTCATTGGCGCTCGTCAAATGTGACACTTGATGAATACATTCAAAAGAAAATGTCAAAAAGAGACGAAGATATCAAAGAGGCTGTTCAGACTTGCCTCAAATGAGGCGACTTACTTGCCTCATTTTGACATAAGTTAGCTATTAGGTGTTCACACACAAACTATTGCCTCACTTTGAGTCTGCATCATTTTGCGTTTATTGTTTTTTTTTCGTTTGTTTTCTTTTGAATTATAAAATGCTCAAGTTTTCACTATTTAAAGAATATTAATTTGCGAACAACAATGTATAAACAAAATTGATTCGCGCCAGAACCAACTAATAAGAGCAAAAATTTCAACATAACAAACTTCATTCTTACGTACGTCAATATGAGTCGCAAAATTTTTAAAATTTTTAAAATTCTTGCCTCACGTAACATGTCACCTTCCCGCTTTTCCCTTTGCCTGTACACGTCAAAATGAGGCGAATGAGTCGCCTCATTTGAGGCAAGTCTGAACAGCCTCAAACTGAAAATGAACAAACAGTCAAAATGCTGTCAAGCACATCAAGCAACGTAGCCGCTTTTTGTGTAAATCGGTAAAAAGGGGAAAAAAACACCCCTAGAAAATATGGAATTTTTTTTCACAAACAGTACTAAAAAATATATTTACTTTATTTTGGACATGTGCCTTATTTAACAATATTTATTTCATTTCAGTAAAACAAATTTTCATTAGAAAATTTAGTAATTTTAAGATCTTTACACCCTATGAATAAATTGTGACTACATTGCAACCAATGAGCACCTTGCACGTCACAGCGAAGATGGCGGACATGCGCAATACTTTATCTGTAGTTCTTTGTATCATATGATATGCATATGCTTTATGTTCATGATAGAATTACCAGGTATTATAAATAGCGACTGCGCTGCCGACCTGTAGGTATAAAATGTCAAATACAAGTTGTGTAAGCACATTAAAAAATTAAAGGGGATTTTTTTCTGTGTTTACTTCAGCGCTTGATGAATACATTTGCACAAGAAAGAATAAAAACGGGCTTTTTTGTTATTTATTATTACGAAGGTGGACACTGAGAAATGAATTGTAAAATTTTCAAATAAGAAAGCATAAGAACAATTTAAAAAATTTTAAATCCATACAAAAAAAATTCTCCTTTCAATTATTAACATACATGAAGCATCATTGTTTTGATTATCATCACGGTCTTTTGACATTCTATCCCTACAATGGCAGTTGATCCCTTTAGATTTATAATACCTGGGTTATTTTACTATGTTTATGTTCATGTCTCGCAGTTGATTTTAGGTTAAATTTTTTTTTGCTTTTTTGCAAATTGAATACTTCCTCATCATTTTATAGTTTTATTTACACTGTTTTTATAATATTTTCACTCAAATTAACACAAACTTGGCACACGTGTCCGCACTATTTACAATTTGAAAACATAATATTCTGATTTCATTTGACGTTTCAAAGAACTTCGTCATTTTGACAACTACTCAACATTTTCATTTTCCACTCTTCGTTGACGCATGAGGGCACTAAGGGAGCCGGCCCTACCTGGTTATCCTGCCATGGTTTGAGCAACAAAAGCTTTAAAAACCAGTAAGCTAGAATCAAACTGAATTCAACGAAACATATGGAAATATTATTTTCAACATACTTCAAAACTTAATAGAACTTTCAAATTTCAGCTTCGTTAGAAAATAATTCTAGAAGCGTAAAAAAGTTTAAAAAAAATAAATTTAAAATCGTTCCACACATTTTAGAGATCTGCGCAGTTAAACATTCTTCTTTCGAACCGGTCGGTGCAATGTATCCCTAATATAAGAACTACGAAAAAGGCACCTGCGTTCATTCGTAGATTTTTAAAATAATTGTTTAAGACGTATTTTGGCTGTCGGTAAAAATTTTTAAATAAAATTCGGAAGGAATAACCACGTTTACTGCATGAATTTTTATCAAAATTTTCTCCGACAATCAAAACACGTCGTAAAAAATTATTTCAAAAATCTTACTAAACGTGCCTCCACACTATATGTTTCATACATATGACTCGGCAAAAATTGCAAATATTTTTTAGATACAGATAGTGTGGAACATATGAAAATGTGGTTTTGAAATGTCGTATGTATTTGCGTCTGTAAATTTTTCAATCAGAACAGACTCTAATTTCGTATGTTTTTCCATCTGTACAAAATATCAGTTTGATAAATTTTTTATGTGAAAATGGAAAAAATGTCAAATTTTAAGATATTTATTCAATAAATTGATTTGTAATGAATTTATTCTTAGTTTGAATGGCCAAAGGAGGACACTTTAGAGCCTTACGGTTTACAAAAATTTCAAAAGATGTATTTTATTTTGAAATGACGTGTCAGGTAGTGTAGAGACGAAAGAAAAAACTGAATGACAAAAACTTAATTTTGACACACAGATAAAATTCGGTATGTAACATATATGTATGTATGAAACATATAGTCTGGTAGCACCTTAATGGCGCTACGAATGAACTCAGTGATGCTTTTTTCGAAGTTTCTACGATATTGTACTATGACGGGACACAGTGGCCGCATTCAGCGCAGACAACAGCTAGCAACTGTTGTGTAAAAATTCGCTGAATGGTAAAATTTTGGTAGCGCGCACTAAAACTGATCAGGTAGCATACGCAATTTAATCGAGCGAAAAAATTCAATGCTACAAGAACACAACTGTTGAATTAACTGTCAGGCGCTGCTACTGACGCTTTTAAAGTAAAAAAACTTCGAAAGAACGAAGCAAATGTAAGTGAGAAGCCTTTGCAGTTGAATTAAATTTACATAAAAACATGGCAGAATTAAAGAAGGTAAATGCATTTCGGACTGCGCTCTCTTTCTCATAGCCAGTATTGTCAAAATCAGTTGTTTTGAAAATTAAAACAAAATAAAATCAATAAAAATTTAATTTCTCCGATTGGATTATGTTGTTTTGAAAAATTGAATTTGTTGATTAAATTATAGAATGGATAATTGTTCTGTTTTTATAAACTAAATTGAATTCGTTTAAATTTAAGCAGCAACCCACTCTTTGGTAGAAGGATCTTTCACCTTTTGGAAGCAGAAATATTCAGTAAATAAACAATAAAAACTTCACAAAATATAATTTTTCAATAAAATAACAAACAAAAAAATTCAAGTTTAACTTTATTTTTATTTTGACAAATTGACAAATTTTCGCTTTCTCATCGGTTTCAGATTTTCTATGAGCTGTCAACTTCGTTTTGACAGTTTCGGCAGTCTGCCTCTCCGAAATACATATACCTTCTTATTCTACTATGCATAAAAATTATATAAAATTGAATTAAATATAATTTCTGACGTGTAGAGTAGCAACATATTCAGATAAAAACATCGCTTACTAAGGTAGTGCTACCATTACAGTACACAACAGCTGTCTGCGCTGAATGCGGCCAGTGATAGAGCTGATTGGTAGTAAACAAGCATGTTAACACCTTTAGGTACACAACACTGCTACTAAAAGTAAAGCTTCTTCCTCTTTTGCGTGTAAAATTTGAAAAAAATAATTGCAGGAGATAAAGTGATTTCGTAAAATTCAATAAACATATGCATTTGAAAGAACATATGAGGAATTATATAGCGCCGATTGGGAAAAAAATTAGAATTTCGAAAGCTGGCTATGCCAGAGCAAAGATGGCAAAATGGTAATTGTAAGGCGTGCAGAGTGCAAATATATTAAATCGTCTTATATATCGGCTGTTCCAATATAGGTTTTTCTTATAGCGGCATTCCAAAACTAATATATTTCTTTTATCCAAAGATAGGTATATATTTCAGAGTAGCTCTATTTTGGACGAAACAAGGAAGGTGGAACTCAAATTTGCGCAGTCTCGGCGGAGCACAATGTTTCTTTTTCGAGTGATGGATCACTTAAATTATGGTTGAACAGGTGTATTTCATGACTCTGAAATCACAAAAACAAATTTCTTGCAAGCGAACAAAGTCCATGAGTTGGGTGTAAAATGGCATGGCCTCACGTATATCAGCCACAAACCTCGAGTTCTCAAAAATTCATCCGTGCTGTTTTAATATTATTCAAAAATTATGCTTACAAATTTCAGTGTATTTTTAGTAATTTTTTGAAATTTGTTAGTAGATTTTTCTACCCTGTTTGCGGTAGAAAGGTAATCTGGCAAAACGATCACCTTGATCATGAGTTCGTGATATACATTTACAATTGAAGTTATAAAATACACTAATTTTTTATAGATAGATGGAGATAGATATTCATTTGTTAAAAATTATTTTCACAGTTTTTTATGTACAATTCAGATCTTAATAAATAACTGACAATACCTTATGTGAGTGTCAGGATGGCTATGATATTACAAAGTTCCCTGTTATTACAGCAGAGATTACATATATATTTATATTTTTTGTTAATTACTAAGAAAAATGTGTTCAATATACAATTACTATTTGAAAAATACTATTACAAATTTCATGGTATATCAGCAGAAGTTCATATTTATATAATTATAATTGAATTAAATTTTTTATATAACCATGGTAGATTAAGAAGGTATATGCATTTCGGAGAGGCAGACTGCCGAAACTGTCAAAACAGAGTTGACAGCTCATAGAAAATCTGAAAACGATGAGAAAGCAAAAATTGGCCGCGTTCAGCGGAGTCAACTGTTGTGAACTGTTGTGGTAGCGATACCTTTGGTAGCTTTGTTTTTCTCTGAATGTGTAGTTCTCTTAACGTTAAAAAAGTTGAAAATTATTTCATTTTTTTTATAATTGTTTAATTATGTAAACAATTTAATTGCAAAGGTTTCTCAAGGAGTTTTAAAACAACAGTCAGTTACCATCTGTTTACTCCGCTGAATGCGGTCATTGATTTCCTTTCGTTCTCATTCGCAAAAAGCTGACTTTGACAAGTTTGGATATGAGAAAGAGAACGCAGTCTGAAATGCATTTACCTTTTCTAGTTCTGCCATGGGTATATCAGAAAGATCATATGATTATATGCTCCAGTAGTATTGTGACTGGGGCTTGTATATCCCAGAGTACAAGGAGTACATAAACTGTATATTAGTTTTATAAAGTCATATAAAAATTTGTCAGAAATTTGTCTAATAGGCGTAAATGACCAGCAAGAGAGCTAAACTGACTGAAGTCGACATCGAAAATGTGCTGTGTGTGTCATCAAGTAAGTCGGAGAAGAGTGTCGAAACATGGAAATTGATTATCTTAGAGATGAGGAGTCCAGTTGAGATGCAGAGATCGATCCCGACTACGTGGTAGAAGATTGCGCCATTCCAGTAACAACTGCTACGGGGAATATATGGACGGTCGAAAGCAATTGCCATCTACGAAAATAAATGTCACCAGAATACTAAAATATATTCGATATAAATCGAGACTATAGTGAATTGGAAGCTTTTGGAATTGAAAAAATTGGGCTAGCGAAAAGTAAAGCGCCCAAGTAGGAGTAATCTGGACGCCATTTGAAGAATCGAAAGCAAAATCCAGCGCCTCTGATGGCAAGATCTGAGTTTCTGGATTGGTAATAGTTCTAACATTTTCCTAGTCTTTAAGGTCCACCTAGTGCTAATATTATATGTCCAGCCGGTTTTTTTGGTCCGAAAGGTTTAAACAAGCTATTCCATGGTAACTTTGCTCGCTCGCTCCAACAATTACGCGCCAAGAACATTATTTCTCTCCGTGTATTAAAAGAAAGATATGATTGAGAAAATACTCCAAAAGGAGTTGGTTTTTTTTATAAAAAAGGAAAAGTGGCATTAAAGCCATAACAAAAAAGCCATTTCCAGTTATATCATATTAAAAATTTATTTCATTTCTAGCATAAAGATAGTTAATTTCAAATAAAAATAAGCACTTTTGTGTCTTGTTCATAATTTTTTTTTCATATTTTTTTTTTTTTAAAAAAAGATTCACAATTCTAATAACTTTTTTTATGAGCTAGTCCCAAAATTCGCTGTTACTACTTTTATTAGCGGCATCGTCTGCACCACCACGACCTCCGCCGGTCGACAGCTGTAGGTCGAAGGAAGTTGCTGTGGAGCTGGTGCTGGCTACGCTAATGGCCACGTCAAGATTGCCATCAACACGTTGAGTGGTGAAAGCAGCAGCAACAGCAGCACTTGACGCATCAATAATTTCACCAACTTCCAGTTGCTGGTCATTGACTTGCTGGCCCACCCACATCTTCGGCCCAACCTGCTGTGCATTGGAGCGGCTGCTGCTTGTGTTGCTGCTCGTGCTGCTTGAAACGCCCAATTGACCAACAGTTGCTATGTGCTGGCTCATTTGTTGCTGTTGTTGTCTTTGTTGTTGTAGCTGTTCTTCTTTATTGCCTTCCGCTCTTGCATTGTCAACATTTAATGCTTGCGCTTCATTGCCGTTGTTTATGTTGTGCATCTCTTGTTTTGATTTTGTTGCCAACAATCGTTCAGTTTTTGTTCTTTTGAGCGTTGTCATACTTTCAATTATTGTCTCTGTTGAGTTGTTCTTTTCAATTTCGTTGAAGTTTTTATTTGCTATTTTTTTTGTTGCTCTTGTATCGATTGAGTGCCTCGTAGCTGAAGTTTTAGCGGCAACATCAACGACGACAACAACGGCGTCGATGTCGGTAGATGGAATAACGTCCACAAGCAAATTGCTTTGTTGCTGTTGTCCTCTAAGTGTTGTTGGTGGTGGTGTCGTTGTTGTTGTTGTTGTCGGATTTGCTATAATAGCTGCTTTTTTATTTTCCCTTTGTGTTGCTCGCAGTTCACGTTGCTCCACGCCAAACAGTTTATTCATTTTCGCCATCGATTGCTGCAACACCAACGATGTTGGCACCGCTTTTGACTTTATCGTCGTCGTCGTCGTCGTCGCTGTCGTGTCATTTGTTATGCCCTCTAGTTGGCATGCGGGCTCTATTGTTGTTGATGGTTTTGCTTGGTTTTGCTGTTGCTCCAAGTTTTCTTTGTTTTCGTTTGGCTTGGTTTGAATGTCTCTTTTGTGTGGGTTTTTAACACGTTCATCAATGAGTTTAAATGCTTTCCCTGCTTTGTCACAGCTAGTGGCTATTATTTGTTGTTGCTCTTCAATATCATCGACTAGCTGAATCTGTTGATATTCCGCTCTCAGTTTGTGTCTAAGTGAGATTTGACCATTGTTTAGCCGGCCATTTGAGGTGTCGCTACTATTCGAACTGATGTTGTCGAAATCTTTGTCCAAAGTATAATCTTGTATATTCATTACAGAAAAGGTGGAGTTAAGCACAACATTTGCCATTCTGTTGACCATGTCGGGTGCTTCAAAAGGCATATGCTCCAAAACTTGAGGTCTCATCATTGTTATTTCTGGCACCTGTAGGCTTCTGAAACTTTTCAACTTCGACTCATTGTCGAAGAGCTTATCTCTTGCCTCTAATATAGCGTTTTTAAAGACTATAGGTCCAGCAGCACTCCCATTGCTTTTGCACTCTCCAACTTTCTTTCCTGTCTCCACTCGACACCGCTCCACGTTCAATCCACTTATGAGACGGTTATGTCGCTGCTCTGAGTTCTCATCACTCTCATTTTCACTATCTGAATTTTCGAGGCTTCTTCTTCGTCGTTTTTTTCGTTTTTCATGTCTTCTGATATTTTCCTTAACAAAGTGATATTTCTTTTCGATTTTACTCTTTTCCAGCGTATAATTGTTCCACATTTTTTCGGCAGCTTCTCGAGCAGCTTCCTTCAGCAGTCTCTGACGTTCAAGATAATTGCGAAAACTTTGTTCCAATTGATTGCTTTCGTTCTCGAGCTCACGTATGCGCCGTCTGGGAAGGGGAGAGAAAATATCTTAGGTTTGCTTTTATTTGAATTTTTTTGCCTTTTTGTCTACTTACTTGGCATCACAAACTATGTGCTCCACATGTTGATCTTCTACTGTTGTCCTTTTGAACATTTCTTGCCATTTTCTTTGCGTCTTAACGGCATCTTCAAAGGCTAGGTGTCGTCTTCTTTGATTTTGCATCTCATTTGTGTTGGTATTGGGATTGTTTTCGGTTTTGGGATCTGATGGAGCATTTAAGTCCTTATTCAGTTCTTCTGTGCCATCGCCACTAACTTTAGGCTGTAAAAGTAATATGTAATTTAATTTAAATGTAATACTAAAATTAAAACTTTTTTTATCGAGAAATTTTGTGGAGTAAAAAATGGTAAGGATAAGAAGAAGAAGAAGAAGGTACAGTGCAATAACTCCCACGAAATAACTACCAATGGTATAAGTTTCAATACAAATTATATACATTCCAACATTATTTTTTTAAGAAAAACTTCTTCGGCACCGTTGTGATTTGAAACTCGATGAAACGCAAAATGAAACCCGACAAAAAATTGGGGACTATTTTCTAATCCAATGTTTATTTCACAGAAATTTTTAGTCCAAAAAGTACTATTTTTAAATCCCTACTTTAGTTTAGTTTAGCTGGGTCTCTAGCCCACGTTCTTGAATGGAACTTGCTTGCAACGAGAAAAATAGAGAGCAACATGGACAAAACTCATTTATAAGGTTTTGGCATGGCAGAATTAGAGAAGGTATATGCATTTCGGAGAGGGAGACTGCCGCAACTATCAAAACGAAGTTGACAGCTCATACAGAATCTGAAAACGATGAGAATGTTATAAGAAAGCGAAAATAGGCAAGAATAGCAAAATGCTTGAGTTTGACAATTCTGGCTATGAGAAAAAGAGAGCAGTCTGAAATGCATATACCTTTACTAGTTCTACCATGGGTTGTGGCACTTGAGAGCGAGCTCGGTCGAACTGTCAGAATGGATGAAAAGAAATGAAGAAAATGAATGCTTAGAACAAAGAAAAGCACAGTGACAGTTCGAGCAAAGGCGGAAAAAGAGTACATTTCTCTCAAGTGCCACAACCTTATAAATTAACCTTGAACATGGAGCCAACGCAAACGCGTCAAAAGACAACGATTAAGCAATGAAAGGCAGCAGGGATGATTCTTAAAAAATTAATACCTTAATTAAATATACTTATTATTAAAATTTCGAGAGAAGAATACCCCCAAATAAATCTGTAGCAAAAATATCTTTAAAAATTTTTTTCATAAAAATCGGCCCAGTACTTTGGAGTAAAGTCGTAACTTAAAATTTTCACTTCAATTTTATATAATAGTATAGATATATATATATATATTGTATGTATATATGCTGTACATATATGGCCTAATATATATATATACATATATATATATATATGGTGTATATATGCTGTACATATATGGCCTAATATATATATATACATTAGGGCGGGTCAATTTGTATGGACGAATTTTTTGGAGGTCTGGCTCAGCGAAATTCGTAAAATACATGTAATTTCAAGACTTTTTCTCCACTACAGCATATACAAATTCTGAAAAAAAGCTGTGCGGACTTTCGTAAATAGATTTTGTTCTCAATTATAAAATATGAATGTATGAATGTATGTGTATGAATCTATTTACGAAAGTCCGCACAGCTTTTTTTCAGAATTTGTATATGCTGTAGTGGAGAAAAAGTCTTGAAATTACATGTATTTTACGAATTTCGCTGAGCCAGAATTTGACCCGCCCTAATATACATATATATATATATTAGGCCGGGTCGATTTGTGGTGAGGCAAAAAAATCGCCCATTGCTCAGTGAAAATCGTATTCTAGGGATCAAAATAAGAAACTTTGCTCGAGGAACTATACATTTAAACCCTTCTAACTTTTGAGGGCCGATCCACCCATGCCAGTGGCACACCCCCTGGAACCCCCTAGGAGATTTCACATACGAACATTTGTTTGTATGGGGAACTTTGTTTGCATGGGGAACACCCCAGGGGGTGTTCCAGGGGGTGTACCACTGGCATGGGTGGATCGGCCCTTTTAAGTTAGAAGGGGTCGGTCATACATTTGGACTCGATTGGGGCACTCTAAATGGATCAAAGAGGGATTTTTCAAAATATGACCCTACGGAAAAGTTAGGGCATTAGAATTCGTTTTAGAGGTATAGTTCCTCGGGCAAAGTTTCTTATTTTGATCCCTAGAATACGATTTTCACTGAGAAATGGGCGGTTTTTAAATCGACCTGCCCTAATATATATATATATTAGGGCGGGTCAAATTCTGGTTCAGCGAAATTCGTAAAATACATGTAATTTCAAGACTTTTTCTCCACTACAGCATATACAAATTCTGAAAAAAAGCTGAGCGGACTTTCGTAAATAGATTCATACACATACATTCATACATTCATATTTTATAATTGAGAACAAAATCTATTTACGAAAGTCCGCACAGCTTTTTTTCAGAATTTGTATATGCTGTAGTGGAGAAAAAGTCTTGAAATTACATGTATTTTACGAATTTCGCTGAGCCAGAATTTGACCCGCCCTAATATATATATATATAAGCGATTGAAAATTTTGGTGCGTTTTTCGACATAAAATCCAAACCATGCATCGGATAAGGACGATATATACACCAAATTGATGAAACTACACTAGCTGCAAGTCTGCACACTTGGTAAAATTAAAAAAATTATAATTGGCACATAATTCCAAATTTTGGAAGGAATTCTTTGGTGAATTTTTTGTACTCAGCAAACTATACACTGTAATGAATCAGGCTTATTTTAACTATATCTATCCCCTCTCTCGACTTATCAACGAAAATAAGTTTGATCCCGAATAAAGCTCCTTTTCACTTTATCTATCTTAGATATAAGGGTTTGAAAATTTTGGTGCATTTTTCGACATAAAATCCAAACCGTACATCGGATAAAGACGATATATACACCAAATTGATCAATAATACATCAGCAACAAGTCTGCACACTTTGAACAATTTTAAAATTATGGTTGACACATAAATCGATATTTTTGGAAGAAATTCTTTGGTGCATTTTTGTCTACAAACTCAGCAAATAATACAAAGCTTTAAAGTATATTTTGGTAATGAATTAAGCTGATTTTATCAATATATAACCCCTTTCTCGACTTATCGACGAAAAAAGTTCGATCCCGAATAAGGCACCTTTTCATTCTATCTATCTTAGTTTCAGAGATATAAGGGTTTGAAAATTTTTGATATATACACCAAATTTATCAATATAACACTAGCTGCAAGCGAGTAACAGGCGTACTTCCCAGCAAATTAAAGCTGTCGTTGTGTTCAGTTATCGAAAGCGTTAACTGTATAAAAGTCTGATTGTATTAGCGCCAACTTTAAAGCTTTTATATTCATAAAGAAATTAATATATTTATGATAATAAAACAAATTAGTAAAAATTAAAATAATAAGATTTCCAATATAATAATAGATCTACAAAAATAAATTCGACCAAAAAACTAATAGGAAAAGTAATATAAAATAATTTATTTGTAGTGGTGTTAATGTCTGTTTTTTTTTTTTATTTTTTGTTAAAAAGGAAACATACAAAAAAGCGAAATAAAAGCTGCAATAATCAGCGCTTTGTTGCTGTTTTTGCCACATTTTCTCCTAAATCATTTCAAGTTGGTATAATGACTCCCTCGCCTATGCAGACTCGCCAACAACGTGAGCTCGTTCCTCGAGTCGTTAACAAGACTGAGGGAACGCCTAAGATGGGTACTGCTGGTCAAAGTAGCAGCGCTGCTTCGTTCTGCACTCAGTTAAAAGCTTTGGAAGAGCGGCTTAGTGTAAATGCTAGAGAACAACACGCAACCTTAGAAAATCGACTCAGACAGCATGCTGATCAACTGTTTTTGCGTCTCTCATCAGATCTTGCAACTAAATTTGATAAATTGGATAATGAAGTGGCCTCGATCCAACAACAACTCACTAATAAATTTTCCGAGTATGACAGCAAAATACTAAACTTGGAGAACCAAGTAAGGGCTCTCTCATCACTCTGTGAAGATTTAAAATCATCGATGTGCAACAACAACAATAACCACAACTATGCTAACACCACCACTTACAACAACAACATTGCTGATTCAAATTCTGATGCTGTTCTCTTTGGTATCACACAAACTAATGGGGAGAATCTTAAAGGCATTTTTAATTTTATATGCCGCTCAATTGATTTTATGGCGCCTCCAGTTAAAGATATTTTTCGGGTTAAACCTAAAGATAACCACCCTAACCCTGTGGTAATTGCTAAATTCTATACGCCTTCTGATCGCAATCGAGTGTTGAAGGCTTTTGGGGATTATCGCAGGCAGGCAAAAAAAGCGGTTAATTTGAAGAATGCTGAGCTCGACTTAGATTGCAATGTTTTTATACATGAAAGTCTTGCCCCGGACGCCAGAAAATTGCTACAAGCTGCTATCATTCTCAAACGCAATAAACGAATTTTTAATGCGTTTACTTTTCGTGGCTCAATTTTCATTCGCATGTCGAAAGGTGCTGAAACTGGATGCGTCTATTAAAACTCATGTATCACTTTTAATCTTTATTCTACTTACTTATTTTAAGTTTATTTTTTGCTTAACTTTATATAATTTTTTCGTTTTACTCCTATTCTTTTTCTATTTGTTTTTTGTTTCTAGAATTTATTTGCCTGAATTTTTCTTTCCTCTATCTACTTGCAATGACTGACCCTAGTAATTCGTCTTTTGGCACTAATGAAAATTTAAAATCTCTAGTTCATGTTTTGTGTAGGCAACATGGGGGGCTTAATATTATTCATTTCAATGCTCGTAGTCTTAACATGGCGAAACTTGATTACATAAAATATATTTTTAATGATTCGTTAGTTGATATTATTTGTGTTTCTGAAACGTGGTTGTCAAGTAATATATGTGATTCAATTTGTGATATTAATAGTTATAATGTGTTTAGAAATGATAGATTTTGTAAAAAAGGGGGTGGTGTTGCTGTTTATTGTAAAGTTAATTTGAATGCTAAAATTCTAAACAAATCTATAGGTCCTGGAATTGAGTTTATCAATATTAGTATTTCGGATAACTGCACAAAAATTTTGTTGTCTTGTGTATATAATCCTCATAAGTGTAATTCTGTTGATCCCTTGTTCACAGATTTGCTAAACTATAATCTAAATCATGATGTAATTTTAATGTGCGGAGATTTTAATATAAATCTTTTAACGAATGATTCCTATCGACAATTGTTGACGGATAAGATATCATTGGCCGGGTTATCTATAGTAAACACAACTGAACCAACTCGTTTCTGTCCTAATGCTACTCCAAGTCTTTTAGATTATTTTATTGTATCTGACCTATCGCTCGTTTCACTATTTGATCAACTGTTGTTTGTTTCCGATCACGATTTAATTTTCTGCTCGTTAAATATAAATATGTCTCGTCATGTCTCTTCTACTTCTTTCTCGTACCGTGATTATAAAAATATCAATTATCCTAATATGTTTCATGATTTGTCTTTAATATCATTTAATGACTGCTGGCATTATAGCTCAGTTGATGATAAGCTTTGTTCTCTTACAACCCCTGTTAAATATCTATTTGAGAAACATGTTCCTTTGAGAACAATTGCCTTAAAAAATTCATCTTGCCCTTGGTTATCTCAGAATATTCTCAATGCTATAAAAAAGAGGAATAGATTACACAAGCTTTGGAGAAGAGCACCCTCATCTGCAAACTGGGAAAGTTATAGGTTGGCCAGGAACGAATCTGTTCAACTAACAAGGCAGTCTAAGACCCGTTATTTCACTGCCAAACTTAATCTGTCCCTTTCTACTAAAACTTTATGGAGCAATATACGGAATCTTGGAGTGAGAAAAAATAATTCCCCTCCTTGCAATATTCACCCAGACTTATTGAATGATTTTTTTGTTGATAATACTGCACCTTTAAGTAATAATATTACTTCTTTTGGTAGTTTGCGTGCTCCGTTCTTGTTTGAGTTCACACCTGTTAGTGAACTTGATGTTGGGAATTGTGTGATGCAGATTAAGTCAAATGCTTTGGGTGAAAATGGTATTCCCATAAAATTTATAAAGCTCATTCTTCCGCATATTATACGTCCACTAACGCACATTATTAACCACTGCTTTATATCTTCTTCATTCCCGAGTGTATGGAAAATTGCAACTGTCTTGCCCGTGGCTAAAAAATCTAACCCTTCTGGACCTAATGATTTTAGGCCAATAAGTATATTGTCCTCTTTATCTAAGGTATTTGAAAAACTTATTAGTCTCCAAATTAATTATTTTTTGGTCAGGAATAATCTCTTGTCTCCTTATCAATCTGGTTTTCGGCGGGGGCATGGGTGTGCTTCGGCCGTTGTTAAGGTCTTTGATGATATAAGACCTCAATTTGATGCAGGGTTATTGTCCTTACTTTGCCTACTTGATTTTTCTAAGGCTTTTGACAAAGTTAATCACTCATTTCTATGCCAAAAACTTAGGTATATGTTTGGGTTTTCTTTTAGTGCAGTTAACTTAATCTCCAGTTATTTGTCAAATAGATCTCAAAGAGTGAAAGTTGGCCACAACTTTTCCCACCATAAGCTCGTCTTAAGCGGTGTTCCACAAGGCTCGATTCTAGGTCCGCTTCTTTTCTCAATTTTTATTAATGACATCTTTTCTGTCTGCAAACATGCTTCTCTTCATGCCTATGCAGACGATATCCAACTTTATCTCTCTGGTAGAATTGAATGCTTGAATGAATTCTCTGGTAGATTGAATGAAGATCTTAGTAACATACATCAATGGGCTTGTTGTAATGGTCTTCAATTAAATGCTGCTAAATCGTATGTTCTACCAATATGTAAAAATAAAACTATGTTAAATGCTGTTCCTGAATTATATATTGGTACAAACAAGCTTAATATTGTTACGAAAATTGTAAACCTTGGTTTTTGTATGAATTCGTTCCTTTCTTGTACTGATCATGTTAATAATGTTGTCCAAAAAGTTTATTATATCCTACGTAACTTGAGAATGTCCGCCAACTTATGCACTATTGAATTAAAAAAATTACTAGTCCAGCAACTTATCATGCCCGTCATAACATACTCTGATATAGTTTACAGTAAACTTGATTCATCGTCTCTGCTGAAACTTAATGTTGCTTTTAATTATGCCACACGTTTTGTGTATGGGTTAAACAAGTTTGACCATCTTTCTAGCTTTAGAAATGCAATACTTGGTTGTAGTTTGAATGATTATTTCCACGCTAGAAATTGTATTTACATCCATAAAATCATTCACACTAAAACACCTCATTATCTCTACGAAAAACTGCAATTTAGCTTATCTAGGAGATGTAACTTACTAATTATCCCCAGACATAGCTCTCTAATCAGTTCAAATCTCTTTTTCATTAATGCTGTAAGACTGTGGAATGCATTGCCTCGTAGAATAAGAGAAATCTCGAGGAGGGAAACTTTTAGGCAATCAATTTTTTCTCACTTTTCTACTACTTAATCTTAACTTATTTTTATTCTCTAAAATTTATTATTTCTTACTTAGTATTTTTAAGCTAATTAAATGGATTTTACTATTTTTTTCATGTTTTATTATTGATGTTCACTATTTATGTTTTACTAAGCTTAAGAAAAAAATAATTTGTTGTTATCTCTAATTAATTCAATATTGTTAGAATTTATTTTTCATTGTACTGTAAAAGAACTTAGTTTCTTATTTGTACTCAATTTTTCGATTTTCTAAAATAAAAATAAATAAATAAAGTTTTTCAGTAAATATTTTGTTTTCACTTTTTTTTAGATGCCCTTAACTAAACAACAAAATTTATATCAAAATATACCCTTGCCTAATGTTATAAATATTTTAAATTGTCCCTCATTTTTTCTTTGAATATGCTACTTTTTGTTTGGAAAACATTTAAACTTTCACTTATGAAAAAAAAAACTAATTAGAGTATGAAGTTTTGAGTACCATTTTCATAATGTTGAATGAATTAGCTGTCGAAGCACCCGAAATCTCAAAGAAAACAACCTTTTGTCATCCTAAAATAAAAAAGCGCACTGTGCGTTGGACGCATCGCAGCTACATTGTATTTGTTGAATTATCAATTTGTACTTGTTTGAAATTATTTTATTTCTAATGTTTGATTATTATCTAAATATGTTTGGTTATATTGTTTTTGGCGACCGTAGCCTAGTGTGTAAAGTGCGTGGCCCCTAAGCTAAAGAACCTCGGTAGCCCGGGTTCAATGCCAGCTCAGACAGAAAGTTTTTTCAATTAAATTAATTTTTCTGTTCGATCGTCACCTCTCTGCAGACAATGGCAAACCTCAGAGAGTAAAAATTGCCATGTAAAGCTTCTTGAGAACATAAGCCGTTCGGAGGCGGCATAAAACACATAGGTCCAGTTCTCGGTCATTTGTGATCAAACATTTAATAACACGCACAACACAATTGATCAATAGAAGCTAGGTCAAAGTCCTTCCAAGGGCTGAAATGGCCAGTTTATTTTTTATTTATATTGTTTTTATGAAAAATATTTTTCTTCATTCAATAAAAAATACTTTGAGAAATAATTGGTTACATTGTGTATACATTTACCACTGGGCATGATTCAATTATTATAAGGTTATTCGTATTTTTTGACGTATGCTTATTTTTTATAAACAAACATATTTTGACATTCTGCTAACAGTGTTTTGTGCTGTTGAAAAAATAGGTATGTTTCAGTGTTTCGTTGTGTAGTTTTCTAGTGTAGTAGTTTTTCAATGATTTCTTGTCAAGTTAAAATGAAAAAGAAACTCTGAAGGTGTTGCGTCGTAAATGTATGCTATGTTGTAAGTATATTCTAGGAATTTAGAAAGCTCCTTTGCAAATTTAAAATAAAAAGTTGTTTTTGCCATTGCTCAAAAGCTAATTAGTGAATTTTATTAATTGAAAGTGTAATTTAGAAGAGTTAAGGCAAAAAACAAATTATAAAGAAATACTAGTAGTATTCAATGAACGCCGTATTGTCGATGTAAACAGCGTATCTTCGGTAAGTTTACATCAGCGTAATTTGCAATAATAAAATTGTAAGGGATTAAACATACGCAGCTTGTGGCACAAAAACGCGGTGCATACATAATGTGACCAACATTTTCAAAGCAAAAAGAAGTACACGCACAGACTTTAAAAAGAGACACAAAAGAAGTACATAGAATAAATATAGAATTACAAAATAGAAGTACATCCACAAAAATAATAGAGATATTAAAACAGTTTAATTTATAAGAGATTCAAAATTAGATCCAACTTACAATTCATTGCTTATTAAAGTAGTAGTCCACCAGTTTGACGAATTCAAAAAATCAATTTTTTTTTTAATTTTTCGCAGTAGAATATAAAAATTAAAACTTAAATATTTTTAAAGTTACAGCCAAAAGAAGACAAAGCGTCGTAACACGTTTTTTTTCGAAGCTACGTTTTCGAAACTTCGGGGAAGCACTAACTAAAAACTATTCGATTGATTTGGCTAAAAATTTCACCTGTTATTTAAGGCATACATAGCTAGGTCCGGAACTTTAAAACAATCAATTTTTCAATAAGTTAATTTTTGTAAACAAATTAAAAAAGTTAGATTTACAAATTTTTTTTTCACAATTTCGCCATTTTTTATTTGTTTTTTTATATATACATATTATAGAGTAGTGCACTACAATAAAGCCTGCAGAACGATATTCTCTTTGATTTTTTTATTTCAGATGAACACGTAAGGCTGGGTGCTTCACCCAAAAAACACATCTTCTTTCGAGTACTCTTCTTTGATATAGATAACTATAGGCAAATTAATGTACAATCAAGTCAAAGACAATTCTTTTGCACACTTTATTACATCAATTTCAAAACGGTCACATTTTATTTTCTTATTTAAAAAATTTATGAAAAAACTCAACATTTCGGTCGTCACACTGGGCTACTACCTTAAAATAAATAAAGTTACTTGAATCGAGTACAGAAACAAACCTTAAATAATTTTTTGCAGTAGTTAGAGAGGTGTATTTTAAATAGATTTATGATAAAATTGAGAAAATGATGTCAGAAAAAGTACAACAAGTAAAAAGAAGTACTTTTTTTAAAAAAAGAAGTAAAACACTCCCAAAAGGAATACGGTTGGTCACATTATGTATACAGTACGTATAATGCGTATTATGCAACCGTGGTTTCATTTTTGTTTTGTCAAATTTTTGTTTCTTTTTTCTTTCTTAACAATTTAAAAAATTATAAATGCACTTACCACTAATGGATCTAAAATTTCTGTAAAGTTCCTCATAATTTTGTGATGGCAATATCTTTTTAATACAATTACGCAATTAACTCGGTTAATTAACTTATTTAGAACGCGCCACTAAACGCTCTTGTTTAGGTTTCATAGTTAGGTTTAATGTGTTTATTAAAATAAACGAACAAAATTATTTTTATTTTTGTATTTATATTACTTATATATTTATTAACATAATTTTTATTGAAGTTAGTAAAAAAAAATAATTTAAAAAGTTATTAATGCACTTAGAAATCGGAGCAATAAAAGTACTAGAACAAAATTAATAGTAGTCAATATAGTACCAACTAGTATGATATTTGGGCAACCGTGTGCATTTTTAGCTCTAATGACACTGCTTTCATGATTTGTTTCTGCTCTCATTTTCAAATAAGCATACCAATTTGAGAAAATGTCAAAAATACGAATAACCTTATAATAATTGAATCATGCCACTGGGTTATAAAGATTTTGTTGATACTCATATTTAATTCTCTTTTCAAATTCATTGTTAGACTCTTTTAAGACTTCTGAGTCTTGAAAAAGTATAATATACATATTTCTTAACATAGTCTTTATTATGAGCTCAAAAAGTGTCATAAAACAGTGGCCTTTATGTTTATTTTGGAGCCCAGAACCTATGAAAATGTTCTCATATGACGAGAAGTACTCATAAACAAAATAATTTATCTTAAATTATTGACATAAAATAAGTGAGTTCTAAAAAAAAAATTCTTTGAAGAGTCATCATATTTGCTAGGTTGTTGCTTACACTATAGAACATATAGTATATTGTACAAACCTTAATTTCTTTCAATTGATCCTTTGGTATCTCCGGCTCTGTTGCATTATTCTTTGCTACACCATGCAGCGCACTTTTCTCGGCCTCACGAATTTTGTTGAGCAACTCATAGTGTTTGGTTTCGAATAGTTTCAAATGTTTTTCGATACTTTCGTTTTGCTTCTCAAGATAAGACTCACTGCGAGGTTCACGATTGGCGAAATCATTCAAATGCTGCAGTTAAATGATATGAAATAAAAAAAAAACAAATCACATTATATAAGAAACAAAACAATACCAACATGCATTAATTTCTGTTTGTAGCGTATTTTAAGGAGCTCTTTCTGATGCCTCAGTTTCAATTCTGATTCGGTCTGCAGCTGTTGCTTCTGTTTGCGCAGAGCCTTGCTTAAGGATATTTCTATCTGTAGACGGTTTGATGGTAAAATTAATTAAGTGATTTAAAGGATGAGCCAAATTCAAATACAAACCCTGTTTAAAAACTTCTCTCCATTTCTGGTGTTGCGCATCTCGTGCACCCAGTTCGCGTAGGTTTTCTCTGGAGCTGGCGTTGCTGATGGCTGATGTTGATGACTCGCAGCTCTTGGCTCTGTTCTCTTGAAAAGATTCTTGGACACCTGCTCGAAATTAGCAGCACATTTTTCAAACTGCTTCGACATAGCATCGATAGCCGTCAGAATGGCGGTCACACGTTTGCTCTTCCGCTTCGACAGTGACATTTGCTTCAGATTCTCGGTGATACGCTCCAGACTGCGATTAAGGTTTTCATACTTGCGTCGACGCATGGATTTTTGACTGCGTGGACGTGGCAGCGTTAAACCACCTGCCCGAGTCCTGGTGTGAATCTTATCGTGCTCGATGTGCCGCTGTTGCAGGTTTTCGATTTTTTGCGTCATTTCCTTGACCTTCTTCGATAGCACGATGAGATATTTATTGAGGTAGCGAAAGTTGGTGTTGTAAATTTCTGCTTTGGCATCATGGCGTGCAGCATGTTCCTCGGTGGCTGCCTCTTTTACTGATGGCTTATGTGGTGCTTTCGGAGCCTCTGTTGCAGTACCCTGGTTAACTGTCGGTTGCTTCTGGAGTTCGAGCAGGCTCTTCAGTATCAACAGTAGCAGCGAGCATGTTGGATTCCCACTGTAGTCCTTTGAGATGCGATTGCTGAGATCTTTCTTCACATTGGCATCACCGGATATGGCTTCAAAAATATCCACCACTTCCGGTTCCGTGAAACGAAAGCAACGAGAGCTCTCAAAATCGGGCAGCGTGTTGCGGAAGGGTATTTCTGTGCAAAAAACCGAAAGTGAAAAATGACAGTTCTGTGCGTAGAGAAACTCAGCGACGAGCGTATTCAAGGCCAAGACAAGTGGTGACAATGTGAGGCGTTGGGTGGGAGCGCCATAGATGCCGGTAGTGTTGGTGGTCTGCGAGAGTATTTGCTTGCCTAAAAAACAAAAAAAAACCAACAACAAATGAGAGTGCAACAGGGTTGATAAATAACTTTTTAATTTTGGTATAAAATTTTTAAAAAATTGTATTAAATGAAAAAAGAAAGTATGAAGTAAATTTTTTTTATTTAAATTTAAATGTTTTAATGTTAATATTCAGGGAAAGATATCACTAAAAGCTAGGGCCGTAGTAAAGGGGGATTTTCAAGTTCAAACCCCCCAGAGGGTCGAAATTTTAATAAAAATTTTATATTTTTGCAATGGGATTAAAGGTAATGCTTTTGTTCACAC
The DNA here is from genome assembly GCA_963920525.1 of Dichetophora obliterata. Taxonomy (NCBI): domain Eukaryota; kingdom Metazoa; phylum Arthropoda; class Insecta; order Diptera; family Sciomyzidae; genus Dichetophora; species Dichetophora obliterata. The sequence goes on from OY986439.1 coordinate 55,494,781, forward strand.
ATATTTTTCTCATTTTTTTATTTTATTTCTATACAAAAACTTTCAAAATTTAAATAACTTCATTTTAATTTTTTTTTTTATTTCTCACAATATTTCAGAAGGTGTTAATTTTATAATTAAGAGGCTAGCTTTAATATGTATAAACTTTCGAAATTTTGATCTTGAATCAATGCAAGCACTCAAAACCTTTCCAAGGATATCTTGAAAGTGAGGATTGCATTAGAAACAATGAAAAAATTATTTAATTTTCAACTATTATACTAGTAAATATGTTTACGAACAACATTCTTAATGGAGGTTTTGCAAAATGGTTTAGCTCACTGGCGGCTGTCGTAACAGTCAACATGTTTTGGGAATCGTTATAAAATAGACCAAGGCTAATTTTTAGAGGGGTACGAATGCAACTTTTTTCTAATGGAAATCGAGGTACCTTAATATATATACTTACATACATAATATATAAAACATAACTTAAAAATTAAATGAAACAATTACTTATATATTTTAATTTTTTAATATTGAATAAAAATATACGGCCTTGATAAAATCTATTAAAAAATCAAATAAGCACAAAGTTTAGGTCTTTTTGTAATAAAAAAACAAAAATTAATAAAGTGAAAAACAAACAACGTTTACTACAAATTTGCGAATTTCTTTCGTGACCTTAATATAGAAAGGCCACTAACATTTTTTTGAATCTAATCCTTTGCAGATGCCTCTAGGTCAACCACCTATCCACCCAAATATGACACAATCCAGCCAAAAAATAGATTTTTAAAAATGTTAAGTAGTTCTTTTCAATATTAAGGTGACGAAAGAAATTAATGGGGAAATCTTGAAGTCAAGCAATTCTTCACTTTCAGTGAAATTTTCTGAAATTTTTTCTTTTGTAATATTACTTCTGATATTAATATTGCATTATTTTTTTCACTAGATTTTAAAAAAACCGTTGTTTTCATTAAAGAAGAAATTGCTGCAATGGTTTTTATTGAATTTTGATTAGAAAATATTCTATTAACTTATGCTGATGAATGAGAAGTTGAAAAAATTTCTTAAACAATTTTATATATTTGGAGAAAATTTACTCTTTAAATTCAATTTTAATAGTTTTTACAGAGTGACAAAATTCAGAAATAGATAATTTTTTAATTCTTTTAATTCTGTTTGCTCACTAAGAGCTCTAAATCTTGTATTTAGTAGAAAATTTTTGAGTAAATTAAATGTACCAAAAACGCTTTGGTAGTAAGAAAGTAGGAAAAATTTAAAATTGTACCAAAAAAGTACAATTGTACCGAATATATCAACCCTGGAGTGCAATGAAAAAGGCGCGCATTCTTAGCACTGCAACATCGACACAATCCATTGGTTGCCAGGCCAACGTGTTGTCTTAACAAAGAAGTAAACAATGATTTTTTTCTCCATCTTCTTCTTGTCAAAACATTCACGTTGTTTTCGCCACATTGCATTCACTCGTTCTTGCATAAAATATTTGAACACAATTCACATTTTTATAGCTCACTCACCCAAATGTGTCTTATTAAAGTTCTTTATTAGATCCGCTCGCAGCTTTGCCTGCAGGGAGCGCGCCACATCATCGCGTGCCATCCAATCGCTAAAATGTTTTTCAAATTCTTTTTGCGGTATTTTGCTTAGATCACTTAAATTTTTCTTTATATCTGGCTCCATTTTGTTATTATAAGTTTTTATAAAATTTCTCTTTCAGCAAAATATATATTATTTTTTTATATATCTTCAAATCCAATGTCTTGATTTTGTGTATCGTAAAAAACATCCTTGGCAGCTGCTCGTTAAGATTGTACTGATATGTTGCGCCAGGACACAGTAGTTGTTTTATTGCAAAGGATCAACCACCGCAACATATTTTACGCTCTCTTTTTAAATTAAAATTATTCGAGCGTATAGAAAATGTCAGTTGAAATAGAGAAATGTAAGAAAACAAAAACAAATCATGATAGGCAACAGCTGTTAGAGAGGGTATGTTTGGGTGTGGAAATATTTTTAATCTAAAATTTTTCTTTAGCGTCAAAAATATAAGTTACTCTTTAACCACACCTGCAAGTTTAATTTAATTTAATTTATTTATGTAAGATTAAAATTCACATACAAGAGAGATTCTTTTAGAAGAATTACAGAATAACACCAAGTAATAAACAACTAACAAATACATACGGATTCTTAGGCGCTGCGATTTGACAATAGATTCGTAAACTATTTTCAATAAAAATAGGAATGGCCGAAGGAAAAATCAATCGATATTTAAAAATAATATTTTTCTTTGGTAATTGTCTTAGAAAACTTGCTATATTTTTCTTATTATTTTACCGATTGCAATGATTGAGGTATTATTAGAGAACATATTAAGCTTTATCGATCTATCGATTTTTAAGTTATCAATTTTTTAAGAAAATTTTTTATAATAGGTATCTTAAGAAAACTAGCCATATTGTTCTTAGTGCATTACCAATATTGATATTTACAGTCCTATTCTGGCAACTTGACAATAGTCAACCAGTATTTTTTAATATTTCTAGGTGTTTGTTGTAATTTTTTATTTCAAACCAAAATTTGGAGCTAAAAAATTTTGTTTTTTGAGCTTCAAATTTTGTTTAAATTAAATTAAATCCATTGAGTATTTAATATTTTATAGTTTTTTGTAAGTAAAATAAAAATATATGCTTGCCTAAAACCGCAATTTTCTCAAAAACTACCCTCACTACTATGTATTATGGAAAACAAATTAGTGAAGCTTAAAAATCTATCTTTTATTTGGTATATAATATATATGATTTATTTTATGTTTTATGGTAATTTTATTGAAATGATTTGCCCTTGTAGGAAAAGTTGTCTTTTCAATCATTTTTACCTAAGTGGTTTTGCTTTTCTTATAAAGAATATGTACTCAAAACATATACATTTTAATATATCAAACGAAAGGTAAATGTTAAAGCTTTAAGAACACAATATATTTGTGGTACCTAAATAACGTAAGTTTAGTAGAAATAATGGTTCTTTCAATTAAAAAATTAAAATATGAAGTAAATTTGCTTATAAAAGTTTTTTTGCAATGAGGTTTGTATTGCATATCATTAAGAATACAATTTAATTATCTTTCAAATGACATATTGATCTTTTGGATCAATTGAATAATGGCAAAGATATAGATGATTTTTAAACAAAACTGTTGGTAAGAAAAAATTTAAAAAATCGATAAGTAGTTTAGTTGTCAGTTTTTGTTCGGTCAAAAAAATTTTTTGTCTCTACCAGAAAACATTTTTAAATCACGGCGCTCAAGAAATCGTAATCGTGCCATACATATAATTAAAATAAATATTTAGTGATAAATGAAAAATTTATAGATATAATTAACAACAGCTAAACATAGTAAATTATAAATGACCAAAATGATAATTATTACAATTATAAAAAATTATTCTTATTCTAAAGGTAGAAAAATAGGATAGTAGTAAGAAAAGTGTAGGCAAATTTATACTTAAAATTGCGATTATTTTAAATTAATTTTATTCTCAGAGGCAACGTATTACAAATCGATTAAAAAAAATGCAATATAAAGGTTTATCACTTTAATTTGACTACACCGTGAGTCTGAATCATATAAACTTTATTTAACTATTAAGGGCCACTTTCTCAATGTTCGGTTAAGCACTAATCAGAACTTTAACCAGCAGTTAGCAAAAAAGTTCCTTCTCAATGTTCGGTTAAGGCTTAACTGTCAGCTAAGTCCTGATTAAGTTAACGACAAGTTGTGGTTGCGGTTAGCTGCTAATCGAAGGAACAGCTGACAAGATTATACAGGGTCCGCCAAATAACTTTTTTTTTTTGAAAATTGTATAAAAAAAAACTACTAAATATTTTCTCAAATTTGTTTTTTTTATTTGAAAGTACAATTCTTCCGGTTAATAATGGAAAATAATTTCATTCAAATGGCTGCCTCGGCTGGCCATGCAGTAGCCTACACGATCGGTCCAATTTTTAAGCACATTATCGATTGTGTGCAGCTGTATTTCACCAATGGCTTCACGAATATTGTCCTTTAAAGCGTCAATTGTCTCTGGCTTGTCGGCGTAACACTTATCTTTGAGGGCACCCCACAAATAATACTCCAACGGTTTCAAATCGCAGCTCCGAGGTGGCCAAACGACATCAGCTCTGCGGCTGATAATGCGATCTTCAAAAACAGGGCGCAAAACATCGAGTGTAGCTTCGGCTGTGTGGCACGTAGCGCCATCCTGTTGAAAGCAAATGTTGCCAATATCCTCCTCTTCAATTTTTGTGAACAAAAATTCGTTCAACATGGCCCGATAACGATCGCCATTGACTGTAATGGCCACTCCTTGCACATTTTCGAAGAAAAATGGCCCAATTATGCCTCTGGACCAAAATCCGCACCAAACAGTGACTCGTTTTGGGTGCAGCGGCTTTTTAATGTATGCGTGCGGGTTTTTTATGTCCCAAATGCGACAATTTTGCTTGTTGACATACCCGCCAAGATCAAAATGAGCTTCATCTGAAAAGATGATTTTTTTTTTCAAAATCGGCATCTTCTGTAAGTCGATCGCAGGCCCACTTCTCAGCGTTGTTCAAGCGTATACACAACCATATTCGTTCAGCGGAAGGATAAAACTAATTATCTGTCAAATCAGATATGAGCTAAGTGTTACCATTCACGAAATAAGCACTAGTTCAAAAAAAAACGTTAGATGGCGGACCCTGTATAATTACAAAAATACCGACGGTTGCTTAACCAGCACTTGGTGAAATCAAAGTTATTTTTTTAGCTATCGTATGTTAGCTAACTCCTAGTTAAGAGCTGGACTAACCGGGCATTGAGAAAGCGGCCCTTAAGCATTTAAAAAATACTTTTAAGTTATATTTTTATGAAACACTTACTGGATGACTTTCGGGATGACTTTCGTCCCATCATCAGCATTCACGAACTTCAATCGAGAGAATTTGTTCAACTTTGACTTAGCTGTAAATAATTCTTTTGGAAAACTATCCATTTTGTTGAACGCCGCGTAGTCTAATAATAACAATATTAAGGTTTATCACTTTAATTTGACTACACCGTGAGTTTGACAAAGAAAAAATAATACACAAGGTTATCAAATTGGTTCGTTCTACAAAATTGATGCTTTTCAAAGAGATATTTAGGTGTCTTTGTATAAATAAAATTCTGTCAAAATATACTTATGCAAGATAGTTACAAATACTGCAAATTTGTATTTCAAAGCTCAAGTGACTGATACGATAAAAACTTATTTCGAAAATGTTGTAACTTTAGTTTGCACCTGAAATCAATGAATGAATGAATAAGTTAACTGTGCACATCTGATTAGGAAATAATTGACAAAATGATAGAAACCAACGACGCAGTTCTCCTACAGTTTCGAAGTACAAAGTAAACCTTAGAAATAACAGCATTGATATGGTTTTTGCATCAGAAATTTGCATTAATATGGTAACCAAGATTTTTTTTACATTTTATTGACGGGTATGCGAGTGTTTTTTTTTTTTATAAACGTCCGACTGTTCGAAACGTTAAGATTTATAGTCACAATTGTTATGCTACAATTTTTGATCGGTAATTTCAAACGAAGTAATTGTAACTGTTCAACAAAATTTGTATTGACGGAGAAGTGACCGCAAATATCGTTTGAATTTACCTACGAGATTTTTTTGTGCAATGACATTTGTTTAAGATGTCAATAATAAACATTGAATAAAAACAAACCAAATACAGAGCCTTAAGGAACCCCACATGCTAAATTATGAAAAGCGGACAGACTATTACCCACACCTACTCTTTGAGCTATTCCCACTAAGTAACTATATAGCAGACAGAACGACACACTATACTGTAGTGCAAAACAATAGACGCAACAATTTTTTCACATATTTCTATATATAAAGAAAAATTGAGAGAAAACCAAAGATGCAGTTTCAAAGGAAATAAAACAACAAAAAGTTTTATAAAATATTTTGAAATTGTTTTATTTATATTTACCTTTCTATAATAATATTAAATTTTGGGCAATGCACAACTAAAGACTCATTTTAATATTTAACAAGAAAAAAACTAAATAAAGCACTTTGCCTAAGGCCACCTTTCCCCAGGATTTTGGTGGTGGTGGGTGGTCATTGCAAAAAATCAACATTATTCGCTTCCATCCACGAGTGGGTCGCATTACTCTTGCGTACGGAGGCATTATCTTGCTGAAAAATTACAAAATGCTCCCCAAACTATCAAAGAGCCACCACCGAAATTTCTCAAAAAATACCGGGTTTTTTTACGCAGATCTCGCCAATAAGAGTGAAAACCATCCGGACCATCTAAATTAAATGAAAAATATCTAAAATGAAAAATTGGTTAGCATTTTTAAAAGATGCCAATGCAAGATTGTCAATAAAATGACAAAAACGTACTTTTTTCCAGTCAGTGTTCATGTTTGATCTTCCGGATTGATTCCGGCATTGACTTTAATTTTGGCCGAACAATATGGTTTCAATTTTTTAACACACTATTAACGGTCCATTTTGCGACACTTAACCTTAAATCATTTGCTATTTGTCCTCCGCTTGTCATAAAGTTGCTGGCTGCTTTTATAATATTGCGTTTATAACGCAAAGAAAGCTTTTGTTTTCTTCCACCTTTCTTATGTTTACCGTAACTACTTGGATCTTTTGCGAACAAAAATTTCAAACTACACTGTTAAAAGTAAATCTTATTATTAGGTGAAAAAAACTGTCTTAAAGTAAGCTGCAACAGCTTTAAAACAGCTTTCGCTGAAATTACACTCGCCTTTATTTGCTGCAAGCCAGCATCCAATATTGTCTTATTTTAAGCCAGTTAAATTGTAAAAGCAGCAGTCGCTTCGCTGAATTCCAGCCCTTATTATTAGTGAAAAAACAGCACATACGTCAAATTTATGTAAGCCCTGCTGAAAATAAAAGTAAGACTGCATGATTTTCAACAGTCACGTTTAAAAATTTTGAATTTCAACTTCCTTCTGTCTGAAATTAAGGCTGCATAAACTTAATATAAAGACGACGATGAAATTAAGGCTATTGATGATTGTAAGGCCGTGTTTAAAATAAGACTGAGTTTTTACAGTGTAAGTGATCTGATCGCTTAAGTTTTCGAGAAAATTCGCGAATACTGAAACCTTCTTCTCTATTGTTGGGATGCACATTCGTTCAAACGGATCTCTTCCATAGAATTACGGAGATATGTTTTAAGAATTTATAGGGATGAGAACGATGAATTTGAGATAAAATTAATAAATTTTTGACAAAAGTTGAAAAATTTTAACGAAAGTTTGAACTTTAATCCATCGACTGCGGATTTTTATGCAATTGCATATATGTTGCATATTCTGCATATTGCATACATTCTGCATATGACATATGTATATCTTGAATACGCCGCATATATCTTGCATATATCATGCATACGTTGCATACAACTTGCATACGTTGAATATATCTTGCATACGTTGCATACAACTTGTATACATTGAATATATCTTGCATGCGTTGCATACAACTTGCATATGTTGCATATATCTGTTTCGGCAAGCAATAATCGCTTAAGTCGACTTTAAACAGAACTGAGTTATTGATGAAGCAATGTTCCAAGCATACAGCACTATGAACACACAAAATTTGGAGCTTCTTGGGTGACCTAAGCAAAAACTATGACACGAAAAGTAAAGACGCTTTCATATAACTTACATATATTGCGATTGAAAACTTTGAAGCAAGATTTATCGAAACTTTGAAATTAGACTGGACCCATTCAATATGGATTTTTAAGGCACGGAATTGCAACAGCGTCTCTTTTTAGTACCAACTGCGAATAACTGAATTTAATTATGCGTAAATAATCGTATTGCATGCAAAAATTATGGAATGAATATATACAACAATATATGTGAATATCGTTTTAGTTATATAAGAACACTCAATGGGACACATGTGTCCTGTCAAAATTGAGAGGGTTAAGCTGTTATTACATATCGACACAGATATGTTGCATACAACTTTTGCTAAAGTTTACTTGTTCACAAAGATGCCGTTTTTACTTGCATGCAAATTAAGATTTTATTAGTAGTATTAGATTATTTTGTCTTGTAATACTGTTGTGATACCATTTTTAATATTATTTTTTACAATGAGAATTAAAAAAATGGAAGTATAATATGAAAATAATCGGATTAATATAACAAAAAGTTTGATAATTATTAGTCTTTACAATATAATTTTTTTAATTTTGTCACCGAAAGATCCACCACTGATTAAAATCACAATGTTACAAAGGTACTTTTTAAAATAATATTTGTTATTGTTTTTGTTCATATTTGTTAATTTGTGTAACTGTTTAAAATCTTTCTTGTTGTGTATCTCTGGCCCGCTAGTTTAAAGTTTCTGAAAAAGTTAATTGAAATTATTACACACACTCTGTAAAAACTCACAAATAAAGGAAAACTTAATGAAAGTGTTGATAGATATTCAAAAAATACGTTAAAATTTTCTTGATTGCAATGAAAACTGAAATCTTAGACTTTTTCAAGTTGAAAATTTTTGCATATACTTTGCATATTACTTGCATATAACTTGCATATAACTTGTTTATAATTTGCATATTAAAAAAACTCTAGTAAGCTCTATACCATCTAGGAATATATAGGTAAGAACCGTGAAAACGCCTATTTTGAGAAAAAAAATTTTTGCATAAAAATCTGCAGTCTTTTAATCAATACTCATACAATATACAGTTTAATTCGAATATTTTCAGATTTAAATTTTTTTCGGTCCTGAATCAAAACTATAATTTTTTTTCTAGGGCAATAAAATTAAAAAAATGTTTACTTCTCTGAAGGGAAAATAAGAAACGTAACTTATCATATTATGGTTTGTATAAAAATTATTAAAACAGATTGATCAACGCAAAAATTATGAGTATTTAGCAACATTATTTCAGATTACATTAAAATAAAAAAATAAATTAAAGTTTTTTTCTAAATGACCTTGCTATTTATTATGTTGATTTTATATGATTTAAATACAAATCTATCTAAATATTTGATAGTTAAAATCTAGTGCACGCTTGCACGTGAATCACAAAGATTTCTGATGAAGCCTTTAGCAGGGCCAAAATTGCAATAAAATCAGCTAGTGATTTTTTCCTTTTCATATTGAAAACACGTTGTTGTTGGTGTTGTTTCTTTGGAAAGATTCGTTAGAACAATTAATTGTTCTAACTTTGATCTTAAGCTCAATAAATGGTTTTAAACTATCAAGCAACTAGAATTTGTATTTAAAATCAAGTATGATTTAAACTATCAAACATTTAGAATTTGTATTTAATTCATATAAAATCAACATAATAAAAAATAAATAAACTGGCCATTTCAGCTCTTGCAAGGACTTTGATCAATTCTTCTATTCTTCTATTGATCAATTGTGTTGTGCGTGTTATTAAATGTTTGATCACAAATGACCGAGAACTGGACCTACGTGTTGTATGCCGACTCCAAACGGCTTATGTTCTCAAGAAGTTCTACATGGCAATTTTTACTCTCTGAGGTTTGCCATTGTCTGCAGAGAGGTTACGACCGAACAGAAAAATTAATTCAATTGAAAAACTTTATTTCTGAGCTGGAATTGAACCTGGCACTCTACCCACTAGGCTACGGTCGCCACAAATTACATTAAAAAAACCTTCTTAAAAAAACTCGTGCACAATTCGCCGATTTTTTTCGTTGTTATTGATGCAGACAAAAACTACATTTTCTTCTGTTACGTACGCTTCTATCTTTTACCCTTAAATGCATGAGGTCAGCCCATAGTACGGAGACTAAGTTACCCTAGTGAAAAATATCTTACTTAACACAAATCGGGCATTAATTTTCCTGTAAAATTAAGCATTTTCCGGGAAAAAAGGAAAAACTGCGATTTTGAATGTGTAACATATATGGTACACTATGCATTCTATATTAAAATACAATTTGATGTAATTATTTTTTTATTTATTAGAATTTTATGCAAAAATAAATGAAAGTTAATGAAAAATAAATGAAAATAACAATTTTGGCAGTTTTAAGTTAAATAAAATAATTATTATTTCTTACTATGATAGTCTATGAAACAATTGCGTTTTTCGTTCAAACAAAGATGAACATTACACTTTTTGCATTTAAAAACGGAACGTTTGTTTACTTGATTGCCTTCACCACCACATACATTTTTGCATCGAGCTCGTCCGTCAATAACTGGCAGGTGATCCATACCATCATACCGCAGATCATTATCTGGCTGATGATCGTGTTGAACTCGATGTACTGGCGAAGTCACATTTCTGTTGTTTCGCTTTTGTGTCATGTTTGTAAGCACATGAGCTACCTCCAGACGGAACGTCTTTTGGGTTAATCGGACTGAAGGGTTTGCTCTTTTAAAAAGTAGCCATGCCTTTACCATGCAAAGGTCGAGTAAGTGGTAGAATATTCTTATATACCATTTCTGGCTTTTTAATCCACTTTTTAAACGGCCCATAGAAGAATCCAGGAGGCCTACGCCACCCATATGAATATTGTATTCTTTGATGATTTGGGGGCAAGGAACTGTAATTTCTTCGTGGAGCTTTTTATTTCATCGTTTAACAGTAGGGACGTCTACACCAGCACCATGCTTAGCTAGTAATGGTTTCATTCCAACAAAAGTGGACACAAGGTTCACGACCTTTCTGTCTTTCCAAGATATTGATGTTAACTGCACACCTTGAATGTTTGCTATGAACTCTGCCGAAACGCCTCTACTCATTTTCATCATAGCCTTCGGGTCAGGAAGTTTACAATTCTTTATACGGTAACGATTTATGGTGCCAATGCTGTGAATACCTTGGGTCCGCAGGTAAATCAGTAAGGGTATGGACGTGTAATAATTATCCATATAGACGATGTAATTTTCATATCTGGGAACTTCACGGGTCATACGTACTACAATATTCGCAGAGGCCTTCAAATCAGGTTCTCCTGGCAATAAACGATGTTCTTCTCGAGTGTAAATTTCGAACTTGTACATGAAACCGGTTGAATCACAAAGGGCAAAGAATTTGAATCCCCATTTCTTTGGTTTATTTGGGAGATACTATTTCATGTAATGCCTAACTTTTGTGGAGCACATTTGTTCATCTATCGATAAACGTGGCAGCATGGGAATTGATTGAAAACAACTGTTGAGAGAGTTCAGCATTGGAGTTATTTTAAATAAACGATCAGGATTCTCGGCATCGTACTCATCGTTGTTGTTTATATGAAGGTACTACCTAATCTTCTCAAACCTATTGACCGTCATTACATTCCGTATTTCATCAACTCCATACTGCTTATTCCAATAATCTCTCACACAAGGGAGTTTGTGATAAGACATATAATATATAATACCAATGTATTTACCGAGCGCCATGGTATCAAGAAAGAAATTTTGATAATTTTTCTCTGCTTTTGCGTAACGATTGGTCTCGTCAACTATTTTCACCATTAGCTCTTCCGATAAAAAATATTTGAAACAACTGTAAGGAGTTGAGAAATCGTCTGCTGACTCTTATACCAACTTAGAGCTTCCGCGGAAAGAAATTTGCTCTTCGTACAACTGTAGGTTTCCTTTTCTCCAACGAACTGTCTCAAAATCATTGGAAGCTATGTCAACAACAACGTCCTTATACTTACAGCATACTTCGCGCACATGGCGCAACTTGTCATTCGGATCGCTGAAAGTATTTTCAGTGCCAGCACTATCATTTAGATCATCTACAGGTGGCACAGTGGTCAGATAATCCAACATTTTGTTTCTTTTTCGTGTTGGCGAAGGAGGCTCCTGTCTCACTATGGGCAAATCAACTTCCATTGACGTACCGATATTAGGAACAGCAATTCCAGAAGCTTCAAGAGTAGAGGCGTCCAGTTCATCATTGTTGATCAATACGCCCGAAAATGCCCCTTCATCCAATATGGCGTAATTGGTTTCGCCTCGATTTCTTACGCATGTTGGTATTACATCACTAAGTTCACCTGCATCTACCAAATCATTTTCATCATTCGAAAAATCACCATTGCTAGGTATGACCACGTTTTCATCATCGTCATCATCATATAGCATATTCTCCACCTCATCAGCGTTGTACCATTTTCCTTCAATAATAACGCCTTCCATGTCTAAATAAATAGTGAAAAAATTATAAAATGCGTAGATGCGTGGAGTACCATTTATGGTACATAAGAAAATGGAAAAAAAAAACTATTCTAAAAGAAAAAATTTTATCAAGATTCATTATATTTCGCTAAAAAAAAGGCAAATGTACTCACCAATACTTATTTCCACACAAATAATAAATATTATCAATTTTTTTCACTTGTAAAACTCACTTATAAAATATTCTGCAAAAAGCACATAAGACGATGAAGCAGCTTACTATCGACTTGAACAACGCACATTAGGGTGGGTTGATATGTGTGGATGAAAAAAAAAATGAAAAATCGTATAGCAAAAATGTAATCTACATAAAATTCTAAGAAAATTCTCCGAAGAAACCATAGGTCTAAAATCAAACCCTAATCCGCGCCTCTCGACTTGAAAGTTTTTTCCCTCTTTTGCTAAAAAATTTTTTTTTAAATATATTATGTTTTATTATATTATAGTTTATGTAATACAGGTTTTGTTTTGAGGCTAATCAAAATATTCAATTATCAAAAAAGCAGTTGAACCCCAATTTGCATCTCCTCTTATTTGCGTTCTATATGAAAAATAGTTAGAACACGTTTTAACTTTACTGCGTTTTGCAAAAAACAAAGAATTATTAAAAAAATATTTTTTTTGTATTAAAATATGAAAAACATACTTCTTAAAACAGGAAAAAAACATGACCTCTAATCCAATTTATTTGATCTGACCAAAAAGTAAAGTTTTCTTTGTATTCTATAACTGCTTCTTTGTATGTATTAAAGACCTTATTTCTTATAATGACACAAAATTTGTTTATGGTAAAAAAATTACTGAAAAATTACTGAAATATTGTTTAAGTGAAAACACTTATTTTGTTTGTTTTTATTTGCATTATAAAATAAGAATTGTTTATTTTTGTTCCTTATAAAAATATTAAATATAAAATTATATACAAACTTTTTTACTTGGGTGAATGTTTTTTTAATGCAAAAAAATTTTGAGTTTAGAAAAGTGGGCAATTAAATTTTCAAGTCGAGAGGCGCGGCTTAGGATTTTATTTTAGATACATTGTTTCTTCGGAAAATTTTCTTAGAATTTTATGTAGTTTACGTTTTTGCTATAAGATTTACAAATACAAAAATCAACCCGCCCTAATGCACATGCTAGCTGAAACGGTTTTTATATGAACGGTACTTTTGTTTGTTTTGATTTAAACCTTAGGTTACCATGCTTAAGTTTGACTGACAATATTTAGGCGTGATAAAAGCCATGTACCATATATGGTACAGTATGCATTTAAGGGTTAACACTTAAAATAGTGCTACTGAAAAGTTTGAATGTTTCTTCGCTTTCCTTAATTTTTAGCAACTTGAAAGGCGTACGGCCGCGCCATTGTAGAAATTCCCATATTCCTAAATTATAACCTAATGAATTGTAATAAAATCTTAATATATTAATTTTTCTAATATATACTTTGATGAGTTTCTTAGACCTTTTTGTTTATCTCTATACTCACCATACTCGAGATCCTTTTTTTTAAATAAATGTTATTTAACAACAGTTAAAACAGTTAAATATTTCCCTGATAATGATAAGCGATGCTGAGCTAAATATATAAAAATAAATAATATATATTACAAAAACAAAAAGGAACTTGATTATGTCACTTTTGATATCATCTAAAATTTTTAATTAGCAGTGGCCTGTATGAAAACCAGTAATCAAGTTTAAGTAATCATAAAAGTTTAGTCATAATAAATACCGCATTTTCAAATCAATATCAAATAAATATCAAATAAATTTAGCAACTTTAATTTTTAACTAATTTATTACAATCTATTCTGATTTGAAATACCCGTAACTTCAAGCTTTCCAGCTGTACTGTACGTGTTGAACTACCTTACCGACGATAATTCCAACGAATGAAATGTAATGCACTCGTTACTTTTGACAGCTTTTTTAAAAAAAATAGGTAATAAAACATCTGTTCGTAGTTTTTATTTGTTTATTTTTGTTCATCTCTGTGTAACAAATTTTTTGTGTCTAATGAAAGTACTAAATAAATAAATAAAGAAAGAAATACAACTTAAATACGAGTTAATTTAGAAAAGTTGTGAAATAGCAAAAAAATCTGCCAAAAATAAAAATATTGGGTGAAGCAGTAACTGAAAATCAAGCCGATTTCTGTCAATGTCATCTAGTTTGACAAGGAAGCAGTCCGTCGAACAAAGAACTAAGAACCGCCACACTTGCAATTTGCAAATCATTGCACACAAAGGAGCAACACAAAAAGTGGTGGCATTTATTGTTTGGCGGCGGCGAGTTTGGTGAAGCAGCTGTCTCAAAATGTCGCAAATTGACAACATCATCATTCAGGTGCGCGCTCGGCTACAGGCGCAAAGCATTAAGCTATGGCTGGAGCCGTACTACTTTGCTGGAATTGGCAGCATAGAGTCGGAAATTGATGTAGGTGGAATTCGATGGTGCTGCTCTTAGAATTAATGTTCCATTTCAGAGGCTTGCAGAAGACTTCAGTCACAGTCTAGGCATAACGGTTTCGCGTTGTAAGCTAGCGTTGACGGAGCTGCAAGATGGCGCATTGCACAAGCTAGAGGCACGCAAGGAATACGAAAGAACTGGTACGTAGGCGTTTCCTATAGCTTTAGCAAAATTGACTTTTTTTTACTTTCCTAGGTCGCGCCACCTTCAGCGTGCGTCGCATCAACAACGAGGAAGGCACACAAAATATTTTAGAGGTTAAGTGTTCATTGAGCGCCCTGGGCGAACATTTACAGCGCATCATTGCTGATAAATTGGAGCTGCACGATGCCAATCAGGTAAAGTGCATTGCAGCTGGCAAAATTGTGGATCCCAAGAAAACACTGGAGTCACAGGGTGAGAATTCAGCAAAATATCTTGTTGAAAAACTAGAAAACAAAATGTTTGCAGGTCTAAAAAATAACCAGCAGCTGATGGTGATCATCAGTCAGCTGGATAGCGACGCCGGCACAAAGGAGGCCATGTACGATCGTATACGCAAGATCAAGATGGATGTCGAAGCCATTGTGGACTCTAATCGGCAGTTGTTCGAGGTTATTTTCACTCTGCACTTCCTTTAATTAATCTTTGCTCCTTTCTTCGATTTCTTCCATCCCATCCAACAGATGGAAGATCAAGATGGCAATCCTGTCTTCCTACCACCAGAAGAAAATCGTGCTCTGCTCATGGCCATGAGTTATTGTGAGAAAGCACGCGCTGCTATGAAGCGTCAGCACTATGATGAAGCCTTGATTTTGCTACTAGAGGCCGATGAAAAGTTCACTACCTGCAACTCCAAATTTCTGGAAACAGTAGACAACTATGCTCTGGTCAATTTGGACATTGTCTGGTGCTATTTATGCTTAAAGGTACTGCTTCTGCCTTTGCTTATTTATATAATCAGAATCATTAGCTTTCTTCTGCCATCAGAATGTTACCCAACTGCCCGATGCACAACGCCGTCTGGAGATTTGCGAGAAGAATTTTAATCATAGCTATGGCGAAAATATGAATCGTCTCATTGCTCTTAAGGGCAATGCTTGTCCTGAGCGTGCACTTATCATGCGTTTGCATTTGTTGCAAGGCGTTGTGCTCTTCCATCAGAATCGTCGCGATGAGGCCTACGAGAAGCTTCAATTGGCCACAGCTGAGCTGAACGAGCTTAAGGTAGATGATACTTCTGTCGAAACACTGGTCGAAATGGGCTATGAACCGTTTGAAGTACGCTTGAGTCTACGCGCAGCTGCTGGCAACATAGAGCAAGCCATAAATTTTATACATGAGCGCAGAGAGAAGCTGAAGGAGGCACGCCTGCGTTCAGAGAAGGAACGCAATATCAATAAGAATCTCATGCAGAACGATGGTAAAGATAAAGATTGGGTAAATCCACGCAGCGTCGCTACGCTTATGGATATGGGCTATGCACGTGACTTGGCTGTGGAGGCGCTCAAGAGTGCCAAAAACAGTTTGACAGTAGCGGTAAGTGAGATCAACCAACACTTGTTTTTTTTTTGTGCATTTAATTAGTCCTCACCTTGATTGGTCATAAAAAAACTATGTGCAATGTGCAACTAAAAAGTCTCAGAAAATATCAATAGCAATTCTAATTCTAAAATTCCATTTAAAATTCAGAATAGATCAATTGAAATTCGTAAACGATCAATTGATACTCAGAAAAAATCAATTGATATTAAAAAAAATCAAATGAAATTAAGCAAAGATCAATTAAAATTTCGAATAGATAATTGATAATCAAAAAAGATCTTAATGAATTTATTTGTTATTTAATGTTTTTATTTTGCAATATGAATAAATGCATTTATGAGCGTTTATTTATTAAAAGAATTACATGAAAATTCATTTAATTCATTTGTTGTTTTTATTTTTTTTAGACTTATTTAAAATTTTTTTTATATGATATAAAACTAGCAAATAAGTGCTGCTTCGCCTGCGATAAAATTATTAAATACCATTTCAGATTTTAAATCCTAAATTAATTTTTTTTGTTGACTTCGATTTAAATAAAAAATTTATTTAAAGACGGCAATATATATACAAAAAAAAAGAACTTTTTTACTACAGTAAAAAAAAAAATTCGTATGCAAGTCTTATGGAAAAGTGAAAATTATATTATAGAATGATATGGTTAGGTAGTTACAGTACATTTAAATCTAAAATAAAAACTGGATTGTTGTGTTTAAAAATGAAAAGTTGGCAACCCATGAAAAAATTGTATGTGCATGGAAAATCTTATAGAAATCATAGTATAATTATTACAAAGTAATAGCGACCATAACAGATTTAACCAAGCAGCATGATTCAATTATTATAAGTTGTCCATTCGTTTGACAACACCCGTAAATATGAATACAAAATTATATTCTCTCTCAAATATAACTGACAACCAGGGTTTTGTGGTCTTCTATGAAAAAAGTTATGTTTCAGTGTTTTGTTGCGTATTTTTTTTTTAAAGTAGTTATTTTTTATTTTGCTGTTAGCAGGAAAAAAAAAAGAAATAGTGTGCATTGCGTTTATAATAATTATTGCTTTTTTTATTTATTGGCAAAACAGTTTATTTTGGTGATGAAATTCGAAAATATAATGTGCCAGTGGATCCAGTAAGCCGTCAGCGGTGGGAATACATTTTCACAACAAAATATTGAAATTAGCTTTTTAAAAACTCACTTAAATTTTCTATCAAAACAAACATGCAGTACAGAACGTAGTGGAAAAAGCAGCAGTGAAATGTATCCTTGGGTATTTAGTACTGGGAAAAAGTATGATATTCCTGCATCTGATTACTTTGATGCATTACAAAATTACTCTTTTGCTCTCCTCTTCAATTTCACGGGTGTATATCTTCATTCTTGTGAGTAAACGTCAAATGAATGGACAACCTATAGTAATTAAATCATGACCAAGCAGCCGCTGGAACGTAAGCTACGGATGACGAAAGTCAAACAAAAGAAAATCATAACGAGAGCGTGCTATGGTTGCTATAGCAGCTGATGTAAAATAGAAATATCAATTAAAACTCTTTAACAAAAAAAAAACCAACTTCAAACCCACTACAAAGTAAAAAATAATTTTAAATTACTTTTCACATTAATTCTTTTTCAAATTTGATAATTTATTTATATATATTATTAAATTGGGAATCTTATTATTATAATTTTTTTCTATTTTGTATTGTTAACATAAATATATTAATTTCTCCATGAATAAAAAAATTTTTTATTTTATAAAAGTCTGATTATAGTCGACTTTAAAGGTTTTTTATTCATGGAGAAATTCATATATGGGCATTTCCAAACTGGCGTTACAGACGATTTGTACGAATAAGTATAAAAAATAGAATGCAAAAGTCTCATTTTAAAAAAGTTTTTTATATTTGCGTAGTAATTAAGTAGCACTATATTAAGTAAAAACAATGACAACACTTAACCCTAAGTATCTGAAGATATAAGCAAAAATATGTGCTGGCGTTACATTACAAAAAACGGAAGTGATTTGTGACTTGAATTAAAAAATTAGAAAAACTCTGATTTGGGCAAAACTTTTTGTATAAACCTTTCTTTTTTAAAGATTTTGAAATAACATAAGTTTATTTTCCAAGTGATTAAATTTAAAAATCTTTTCTTGTTTTTTTATTAGGATTTTTGATCTGGCGTTACGTTACTAAAATTTCTATTGCAAGTGAATTGGGTAATTAAGTAGTTAGGTAGTTGAGTAATTATGTAATTTAGTAATTAAAAAACAAATTTAATATATTGTCCTTTCCTTGTCTCAACCTTTTTTTCATTATCACTAGAAAATGCCTTCCATTTATACTAAAACAAAAAAGCTTACGAAACATTTACGAAAAAGAAAAACTACATTTGTGAAACAGTGCAGATGATTTGATCATCATGGATTCTGTTATGTAAAATTTATGTAGAAACTGCTGAAACTAATAAAATTAAAATTTTTCTCTTAAATGATATAATAAAATAATGAGTTTTTAATAAGATTTAATTTTTTGGTCACGGTTGGCTTTTTTCTGGAAATGCCCATATGTATGATAATAATACAAAATAGAAAAAATTGTCATAATAAGATTTCCAATTTAATAATGTTTTTTGATGTGAGAATTAATGTGAGAAGTAACTTAAAATTGTGTCATTCTGGATCCTAAGCTAAGCTGGAAAACTAACATCGAACAAAGGGTCAAAAAGGCCTGTATAGCCTTCTACGCCTGCAAAAAAACCTTTGGTAGAAAATGGGGTCTTCAACCAAAAATGCTCTTATGGCTATACACAGCAGTAGTGCGACCCATCTTGGCGTATGGTGCACTAGTATGGTGGCCTGCACTGAATAAAGTATACAACACAACAAAACTAGCTCGGATCCAGCGATCCGCATGCATAGGTATCACAGGGGGTATTCGCTCATGCCCCACTGATGCACTTAATGTCCTGACACATTTACTCCCCATATATTTACACATTAAGCTTACTGCAACAAACAGTGCAGTCAGACTCAGAGAGTCGTACAACTGGCGAAATAGACAATATGGACACAGCAACATTCTTAATCCGCTACCTCGGGAACTGATTCCTGGAAAAACGGACTACGACACTCCCAAACTCGACTTCACGAAATCCTTTACAACCAAGTTTCCCACCAGGGTGGAATGGCGCAATGGGGGAATTGATCTAGCCTTCGATGTGTCCTTTTACACGGATGGCTCCAAGATGGAGTGCGGAGTGGGAGCGGGCATATACTCTGAGAAACTGGGGGTGGCGGACTCTTTTCGTCTACCAAACTCAGCCAGCGTCTTTCAGGCCGAGCTTTTTGCGATAAGAGAAGCTTGTCGCACCTTAAGGAGAGCTAACACCAACCACCTTAACGCAGCTATTCTGACGGATAGCCAAGCTGCCGTTAAATCTTTAGCTGCGATCAGTACCAACTCCAAACTGGTAAGGCAGTGTAAGGATGAACTGGACCGGCTAAGTCACCAACTTAGCATTACCATAATCTGGGTTCCCGGCCATAGGAACATTTATGGTAATGAAAAGGCGGATGAATTGGCCAGGCGGGGTTCTTCCCTTGACGTTTCCAGAGCGGAACCAGTCGAAGCTCCACTGAGCACAGTCAAGGGAGGAATTCGTTCTTACTACTTAACCTTAGCCGGTCGTAGATGGAGAGAACTACCAACCTGCAGCACATCAAGAAAAATATGGCCCCTTTACAACATAGACGACATAGCCAGATTAACGGCTATTATTACGGGTCACTGGTGCATCGGAGTTCATGCCGAGAGAATCGGACTACCTTTCAACACCCACTGTCGCAGCTGCGATGACCCAAATGAAAAAGAAACGCTAACACACTTTCTGTGCACCTGCCCGGCCCTGGCCAGATCCAGACTAACAACGCTTGGCAGGCCCTTCCTCAGCAACCTAGAGGAACTCTCAACAACAAAAATCAACAATCTCCTAACGTTCATCAATCGCACCGGATGGTTATAACCTAGCAGTGCGCTGCCCAGTCAACCAACAGAAACACGAGGTTATGGTATCAAAACGGCTCACTAGAGCTACTTGGATCCTACTTGCATGTAGAATCACCATCTAAACCAACCAACCAACCAACTTAAAATTATTTTTTACTTTGTAGTGGTTTTGAAGTTGGTCTTTTTTAGTTAAAAAGTTTTTATTTCTTCCTTTTTAGACATTATAATAACAATTTTGCCCATTCTTGTAACGAATTTTGGTACCCTAGTGTCAACATTAACTGAGAAACAGTATTTTTCTTATATTGTCACGCCCTTTTGTCCAACGACGGTTGCTTTCTTGACCGCACATTTTCATAATTATGCCTACCCCTGTAACTAATTTCAGTATCCTAGTGTCAATATTATTCGAGTTACGGCGTTTTTTAATATTGCCACGCCTTTGTCGAATTTCTTGACCTTAATTTGTAATAATTGTACCAACCCCGTACCAATTTCCAGTACCCTAGTGTCAATATTAACTGAGATACAGTATTTTTCTTATTTTGCCACGCCCTTTTGTCCAACAACGCCCACTTTTTTCAGCGTAAATTTTTATAAAAACGTCTACGTCTGTACCTCATTTCAGTACCCTATTGTCAATATTATTCGAGTTACAGCGTTTTTCTAATATTGCCACTCCCTTTATCGAGTAAATCCCACTTTTTTAAACATAATTTTTAATAATTGTGCCTACCCTTGTACTAAATTTCAGTTCTCTAGTAATATGATTCGATATACAGATTTTTTTCTTATATTGCCACGCCCCTGTGTCGAATATCGCCCACTTTTTTGAACGGGCACCTCCACGTCTAATGTTTCTATCTGTTGACAAAAAATTGCGGCAATCGGGCAAGTACATTGGGAGTTATCGATGTACATACATTTGAACAAAAAAATAACCAACTTGAGAACCTCCTCCTTTTTGAAGTCGGTTAAATACACAATCTTAAGTTTTTACCCATATTTTTTTTTTAAACAACAATATTGAAAAGAAAAACTTTGCTTAATGCTTTATTATGAACACAATTTTGAAAAAATTTAAAAAAACGTTCGTTTTATGTTTTCTTTTGTTTGACGTTCGTCATCCGCAGCTCAAGAGAAAATAGGTTATGTGCGCGGCTGATAAATTTTTGTATCATGGTAGCGACAATTTTTGCTGCGGTCAACGTATGTCAAACAAAAGAAAATCAAAACGAGAGCGTGCTATGGTTGCTATGGCAGCTGATGCAAAATGGAAATATCAAAAATGTTTTGTGTCACACAAAGAAAATAAATAATAAAAATTTCATGTAATTTAGAAAACAAACTGTTATTGGAAGCTCGTTTTAAGTTTTCTTTTGTTTGACGTTCGTTGACCGCAACTCGAGAAAATAGGTAGTCGTCAAGGCTACCTATTAAATAATTTAACCATGATCGGAATAAAATTCGATTTTTATATTAACGCAGTAGCTAGCAAAACAAAAAAATTACATAAGCATAAACTAAAGTAAGCAAAAAAAAAAAAAAAGACGAGCAACATCAAGAAAAGTATGAAAAGGGAGAAAAACTGAAAAATTTACACTGAAATCTCATCGCCTCTGTGGTGCAGTGCGCTTAAATGCGCTGGCACGGTGATCCACGCCCGGGTTCGATTCCCGGTGGTGGGGTTACAAAGACTTCTGATGAAGCCTATAGCAGGGCCGAAATAGCAATAAAATCAGCTAGTGATGTTTTCCTTTTCATATTGAAAAATGTTGTTGTTGTTGTTGTTGTTGTTGTTGTTGTTGTTTCTTTGGAAAAAATTCGTAAGAGCAATTAATTCTTCTAACCTGATCTAAAAGCTCAATAAACAATTTTAAACCATCAAACAACTAGTATTTGTATTTAAAATCAAACATTTAGAATTTGCATTTAAATCATAGAAAATTCAGAAAAAATTGTTTTATTAATTTTATTACTTGATTTTTAAGGTTCTTTATACCCATAGTAAAATTATTTATCAGGTAGCTTTGACAAATACTTATTTTCTCACGAGCTGCACATTTCACATTTTTTCACTTTTTTGTCTATATCTCCAAAACTTGACCTGAAACGGACATGCATCTTCTTCGGTCCAAAAGTTGACCCTTATTTTTAAAACTATATTATTTTAAATTTAATACGTGTTTCGTTTAAAGTACTTTAAACTGGAAAATTGCTCTAGCTAATTTTTGTAAGTGTTTTTGTAAAAGTGGCGGTATTTTTACATTCAAAAAGGTGGCAGCATTTGTACAGCACGCCATGGCAAAACTAGACAAGGTAGTGTTAGGGCTGAATGTGTTCTCTGTCTTAGTGACCATAACTGTCAAACTCAGCCATTTTTG
The DNA here is from genome assembly GCA_963920525.1 of Dichetophora obliterata. Classification (NCBI taxonomy): domain Eukaryota; kingdom Metazoa; phylum Arthropoda; class Insecta; order Diptera; family Sciomyzidae; genus Dichetophora; species Dichetophora obliterata. The sequence goes on from OY986439.1 coordinate 55,517,458, forward strand.
TATTTTTGCCTATTCTTGCTTTCTCATTGCATTCTCATTGGCCGCATTCAGCGCAGACAACTGTTGTGAACTGTAATAGTAGCGCTACTTTAGTGCGCGATGTTTTTCTCTGAATGTGTTGCTTCTCTACACGTCAGAAGTTAGTTTCAATTTAATTTTTATGTAACTTTAATTCAATTGCAAAGGTTTCTCACTTAAATTTGCTGCGTTCTTTCTGTGTTTATTAACTTAAAGCGTCAGTAGCAGCATCTGACAGTTAGCCAAACAGTTGTGTTCATGTAGCATAGAATTTGTTCGCTCGATTAAAAGGCGTTCGCTACTTTATCAGTTTTAGTTAACGCTACCAAATTTGTACCATTCAGCGAATTTTTACACAACAGTTGGCAACTGTTGTCTGCGCTGAATGCGGCCATTGGTTGCAGATTTTGTATGATCTGTCAACTTCGTTTTGACAGTTTCGGTCACCGGCTCTCCGCCCTAACACTACCTTGTCTAGTTTTGTCATGCCGCACACAATACATTTTGCTGTTTCTTTTTTGCGGACCTTGTTGGCTTCTTTTTGCTCAAAAAGAGCTTGAAAAGAGAGCTTTGTCTCCCATGGAAAAATAAATAACCATGGTAAAACTAGACAAGGTAGTGTTAGGGCGAAGAGCCGGAGACCGAAATTGTTAAAACGAAGTTGGCAACTCATACAAAATCTGCAACCAGTGAGAATGCAATGAGAAAGCAAGAATTAGCAAAAATAGCAAAATCCCTGAGTTTGACAGTTATGGTCACTAAGAAAGAGAGCACAATCAGCCTTAGCACTACCTTGTATAGTTCTACTATGGCTCAAATAGAGCTTAAAAAGAGAAAAAATTTGTTCTCACCGAGAATTAGAATAAATAAATTGTATAGTTATGCTCTTATAATTTAAGCAATTATTTAAATAAAAATTAGCACATTTATATAGCTTGACTTTCAAATGGATAGAGGCCTTTTTCATTAGGCAATAATTGCCTTCGCCGCTAGCAGTTCGTCGATTATCCGTAAGAATGATGAGGTGGATGAAAGTCCCCTTTCAACCCGAATGCTTGCGAATAATCGACGAACTGCTTGCGGCGAAGGCAATTATTGCTTAATGAAAAATACCACATACCAATAGTAAAAGCTATCCAATAGAAAAAGAATTATTGAAATGGTGCCTGCCGTTCTCAAGCTCTGAGCTGACGAATATACGTGAGTCTCCTTTTATATAATAGTATAGATTCATTATAACATTAAAGTGACTGTGGATCAAGTAGTCGATAGATATGGCAAAACACGAAAGCACAGATTAGATTTTTCTAACAGGGTTGATCAAACATTTCGATGAAAATGTTGATAAAAATTCATACAGTAAACGTGGTTATTCCTTCTCAATTTTATTTCAAAATTTTATCCGACAACCAAAACTCGTCGTAACAAACTACTTCAAAAATCTACGAATGGTGCTACGATTGATCTCAGTGATGCCTTTTCGTAGTTTCTACGATGATCGTACTTCGACGGACTCAGTGATAGTGCTGATTGTATGCTTTTTAAAATACTTGGCTAATATCACTTTTATACAACAATAAATATAATAAGGTGCAATATTTTATTTAAAATTTTTTTGGCTTAGGCCCTTATTATGAGCTGCGTTCGATCTTCGACTTTAGTCGAATGGCCTGATCGAACGAATTTGCATTTGGTATTATAACGTGCTTTCGACAAAGAGTAGCGTTATTGTGAATTTCGTTCATATTGTTTGTTCACGGTAGTATATTTCTATCAGGTGATCATTGTATTATTTCAGCTAAATACGATTGGTTTGAAAGTTGATTGCAAAAAATAAGACAAAAAAGTTATGACTATGACGAAAATAATTTCCATAAGATTCGACGCTTCGTCAGAAGATTATGAAAGCTTGACGGAACTGGCTAAAAGTAGAAAACTGTTGAGCAATGCTTTTTTTAGCTTATCTTAAGCCACTTTGCTGTTGTTCTAACTGGTGGTCCTAAGCAATTCAATTCTGGCGTGAGTTCTTCCCATTACTTTTTCGCCTGAACTTTGGAACAAATATCCTTTGCAGTCAAAGTTTGCCTCCATCAATGAGATCAGTTTTTTAACTGCGATTTGTTGCTTAGATCTGCATAAAAGTTACAAAAACAGTTCAATATTAGTTTTTAGTCTTTAAGAAGGAAAATACAATCACAAAATACTTAAATTTTTAACAATTTTTGCTCAGCACGCATTGCATCGAAAGCAAAATCCTATTCGACTGAAATTTCGATGAGGAACGAACATTTCGGCAGGGTTGCACAGCTCATAATAAGAATTTAACTTTCGATACTCGTTGTTCGATAACCAGCGAAGATCCAACGTCGAAAGCAACTCATAATAAGGGCCTTAGTCTCATTTTTAAAATGCATAAAAGAAATAACGCCCAAAAAAGTTTTCATGCAAATTTCGAGCGTTATTTCACTATGAAATGAGACTAAAAAAATTTAGAATGACTTCTTGAATATTTAGGAGTGTTATTTGTCATTTTTGATTAGGGCATTATTGTATTTTATTTGAGCTTTATTTGATTTTTTTCTCTAAAAAAATGTTGGCTTTATTTTATTCATATTTTGGGCGTTACTGAGCGACTAAAAGAATATTAAATAAGGCAAAAGAACTAGGAATAAATAAATATCTAAACTATGAGTCGTATTTCATTATGAAATAACGCCAAAAATTGCGTGGTAAACTTTTAGGCATTATTTGATTTTTTACTTTGAGCGTTATTTCACTGGGCGTTATTTTACTGGGCGTTATTTCAATAAACCGTTTGCAGCACATATTTTTTTAGTTAATCCAAAATTGCATAGCTAACTTTCAGCAAATAATTTTTAAATTTAAAAAATATGATCTCTTCTCTCCTTCCAGCTTGATTATCTGCAGACACGCGCTACTGAGTTGCGTCAAAATATGACCGCCAGCAAAACTGCGGATGAAAATATGTTGAAACAGGTGCCTGCGAGCGATAGCTCTTCACATCCCAGCTTCCACCACTAATTCCAATCTCTTCTTCACTTCCAGCTCAAAGAACTTGGTTTCAGTGAGGAGATGGGCCGCGCTGCTCTTGAAACCACTCAAAATAATATAGAAAAAGCTTTAGATTTTTTGGTAAAAACCTTCGGCAGTGTAGATGAACTGCGTCGCAGCATGGCACGCATGGCTGCGAGTGCTAATGCTGCCCGTGAAAGGGCATATGAACAAGCTGCCTCCACCTCAGCTGCTGCCACCTCACTTTACAGCAGAGCCATGGAGATGGCACAGCTTGAAATTGAGTCTTTGAAGGCCTACAAACGTTTTAACGAGGATCTAACGGATAATGAAAGCGATTATCTAGACTTGCCTCTGCTGCAAGAGGAGCAGATACTGGCCGAATATAAACGGCTGCTGGAGCAATGAGTTTGACCCTATGCAATGAACACCCAAATTGAACCCGATAAATGTGTTAAATTGTTTGCGTGCTCAAACATACGATTAAGACTTAATATTTTTGTTGTTTTTTTTTTTAAAAGATTTTTGTCATTTTTAGATTTGTATATTTTTGCACCAAAATTTTAAATATATATTATATTGAATATCAAACTGAATATTAAAGAGATTAAGTTGAATTAGTTTTCAGTCAAACGAAATAAGCATCAGACATATTCTCATAAAAGCTGTCAATGACGAGAGAAAAAAGTCCAGTTTATGTTGCATAAGAACTTATCTGAAAACAGAATAAATTAGATAAATTTTCGTATTAATAGCAAAAGCACAAAAGTACGCCATTCCAAGAAGAAAAAAAAGTTTTTAAACAAGAATTTACAGAAGCTTCCAATAATCGATGATGTAAGGAAAAAAAACATGTCTTCTGAAAACGCACAACAGTAAAAAAAAACCCAGCCAGATGCTAAGAACATCAAATTCAGTATTCAAACAATTTTCCCAAACAAGCAGAATCTAGTTTTCAAAAACGCCTCACACTTGAGCTCGATTATGAGATGCATTCTACATAATACTGTTACTTTTCAAATTGCCTTGCGTTGCAATAAATTAAAAAAATAAATAAATACTAGCACTTTTATTCATTAGCTTGTTAAAGTTGCTGTCAATCTGTACAGCCTTTTTTATAAGCCAAACCGGTCTGCGATTGCTACTTTTTACAAAATGCATTGCCTGTTTTTCGCCTGTCTTGACTTTAAAGCCGGTCGATGTTTTTTTGTTGTTTCTTTTGATTCCGCATTCAATGCATTTGCTTTGCCTACCGATGCGAATGCAGATATTCTTATCAGCATGTTGCTGTATTTTGTAGCAACATTTTAGTTATGCACCAATTTTTATGTAGTGTTATGTTTTTATTTTAATTTGTGGTGTCTGCAGCTTTGTCAGAGGCCTAACTAGTAATTTTGCCATTCCTGTTTTGCAAACACATAAATAAATATAAAACATTTTATATCTTTACTTTGTTAATTTTATTTATTATATTATTATATCAAAACCTATTTAACCTCATAATTGGTGCTCTTTTATAAATACAGTGAATTTCTGATAATAGGAACTAATTGAAACCAAGGGTGTCGACTATAGTAGCTCCAAACAATTTTCTTAAGTTAAGTTTTGCCAACCCTGTAAATTTGTTACATGTAGCCAAAGAAAAAAGCATTGTACAATTCCAGTAAGATAGCTTGTGCTCAACGGGATGTTGTTTTTGAAATTTTTTGGAAAAATAATTGATCTGCATTTTTTATTGCAGGTCTGTTTCGTGTGTTTAATTAAACGAATCTTCTTTAAAATTCAATTTTTAAAGAGTTTTGTAGACAAACGTAAGAAGTTTTCTTACTGATTTACCATACCGTAAGTGAATTAGTTTATTAATGCACGTCAAAATTCAGTCACCTGTAGGCTAATTGTATGGTCTAGACATCTGTTTTTTCTGAACCAAAACCTATTGCACTATGTTAGTTATAAATTATAAATGAATTGTTGAACTACTTTTGCTACTTATCTTTTTGTTACTGTAATTTTCCAACAGAGACTTATTTTAACTGTCAAACGATGGAAGTGAAATATGAAAAAAGAGCATGTTTTAATCAACGCCCAACTGAGAATCAAGCATTCCGGAAATAAAATCAAAATATTTTTAACTTTAATCAATTTTTCTAAATGGTGCCGTACGGCAGAGTTGTAAAAGAATGCATTCAATTTGATTTTATTTACAAAAAAGTGAATTAGTGAATAACGAAATAAGAATGCATTCAATGAATGCAAAATTGATTTATAAATAAAATTTTTAATTCACGTTCATTTTTATAAAAATGATAATTATTCATTTCAATTATTCATTTTCGTTCTTTAGAATAATGAATCAATTTTTTTATTAATTTGATTGCTATTCACAAAGAATTTCAGAATTTTCAATTATTCTTTTTTTTTATTCATAATTAATTTTTTACTCGTTATTCATTTTTTATTCATTATTAATTTTTTATTCATTATTAATTTTTTATTCATTATTAAATTTTTTCATTATTCATTTTGTATTCATTATTAATTTTTTCTTCATTTGTTATTCATTTTTATTCATTGTTCATTTTTATTTTGTTTATTTATTATTCATTTTTTATTCATTTTTAATTTTTTATTCATTATTCATTTTTTATTCATTATTCATTTATTATTCATTATTCATTTTTTATGCATGATGATTTTTTATTCATTATTCATTTGTTATTCATTATTAATTTTTTATTCATTATTGATTTTTTATTCATTATTCATTTTTTGTTCATTATTAATTTTCTATTTATTCTTAATTTCTTATTCGTTATTTATTATTAATTTGTTACTCATTATTAATTTTTTATTCATTATTAATTTTTTATTCATTATTAATTTTTATTCATTATTAATTATTCATTTGTTTTTCATTATTAATTTTTTATTCATTATTAATTTTATATTCATTATGCATTTTTTATTCATTATTAATTTTTTATTCATTATTCATTTGTTATTCAATATTATTTTATTATTAATTTTTTAATCATTATTAATTTTTTATTCATTATTAATTTTTTATTCATTATTAATTTTCTATTTATTATTAATTTTTTATTAGTTATTAAATATTCATTTGTTACTCATTATCAATTTTTTATTCATTATTAATTTTTTATTCATTATTAATTTTTTATTCATTTTTTATTCATTATTAAATTTTTATTCATTATTTTTTTATTCATTGTTAATTTTTATTTATTATTAATTTTTCATTCATTATATTTTTTTTTTGCTTTATTAACTTTTTATTCATTATTATTTTTTTCATTTTAAATTTTTTCATTATTAATTTTTTATTCATTATTAATTATTTATTCATTATTAATAATTTATCCATTATGCAGTGGTTATTAATTTATTTGTTCACTTTTTATTTGTTTTTTATTCCTTCGCTTTTCATTATTCATTTTTTATTCATTATTAATTCTTTATTCATTATTAATTTTTTTATTCATATTTAATTCTATTCATATTCACTATTCATTATTAATTTTTTTATTCATTATTCATTTGTTATTTATTATTCATTTTTTATCCATTATTCATTTTTTATTCATTATTAATTTTCTATTCATTATACATTTATTATTCTATATTAATTTTTTATTCATTATTCATGTTTTATTCATTATTAATTTTTTATTCATTATTCATTTTTTAATCATTATTCATTTTAATTCATTTTTTATTCATTATTCATTTGTTGTTCATAATTAATTTTCTCTTATCGCTTATTAATTTGATATTCATTATTTATTTGTTATTTATTATTAATTTTTTATTCATGAGTTATTTGATATTCATTACTTAATTTTTATTAATTTTTAATTTTTTATTCAATATTCATTTTTAATTCATTATTAATTTTTTTATTCATTTGTTATTCATTATTAATTTTTTATTCATTATTAATGTTTTATTCATTATTCATTTTTATCCATTATTCATTTGTTATTTATTATATATTTTTTATTCATTATAGTCCTAAGCCATAAATAAAAAATTAATAACAAATTAATAATGAATAAAAAATGAATAATGGGTAAAAAATTAATAAAGACTAAAAATTTAATAACGAATAACAAGTTAATAATGAATAAAAAATTAATAATGAATAACAAATTTATAATGAATAAAAAATTAATAATGAATAAAAAATTAATATCAAATGAAAAATTAATATCAAATGAAAAATGAACAAAAAATGAATAATGAATAACGGATGAATAATATGTAACGAATGAATAATAAATAAAAAATTAATAAAAAATGAGTAACGAATAAAAAATTAATAATGAATAACAAGTGCGTAATGAATAAAAAATTAATAATGAATAAAAAGGGAATATTGAATAACAAATGAATAATGAATAAAAAATGAATAATGAATAAAAATTGAATAATGAATGAAAAATTAATAACGAATAAAAAAATTAATAATGAATGAAGAAAGAATAATTTTAAATTCTAAAATTCTGTGTGCATTGCATTCTGTGTGAATAATATTCAAATGAGTAAAAAATGACTCATTATTCTGAATAACGAAAATGAATAATTGAGATGACTAATGAATCAATTTTTTTAAAATAAATGTGAATTAAAAATTTTATTTATAATTAAATTTTGCATTCATTGAGTGCATTCTTGTGTCGTTATTCAGCTGTACTTTAAATTCTGAGTATGAATGCCGATTTTAAAGCTCTTTGAGCTAACAAGATTCCCATTGCAATTGATTACAATGTGTTCATCAACTCGAAAAAAAGTTATTTTAGGACGCATCTTAAAGGATTTAAACCGCATCTTTGGTAAGTTTTACTAAGTTATCACCACATGTTAATTGGTGGTAATCTAAAAATGCGAAAGATTCTGCGCACATGGTCATTCATGAAGTAATAAAAATATTGAGCAAATCTGGTATTCCAACCAGACAACTAAAACGCTTATACAATGGCTGGTTTTAAAGAAAAATTAAACAAAAGATTCGGAAGAACAGAAAAATAGGGTGCATTTATTTACAAAAAAGCAAAATTATCAACCCAATTTAAATGATTTTTCCCGGGGAATCGGAAAAGAGAGTTTTTCATTTTTAAGGTAAAGTTCAAAAACATTTTGGAAATTTTTAATACCAATTTGTTTATCAACCGTCAATAGTCATGAGTGTAAAAAAATTATGTGATATCTTTATCTGCTATCTTAAAAATGAAGACTCCTTTTTCCGATTCCCCGGGATAAATCTTTCAGAATTCAGCTGAATATTTTTGATATTGCTCATTCAAACTCCATAAATTCAATAAAAATTGCAGAAATCAGAGAGTTTCTCATTGATCAAAGAGGTGAGCGTAAGATAATAATGACATTTTACAATGACAATTGGCAAGAAGCTAGAGAAGACTAAAGAACGTACTCTAAAAAACGAGCTGAAGAATTAAGACAAAAGGCAGCTAGAAGTAATTCCTCAACTTTGGTAGCGTCAAGCCAAAATTAGCACTTCTAGTGCCGATTGCACTTTAAATTATAGGCAAGATGATGATGTAGTGTTGTGATTAGCCGTCGAACATCGGCCGAACATGGCTACATGGCCGTACAAAAGTCGAACGTGGCCTAAATATAATCCAACAAGCCCAACGGCCGAAAATTGCGTCGAACAACGGCCGTACAAGGCCTAAATTAAGTTGAATGACCGCTGTATGTCCCGTGTATAACACCAAATTTTCCAAAACTCTATTTAACGTATGCGCAGACACAAAAACAAGTCTACCTCGGCAATGCTGATATTGATAGTATCGCCACTAAGTGTGGTGCAAAAGCATTTTATTTGTGTGTTATACTGCTCGGCCGCTGTACGCCCGTTGTACAGCCGAAATTATTTAAAAGTGACCGCTGTACGACCCTTGTACGACCGAGCAAAAAATATTAAAAATAAGACATTGTTTGACCTACGTTAAAAAAGTTTTAATTTTTACTCGAGAAGCAAAGCGACTGATTATTCAGTTGTCTACTGCACTTGTTTGTTATCTCACTTCACTCCCAATCTCTCAACGTGCAAGAAAAAAGCAAGAACCGAGTTTACCTTATATAAAAGAAACATTTAACACAAATTACCCACTTGTAATACATTGGGACGGAAATTTACTGCTCGATGTAACAGGTAATAAGAGAGTAGAGTGTCTTTCTTGTCTCCGATAATATTGCAAAAAACTGTAAGGCGTACCCAAACTTACTGAATGTGGTTCTCGTTCGGTACTTGGTGAATTTGCTAAACTTTACGAGAAGGCTACTTTAGAAAAGTTTGTATCGTAAAGAATGCTGAAAACGCTCTCAGCTTGGACATCAAGGATTTTCGTGCAATTGCCTCCTGAGACTTGGGATGACAATGACAATTACCTTTGAGGGAAAAAAGTGTCATAAGCAATTTGTGTGTTGTTAATGATACTGCGGAGAGGGGTGTAAAGCTATTTGATGATTACAATAGGTTACTCACTGAGGATGAGGAATAAAAAAATCTTTATTCATGCCTTTGAACAGAACAAAAATATGGTTTCTACTGAAACGTCCAAAAAATAGCTGACGAACTTATTTTTAAGTTAAGTAAAGGGGTATTCCGTTGTGACTACTGGGACATTTGACTTCAGAATTTGAACAACTATGGGTTATAACGATGTCATCATAACTTATATAACAGTGAAATTTATTTTAAAACAAAGATAATTAACTACTGTGTAATATTCCTTCAAAATAAAAACCAGTTTCTATATTTTATGTTACTATTACTTGAATGAATTTGACTACTGGGACACTGAAAAATCCCATTCATATAACTTTAAATACTCAAAGAAGAATTTAAGCCAAATCATTTAAATATTAAAGTCAGTTTCTTCTGTTTTGTACAACATACAGTGTTGTGCGATGAAATCGAGCCACGCATTTGCTGATGATATTACTTGATTAAAATTGTTTTGTAACACCTTAGCATGCTGTGAATCAACTGTAGTTTAAAAACCAGTTCTCCAATGATTATTGTACAGTTGTTTGTGAGTACAATTGCGCGTTTATTTTTCTCAAATCTGTGAAACTGTGACATTGTTGGGTTAAAAGTGTGCGTTAAAATAGAGCAAACCAATATAATTATAAATTTTTTAATATATTTACTACAGAACGTGAGTAAGAGTTCTCAGTTTAATGATTTTAAAATAAATTTTAGTGTTTCAAACAATTAGGACTGAAAATGGGAAGAGCCAAGTCCTGAAAACCGAAAAATTATTACAACTTTGCGTAAACAAGGTAAAAGCCAAAAGGAAATAGCCAGTATAGTTGGCTGCTCAAAAAGAAATGGTTGCGAATGCATTAAAGTTTAAAAAAAAAAAACAGAAACCACAGGGAAAACACCCGAAATAAGTACCAGTTTCAAAGATAATCCTACGTTACGTATAAATAGATCCATTTGTGACCTCTTCCGTTCTCAAAAAACAATATTCCTTAGACGTGGACACTTCAATGATTCGAAAACTTTTAATTAAAAACGGATTGAAGGCAAAAGCTGCTCGGAAGGTACCATTCCTAGTACCAAGGACCAAGTTAACGTCCGCAAGCGATTACAATTCGCGAAGGATCATGCTGATTGGCCAACGAGCAAATGGTGAAACATTCTTTGGTCAGATGAAACAAAAGTTAATTTATTCAACTTAGAAAGAGGCAGACTTTATGTGAGAAGACATCCCCAATACCTAATTCCCCTTCAACACACTATAAAAACTAGATTAGATTAGATAAGATAAGATTTTATTATAAAAATTCAAAATATTATAAGAAATACACAATAAAAAATCTTAATATATTGACAATAACATTTTAAGTTGTGTGTCGTTTAAAGAAGTTTACTATCTAGAAAGCTAATATTATTTCATGTTAAATTAAAAAAACAAAAAACATTATATATATTATATAAATTCATTTAATAATAAATATCGATATTTGAGAGAGCTATTTAAAAACTCATAAAGCGCACTGTTATTACTTCCATTAAGCAAGACTTGGATTATGTATATAGCTAAGCCATGTTGCATTTATTGCGTTTTTTGCGGTCACTAGTTTACTATCAAAATGTTTGCGATACGACAAGTTGTAGGTCAAAAGAACACTAAGATATTTGTATGCGTTAACAATTTCAATTTGCTGGTCCCCAAACGACCAAGCAAGCGATTTACTGATTCTCGTACTTTCCCTAAAAATTAAAACTTTAGACTTAGAAAGATTTACTTTAAGCTGCCATAGCAGGCAATAGCTATGTAAGGAATCTATCATAGATTGCAATTCAACAGGAGAAGTGGACAAGAGAACAATATCATCAGCATACATAAGAACTTTTACTTTTGTGTTTGCCACTTCTATACCGCCAGGAAGTGATTCGTGCAAGTCGTTGAGATACAGTGAGAACAGTGTAGGACTTAATAAACAACCTTGTTTTACTCCTTGGTCTACTGAGAACGAATCTGATAATGATTCGCCAACCCAAACATGACTAGCAGTATTTTTATAAAGCAATTGTAGAATCTTTACAATTTTGCTTGCTTGTAGAATCTTTACAATAGCCTGTACTTGGAAAGCTTATAAAAAAGGGAATTTCTTGGTATAGTGTCGAATGCACATGAGAAATCAATAAAAAATGCGTACGTTTTCTTTTTTTGTTTAAAGTTTAAAAAATTATGCTTGACAAATTAAAAAGATAAAAACTATAATACAGTTAAACATGGCGGTGGGAGTATAATGGTTTGGAGGTGTTTCTCATATAATGGCACAGATCCTTTATTTCGCATCGAGGGAAAGATGGATGCTTTACAATACACCAGGATTTTATGTGAAACCTTGTTGCCGTATGCAGAGTTTAATATGCCGCTTCGATGGGTCTTTCAGCAGGATAACGACTCGAAACACACATCAAAGCGGGCAAAAGAATGGTTCAGACAAAAAGCTTAAGTTGGCCGCCACAGGCGCCAGACCTAAATCCTATCAAAAATTTATGGCGAAAGGTTAAAGTGGCTCTTAAAGACAAACATCCAACCACCAAAGATGATCTTTGGAGACTAATCAAGGACGCATGGGAGAAAATTCCAGCTACAAAGTGCCAAAAACTAGTGGATTCGATGCCTAAGCGTTGCCCAACAGCTATCAGAAATAATGGATACTCCACCAAATATTGAGGTATAAATAATTATATTTCAGTCATTTCTATTGATTATATCATGAGATTTGAAATTTTCTAATCACAGGTCATGGCTAAAATTAAGTAACTACTTCTGGCTCTATTTCAAGTCACAGCCGAAAGAGGACATATCATAAAATTTTGAATATTTTTGTTGTTTATGTTTTACACTTAAGTTAATTTATTAATTTACTAATATGAATTAAATGAATTTATCTTTTTTACCTATTAAAAGAAAAAATTAAAAATGAAGAGTTTCATCATACATCACTGTATACCAAATGATTCCATTTTAATATTAAAAGAAGAAAAATATTACAAATTGTGACTACTAGGACAGGTATTTGTGACTTGCGGGACAAGTAAAAATATTTGTTAACAATAAGTTCTTTTTGTCATTGGTTTAAGCAAAAATTAATGAAGTTTATTTATATATTTTTCTGTAACACATGCAAAATAAATCAAAAGCTACAAAAAAAACCTCTTACTCTATTATTTAAAGAAAATGTTGACTTTTTCTCCAAATTGGTAAAATTTTACATCGCAACAGTTTTATAAAAGCACATAAGACACATCCGTCTCCTATGTGGCGAAAAACTCTGCTTGAGTACCCAAAGTTGATCTTTAAAATAACACTGTGCATGAATCGGTCACTTTGTTTTGCAAACATGGCGAACGTTTCCATCAGGTGACGGCGCGACTCGACTACTGGTACTTGGTAAAAACCTAGATGCTCTCTTAGGAGGCATTTGTTGGAATTTACATGAAGAAGCAGAAGAAACAGATGAATCTATCTGAAAAAATAAAGAAAAATATGTATGAAAAACTTAGTTTTAATACCTTTTAATAATTTTAGGGACACAGAAGGTTAGCTTATTTGGTTTAATTTGTATTTGGTTTAATTAATTCATACGAAAAAAAAATGGTTTTTTTATTTCTGAGGTCAATTTGAACTATAAAAGTTGGGTTTCGAGGGTTAAACTGTTTCAAAAAATTATTCTCCAAGCAATTTTGAATGTTTCACTCATTGACACGAAGTCGATTAAGTTAATAAGAAAAACGTTTTTCTAAAAAAAACTGCATCAAAATGTACTTGACCTTGAACCTTCAATTTCTCGAAAACGGGCCGAAGGATTAAAAAACGGTTAAGTCATTAAATTCAGCGTCCTCAAATTTTGCTGAAATGATATGTCTCCAGCTTGTTTGATATTTGGACATGCTCAGTGTAATTTATCGCTTCGTCTTCCTGTTTTTTCATTTTGAGATCAAATACATAAGATTCTTTACATAAGGCGCCTTGAGTAACTTGCAAGTACCTGAATTGGCTTTTGCGTTTATACTAGGCCCAACCATATCTTTTGGTTCAACATTCAATTCCTGTTCTCTGTCTCTTGAGTCAAAGGGCATGATTTGTACATTTATCTCTTTGGAATTTAAAATAGTGTTGTGTTTAAAATAGTGTGAATTAAAATTAGTGTAAAACACTCTGCAAGTGTGTCTTTTTACAGCCATTTAACACTTAAGTTAGACATAAAGAAGCTTTAAATATTTCATTTTGGGTCAGAAAAGTAAATTCAGCTATACACAATGGCATTGAAATAATATCAGGCTGTTCACTGTGACTACTGGGACACATTTTTAAACAGTCTCAAAAGCAAAATATAATCGCCTTAACTATTAAAAGTAGTTTAAATAGTACAGCACATGTTTATTATTACTTCAAGAAAGTATTGAGTTTATAAAGTCGTGTTTCAGGTTAAAAAAACAACTTTCATATAGTTTTGCGTGATTACTTGGACATGCCACTTGTATCTGTTTGAAGAAGAAATACATAAAAACTAACCTACCTTTTCGCTTTATTTCTACATAAAATATTAGTTTTTACCATAGAAGACAAGTGCCAGGTTTCTACAGTTGAAAGAAGGGTCGAAAATAGTGTTTCAAACATAATCAACATTTTACTCCCAAGCAACTTTGTATGAAATGATTTTTATGATTTATGATTATGATTTTTTCAAATCTTTTTTCACGGATTAATAAATTATAGACATTTAGTTCTAGCTTTTTATCAAATTATGATAATTAATGGAAAACCAAAATATATATCAGTTTTCTCTTTAACGTGGAATGACCATGATACAAAGAACTACAGATAAAGTATTGTGCATGTCCGCCATCTTTGCTGTGACGTGCAAGGTGCTTCTTGGTTGAAACGTAGTCACAATTTATTCATAGGGTATAAATATTTTAAAATGCCTACATTTTCTTATGAAAACTTGTTTTACTGAAATGAAATAAATATTGTTATATAAAGCACATGTCCAAAATAAAGTAAATATTTTTTTTAGTACTGTTTGTGAAGAAAAATTTGCATATTTTGTAGGGGTGCTTTTTCCCCTTTTTATCGATTTACACAAAAAGCGGCTACGTTGCTTGATGTGCTTGACAGAATTTTGACTGTTTGATCGTTTTCATTTTGCTATCTTCGTCACTTTTCTACATTTTCTTTTGAATGTATTCATCAAGTGTCACATTTGACGAGCACCAATGACGAGGTGCGCAGTAAATTTTGTTTGTTGCGCCGGGAATACTTTACCTGTAGCTCTTTGTATCATGTGGAATAACCCTAAAGCAAAATAAAAATATAAACAAAAACAACGTTATCTCAAAAAACGAAAAATATTTATTCCGTTTCGGAGTTAACGATAGAAAATTTTTTCGTTTTTTTTGTCAAACCGTAATAACGTTAATTTCAACAAAAAATACTTCGCTTTTTATTGCATCTAATATTAATGTATTAGCATTTTTGTAACGTCCCGCCAGTATCGAAAGTATCAATTGGCCCATTCACGCTAGCTACTTCAATAGTTCTATACGCACTAGCTACTTTTTTGACCCAAGGTAATGCATAAAAGGGTCAGTTCAATCATCTTCCGTCTCAATTGTTTCTTGTTTATTTTTTTAACGTATTGACTGACTGAAAAAAATTATTCTGACGTGCTCATACTTCGAAGTGACTTATTCGAGAAAACATGACACATAAAGCTTTTCAGTTTCGTTGAGCAACATAAATAAAATATCGTTATGAAAAGGTATGAATATATTGAATAAAGAATATCAGTAACTCTGTCATGTTTTTTTTTGTTGTGTCAATATCAACTAGCGAAAAAGCTAGCACTTCATGACTAGTGAAATAACTAGGGAATGGCTGTGTAAAAGGTAGCAATTGACCCCTTCCTATGACATGCTCGGGTAAAATTCGCCAGTTGAATACAAAGAAGGTAGATTGAAGTGGAACTAGTACTGGCTACCAAGGGGCTAGTGAAATCACTAGTTTTATACTAGTGCTATTAACTGCAGGGGTAGTTTAAAAACATATATGACTTTAAATTTGAAATGATCATCTTAAAATAATTCATGCAAAAAATCACAAAAAAATAAAAGCTTAGATCATGCCTGTGATCTTTTTCTATGAGTTTTTGAGCAATTTTTGAATTTTCGAACGTCAAAAATGCTTCAAAAGAATTATGAAAACAATTACTAGCATTCTTTGCTTAATTTTAAGCCTCTACAGTGATTATTTTTTATAAAAATTCGAACTTAACCCTCCGTTAATAACGCTATTCGGAGTAACGTCATTAGTAATGACTAACCTGGGTGTAATCCACCCATAAATTTTAATTCATGCATTTGTAAAAAAGAACGCTAAAACAGTAAAACGGTTCTGCTTTTATTAATTTCGTATATTTTATTATTCTATTAAACATTAAATTCGTCCAGTTTAATTAATATTTAATTTTAATAAAAATATATAAAAATAACGTTAATTAGAGAACTAAAAAAAACAAATATCATAAAGGTTTGAATAATTTCACATTCCAAGGTCAAATTATTTGCCACGTTCTTCAAAAGGACCAATTTGAAAAGCTAAAAGAAGTATGAAAAAAAGTTATCTAAAAAAGTTTTTTTGCAATGGAATTTTTTTAAAATAATGACCTCTAAATATTCGTTATAATTGAAACATTATTACATAGAAAAATTTTGCATAGTAAAATCATTGTGATGCATAGTTGATTTCATTTTACATGATTTTATATTTCATGGTGGCAGCGACATAAAAATCATTATGATTTCATGTAAAATCATTATGATTTCATGTAGAATTATTATGAAAACCAGTAAAACCATTATTGCATCATGTAAAAAGTTAATCAACACGATTTCATGTAGAATCATTATGATTTCATGTAGAATCATTATGATTTCATCTAGAATCATTATGACATCATGTTGAATCATTATGAAATCTAGTAAAATTATTATTGCATCATGTAAAAAAAAATTTTACGTGTTGAAGAAGTTTCGTTGTTTCTAGCACATTAGATGTTTTATCGCGAGAAGTAGCTTCGATAAAAATTAAAATACAGTACGACCTCGCTCAACGCAACCAATTAAATTCAAGCCAATTGCGAAATCTGAGGTTATTGCAAAAACCGAGGAAAAATTGTATATTGGCCAATAGACCTATTTCCAAAAAAAAATATGCATTTTCTACACATTCAAATTAAAGTGAATCGAAAAATTTTTGTTCAGAAACATAATTTCATTTTATTCAATTTATTTTTTTAAAAATTGGGAAATTTTGGTCTGCACTTTGTTGCAATTTATACTTTGCGTACAATTTGGGTGTTGAGATTATCGAGGAGTTGCGTGTAGCGAGGGTTGCGTTGAGCGAGGTCGTACTGTAGTTTGTAATAGCTGAAAAAGTAAGACAAGTGGAATGAAAAGTAAATACAAGTGGTAATAGTCGAATCCATAAACTTCGACGCAGATGAACAAGGTAATGTGATATGTGACTTATGTTGCTATAACAAAATAATATCAAAATGCTGTATTACTTTTCAATAGAAACAGAAGCTTCAGTTGACTAGGAAAGTGTAAGGTACTAATCTAAGGAAGATAAACAGGAAGCTTTACCACCCATAGGACTTCGTGCACGTTATCGAGAAAAACTATTTAGTTGGAGAAAAATTGAGGTATGTTTTGTAGTTATAAGTCGTATTTATTTTATTTTTCAATAAAAAAAATTGAATAAAACCAACTTGAAGTTATTTTTATATAAAACTGAGGTTAGGATTCAGCTGCATTTCATAATGATTTCATAATGATTCAACATGATCATCATAATGATTTTACATGATTTCATAATGATTCAACATGACCATCATAATGATTTTACGTGTTTTCATAATGATTCAACATGAAAATTTGTTGCGATTTTTACATGAAAATCACAATGATTTTACTATAAATCTCTATGAAGCAAAATCATAGGGGAAACATGTAAAATCATTATGTTTCTAGTTGATTTTACAATGATTTTTTTCTGTGTGTAGCCTTTCATGGCACAGCATCGCAAGCATCGTAAATAAGTGGCTAGCACATAGCATAAATGTCGATTATGCAAAACTTAGTCACATAGTCAAAATAAAACAATCAAAGGAATTCTTGGTCAAAGAATTATACAATTTTACATTTGTTTTGCCAAATCGTCAAATGCATTGAAGAATACGCTGAAATCAAAATTACATAGAACTTCTATGTTTATCTATCTAGAGATGCTTTTCTGTTTTGTGCATAATCCATGCCATGTTGTGCATAATCAGATACATGTAAGTTCCTTTCAGCAGATTGCTATGTTACACTTGTGAAGCCATGTCTAATTGGACCATTACAAAAGTAATTGAATGATGCAATAATTGCATATTGTGACAAAAACTCTGTTAAAATGTTCAAATTTTTTGTCAATTGGCTATCAAAAAATGGCTAATCAAATACAATAGAACAATATTGAATGTTCCGTTAAAATTACAAAGAGAAATTCGACCATTTCCACTGGGCTAAATCTAAATTCACAGTGTTGAGAAAGATGAGATGAGATCTTGTAAGCACAAACACGTCCGCATTCTTAAAAATTTTTTCTATTGATTAACATTACGTGATGAAATCGTCGAAGCTGTTTAAGTCGAGCAAAGGCCTAAATCTTTTATTTGAATTTCCTGTGTTGCTCAGGAGAGGTTTTTTATTTAAAATCTTTTATATTTTACTTGAGAAACAAATCACACGGTTATAGTAAATAATATAACATGATTACTAACGTGGGTGTAAACCACCCGAAATTCTTGTTCCTCCATTATCTGCAGGCGTGACAGGCCGAGTTGCGGATTGTATTGAGGAAGGTAAAGGGTTGCGTTGGTCTTGCGAGAAATGTAGATTGGCTGACATCAACTTCTACAAGCTTTTCAAGCAGACAAAGCAAGGCTTCTCTGAAATAAGAACGGAACTTTCTTCGCTTTCTGCAATATTTCTTAAATATCAGTCTCTTTTCGACGATTTTAAATATATTGAAGAGTCAATTCCTTCTCCCAAAAGGAAAAAAAAAACTCATATCTTTGCGTAGTAAGCAAAAAACGGATTCAACTCCAACTCTACATTCTTCTGTACATGACATTGCTGATGACATGGACATTGGTGGTATAACAGCCCCTCCACCTATTTTAACTTCTACTTCGAAAACAGCAAACATATCGATTTCTGCTCCTTTGCCAGTGCTGGCACCTCCACCTTCATTGCCAGTCATGTCTTATGCCCAAACTGTTTCTCTTTCACCAACTTTGGTCGATTCCCAGGTTGCTCCTCTTACTTCTCAGGTTTCTGTTCCACCTAAGCCAATCATTGCAATTCCACCAACTAAATCCATCTTTGTTTCTCGCTAAGCTGCGGATACAACAGAGGTTGATATAAATTTTTTCATTAAATCAAAGTTGAATTGTTCCTTGCATCTTTCGGTTCACAAATTCAAATATTCAAATGTAAGATCGATTACTTCTTTTAGATTAACAGTTCCTGAACATTTATTTAATTCTATAGTTGATGTAAACTTTTGGCCGCCTAACACAATTGTACGCGAATTTGAATTTAAAAGCAATCCAAGACCGGTAAATGTTGGACATTTGCCGCGTCCCCGAAATAGCCCTTAATCTCATCCAAAAAACGATTAATAAACCGCAAGTCTAAATTAGAGCTTGTGTATCAAAATGTCAGGGGTCTTAACTCCAAACTTTCCGATATTTACATAAACAGTTTTGATTTTGAATATAACATTATAACTTTTACAGAGACTTGGTTTCGCTCTAATATCTTAAATTATGAAATAATGTGCAATAAATATCAAATTTTTCGTAAAGATCGTCATGATCTGTGTTGTTTTGATAGCTGTTCAAAACTCGCTTGTATCTGAAGAATTGACAATTCTTGACACCAGTGACATTGAGTTCATTTGTGTTGCAGTTAAATTAAATAATAGTATTATTTATGTTACCTGCTCTTACATTCCTCCTAAATGTGACTTAACAATGTATTTAAAACACTTACACGCCGTCGAAAAAGTTCATAATTTGTTAAAAAATAAAGACGTTCTTATTGTGCTGGGTGATTTTTACCTACCTTTTGTGACTTGGAGATCGTCTGACGATTCTTCATTTCTTACTCCTGTTTCCAGTAGTGATTGGATAAATGATTTCTTAGATAAGCTGTCTGATCTGTGTCTTCAACAAGTCAATGATATTTTAAATATAAACCACAGAACCCTAGACCTTGTATTTGTAGATAGATGCACGACTGTTAATCTCCATTGTTCGAATCCCGTATCTCTTCCAGAAGATGTACATCATCCAACTCTTAAAATAACAGTTTTACTCCCCCACGAAAAAGAAGATAAAGTAACTTCTGATGCGCGAAATAAAAAAGTTTATAATTTTAAGAAAACGGACTATGTAAACCTTAATTCCTTAGTTTTGCAGACTGATTAGCGGAGCCCTAAGAACCACTCCGACAGACGCATTAGACACAATGCTCCATCTTACACCACTTGATATCCTAGCTAAACAGATGGCCGCTAATACAGCCATCCGCCTAGTAGCCACCTCCCAGTGGAAAGAAGGTACACTAGGACATTCTTGTATCAGAAAATTTCTCCCTCCTTTACCTAGGTCCATTGACTACATCACACAAAAACTACTCTTTGAGAGGAAGTTCGATGTATCCATTCCCTCTCGAGAAGAGTGGGAACAAGAAAACCATTCACCTCACAATGTCATTGAGATCTTTACGGATGGATCAAAACTAGATGGCAAAGTAGGTGGAGGAGTCTACTCAGAAGCATTAGGCATCAATATAGCCTTCAGGCTCCCTGACCATTGCAGTGTATTTCAAGCTGAAATCGCTGCTATACATGAAGCGTTAACTTGGCTTCAGAAAAATGATATATCTTCCATGGATATATGCATACTTTCTGACAGTCAAGCCGCTCTGAAAGCCCTAGGAACTGTTGAAATAACATCTGAAACAGTTTTCAACTGCCGCAGATCTCTAAACGGGATGGCAGAGCAGCTCAAAATTATCCTATGCTGGATTCCTGGACATAGGGATTTTCTAGGTAACTGC
The DNA here is from genome assembly GCA_963920525.1 of Dichetophora obliterata. Lineage (NCBI taxonomy): Eukaryota > Metazoa > Arthropoda > Insecta > Diptera > Sciomyzidae > Dichetophora > Dichetophora obliterata. The sequence goes on from OY986439.1 coordinate 55,538,261, forward strand.
AGAGCAGATGAACTCGCTCGCACAGGTACTACCAAACAACTATCTTCAGACAAGACAAACCTTGGTATTCCTCTGACCACATGTAAACTCCTTACACATGAGTTATCCTGTATTAACACCAACAAAAGATGGTCAGCAGGTAACACTTGTAATATAGCACGGCAAATCTGGCCCAAACTCAATCTGAAGCGTTCAAAAGAACTCATATCTCTTAGTAGAGATTACATTGGCACCATGATAGGGATCCTGACAGGGTACTACCTTATTGGCAGGCACGCTCTAAGATTAAACATACCCCACAACGACTTCTGCAGAAGCTGTAGAGATGAGGAGGAGGTGGAATCTACAGAACACCTTCTCTGCACCCGCCCAGCGCTGGCTCAAAAACGTTTTCTTCACCTAAACAATTGGTTTTTCAGAGACCTCGAAGAACTCTCGGTAATATCGATATACCGAATCCTAAGCTTTGTGAACAGCTCAAGCTGGTTTGAATAGAGAAGGGAGATCAACCCCTGTGGTACCACAATGGGCCTTATTGGCCTAAGTGCGTCTCAATTTGAGGCAGCCACTTTAACCTAACCTAACCTTCGCAGACTGATTGGTCTCCAATTTTCACTAGCGGAACATCATATTCTGACGTCGAATCTTCTGTGCAGTTTTTCAATGATACTCTGCAAAGGTGTTTCTTATTGTCAGTCCCAAAAAAAGGTGTTTCTCCAATTCTTTAAATCCACCCTGGCTAACAAATGATCTACAGGCACTTAAAAATTTAAAAAATCTTTTATTTAAAAAAATATAAAATGTCTGGTTCTAGTTTAGACTTTGCTTCCTATTCTTCTTGTCGTTATAGATATCAACTATTAAATAAACAATGCTATTCTGCTTATATAATTAACATAAAAAATCAATTTAAAGATGATCCAAAACTTTTCTATGTTTTGTTAACTCAAAACGTAAAGCCTCCAGCTTTCCACCCCTTATGAAATTCAATCAGGAAGAATCATCTTGTGGCAATGTGATTTCTAACATGTTTGCAAACTTTTTTAAATCAACTTACTCCGATATACCATTTAATACTCGCACGGTGTATCCTTATCTCCCGCCAGTTAACTCTTTTGAAACTCCTGTAATAGACCCAAATATTGTCATGTGTTATCTTCGACAAGTAAAATATTCTTTTACGACCGGCCCTGATAAAATTCCAAGCTGTATTTTAAAGCAATGTGCTACAATCCTGTGGACTCCTCTAGTAAACATTTTTAATATTTCCATGCATAGTGGTTATTTTCCTATTATATTGAAGGATTCTTATATTATACCCCTTCATAAATCTGGCTCCAAGATAGATGCTTCTAACTATCGAGGAATTTCAAAATTAAGTGCAATCCCTAAGTTATTTGAGAAAATCATAACTGATCAATTAACCCACTCCGTGTCTTCCACCATTTCTGTCTTTCAACATGGTTTTCTGAAGGTTAAGTCCACTACAACAAACCTCTTAGAGTTTACTACACGTGTTATAAATGGTTTTACTTTGGGACTGCAGACTGATGTTATTTATACGGACTTTAGCAAAGCTTTCGACAGTGTTAATCATTATCTTCTTTTGAAAAAACTCCACCTTATTGGGTTTCCTGTCACATTATTAAATTGGATAAATTCGTATTTCTCTAGACGTACTCAAAAGGTTTTATATAAGAATTCTCTTTCAAAAGTATTTCGGTCACTTCTGGCGTTCCTCAGGGCAGTCATCTTGGACCGGTTTTGTTTTTACTATTCATTAATGATCTTCCTTCGGTAATAAAACACTGTAACGTCTTAATGTACGCTGACGACGTGAAACTTTTTCTTTGTTACAAATCACCCGAAGAACGACATCTTTTACAATCTGATCTAAATAGACTTGTGGACTGGTGTAGCTTAAATATATTAAATCTCAACTTAAAAAATGTAAGCAAATGACATTCTCGCGTAGATCTGCTAGTAACATAAATTACACTATAAATAACACTAACTTAGAAATAGTTTCCAGTTTTCTCGATCTTGGTGTTGTTATGTATTCAAAACTTCGCTTCAATCTCCACGTTAAAATGGTGATAAATAAGGCAAGAGGAGTCCTTGGATTCATTAAAAGATGGGCTAAAGAATTCAGTGATCCCTTTTCTACTAAATTATTATATACCTCTCTCGTAAGGCCAATTCTTGAATATGCATCAGTTGTATGGAACCCACAATATAGTGTCTACATCGACGCCATAGAATCCGTTCAAAAACAGTTTTTACTTTTTGCTTTACGTCATAGTCGTTGGACCCCAATATTATGCTTCCATCGTATGAAATACGCCTTAAAATTATTTTACTACCTTCCCTAAGAAGCAGAAGAATGATGCTTAATGTCATGTTTCTATATAAATTACTTCGTGGCGAGATTAATTCGGAATATCTCACGTCAGCTCTAAATTTTAACATCCCAAGGAGAGGAACTAGACATTTTCTGTTTTTCAAGTTGAGTCAGTGCAGTTCTAATTACGCTCTTCATGAACCTTTACGATGCATGTGCAGTGATTTCAATGGCCGCATTCTAGCCGAAAAAGTGCTCAAGTAGCGAAGTAGCATAAAATATTTTCGCTATATAAATTGTGACATCTCAAGGAACATGTTCTGTGAGAGCATACCATTCAGCCCGAAAGTTGTGGAACAGTTCTTTCCGCTGAATGCAGGCAATGATAACTTCAACATGATTAATTTTTCTGATTCGGTAGACGTCTTAAAACGGAAAATTATATTACATTTAAATAATTAAATCAATTTAACTTAATCCTATTATACCTAACGCAGTTTTATAACAATGTAATATTGGTAATTGAGATTGTTCTGTTTCTCTTTTTTGTCTCGATATTATGTTTTATAAAGTAAGCACCATCAAATATGAAGCGATTTTAAAACTTACTTTTTAATTTTTCAATATTTTAATTTTTAATCGAATTGGGATTTACGTGCTCACGTGGTTTCCTGATTTGAAATTAGACTGAACTCACACTATCACCTGGATCGGTGTGCCAGAGTATATCTCTTTTCCACACAAGTTTATGCCTGCGTTGGCCCAAATGCATATCCAACTAATTGGGATTTTGATTTGGCAGATATGAGATTTATCTCAATTCCACGTAGGTCCTTGGGTTGGACAATGGCCGCAAACCAGTTAAAATGAGTTTAGTGTTTTGGATTGTTTTTCGGGTACCTTAAATTGATAATTACTATTATTTAATTCGATGTTGCTTATTTGTATAGAATCAAGTATACTTAAATACGCGTTTTATATATATTCAATTTTTAAATTCCGCTGAAAAGCCAATTAATGTGCTTAGTGGAAAATCCTAATTGCCAATAGGGGCATGTTTTAGTACGTAGGTGCATTCTGTCTGTCCCGGCTGATTCGGGCAGGATCTAGAATGTAAATCGTGCATGCGTATAGGACGGGTATACGTATCTTTGGAAGATTTCATACCTCCGGGCGAATCAAAAAAAAAAAAATTACTAACGTGGGTGTAAAACACCCAGACACATTTTTAAATAAGTAATTTTTATAATTTAGTTTAAAAAACAGTACTACATTTTGTTTTAAAATATAGCAAAATATACAAAAAGAGATTACATTTGATATTATGTTCGCACCATTAAACTATCAATAAATTTTTTTCCATATTTCATAACTTAGGGGTGTAATCCAGCCTGCGTTAGTAACGGAGGGTTAAGCAAGGATTGACTTTATTGAACTATCACGTTTAGCTTAACAAATATTTAAAACTTTATAGTATGTGTCACTTTAATTCTTTTCTTACCTACATCAAAACATCAAGAAAAAAAATTTTTTTTACATGTGTGCAAATAATTTTCAACGATAGTGTACATTTATAAAATCTATAAAAATGGTCATTAATTGTTTTACCCTTTTTATAGCTATTTTATTTTGTTGATTTTAATTGCCATGTAAAAGCTTTAGAATACAATTTAGAATGTTATTAAACAAAATGCTAAAACAAAAACAAATCATGATAACTTAATTGGCCTAATGCCGATTCTATATTGCATATTAACTTAAATAAAAATTAAACGATATAAACTGAAAGGTTAAAGATTGTATTCGAAAGAATATTCCCCGAAAAGAGGAATCAGCAAACACTTAAAATAATTTACTGCAGATACTTGAACTCAGTTTAAATTATTCTTAACACATAAAGAGATATGTATATACAAACATAAGATAATCATGTACACGTGATTTGTATAATTAAAGCGAATTAATTAGCAGTCAAGCAATTTAAAAAAACTATGTAGAAAACGATTAAATATGGAAAAAATAACCTAAGATCTAATTATAAAAGCAGTATTACTTTTAGAAACAAAGAGAGGAATCACAAAACACGAGGTGCGTCTTGGCACTTGGACACGGAGACTCCGCAGAAGCGAGTGAAACTTCCCAGTTTCATAAATGTGATAATTTTATTTAAATAAATACCAGCTAACAAAAAATTAATAAAAATATGAGCAACATTCATACCACTTATTTAATTAAATTTGTTATTATTTTGCCACATGTAACATTCCCAGTAATTTGAATTATGGTGATGGAATTTTATAAATGAAATGAAATGAAATGGAAATTATGGTGGATTAGATCATTCGCTGAGACTTATGACTATGACAAAAAAAAAAACCATTTCTTCTAATTTCTGAAAATGATTTTGTCTTGTATTACTGCATCATCATCTTATTAATCGCCATTCACTTGAGATTTAAGATAGAAAATAAACCATTGTCACTAGCGCAACATGCTTACACCAAAGGCAAATCCGGTTAAAAAGCTCTCCACTCCATAATTTCCATCGTTGAAAAAAATCTCTCTATCAGAAGGATTATTCAATAATAGCTTTTATTGATATAGAAGAGGCCTTTATTAACGTCGAAGCAAGAGCTATCACACATGTGAGGCGGAGCATGGGGTGGATGCCGCACTGATAGCACTATTAAATACAATGCTTGTAGGCAGTGTGACCAGAGTGGAATATTATATTCCACTTTGACATATTTTAGCTTCGGGAAGCATATTTTTTTTTATAAAAATATGCAGCATAAAAAGTGGAATATTTTGCGTATTACTATATTTTTTTAAAATTAACAAAAATTGCAATAAAAAATGTCTATTTGAACACTAAATGGTTATTTTAGGCTATCGACATTTTATATTTTTTCATCTCTGAACCACCTTGTGAAACGCAATATACGGAATTCGTTTTATGGTTAACTTCTTCATTATCAATTTTATTCCAATTCATTTAATAACTTCACGCAGCTTAAAAAGTGAAGTAAATTTGCTTATATGTTTGTTTGGTTGGATTTTTTATGGATTATGTTACAGCAGTAAGTAATATACCTAAGACAACATAAGGGGTATTCACGATGTGTTGTATTTCCCCTTGTATTGTGTGTTTTTGATAAATTTGTTGTAAATTTTGTAATATAACAAAAACAAAATGCACAGTTTTCAAAATACATCCCTGTGGAAAAAATGCAACGATGGAACACTATTGTATTCTGTGTAAATTTCGTTGCGTATTAGATCAGATGATTGTACAAGCATTTCTACTCAGCTAATTTAATTTCTACTCTAAATGATGAGTTAAATTAATATTTCCAAACAGAAGTTCATACCAAAATCAGCTGATTTTAAAAATACAATATGTACTTTACTGAAGGTTCGTTCACAAAGTTGTAAGTATTGTAAATTTTGCAAAAATTTATCACAAATGCACCACATCGTGAATATCCCTATTATTGCAAACTATATTTATTTCTTTCAACTATTTTTAAAACTAGATTCAAAGCAACAAAGCAGAAAAAAGTTATTGATCAAAGTTGGGAATCTGAAGAAGATTTATCAAAATTTGTGCTTTCCTCGCATAGTTTACCATATAGCAATGCTGATGTTGAGAAAATTTTTAGTTGTATGAATCTTATTAAAACGAAAAATCGAAATAGAATGCAAGAAAAACTCTTGAATAATTTGTTGAATGTAAAAACATGGCTACATGTTTAAAAAAAGTGTTGTAATACCTATTAAATATCAGATAGCTTAATAAAAAAATTTAGAAATGCGAACTTCTATGAGAATAATACAAGCAACAATTTAAGTATTGATCTCGAAGATGTGCCTGAATTTTAATTTTGTATATTGTAAATCGTTACTTAATATTCAAAAAACCATAACAACGTTCATAATTTTTTATAGGAGAAGCCAAAAACGTTTTAAAATAGCACATATAGTAGATTGTAAAGTGATAATTTCTTCATAATTTCGTTTATTAAGTTGTTATTTTTAGGTATTTGTCCAAAAAACGGCTTTTAAATCTAAAATATGTCCCATTTAAAAACGTTTTTGGCTTCTCCTACAAAAAATTAAAAATGTTGTTGGGGTTTTTATATTTTAGGTGACAATATGTAATACACCTATATGTTTCTGACTTAAAAATGAAGTTTTCTCTGTGAGAAAAATATTTGACTATTTTTAAGAGAATATAATTCTTGAAAAGACTTTTGTAAAGTACAAATCAACTGATATGCTTTGTTTACGTCTTATTAATATAATTTATTTAATATTAACTTATGTTTCATAAATTTCAGAGTGATAGTAATCAAATAAATGTTTTTAAGCTTGCTTCTGTGTTTCTTTTATATGCATATTTAGATATATATCTTTGAAATTGAAAGTGGAATATTTTTGTGGAATAAAAAAAATCAAAGTGGAATATTTTTTACACAAAGCATATTTTTAAAAAAATCTTCTGGTCACACTGCTTGTAGGCAGGATTATTAGTGATCTAATTAGTGATCCAAGATCAAGCAAAATACTTAGGACTCATACTGGATAGGAAACTAAACTGGAAGCTTAATCTGCTTGAGAGAACCAAAAAAGCGAATACTACAGTGCATTCATGCAAAAAGGTGGTGGGTAGCAAGTGGGGTTTACAACTGTTAGGATTAATAACATTGACTGGTTAAATATGATGTTGCTTTTTATTCAAAGTTAGCAATAAAGAATATTAAAAGAAAGTCTAAAAACAAAAGTTCTGCATTGAGCTGACCGCTTTGTGACCGCTTCTTTTACACTCTCAACGACTTGCTCTATCTTCGTTCGGCCTCTTCTGACCCCCGTCCTTTAGGACGAATTGTCTGAAGAATCAGAATCCACCCGGAAATCGTTTCCATCTGTTATAGGTGTTGATGCACACCACGGCTTTATATGGTCACTAGCTATGACCCCAACAAAGCATCGTCTATTTCATGGTGCATCTGAAAGATCCTCAACGACGCAGCGATCGCAGTTTAATATTTTTGTGATCAGGTACGGATCTTTGTAATTGGTCTTTAATTTGTGCGTTTGTACCGTCGCACCTGGCACAAGATATATAACTTCCAACTGCCCTTCGTGATACTGGTATGGTTGTTGATGTTTCTAGTCATACGTTAGCAACTTTTTTATTCTTTCTCCCTCAATATTGGCCTTCGCTTCTTGCTTGACTACATCTCGTTCATCCTTGTCACAGGAACATCCTATATAGCTTGAATCAATCGGTTCTCGCTAACGTTGCGAAGATCAAAATTCAACACCAGTTCATTAGGGCTGACTTTTGTAGTTCCGTTATTTTGCGTATTAATGCTCCACTCTTGGGTGAGTAGAAGATCAATGTCCCATTTTTTACCCTACTACGGCGAAGCAAAATGAGAGGTATCCCTGTAGTTCGGCTGGTGGCAGCATAACCCTTTGGGCATGCCATTTCTCAAACCTTTACAGGTATAGCCCAATGGGACAGGAGAATTGTAAAACCCATGGTAATGCACATTGGGTCCGTTTGCCCATGTCAATGACATCGATGTGTTAAAAGGACGAGCAAGATAATAGGCGAAGGGCATGCCCCTACCACTGGGATATATGTATGCCTAGTAATAGGTCCGAATTTCAACTTGGAACTACTGGGATATGTGTTTGATCGGAATGTATGTATGTATGTATGTTTATTTGCATGTATGTGTGTATGTTCATCTGTTCCACTCTCACTTCTAAGCTACTCATTATCATCATCATTTGACAAATGACATTGTGACATAAGCAAATGAGGTATCGTTAGAAGCGTTTTGATTGTCCGATGAAGAAAAGTTATGTGACGTCACATAAAGTTTAATATAGCGTCCTCAAGAGGACAAAAAGTCAACTAAACTACTAACTTCTAAACTACTAATCATAAATTGACAAATAAGGTATCGTTAGAAGCGTTTTCACCGTGCGCTGGTTATAGATTATGTGACGTCACATAAAATTTAATATAGAGCCCTCTAGAGGACAGAAAGTAAAATAAGTCCTAACTTCTAAACTACTTATCAGACTTTAACAAATGAGGTATCGTTTGAAGCGTTTTGATCAGCCGCTAGTCATGACGTAACACTAAATATAATATGGCGCCCTCTAGGTGACAGAAAGTTAACTAAACCCCTCACTTCTGAGCTACTTATCAGAATTTAACAAATGAGGTATCGTTGGAAACGTTTTGATTGTCCGCTGGTTATAGGTTATGAAACGTAATATACAATTAAATAAAGCGCCCTCTAGAGGACATAAAGTAAACTAAACCACTAACTTCTAAAATACTTATTATATTTTGACAAATGAGGTATCGTTGGGAGCGTTTTCCTCGTCCGGTGGTTAAAGACTATGTGACGTAAAATTGAATTTAATATGGCGCCCTCTACAGTACAGAAAATGAACTAAACCACTAACTTCTAAAATACTTATCATATTTTGACAAATGATGTATCGTTGAAAGCGTTTTCCACGTCCGTTGACTAAAGGCTATGTGATGCCACATTAAATAGAATAAAGCGTCCTCTAGAGGACAGAAAGTTAACTAAACCCCTATCTTCTAAATTACTTATCATAATTTGATAAATAAGGTATCGTTGGAAGCGTTTTCGTTTAGTCCGCTTGTTATAGACTTTGTGACGTCACATTTAATTAAATGTGGCGCCTTCTAGAGGACATAAAGTCTTGCACTAAAAAAAATGTAAGTGACATAATAAACATCTTTGTTTATAAATTGATCATCAAATAATAAGGTCATAGTTCATACTTTCGATTATATAAAAATTGTATCCCCAAAATATTTTAAATAAAAAAATAAGTTAAGAAACTAAAACGCGACTACTAAAAATCACACTTTAAAAAGTATGAACCAAGAAAATGTCGTTATCTGAAATTTTTATGTATAAACAATTCAATGTTTTTTGTTTATTAAAAAAACAACTTACACATAATATATTTTATTGTATTTTATACATATTCATAGTGATATTCAGAAGATATCCGTAGTCGTATGCCACCTCATATACCATATGTGGTTATATGACGCCCTCTAGATGCATGGTGACATGTCGTCCTCTTGATGCACTTTGCCCTAAAGCTTATGATCGCTTACCACTGTTACAATGTATTAAGGGTTCTCATCTAAGCATGTAACTGACCCGTAAACATTGTAAACCTTGTGAACTTACATGCGCGTAAACTATGTGTCAAAATTTGTATGGGCGTGAGTTTACATCATTTCCGGGCCCATTTTGTAGTGTTAACTAGCATGTAAATCTACGTGTGTGAATGAGGGTTGCCTTTGGCGGTAATCATTACATATTTAAAGTAGTTGGAGTAAATATGAACACGTTTTATTTATTTATGCTAATTATCTATGCTAATGAAGGTTTTTAAAAGGTTTAAAATGTAAAAAAGTCATAATGTTGTCGTAGCCCCAGTCGCTATTTTGTCGACATTTATTTATTTATTTATTGGCCAAACAAGGCAATGCAATTTACTTATTCCAACTTATTCTAACAGATTTTGTTTACTTATTACTAAGTTTAGATTACTAAGTTTTTGTTTTTCTTCTCCCCTTTCCTTGTTTTTATTTTATTTTTTATTTGGTGCTCTTAGTGGGCATACTCCGCCCACCGGATTGACATGATTTCAAAAACGATGTCAAAACTAAGAGAAGAGGAGGAAAACAAGAGAGACTATAAACACACTTAAGATACGATGTATATATATTATTCTTAAAGACTATAAGGACAAAAGGACGTAAATGGGAGATTTGGAGAGGGATGTTAAAGAATTTTGATTTATTAAACTAAATGCTTATACATATAAATCCATACATGTATGTAGTTTATCTGAGGCCTGGTTTAATTCTGATTACTGAGTGATTTATATAGGGTTTGCTTGAAAGAGGATTTGGACATAGAAGGTGAGTAGTATATAGAGATATTATTAAATTCTCTGCAACAACGATTGATGGGTTCATTATTTGCTTATGTAGTTTGGTGCTGATATTCAGTTAACAATCGAGTATGCCTAGTGCGCCTAATTGGATCGTTAAAGGAAATCATATTAGAAATATATTCGCTGTGAATAGCACCATTAATTACATCAAATGTGAAGCATGAGCCCAATAACGATCTTCTTGTTGATAGTGGCATCAAATTTAAAAGGCTGAGTCATATGAACATAGGTTCATATGATGGAAGGCTACAATAATCATGGGGGTTGTACATATCTCTAAGCGCGTATAGTAAGAACTGCTTTTGAATAGACTCAATTATTTCTCTATGGGAATCGAAAGATGGATTCCAAATTATGCATGCATATTCAAGTATTGGGCGCACTAATGCGCGGTACAAGGATGTAGTGACCCATATATTCTTGAATTCATTTGCACGTCTTTTTATAAAACCGAGCTGTTTGCTGGCCTTGGACACAATTTTATCATAGTGCAGATTAAAGCGCATCTTGCAATCTTAGACAACTCCAAGATCCACTATATGGTTGACCCTTTTTAGTTCGGTACTATTGAGGTGGTAGGTATGTAATGTTACGTTGTTTTTACGAGAAAAGCTAATAACATTGCATTTATTGACATTAAGATGTAGTTTATTTTGAAAACACCATTGCTCAAGAGACAACAATTTTGATTGCAAAAAATTTACATCTACATCTGATTGAATTGAATAGTACATTTTTAAATCATCTGCATACATAAGATGTGGGATATCGTTAAGAACTTCTGACAGATCGGATATGAATATGTTGAAAAGAAGAGGACCAAGATGACTACCTTGCGGAACTCCCGAGGAGACTGCAATTTTTTTCCATAGTACTCCCTGGAATTTAACAAACTGGGATCTGCCGTTTAAATATGATTTTAGCCAACTTAGTATGGACCCTGCAACACCAAATTTTTCTAAATATATAAGAATGTTGTGATCAACTCGATCAAAAGCTTTACTGAAATCAGTATAAACAGCATCTATTTGGTGCCCTTTTTCCATTTTGACTAAAACATCTGATACCATAATCATGAGATTAGTGGTGGTAGATCGCCCTTTTCGGAACCCGTGTTGCTGCTCATTTAGACGTGGGTTAATGAAACTTGTTAGCTTTTCACAAATAAGTTTTTCAAAAAGTTTTGGAATGGCTGACAAGATTGCTATGCCTCTATAATTTTCAACTGATCTTTTATCACCATTCTTGTAAATTGGCGTAAGATGGGATGATTTCCAATATGAAGGAAATGTCCCACAAACCAGTGATTCGTTAAAGATTATGTGTAATGGTAATAGCAGTTGGTCTAAACATCGCACCAAAAAGCTTGTAGGTATTAAGTCTGGTCCTGGTCCCTTTAATATATCCAGTTCTTTTATTGCATTAGAAATCTTTTCCTGGGTTAAATATAAACTATCAACTATAATAGTTGAGCTAGGAGAAGTTTCAGATAAGGTGGTAGGAAGACAAAAGACCTCCTTAAAGTGATCGGCATACAAGTTGCTTATTTCAAGAGAATTGGACGAAGTAACATTACCTTTAAACATAGACGATGGATAGCCGCTAGATTTGCGCTTCATGTTAACAAAGTCAAAGAATTTTCTCGGCTCTTGGACAATTTTTTCTCCGATGATGTTCGTGTACAACTTGTACGCTTCTTCTGACTTGATAGAGAACTCTCTTGATAGCTCGTCATATCTAAGCTTCAGTTCATCGCTTATATTATCAGTGTTTTTGAGAAGTTTGTAGATTTTATTTCTTTGATTCCTCAAAAATCTGAGATTGTTGTCTAGCCATGGTTCTGTGAGCTTATTCTTACGTGAGTCATTATTTCGAAATTTGGTATTTTACTGATGACTTGCTTATTAGCCGAATGCATCACGTTCAAGGAGTCGCTAAGACATTTTATGGCGAGCATAACATGGGATAGTGATAGATCCATGCACTCATCACAGAAGAATTTAAAATGTGATGTGTATTCTTGAAAGTAGTTTAAACTTCTTTTAGTCATTCCCACACAAGTCCGTGGTAAGATTTTCCGCAAAGACCATTGCAACTTAGCTTAATCGCACCTTTGTTCTCAATAGAGCAGTTAATTTTGGCACAAGCAGGTTCCATTGTTTATTGTTTACTTTATTTGGTTATTTATAAAAAGTTTTTTTTTTTACTCTTGATATTTGCACTTATTTCAGGTGCACTTAAAAGTTGGAGTGGGCTGTTTCTCTTATTGTTATTGTTTTTGCTTAATTGCAATATTCACACTTTTTCTTATTATTAATGTTGTTGCTTTATTGCGATATTCACACTTTTTCGCGGCACACTTATACGCAATTTACGACCAAGTACAAGTACTTCCATACTTATACTTTAAATTTTCAAGTACAAGTACTGCACTTTCAAGTATTTCTCAAGTTCTTTGTTAAGTACTTCGTGATTTGGGCAACACTAAAATTAAAATTATTTAAGTACACGGTTAAAAATCTTGGACTTAATTTTTGTCCCACTAAAATATTATTGCATATTTTTAAGCCTTGCAGCTCAAAATTTAATCTTTGCAAATATTAACTCATAGTTAAAACTTTTCTGTACTAAAATTTAAACCAAAGAAATATTACAGCGTTATTTGTAGTTTTTTGGTTTAAATTTGAGATCAATTCTATATTTCTGTATTTTGTATTGTTTGTTTTTAATGCAATTTATACTAAATTCTAGTACATTGGATACTAAATTTGAATTTGGACCCGTAAAAAGTTAGCCTGGCAATGCTGAGACTCAATTAAGACTATTTGGTTCATATGTTTGTTTATTGCTTCTTTTACGTATAGAATATTATTAAAATATATTATATTTTAAGGGTTTTTTACTATTTTTTACAATTAAAAATAATAATTAAAGTTGCTGAAATCTTTAACAAACAAAGAATTTTGTACAAAATTCAACAAGTACTTAACAAAGTAGTTGAGAAATACTTGAAAGTACAGTACTTGAACTTGAATATTTCAAGTATAAGTATGAAACTAATCATATTTAGTACCTATTTTTTAAGTACCTAGGTACTTGTACTTAAACTTGTACTTGTACTTATTTTTACAGGTCTAAATAGTTGTGAAATTAGGAAAATTTATTGGTCATTTAACTGAAATATTCTGCTGGTGGGAAAAACCAACAGCTTACACCTATTGATGACCTAGTCCTGGAAATTTTGGGACATGACTCTCCTATCGTGGAAGGCATAGGCGGACTAGATTCAATGGCGGTTAATAATATAGAAGTGTTCTAACGGAAGTTCTCTTAGAAACACCGGGAAAACGAAAGTCTGATATTCCTAAATCTAAACCGAGTACCGCATCGAGAAGGGTTATTACTAAGGGTTCCAAAGCATACTCCGATTTCGAAGAAGAAAATAAGCTGAAACGCCGCAAACTTAAGCTGCAGGTAGAATTTTTAGAAATAAACAACTATATAAAAAAAACTAGAAATTCTTGCGTTAGAACAATCAATGAATGTTCCACGTTCAATTTTTACTATTAACCTTAACGAAATACGGGAGAATAATACTTTCTAGTGGCTAGTAATGTCAATATATGGCTTATTTTGATTTGATTTCTTTCCAATTTTTAATTTGTTTTCTTACTTTTTACTATTTTTGTGTTGCCATTGAATGAAACAATCTTCGCTAAACCGATCTTTATGATATTTTCAGAGAAACTGAAGCCACATCTTGAGAGTGTTCCTGTAAGGTTTGGTAACGATTGGACGAGGCGGCGTGGTACCTCCCATACAAGCCAAATTTGCGCTATCGATCACAAACCAAAAAAAGGATATATATCAGACGGTTTCAATCGTCAAAAACTAAGATTTAGTAATTTTGTTCAGATGGTTACTGTCGGTAACTGTACAAAAAATGGGCGTGGTCGTAATATAAATACGCCCACTTTTTCCAAAATCATGGCAATTCCGGAGTTCTACACATTTTTACAGTGAAACTTGCTGTGTAGGTGCTTTAAGAGGCGGTCAAGAAGAAGGCGGTTTAAGAATAAATGCCACACCCTCTTTTACCTCCCACAAATATATACAAAATTTTTGTTATCGAATAGCTTTAGAGTTATGGGTCGCACAGCTTTGGAATTCAGTTTTTGACCTCAATTTACACATGCAGTTTCAATGATTTTATTTTATGGGCGTTGGACAGGGAGGCGTGACATCTCCCTTACAACCCAAATTTGCGATATCGTATTGCTTTGAAGTTATAGGTTGACAGCGTAAGAATTCGGTATTCAACCTAAATTTATACATGCAATTTCATTACTTACATTTAAGGGCGTAGGGCAAAGGGGAGTGGGACTTCCAATACAACCCAACTTTGTGCTATCAAATAGCTTTGGAGTTCAAGGTTGCACAGCGTTGGAATTCAGTTTTCGACCAAAATTTACGCATGCAGATTTACTGATAAAATTTTTTAGAGTTTGTCGGGGGGGTGTGACACCTCTAACTTAACCCACATTTGCGATATCGAATAGCTTTGGAGTAATAGGTAACTCAGCCTCGGATTCAGTATTCGACCTCAATTTACACATGCAGTTTCATTGGTAAGATTTTTCATTTCTCAAGATTTTTTCAAGATTTAAAGAGAAGTAATATGAATATACTCGTTAGTAGTAGTAACAGATTTTTATTTTTTTAAAAATAACCTTAGTTTCTAAAAAAGTTTAAAAGTGTTTGAAGTTTGCTCTGTCCTCTTCTATCAGTTGGTTGCTCTTCATCATTAGCTACTTCGAGAGAAGTTGTTTCATCGCCTTCTTCGGTGTTTTCAGAAGTCACATTTGTTTTGTACTCTTCGTCAAATCGTGCAAAGTTGCATAAAGCTACGCAACTATTGAATACTTCACTTGCTTTTTTTGGCTCTAGTCGTAAATAGTTGAGACATGGAAATTTCTCTTTTAAGACACCGATGGCGTTTTCAATAAGTCTTTGCGTAGACTTATGAGCCCTTAAAAATAAGCGGTTGGGTTCATCATTTATATCGGTTAAAATCGGAGGAATTAACCAATCCTTAAGAGGATACGCAGAGTCTCCAAGAAGTATTCCGTTAGGGAAAGGCCGCCAACCATTTTCCATTTGATAAAATAAACCATTATTTTTTAATACTCGAGCATCATGAGTACCTCCAGGCCAATTAGCGTATGAATAATAAAATTGCAGGTCCGGTCCACAAACAACCATGCAGGTTATTGAGTGATTCCCATGTCGGTCTACATAAGCTTCTTCATGTTCTTTAGGAGCATCTATTTTGATGAGAGTTCCATCGATGCATCCGCAGACCATTGGCATACCTTTCAAAGCAAAGAAACGTTCTACGATAACCTGAACATTTTGCGGCCATTTTCACATTAATTTGAAATAACGTTCTATTTACAGCACCTACAACATTCCGCATAGCTCTGCAAACACTGGCTTTGCTAACACCATGCATATCTCCAATTGCATGGTACTGAGCTCCTGTCCCCATCCAATGGAGAGCAATTTGCAATTGTAGTTCAACTGAAATGGCATTACTTCTTCCAGTACATCTTTTCAAGTGGGGTCCTAATTGGTTGACAAGATATTCCATCTTATGTGCTGCGAGGTGAAACCTCTCATTGAACTCATACGACATCTCGAGATATCCATAATTTATCCGCTGTCTTATAATCCTTGGTCTTCTTATAATAATTAATTCCTCATCACTTGAATCACTTGACCACATTTCTCTGACTGCTTTTATTTTCTCTTCTATTCTTTCTATTCAATTCTTTTATATAATCTTGATTATTTGTGTGTCTTACTTTTAAATATTATAGAGACTTGCGAGACTGTCATAATTTTTGACATACGCTCACAAGCTACAAGTGTTGAGGTCAGTTTTGAGAAACAGAATTTAATTTAAATTACTTTTGACACTTGTAAAAAGGCAAATAGACTTGTAACTCGTATTCTACAAGTGTAGATTCGAGAAACAGACACTTGTAAAAATTAACCGTTTTACAAGTATTTCACTTGTATTACAAGGCTTGTAATTTTTGAGAAACAGGCCCCTGGGGGGGTCTATTTAGGTGTGAAATTAGGAAAATTTATTGATTATTCTTATCTTTTATCTTTTCTAAGTTATCTTTTATTATCTTTTATTTATCTTTTCTAAATTTCAATGGATATAATATAAATTACAATTGTATTACATATGAAATGATGTATTACATATCATGTGTAGAATTTTTTCATTAACCATTAGTCAGTTTTAACCCAGAAAACCGAAAAATCGTTCATTGCGATAGAGAAGGTCAAATTATATCGTTTCTTATTATAAATTGTCTCACAAAAACTATGCTTAAGATTGCTTCATAAAGGTTTGTTTCAATAACTATGGCCTATATTAAAAAATTATTGCAAACTATTTGCAAAAACGTTTGGAAAATAAGCTTTTGTTTTGGTTCTGACCAATGTAATACGATTTAACACTAGAAAGTCTTACAGCTTCAATATTTAGATTCAAATCTAACTATAAAATAAATGTTCGTATTAATTCAGTTTTATGCCCGAAATAAAATTCTCAGTAAATCCACAAATCCAGGAGGAGTTTTTTTTTCGAAAGTAAAAAAATGCTAACGAAAATACTGATAAATTTATAATCAGATTACGCTGGAACACCACATTGTACAGCTCATTTTGCAATCAATACTAAAAATATTTTGCCTTGGCATAGGTGTAATTTTGAGTACAAGCTAATTTCGTGTCCGTATACTTTTTTTTCTAACTTATTAGTTGACAAAATACAAAAGTGTTTTGCAACAACATCGTAGTGAAAACGTGTGTTTGTCACTGATTTCTAAACGCCATTAAAATTATGGCCCATTCATTCGATACCGATCTAATTCTATTCTATTTTAAACGTTCTTTGTTTACGAATGTCACAGTTCGGTGCTTTTGAAGCGCACAAGAGTCGAAAAAACCGCTCATTACTGAAACACCGGCAATTATTTTATTATTAAAAAAATAAAATATGAGTGTCGTACAGGTATTGTGAATTTAAGATTTCTCTACATTTTATTATTTTTCAATTAATTTTTTTTTGTAAAAAAATTGACGGCATATTAATTGGTTTGTCATTGAGAATGAGCTAAAATTAATTTGTTTTTTTTTGTGGGAGTTAAAAAACAACTAAATCGCTTAAGTTAAACTATTCGTGAAGAGGAAGATCATTTAAAATTAATATAGTTCTATGTGAAATCTTGAAGCATGGACAGGTAGCAAAGTTTAATAAAGGGTTTTGTTGAACGTTTCCGTGTTTAAAAGCAGTTATTATAAAGGTTCTCAAACTAACGTCGATCAATGATTTTGCAAAATATTGAGAAAATTCTAACTTAATGCTTGAATGGATTTAGCTTGTAGGTAACTTTGTAGCCCAAGCTTTTGAAATGAATATTTGTAGTGCATAAATGTTTAGGAATAAAGTTGTTTAAATCATTTTTATGAATATATTCTTTAATATGCTGTTGTTGTTAATAATTTATGTGTGATTTTTAATACCAAAAGTGTTGTAAATATTTTTAATCGAAGCTTTTAACAACACATTTTGACAGGGACCATAACGGTTAGGATTTTTTTTTAAAAAGTCAACAAATAATCGTTATTTTTTGACTGATTTCATTTCGATCAAAAGTCAAAGTTAAAATTTGACTGTTACTTTTTCGATCAAAAATAACAGTTAAAATTTTAATTTTATCTTTTAATCAAAAATAAAAGTTAAAATTTGACTTGTATTTTTTTGATCAAAAATATAAGTTAAAATTTGATTTGAATTTTTTTAATCAAAAATAAAAGTTTAAATTTGGCTTTTATTTATTATTAACTATTGTAATTCATTTATATTTAGAGTACATTTTTTATTCTTTTAAACCTATATTCGTAACATTTTTGCACAGAAATTAAAACATTGCTATCGATCTTCATATCGTTGCATTGCATCGCTTAGTTGCTTATCATTGCACATTCTGTTTTCATTTATTTCGCAATCATCTGGAACAGCGACTGCAGCAGATGATATAGGAATTAAAGTATGACTTTTATATTTTATCGAAAAAATAAAAGTGAAATTTCAACTGTTATTTTTGATCGAGAAAATAAAAGTAAATTTTTAACTTTTATATTAGATCAAAAGAAAATAAAATCAAATTTTAACTATTATTTTTGATACAAAAATAAAAGTCAAATTTTAACTTATATTTTTGATCGAAAAAATAAAATTAAAATTTGAACTTTTATATATGATAAAAAAAAATTAAAGTAAAATTTTACATTTATTTTTGATCGAAATAAAATTGGTCAAAAAATAACGATTATTTATTGACTTTTTAAAAAACTTTTTTAAAAAAAAATTTAAATTCATTAGAGATTATTATTACTTAGCTAACAAGCATCACATTTCAGTATTCAAATAGCGAATAGACTTACTCTTTCCATTTGACCTTTTGAATGGAATTTTCGAAAAGAACTGTTATTTTCGGTCCCTGCATTTTGATGTTTTGTTTGCATGAAAATCACAAAAACTGAAAAGTAAATACAACAGATTTTGTTTCATTATTTCAAAAATATTCCAGATAGTACCACGATTTGAATCTGCGACCTTTTGATAATAAAACGGATATTTTTTATTCTACTCGTATGCCACTTTATGATGTTACACAAATGCCTTTAGCAGATCTTAACGATTTTAACCCATTAAGCGCCACTGTACTCATTTGAGTACAGCAAAATATTTTTAACTTTTAAAGTTTTCTTTGTTGTTAAGCATTAGTGCATTTTTTTGTTGATTGCCAATTGTTAAGCGGGTCAATTCCATTTGTTTCTCATCTTTTTTTAAATATGTGTTCTTAAAAAAAAAAAATAAAAAAATTAAAAAAAAACTTTTTTTTTGCTATTTTAGTTTGTTTTCTATTGTAAAATAAGCTTTTGTTGGCTTTTCACTTTTACTTTTCTTTTGCTGTTAATGGGTTAAAGGACTGTCTTTGATCTGAAAACTGCTCGGAGAGGTTCACATAGGTACATTTACTGTTTTAAAAGTTTAAAGATATAAAGTTAATACTTATTGATTAAAACTCAGTGCAGGTTTTTTTAAATATTTAAGAAATTTTCAACGATATTACATTTTTTAATTTGTTGTTTTAGAAACTTTAAACCCGAAAAACTTGTTACGAAAACGACAAAAATTACTTTTTAGAAATTTTTTAAAAATTTAAGAGTCCAGGGGCTTTGGCCACTGAATTGGCTTATGTTATTGTAACTGCATTATACCCAAGCATTAAAAAGCATTGCTATTAAACTTGGGTTAAGTCTTTAAACATAATGCGATTCATTGCATTTAAGTATTACTTGAACAATTGAGATCTGGCTGGAAGGGTAGTTTTAATGTAGTAGTGTAGCTTAGTCCAGCGATGTACAGCGCCTAGCTCTTTAAACTCTTTTCACTCTTTTACAACAACTTTAATATTTTCATGATTGTTGTAATTCGCCGAATTCAGTTTGCAATTTCAGCCTCACTTCTTAATGTTTGTTTTTGTTATTTCGAACCATCGATAGCTGTTTGCATGTTGTTGTTTTTGTTCTTTCCCAATCAGCCATTTAGAAATAGTGATTACGTACAATGCAAAAATCAAGCCTTTTCAAGCACGCTTGTAAAACACTTGCGTTGGTAATAAATTTCCAAGTTGCTTTGTATAATCATTGCGTAAAAAACAAATAGTATGTGTTGTACAATAATACTTGGAAAGACTTGCTTTAAGTAAGTGTTTTCCAATCATACTTGCAAAATGTTAGCCAAGGTAATAATTTTGCAACTGTTCAAAGTTGCGATTGCTGTTAACTGTTGGCCTGTGTAGTCTAGTGGAGAGTGCGCTAGACTGTCAACCCAGACGTCCCCGGTTCGAGTCCGGGTTCGGTCGTGGTTCTTTTAATGTCTGTGCTCTTTACTACATTTAAGAATTATGGAAACTAAACATAGAAATCTACGAGTTAATTGTGAAAAATATTGAATTTGAAGGACAAGAACCACAAAGCAATAAGGCAAGTCGAGTTTGATAGTGAGAAATGAAGGTGCAATTAAGATGGCTGCGCATTATTTGGTAAATATATTTATACATAAAAGTTGCGTATTGAAATACTATTTACCAATTGTAAAGAAACACTTGGAAAAAGCTTATTCAAATACTAATTTCCAATTGTAAGGAAACACTTGGAAAAAGCTTATTCAAATACTAATTTCCAATTGTAAGGAAATACTTGAATTAAGCTTATTCAAATACTAATTTGCAATTGTAATGAAACACTTGGATTATGCTTATAGTAAGGAATTTTTTTCCAAGGGATCGTTTTCGTTTATTCTACAATTACTTGTAAGCATTTTCCAATAGTAATTTAAAGCTTTTTCTTAGCTTGATGCTTACGGTTCTAAGCTTGTTTAAAGCTTATTCCAAGCTTGTTTGGCTGATTGGGTTGGCACCATCGATTGCCGCTGTTTTGCACTATTTTTGGCATTCGCATTGTAGACGTTAACAGCTTGCGTCGTTTTCTTTATATTTTTCGTTGTGCGAATACGCATTGAGAAAAAGTTATTGAATATTTGCAGTTTGGTACTTTTTTATATTGCATCAGAATAAATTATTTTTATAGGGGTTTTTATACCCTTGAGAAATGGCAAGAAAATAATTTGCGGAAAACTGGGAGTTTGCCTATTTTTGCATAGATAATAAATGATTAAAAATATTTTAATCTAAATAATATAACAGTTAAGTTAATAATAAAATAGTAAGATAATAAAAAATTTAAAAAAATTAAGGTTAAAGCCAATCAAAATTATTATAAGATTAAAACATGAAAACAAATGTATAGGTAATAATAAAAAAGGCACAAAAAACAACATTAATAAGGATGTAAATAAATAAAAAACAATAACATTAAAACTATAAAAAAAATAAAACAAAAAATAAAAAAGGATATCTGAAAACCTCCACGCGATTAAAGCTGGGTAAATCAGAATGTATTCTGACTAGCAAAAAACTGAAACATTTGGAATTACTTGATTCATTATTTTTACAGTGTACATATGCATAAGTTCATTGTCGCGGACTCTGCCAGCACTCGTGTTATTGGTAATTCGTCAATGCATCCAGACTAAAAATGTTTTGATGTTGTTGCTTTTTGTTTTTGTTGTTGTTTTTGCACTCTTCAAATAATTTTCGTGGGCATCGCTGATTTAGTCAGTACACAATACGATATTGGAATTTCCATGAATCTTTGAGCAGATGTATTGCGGTTAAGAAAACAATCTTTCAGGCCTTCAGACTATTAATACGTATTTGTAAATAAACATATCTCTCTAACATGTTTACGTGTTTAAGAGGAGAGAATAACTGCATTATTCTGTATCACGAAGAAGCACACTAACGATGAGAAAGAAACGAGAAGCAATACAATTTTGTATGGATAAAAGTATTGCTTCTCGTGTCTTTCTCATCGTTGGTGTGCTTGTTCGTGATACAGAATAATGCAGTAAAAGTCTAAGAAGCAAATTATCGTAAAATCGAATCCTGGGTTGGGAATAATTTTTTAATTTAAATTTTGTTGCTAACTAGCTATGCAATGCACATGATAACTACATTTATACTCCCACGCATTCTGCAAACGGGGTATATCAAATTTGCCACCTCGTTTGTAGCGTCTAAAAGTTAGCGTGTCAGGTACATGGTTGAAAATCTCGGACTAGATTGAAACTTTTTTGGATTACATATAGGACGACTCCAAAAAGTATTACTTTTTAGTCCAAAGAAATGCTTAAAATTTTTTAATCAAAAAAGGATTACTTTTAATCCACAAAAAGTTTAACATTGTCAAAATGCAATAAACAAAACAAAAAGAAACAATATAAACATAAACTTAAAATCAAATTTAGGCTGACCGTCCTCTCGTCTGTCGGTCCAACATCTTATCCACTCGCCTGTCGCAGTTGCTAGCAAAGTCTCGTTTATTTTTTGCTTCATTGCGAATGCAAGTAAGCTTTCAAGAACGTGGGTTCGAGACCCAGCTTAATTCGTAATCCAAACATAGTCTAACACCTAAACTTTTGTTAGATTAAAATAAATTAAACACTGTTAAAACCACCTAGTCAATGTATTTTTAAGAGTTTAAACACCATTTATCTGTTTCAGGGGTCACAGCTTTCGAATTCGATGTCAGAATTTTAAAATTCAAGGTGGTTGCAACCTTAATTTTTTTTATCTTTACGAATTCGGTGCTAGCGCGAACATTATGCAAAAATGGGTCGCTGAATCCGAATCCGTTGTCAGACTTTCAAAATTATGTACTTTTTTATAATAGTGCTGCCACCTATTAATATGTATTTTTCAAAGTTTTAACATAGTTTAACAGTGCTTAAAAGTTTAAAAAATTTAAACATAATTTAGGGGGTCGCTGATTTCAAATCTAAAGTCAGAATTTTAAAATTAAAAATGGTTACTAGGGTTGCCACTTAAATTTTTTTTATTTTAACGAATTCGGTGATGGCGCGAGCACTAGGTAAAACTGGGTCGCTGAATCCGAATCCGTTGCCATAATTTTAAATTTTTTTTGGCCATAACCAATGGAATTTTAAAATTCTGACTTCAGATTCGAAATCAGTGACTCCCTAACACTGTTAAATGATGTTTAAAACTTTTAAAAATACATTTTATTTGGTGGCAATCCTATTATAACAAAAATTCATAATTTTGAAATTCTGACAATGGATTTGGGTTCAGCGATCCACTTGTACCTAGTGTTCGCGCTAACATCGAATTCGTAAAATTTTTTGGCTTTCGTAGTCTAGTGGAGAGTGCGCTAGACTATCAACCCAGAGGTCCCTGGTTCGGGCATGGCTCTTTTTACTTTCTTTGTTCTTTCTTACATTTAAGAATTATGAAAAACTAAAATCCACAACTAAATTGTAGAAAATGTGGAATTAAAGGACAGTAACAACTAAGGGCTGGGAATGCTAGCCGAGGTTAAAGCATAAAGCTTTTATCGGTTAAAAGCAATTCAAATTGTATTTCACGGTTGTTTCGCCTAATCAATAATTCACGTGTGGTTCCAAACAATTCCTCTAAATAAATCTATCCCTTTACTTTTAGGTCAAAGACCAAAACTTGTTTGTATAAGGCGCATGCCTTGGTTCTTTGATCTTGTTAAAAAATAAAAATAAAAATAAAAAAGTGATGTGCAAAAAGATTACAGATCTCCTGCGGATGTCGGGTAGCCGGTCGATTTCGCTTAATGTTTACAAAGTCGAAGCATTTTTTAGGGTCTGTAAAAATTCTTCCTACAATTATGTGGGTGTAAAACTTATAAGCATCTTCGGACTTGACAGAGAGCTCTTTAGAGAGTTCTCCATATTTTGTCTTTACCTCGTAATGATCAATTGGAAATGGTCTCTACAAACTTATAAGCACAAGTCTAATACAAAATATATTCAGTTAAAATTTGTAAAATGAATTGTTTTTAATATAAATACATATAAAAGATATAATAAGCAATTATTTTAATCTTAGCAACATGTTGAGTTAGTTACCAGCAACATTTAGCAGTAATAAAGTTGCTTACAGCAACCCAATGCAAGCAACATGCTTAACAGCACTTAACAGAGGCAGATTAACGATTAAAACAACAACAACCATTAACATTAGTTAAAGCTTCGTTTAAATCCCAGGATTGATCGATCAAAAAATTATCATCGATCGATGCCGCTACTTTAGACACAAAGCTATTTTAAATATATTTCCACCACGATCGCTTGAAAGATCAGCTCAGTTCTGTTTCGTCAACAACAGGCGACGGTCGTGGCTAGCGGAAAGTGGAAAAGTAAAAAAGTAAACGAATCTAAAATAAAATTTTTAAAGCATAGCTTGCTTACAAGAGATCAAAGCTCAAAAGTGGTAAGCAATACAAGCAGAAACACAGACACACACAAGTGAAGCAACTTGCAACAGATGATGCTGCAGCAGCAACATTTCATTTCGGTTTGAGCCAAAACATTTATTCTGAGCCACAAACAGAGTCAGTGGAGTAGAGCGAGCCGATCTTCTGCGGAAATAAAAAAAACTTCATCATCACGATCATCATTAACTTTAAAGCCGGAGCAAGTTGAAGACACGCGTTACTCTAACATAGCGTTTAAGTGGACCTTTTTAAGCGTGTGCGTGAATTGCATTAAATGCATTAAAATCGATAACTAAGACAGTGTGTTTGTTGTTTTTTTGTCTTGTTGTTGTTGTAATGTAAACAGCAGTTTTCTGACACTACTTTCAATGCGCGTCGTGAGCTAAAAAAGTGAAACCGGATTTTTTTGCCTTTACTTTTATTTTCACTATTCGTTATTTTTTTGTTTGCATTTGTTTTAAAGTCGTTGTTATTATTGTTGTTGTAAACTTTATTGCCAATAAAGAAAAAAACAAACGGTTTTATAACGCGATATTATTATTTAGAGAACATTGTGTGCTGATTATTTATTCAGTCAACAAGCCAAGAACGAGAATTTCCTGGCTATAAAATAAAAGTAGCTAAGAATAAAACTTCAGAAATTCAGCAACAACATCTTTAGATCCAGCAACATTCAATTCAAAAAGCTGTCTGGTGAGTAAAAAAAAAAGAATGTTTAAAACAACTTAGTAATGTTGTGGTAAATAGCAGATCAGTTTAACTTCTACAACAAATCGTAAGCATGTTAACGGGTAAAAAAAAGTGTCTCTAACTTTAGCAATATAGTACAAAATTTTTACTTTGACTTTGCTTTAGTTAAGAATTCCGTCAAACTAATTCGAAAAAAAAGACAACTCACAATTGGGCAAACTTTTGAACAGTTATTTTTCTTTTGTGTTTTTCGAAGATGAAACCTTTGATTGTCTGATTCAACATAACCTAGCCTAACTTGAATTCCATTTCATTTACAAACCATTTGTTTTGTTTTATTTTTTTATCGTATGCATGAGTTCTTCTGTCATGCATACAAATAGTTAGAAATTTATTATTACACAGTGCTACAGTGAAAATGTACTTTTTAAGTGACATAGCACAGGTTGTAGATCTGGTCGAGTATAACATGGCACCATACTTGAAATTGTTAACGAACCCCCAAAATTAAATTTTACCGTTAAACTCCAATTTTTAGGTACTTGACACATTAAACAATCATTTAATCTGTAATATTTTAACTGTTTTTTTTATTTCATAACGGTTCGGGACAGATAAAAGATAAAGCTTTCAAAATATGTACATATTTTAAGAACTAAAAAAAGAACTTTTTGAGTTATAATCGGCCAAAACCAACATTTTTACCTTTTGTGCCAATTTCTTAACTTTGAGGATTATTCACAGCCAAAGCTTTGTTAAAAGCTACTACAAATATAATAATTTTCTAAAAATACACTTCATTAAAAACAAAATCAATGTTTGTTTATGAAAATCAGAAGAAAATTTACTGAGCTATTAAATTTTTTTATAAATATGAAATTACACCTTCATTGCGCAATGGGTCTTGGGAGCGTTCATGTAACACTTTGGCGTTTCCATTCAATATATTTTTATGATTTAATTTAAAATTAGTGTATTTTTTAAATACAAATGACATCTTTTTTTCCCGGAAACACCCCCAAGATTATTACTTTTACATTAAACTAATCTTTATATGAATTTAGCAATAATTTAGATTTTTCCCATTTTTTTGTTTCATCGTAAAAAAATTTTCCAACTTTGAACGATATAAGAGTAGTTTCCAGAAGAAATTATTAAAAAATAATTTATGATATTGAACAACATTTTCAGTTACATATATATTTTTACATTATTATTATTATTTTACAAATATTATTCTACAAATACATATTATTTTGTTTATTTATTTATTTATAGTACGATAAGAACTTAGTTATTTTAATGTACAAGTTGGAATAATATTTTAACGATTATACAAATTAAAGATTTTCTTAAACCTTATTTAAACAATTATACTTATTATAAAGTTAATCTTAATATTAAGTAGAAATAGAGAAATCGAAATAGAGTATAAAATTGAAGTAATTAAGAAAAAAAAGTGACAAGAGGAATGAATAAGTTTAGAGAAAACTGGCAAATTTATTAATCGTTAATTAGAACCGAAATGCTGAAATACGGCAAGTCTAAATATTGTTATTTTCCTTAAAGCTCTTACATGGTACTCGGTAAAGAATTCCATAGACGAGTGGCATTAATTTATAGTAATAAAACTCATTTTCTGTTTGTTTGTTTGTTTGGCCTTTATACAAATCTAAACGGCTCAACGGATTTTGCTCAAACTATGTACACATATTAAGCTTATCCCTCCCAACTTAAAATGTTACATACTTAGTTTTTGCCACGCCCCTTCTGAAATTTTTCAACGAACGGTAATTTTGTTATAATAAAACTTTTTACGATCGGAGATTTTTGTATATTTAATTTTAAAAATTTTTTGTTATTTTGACATCAAAAACACTCACATATCTTCAAAATTGGAGAAATTTTCAGTACAACGACTTTTTCATAAAACATCGTTACCTAAGAATGAGAAAAAAACGACATGAAAATCAAAGTTTGGTCTTTCGATGCAAATATCTCCGCTGTCCATTAATATATTTCATTCAAATTTTTTTTGTTCAAAAGTTCAATAAAATCACTTCACAAAAATAGGTTTAACTGTACCGTTAAGTCAGTGTATATATGTTTTATGAGTATGCCAAAAAAGGTCGCAAATATTGACTTTTTACTCAAAAAATGACTCAAAAATTGTTGTTGTTGTAATCAAAATGAAATCAATTAAAAACAGCAAATCTGACTACCTTTCATATGACATAGCATTTATTTGCAAAAATTCTTTCAGCTAAGCGCAAAAATTATTTTACTGTTTTTGTCATCAAAACAACAAGGGTTTTGATTTTTTTCGCGAAATTAATTTTTTTCAAAATGTTGTGTTTTATATTTTTTACAAAAAAGTCAAGTCTCAAAAATAATTTATATGAAAAAATTACCCCAATTTCTCTTTCCAATCAAAAGTTATGGCTAAAAATCTATTTTTTTCATACCAGACTATTAATAAAACTTAATTTTGTGTTAAAATTCTCTATATAGTTTGAACGTCCCCATTTATCTCTAAGAATGCAGTTGCGTGTCTAAAGTAATTACGATTATTTTGGATATATTATCTTCTTTATAGTGGGATCTACTTATTTTTTTGCCTAACTACCCCCGCCCCTCCTCCTGTTAAATTTTTTTTGTTGAGTTGGCTCTATTTTTTCTCACTATTGTGTCACCGTTGTCACTTAGTTCTTTATCAATGGTACTTTAAATGTTGTATATTTATCACAATTTTATCGAAAAAATGACTGTGAATAAGAATGCTGTTAAAGTTAATATTTTCATGTAATCAGTTTTAGCTATATGGCGATATAATAAAACATATGCGCATCTGGTCAGCACAATTATTTCATTAGTTTTGATCTGTGCGTTTAATTCACAGATAGATGGCGCCACATTTGTAAGATGTGTGGGTACAGACTATACTTACACCTTGCGGTGAAAAGCTGAATACTGTTTTTTCAAAAGTTTCTTCAAATTTAACCCCACACGTTTGGGATTACAGACAGGTGGCGCTATTTTCTGCTTACAGAAGAATATCTGATGTTCTTATACAGCCAGCAGATAAGTTTTGCGAAATATTTTGCGAAAATGCTATTGCTACCAAACTTTTTAAAAGTAAAATAATGCAGTACTGCCAGTTTTTTCAGTCGCAGCGTCATCTAGCGTCATCAATACTTAAAAACATAGAATTGGATAAATTTAAATGTCCAGCTCATTTGCTCATTTTGTTGTTTTTGCTTTGCTTGCAAATGCGATTATATGATCCTGATCTCCAATGAAAAAACGCAGCTAATACAAATTTTAGTAGATACAATCATTTTTAGCACAACGAAATTTCATACAACATTGATAGCTAATAATGAGAAAAAAATTATATGAAAATCAAAGTTTTTACTTTTAATGCCAATAACTCCGCTGTTTTTAATATATTTCATTAAAATTTTTTTTGTTAAAAAGTTCAATATGTTTTTTAATATTAATCTTTGTTTAGACGTTAAAATGTCCATAACTCAAGGACGCATTGAGTCCCACCATAATTTTTATTTTGTTGAAAAGGTAATTGTGCTTGCTTTAAGATTAAGTAAATATAAAAATTCTTTTTAATTTTTAAAATATGTTTTTCGTACCACTTTGAATTCAATTAGCTCACCGCAAGAGATGGAATCACCAACAACAAAAATTTTCCCAAACTTTTTTGGATTAATGTTCGTTCAATTACCTTTTTAACGGTAGATAAATAAAAAAATTAAATAAAATAAAATTCAAATAAAATTCAACATGTTTTTCAATATTCCCGATTTTAAAAAACATTTAATCGAGAAGTGTTTGTTAAAGTGTTTATATAAGTGATTCTCGAGTAACACCGGGTATATCAGCTAGTAAATAATAATCTTGTGGAGTTGAGGTAGTTAAAACTCGGTGGGGTCAGTATGTAACTTCTTGTTGAGTGACCAAATTTAATTTTTTCAAACAAATAAGGAGGCGTTTTAAACACTATTAATTTATGCAGAAAGATACAATTTCTAGCATTGAAATAGTTAATAATATCACTTCCAAGAATGGATTTTTTAAACTGAGATATATGATCAAATTTTCGCAACCCATAAACATATCGTGTAACCGGGTTGAGTGCTAAGTTTAATTTTAATTGAGATCGGGAGTCCAAATTGCTTTATAGGTAGTAAAAGTTGAAGTTGAAGTTGAATAATTATAGGTAGTATAAGTTGAAGAACAAGTTTATGTTTCAATTCAACAGGCGTATATTTAGCTGAAACTCTTAGATAACGCAGAATATAATATACTTTTTGTACCACACTGTTGATGTGGTCACTGCAGATAAGTGTAGAATTAATATGAAAACCTAGATTTTTGATTTTGCTGACGAGACTTAGATTTTGGTCTTTTAAAGTAATGTCCGGTATATCTTCAAAGAAGAGTTGAAGCCCATTGACTTATACTCTCTAGATCCTCATTAAGCCTGCCTACCAGGTCTTCCATAAAACCAGTTCTACAGGAGAGATATATCTGAATATCATCAGCATAAGCATGCATGGATGAAAGCTTGCAAACGCTGAAAATATCATTTGTAGAAATGGAGAATAAAAGAGGACCTAGTACCGATCCTTGAGGAGCCCCACTGCAAGCAGACGAAAGACTCGAAAAATGTTCACCGATCTTAACTTTTTGTACTCGATAGGAAAGATAGTTGTTCAGGAGTAACACAGCGCTGTCACTAAAACCATACATATATTTAAGGTTATAACATAGTAAAAGGTGATTAATTGTATCAAACGCTTTTGAAAAATCGACTAAGCATAGCAGAGTTACTGATCCATTGTCATACGAGTTTCTTATATCATTCAAAATATTAATCATAGCAGTAGGACAACTATGTCCAGCGCGGAAACTGGAAAAATATATATTTTTATTAATAATACATATTTTTCACAATGCTCAAAAATGATTACTGGACATTTTCTGTTTGTAAGAAACATCGTCAGTTTCACGTTGAAGCGACCAGCAGTAATCAACTAACATTCAGATTTAGCTTTTCCCTTGAAAATGATTTTTAAGTGATAGCATCTCTTGATGAAATCGTTCACCCTGTTCATCGCTCAATTTACCAAAATTCTCTGGGAAAAGTTCAAATAAGAGTGCAGAAAATGAATTTGGATGGACATTCTGTGTCCCAATTCTCCGTAGGCACTGAAGAATACATTTCCAACGTCAACATAACCCATTAATGCTCACTACCAGAACTCTTTGAGTTTAGTTTTTGCAATTTTCAGCAAAAGCTTGTATTAATCTTAGACGGAAAACTCTGAAGTTTAAAAAAAAATCTAAAGGATTTTTCAAATCAAGGAAAAATCAAGGTGTGGCGAAGCGCCTGATTTTTAACGCATAAGGGGTCTGTAAATAGAGAAATAAAAAAAAAAATCTAAAAAAAAATTTTAAAAAATTATAAATTGGAAAATTTTCATTTCACTTTGACCTTATGCACTTTTTTAATTACAGTTTCTTTTTTCTTGAGGTTTATAAAACAAAATAACTCAACTGAGTGGCGTTGTTCACTTTTTTTTAAATACTGCACGAACTGGCGCGAAAAAGTACACAAAAAGGCTTTTAATGTTTTTGTCAATGTCAATGCTTTTAATGTCAATTTTTTGGAAAAAGCATACTTTTGGCCTTCTCTTACTGTTGGAAGCAAAAGCTTTACAGCGGCTGAGGATTTTTTAAGGAATTTTTAAAAATTGCTTTTATCGCGTATGATAAATCATATGTTGTCATTAATGGGATAATCGGCACTTCTTGTGTTTCCCAAAAAATTTTCTCATAAAGAAGTAAGACTTTTCCGTCCTTTTCCTTTAACTTTACTAAATATTCCTTTAACTTTACTAAATTTTTAAGGGAAATTTCAATCGTGCATAATTTTCGAATTTTAGATCCAATGAATACACCTGTTAATTAACAAATATATAATTGCGTCTAAATATTATTTTCCAAAAAGAAAAAAACATGCATCTTCTTTGATTTTGGTATCACTTAACCTAGGAAACACCGTTTTTAAATACAGAAAAAGCTTCGCATACTGTGTTAAGTCGTTTTACAAACTGCTTTATACCTGTAACCCAGTTTGAGATGCAATAGTAGCAAAATGATTTTTCCAACTTGCACGAGAGGAATGTTGACGACATTACTTTCTCCAATCATAAACGATTTTCGCGGTAGCCACTTGCTGCGTTTGTAGAGATCCTTCGAACGACTGCCCTACTCTTCAAGATGGCAGTATAGTTAGTCCAAATTGTATAGTGAGGACTTTCGGATCTGAGACGATATGCCTTTGATGTTTGTGTATTTAATTACCTTTAGAATATTCGAAATAGTTTTGTACGTTTAAAAGGTGTTTTCCGAATAGGGAAATAAAAGAAAGGGTCATTCGCATTAAAAAATATACTTATTTTAAGAGAATTCATAAACGTGTTGTTAATAGAACCGTGAAAATGATACATGAATGCTCCCAAGACCTATGGACCAATGAAGGCGTAATTTATTATTTAAAAACAAATTTAATAACTCAGTAAATTTTCATCTGATTTTCATAAAGAAACACTAATTTTATTCTAAATAAAGTGTTTTTTCAAAAAATTATTACATTTATAGTAGCTTTCAAATAAACTTTGGTAGTAAATAATCCTCAAAGTTGAAAAAAATTAGGAAAAAAAGTAAAAATGTTAGGTTTGGCCGACTATAGCTCAAAAAGATACTTTTATAGTTCTTAAAATATGTACATTAGGGTGGCCCTTATTTTAGAAATTGTTGAGCACGCGATATTTGTGTTCCTTTAATTTTATTTTTACAACAACAATAACACGTGCCGCTCGGAGCTTAAAGTTTACTCAGAGGCAATGCAACTGAATGAGCATTAGGGTGTATCGAATCAATTTTTTTTCGAATTTCACTTTCTTAGGGATCTCTAAAGTTGCATAGGGTGGTCCAGATCTCCCAAATTTAGGGAAAATGATGTCTTTCCCTCCCGCAAGGACAAAGTTGTTTTTGAGAAAACAGTAAAAAACGATCTCAAAATGCTTCGTTTTTTTTTAAGAAAAACTACATATGTCTTAAAGCAAAAGTAAATATAGACTTTCACTAACAATATCGTGTCAAACGAGATGCCACCACAGTGTTTTTATCCACAGTGTTCTGTGGGAAGGATATTCGAATCGAAAGTACACTCGAGATAGCACAGAATTTTTGATTGCTATCTGGTTGTCTAAATTTTGGTGGTATTGCTTATAGTGTTAACGTTTTTCTTAATTTTTTAAATTAAAGTGCGTTTAATTACCTTTCTAACGGTATTTGAAACTTAACATTAAATTCTAGTAAAAATCTATTTTCGACGTTTTTGCCAATTTTTGTCAATTTTGTGCATCCAGTAACTCCGCCAAAAATAGCTCCAGCATTTTTTCCTTTAAATAAATTTGTTTATTTCCTTCAGTGATGCTCCATGCAAAATTTCCATGTAAATCTCCGAAATCGGAGATAGTCATTCCATAAGGCCGGCACGTTAAAAATGGAATTGCTGTTTTATCTTATTTTTTTCTCATATGTAGTAAATAATTTTTTGAATTTCTACCTGGCGGCACGGGTTAATAAAGTCCAATTTCTTTGAAACTTTTTTTAGCGTTTTTTATATATTATATATATTAGGGCGGTTCGATTTGTAGGGAGTGAAAAAATTCACCAATTTCCCTGTGATATCCGTATTCTATGGGTTATTCCATGAAAATTTGCCGAAGGAATCATACCTCTATCGTTAAAATCGAGTCCCCTACTTTTTGTTGGTAGATTTGTTCCCAAATTGACGTTCGTATGAAATATTACCTACACGTTCACATCCATAACTCCAGTAGGCGCGTTGGAAAAGTGAGCTCATTTTGATCAATTTACAAAAACAAATCTCCAACATTGGTCTAACGGTTCAAAAGTTACGGGCATATTTGTCCAAATTTTGGACCATTTTTCCATTTTTTTCATGATTTTTTTCAAGAATATTACTTTTATGGCCAATTTTTGGCTCAATCCATTATTTAATTCAATTTACAATTCAAAACGAAGAGTTTAAGCTCAAATTTATCGAATTCGGTTGATTAATTCATGCGATATTGCTAAAACAAAATAACACATAAAACCAACTTTTTGATTTTTTTTCCCTTTTTATTTTTTTTTTTCTACAAAAATTCAAATTAAGAGATAATAAAGTATCTATCAACCTATTATCAAAAAAAATATTCAATTTGAGTGTAGTAAAAGACAAAATGTGAAAAAAAACATTATTTTTTCTGAAAGTCTGAAAAAAATGGAAAAATGGTCCAAAATTTGGACAAAAATGCCCGTAACTTTTAAACCGTTGAACCAATATTGGAGATTTTTTTTTTGTAAATTGATCAAAATGAGCTCATGCGCCTACTGGCGATTAAACCCGATCGATAGTTTTTGAGTTATGGATGTGAACGTGTAGGTAATATTTCATACGAACGTCAATTTGGGAAAAAATCTACCAACAAAAAGTAGGGGACTCGATTTTAACGATAGAGGTATGGTTTTTTTGGCAAATTTTCATGGAATAACCCATAAAATACGGAAATCATAGGGAAATTGTCGAAAAATAAATCGACCCGCCCTAATATATATATATATTATATATATATTTTTATATATATCCAATTTCTTTGAAACTTTTTTTAGCGTTTTTTATATATTAATATATAAAAGACAAGCACACTGCTCTGTGCCCAATATGTCTCAAGCTGTTCAGCCTAAAAGTATGCACAGAAAATATATATTTAACACTTATCAGTGACAATATTAGGTTTTAACAATAGTAAGTTTTTGATCTAACTACCTTTTGAATACTGCTTCAATACGTCAAGTGTTATTCGAAGTGGTTAATATGTCTTTTGTATTTGTAATTGAATAAAAAATCAAGCTTAAAAAAGTGCTTCCGGCAAATGGCTCCAAAAAGGAAGTGTGCGGAGGACCTGTCGTAGGACAGGCTTTTATACTAGTATAGGAATAAAATGAAAGGGTGCTCAAGAAAAACAAACGAAATTTTTTTCTCCATACAAAAAAGGACCAATCTAATGTACATATTTTGAAAGTTTTATCTTTTATCTTTTTCAAATCGTTTTAAAATAAAAATTCGGTTAAAAAAATTGCTGAGTTAATGTTTGTTTAATGCGTCAAGTACCTAAAAATGGTGCCGGGACATAACCCCAAGGGACAGAATCCCAAAAATTGGATTTGGGATTATGACCGCTTATTAAGAGGTCCGAAATCCAATTTTTGGGATTATGCCCCCTTTTTTGAGGACATAATACCAAATTTGAAATTTGGGAATATATCCCTTGGGGCTATTTCCCGGCACCCTTAAAAATCGGTTTTAATGGTAAAATTAAATTTTTGGGCGTCTATTAACAATTTCAAGTATGGTGTGATATTACACTCGACCAGATCTGCAACCTGTGCTCTGTCACTTCAAAAGTACATGTGAGTTTTATATTTTTGTAGCACCGTGTTATTGGTACATAAACTGAATAAAAAACGTGCTCACAATTGATTTATTGACCACAAACGACGTTAAAACAAATATGAAAAAAATTTGGCCTTTTTATGCATAATATATTTATAGATGCCGGAATTACTATTCTGTGTGAAGATTTAGAAAAATTTTATGTGGATAATTTTTAAAAAACGTAGAAATTAACTACACAAGTTAGATGTCAACTCGAATCTTTCCAAAAACATTAACTTCCAAGAAATTTTACACACGTTATGCCAATATCTATAACAGTTTTTTAAGTTAGCTTTTGATATTATATTTATACGAAGAGAAATAATTTTCTTCCATCGAGAAATTACTTTACATGATTCAAGAGTATGTTAAATCGGTACGAAATTATTTACTTGAAACAAGCATTTTGAACAATAAATTACTATAAGTATTTTTTTCTAGTGATATGGACTGAAAAGTCTGCTACCTGACACAGCCACAAACTAAAAATCCATATACATATGTTTTTCTATGGAGAATCAACCTTAACTAACGTTGGGTATCGCCTCTTTTTAACAATCAAAGTTGTAAACCATTACATGCATGCAATAAAAAACTGGCATTGATTCAGTTTTTAAGTCATTTAATCCTTTTTTGATTTCATGAGTTCAAGTTCTTAAGTCAGCAATCATTTTGAAGTCATTACTTTGAAATAAATTAAAAAAATGTCTGTTGAAGTCTATTGATTCATTTACTATGATTGAAGTCGTGCTCCTTGGAGTCAGTATTAATTGCATTCAATTGTAATCTTTTTGAAGTCAATAAAATCATTAGAAGTCAGTTGAAATCATATTTTAAATCACTGAAAATGTATCACACTGATTTAATAGCTTGAAGTCATTTTGAAGTCTTTCGATTGCGTTCAAATATTTTTGAAGTCATTTTGTGTGCAGAATAAATTGTCGCTTAATCAAGCAAAATAAGGCCTTGAAAGCAAAGGTAGAACCAAGATTATTGTTTTATTGGGGGAACACGAACTTAGAGACTTGGAAAAACGTTATTTATATTCTGAGTTTTATATCTAAAGTGGCAAAATCATAAAGGAATATTTAATAATTTCCTTCGGTAATGATTTAATTCAATTTAAAAGATCACTTGACATCAAGGACTTCAAATTGACTTTAAAAGTTACAGCAAACACTTTAAGTTATTTGAGTCTTTTCGAAAAAAATAAGTAATGCAATCAGTTTAGTTCTGCAGTCATGACTGCGACTTCAAATTTTTTTAAACATTCAATGGAATTTAAAAAAAAAAAATGATTTCTGGACATCTTGTGTGACTTCAACTTTTTTTAACCATTCAATAAAATTTCAAAAAATTAACTCAGGACATCTTGTGTTGAGTCATTGCAAATAAAAATGGTTTATAGATTGCAAGCATAACCTGAAGTCATTGACTATGAAGTCACTGATTGCAATCTTTTTTAACTTTGTTAACAATTGACCACAAAGACATACGTGTTTGCTTTTCAAAGCAAAATTTTTAATTGTTTTTTGAACTTTTTAATGCGGTTTGTAAAGTTAGATGATGCAGTCGCAGAGTAGTTATTTATGTCTGCTGAAAGCTTCCGAAGCAACCAAAACTAAATTTTATTCTTATCTAGAAGTTGTGACGTTTAAAAGCGGCCTCTCAATTAATAATATATAGTACCTAATTGTTTTTTTCTGCACGGGTCGACAAAATGGCGGCTGCGGCTGCGACAACATTATGGCTTTTTTAAATTTTAAACCTTTTAAAAACCTTCATTAACATAGAAAAATAAATAAAACGTGTTTATATTTACTTCAACTAACTTATATTTGTAATGATAACCCAGTGGGCAAAAGCAGGTCTTTGAAGCGCTTCTAGCAGGCCATCATATGGATTTCTTAGCCCTTCCGTGCTCGTTTCCAAGCCCATAAGCTTTTTTATATGAAACGAGAAAATTTTCTAGGCCTTCCGCTCTCGCGACTCTAAAGAAGCCTGCTAGAAGCCCTTCTTTAGAATGTACATTAGAAAGAAAAGCAATATAAATAAACTTGAAATAAAAAAACTTTTGACAAATTCCAGATTTGAACCAGCGTCCTCTCAGCTGGCGGTTTGGCATCTTACCCACTCGTCCACCTCAGTTGTTAATAAACTTCAGCTTATTTTGCATCATTACAAATGAAAGTAAGTTTTAGGGAGCGCGGGTTCGCAACCCAGCTCGGCCCAAAAAAATTTTTTTTTTGTATTTTTTTAAAATCTACATTTTTTTACAAATTTTTCTGTCCATTTAAAAATTTTCTGGAATTTTTTTGTAAATTTCTTCATACAAAAATAATAGAAAAGACTTAGAATTTTTCCATATAAAAGTTTTCATATAATGTGATATGCAATGTGTTAGATTTCGGAGACCTGGGTTCGCGTCCCAACTCGGACAAAAAAAAAATAATTTTTTTTTGTTTTTTCTTAAAGATTTGATTTTTTTTAATTGATCTTATCATATATAATTTTTTAAAAATTTTTTTTAAAAATTTTTTTATATAAAATAACAGGAAAAGACTCCAAACCTTCAAAAGGTACGCCTTACAGAAGCACTCATCAATGCAGCGATCATGGAAGGTACATTGACGCCAATAAGAGCACTACTAGCATGCATTCTTTTGCGTATCGCTAGCTAAAATGCCCACTGGGAAGCTCCAAAGACAACCCTCATTCACACACGTAGATTTATATGATAGTTTACACTACAAAATAGGCTCGGAAATTCTGTAAACTCACTTTCGCGCATGTAAGTTCACAAGGTTTACAATGTTTACGGGTCGAGACATGCTTAGATGAGAAGCCTTAATATTTATATAATTTGTTATGAAAGCGAACATGTAATATTTTTGTGTTCAGTGCAGAAATGAACAAATTTTTTTATGTTCATCTTTGGAGCTACCCGCTAATAAAAATTTGTCGGTAATGACATTGTAATGCATAACTGTAAGTGGGATTTGACAAAATCTTGTTTGTTTTATTATCATTGTTTTAACAACAGTTTTACTTTATTTGTCTGTTTAGCAACATCGTGTATTCTATCAGGAAGTCTTGCAGTGAAGTGTGTGTTGTGAAAATTATTTAACTTTATGTCTAAGTCAAAATAAGGTTTGATATATTAGGTTTGTTCACGAAACTTTACTTGTTAAAACTTGCAGTGACAGAGTAAAAAAATAATTCAGAAAAATAATGTCACAAAGAGAAAAATAGCAGAAAAAGTACGTGAACAGAATACTAGTAGAAACTTGCAAAATCACAGCTGATCTACACACTTGACAGCTTATTTGAAACCTAAAAAAATGGTGTGAATTCGTTTTTAAAATTATTAAAAAATAAAACTTAGCCATTCAAAATCGAACTTAAAGCATCGTCAAACCAATATGACAAAAGAAAAACATCAGAAAAACATATTTTTTTTACTTATTTAAATATATAGTTTGGTTTTTTTTTTACGAGCATTTTTTCGTTTGTCAAGTTTGATTTTTTTAGGTATCTACAAATTCTTGCAAGTTAAAATTTCACTAGCAGAAACCCGCTTATAAAAATTTGTATGTGATGACATTGTAATGCAAAACTGTAAGTGGGAACAAAATCATGTTTGTGCTCACTTCTTAATTGTCTCTAATTCTCTTTCGGTTTCGTTGATTTTAGCGTAGACAGAATTTTCGTTAAATTTTTTTTTTCTTACCAATTCTGTGCGTCCATTCAAAAATTTCACTAGTAGAAATCCGCTTGTAGAAATTTGTCGGTGATGACATTGTAATGCAGAACTGTAAGCGGGGTGTGACAAAATCTTATTTGTACTCAAATTATTTTCTTTTCCATTGTTCAAGCAACAGTTTGACTTTATTCGTCTGTGAAGAAACATCGTATTTTCTAGCAGGTAGTTTTGCAGTGAAGTGTGTTCTTCAAAATTATTAATTTTTATGTTTAAACCAGAACAAATAAAACAACTAAGTGTAATTTAACATAAATTCTGAAATGCTCGATAAAAGGCAATAAATTTGTTCATCAAATTGTAAAAATTATCGTATAAATAAATTTGTGGCATCATTTGCCTATGTTTGCTTCATTCGATGTGTTCTCTTTCGTTGTCGTTGTATTTTTGGCGTAGAGACGATTTTCGTTCAACAGTTTTTGTTCTCTCAAATTTTGTGCGTAATTTTTTGTTCTCTCTTATCTTGTGCATACCTACTCCCATCGTCGCTTACTGTGTATACCAGCGTTGGAGGCTTTGCAGCTACATTGTATATAAGAAGTAATTGGTTAGCTCATGTGTCTATTTACCACTGGCCGCTTGTAAAAATTTGTTGGTGATGACATTGTAATGCAGAACTGTAAGCGGAAAAAAGGATTTTGTTTTTAATTTGCTTTTATTTGCTTCTTTTTGGTGTATTCTCTTTTGTTTTCGTTGTGTTTTTGGCGTAGAGAAAATTTTCGTTTTTTTTTTACTACTCCCGCCGTCGTTTGCTGTGTCAAAAATGTCATCAGTGCTTTAGCGGTCATGTCCGAACAAATGTAATTGAGAACTGATTACAGGCTTTGGAGGCCTCCTACAGCTACATTGTATTTAAGAAATAATTGTTTACATCATGTGTGCATTTACTACTGGGATGCCAAACCTCAGAGAGTAAAAATTGTCAAAGTTTCTTGAGAACATACGCTAATCGGAGTCAGCAGAACACTCGTAAGTCCAGTTCTCGATCATTTGTGAACAAACATTTAATAACACGCTCAACATAATTGATCAATAGAAGCTCGGCCAAAGTCCTTTCAAGGGCTGAAATGGCCAATTTATTGATTTATTGTAGTGTATGGTAATTTTTTTTGTAGTAATATATTATTATATCAATTAAAAATATAAAACATTACATTAATAAAACACGAATTTTTTTTAATTTTTTGTTATTCATCATTGCCATTAGTTACGATTTAATTAAAAACTTAATCTTGCTCGTTACTGACAACTGGTTTTTTAAATATCATTCTAAATGTCGTTTACTTAACTAAAATTTAATTTTAAGTAAAAGTTGAATTCAATTAGCATTTCATGAATATAAATATACAATTGCTGTCCTTAGTAAAAAGTTGCTTTAACTGAGAAAACCAGTGTTTCAGCATTGTCTGTTAGTTAAATAATGATCAAAAAATAATTATATTATCTTAATTATACAGGAATTGCAAAATGATACAAATGCTTAGTAACAGTGCAAGCAAAGTGTTATGATGACATCAAATGCTTATGCTACGAGTTCTTAAAGCACACAACTTGGGATTAACAAGTTATTTAAAAAAGTAGTCGATGTTTTGAGTTCTCGTTTTTTTCCCCCATACAAGTGAGAAATTGCGAATCAGGAAAATAAAATAATGTACTAATCGAAACTAGTAAGCTACTGCAAGACCTGTAGAAAAAAAAAGAATAAAAAGTAAAATAATATATTTATTGATCTTATCCTAACTATCTCTTACTATCTCTAGAATCCGTGAAAATAAAAAATTTAATAAATATTTTAATCATGATTCCTTTTCGTTTATGTCTTAAATAAGTAGATATTAAATTTGAGACTAATGTATATCATTAAAGGGGTATGAACAGTGTAAACGTCTGAATCTTAAGAGTTTTTTGTTTATTTTATAAAAATAAATCAGTTTGATGGATTCATATTAAACTTTGTACACATCCTAAGAACATTAATAAGTACTCCAAAACAATTTAATTTTATGTTTTTAATGATATATTTTTGCATAATGGTCTTTTGAAAATGGCACCTCTTGAATTTGGCCTCAGTGGCGTTGACAGCAGTTCGTTCACATGTATCTACTGAGGACAAAAAAGGAAATAATTGTTTAAGCTTAGTATGTTGTAGGAACGAAAAAATATTTCCATAAGAAATACATTGAGATTTTTGACAACGAACAGGCAGCGAAATTTTTTTTTCGCCAGCTGGTACGCTGTAGAAGCGAAAACTATTGCTATGATGCCAAATTTCCGCTGTCGATTTAATGCCCGTACATTTAATTGGCGCTGAAATTTGCCATTCAACAATAAAAAATAAGCAGAAAGTATGTTTAAGTGTTGAATTTGTTATGTAGCAAATTTATTGTTGCATTTATATAGTTTATTAATGTGTAGTCTTGCTTTTTATAAGATATAAAATTGCAGCAATAAAAATATGAATCTGTCAACTAGAACAGCAAGTGCTTTTTCTCCACACAAAAATTTTGACTCTTCGCCCAAAAATTTTCGTTCCTACAGCATACTAAGCTTAAAGAGTCACATTTTCTCAATTAAACCTATTTTGAATTAAATGGATCGGACAACAACTGCCTTAGTTATGCTGTCAACCAGGTCAATAAAAGTGATTTTGAGTAAAAGGCGTTTAAAGATTTGGAAGCGCTAAGAGCGCTCGAATAGCATAACAGCATTTGACCACAGAGGCTTTATTATACAGAGGTCCAGAGGCCTCAGAATATATTATACAGAATGATCTCCGAACTCAAGTTTCGTTGTACAAGCGTCCGGAGAATAGAAGGAAAAACAAAAATAATTCTGCTTTTTAATTTAATTAAAATTTTATTTTGTAATTAATTAATTTTAATATTAATTAAAATTTAATTTTATAATTAATTATGGAAAATAAATTAAGTGAGCCAATGCTTTTTTGTTTTAAAACAAACGCAAAATTATTCTCATTATTGCTTTTGCTCATCGTTGCAAAAAAAAAAAAACAAAATAAAAAATGTTAACGCAGTAAAAATTCCCAAAAAGGTTACACTGATTTTCCATTTCTATAAAAAACTTGACCAGCAAAACAAAAACAAATTATGTGTGTTTGTGTGCAACACATGTAACGGCACACACATCTCAAGCGCAGCGCCATTGAGTAAGGCTTGCTTTTTGTTGTCTTTCCATGCATTTGTTGTTATTAGCAACTTAGAAATATGGTGAACGTCGGTTTTGTTGTTATTTTTTGTACGTGTTGTTGTTTTTACAAATGTGCAAACACAAAGTTGATAAAACAAAACAAATTTGTAGCTGAGCCAACTGCGTCAATTGAGCTTCTGGAAGCTCATGTCTGGTTTTGACGCTGCCTATACTTTTCTATAGATACCATGGCAGAACTAGAGAAGGTAGATGCATTTCAGACTGCGTGCTTTTTCTCATATCCAAAATTGTCAAAGTCAGCCAAAGAAGTAAAATATAAGGATGTGGTGTAATAGCAGAAAAGTGTGGTATTTTCTATATTGGTGTTGGTTCCCACAAATACAGAAACAATCATACAGGGCCGTATTCAGTTGTATCGTAAAATAAGGCCGAAACTGTTAAAGTTTGTTCTTATGCATTAAAATTTTAGGAACATTTCAAGAATAGCAACAAATCTAATTATTTAAAAAAATTTTAGATCGCTCTCAATTGGCTTAGAAGTTATAGGCATCCAACTTTGAAAAAATGGACTAAAAAATCTAGCTTATTTTTTAAGTTTTCCAACAAAACTAAACTTTTTGGGTATCAAAAGAAAGATAATACAAGTATCTATTCAACCAGATATCAAACATAAAAATACATGCATTTAAAATACAACCCTTTTTTTAGTTAAAATCGCGATGTTTTTCCAAATTTAATAAAAAAAAAACTAAATGTATTTAGTTGTCTCTTTTTAGTAGGAGGCCTTCGGCCGCTGCTTAGAGATTACAAACCTCACTAAGTCCAACACAGGCTTCGCTGTCTACAGTACTTCTGGATGTAGTTATCTTTTTAATATTTCTTTTTTTAATGTGTTGCTTTCTTAAAAAGGAAACCACTCGTTTTTCAGACAAATTCTAATTATAAAAAAAAAAATTATATTTTAAAAAGTTATGCATGGAATTGTGTACTTGACACCTCGTTGAATAGATACGCGCATTGCCTTTGTTTTCATACCCATAAAACTTAGTTTTGTTGAAAAACTCGAAAAACAGCAAGATTTTTAGGTCATTTTTCTAAATTTGAAGGCTTATAAATTCTAAACGTGAACTTTAATTACAAATGAAATTAGATTAATTTTTTAATATCCTTATTTTTTGGGTGTTTCTGCCTAGATGTTGTGCAAAAATCAGAAAAATTTAACAAACAGCCCTATTCTGACAAAGTGACAATTGTTTGTGCAGTTTTTTGATTTCAAAACAAAATTTGAAGCTTAAAAATAATAATTTTTGATAAAAATTGTCACCTGCTTTTTAGATAGTGACAATTTCATTCAAAAATTTTGTTTTTTGAGCTTCAAGTTTTGTTTTGAAATCAAAAAATTACTGCAAACACATAGAAATTTGAAAAATACTGGGTAACAATTGTCACTTTTCCAGAATATGGCTTTTAGCACAGTTTCCACTTTTGTGGGAAAAATCCCATTTGTGGTTATTTTTAATGGGATTTTTTAATCGAGTGTGGTTTTTTAATTCACGTGGGATTTTTTTGTTTTGAAGGAATTATTTTTATTTTTCAGTTAAAATATGTATAAATATATATGCATAAAAGTGTATATTTTTGATATTTTGTTCATTGTCAAAATTGTCTCAACACATCTATATGACTTTCGCAACGGATTTGTTAAGATTTCGGTTACTTTGGTTTGGTGGGAAGTTCTTTCACTCTTGACATAATTACATGCATTGGAAAAATATGTTTTAGTGAATTTTTTTTCTTATTTTATCAATATAC
Organism: Dichetophora obliterata; assembly: GCA_963920525.1. NCBI lineage: Eukaryota > Metazoa > Arthropoda > Insecta > Diptera > Sciomyzidae > Dichetophora > Dichetophora obliterata. The sequence continues at coordinate 55,581,698 of OY986439.1, forward strand.
AAAATTGGAATATATTAAAATTGATTTGTGATTGGCCCTTATTACGAGTTTCTCTCGACGCAGGAGTTGCTTTCGACGTAATCTTCGCTGGTTATCGAACAACGAGTATCGAACGTCAAACCCTGTTGAAATGTTCGTTGTTCATCGAATTTTCAGTCGAATAGAATTTTGCTTTTGATGCGGTGCGTGGTGAGCAATAATTGTTAAAAAGATAAGAATTTCGTGATTGTGGTTTACTTTTTAAAGACTAAAAACTAATTTGGAACTTTTTTTGTAAACTTTATACAGGTTTAAGGTGGATTAAACAAATATTTTTTATTGAATATTAGTACTAAAAGACTCATTAAAACACAGATGACGAAATATACTAGTTATTTTTAATTTTATTTATTTTTTGTTTCATTTTCGGCAATTTGTTATGTCTGTATTTTTACTGTGGTAATTTTTAATAGAAGAAAGATTTTTTGGTTTTTTTAATACAAATGGAATTTATCGTGGTTTTTTAAATACAAATGAGATTTTTCGTGGTTTTTTTAATTGCTTGGGATTTTCGTGGTTATTTTAAATATTCGCGGGATTTTTTGTGGTTTTTGTTAATTGCGATGGGATTTTTTTTCAATTTTATACCTTGGGAATTTTCGTGGTTATAAGTTTTTGCTTTTGTGGGAAAAAGGTTTTTTCGTGGGAATTTGAAGTGGCAACCGTGGCTGTAAGTCTGATTCACTATGCTGAAAACAAGAGCGCCCCAAAAATATATTCTAATGTAAAAAATGACTGCGCCCCTGAAGCTGTGTTTGTGTTTTGACAGATGAGGTTTGATCAAACTAGCGCAAAATCAATGGGGTCTAATTTGCATTTTTAAACCATTTTTAATTAGAAATACATACATTTCAAATACAAATAAGTTGAAAAAATATCGTTAGAAACTAAAAAAACACTTTTGTTAAAATAATTCAAACCGTATGGACCAATTTTTTTTTCTGTGGAACGAAAGCTCATTGTTTTTAAGTTTTTGAGAACTTTTCCAATTTTAAACAGCACAACACATGTTGCATTTAGTTTTGTGGTTTTTATCTTTGATTTCGTCGCTTTTTAAGTAGTGAAAAATGCTTAAAATAAATTTATTTTCAACTATTTTGTTGAGGAGTCTTCCAAGCAGATGCCAGGGTTCTCAGAAATGTCAAAAAACACTCTCTGTCTCGCTCGTACAATTTACGAATGGTGCGACAGTTCACGTACAGTGCATGTGTTAGCTACACCATTTCCTTACATTTTACTTCTTTGAAGTCAGCTTATTGCGAATGAGAACAGAAAGAAATCAATGGCCACATTCAGCGGAATCAACAGTTGGTAACTGACTGTTGTGTTAAAATTCGCTGAGACACTGAAAGAACGCCGCAAAATTTGAGTGAGAAACCTTTGCAATTTAATTATTTACATAAATTATTTACATAATATAAACATAATACATAATACATAATATAATTACATAATATAATTATTTACATAAAATAAATAAATAATTAAATAATTATAATAATTAAATTAAATATATGTCAACTTTTCTACGGTATCGCTACCATATCAGTTCACAACAGTTGACTTTGCTGAATGCGTCCAATTTTTGCTTTCTCATCAGTTATAGACTTTCTATAAGCTGTCAACTTCGTTTTGACAGTTTCGGCAGTCTCTCTCTCCGAAATGCTTCTACCTTCTCTAATTTTACTGTGATAGGTACACATGAAACAAGTTCTGAGGCAAAAGCATAATTATTTTTGTTTTGTTTTTCAATTCTCCTGACGCTTGTACAACGTAAATTGAGTGAACTTCGAACTGACACCAACTGACAACTATGTATAATATCTGTGATTTGGTGCTCTTTTCAAATACTTAACGTTCGAGTTTTTACTTAAAACTTGAGATACATATTTTTTGGGGTGTAATCTAATAATTTATAATTTATAAAAAAACAAGCATCTTTTTTAATTCACTCCTAATAGCATTTTTCTGGTGCTTTAGTTCATAAATAAAGAACCTTTGCAAGGAGGAGCTCCATAATTGATTTCTTCAGGTGGCGCCATGCCCTAGAATGTCCGCATATCGTAAAAATTCGACTTTTTCGTAGTTGTTTGATAAATATTGATCTCTATAAAAGCGTATGCACTGAAGATCAGTGAAACAATTTTTTTATTACTGAAGTATATGTAGAGTATGTGAGAAAAAAGTTGAGAAAATTAGAAAAAAGTTAAAAATGTTAGATTTTGTCGTTTATAACTCAAAACATTCTTATTTCAGTAATATATTTATGTAAATATTGTATTAAAGAAAGTATCTTTCATCTTTCCAAAACCGTTTTTAAATCGAAAATTAGTTGAAAAATTGCTGAGTTGCTGATTTTCAAATTACAAATTTTTTTCAAGAATTGGAATTTAACAATTTCAAATATGGTTTCGTATTGTACTCGACCAGACCTATAACCTAGACTATGTCACTTAAAAAAGAGTAAAATTACATTTCCACTGTAGCACCGTGTAATCAATTATAATAATCTAAGTACTATAAGAGTAATATTAAAAAATATTAATTCAGAAACATTGCTTTAAAATCGATGAAATATGTAAAATCGTGCATTCAACGCACTTAACTCTGAATCTGCAATATCCATAGATGAAAAATGAGCGTTCGCAGATCTGAAAACTCTAGAATTACAAAAGCTTAAAACAATATAACTTTGATTCCAGTGCACTTAGAGACTTTTAAAAACTCCTAAATTGAAGGTGTTGAATAGTACTACTACAGCTATTCTTTAGTTGGCGCACTCTTTCATAAAGTGCGATATTCTCACGAATTTTAAAAATATTTTCCTAAAATCTGTTCAAAATATCGTCCTAAAAAATAGAATTGTGTATATCTGTGGTCACAAGGAATAATGACTAAACTCAAAATATCATAAAAAAGCGATATGTAATTTATTTTATTGCCAAATTTTGGAAGTATGCAGATATCCATTTTTTGCCTAGAATTGTTCATCACTTATGTCTGCACATATTTTGTTTGTAACTGTCCATATAATTCAAAAAAATAGGTCGTATTTCGAGCAATTAAAATATCGTTTTTTACGATGCTTTGAGTTTAGTCGTTATTCCTTGTGACCACAGATATATTTATGATATTGATTTTTTTCACATAGTCAAACAACGCTTTTATAGAGATCAATATTTATCAAACAACTACGAAAAAGTCGAATTCTTACGATATGCGGACATTCTAGGGCATAGCGCCACCTGTAGAAATCAATTGTGTACCTTCTACTTGTACAGGTTTTTTATTTATGAATTATAGCACCAGAAAAATGCGATTAGAAGTGAATTAAAAAAAACAACGATGCACCCTACTGTGCATACCCCTTAATAGACCCGATTTAGACTAAAAGTTTGAAATGAATTTTATATGGAAAAAGTATTTTATTAAAAAAAAAAAAAATTGGAAAGACTTACTTTAGTTGATTTGTTTTTTAAGACAAATTGTATGCACCTTTTAAATTCGCTGAATTTTTCATTGAATTAAAATGTTAAATGAGCTATAATACACTCTAAAAACTGATTGAAAAATCTCTATAATAAATGTTGTGAAATTTCACGACATATATTGGCGATTTTACCAAAAAATATATATATTCTTTACTTTTCACACTATTTCAGCGTGTTCTCGCTCAGATACTCCTAAAAACACTCCAGCAGCGGTATTTTACGTTTGTCCTTAAATAAACACCTCTGCTTTCACGTCATATGATTTCAAAGAGTTTATTCGAACAAGTGTCCAATTATATACAACTTAAACAGTAGATTGGTCACAGCTTACTTACTCAAGCCTACTGAAGTAGGAAAGAGTAGCGCCTTCTGCTGAGTTATTGACTCTATACAGAGTTGTTGTTGCCAAGTTCCAAACTTACTTGAGAGACTTCGCGCATTTCTAGCTTTTTTTATAAGCGCAAACAGGATTGGAAGAAATAATTTTAGAAGAGAGTTTTTACAAGAGAGCGAAAGAAATAATTGTAGGTGAGAGGGTTCACGCATTTTTAACGATAAATATTTATAATTTTGCTCTATGGGATTTAACGACAATAAATGTAGGCAATCAGTTGCCAGCAATTATTGTAGTTAATTCTCGTGAATTTTTGTTAGAGTGTATATTAAAATCGTATGTTAACTAACAGAATTCGGATATATCATCTCTTTAAAAAAAACATGTTTTTTCTTACCAATTTGCTACCAAAACTGAAGTTTTTATGTCTAATTTGTAGTTCTGAACAACATCGAAGCTATTTATTCATCTTAATTTAAAATCCTAGATATTCTTGAATTAATCATGTAGAGATATTCTCAGAAAATGTTTCGATCAATTAACTTAATAACATCCTCATTCGGTCGGGTTTCATATAAATAATTAAAAATATGCGACGTCTGCAAAAATAGCTTCAAGAAATAACAAGTTTCTCAGATTGTTTTTTTAAGAGTTGAGCATTTTTTAAAAAGTGGTTAGGTAAAAATTTTATCGTTTTAATAAAAAACAATCATTTATTCTTTACTTCTGTGTCTTAATGACTGTTTTAATGAGGTGCTTTTGACCGGTTTTACTGCATAAAATTTTGAAAATAAAACAAATAGTAAAGGTTCTAACATAGATGGTGGTGATATCAGATGATATCTAAAACAAGAATAGACGATTTTGCGACTTGAGTTAAATTGAACTTTTTTCAAAGTTCTTAGCTGTATAAAACTAATCTACACTTAAAATTGTGCTTTATTTTAACCATTTCATTGCAGATTCATTAAGTTATTTGACTTTTTTTCTTCTATATTCAATATGGTATTTCGCACCTGTTAAAGCTATAGAATAGCAGCTGTTTTGCTTATTTTGTTTGTTCTCATTGTGCTTTTCTGCCTCATTAATGAGTGTGACTTAAAGTACACCAAAAGAAAAGAGTGTAGGGTAGAAGGGTAAGACTTTGCCACTTTTACCGCAATCTACTAAAGTATTTGCTATTTATTTTTCCAACAACAGATACAATGTCTCGATATATTATCAGATCAATTGCTAAAAATTTAATTAAAATGAGAAAAATAAATTACTTTGTGTTTAATCGATTGCTTATTGAGCAATTCTTTTTGATAATGAGCAACAGCTGATAAGTTAAACCATTTTTCTGAATTTTTATTGAAATAATTTTCTCTTAAAAATATATAAATTTTCTCAAATAAGAATAAAATAATGACTAAAAAGCTATTTTGATTCTTGTATGAACCTTTTTTTTTTGACTCTAAAAATTTAACTTGTTTTTAATATGAAAGGATTCTCATGATGCATTTTAGCTTCAGCGCAATGTAATGTAGATAATGAAGTAACTCAAAAGTGAATACATATTTAAATTACAATACATTCAGCGCCGGATTCAAACTTAGCGGGGCCTGGGGCTAAAATTGACAGGGGGCCTGCTTAAGGACAGAGCATTTTGCCGGGATTTTTTAACAATCTAAATATTAATTTTTACGCATTTATGTCTTAAAAAAACAAAATCTTGTTTCATTACATTTTAAATGTTTATTTTAAAAAATTTTTTTCTCGATTTAATTGTGGCAAAACTTTCTATCAACTCGTCAAAATTAATCGTTTGCAACAAATCATTTTCAATACACAGTTGCGTTATTGACGACAATCGTTCATCTAACATAGAAGATCGGTGTTCATTTTTTATTCTTTTTAATACTGAAAATGAGCTTTCAGTTTCGCAATTTGCTATCGGTATTGTTACAAGCAATCGGTAGGCTATATATTTAAAAATTTGGAAAAATGTCGATCATGTGTGAGACCACGATCCAATTAAGTATTTTTATTGGAACTAGTGTATTATTTCTGTTATTAATAGATTGTAATCTCTCACAAGATATCGAAAAAAAACCCTTCATGTTGAAGTTTCATAAGCAAAATGAATTGATGTAACTCACAAAGTAATTCCATTTTTTTTTTTTTTTTTATTTCAGTCAATGAACAAATGTTCTTACAGACTAAGATGATATAAATATAATAAATATAACCTATTAGATAAAAAGCATTAATTTATACATAATAACAAAATAGGCAATTTTAATAATAGTTATTTAGCACATTTTTCAATAACTGTTTGGAATCTGCAAAATCAATATTACAATATAGCATACAGTTATTGAACTCTAGCATAGCTCTAAACATTGGTGAATTAATGGCATAGTTCGTTCTGCACATTCCCAAATAAAACACATCAAAATGACGCAGTGTTCGGCAAGGAACATTAAAATTTATAAGTTCAAGTAGTTTTGGACAATCAATTGTCCCAACAACAATATCAAAAATAAACATTAGAGATAGAATACTTCTTCTAATCTGAAGAGTTTTCAAATTAAGTGTGTTGCAACGATCATTATAAGATGGAACTGGATTAAATGAATAATTTATTTTGAAAACAAAACGAGTAAAAGCTTTTTGTACTCGCTCAAGGCGTAACGTATGGGATGCATAGTAAGGGTTCCAAATAATTGAAGCATATTCTAACTTCGAACGAACAATGGACGTGTAAAGTACTTTCAGCGTACAAGGATCCTTAAAATTTGAGCCATTTCGCCTAACTAAAGCAAGCATTGAATAAGCTTTTGGAATAATATAATTTATATGACTAATAAAAGTGAATTTGGAGTCAAAGATGACTCCTAGGTCTTTAATATCATGAGAGCAGTTTAAAGGAAAAATATCTATATAGTATGTTGTTTTAAGTGGATATGGCGATTTAGAAAAAGTGGAAAACATACATTTTTTGTAATTTAGAAACAACCGATTTTTAGTGCTCCATTCGTTTATAGAATTTAAGTCTGATTGCAATAACAAGGCATCCGACAAAGCGTTTATTTTAAGAAAGATTTTTAAATCATCTGCATATAAAAGACACTGAGAGTTTTTAACTTTTGATGTAATATCATTAATAAAAAGTATAAAAAGTAAGGGACCCAAAATACTTCCTTGTGGTACCCCCGAAGAAGCTATAAATGGTCTTGAAACATTATTTTCAATATAAACATGACACACCCTATCCCTAAGATATGAACCAAACCATTTTAATAATTTGGAGTGAAACCCAAGATTTCCTAATTTGTTTAATAAAATCTCATGAGAAACTTTATCAAAGGCTTTAGAAAAGTCTGTGTAGATTGAATCAACCTGATACCCCTGTTGAAATGCTGAAATACAATAATCAGAAAATAATGTTAGATTCGTTACCGTTGAACGGCCAGATACGAAACCATGCTGAAAAGGAGAAATTAAACACTTTACAGCGAAAGCTACTTTTCTTTTAACTAAAGACTCAATGAGCTTTGAAACAGATGTTAGCTTAGATATCGGTCTATAATTTTCAATATTATTTTTGTTTCCAGACTTAAATACTGTTAAATACAAATTTGCATATGATTTGGATATACTTCAACAAGGGATTTTACTCTCGCTTCTAATTTTTCATTTTCAATATGCATTAATTTGCACAAGAATTCAAACAGTTTTGTTATGTGTCCATATGCTTACTTCTTTTTCTCAATTCCATTGCTAACTTATCAACTAATACAAAGAAAGTTTCGATTTTGAATCTATCAGAACCAGTCAAATTGATAGTTTCGGGTTCTTTTTTGCTGTTTTTCTAGTTATTTTTCTCTCATTGTCTTGGCAAACAAATCGACTCAGGTTCTTAGCACTATTCTCAAACCTTGACAATTCACTTTGCGAATCTGTTACGAATTCAATAAGAGAAGCTTATATATCGTTAGCAGCTATCAAATCAATATCTACTTTTTTGCAAATATTGGCTGGTTACATTGAAGCGATTCAGAAATTGGTTCCAGAAAACTTTTAGAAGTTTTATTAATTTATTTAACAGAGCAGTAGCTTTATGCCGCGTTTCGGATTTTTCATTTTTATCACGAAACTGTCACGCAATGGAGTATGATTTTCATACCATATGATAAGGAATATAAATAATAATGAAGAAAATGTAAAGAAAATGCAAATTTTGTTCCAGGATCGAAAAATGCTTTAAAAAAAAATCAAATCAGACGTTTTGACAAAAGTACCGCGGGGCCCCTGCCTACTCGGGGCCGGGGGCGGCAGCTCCTCCTAGCTCCTCCCCAAATCTGCCCGTGATTACAGTATGAACTTAATTAATAGTATTTAAAGTATAGTATGCGCTTCTTAAATTGCATTATAGTTTTAAGAATATTCGTGTGTGTATGTGACGCATCATTGTTCCAGTGCGCCTTATATTACTTAGAAGTGTTGGTGACAATATTGTTTTAAAAATAATGTTTATGCGGAAATTTGTACATTACATGAATAACCTAAAGGCCAGAACACTTTTCTAGTGTTTTTAACAGTATTTTTAAAACAATATTGTTACCAACACTTGAATCGCTTAAATCTTATTCAAAAGTTTTCTGACCTTTAGGCCATTCATGTAATCTACAAATTTTCGCATAAACAAAACAATTTTTCATAGTAAGCTTTTTCGCATTAAGTTTTTTTTTCATGATAGCTGTATTGACATTGACATTGCTTACTTCATAAACATGCTCTACGGCCGAAGTTGCTTTAGTTGTGTTTTTTTTACAATATTTTTGTGTTAAGTGCAAAATTTTGCATAGTTTAACAGTGACATTTATTTAGAACAAGGACGGACGAAACTGATTACAGCTCAGGCTTATTTTAAACAACTTTACTAAGAAAACAGTTGTTTTTTTTTTAAATCAAAACTGAAATCAATTGATCAAAGCGGTTTTATTTTAAACAGAACAGAATCTTTGTTGAATTGATATAATTTATAGAATTTTTTTTCTTTGGTAGCGACTTGTTTGCTTATATTTTGGTCTGGCATTTTTTAAGACCTTCGATAGCTCAGTTGGTAGAGCGGTGGACTGTAGTACGGTAGAAATGAAAAAGAAATCCATAGGTCGCTGGTTCAAATCCGGCTCGAAGGAGTAGTAGGATACATTTTTTTCATGTTTTTACTTTTACTTACTTTTATTTTTAACTACGATATTATTTTAAATTGCTGCCTAAATCAGCCATTAATATTCAAATTTTGTAAAAATTAAATTTATATTGCTGTAATAAAAATTAATTTCGTTGTTCATTATAATTTATAAATACTTTTCGCACTCTAAGCCTTATCTCTGACGTGTTGCATAGAAATATACTACATACATTAAAAATGAAACGTAAAAGCGTGGTTTTAATCACATTTTTAAGACCTCGATTAGAAAAAATGTAAACAAACATAGGATGATTTTATTGAAAAAAATTACGTATTAAATTGTTGGAAATTCCTTCATTATTGCTTTAATCAACATCGTTAGAATATATTGACCTATTTTCCATCATTTGTTACTACATAAATACAATTTTTTTATAGCATTAGATCTATTATATTAATATTGTATAGCATTAGAACTAAATCTATTCCATTACTTTTAATACTACTATCATTAAACATGCAATAACAATAGAGTTAGTCTTTTATGCATAAATGCTTACAATTTATAAATATTTAATAACATTTTTTAAGTATCTCTTTATCTATTCACCTGTGACGATTGATTTTGCTAGAAAATTGGACAAATTTTTATAATTTTTCTGTTTAAACTGGAGCTTGCAGTTTTAGAAAAGCAAATTATAGCAACTATCTTTGATGTGATGCGCCATTTGAAGCCACATTCATCAATACCTTTTGTTAAATAATGATGAGTTATGATGTTGTACTCAGCTCTTAAAGCTGACCAGATAAGGCAAAGCTTGTTAGAAAAAAAAAATTAAGTCTGATTAAAGCGAAGAACGTGTTTTTTCCTATTCTTCTCTAGCTTTATATTTCCGCATTTTTTATTTTTTTTTTTCACAAATAAATCATCTATTCGTTTGTATGTGGTAACGATTTTGTTTGCTGTTATTTTTTTGCTCACAGGCTTATCAATCAATCATATTTATTCTTCTAAATAATTTGTTCTGACATGGTTGAGAATTACTTGAGCTTTTTTGAGTTTATTTAATGTTATGTGATTAAATTGGGTGAGTTGTTTGTTTTGTTTTGTTATGTTATGTTATGTTATGTTATGTTATGTTATGTTATGTTATGTTATGTTATGTTATGTTATGTTATGTTATGTTATGTTATGTTATGTTATGTTATGTTATGTTATGTTATGTTATGTTATGTTATGTTATGTTATGTTATGTTATGTTATGTTATGTTATGTTATGTTATGTTATGTTATGTTATGTTATGTTATGTTATGTTATGTTATGTTATGTTATGTTATGTTATGTTATGTTATGTTATGTTATGTTATGTTATGTTATGTTATGTTATGTTATGTTATGTTATGTTATGTTATGTTATGTTATGTTATGTTATGTTATGTTATGTTATGTTATGTTATGTTATGTTATGTTATGTTATGTTATGTTATGTTATGTTATGTTATGTTAATGTTATGTTATGTTATGTTATGTTATGTTATGTTATGTTATGCTATGCTATGTTATGTTATGCTATGTTATGTTATGTTATGTTATGTTATGTTATGTTATGTTATGTTATGTTATGTTATGTTATGTTATGTTATGTTATGTTATGTTATGTTATGTTATGTTATGTTATGTTATGTTATGTTATGTTATGTTATGTTATGTTATGTTATGTTATGTTATGTTATGTTATGTTATGTTATGTTATGTTATGTTATGTTATGTTATGTTATGTTATGTTATGTTATGTTATGTTATGTTATGTTATGTTATGTTATGTTATGTTATGTTATGTTATGTTATGTTATGTTATGTTATGTTATGTTATGTTATGTTATGTTATGTTATGTTATGTTATGTTATGTTATGTTATGTTATGTTATGTTATGTTATGTTATGTTATGTTATGTTATGTTATGTTATGTTATGTTATGTTATGTTATGTTATGTTATGTTATGTTATGTTATGTTATGTTATGTTATGTTATGTTATGTTATGTTATGTTATGTTATGTTATGTTATGTTATGTTATGTTATGTTATGTTATGTTATGTTATGTTATGTTATGTTATGTTATGTTATGTTATGTTATGTTATGTTATGTTATGTTATGTTATGTTATGTTATGTTTCGTATAGAAAGCATTTCTATAAATCTAATTTATAATATACTTAGGGCCAATTTTTCAGTGGGAGTTTAAACTCTAGTCAAATAACACTGAGGTTAACCCACCAAAATTGGACGTTTAAACTCGGTTTAAGTAGATATTTTAACTTCAACGAATGCATTCTTAATGCATTCGAATGCATTCGAATGCATTGACTTAAACTATCATATAATGTTTTTCTTTTTTGCCTAAGCCGAATTTAAACGTCCAATATTAGTGAGTTAATCTCGGTTTAATTTGACTAAAGTTTAAACTCGCACTGAAAAATTGGCTCTTAAAGACTAAATTTTATTAAATTGACTGACGAAAAGTTAAAAACTTTCAAGATATTTATAATCTTTAACCGGCGGTCTTAAAACGATATTTTCAAAAACAAACACAAAGGTTTCTTAACCAGCGTTTATTTTTAGTCTGCAGACATGACTATCTTTCTAAAAATCAAAATAAAGTTTTGTGACTTTAAATTGACTTTTTATGGCTTTTACTTAATTACCACATTAAAAAGATTATACGTTTGCAGATAATGCTAAAAAAAAGTCATCGCTTAAATTTTAGGTTTCTGGGAAACCGTTTTGAGTACTGATCATAATTTAAAACCGATTTTTAAAAAGTTATCTTCAGAATAAGGAGACTGCATATGACATAATGTCTTTGCTTTTAATTCTAAAAAAACAAAAAAAAAATCCTCATATCTAAATGTAACGAAAGTTTGTACACTTAATTTTGTTTTTAAAATAATTGAGCTAATGTATTTATTTAAAAATAGTTTATTAAGTTCAACTCTACTTTTCTTACTCAGCTGAGTAAAACGAAGTTAAAACAAGACTAAATTGTTCGACATTTTATGTAGACAAAAGGAATATAAAAAAATGCCAACCGAAACTATTTAAGTATTTATAGTATAATTTTTTTCTATACTTTGCATATTTTGCAGACTAAAAAAATGATAAAATAATTGCTCATATTATTTGCATGCAACTTTCTTATGTAAGCTTCTAACTGATTGCTTCGTTTTCTGAGCTAGCTGATGCATTATTTGTTAACAAATGATTTATAGCTGTTTGTTGTAGATTTTACAAATTTATTATTGTTGATTTTGTGGGAATGTCTTGACAATAATATTAAAAAATTCTATGAATAACCATTCATTTTTCTTAAGCTTAAAGTTGACAATTGATGCTTATTCAAACATTTCACACCTAAATTTTTTTTCTACAAAGTTCACACTTAAGTCATAATCATTATAACAAATTTTTTTTAGCGATTTGAAGATCAAACTGTTAGTTTGCAAATTGAAATTCTGAAGTTCTCATGTACTTTTTTGAACATCACGTTTATATAAGTAAATATAATTGTAAATATAAGTGTATACAAAAATATTTACTTAGTTTATATAATTGTGTGCAATATAGGCAATTATCACAATTGCCAAATATACGAAGTAGTTATATGATATGGTATGTGTTTATGGAAGGTACAAATATAAAAGACCCAAACACTTGAATGGCGTCTTGATTACTTTTAATTATTTCATATTTGGAAATAGCTAAAAACTATACCTATAAATTATATTTTCTGAATACAAATAATCAAAATATGTTAATACATTTCAGACCCATCGAAATATTGAATACTTTGAGTATTTTCATATTGTTTTATAATTTTATTTAACTTGAACTTCTGTGAACTTCTTCACAGGAAGTTTGTTTATATTTTTACTAGCTGAACCCGGTGTGCTTCGCTACCCCCCTCTTTATAAAATAAAATTAAAAGTATTTATATATTTACAAAAAGTTATGTATTTAATTTTAATTTAATTATTGTAATGCTTCTCTCCTTTTTTTGTTGTAAACCAATTAGAATTCAGCACTGAACCGCATGTAATTTGCTTCATGCTCCCCCTTTTTATTTTTAGACCAATCAAAAAGCAGCAATTACACAATCAAATGTTTCTCAGTCAGTTGTGGGAGAATGAGAATGGGGTTACCCCACTCTCTATTTTAATTACCACGTATTATGAAATCAGCTATTTTGAAGACAGTGGTGGAAGAAAGAGAATGGGGCTACCCCACTATTTTAATTAATATGTATTTTGAATTTGTGGTAAAGCCGTTAATAAACGTAGTAAAAAAGTAGGTGCAGAAGTGTGCATGGTCGAAAAATATTATCATGTAATAAGTTTTCCTGAGTCAAAGCTGAACGCTGTGAAAATTTAAGATCGGCTATCAGGTCCAGCCTCCAATATATCGCAAACAAAGGGGCGTGCTCCGCCCACTTTTCTTTTGGTACGTATTTCTATTCATACCAATACCATATATAGCAAATACTGCCGCCGTTGGTCAAAAAATGCCCAAGATATGACGATTTTAAATTTTGGGTTATATGGTTGAGGCCACGCCCCTTTGTCCACTCACAACTTTATATAGTCAAGAATTTATTATTTAGTAAGAATATCCTATTGTGAAAATTTAATGACGATCGGTCCAGTAGTTAAGACTATATTGCGATTTTTAATTTTCCTAAAAAGGGGCGTGGTCCCACCCACTTTTCTCCTGGTTCGTATTCCTAATCATGCCAATACCATATGTACCAAATAGCATCAACGTCAAAAAAGGTCAAAAAATGCCCAAAATATGGCGATTTAAATTTTTGGGTTATATGGGCAGTGCCACGCCCCTTTGTCCAATAAAAACTTCATATAGCCTATTATTCTTTCCATAGTCATAGTAAAAAGCTGTGAAAGTTTCAGGAAGATCGGTCCAAGGGTTTGGCCTCCTATAAAACACAAACAAACAAACAAACAGACAGACAGACATTCATTTTTGTATATATAGATTGAAAGCAGATTAATTATAATTAAAGTAAAATGGGGCGAAAAAGGGGGATTTGGTAATAAAAAAATCTATGGCTACCTTACCTGTAGATAAGAAGTATATAAAACTTTATGTAAATACATATTACAAAAAAAGTATTTTGTATAGCAAACATTGTTAGTGGTATAAGTAAGTATCTGAATTAAAAAAAGGGGCGGTGAAGTGGGCGTGGTTCATAGTAATATGGCGACGTTAGAAGTATTAAGAGCAATATACTACCAAATAAAAAATAATCCGTTGGAAGGAACAAATTTGTACAGAGAACAAAAAGTTTAAAACTTAAATTTGGCGTGAAAAGGGGCATTAAAGGGGGCGTGGCGTAAGAAATGTTTATTTCTACCTCGCCTGGAGTATAATGTGTATACAATTTGAAGTAAATCTGTTAAAAACTATATGGGAGCCATAACATAATTTTAAAAAAGTGGGCGTAAAAGTGGGCGTGGTCGAAAAAAGTACCCTATTAATCATTCCAGAGTCCCAGTTAAATGCTGTGAAAATTTCAGGAAGATCGGTCCAGAGGTTTGGTCTCCTATAAGGTACAAACTAACAAATAAACAAACACACATTCCATTTTATATATATAGATTAAAAAAGTTGTTATGAATATACTGAATTTTTAGGTACTCACAAACCTATAATCAAATTTTATACACTGTATTCTAATTTTCAATAAAACTCATAGCATTAATTCATCACTAGCTTAAAAGAATTAAGACCACTGGAATTGTTTGCAAAGTTCTATGTTTTGCTATATATTTAGGGTATTCACAATTTGTGCTATCATGTCATACTGTCCTAAAATTGTACAACTAAAATTTACAAGATAAATAAATGTAAATACGAGACAGCTGTTTGATTATGACACTTCAATAAACATAGCTTTCAGAGTTGTAATTTATTAGTACTTTTTTAAAGGGAAGGCAACAATAAAATGTTTAAACTAGTGTAAAATCTTAGGACAATAAGACATTATGACATTGCACACCTTGTGAATACCCTAATTGTGTAAATATTTTAAATAGCAGCAGCAAAAACTCATTTCTCTAAAAATGTCAACGGTTTATGTCAAATGTTTAAACTAGTGTAAAATCTTAGGACAATATGACATTATGACATTGCACACCTTGTGAATACCCTAATTGTGTAAATATTTTAAATAGCAGCAGCAAAAACTCATTTCTCTTAAAATGTCAACGGTATACCGTCATGACCTTGACGAATTTTTAGAAATTTATATGAAATTTATTTAAATGCATCAAAAACAATTAGCTTCAATTTATATTCTTTTATGTATTGAATGCTTGAAAAAATGTTACAATACAAGTTGCTATGAGTTTTTTTTTTTACACTTTTAACAATATTGTTAATTTTTGACTTGCGAAATTTTTGACTTTAAATAAATATATTGTGCTAATATATTTGTTGATAAAAATTTGGTTTATAGTTTTGTCAGCAAATTGTTCTGTACAGATAAATTACTTTAAAGAAACACTTTAGATAACTCACATTTGATGTGACTAATGGATATATTATGCAAATTTATTATTGACTAGCTCATATACCCGGTGTTACTCGGAAATTTATTTTTAACAAGTTTTGTTGAAAAGATTTTGATTAGATTTTTTTTAAATAATGCAGATTTGCAAGATCTTGTAACAAAAAATGAAAGGAGACAACTTTGAAGGAAAAATTATTTTCATGATTTAAGTTGTTTATTGGACCATGCATTTGTATGGAAAAATTTAATATTTCGAATATGAAAAATATGACTAGTTAAAAACGTGAGGCTTGTGATAAAATCCAGCATATAACAAAATATTTATATTAGTTCGACAGGAGAACGCAGAGTGACCGTGAGTTGATCGTTTTGCTTTTATATAGTTAAAATTAAAAAAAATTATTCACGTTTTTTTATTTATTTCTTGATCTTTTACTCATAAAACCTAATTTTATGAAAAGTTTTTCGTTTTTCATTTAATTGTTCTTAAAAAAGAGCTATCAAACATAAAAGTCGGATAAAAAGTACCAGAGTTGTGATATTTTACTTTTCGAAAAAAGCTTACTTTTCATTCTTGGTGTTAGGTCATTCCAAAAATAAGGGGAAAAAGTAAAATAAGATAAGCACCACAGTTTTCAACTTTTTAAATAACAATAGGAAATTTTTACGTTTTTTTAACAAGAATTTGCTATCAGATTTTTTAGAAATTAGTGCTAGATCTAAAATTAGTCTACTTTATTCAGAAGTTCCTAATGTTTTTTCGCTTTTGAATTAGAAGCTTTGCCCTTGTCTAGATCGCTGCAATTTTCTCAAATTTAAATGCTGCAAGATTGTTAGCAATTTTATTAAGTTTATGAAAAATGAAAAAATTATCCAAATTGGATTATCTTTATGACAGAAAAAATACATTTTTTTAAGGCGAATTTTAGGAAATCATTTATTTTTTTATAATTATTTTACTTTGTTTTTATCTTGTGTTTAATTAGTTTTAAACATAAATTTTCTTATCGTCCAAGTTCATATGCGTTATTGGTTTAGATGCCCCTTACCATCTGTTGCTCCGAAGAATGATCTTCGACTAATAGGGATATCATTCCTTATCATTCCTCAATTTTTCGTACTAATAACTTCGTTATTTCATATTACAATACTACAATACTACAAATCCTTTTCGTGACTGAAAACTATGAATAAGGCTCGTAGAATGGACGCAATATTAGTAATATTTACACACAAAATTTTTTGAGTGTAAGAATACGTATTGAAAAAAAAGTGCCTGTGAAACAAGCGTAAATGAAATAGTATCGTAACTTATCACTGCGACGGGTAAAACATACTATTTAAAAATGCATTCATGGCTTAGCTCTGCTTTAGTTAAAAATGTATGTACCTTAAAAAAGTATTATAAAATAAAATAAAATAAAAAGTAAATATAAATCGTTTTATAAAATCAAAAAAGCCGTACGTTACAATAAATGCAAAGTCGACTTTTTGATTGACTATTGATGGAAATTATCAAAATACACGTTCCTGCTAAATTGTACACACTTCAACTAAAAACGACGTTTTTTATTAAAAATTTTCGAAAATACCTAATTTGGAGCGCAAATTTCAATTACAATTTAGAAAGTTTTTTGGCTCTCTCGTAAATGTTTTAACTGTAGCTTACGGCTTTTTGGTATAATATGAAGATATTTAAAAAATGCTCACTGCTTAGGGAGGGCAAATGCCCCCCTTACCCTTTGCAAACACCCATGATGGCTTTTGTTGAAGCTTTTAAACATTCGTCTAAAAATTAAGAGAAAGTAACTTTTTGTAGTAAACTGTCCCAGGAGTCACAATCGAATGTCCCTGTAATAAAGAGAAATCATAAAAATAAAAATTTTAAAAAATGCCAATGATATGTTGTTGATATATTTTCTGAAATAACACTTGATCACATAAAAAAATGCTGTGAGTCGTTGAATAACTTGGTCGTTATGAAATTTTTTAGTAGAAGTGTAACATTTTGTAAAACTCGAGTTTGGGTATTTTTAGGAAAAAAATTCCTGCACACCTAAAAATTAAAAACTTAAAAAACGACGTCGAGTCTGGTCTTGGCATAGTCTTAAACTATTATGTGCAAAAAACTACAAAATGGTATAAAAAAAATGTATTGGATATCCAGTGTATTGGATGTACGCACGATCCGTGGTGCAAACATTGACTCGGATCACTATCTTGTTGCAGCCAAGATCCGTACACGTCTGTGCGCAGCTAAGAATACACGCAACTCTACACAGAGAAAGCTAGACGTCGACAAGCTGCAATCGAAACAGACAGCCGATGCTTTCGCCACTCGACTCTCACTCCTGCTTCAAAGCACTCCTCCAATCGATGAAATATGCGCGCAGTGGACACACATTTCCAACTCCATGCGTGCGGCTGCTGAAGAGGTGATTGGCTACCAACGCCCTCGCCGAAACCAGTGGTACGACCAGGAGTGTCGCGACGCCACTGCAGAGAAAGACGCCGCCTACAAAGCCACCCTGCAGTCGGTTGTAACGCGCGCTGCTAAGGAGTGATACAAAGAAAAGAGGAGGGAAGAGAGACATATTTTCAGGCGGAAAAAAAGAGAGGCAGAAAAGCGCGAGCAGGAGAAGATTGAGATGTATGGTGACAGGAATGAGGCCCGAAAATTTTTCGAAAAAATAAGACGCCTTGCCGATGGTTTTAAAACCGGGGCCTCTTCCTGCAAGGATGAAAACGGGAATCTAGTGGCAGATGTCCAGAGTACACTGACGTTATGGAGGGAACACTTCTCTAAGCTTCTAAATGGCGACGCTGACAACAATCCCGCCAATAGAGATGATATTCCGGAAACCCCAATTGCGGATGACAGCGTCGAGGTTCCGCTGCCCGACTATGATGAAGTTCTGACAGCTATAGCTCGGCTTAAAAATAACAAAGCCGCGGGAGCTGATGGCTTACCTGCTGAGTTGTTTAAGAACGGAGGCGAAGCTCTACTTAAATGCATTCACGAGCTTCTATGCAAAATATGGTCGGAAGAATGCATTCCGAACGATTGGAATCTCAGTGTGCTCTGCCCAATCCACAAGAAAGGCGATCCCACTATCTGTGCCAATTACCGTGGGATAAGCCTTCTTAATATCGCATATAAGGTCCTGTCGAGCGTTTTATGTGAAAGACTGAAGCCCATTGTAAACAAACTGATCGGACCTTATCAGTGTGGCTTCAGACCTGGAAAGTCCACCATCGACCAGATTTTCACGTTACGACAAATCTTGGAGAAGACTCAAGAAGAACAAGTCGACACCCACCATCTTTTTGTCGACTACAAAGCCGCCTTCGACAGCCCAATAATGAAGCACCTGTACTCCACCATGTCTGAATTTGGTATTCCTGCAAAACTAATACGACTTTGCAGGATGACACTGAGCAACACCAGCAGCGCAGTTAAAATCAGGAAGGACCTCTCCCCACCATTTATTACCAAACGATGTTTCAGACAAGGTGATTCCTTATCGTGCGACTTTTTCAACCTAATGATGGAAAAGATCATCCGAGCTGCTGATCTGAGACGTAGTGGCACAATATTCTACAAGAGTGTTATGCTGCTTGCGTATGCTGATGACATAGATATCATTGGCCATAATACGCGCGAAGTCAGTGCAGCATTTTCCAGATTAGAAAGAGAGTCAAGTCGAATGGGTCTGTCAGTGAATGCAGATAAGACGAAATACTTGGTGTCAACAAACAAACAGTCCCAGCGTCTTGGAACCCACGTTACCCTTGACAATACCTCATTCGAGGTTGTGAAGAACTTCGTTTATCTGGGATCCAGCATTAATTCAACCAACGACATCAGCATTGAGATCAAACGAAGAATAACTCTTGCCAACAGGTGTTACGTTGGGCTCAGTAGGCAATTGAGAAGCAGAGCCCTCTCTCGATGAACGAAAATCACGCTCATCATGCCCGTCCTACTTTACGCATCACAAACCTGGACGCTGAGCAGTTTAGATGAAAAGACTTTAGGAGCATTCGAGAGAAAGATTCTTCGTAAGATCTACGGACCAATCTGCGTCAATGGCAAGTACCGAATACGGTGGAATGATGAACTGTATGAGCTGTACGCGGACATCGACATAGTCAAGCGCATTAAAATCGAGCGGCTTCGCTGGCTTGGTTATGTTCTGCGCATGAAAGACGATGCTCCAGTGAAGAAAACATTCGATTCGGTACCCAGCGGCGGTCAACGCAGAAGAGGACGACCGCATCTTCGTTGGAAAGACCAAATAGAGGACAACCTGACGAAGCTTGGAATTTCCAACTGGCGCCAGCAAGCGAAAGACAGAAATGGCTGGCGCAAATTCTTAGATGAGGCCAAGACCGACATACGGTTGTAGCGCCAACTAAGTAAAGTAAGTAAGTATAAAAAAAATAGATTTTTAGTCATAACTTTCGATTGGAAAGTAATATTTTGGTAAATTTTTCACATTAATTATTTTTGAGACTTGACTTCTTTGTGACAAATTTTTGTAATTTTTGTAAATGAATGCAATGTCATATAAAAGGTAGTCAGAAAAGCAATCTTTACTTGATTGTATTTTTACAACAAACACAACACAACTCAACTTTTGAGTAATTTTTATTAGTTAAAAGTCTTTTTTTTTTGGAAAAATGTATACAATTTTGTAGATATGTGAATGTTTTCGCTGTCAAAATAACAAAATTTTTAAAACAAAATTGACGAAAAAATCCTATGGTAAAAAGCATTACAATAACAAAATTTCATTAGTTGGAAAGGGGCGTGACCAAAACAAAGTATGTTACAATTTAACCTAGGATGCACTAAATATGTATACCAAATTTGAGCAATATCTGTTGATCCGTTTAGATTTGTACAAAGGTCAAACAAACAAACAGAAAATGATTTTTATTACTACTGATAAAATGCTGTAGATATTCACTTTCTGTCAGAATGTGCATAAAAGTTTAAAAACGTTAAAAATTAATGACGGCATTTCTTATTACTAATGTTATTTTATATTTCTTGAATAAACATATTTTTTAAGAACTTGTTGTGGAAACCTGTTGCTATCTAAACGTTTTGGCAATAAGCTCAAAACATTATTCTATAAAAACATGTTTAATTTAACTGTTTTTAAAAAGATTCAAATCCGGTTAGAAGAAATTGAACATAGAATCTGTTTAAAACAAAAAAATCTATGAACTTTTCCTTACGAAGTAGGAATCTAGCAGTTCTTGGCTAAAATAATTCAGGCATTGAATTCAAGAAGCACCATAACACACACTAACAATAACCATTAAACAAACCATGGTGCTCATTGTAGTGTATTTTTTAAATCTTCCTTGTTGATTTCGTCACATAAAACTTGAACAGATTTGCGGCGAGTATTAATCGCCAAGGCGAGCAAGTACTGGTTTTGGTATTTTTTTGTTAATGAAAGTGCAAATGTTTTGCTGATTTTTGTTAAGATCATCATGTGCTCGAAGGTGTTAAAGAAGAAAAACAAATAATAACCACAATAATCATGGTAATCAAGGTCAACTCAAGATAATCTTCTTTGGCTCTCCTTAAACTTGAATCTTAACCCTCAATGTGCTGCAAGTTGTTGTTGATAACAAGTTGTTGATTACTTATGTAAATACATATTCTAACACGTATTTTTTACAGTTATAATTAGTATATAATAGCTGACGTTTAAGTTATTTGCTACAAAAAAAAATTTGTTTGCTTGTATTTTTATATCTTCGTTCAGTCACGGCCGTTCATTCGCAAAAATATGGTATTTATTTATATGCAAAAAACAGTATGTTTGCTATGTTTAAAATAAATTTTAATATGAACTCCATGCATACAATTTGCACAATTTTACAGTTCATTACTCTTGCAGGTTGTCGTTATTTTGATGAATTTTTGTAAATCATTTATTGTTTTTTTATTATTTACTTTGAATTTATAAAAAAAAAATCCACACTTTTCTTTTTATCATTTTATATTGATGTTATCATTTTATTGCTAAAATCTTTTGAATCTCCAGCAAATGTCGAACAAATCATCATATTCTCATGCTTGTTTTTTGCTAATTATTAGCTGCAATATCAAAAATTTACAGAATTAAATAAAACTATTGTTACATCACCTGATAAAAAGTCTAAATTACAAAATTTTGCAGAAAAACTGCAGAAAATATTAACTAAAAATAATAAACCTTGTTAAAAACATTATTGAGAAAAAAAAAATGAAGAAGACTACAATTTTTTTTTACACTAGCTATCTATAAATAATAATTCAATGCAGTCAAGCTGCAAAACTCCGGCTTTTCTCAATGAAATTTGCGGCTAATGGACTGTCTTGAACAACTACATCAACAACACCAACAGCACCAACAACAAAAGCAAATACTACACTATAAAAATTCTGTCAGATACACTAAACAATGGTATGATTCAATGGTTTGAACAAAACAAACCACAAAAAAGCTTTTGTGTCAAGATTTTCTGTAATGGATAAATGCATTTATTGCTTTTGTTATTTTCATTGTTGTCTTCTAGAATTAATTATTACTTTTTCCATCATTTGGGAAGTTTTTTTTCTGCCTCATTACAAGTTGTTAACTTTTAATGAGCAAAAAATGTTTTGTACATTTTTTTACTTCAGTTTGTTGGCAACATTTTAATTAGCAGTATCGTCTTGTAAATTAATTCGAGTTGTATTTTAAAAAATATTAATTCATTCTTAAACGCGTATCTATTGTACACTTGAGGCTAAAAGTCTCCATCGATACCGCAAATTTGGGTTGTATGGGAGGTGCCACGCCCTCTTGTTTATCGCCCATAAAATGCTATCAGTAAAACTGCAAGCGTAAATTGAGGTCGAATGCTGCATTCCGAAGCTGTGCGACCTATAACTCCAAAGCTACTCGATATCGCAAATTTTAGTTGTGTGGAAGACGCCACGCCCCCTTGTTCAATGCCCATAAAATGCTATCAGTAAAACTGCAAGCGTAAATTGAGGTCGAATGCTGTATTCCGAAGCTGTGCGACCTATAACTCAAAAGCTATTCGATGTCGCAAATTTTCGTTGTATGGGAGGTACCACGCCCTTTGCCACACTCCCATAAATGTCTCCATCAGTGAAACTGCATGTGGAAACTCAGTTGAATGCTGAATTCCGAAGCTGTGCGACAAATAACTCCAAAACTATTCAATATCTTTTCGATACATATTTCGGCATTTGTAGTCTAGTGACGAATGCGCTAGACTGTCAACTCAGAGGTCCCCGGTTCGAATCCGGGTTCGGGCATGGTTCTTTTCGCGTTCTATGTTCTTTACTACATTTAAGAATTCAGCCCTTGGAAGGACTTTGACCTAGCTTTTATTGATCAATTGTGCTATGCGTGTTATTAAATGTTTGATCACAAATGACCGAGAACTGGACCTACGTGTTTTATGCCTACTCCAAACGGCTTATGTTCTCAAGAAGCTTTACATGGCAATTTTTACTCCCTGAGGCTTGCCATTGTCTACAGAGAGGTGACGACCGAACAGAAAAATGAATTCAATTGAAAAAGCTGGAACTGAACCTGGGCTACCGCGACTCTTTAGCTTAGGGGCCACGCACTCTACCCACTAGGCTACGGTCGCCACACATTTAAGAAATATTGAAACAAAAAATCCCCAACTATTTGTGGAATTAAAGGACATGAACAACTGAGGGCTGGCAATGCTTTCCGAGGTTAAGGCATAACACTAGCCTCGGTTATAAGCAATTCAAACTGTCTTTCCAGTTTGTTCCACCTAATCGATAATTTACGTATGGCTCCAATTAATTTGTCTATCTAATAATCTATCCCTTTCCTTTCAGATCAAAGACCAAACGTTGTTTGTATAATGTGTATGCCTTGGTTTTTTATCTTTTATTTTAAAAAAAATATAGCAAATTTGGGTAGTATGAGAGGTGCCACGCCTCCTTGTTCAATTCCCATAAAATTATATCAGTAGAACGGCGCGTGTAAATTGTGGTCGAAAATCGAATTTCGAGGCTGTACGATCTATAATTCCAAAGCTATTCGATATCGCAAACAAAAAAAAACTTACATAAACTACAAATTTTGCAAATTTGTCCATTTACTGATAGCATTAAAATTATTAACGGCATTGTTTTTAATTGATAACATTGAACCTTTATCTTAAAGGCTTTGAAAAGATAAATTCAGCTTTGTTCCACCTTTTTGCAAAAAACGATTTTGAATATACAGTGGGGAGCAAAAATTAGTACATGTTTAAGCTTTTTGTATTTCAAAGCGCATAAAAGGAGCAATAACAAACCAAATCGAACACTTTTTTTTCCATTTATTTATTGTTTAATTACACTGTGCAACACATTTTTCTAACGGAAAAGCGGACAACACAGTATGATAGTACTGGCTTATAGTAAGAAAACCCTAAAAGGGTTTTGCAAAGTTAGCTTGCTTTTAAAAGATATAGGCATTGGAAGTTTGCTTCTTGCAGAGTATTTTTTAACAAGGAAGTGCTCATTAGGGCGTATCAAATTAAAATTTTTTTCGAAATTCTTATTCTAAGAGGTCTCAAAAGTAGCATTGGGAACAAATTTAAAGAAAAAAAAGGAGGCTTCCACAAGGACAAAGTTGCTTTTTGAGAAAAACAGTAAAAAATAACGACTTTAACATGTTTTGATTTTTGTAAAAAAAATTACATATGTTTAAAGCAAAAATAAATATAGACTTAAACTAACAATATCTCGCCAAACAAGATGCCACTCTCGATTTCTACCCTCAGTGTCCTGTGTGAAGGATATGCACATCTATAGGTACACTCAAAATAACACAGAACTTTTGATTATTATCTGATTGTCTAAATTTTGGTGGTATGGAAGTGTTAACGTTTTCCTTAAATTTGGCCATTAAAAATTTGCATAATTTTCTCCAATGAATTTTCTTGTTTTTGAGAAATGTATACGTAAATGCAATTTTATAACTTTTACAAATTAATTAATATAAGATATTTTATCTCGGACATCAGAAGTGGTACCGAAGATAATTTTCTGAATTTGGATTCTTCAAATATTTCTGAAAGTATATTTTTAAAACACCAGGTTAATACCACGATTCCTTTTCGTATTTCGATTTTTAAAAAAAATTGTTCTTCCTAGCATGAAATTTACATATTTTTTCGTCAAAACAACTTACCTCAGCATTGACAAAAATGTTAAACGAAAATTTTGAGTTTTTGAGCTTCCCGTTCAATTGGTCTTAGTTGATTTAACAATTTTTTTTTAGATGTGTTTTAAAGATATAATAACCATAAAGGAGATATGAACAAAATTGTAAAATTTCATGATAGCAAGTATTTGTTTTAAATATTATAATCAGCTCAACTTTCAAAGGCTATAACATGTAAAAGCGAGCTAACTTTGCAAAACTTTCTTAGGGTTTTGTTGGTCTAGATCAGTACTATCGACCTGCGTTGGTCTCTTTTTCATTGGATTGTGGCACAGTGTTATTAACAAAATAGTATAGAATACCAAACAGAAAAAATTAATTCAAAGAAAAACAAAAATAAAACAAAAACAACTCGTACACGGAACGAAAAATGTACATAAAATTAGTGATTTTGTGCGTTGTTTTAATGAAAATATTCGTTCTTTTTGAACCAACGTACACGTTCGTTAAAATGTAATGAACGGTATTCATAAACTTTAAATTTAATGAACAAAATTTATGATTACGTATAATTTAATGAAAAATTTCATTAAAGTTTAATGAATAAAATCATCAAAATAAATGAAAAAAATCCTTTAACTTTATGAATATGTTCGTGAAAATTTAATGAAGAATTTCACTAGACTAATGAAAAAGTTCAAAAAATTTAATGAACAATTTCATTAAAATTAATGAAAAGGTCATAAAATTAATGTAGAAGTTCATTCAAATTTTATTAAATTTTAATGGAAATTTGAATATTTTTTATTTATGAAATTGTTCAAAGAAATGGTGATAAATATTCCAAAAATAAATAATGCATTTAAAAAAAAAGTATTGTGTTAATATTCAAAAGTATATATTTCATATATTTTAAATATTTTATTAATATGTTAACAGTTTATGTAATAAAATAATAAGTGTTATTTTATTACATAAAAAGAAAATAATTAAAGTATTGAAGGAAGAAATTGATTCTCAAAATTAAGAAGAATATCAAGCAAAAATTGACTGACTCGTCTGCGCTAGCAATGCGATCGGCTTCGTTGGTAATATACTCGTTAGCATCACAATCGTCGGCTGCACAGCTCGGAGCGCTAGCGCTTATTTTTGTTTTTGATTGCTGCAAACATTTGTCAATAGTTTTTGATTTATAAGACTCCAAAATTTTACTTGTCTCAGTTTTAGTACACAGTTGAACCGCATATATAAAAACAGATATAAAACGATGTATTAGTTAAAGAAATCTGCAATCAACGATTGGTTTAGCCTGATTACTGATAAATTTCTTAAGCAGGATAATTTATTCATTACTCGAAAATGACTGATTATTTAAATTAGTCACTGATTACTTTTGCATGATTACTGATTTCTTAAAAAAAATCACTGAATACTTTAAAGTCATTAAAGATTTTTTTAAATAATCATGTAATGAAATTGTGTAAGATTAATTGTAATTTTGTATTTATTTAAGGGTAAATTAGTACTGTAAGATACAAAAAGATCTTTAAGAAGTACAACGGTGAAGAATAAATAATCAACTAATAGCATATAATAATTATAGACTTAAACAATAAAGAATTTATAGTTTAGAACAAAAGTAGAAATAAAAATAGAAAGTATATGATCAACTGATGACACTTGTAAAATTAAAAAGATAAATAATTGATTACTAATTTATAATTATTTTTTTTTTCAGAGTATTTGTAATATATATATTGCAATGATTAAATGATAAAAAACAGCTAAATAGTGAAAACTTTAATTAGATTGCTTTAGTCGTTTGAGAAATATAATAAAACAGATAGCTTGAATTTGTTCGTACTAGCGATTAATTTAATATTAACTGGTAGTGAATTCCATAGTTTAATGGCATTGACGAAGAAAAGACGCTTAGATTGCAAACAATTAAATTAAGGTATGATAAGATTCCCAGTTCGGTTGGAAACAGAGAAGCGCAATTTTTGAAAAAGGTATGATGGAGTCCTGAAGATAATGAGCTTATGCAGAAAAATACAATTTCTCGCTTTCAGATAGTTAATTATGCTACAACCCAAAATATTCTTACTGAAAGTTGAGATATGGTCAAACCGGCTCAATCCGTAAACATATCTGGTCGCATCATTAAAGGCAACAAGTATTTTGTGCGCTGAGTGTGAATCTAAATTACTATATACTAGTTCTGAGTATGTGATATAAGGCACAATTAGTTGTATAACGAGTCTCTTTTTAGTTTCAATTGGTGTAAACCTAGCAGATAGCCGTAGGCAACGCAGCGTGAAATAGATTCTTTTGATGATATTATTGATGTGGTCGGAACATGACAGTTTTGAATTGATAAAAAACCCTAGATTTTTAACTTTATTTACCATTTGCAGGTTGTTGGTATTTACAAATATAGGCGGTATCTCTAGGTCGTCAAGTTTTTCCTTAAAGATAGGCAGAACATATGACTTATTTGCATTAAGGCAGAAATTATTGTCAGATGCCCACCTACAAATTGCACTCAGATCATCATTCAACCTGCAGCACAAGTCGTCGAGTAGTCCGACACGGTTTGACAAATACAACTGAATGTCGTCAGCATAAGCGTGCATAATCACATCATTGCACACGGTGAAAATGTCATTAATGAAGACACTGAACAGTAAGGGCCCCAGAATTGATCCTTGTGGCACACCAGTTGCAATATGTTTCAATTCGGAAAATCTATTTTTAATATGAACCCTTTGTTTTCTACCATCAAGATAGTTGGCTATTAGATCAACAGCAGCATTGTTGAAGCCAAATAGGAGCCTAAGCTTCTGACACAGAATGGAGTGATTGACACAGTCAAAGGCTTTGGAAAAATCTAATAAACAGAGCAGTGTTATATGACCTGCATCAAATGAAGTCCTTATATCATCAACGACTTTAAGTAAGGCCGTCGCACAACTATGCCCAGCTCTGAAACCAGATTGGCATAGAGATAGAAGGTTATGATCATCTAAATGATTATTTATTTGTTTAGCCATGAGGGACTCACATATTTTTGAAAATGCAGACAGAATGCTTATAGGTCTAAACTCATTCATAGTAGAAGCATTAGTGACTTTTGCAATCGGAATAACAGTCGCAATTTTCCACGATTCAGGAAAACATGAAGTAGTGAAGCAATGATTAACAATATGTGTCATAGGTTCAATTATGTAGGGTAAGATTAACTTTATAAAACGTAAGGAAATACCATCATCTCCAACAGCATTAGATTTAATGTTCATAATAGCCTTAGTGACGTCATTTATGTCAACATTAGAAAATGAAAATTTATCACATTCTTCAAATACACGAACATTACATTGAAATGTATTATTGCCTAATGAATTATTGGAAAGAAAGAAATCCTTTAGATTATAAGGGTCAATGTCACACTGATCATTATCCTTGTTGCTGATACCGAGCTTACGTATATTTTTCCAAAGAACTTTGGAAGAAAGTGAACTGTTACGTTTTCTGTGAAAGTATAATTTCTTGGAGTGTCTTATTACAGAGACGGCTTCATTGCGAGCAAGCTTATATAAATTCCAATTCACATCAATGCGATGTTTTTTCCATCTATTATAAAGTTTATTTCTTTTCTTTATCGCTGCTTTAACGTGTGAGGTATACCATGGACAGGACTTATTCTCAACAGTCACGGCACGAAAAGGCACAAAATTCTCAAAAGCATATCTAACGTGCGATGCAAAAACATTCAACTTATCATCAACAGTAGCACAAAACCAACATTCGTCCCAACAAATTTGAGAAATGAGTCCATACAATAGCGAAAAATCGATGGGCTTGTAATCGCGAAAAGATAATGGCAAAGAGGATGAATCACAAAATGTATTAAAGTTTATAGAGCAGAAAAGAAGATCATGGTCTGATATAAAAGAGATTTGGTCAAAGAGTAGAATTAAGGAAAGATCAGAAACAAAAAATACATCAATTAGACTAGGAGTCACATTAGGCGCAAATCGAGTTGGATTCGAAGAATTTACAACTGTCATTCCAGCAGCCATATCTTTATCAAAAAAGATGTAAGATAAATTGTCCTTGATAAGCAGGTTACATATACAACATAGGAATCAAAATCAATTACACGCCTGAACAGATCACTAAAAAAAGGTTCAAAACTGCAGTATCTGCTAGGATTATAAACGCAGGAAACAAGTAATTTAGCATTGTTATTATTAGAAATTTCAACATTTAAAAACTCAACATCCGAACCACAGGAGGAATTTACAAGCCTTGTTTTAAAGTGGGACTTGCAGTAGATAGCAACTCCACCTCCCTTTTTACCAATCCTGTCATTTCTATAGAGAGTGTAGTTGGCAATGCTTAAATAA
Source organism: Dichetophora obliterata (assembly GCA_963920525.1). Taxonomy (NCBI): domain Eukaryota; kingdom Metazoa; phylum Arthropoda; class Insecta; order Diptera; family Sciomyzidae; genus Dichetophora; species Dichetophora obliterata. Next base: position 55,610,951 of record OY986439.1, read on the forward strand.
CTGTTAGGAATGTCATTATTGAACTAGGTTTCAGAAACACATATAACATCAACTTTAGAACTTTCAAACACATATTTAACATAATCAAGTTTACCTGGATTTAAACTTCTCTCATTAAAATAGACAACAGACAGACCGTCTCGTTGTTTACACAAAACATCAATTAACACCTTTCGGTTATCATCAATACCCACTACATGGTCTAAAATTCTTATTTACTACACACAACATCGGAAGACGAACAACAAGCAACACCAATAATAATCGGTAATTTTTTTATAATCATTACACAAAAGTAATCATTACTGGCCAACCCTGAATAGAGACAATTAATATGGACAACAACGACAATAGGATATGTTTAACTTGTCATGGTGCATAACTTAAGGAATAATAATTAAGAAATAAGTAATAATTTTCTCATAGACCTTGCAACAGCTTGGCCTGGTTTATATTTTTCTTATGCATTTTTTTATGTTTCAGGAGGGCCCGTATGTTGTAACCCACCGGACCCAAACTTGGGTCTCTACGGGCCTGCCAATAAGTAAAGAACGCAAATTATAACTATTTTTTTTCAATTGCGTCCACTCTAATAACACTTGGCTTAAAATCAAATTTTGTTCCTTGAAAGGTTTACAAATATTTATACATTTATTGCGGAATGTAACTATAACTTAAAAATTAGACCCCTTTAACTAATAGTTAAAACCGGAAAAGTTTATCAGGGAATTTTCACATAAAATTTATGAATTCAATATCGAGATTATTAAATAAAGAATTAAAGAAATTTACATTCTGTTTTTTATGCAAAAACTGTTATAATTCTCACCTGAAAAACACCCACAATTAAATGAGAGCATAGAACAGTTTTGAGCCTATGATCCTATGATCCTATAAGCTCGAGTCCTTATGTAAAAAATGAGTTCGGGGATGGATTTATAATGACAGCTTAAAGCAACAAGTTAAGAGCTAATGTTCAAGAAATTGTGCAATCTGTACACATGACAATCTTATACGTTCTTATCATTTCGTATTTATTTTATTTTTGGCTTATTCTTCGCATATTAAAACTTTACTCAATTATCCAACGGTCTCGTATTGATAACGAAAATCTGGGAAGAGAAAAAATTGTTAATTTTATCTTTTTTTTTTGTCACTCAAATTGTTTAAAGCTCGCTTAACGATATATAAAAATGACTTCTTAAAGCACATCTAAAGGTGTTATTAAGGTTGTAGAGTTTTATTTAACCAGCTATCAAAAAGTCAAGAACACATGATTGGGAAAGACTTGGCGCTTTGAAGTATGATCTGTTGTAATAACATACACTTTAAAACACATTTTGTTGTTGAACAAGTCAGAAAAGCATAGTGAATAAATTATTGACCTAATTTTCCTAAAGATAAGAAGATATCGTAAGAAAGTAATTTTTTTTTGTATATATTTTAAAAGTTTATTTTGATTGTGATTGTATCTTATAATTTATCAAATTTTTAAATTTAAAAAAAGACGAAAGAACCAACCCACCGGGAAAATGAGAATTAATTCTTTAAAAAATCGGGAATTGAATGGAATGAATTGAATGGAATGAAATTGTGCTTGCATTTTAGAATGTATTCCAAAGAATATATAAATTAAAAGCAAAACCTATGAATTAGAATCAATAAACAATAATTTTACTGATTCGTTTTTATTGCTGCAGGAATCGATTATAATGTATATAATAAAGTAAATGTTGTTAGATTCTTTTCTTGCTTTTATGGTAAGTGAAAAACGAATTAATTCTGCTATAAGCGAAAAGAGAATCAATCTGTTATGATTTATATTTTTAGTTTGTTGTTGTTATTTTTATTTTTCAGATATTTTTGAAAAACGGTTGTTCTATTGCTTTCCTTTCACGTGTTTCTTAAAAATTTTACTTTCTGTTTGATTTGTCAGCATTGAAGGAACAAACTGCTTCAGAAGACCCGAAAATTTTAATAATGTATTGTTTGGTAAGTTATGAAAAACCATCGCTCTTTACTTGTTTAAATCATTTTTTATTGGTTTTTTTTTTAAATGCAGAGTGCCTTTGCACGGAAGGGTACAACCAGGAACAGTCCAAAAAAGATATCAAGGAAGCTATACGCAAGTCAAAATCTATATACTATAAGGAAATTTGAAGCAAAACGAAAGGAACAGCCTACATCATAAACATCAATATTTTTGCATTAAATGTGGTATTATTATAATTGTTTGGTCGTCTATCTAAATATTATTTACTCTTTCTAATTACCTAATAATTATCTGAATTATTCTAATGTAATTTTTTATTAATTATTTAAAAAAGAATAAAATATTTTCAATTCTGTCATTCAAACCTACGTATTATGGAATTCATTCATGTATATCTATTCCAAAAGGGCTTCTTAGCGACTCATACTTTTCTCATATTCGAAAAATGCATGCTTTTTTCATTTAAAAGTATCCATGCTATAAGCGAATAATAGAATCGATTTCAGCAGTGAATCAAGTGGAAGGCAGAAAAGAATGTACTACTTTTTGTAGGACATCACTATGTTAAAAATAATCAATTCTAGAATCAATAATTGGAAAAGTGAATTGATTCTTTTTTCATACACAATTGATTCTTTTTTCCCGGTGGGAAGGCATGCGCCTTATACAAACGAGGTTTGGTCTTTGACCTGCAAGGAAAGGGATAGATTTATTTAGAGGAATAGGTTGGAACCATACGTGAATTATTGATTAATCGAAACAACCGTGAAAGACAATTTGAATTGCTTTTAACCGAGGCTAGTGTTATGTCTTAACCTCGGCAAGCATTTCCAGCCCTTAGTTGTTCCTGTCCTTTAGATTCACATTTTCCACAATTTAGTTGTGAATTTTTTATTTTTTTCCATAATTCTTAAATGTAGGAAATAACAAAGAAAGTGAAAATAACTATGCCCGAGCCTGGATTCGAACCAGGGACCTTTGGGTTGATAGTCCAGCGCACTCTTCACTAAAGTACAAAGGCATACAACTTACTTACAATAATTTACTTCAGCTACTTTAAGGATTATTTGAAAATTGTTAAATTTTTTTTTTATATATGAGCTAGTATAACGTATTTCATGTTACATATCATTCATATATGTATATCATTCCTATGGTATTCCATTTTGTATTAAAGTTCTTACATGATAGAACACTTTTGCGTCAGGTTTTGGAAGTTTTTGTTTTAAAACCCATGTTGATCTGAATTATCATTACATTCACTCAATTTGCCAGGGTCTATCATTGATTTATCCATCTAAAAACATTCTGTGACCCCCAAATATTATCTATATACATATAAGGTAATGAAAAGTCGCTAATGTATTCCAACGAATTACATAAATATTTATAAACACTTTAAATATAAAAACGTGTAACAGATCACTTTTCTGAATAACTTACTCACTTAGCATTTGCAAGTAATAATGTTGTAATGGAAAAAAATCTCAATTAGCGACAATTTATTAACAACTAATAACAGAGTTATAAATATACAGAATGTTAATTTCGAAAAAGCAAATCAATAAAACTGAATGACTTGAACAACTCAATAAAATATAAAATCATATGCTAAGCTATGGATTATAGCGATAATGCACCCTGCACTGAAAATAACAGCAGATGATTATATATGTAAAAGTGCAAACGGCTTCTGACGTGCCTAAACAATCACGTGAAGTAGACTCGTTTGGAATATTGAAAACTTTAATATATTTTTACAATGTAAACAAGCACTTGATAGATTAGCACAAAAACCGTTGTGATTATGAACTTCCGTCACATAATTACTCACCTTAAGCAATGTTACGAGCCAACTCAGCACGGAAATTAACAAAGGTTAAATGCAGAGGCGGATTAAATGTCGATAGAGCCCTAGGCAAGTACTTCATTGGCGCCCCTCTTATAATAAAAAAAGTGACTAAAAACTTGACATTCAATGACAATTGTTAAAAAAAAAAATTAAAAATTTCTGCGTCTACATTTTTGTTTTGCGAAATTGTCAATGGCCCAAAATACACTGTACTGTTCAGTCTACGTGAGAAGTCAGGTATTCAAAAACACACTGTACTGGTCAGTCTGCGTGAAATCAGTTTTGCTTTGTATACATGAACAATAGACCATCTCGCCTTATAGGCAAAAAAAAAGTCACCATTAATTGAAAAAAAGTTTAAAAAAAAAAATCATTTTGCAAAAAAAATAAAAAATTTTTTTGAAATATTTCTAGTAGAAAAAGCAAAAAATTTCTTTAGTAAAAGTTTATTAATTTTTTACGGGCTTTCCATTTCAGAAATCAAAATGGTACCTTAAGATGGAAGAAACTGAGGTCCGGTGGGTCAGTACTATAAGGGATCAACTGAGGTCAATTAATCCTTGAGACAAAAAATATAGACAACAACATAAACATATCATTTTTTTAGATCGGACGGTAAATACCGAAGTTAAAAAGAAATATGTCGATGCGCGACTCCTACCTTCGGTCAAAAAAATTATGTTTTCCTTTGTTTAATACCCAGTGGGAAACACCATCCTTCTATAATGCCTTATAGCCTACTTACTTTTCTTCCGCGAGGAATGCAAACGTCCCTTCCGAATCCCCATTACTTTTACAAAAGCACAGCCGCCGCTAGTCAGCTTCTTTCTGTAAAGTATAAAAAGCATCATACGTACTTACGCTTTCCTTTACTAAAATAATGTGCAGGGAATGTACTCCTGACAATTGGAACAGTTCGTGTTTCCATTCTAATGCAATGTATTTAATAAGTATTTAATAGATGTACGCATGAAAACGTCAAGTAGCCGTAATGTTTTGATATACGACGTGCATATATTCCATTTTAACCTTCTCTACAATGAAAATTGTAAGCACTGCTTACGTTTTCACTTACAAAAGAAGGTGAACGTAAGGCAATGGATCTAAATACATAAATTATTATAAGAAAATAAATAAGTTTCAATACTTCAATGCCAACAACTTAATATTAAATGAGCATCCATTAGATGTTATTAAAGACTTTATTTATTATACCTTTAATGTAAAAAATTTAAGCAGTATGAGCATAAACGCATTGGTTACAGTATGAGTTAAGAATGATATCATATTTACGTATATTTACACAAAATTAAATGTTTCCGCACCAGAGATTAGAAGACGTTTGCTTTTTGTTTTAGTAAATTATTTCACTGTACTTTTTTCAACACTTCATCTCTTCTAAGCAGTCGTTAAGAACCGCTATGTCGTTATGCCGCTGCATGAATCTTTTATTAAAAAGGAATGTATATATTGTATGTAAATGATCACACGAAGAGACGATCGGCTCAAACGTGCATTCTTTTTTTATTTGAAATCGTAAGCAAAGATGTAAGGTGCTCTAAATGTAACAAACAACATACTTACTTTAGTATGATTCTATTCCTATCTTCATCAGCTAAAGGAAATCATGCATTATTTAGTAAGCACCCAACGATTTTTCCCACAGGGTACAGTTTTTTCGGTGCATACAATTTCACGCACCTCACGTTGCTTGCCTCACCTTGAAACCCGGTTTCACGCAGACTGAGCACTATAGTGTATTTAGGGCCAATGACATCTTCGAAGTTAAAATATAGCAATAAGTTTGATTCGATCAAATTTGCTCATTTTTTTTTATATTCCACAGAAACACAAATACGCAATTTTAAAATTATAAATTGCCGTTTATTAAATAAACATAAATCATAATAACTCACAGGTACACATAGTATGTAATACATACATAATTTATATATCTTACACAAAAAAAAAAAAGAAAAATCAATGCAGTCAATGGGAAAAAAAAAATTGTTTGGACTTATTAAAAAAAAGGTTTGGCCCGATCATATTTTGCAGACTGATTTTGATTTTTATAAAATTTTGTGCACGTCATAGAATAATTAAAATTGCATTGCATAATGCTTTCCAAGGTGGTTATGTTGAGATAGTTTCCTTTCTTTACTAAATTGCAAATAGACCAGTGAAAATACTCGCTCCATTTCCTTTGTGCCCAGGAATAGCGAATAAAAATTGTACTATTTTTAACAAGTCTATTTTCGCTCATGGAATTCAGAATTTTGTAAAAAAAAATAATTCCATTTTCATTCATTTGCACGCATTTGCAAAAAACACTTTTTTTACTGATACACTTTTAATATTTTTTTCAATATTTTTAACCGGGACATTTTTTACTGTGCACCGGTACACCGATCTCAAAACCGGGACATGTCCGGGAAAACCGGGACGTATGGCAGCCCCACCCTAGCTTCCCTCCTGCATAACATTACTGCTCAGGAGTGCTCTTGATGTGCGATTTGTGTTGTTTTTTTGTACAGATGTTATTTGTTTTTGCCTTAGCCTAAAGACAAGAGCTTGTGAGATTTAGAAAATATGAGCGTTTTTAAGTAGATACTTACTTATTTATTCGTTTAAAAATTTTCGCGCGCGCCCCTTGCAACCCAGCGCCCCAAGGCACGTGCCTAGTTTGCCTTATGGATAATCCGCCACTGTTTAAATGCACAAATTGACTCTAAACAGCTTATTTTACATGACATTCATCAAATAAGTAATATCAGTTGGCTCAATCAGTGCATTATTGTTATAATAACTCTAAGAGCTACCGCAAGCTATAAATCTTCATACCTTCATTTGTATCTTATATAATAAAAACATATTATGAAGTGCAGCCTTGTCAAGACTGCAGTCATTTATTCATTCATTGAATGTTGTTATTCGAACTCGGTCAATAGGGTCAGGTGCAATTTTTTTTTTATCAAAACCGGTTTTTACAATTGTTGGAACTTTTGATGACTGCGTTTTATTACAAATAAGATACAAACGGTTGTTTTTTATTTGCAATACCTGTTACTTAGATAAAGAAAAACCACGTAAAATGCGATCTATCTTGTTTTCATAGGAATTTATCACTTTTGAATTTTGTTGAAATTTGTTGACTAGAAATCACGTCTCTTGCAACAATCACTCAATGGTTTGCATGGGCGTAATTGTTTATTCTTTAATAAGATGATAAAATCCAGCATTCTTAAGAATTTTTATGTAGTGCTGAGAATTAGTTGTATTCTTATACACACTGAAAAAATTACTCTTCCTAAATTTATTTATCATCTATTACATGGGCAATTTCATTTTATTTCATTTAATTTATTCAGTGTTATGGAGTTACAAAATCCTTACAGACTACAAATTATAACAAAAAAAATAAATAATTGTATAATGAAATCATACATTAACATTTGTATTTTTATGATTGGATATCTAAATCATTATTAGAAGATAACTCATTAAAAAGTAATAAGGCCCTGGTCAAAGGCTCATTTAAAGCATAATTTACTTTACAAAGTTTTATGAAAAATCTATATATATAAAAATGGATGTATGAATGTGGGTGTGTGGGTATGTGGGTATGTGGATATGTGGGTATGTGGCTATATCACATATAGACTCCAAAACCGCTGAACCGATCTTTATGAAATTTTCAGGGAATTTGAAGCCACATCTTGAGAGTGTTCCTGTGATGTTTGGTAACTATTGGACGAGAGGGCGTGGTACCTCCCATACAAGCCAAATTTACGCTATCGACCACAAACCAAATAAAGGATATATATCAGACGGTTTCGATCGTAAAAAACTAAGATTTAGTAATTTTGTTCAGATCGTTACTGTCAGTAACTGTACAAAAAATGTGCGTGGTCGTAATATATATAAAAGTACGCCCACTTTTTCGAAATCATGGCAATTCCGGAGTTCTACACATTTTTACAGTGAAACTTGCTGTGTAGGTGCTCCAAGAGGCAGTCACGATACATAAATGTTTTCAAGCCCACTTTTACCGCCCACAAATCAATATCTGTATATATAAAAATGAATCGTGATTTGTTCGGATGCTTAAAACTTGAAAACGACTGAACCAAATTGGATACTTCCTTCTACTGGTTTAGGAAAAATATAATGCCACACCCCCTTTTCTCGCCCTCAAATCAATAAAAATGCTGTATTTAAGATGGTTTTGGTCGTATTAAATTAAAATTTGGTAAATAAGTTCGTATGATGACTATCATTAACTTTGATAAAATGGGTGTGGTCACACTTCATCTACGCTTACTTTTAAGAAAATATCAAAATACTTCGAAACTATTGGTCCGATTGAGCTCAAATTTTGTAAGTACGCTTTGCTTTAAGTACGAGATGGTTTAAGAGGAAATGCCACACCCCCTTTTACCTCCCACATATTGTATATATAAAACATTTCTGTCATCGATTAGCTTTAGAATTATGGGTCGCACAGCTTAGAAATTCGGTATTCGTTTCAGTGATGAAATTTTATGGGAGTGGACAAGGAGTAGGGGCACCTCCCATACAACCCAAATTTGTGATATTGAATAGCTTTGAAGTTATAGGAATTCAGTTTTTGATCTCAATTTACACATGCAGTTTCAATGGTTTTATTTTATGGGCGTTGGACAGAGAAGCGTGACATCTCCCTTACAACCCAAATTCGCTATATCGAATAGCTTTGAAGTTATAGGTTGACAGCGTAAGAATTCAGTATTCGACCTGCATCTATGCATGCACTTTCATTCCTCTACATTTTATGAGCGTAGGGCAAAGGGGAGTGGCACTTCCCATACAACCCAACTTTGTGCTATCAAATAGCTTTGGAGTTATAGGTCGCACAATGCCGGAATTCAGTATTCGACCTCAATGTACACATGCAGTTTCATTGTTTCAATTTTATGTTCATTGGTAAGAGGGGCGTGGCAACTCCCATTTAACGAAAATTTGCGATATCGAATATCAGGTCAGAATTCAGTATTCGGCCCCAAATTATACATGGAGTTTCATTAATTACCTTTTATGGGCGTACGACAAGGGGGAGTGAAACCTCCTATTTAACCCAAATTAGAGATATCAAATAGCTTTGGGGTTATAGGTCTCACAGCTTTGCAATTCAGTGTTGGACCTCAATGTACACATGCAGTTACATTGATTACATTTTATGAGCGTTGATGAAGGGGGAGTGGCACCTCCCATACAACAAAAATTTGTGATATCGAATAGCTTTGGAAGTCAAGGTAGCACAGCGTCGGAACTCAGTATTCGACCAAAATTGACGCTTGCATATTTACTGATAAAATTTCTTAGAGTTTGTCGGGGGGGCGTGACACCTCCAATTTAACCCAAATTTGCGATATCGAATAGCTTTGGAGTTATAGGTAACTCAGCCTCGGAATTCAATATTCGACCTCAATTTACACATGCAGTTTCATTGGTAAAATTTTATGGACGTAAGGAAAAGGGCAGTGGCACCTCCCATACAACCCAAATTTGTGCTATCGAATAGTTTTGGAGTTATATGTCGCACAGTTTTGGAATTCGGTATTCAACCTCCATGTACACATGCAGTTTAATTGATTACATTCTATGAGCAGTGATCAAGAGGGCGTGGCACTTCCTATACAACCCAAATTTGTAATATCGAATAGCTTTGTGGATATAGGTCGCACAGTCTCGGAATTCAGTATTCTACCTCAATTAAGACATGCTGTTTAACTGATAACATTTTATGGGCGTTTGACAAGGGAGAGTGGCAGCAACGCGCCGGGTTTCAGCTAGTAGTTTATAAAATCTGAGTTGTCTGGAGGGAATATTTAAATAATATTTAGTGAGGCAATCTAACGCATTGACTCAAGAGATTTGAGACCTAAAAGCATTAAACGGGAATTGTAAATTGGCAGTTGTTCACTAAAAGTTAACGAGCGCAAAGCAAACCTTGAAAATATTTTTTGAATTCTTTGCAGCCTAACAGTGGCATTGTCAAAATAAGGATTCCAAATAAAGGAAGCATATTCTAACCTCGATCTAACAAAGGCATTTAATAGAAATTTCAAGGTGTGGGGATCAGAAAACTCTTAGCTTTGTCTTCGAATGAAAGCAAGCAAAGAATAAGCCTAAGGAATTATAAAGTTTATATGATCTACGAACGTAAATTTACAATCAAAAACAACACCAAGATCTCGATAAGAATTTATTGAAGGGAGTTGAACTTCAGCTAGATAAAATGAATAGAATAAGGTACGTAAAGTGAGTTTATAGAAGGTCATATTAAAACACTTTAAAAAATTCAGAGCCAAATTATGGAGTGAGGTAACTCCACTTCCATAAAAATTTTGGATGAAATTTTTTTTTCATTTTTAAGGTCCTACTAGGTTCCTGTGTAGTGTGTATGGTTTGTGAATAATTTATTACACCATATTTAAAAGGGTCACTCACTTAACTTCGTTTTTTATGAGAACTTTAAGATTTTGTGAATTATGCCATCTCGGGACTGATTGTAAACTGTAACTTTAGTAGTAAAAGAGGCATAAATATTTTGTCATTTTAAGTATTTAAATTTATAATCATTTGTTTATTATAATGAAAATTTCACAAAGCCTTAAGCTTAACATAAAGCAGACTTTTCGGCCAAAAATATCACAAGCTTTTTTAAATTTGTAAAATGCTTTATCACCTTTAATAAGCCAATTGGGAATTGGAAGTTTCTTAATCACATCTTTGGCAAGGCACATTTGCGTCATCAGTTCCGTCTAATTTATTATTATTTATTTTTAAACAAAAAATTACAAATTTTTAGCTTAAAATATTTTTAAAGCTATGGCTACACCCTAAAACTGTTAAATGATGTTTAAAACTGTTAAAAATACATTTCGCTAGGTGAAAATACTGTGGTAAAATTTAGGTGGCAGCCCCAACCTCCATCTTAAATTTTACTACTGTGGCATTTGATTCCAAATCAAATCCGTTGTCTGAATTTCAAAATTACAAGAATTCGCTAAAATACAAAAAAAAAAATCTTTGAAATTTTTTGGATATTTGCCTTCAAATTCAAGCTTTTAAGCTTTTTGCCGAAGGCATCAAGTTTTCCTTTACTTTGGACTTCGTGCCGTTAGCTGGTAAGGTAGCATACTTGCAAGTTGCAAGCTGTCGTGGGCTTATTTATGTATATTCAAGTACAAGTTATACTTGATTGAAAATTATTAATGTCAAGCAAGTTTGAACTTGTATTTTAAACAAGTACTTGAAAAAGATTCCAAGCAGTTTTTTGATACTTACACCCATCTTCCACCCTTCTGGAATTCCCCTAATAAAACCATGGTTTTGATTCTGTAATTTCTTGTGATTTTAATCCAAGTAAATGCTTTTTTTTATGAATCCCAACATATTATGGCATTTAAAAAAAAGCTTACATACTATCTATTGCATTTTCAGAAAAAACTTCAAAATTCGAAACTTAAAAATAATTGGAATACATTTTTATCTGCAATTATTTTCTAAAAAATTTTAAGTTACTATACGAAAAATCGTACAGATACAAGAAATGGGTTTTGAGAACTTTTGAAAGCCTTTTTACGAAAAGGGTTAAAAAAGACCAATCAACAGTTGCTAGAGGGTTAAAAAAGTCTACAAAAATATTTCTCATGAAATTTTAATATACTTATTATACTTAGAAATTTTATACATTTCTTATAGGTCCTAAACAAAGCAACTATGTCAAAGGCATCTATTAAGTAAATGATTTACTTTTAATGTGCTTGTAGCTTCGTTTTGGTCCAATCGATTTCGTTTAAAATTTGTATGGTAAAGTTTTCAAGCCAAGGATCTTATATTTTGCATTAACTTCACAAAGTTAACTTTTAGTTGGAATTCAGTAAAAATTTTTGAAAAATGTTAAAAAAAACAAAAAAAAAGGAGAGAGTACGTTTTACTTCATAGAGAAAAGAAAAATACTTCAAGAATTGTTTGTTTATAATTTGATGTAAATAAAAATCTATGTACAAATTTATTTTCATTAATTCGGTGAATCCTAATGGATACATCTTAGATACAAATTAATAAAAAAAATGTTTGCACTTATCTTTGTAACACATAAAATATGATTATTTAATATAATATAATTTTACTAATGTGTCATATTCCACACACCATCACAAAAAGCTCTCTACTTCACTTCGCTACCAAACCATTGCCATACTCTTACCACTAGGTAAGGTCTACATATCGATCCCTTTGCAAGAAATTATAGTGTGTCCCATTTTTCGAATTTGACTTTTTGAGGCAAATTTGGTCTACACAACGCATCATCTGGTAAAATATTGTAGCTGAAGTTGTTATAGTAAATTAGTTGATTATCTAAGCACATGTAAGATTTGGTTTTGATATTGAAAGCTAAGGCTAAGAGTTAAAAACCCTCTACTTTAAGATTTGGTTTTTCGGTCAGTTTTTGGGTCGATATATTTAACTGTATAAAAATAAATTTGTTTCTTATCCTTTTATTTGATTTCTTTTTTATTTTACCTATATTTTCTGAATTTCAATTGAGCTTTTCTGCATTTCAAAATGATTTCTACATTTTAATTATTTTTTCTGAATTTAAAATATCATCGTTTTAACATCTAAAAAATATTTATATTTAGAGTTCGCAGATTTGTATTTTAAGGCTGTGTGCAAATTGATCTAAATGCGACCTTAACTAAATTGGGTCGATAAGGCAGTGCTTCCTAAATAATTTAGGAAATTCCCGAGCTACCTAAATGCTTTCTAAATTAGGAAACACTGTCTTCTCGACACTACTTAGTTTAGGTCGCTAGAATATTAGTAGTTTAGTAAATTTAGGTAGTTTAGAATATTTGAACAATAAAAATTCGATAATAGCAGTGTTCATCGATCTAAAAAGAGCATTTGAAACGATTGATAGACAAATTCTATTAGATAAATTAACAGCCATGGGTATTCGGGACGTCGAGTTAGCCTGGTTTAACAGTTTTTTAACGAATCGTATGCAATGTACAATTATTGGACAGCAAAGGTCAGAAATATTAGAGGTTAACATAGGCTTGCCACAAGGAACAGTTCTGGCTCCTATTCTATTTAATATTTATATTAACGATATTAAATCAACCTTAAAGTTTAGTTCGATAAAGCTTTTTGCTGATGATGCATTAATTTCTATAAGTGGTAATAATGAACATGACATAATGGAAAAACTTCAATCTGATTTAGATGCCGTTTATTTGTGGCTTTGTGCAAATAAACTCAAAATTAATACTGATAAAACCAAATATATGATTATATCAAGAAAGAAAATCGAAAATTTTGGAAGCTTGGCAATCAATAATAAAACAATTGAAAGCGTCCACAAAATAAAATATTTAGGTATACAAATTGATGATAAATTAAAATTTAATGACCACATTGATTACACAATCAACAAAATTGCAAAAAAATTATGGTTTATAAAAAGAACATGTAAAAATTTAAGTAAAATCTGCAAGGCAACAGTGTATAGATCTATAGTTGAACCTCACTTTCTATATTGTCCAACAATATTTTATATTATGAAAGACTCTCAAATTGCTAAGCTTCAGAAAATGCAAAATAAAGCAATGCGATTTATATTAAACAAGCCTTACGACACCTCAATAAATGAAATGCTGCAAAGTTTAAATTGGCTAAGCATTAAACAACAGATATTTTTTCAAGCAATGATAACTAATAGCAAGATAACTAATAACAAGATAACTAATAGTTTTTTGCCGGATTATTTAAAAACTAATATTAAATTTAACTACGAGGTACACGGAATTAATACTAGAAACAGAAATCATTTTAAATTACCTCTCTATAGAACAGAGTCTGAAAAAATAGTCTTTTTTATAAAGGGTTGAAATGCTTCAATGAATTACCTGAAAACATAAAAAGCTGTGATATCAATGTGTTTAAAACTAAACTGTATGAGTACACAAAATCGTTACAAATAAGATAGACGTTTGTTCTGCGTTTCAAATAAGATAGATGTTTGTTTTGTGATACATGTTTCAATAAATTACATGGTTCAATAAACTCAATGTTAAATATAAGATAGATGTTGTTTTTCTGTGATACATTTCTGAATATTTTAACTTATTTAAATATTTGTATATATTCACTTAGTTATAAGTTTGAAATTTTTTATTGTTTTTTTATGTAAATTGTTAAATTGTCCTTAAATTGTTATGAATTATGCTCATGAAAGCCGTAATAATAATAATAAATAAATAAATAAAATTTAGATCAATTCGCACACACTCTAAGTGTAAAAAAAAGTCTATTACAATACACGTGAAACTCTTTTTTCTAATTACGATAAGCAAAATAATGACTCACATTGATTGATAAATATTGTTCAATTTTATAAATACTATTATCGGTTTGAAGTATTAGGCATTCCCCTAACGTAAATTACAACACAACTATGTGCTATTTTATGAAACCAGCCAATTATAGTGATTATCATGAAAAATTATATAATTGCAATGACCCGATAGGTCAAAACAACAAAGTCAGCATTTTCTTGACTGTAGATAGCTCTTGGAGAGCAAGTTCTCGAGTTAGTCTTTGCAAAACAATCTTACTTATTGTCTTTATTATCTTTATTTTTAGAGCGCTTAAAAGGAGCTGTGACATACATGCATGAATGCATTGAGGAAAGTCTGTCTTAAATATGCTATGTTCTTAGTTGAAAGCCTGATATTAAAGATTTAGAAACTATATCGTGACGCTTTACAAAAAAAAAAAACCTCAGGGGAAGAAACGATGAAGTTCCTTAAAATGACTTTAAATCCCAGCCAAATAAAGGCACTTTTGCGCAAGGATGTAATCGTGCGCTACCGACAGCCGGTAAGTTGTTTAATTTAAGATATAAATGTGATTGGAATGAAATTGAATTACCTTTCTATATAAATGCATGATCAGTGGATGACCGTAGTGCAGTTTATATGTCCTTGTGCCGTCTTTATATTACTGTATTTGATACGCCTCAAATTTGGACCCGAAGCAGTGGAGGAATGTCAGTTTCCATCGCGTCTTTTGCCCACCAAACACAGCGTGCTGCCCGGTTTTTATTCCTATATCTGTAGCATTGAGAATAAGTGCATTAATACAACGCAATATGAAGAATACACAAATTACAAGAATGCACCGTAAGTGGTGTATATTTATGGCATAACATTTCTTCATGTTTTTTTTTTGTGTTTTAATTTTTCACTTAGCATGAAACCTATAGTTGATATTGTGCAAATCTTCATCAATGATGACAAGCTTTTCAACACTTTTGTGGATCTGCCAGTGAAGGCCAACTTTTTGGCGGCCGTGACAACTATTGTCACAGGTGGGCACCTGGACGAAATCAGAAGTAATCAAACTTAATTTTTATGTAAATTATTGTTTTCTGAATTAATTCTATTCTGCTGTAGAAAATGTGGAGAAGGTCATCGATCTGGTGCCCGAGGTGGAGAAAATGCTAAATGGCAGTTTCGATATCAAGCGCTTATTCTCGGGTAAGTTTTGAAAATACTCAATTCTATGAACTTCTTTCATAAAATAACATAACATAACATAACATAACATAACATAACATAACATAACATAACATAACATAACATAACATAACATAACATAACATAACATAACATAACATAACATAACATAACATAACATAACATAACATAACATAACATAACATAACATAACATAACATAACATAACATAACATAACATAACATAACATAACATAACATAACATAACATAACATAACATAACATAACATAACATAACATAACATAACATAACATAACATAACATAACATAACATAACATAACATAACATAACATAACATAACATAACATAACATAACATAACATAACATAACATAACATAACATAACATAACATAACATAACATAACATAACATAACATAACATAACATAACATTAATAACATATTCCATTTCATTAGATCGCAACACTTTTGTGCGTGGTGGCTATCTACTGTGTGGACATCCTTTTCCCAGCACCGAATCTATACCTTTGGTCAATGACATTTTATACTCAGAGGATTTTAGCGAAATCAATGATGATGAGCTGAAGGTAATGCCAAGTAAGTGATTGACTTTGTTGAAGGGAAAGATTCAACTGTTTCCTTTTTTATAATTTAGCTAAATATTGCAAGAAACTGTATTTGGATGTGACCAGTTCTAATTATGGCAAACTTACATGGAGCGCCATCAAGCCTATTATACATGGCAAAATTTTATATAGTCCCGATAATGGTGAAACGCAATCCATCATGAAGTTCGTAAGTTATTTCTTAAATAGGACAAACAAAACTTCTCGTTTTTTATTTATTTATATGAAAAAATATATGTATGTACTAGGTTAGTATACGCTGTCATAGGCCACATTCAAATTTTTATTTTTTTCGAAATACATAAACTTTACAAGGCTTTTTACTAAATCTTTAACTTATAAAAAAAATTATAACTTGTGCTGTAATGTGCTGGAGTTGTGCTATTTCGTTCGTTCATTCAATCGTTAAATGATATTGAAACTTGAAAAATGAGCAAAAGGCATGATCATTATTTTTTTCTAATATGCTAACTGTCAATTTTTTTCTTATTTTTGTCTTTAAAAAGGAGTTGTGCTGTAATCTTTTTAGATTTAATCAATATATGCATTAGGGTGGTCGTTAAATGAATGATCATTTTGGATGCTAATCTCTAAATGTATAAAAACTGCTCTCTAAATTTTTTTTTTTCGATATTTATTTCCACCCGTGAATGTCCCAGATTGCAAGGTGGTTTTTTCATTTGAAAAAATACCAATTTTAGAAATTTACAAATTTGAAATTGATTCAACAAACTTAAATTGAACAATTTTGCAGTGAGGACTAGCATGAAATTGAATATGGGCTATTCCACATGAATCCAGTGTTATATCTCTTATACTTCTGTATTTTGTCTAAATAATTGTTATATATATATATTTTCAGTGTATTAATTATATCTATTTTGCTTTAATTATATCGATGTTAATATATAAACTACGTCTTATTTTATATTCTTTTAAATCTTCTCCGAAGAAAAGTTGAGCATATAGAATCAATATTGTTCCATTGTCGTTTGGTTTTTGTATCAGAAACTATTTTTCTGTATTCAAAGACAATTTGCAACACACAAATTTTTTGGTAGTTGTTTCTCGTCGAGAGATTGTTGCATTTAGAAAATATATGAAACCTTCTTTCTGCAACATCATTTATCACCTTCAAATACTTTACAATATTCAAGCCGTTTTAAAAGTAGCATTCTGGCCCTAAAAACCAGGATCTATCTTCAAAAATTCGTCACTATTTTGGAACCTGAGAAACAAATTTCTTGATTGAGAGGTGGTAAAATAATCCATCTCTTTATCACAGAAACTAGCAACGCCATTGTAATTTATTTGTATTCGTTTTGAATACTAATTATCAATATCTTAAAGATTTAACTTTATTAACACTTTCCTTATAACCTCAAGTGACACCGAGTCGTTGAAAAATGAAACTAGACTCACACTTTTCGAGAGCAACTGTGGAGCTCTTTGCCGATCGATAGTCATACAGTTTTGTCAGCAAGCAAATATCGTGGTTTGGTGATTTTGTTTTAACTGCACAATAAATGGGTTAAGGGCTCCATATATTTTTATTATATTTCAAAGCTTCCCTACAGGGGCAAAATATGAATCCTGGATGTCATAATTATGTATGTTTAAAAGGTTAATTGTATCAAAAATCTATTAAAAATTTTAAATTAGAGAACAATTAAAACAATTAAAATTATGTTTAGAATTAGTTATAAAATTAGTTTGTTAAAATCACGTTATAGCTAGCTATAGCAGCGCCCCAAAGTGCGTCATTGAAAAAAATCAAAATTTTTTGACTCGACACCTAAAAATATTGATATCAATCGATAGGTAAATGCATAGATAAGACAACAAAACAATATTTAGAAGAAAGACTTTGACACTTCAAAGTAGAAATATTAAAAAAAAAAATCATATTTTAAGTATTTTTTTAAATCTTGTAGTATAGATTCTATATAACAAAAATAATAAAATAAAAAATAAATTGGCCATTTCAACCCTAGAAAGGACTTTAACTGAGCTTCTATTAATCAATTGTGTTGTACGTGTTATCAAATGTTTGAACACAAATGATCGAAAACTGGACCCTACGAGCTTAATGCCGACTCCGTACGGCTTAAGTTCTCAAGAAGCTTTACATGGCAGTTTTTACTCTCTGAGGTTTCCCACTGTCTGAAGAGAGGCGAGGACCGAACAGAAAAATAAAGTCAATTGAAAAAACATTCTGTCTGAGCTGGAATTGAACCCGGCTATCGCGGTTCTTTAGCTTAGAGGCCACGCACTCTACCCTACGGCCACCATATATAACAAGGAACAGCAAATACATTTTTTCTCCTTCATCCTACAAAAATACATTTCTCTTTTTTTACAATATGCTTAAAACTAAAAACTTACACACAAAATCAAGTAAAAAATGTATTTAAGTTCAAAAGAGGGTCTAACCAATTTCGACTTTTTTCAGTACACATCTCTTATTCTATTTGGCTACCCCTCTGACGAATTTTTGCAAAGATCGGACAACCTTTGCATATACCTCCCATACAAAATCAAGTAAAAAAGTAATATAAGTTCAAGGGAGGTACCGCTAGGGTCTAACCGATTTCGACCATTTTTGAAATTTTTCTTAAACTTATTAAACTTATAAAGCTTACAAAATTGCATTATCATAGAAGCACTCCTTCTATTACAGTCCAATTTTTGTATGGGAATAACGCGCTGTGTAGCGCCCTTTCCGCTTTTGGAATTTTTCTGTTTTGTTTTTTTATTAACACATAATAATAATAACATCCAGTATTCATATTCTGCCCGTACAGGGAGATTCTGATTCATTTTAGTAAACTGAAAACATTTACCCTGCAAACGATTGAAAAATCGCCTCAGAATCGCCAGCAAATCGCTTGGAAGATGAGACAATCGCCGCCGAGCTCATTTGGGAGTCATCCGGATATTGCCGAATCTAAGCAGCTGCGGCCATAAAAGCGATCCCTCGGGAAGATTCGCAAACGAATCACCGCGAGGGGTCTGAAGTGATTTGATGGAAAGAGTCTCAAATGAATCGCCAAGAGAAGTCTTTAGCAATTCGCGGGAAGAGTCGCACACACAAAAGGGCTCGATTCACTTGGAAGTATCCCTAACGAATCGCTGAGAAGGGTATTAAGCTATTCGCTGGGAAGGGTCTCAAATGAATCGCCAAGAGAAGTCTTTAGCGATTCTCTGGAAGAGTTGCTTTAAGGTTTCCCCAGCGATTTGTTGCGAAGCTTCTTTGTTGAATGTCAGGAGTTGTTTAATACATAGATGTTTTGACATTCTTTGTCAAATCGGTTAACAAAAAAAATCAACCACCGCAAATCGTGCTGATATGAATATTTTCAGTTTTTATACGGCAATTTAAAAAAAAAAACTAATTTTTTAAAAAATTTAAAATTTTTCGATTCCAACGATCGATTTTGAAAATTTTTAAATTGCCATCTTCCAACGATCGACGGTATAAACAAGGTAAGATTTTGAAGGTCTTTCTTGAATTGCGTATTCATCGCTTAGGTTCTCGAAAAGCAATCCATTTTCCAACAATCGCCGGAATGAGCGAAGGAAGATTTTGAAGATTTTCTGGAATAGCGTGTTCATCACTTGGGCGATCGTCGGAATAAACGAATAAGATTTTAACAATTTTTCTTGAATCGTGTAATTAGAACTTGGGCGATCGCAAGGTGATCCATTTTCTAAAGAACCCTTGGACGAATCACAAGTGCTTCACAAAATCAACTTCTCTTCCAATGGTCTTCCAAATGTGCTATATAACAACCACAATTCGCACAAAACCCTCGAATGCAATATTTTGCTACCTTATGCCAATTGAACGTATTTGATACAGTGGTGCTATTTTAAATAATAATACATTTAGATAAAAAATGTTCTTATAAATAAGGAAATCACGTGGCAGCAGGAAGACTCGAAATAAAAATCTAAAACAATTAGAGATTTGATTTTTTATTTCAAAGTGAATTAATACCATCCAGCATTAAAATTCCACAAACAACCATTTAACGACCACCCTAATATGCATATATGGTCTTTTAGAATTATCCCATCAAAATTTTTGTTACAAATGTGACATGCATTCTTAGGGACACTGCTTCAAGAAGACATTCTATAGATCCAATTGTGCTTCTTCTAAGCCTTATCAAGAAGTGATTTCAAGAAGCATTCTCATAAACCTCTTCTCAAAGACATTCAAATAGCATTTAATTGCAATAATTTTTTTTAGGTATTTTTAGTTTTCCGTGGGATTTTTCAAACCTCCAATAAAACGCAACCACTTCCTACTTGAAACGCCAAAACGCCGTGAAAATCAGGAAAAGGGATATTTTACGCAAATTTTTTTAAACCCCCAACAAAACCCAAACACTTTTCATTTCCAACACTAAAATCGCGAGAAAATCGGAATATTTTCCGTCAGATTTTTTAAGCCTCCTTACCACAAAAACCATTTCATTCCATGGAATGCCTTCTTAAAGTGCTCCTCAAAAACACCTAATAGAATCCTTTCATTTAAGGGCTCCAAGAAAACTTCCATCGAAAAAATTCTGGGAGTACTTCTAGAGAAGACTAAGGAAAGCATTCCTCTTAATGACATGCATATGTTAAAAGTATACCTTCTGGGTATGAAAGTGGAAGGGATGGAATTCAAGACTTTCTTCCCTTCCACTTTACCTTCTTTTGGAAGCACTTTTTTTCCTGGGATGTTACATGTAAATTTAGAAAGAAATTTGTTATAAAGTTGAAGTAGAACATTTTTGAAAAATCAAGTCCAAATCAAAAAAAAAATTATTTTTAAGTCTCATTTTATTAAATTTTAGTTAAAACTAGGTCCCATACCTAGTTAAGAGCCACTAAAATGCACATGTTTTTGATCAATTTAAATTTGATGTGGTTTTTTTTTTATTATTTGGGCTTTTTTGGCCCAAAGGCACATTGCAGCGCAAATTGAGCACATTACAGCACAAAAACTACATTTTTTATACTAATCGATTGATCTAATCGTCTTGGCACATATTTTTATTTGACAGTGTATGCGTAATGATGAAATTCACTTAATGCACATTTATAATCTACTTTAAGTTTTAACCATTTTACCAACAGTCCAACTCCACCTTTGAAGAGCTGAATCGTCTCAAAATGCTCTCCGTAGCCATTGAACAAATTCTGACCAAACTACGCGTTGATGAGTCCTTCCAGAAGGGTTTCGACAGCATTCTCAAGCTAGCCCAATCACCGATCGTGCGCAGTTTAGTTGGGGAAGAGATCGATCTGGATCAGATACAAGCCGTCATACACCGCATACGCACCGATCCAGTAATTTATGATGTCATTCAAACGATTAAAAATATACTCGAATGTTTTTCCGTCGATCGCTTTGTACCGGTGAATACCCCAGAGGAGCTACGTAAAACGGCCTATGCCCTAAATAAACAGCGTCTCTTCTATGCAGCCATTCGCTTTGACCAAACAAATGGTACCGATGTTGTCTACAGAATGCACATGGACACGGATAACACGCAGCCAACAATGGAGAACAAGAACCGTTTTTGGTTTCCGGGTCCCTCGCGTAGCATGTTGCGTGATCTCAAGTATCATCGGGGATTTGTACAGATCAAGCAGACGCTGGACTTGGGCATCATCAAGCACAAGAAGAAGCTGCTGCTGGATGCGGAAGCAAGAAATCAGACAAGCGAACACTCGATTGAGACAACTGAAAATCCATTTGCAGTGCATGTTGTTGAAAACGAAGAGGATAATGATGATGATGAAGATGAGGATGATGACTGGTTTACCAGTTATTCAAGCAGTAGCAGCAATAACAAAACAAATCAACCGAGCTCCGGATTATTTTCTGCCTTCATAGGAGGCAGAGCAAACAGTCCCGTTGTTACCGTTGAGCTTTACGACGATGTGCCTGAAACCACAACCACGGCAAGTGAGATAACAACCGAAGTTCCCCAACTAGATGACACTTCCTCGAGTGATGATGGCGACTTTGCCTCCTCTACGGAAACTTTAGTGCGCACAAAACGTCAAGGTATATTCGATTTGCTCTTTGGTTCCAGCTCCAATGAACCGCAAGATCACTTTGAGGTTGACAACTTGCGCTTCTATACCAAGCAATTTCCCTATCCGGCCTATCAAGATGATGAGTGAGTCGAAATGCTTTAAACTCTTTTCATATTTTTACAACTACTACCTTCCACAACAGCTTCAAGACTGGTCTATATTTGGCGCAAGCTGTGCAGATGGGCTTCTTTTTGGGTCTTTTGGCGCAAATAGCTTCTTGTGTAAGGCATCGCATATGGATGCGTGAGAGCCGCAACACAATAGTGCGTATTAAAAAATGCATGCGGCAGCAGTCAAACTCACTTATTATTTTTTTTGTTGTTTTAGATCATGCGTTCCATGGGCCTTAAGCCCTGCTCAGAGATGACTGCCTGGACACTGGTTACTTTTGTAGAACTTTTAGTTACATTCATAGCCGTCACTATTATACTCTACACTGGCGGCATTCTTATGTATACCAAATGGTTGTTTATCATGATCTTTTTGATAATTTTTGGTGCTTGCTTAATCTCTTTCTGGTGCGTAGCTGAGAAAGGCTTTTAGGCGTTAACTTGCCCTTGCTAATATTGTTCTTACTCTCCTTTCAGCTACATGTGTTCCACATTCTTCACGTCCGCAACCATTGGCGCCGTCGCAACCACCATACTTTTCTTTATATCCTTCTGCCCCTACATAATAGTCTTGCTGTTCGATGCCAAACTCAACTCTTTGCAGTCTTTTGGCATAAATCTCTCTTTTACCACTGCTTTTGCCTATGCTTGGAACGATATAATGCGTCTGGAATTGCAGCAGATTGGCTTGTCCTTCGAGCAGGTTTTTAGTGAGGGTGTACAAGGCGATTTCGGTTTCGGCATTGTGATGATTATTCTGGACACCTTTATCTATTTGGTCATTGGTTATGTGAATCAACGCTTTAAGGATGGTGAGTTCAAATTGAATGTTGATCCCTTTAAGCTCTTTAGTTTGGCTTAGGAAAGGTGTATGATTAATTTTTTTATTACCGTTTATTACCGTGTAGTTCAATAAGGTAAAAACTATCCTAGTTTTTTTTGCTTTTTAGATATGTAGTAATCTACAGATTTGATTGTAGCCTTTTCTACGATGGGCTATTCTACGGTTCTCTGCATATTGAGCAGCAGAGTTTTCTGTGAAAAATTTATTAAGCTCCCTCACGAAACTCAGAGGGAAGATGTATTTTAATATATAATATCATAATCTGATTGTATAATTGCATTTATTTTACGGCTTTAGAATAAATCGTAAAGTGTACAAAAAATAAACTGTCAAATCGTACGCTCTCAATCTCTCTTAAGATTGGTAATATTCTGGCTATTAGTCATTTTTACAACTTGTCGGTGTCACATTATATTCTGTAATCACAAAATAAGCAATACTCAATGCATTATATTGATTAACTAGCTGAAACCCTGCGCGTTGCTGCCACTCTCCTTTGTCAAACGCCAATAAAATGTTATCAGTTAAATAGAACGTCTAAATTGAGGTCGAATACTGAATTCCGAGACTGTGTGACCTATATCCACACAGCTTTTCGATATAACAAATTTAGGTTGTATAGGAAGTGCCACGACCTCTTGCTCACCGCTCATAGAATGTAATCAATTAAACCGCATGTGTACATGGAGGTCGAATACCGAATTCCAAAACTGTGCGACATATAACTCCAAAACTATTCGATAGCACAAATTTGGGTTGTATAAACTGTCAAAACGTACGGGGAGGTGCCACTCCCCTTTTCCCTACGCCCATAAAATTTTACCAATGAAACTGCATGTATAAATTTAGGTCGAATACTGAATTCCGAGGCTAAGTTACCTATAACTCCAAAACTATTCGATATCGCAAATTTAGGTTAAGTTGGAGGTGTCACGCTCCCCCCACCCCCGACAAACTCTAAAAAATTTTATCAGTAAATCTGCATGCGTAAATTTTGGTCGATTACTGAATTCTGACGCTTTGCGACCTATAACTTCAATGATATTCGATATCGCAAATTTACGTTACATGGGAGGTGCCACGCCCCTCTTACAAATGAACATAAAATTAAATCAATGAAACTGCATGTGTATATTGAGGTCGAATACTGAATTCCGGCGTTGTGCGACCTATAACTCCAAAGCTATTTGTTAGCACAAAGTTGGGTTGTAAGGAAAGTGCCACTCCCCTTTGCCCTTAAATGTAAGTAATGAAAGTGCATGCATAAATTTAGGTCGAATACCGAATTCTTAAGCTGTCAACCTATAACTGCAAAGCAATTCGATATCGCAAATTTGGGTTGTAAGGGAGATGTCACGCCTCCCTGTCCAACGCCCATAAAATAAAATCATTGAAACTGCATGTGTAAATTGAGGTCAAAAACTGAATTCCAAAGTTTAGCGGCCTATAACTTCAAAGCTATTCGATATCGCGAATTTGGGTTGTATGGGAGGTGCCCCTCCCCCTTGTCCAACTCGATACGTCTGAATTGTGGTCGAAATCCAAATTTCTAAGCTGTGCGACCCATAACTCTAAAGCTATTCGATAACACAAATTTTGTATATATTTGTGGGAGGTAAAAGGGGGTGTGGCATTTCTTCTTCAACCGTCTCGAACTCAAAGCAAAGCCATTTACAAAATTTGAGCTCAATCGGACCAATAGTTTCGAAGTATTTTGATATTTTCTTAAAAGTAGGCGTAGGTGAAGTGTGACCACGCCCATTTTTATCAAAGTTAATGATAGTTATCATACGAACTTATTTACCAAATTTTAATTTAATACGACCAAAACCGTCTTAAATACAGCATTTTTATTGATTTGTGGGCGACAAAAGGGGGTGTGGCATTATATTTTATCTAAACCAGTAGAAGGGAGTATCCAATTTGGTTCAGTCGTTTTCAAGTTTTAAGCATCCGAACAAATCACGATTCATTTTTATATATACAGATATTGATTTGTGGGCGGTAAAAGTGGGCTTGAAAGTATTTATGTACCGTGACTGCCTCTTGGAGCACCTACACAGCAAGTTTCACTGTAAAAATGTGTAGAACTCCGGGATTGCCATGATTTGGAAAAATTGGGCGTATTTATATTACGACCACGCCCATTTTTTGTACAGTTACCGACAGTAACCATCTGAACAAAATTACCAAATCTTAGTTTTTTACGATTGAAACCGTCTGATATATATCCTTTTTTTGGTTTGTGATCGATAGCGCAAATTTGGCTTGTATGGGAGGTACCACGCCCCTCGTCAAATTGTTACCAAACCTCACAGGAACACTCTCAAGATGTGGCTTCAGTTTCCCTGAAAATTTCATAAAGATCGGTTCAGCGGTTTTGGAGTCTATACGTGATATAGCCACATACCCACATACATACATCCATTTTTATATATATAGATTACTAATCGATAAAGCATGCAATATAGAATACTTTTCACGAGTAGATACGCTTATCAAAGTTAAATTTCTGATTGATGCATCTTTTTGTCGGTAGCATGCTCGACGATTCCGTTTATGTGAAATCTTTCTATGAATAATGAAGAATTGATAGCATTACAAATTTTTTATTATTCTTGCACAGTGTGAGTATATGTATTTATAAAAGCTATTTCGTAAACTGTAGTATTTTTCAAACGATATTTCAGATGCTTATAAGTTAAGAACTACTGAAAGCTCGATAACAAAATTTACCGTATTGACCCTTCGGGCTACCTTAAACCTTCATATATTAGATTTTTTCCAATAATACGCAAGGCTCTCATTAATTCGTAAATTCAAGTCCACAACTCGTCGTTCATGCCTTGTTCAGACCTTATTCAGGCCTTGATGAACCTTGTTTTTTTTATTACCAGTATAAACTCTAGTGAAAATCTTACAGTAGAACGATTCCTTAGAATGAAATCATGTAATTATGTTAAAATAAACTCAGATAAGCCGATGGAGTCCATAGATTTCCGATCTAATCAATTTTTGTCCCGAAATTCCACGGATTGGCGATCTGGCCCAGAAGAAGAATGGCCCATAAGTGTTTTGTGAAAGCTTTTATCTGTAAGTATAACATGAAGATCTGGCCTGAATCAGCGTTTATCTTTTCACCAGTTAACTCGAAGAGATTTTAAAGAAGTTATGTGCAAAAGCCTTAGGGCCAGTTTTTTAGTACGAGTTTAAACTTCACTCAAATTAAACCTAGCTTAACTGACCAAAATCGGACGTCTAAAGTCGGTTTAACTAGATATTTTTGCATTCGTTGAAGTTAAATTGACTTAAATTATCATATAATGTATTTCTTTTTTGCCTTAACCAAGTTTTAACGTCCAAGTTTAAGTTTGGTTAGTTAAGCTCGGTTTATTTTGACTAGACTTTAAACTCGTACTGAAAAACTGTTCCTTAAAGGATTTACTAAAAAAAGCAAACTTGTGAATCTGGCACTCTTATAAAATGTTGATGCAATAATAAATGATCAGGCTCAAATGGTTTAGACACCACAGATGAAAGTTTATTTTTTAAATAGTTTCTCATGCACTAGCTTAGGGACGGGCAGTAGCAGTGCACTTTTGCAGCAGAGCGTGCAAAGCTATTTTAAGTACCCCTTTTCCACAAACTAAGAGGAAAGGCTGGTTGACTTTGCAGTAAGTAGTTGTTTAACTTTTATCAGGCAAAACCTTAAGTCAATTACTGCAATATTTTGAAGTCTGTAAAGAGTCTTTAGGGGTATTCACGATTCAGTGCACTTGCCTGTGCAGTTGAGGACTTGAGGACTTGTGCACTTTACAAAAACAAATTGTACGTACGTCAAAAATCTGCACAAGTGCTTTTCTACTATTACCTTCAACTAGAGGAATTGAGGACTTGAGCAGTTGTGTGCACTTGTGTGCACTTGTGTGCATTGAAAAATGTTGACAGCTTTTAAATGGTGATGGTGGTGTGTTCACGAAAACCTAACTGCACAACTGCACAAGTCCTCAAGTCCTCAACTGCACAGGCAAGTGCACTGAATCGTGAATATTACTATAAATACTAGTGTCAAGTGTGCAGTGCATAGCATATTATGTATTAAATAAAAAAGTTATTAAAACAATATATCAACACCTTTACTACATTAAACATTATGGTTTTTTCATATGATTGAAATTATTTCGGCTGAGCTCAATTTTGTTTTCATTAGATACTAGGATTAATTATCAAGAGAGGGACAAGCTGCTATTGTGCAATAGCCCAGTAGGGAAAAGTTCTTACATTATAGCTCATTATGTGCTGGTAATGATTATGCTTTTTTCCTATGCGGGGTAATTGCTGTAACTCAATAAGGGTATTCAGTAAAATTTGTTAAGTCCTGCTAAGTTGCTTAATTGTTATAGTTAGCAGATGTTGATGTGAACACACCTGCTAAAACATTTTACAATCAAGTGCTAAACTGATATGTCAAAACCATAGATCAGCAATAGATCTAAGGTCGTCGCCAGCCGATGACCCAGGGTGGGGGGAAAGTTGATCTACGGAGGATGGGAAAAGTATTAATTATAGACAGAGTCAAGATCAGTTTACACTTATTTGTAGAGCGAGTCTTACCACATCTACTTACGGCGATTGTAATAAGAACGGTAAGAAGTCCAATGTATAAAGCTCCACGAGCTCTTGGCTGTACAAAAACTAAAACTTGTAAAAAAGTTAGTTATCTAGTCAGTTTTCATAACTAAGTTTTCTGTGCACATTCATCATGGCCAGACCATTGAGCCGATTTTCCCCCATGATGCTTCGTAACCAGGTTTTTAGTCGCCTGAGGCTACTAAACGATCGTTCTACTGTACACGTTAATCAAAATTTTCAATGTTTTTCCGTTTCGGGAAAGAAGGTTTTGGCCTCTTTTAGGACATCAACAATAGTTAGATTTGCTAGGTTGGGTTTATTATGCCACAATTGCTGCCAAAGTTCGATTTCATTTTTAATACTTCATCATAAATCATAAAATTGGGAGAAAGTTTTGCAAGTTTCTGTGAGATTTGCGATTGATATCGAGTGCATTTGCGTAGGCTATAATTTAGATAATGCAAATGATTGAGTGTTTTCTTCAGTAAAACGTACTTCAAGATATATAATAATGGAGTCCAAGTATGGTGATATTAATGAGCTCTTCCAGAATTCTGAAGGGCTTTCTGATGGGTGATTTTTTCGATGACGTTGTTTTGCAACAATTCGCATCATTGATGTGATGTCTTCCTCAGTCCGACTTTCTCCGCAGCAATAGTAGCATCGTTTATAAATTCAGCTCTGACTTTTTCAGAATTGTCACAGTGGCTCTTAAGCAATTGTTAAATGCGTGTAATGTGTCGAAGAATCGGGATCCGAGTCCAGATTTTTGGATGAGATTGGTCTCGGAAGGTCATCAAAGGTCCCAAAGAATCATCACAAGAAAATGCGCCAATATTTGTTCTTGAGCCAACGCCTGAGCTAACGCCTGAGCTAATACCTGAGCTTATGCCTGAGGCTGAGTATCTCCCGTTCTGGTAATCGAGCTAGGAACAAGCGATATTGTCTCTATTTTGTTCTCCTTGTTCTTTTGTAAATTTTCATCCTGTTCATCGCTGTTACTATTTGCTCCTTCAAGTTTTTTCTTTTTAAATTTACTGCACAGCAAAAAATTTCAAGTTGTTGGGCACTTGTTGGATGCCCATTGTTGCTACAGCGAGTTAACTATTTCCTATTATTTAATTTGGAACTAATAAAAATAGCAAATATGAAAAAGATTATATAAAAATAATTAAAAAACACATTGTGTTGTTTGCTCGTTTCGCTGTTACAGTGGTGAGAAACTTTGCGTTTTGAGTTGCGTTTACATTTTAAAAACTACTAAAAATAAGTGTTTTCATTAAAGAATTTAAAAGTGGCTTTACATTTGTCTTATGTTTTTCATCTTTAGGGGGTGGCTGCCCCTCCCTTCCCCCTTGCCGACGCCCATGAATAAATCTGTGGTTTGAATAACCCAAAGTGAGTTTTAATTTGTATATTACAGTGCGTTAACACTTTTGATGCATTTTCTACTCAGAACCTTTGAAAGAGTTTAGCACGTTGCAAAATTTTAATTTTTTTATTAATAAAGAACTTTGAAGATGCAAATAACAAATAATTTGGTACATGTTAGAAATTGTTTCCCACTTAACAAATAGTATTTGTTAAACAAAAACGCGGTGCTGAGCTAGTTAACTTGCTAACAAGCTGCTAAGTCTTTTTCTGAAAGTCTGCAAAAACTTAAGTACCTTCGTAGTAGGAAGTAAGGAAATTGTATAAGTTAATTGTTCTAAAAAATAGTCATCATAGTAAGATATAATATATCTCTAATTGTAATGACAATAAATAAAAGAGTTGAAAATACAATGCGGTATTACTCTTTGATTCTCTACTTACTAGCATATTTCCTTCAGGGTATGTGGCAGACTTGCTTCTGCGGCTCTCACTCTCTTAAGCACGCTTAGCTCACGCTCAATTTTTCCGTCTTTTACCCAAGCTATGACAACCACCCTCATCTAGCATGCTTACCACTCAATCAGTTCGCTCGGTCGCACGATGCAAATGCACTGATTTTGCCCAACACTACACTAGCTCCATTCATTAAACTGAAGCACGACCAGAACCTTTCGATCGAATAATAATAAATTTTTACTGAAGTATGTAACATTTGACAGGCAATGAGTTCTCTCCCAATTTTGGTGTTAATCTTGGCTTATAGACCAAGTTTAATTTTTTTTAAATTGACCTAAGTTTTAAAGCGACCGCTACTACGTTCGTCCAAAAACAATGTTTTTTCCGAAATTTTCTTCCAAAAATGCTTCGGATTCGATGGTGTACGGTGTACTTTTTTTCTGATGCGGTCTATTGGGTTCGTTTATATGTCCTCAAAAAAAGTAGCAAACCGATTTAAACTGTAATTTTTAGGTCCTAAGGGTTATATAGCAACATACAAACCTCACTTACATGCAGTCTCCAATCACTTTTCATTGAAGTGAGACATTATTTTCTAATATTTCTACTTTATTTTCCATCGAATATATTTGTTCCATCGAGAAGTTAAACATTATAGGTTTAGTTATATTCGCCTGAGTTCAAACCAAGTTTAAAACGAGAAAAAATTACATACTAAAGTTTGTGTTTTAAGACTCTTAAGTTTTTTTATAATTTTTCTTATTACCCCTAATTCTTACTTTTTAGATGAGTTCCGTTTTGTTGAGGTGGCCCGCGAGGATTTGGACTCCAGTCTGGGTAGCACAATGACCAACGTGTCCAAGATCTACAACAATAACAAAATTGCCGTTAGCAATATTTCGCTGTCGTTTGCCAAAAATCAGGTCACATGTTTACTGGGTAGAAACGGTGCTGGCAAAAGCACCATTATGTAAGTTTACTACTAAGCTAAAAGAATCAAAAAGTTAATCTTTTTCCTACATTATGACAGCAAAATGTTGACGGGTCAGGTGGTGCAAACCTCTGGTCGTGTTATACTCTCTCAGGCAATGTCCAGCACTGAAGAATATGATAAGATTGGAGTCTGTTCGCAGGACAACATACTCATACCGCATCTGACGGCGCGGGAACATCTTGAAATGTATGCTAAAATCAAAATGAAGCATGGGTTCAAATCTGAAGTGGATAAGACTTTGCGAGATTTAAATTTTGGCAACTACGAAAGCTATCAGGCATCACAGCTGTCGGGTGGCTATCAACGTAGATTGTGTGTGGCTATAGCTTTTATAGGTAAGTTATATCAATGGCTGATTCCACAAAAGCCATCAAAAATGTCTAACTTCTAGCATCGCCCAATGTCGTCATACTCGATGAACCTTGCAATGGAGTTGATTCGAAGGCACGCAAAGCTATTTGGGAGCTTATCGAACGTCTGCGCAAAGGCAGAGCTGTTGTTTTTGCCACACATTTTCTGGACGAGGCAGAGTATCTGAGCGATGCCATTGTTATAATGAAGAATGTAAGATTAGTTGTTAGTATATGTTATAATTGTGAATGATGGATATACCGATTAAGCCAAAAGCATGTTTTGCCTACATCACTAACGACATTAATGTTACACTCATTTCTTTTGCGTTTTTTGCTTTCGATCATTCGCATAGAACACAATATTTTGTCTCCTTATTTTGAATCAGTGCGAGAAACTGAGTGCTTTTGGTATTTTGAAACTCAAATGCGCAGAACGATGCAATTTGTATTTCTATCATTCTTAAGTTATAATGCTTGGTTTTCACTTTGTAATTTTCTGTGGTCAGTTGTTGTCAGTCAAATATCAAATTACAAGACGTTTACATTTCTTCTAAATTTGACGCTGCACTTTGGAGAAAAATTATCTATATCGCGCGCATGGCCTATTATTTGCTGTTATTTATTCACTAAGTGAAATAGAATACTATATCTTAAGAAAAATCGTTGAACAATTTTATGTCAACGTGTACCAAACAGTTAAACTTGCAAAATATTTCCATTTATTTATATGGTAAGAGTTACAAGCAAAGTCAAGTCAACAATAAATATTAAAAAAGGCGGTATCATGGGCGTGCTCAAAATCATATCTAGGGGTAGCAAAAAGTAAAAAATCATATATTTTTGAATAAAAGCAAGTGTTTTCAGCTTTGATTGCATCTTCGCTATTGTTAAGTTTACAAATTTTCAATTTTTTCGTAAGCTTGCATATCTTTTACAAACCTTGATTTCCGTTTTTTCTACATGCAACATTAAAAAAATTTTTGACATAATAAATTTTTGTGTTAAAACATGTGTTTTTTTGCCGTGAACAAAATATTTGAGTAGTGAAAAATTAAAAACCTTGTTGCAAGCTTTAACCTTAAAAACACCTTTCCTTTTTACTATTTTTTTTTTTCTGAAGTTACTTTTGTTGCTGAAACTCGCCCACGTATTATAAATATTTCCGCAATCTTAAAATTTAACAATTATTTTCACTTATACACGGAAAGAAAAAAATCAAGCATTCTGTGCTTGAATCAAGCATAAATTTTCCAATTCAAGCATTATTTTGCTAAAATTGAGCAAATTTAAAACACATGATATTAAGACAAAAATACTGAATTCAAACAACATTTCCTTAAGACTCAAAAATATTTTTTCTACATTCGAGTCTAAAATATACTTGAAATTAGAAAAATTTGCTTGATTCAAGTAAACAATTAGCTGAAAACTAGAATAATTTGCTAGATTTGAGAAATTTATATTTCTTGTATTGAGAAAAATTTGCTTGATTCAAGTTAACAATTTGCTGAAAACTAGAATAATTTGCTTGATTTGAGAAAGTTATTTTCAATGAATTGAGAACAATTTGCTTGATTCAAGTAAACAATCTGCTGAAAACTAAAACAATTTACTTAATTTGAGAAATTTATTTTCCTTCAATTGAGAACATTTTGCTTAATGTAAGTAAATAATTTACTGAAAACTAGAATAATTCGCTCGATTTGCGCAAAGCAAGAACACTTTCGCATGCTTTGTTGGCACACATTGGCGACAGTGATCTAGAACGTAGATTTTGTTTTCTAACAACTCTTTTTCAACAACTTCAAGATTTTCATGATTGTTGTAATTCGCTGAATTGTTCAAAGGCGACAACCCTGCGTTTGCTTGAATTAAGAAAATATTTTCTTCATTCAAGTCTTTTTCCATCAAGAATCAAGTATTTTATGCTTGTTTCAAGCTGTTGCTTATTTTGCTCTATTTTCGCAATAAATGCTCATTATAATTGTTTGTTTCTTAATTTTAGTTTTTAATGCTTGATTTCAGCAAATGGGACTTAAATTTTCTTATATCAAGCAAAATATTTGCTTAATAAGAAATTCGACTTGCTTGAGGCACATCTGTTTTTTTTTTGTTGCGCTATGCCAGCTGAGCAAAAAAGGTAGTAAGTAGAGCAACATGGAGTTTATTTAAATTCTCACAATACAACCGCGTGAAAAGAAAACGATTAAGCATTGCTTGGCAGCTGGAATGATTTCTTTAATAAGCCAACACTTTGATTAAATATATTTATTATTAAAATTTCAAAAGGAAACTACCCCTGTAGCACAAATATTATATTTCAAAACCTTTTTCATAAAAATCGGCCCAGTATTTTTGGAGTTTACCTGGAACAAAAAGTGTTCACTTCAATTTTATAGTATAGTATAGTATAGTATAGTATAGTATAGTATAGTATAGTATAGTATAGTATAGTATAGTATAGTATAGTATAGTATAGTATAGTATAGTATAGTATAGTATAGTATAGTATAGTATAGTATAGTATAGTATAGTATAGTATAGTATAGTATAGTATAGTATAGTATAGTATAGTATAGTATAGTATAGTATAGTATAGTATAGTATAGTATAGTATAGTATAGTATAGTATAGTATAGTATAGTATAGTATAGTATAGTATAGTATAGTATAGTATAGTATAGTATAGTATAGTATAGTATAGTATAGTATAGTATAGTATAGTATAGTATAGTATAGTATAGTATAGTATAGTATAGTATAGTATAGTATAGTATAGTATAGTATAGTATAGTATAGTATAGTATAGTATAGTATAGTATAGTATAGTATAGTATAGTATAGTATAGTATAGTATAGTATAGTTTAGTATAGTATAGTATAGTTTAATTTGTTTGCAGAAGCCCTTAACATACTTGATGTTTCTATCAGGTCCTCAAAATATAAAGTGATCATTGGAGGAGACTTCAATAGTAAATCTACAGAATGGAACTCCAAAAAAATGGATAAAAAGGGTACTACAGTGTGTGAAATGGTTGCTAGTCTTGGTCTTACGATATTTAATATCGGAGACAAACTTACCTTTCGGAGAGGTACAGGTGGTAGTATTATCGACATCACCTTTGGAACGACAAACCTCTACAATGAAAACATGAATTGGATAGTGCTGGAAGATCTCACCTTAAGTGACCACCAGTATATCTCATTTAATATAGATGAACGTCCAAATATAAGTGTAGAAGATGCAAATTTCCCAAGATGGAACGTCAGAAAACTTGATGACAAAAAATTGTCCGATTATATTACTCGGGCTAAGGATAGAAATATGGATAACCAATCCGAAAATATAAATTTAGAAAATGCCGCAGAGTCGCTGACGAAGATACTCACAAAAGCGTGTAATGTCGCAATGCCAAGAGCTCAAAAATACAATAACAAGCGCCCAGTATACTGGTGGAATGCTAAAATACGTGAGTTGAGGGCGAAATGCCTTGCAGCGCGTCGAGCGTCAACACGAAACCATGATAACCAGCTCTTAACGGTTGAGTATAAAACGGCACGTAAAACCTTAAGAACAGCCATAAAAGAGAGTAAGAAAAGATGCTGGACAGAGCTATGTAAAGAAATAGATTCCGACCCATGGGGCAAACCGTACAAAATTGTGATGAAAAAGCTTGGTGGAACTAAACCTATACCCGGCATTAAAGAACCAGTGTGGGCAACAACAATAGTAGAAACACTATTTCCATTCGATGAAGATGGGCTAAGAAGAGAACCAAATTATCAAGTCGAAGGTTTCATCCCTCTGAACGTAGATGACATTACACATGCATGTAGTAAACTAAAAATAGGTAAGAGCCCAGGACCAGATGGTATACCAAATGAGGTCATAAAAGTAGTATGTGAGATATGGCCAGATCTTTTACTTGAAGTCTTCAATTCATGTCTAATAAACGGAATCTTTCCAGCTAAATGGAAAATACAAAAGTTAGTTTTGTTACGAAAGGGAATTAAACCATTAAATGAGCCTAGTTCCTATAGACCACTCTGTATGTTGGATTCACTAGGAAAACTATTAGAGTACGTACTGCTAAAACGTTTGGAAGAGCGCATAGATGACCTTGGCGGACTATCCCCTATGCAACATGGCTTTCGCAAAGGGAAGAGTACAGTTGATGCCATTAGCGCAGTATGCAATAAAGCTATACAGGCCAAAAAAACAGGAGAATACTGCTCAATAATAACACTAGATGTTAAAAATGCCTTTAACACAGTAAAGTGGAAAGTAATACTACAAGCTTTCAGAAACCGACGTTTAGATAACTATCTCTTTAACATAGTATCAGACTATCTGGATAACAGGATTTTAATCTATGAGACGAAAAATGGTATAAAAGAATACCAAATAACAGCAGGTGTACCTCAGGGCTCAGTATTAGGACCATTCCTGTGGAATGTAATGTACGATGGTCTACTGAATTTGGAATTGCAAGAAGGTGCAAAACTAATAGGTTACGCTGATGATATTGCTCTGGTAGTAAACCAGCGAACTGCCGAATTAATCGAGATAGTTGTAAACGATAGCTTATGTCGTTGTAACAGATGGCTGCGAAGAAACGGTTTGAAACTTGCAGTTCCAAAAACGGAAGCAATTCTAGTGACAGATCGTAGGGTCTTCAAAATACCGAAAATACGTCTACAAGATAGAGAGATACCCTTTAAACGAAGCTTATGCTATTTGGGTGTGCAATTAGATGACAAACTTAGCTTTGGACAGCACGTAGTAAATATTCGTGACAAAGCTTTGCGAACGGCAGCATCATTGGCCAGAATAATGCCAAACTGTGGTGGCCCAAGGCCGCAGATGAGAAAATTAATAAACAGCGTAGTACACTCCCAGCTTCTTTATGCTGCTCCAACCTTTGTCAGGGCACTGAATCTGAAGAATAATATGAGGGAACTACAGAAAGCACAGAGAGTTAGTGCTCTCCGTATTATATCAGCCTACCGTACAGTGTCCACAAGTGCGGCATTAGTGCTTGCAGGTCTGCCACCAATAGACTTATTAATACTGGAAAGAGAAGAAATATATACCCAAACTAAACTTATAAGTTGGGCGAACACTAATTCACAAGAGCGAAAGAAAAAAAATTTCAGAAATAAAAATTAATGCCAGGTACAATGTAGTGACTAAATGGCAAGAACGTTGGAATCAAAACATGAACGGGAGCTGGACATATAGCCTTATCCCCAGTATAAAAGTCTGGCTGGAAAGACGACATGGAAACATGGGATATTTTCTGACTCAGGCTATGACAAACCATGGTAGTTTTAACAAATACCTGCATAGATTTAAACTAAAAGAAATAAGCAGCTGTGATTCATGCGCAGCGCTAGAAGAAGATGCAAAGCACATACTTTTCGAATGTGAAAAGTGGTTGGAGGAGAGACGAGCTTTAAATGATATGCTAGGTGTTACATTAACTGAAGAGAATCTGTTGAACGAAATGCTAAAATCTGAACATGCATGGACTTTGTGTGAAAGATACATAAATAAAATATTAAAGGAGAGAAACTTTAGTAGTTCCGAACCTCCTTGCTTAAGGAGGACGTAGGAATCTTACGAAATCAAACCCCCGTCCTGATGAAATGCTGATGCGGTTCCGGGGTGGAGCTGGTGGAGTATCGTGGGGCCACTAGATGATAGCGCGCTATCACTACGTCCAACAAAAAAAAAAAAAGTATAGTATAGTATAGTATAGTATAGTATAGTATAGTATAGTATAGTATAGTATAGTATAGTATAGTATAGTATAGTATAGTATAGTATAGTATAGTATAGTATAGTATAGTATAGTATAGTATAGTATAGTATAGTATAGTATAGTATAGTATAGTATAGTATAGTATAGTATAGTATAGTATAGTATAGTATAGTATAGTATAGTATAGTATAGTATAGTATAGTATAGTATAGTATAATATAGTATAGTAAAGTATATAGATACAGATATAGATATAATTCTTCTGTTCGTGTGTTTGAACTTATTTTTAAAGGCTGGACCAATTTTGATAAAATTTTTTGTGTTTGAGTGGGTCCCTGATAGTTAAGATTTACAATTGGACCTGGTAGGTGGCGCTGTAATCGAGTAAACATTAAAATTTGTGTAGAAGATTTTTTAGGTACGATAAGTTTTGAAATTGGTTTTGGGGTACGATGAGTATTTTGGTCGTACCTATTTTGATCCATCAAAAACATCAGAAGTCGCTGCAGTATTAATCTTTTACAAAACCGCCAAAAATTTATAAATCGCTTGCACGATTAGCATTAAATTTTTTTTTTATAAAGAAGTTTTCAGGTACGATGTATTTTTTGGTGCTGTATTTTTAGATCTTTCCTTAACATAAGAGGGCGCTGTAGTGCAAATCTCGACAAAAACTTCAAAGCCGCTCATAAGATTTGCATGAAAATTTGTAAATAGATACCTTTAGGTACGATAAATATTTTGGCGCTATCTATTTTTATCTATCTTTAACACCTGTAGTACAAGTCTCGCCAAAAACTCCTAAATCGCTTATAAGATTAGCATGAAAATTTGTATAAAAGGGTTTTCAGGTACAATGAGGTTTTGGCGCTAAATATTTTGAGCTATCCTTAACATCAAAGGACGCTGTAGTACAAATCTCGCCAAAAAGTTTTTTAGTGAGACCATTTGGGTTTACAGACCATTGATGGATCTAAAATTTCTGTAAACTTTAAATAATTTTTTGATGGCAATTTCTTTTTAATACAATTACGCAATTTACTCGGTTTTTATTTAGGGTGGGTTCGTGGAAGCGTTTTGCTTAAATTATAGCTATAAACTTTCAGTGTATATATATATATACACTGTA
This sequence comes from Dichetophora obliterata, assembly GCA_963920525.1. Taxonomy (NCBI): domain Eukaryota; kingdom Metazoa; phylum Arthropoda; class Insecta; order Diptera; family Sciomyzidae; genus Dichetophora; species Dichetophora obliterata. The sequence continues at coordinate 55,648,772 of OY986439.1, forward strand.
TATATATGTATATATATATATACGTCGTTCATTGAATACCATTATTGTTTTCATTATTGACGAGACAGACTTTTGATTGTAAAACATGATTTATTATTATTATAATAAACTTCAAAACAAGATTGTCTTTATTTTATAAAATGAACTCTAATTTATACCTCAAATATTTGAGTGAGCAATCGACATCATGTGGTTGCTGACTCAAGTGGTGTGGATGGATAAGAGTCGGTTTTTTAAAGCAACTTGTGCACCGCGTCAAGTTTCTTTATGATCAAATAATTCTAGTGACCCAGAAAAGTATATCATTGAATAATACAGTGATGACAATGGACACAGTTTAAAAAGCTTAGACTCAGTGCACTTTAATGAGCGACCGTTTTCCATGACAAGACTTGACTTTGAACCACGACCAACAAAATGGTAAGACTAATAACAATATTTGATATGGGTTCTGTTCGCATTAAGTATGTAAAATCATAAAATCAATGAATAAAAAGCAATAATGAAAAATTATTTTATTGCCTCAAAGCGCTCGTTCGCTCCAACGCGCGATGTTGGAATAAACATATATGAATTATTAAAAAATATTTCAGAAAATGGGTTTTATTTAGATGATACTTTGGGTATTAAAGTTTTATGTCATCATAAAACTGACATAGTGAAAACTGAGCATACGAAATAATAGTGACAAGTTCATAATGTTATCCCGAAAACACGGTGATCGACATAAGCATTTTGAAAACTACAATTTTAATTCACTTTTCACACATTACAGGGCAAGATCATTGCCAAACATACTCCGGACACGCTGAAGCAACAGTGTGCAGAGAATTTTGAAATTTCCGCACAGTGTTGTGACTTGCAAACTTGGGATGAGGTCACGCAAAAGGCAAATGATTTGTTAACTAATTTCAAGATTCTCGAAAATCCCAGTCCCACTGACATAAAACTGCAAGTGGCCTATGAGCAGGCATCGAGCAACAGTAAGCCAGAATTCATCGCCTATCTAGAGCAGCTGCAGCTGGAAGGTCGTCTTTACGAACTATCCATAGAAAGTAAGAACTTGGAGCAACTTTTCAGGCAGCTTGACTGTAAGTTGACTCCCAGCCAGTTGGCAAATGGTCACCACCACCATCAGGTGCTGCAGCCGGTAGACTTGAAGAAGAAGCCGCACGATCAAGATCTGGTTCGTGAGCAGCCATTAACACGTATTGAGGCAGTACGTGAGCTATTTTGGAAGCGACTGGTACACTTTAGTCGCAACTATCGCATGTTGCTGTGCGTCTTAGTATTACCAGCCATTTTTGAGATATTAGCCATGTGGTTTGTATCCTATCGGCTGGAGGATGACTTCGATAAAGTGATCAGTTTAACACGTGATCTTTATCCCAAGTCCCTACAGGTCTTGAGCATGGAGCAGACAACAAATTTTACGAGCAGAGTTTTTGAAAGCCTACAAGATGAATGTGAAGCTACGTACATGCCCTGTAAGGAGTTTCCAAACTCCAAAGACACATTTTACTGGTTGCTGACTACGCTCAAAGACAATCATGGCAAGCGTTTTGGTGGCTATACCTTTAATGAATCGAATGCTATGGTTTGGTACAACAACAAGGGATATCATGCCATGATGGCTTGGTTAAATGACCTCAATACGCACATTTTACAGCAGGAGTTGGACGATACCAATTACTCCATTACTAGTTATAATGATCCGTGGAAGTTGGGCGATCGCGAATTCAGCACCACTTCGATGTAAGTTGAAATCATGACTCAAAAACAAAATGGGTTTTTTAACCATAGTCTCTTTATTCAGACTGCGTCAAGCCGGCGATTCTGCCATGGTCTTCATATTGCTGATTGCCTTCAGCTTGGTCACTGCTGTGGCATCGGTCTATCTGGTGAACGAACGCTCGAAAGGCGAGAAGCTACAGCAAAAGCTATGTGGCGTGGATGCCGTTACCTACTGGTGCGTTGCTTTTATTTGGGATTTTATGGTAAGTTTTACTGCTTGAAAGACCTGAAAATTGTTGAGATAACATAAATATTTTTTTCTGTAGATTATTGTGCTGTCCATTTTGGTGTGCAGCGTTATAATGCTCGCCTTTGGAATGCCTGTTTTTGTGGATCGTCAACAACTGTGGGGCATTATAGTGCTCGCGCTATTATTTGGGTGAGTAAGTAATTAATAGTCAATGAAACAGATCTTAAAAAATGAGGTCATGTTTGCTTCTTGAAAGCTGTCTGTTATTTCTTGGCAAGAAACTCATCGCAACCATAGCACGATCTTGTTTTGATTTTCTATTGTTTGACATACGCTGACCGCAGCAAAAATTGTCGCTCCTACTTTGTAATAATTATGCATGGGTATGCTTATTTGAAAATGAGAGCAGAATACAATCATGAGAGCAATGTCATTAGAGCGAAAAATGCACACGGTTGCCTAAATATCATACTAATTGGTACTAAATTGACTGCTATTAATTTTTTTCTAGTACTTTTAATGCTCTGATTTCTAAGTTCATTAATAAGTTTTTAAATTATTTTAATTTACTAACTTCAATGAAAATTAACTTAATATATATATATATATATATATATAAGATATAAAAATACTGAAATAAATATAATCTGGTTCATTTATTTTAATAAACACATTAATAATATTTACTGTGAAACCTAAACAAGAGCGTTAACCGACGCGTTTCCAGCCGCTTTCCGTTAACGCCTAATTTTCGTCCCTAAATAAGAGCGGTGCACAATGATACGATTGGTACAAGTTAGTCTGCGGACAGAGTAAACGCTGATGCGAGCAGGCAGGCAGGCAGGTTTGCTTACTTGTCCCAATGCGAGAAAACTCGCTTCATACGATTTCATATAAACCTGCTCGAAGTGTGCAGAGTGGAAACAGGCAGGTCAGATCAGGTTGTGGCTAGAAACCAGGCTGGCGCAGGTTTCTCGCAACTGAATTTTTTCTTTTTGTGTTGTTTTTTGTAATTTTTCAAGGAAACTGAGTTTTTTTATTATTTTTAGAATACAAGACCAATTACAACAAAAACATTCAACAACAACAACGCGTTGAACGAAACAAACATCAACAGCAGCGACCGCGCACATGTTTATGTGTGTGTCAGGGCTGTTTTTGGTGGGTATGGACAAATTTGGTTAACGTCGATTAAGATTGTGCGTGATAAGTTGTGCAAGCGAAAATGATAGATTGATCGAATGGGCAATTGTTGGGCATGTACGAAACAAAAGAAATACTTATAAAACAAAATAAAACAATAAAAATTAAATTGCTTGGTTTTGCATATTTTGAACAGTAAACCAGAGTCTAATATGTTTTCAGCCCCTGAATTCCAAAATTTTTGTAACACACAAATCAAAAATATTTAAAAAGTATTAATTGTAAAGTCATTTCAAATGAGATATAACATTTTTATGATACGTTTTTTCTAAATTTTTTTTGTGTTCAAAATGCCGGAAATCAAAAAATCAAGTTTCACCAGCTATAACTTTCTTCTAAGGATTTTGGTTTCTTTAATTTTATGCCCAAAATAGCTCAAGGCTATGCTTTAAGCATTATTGTTGTTATTGGTTAAGATTTTGCATTTTTGGATTTTTGACAATTTTTTTCGTAAAGTACTCAAACTTGACATTTTCTAAAGGGTACTCTTCTAATAAAAAATGCCATAACGACCAAGTTATTTAAATTAATGACACAATTTTTTGTATTTGTATTAAGTGTTGTTTCAAGAAATTATTTAACAAAATTTAATTGCAATTTTTTAAAATTTGGGTTCTTACGATTTTTTATTACAACAAGAAAAAAATATAATCTTTTCGAAAATATTACAACTCTGGTAATTTTCATCCGTTTTTTCTCACCGATGACACGTTGTACAGGTATTTGAATCTTCTATTGATTAAAAGTACAGTATTATTTAATCCGTTTACAGAATTTCAATACACATTTTAATGACGAAACACCTCATTTTCGCCCTTTATACCAATTCAATAAGATTAAATCGCAATGAGCCTTACTTTATCGGTGTCCGATTTGGATAAAATTTCTGAAGAGTTATCTTATCGGCCATTGGAACATTTCTAGCCACCGAAGAAAACGCTCATTTTAGTTTGAAACTCCCAGTGCAATTCTATAGTGGCACTACATATCGCACACTCTCTTCAAAAGAGTCACAACTCAAAATGTTTACATATATACTTTTTCGTGTAAGACTATTTGTGATCATATGCATCGGCTATCTTAATTTTTTACACATATTCTTAGTCTTTAATTAAAAAAAAAATAATTTTGTCTCTTTTTTTTTTTTAATGGAGTCCCTTGAAGAAAAAAATTGTTTTTTGTTATTAATGGAAAGGAAATTTTTTGAGTTGTAGCTCTTTTGAAGAGAGTGCTATTTATGTATAGAAAATAAAACTTGTTCATAAACGCCATTAGCGGAGGATGCGGAATAGAAAGCAATAGGGGAAAAAATAAATAACAAACTTTTGGCACAATTACAATTTCCGTGGCCCCAAGATCTGAATATGCAGTTTTGAAGAGCTCATTGAGAAAATAAGATTTAATGAAGGATATATCGATATATATATATATTAGTTATCGAGTTATCGATTTTTCAAAAACAAATTTACTAAAAGAAGTCTTAATGTAAATTCGACTATATATATGCTAATATTTGGCCGATCCGGATAATTTGGGTATCATTAAAAAAAAATGCAATTTGTAAAAGGCAGAGCCACTTTTTTTATAAAAATTAGGAAAAATTTTAATATGTACTTCAGAATACAACAAACAACTTTTGCTAAAAGTCTATCTGGCTCCTTTTACAGAAAAAGTACATTTTGTAAAAGGCAGGACCATACTTTTTTTCATTCCATATTAAAAACATTTTAAATATCTTTCGAATGACACCTAAATCATTCAGATCGGACAAATATTAGCTAAGATATAGCCGAATTTAAATATTGGTTCCATTGAGTAAACATTTTTTTGAAAAATCGATATATCGGTAACTAAACGACTTATCGATAAATCCTTCGGCGAATCTTATTTTCTTAAAGAGAACTTCAAACTGCATACTGAAATCGAGGGGCCACGGAAATCGTAATCACCCCAAACTTTTTCTCGCACTGATCTGATCTGACCCGCTCGCATTCACTCTGCACGGCTTTTTTACTGAGCAGGTACCTGCCTGCGCCTGCCTGCTTGCATCAGCGTTTACTCTGTCCGCAGACTTAGACGGAAAATCTTATTTTGTTAATTTTTTTGGTAGTTTTCGATGTTTAAGGTATAGGCAAGTACAAAAAAAATATTTCAGAAATTTTGAACCAGTGGGCGTGGCAGATACCATACAACTTAAACATATTTTACGCTATATCTTAGGAATGAGGTAAGCTATGATAGCAAAATTAGCCATAGACGTCTAGTATGTGATTTCCAAATAGCTTCAAATAATTTCAGCGCGATTGGACAAGTGGGCGTGGCAGCTGTCATGCAACTTAAACATATTTTGCGCTATATGTACGAAATAAAAAAAGTACGATTACAAAATCAAACGTAGTCGTTTAATATGTGTTTTCCAAAAAGCTTAAAAAATTTCAGCACGATTGGAGAAGTGGGCGTAGCACCTCCCACTAAATAAGAATACATACAAATACAGCAATGAGAAATGCTGCGATAACGCAATTTACTTTAAGTTAAAAATTTCTAAATTTCTACCAAAAATACGTTGTTTATATCGACAACGGCATTCAATAAATACCACTAGTATTTACATATTTTTAATTTGTTTTTTGCCTATACTCACTTTCTTCTAAATTACACGTTTAAATATTAAAATTCACTTATTAGGTTTTAAGCAATGACAAAAATAACTTTTTATGTGTAATTTGCAGAGGAACTTTCTAAATTCCAAGAATACATTTACAACGTAGCATACACTTACGACGCAACACCTACATAGTTTCTTTTTCTCATTAACTTTAATTAACTTTAACTGCACGACACACGGAAACATACCTTTTTTCCAACAGCACAAAACACTGTTAGCAAATTGTAAAAATATGTTTGTTTACAAAAATTAAGCATAGATATGTCAAAAAAATACAAATAACCTTATAATAATTAAATCATGGCTAGGGGGACCTCCCTTTGGCCTATATTAATTTTATATTCGATCTTGCGTGTAAATTTTTAATTTTAACAGTTGTTTAAAATAAAAAAATATATTTGTAGGACGTAGTAGGAAAAGTTATATATAATTTAAGCAAGCAGTTCCTGATTATCCATACTAGAAGATTAAATAAAAAACGGCACTTAATTTTATAGAATTTGTTTATTTTTTCCATTGCAATTTATCAATTTCCAACGGCTTTTCCACTTCCATTTGACCTAAAAACCCCCTCTGTGAAGCGCATCTCAATTGGTAAAGGTTTAGAGGTTGCAAATTAATTTTCTAATTTTCCCATACGATTTGTGTGGGGAAAAATCAGTTTTGCTGGTAAAGTGAATTTAGAGCCATTATCTTTTAAGGAAAATGGTTAAAACAAAATACGTGTTCCCTCAAATTTTGTCTGTTCACATATCCGAATTTCATTTTCATCTGATTATTATTTGGTGGTATGTAGCTCACTTTTTAGAGCTACCTATATAAATGAATACTTTTACTTAGAATTATTTCATTAAAACTCAATAGCTGCGTTCCTTTCGCCTTAATATAATCGCCATAACAAATTTTCTCAAAGGAACGGCAAGAAAAACGACTCGTAGAGGGCACTACCGTTGCAGTCAAAATTAAATTAAAACAAGCAATCATGATACAATAACCATTAGGTGTCATGAGAACGTGTGTCGTTCAAAACTGCTGTGAACTGTTACGGTAGCGATACCTGAGTGAACGATGTTTTTCTCTGAATGTGTTTTACTCTAAACGTAAGAAAACTTGTAAACTATTTAATTTAATTATTAATGCTATGCAATTATATAAATAATTTAAGTGCAATTGTTGGCTCCGCTGAATGCGTTCAATGTGTGTGACACACGCGGTTTGTTTTGTTTTCTTTTGTTTAACATTCGATGGTTGCAGCTCGTGAGAAAATAGGTAGCTGTCATGGCTACCTAGTAGTCATTGTATCAAATAAACAAATGATTCAAAAAATGAAATGACAGCTCATAAAAATATACAGGTGCGGCACCTCTGTTTCAAATTTTTTAAAGGCTATATCACAATTTTATATGGATAGCAAATAGAATCCTATTTGTCATAGAATTATTATTTTTGTTTTTGCTTTGCATGTAAAAAAAAATAATCTAGATTATTTTCAAGCGAATGGAACGCAGCTAATATCTCTTAAAGTACTCCATTTTCATAATTGTTATTGGTCTTAAATTTTAGATAATCATAGTTGGAATGCACAATGAAGAAAAAGCTCATAGGGTTGATATATGTTTTTGGATTAAAAGTTACAACGAGTAGTTTTTTGTATTTATATTTTTATTTTTTAATCGTTTTGGGCAACCAACAAATATTAATCCAATGAAAATGAAATTTGGATATGTCATAACAGACAAAATTTGAGGGAACACGTTTTTTTTTCAACCATTTTGCTCAAAAGATAGTGGCTCTAAACTCAATTTACCAGCAAAACTGATTTTTCCCCATACAAATCCTATGGGAAAATTAGAAAATGAATTCGCGACCTCTAAGCCTTTACCAATTGAGATGCGCTTCACAGAGGGTGTTTCTAAGGTCAAGTGGAAGTATTAAAGCAGCGAACATCTGTCTAAATAAATAAAATATATATATTTTTGGGACACCCTAGTATACACTTTATATGTGGCAGCTCTGCATCCATTTTTGACAGTTAACTGTTTGTTATTCACTTCAAGAGCGGGCTCAATCAACTTTGGTTTTATTCACCGTGACAAATCGACATAATGGGTTGTGTCAAGCGTCAAGGTTGATTAATATAGATTAAGGCACTTGAGAGAAAAGCATTCTTTTTTCGCCTTTGCTAAAAATTGTACAGGTTTCGGTTTGTTTTCTTGATTTCCTTTCATTCATTCTGACAGTTCGACCGAGCTTCCCTCAAGTGACTAAACTTATATTAATCAACCTTGGCAGAGGGTATAAATTATATAGAGGTCCCAGTTCGACTTCGAATGCTATTTCACTCAAGTTTCGTTGTACAAGCGTCCGGAGAATAGAAAAACAAAACAAAAATAATTATGCTTTGCCTCAGCGTTCGTTTTGACGCTGCCTATACGTTTCTATAGGTGCGCATGAAATAACTGCTGAGGCAAGAGCACAATTATTATTGTTTTCTTTTTCTATTTTCCAGACGCTTGTATAACGAAACTTGAGTGCACTTCGAACTGACACCTCTATATCATTTATACTCTCTGACCTGGGGTCAGGTGTGAATAAAATCTGAGTGGACACTCTGAGAGGATTCTCTTGAGAAGAGTTTTCTTCCAGAGAGAACACTCAATTCGGTGTGAATAAAAATCCCTCCAATTGCTTGCACTCTTTCAGTCAAAATGAAATGAGAAATGTCAATTTTAGTTGTCAAGTTGATGCGTGAAGTAGTCAAACAGGACAGTAAATCGTAAAAATTTAAATAAAAAATTAAATGTCTGTAAATATAGAAACGCGCAAAAGAAAATTTTGTAATATTCGATACTGGCGAAAATTTCAAATCACTGCATCAATTTGATTTCGATAACTTGTAAGTGCTAAGCAATTATTTCTTATCCGATGATGCTATAGAAACTCGTGGTGAGGCAATTCCAAAAGTTGAAAGGATGAAAGTGCCTAAGATCACTTAACTACTTATTTACATCACATAAATTACATAATTTTATTTTTTTTTTCTACATTATTTTCGAGAAAATCCTCATCCGCACTTTCAATAAATATTTCTGAATCCGTATTTATGAAAAAAATAGAGCTTTCTTACAAGAAATAGCACATTTAGGCAAGTAATCAGCAACCTCAATTATCTTGAGTACTTACTTAAACAGAAATTTCAAATTTGAACTTTATTCACACCAAAGTTGAGTGCCCTCTTAAATGTCAAGAAGTAGGAGTAGAGTATTTTCATTAAGCTTAACGAAAGTAGATTTTATTCACCCCAAATTGAGTGTTGCCTCAAAAATCATGAGTAAACACTCGCACTATACGCATTAACCTCCACACACAAGGCTCATTTATAAGGTTGTGGCACTTGAGAGCGAGCTCGGTCGAACTGTCAGAATGGATGAAAAGAAATGAAGAAAATGAATGCTTAGAACATGGAAAAGCACAGTGACAGATCGAGAAAAGGCGGGGAAAAAGAGCGCATTTCTCTCAAGTGCCACAACCTTATAAATGAACCTTGTCCACACACTAACAGCTGTTGTCTCTCTTACAGAACAGCGCAATCCGCACAAGCAAGTTGACACCAAGGTTCATTTATAAGGTTGTGGCACTTGAGAGAAATGTGCTCTTTTTCCCCGCCTTTTCTCGAACTGTCACTGTGATTTTCCTTGTTCTAAGCATTAATTTTCTTCATTTCTTTTCATCCATTCTGACAGTTCGACCGAGCTCGCTCATCAAGCGCCACAACCTTATAAATGAGCCTTGGTTGACGCGGAACTAAAACTTTTATTTTTGCTTTCGCGCTGTCCCCAATCAAAATACATTATATATCTTCATCTCTTTCTCCATCTCCGCATGTTATATATTTCTTCTCTCTCCCACTAAACATTACGCGGCCTTGAAACTTCACTCTGAATATAGAATCCACAATAAAATTCCAATCTTTAATACACAACCTTAAATTTTTTCAGTTTTGCCTGCATACCCGCTGTGCACGTCTTTGAGAAATGCTTCGACGATGCAAGTGCTGCCATTGTCACCATCTTCTGCATGAACGTCTTAATTGCACTCTCCACAATTGCCGTTATTGTGCTCTTGGGCGTTATAGGTGACTCACCTACGTGGGATGAATGGCGTTATGCTCTCAATCGCATCTTTCTCATTTTTCCTCAACACGCCTTGGGCGATGGACTATTAGAGATTTGCAAGAATTACATGGTTGCTCAAGTTTTTCATCGTTACGACATCAACTCGTATAAGAACCCGCTGAATAGTGATCTTTTGATGCCTCACTTTGTGGCCCTCTTTTTAGTGGGCACTTTCTTTGCCATCTTGAATGTACTGCTCGAAAGTGGGCTCTTGCATCGTTGGAAAGAGTCGCTGTGCATGCATCGCGATGATCAACGTCAGGTTGAGGAATTGAAGATTGTCTCCATACAAAACTCCTTGAAACGTGACGATAAATACGACGCACCACAGGCGCTCAAGGTGGACAATCTATGCAAAGCCTACAGACGTGGTCAGTATGCAGTGAAGAATGTTACTTTCGCCGTTAAGTCGGGTGAATGTTTTGGTTTGTTGGGCAAAAATGGCGCCGGCAAGTCAACCATTTTCAAGATGCTCTCCAGTCAACTGATGCCAACTGTGGGTAACATTAATTATTTCGAGGTAAGTTGTGAAGGTGTAACTCATGAGCATTCACCAGCGAGCAAGAGTCAAGCGTTTGCTTCTTTTCACGCTTCTTGTTGATGGTTCTTAAGTTTCCCCTCAAATTGTTTCACAATACCTAAGTTTTTATTATCTTAGCACGAAATTTCCTACTGTCCCCAAACGAACACTTTGGACTCTTTACTCACCGTACGCGAGTGCATTCAATTCTATGGTCGTCTGCGTCGAATCAACGATATTCCCAAAGTAAGTAGATACCTTTACAGAACAAAATAACCATCTATCACACCAGCCATCAAGTAAAACTCACCAGTATAGAAATTCAAATAAAATTTTATTGATCAAATTCGTTGATCATAACTTCCATGTGTATGCATTCACTTCCACCTTGTGACAATATTTCGATCTCACCATGACACAGTCGCAGACAATTTGTATCGTTGTGTAGGAATTCACTTGGGTTTTGAGTCTCGTTGAGAGGTCGTACTTGCATGATGGTGCTACGCGATGACGTCATTGTTTTATTATAAACCGTAGCGGTACAATGTATGGGTTTTGTTGTTTGAACCCCAACCAGCCATAGAACCAATAAATGGCCAGCAACGTCTGCGGAACTTGTGATTTTTGCCTCCAATTCTTTGTCTTGCATCATGGCACTCCAGGAAGTCTTGCAGGCCATGATTAATATGGGAAGATGTGCATCAAGATGTTCATGAGGTTTTGGTAGAAAAGCATTGTGCATACAGATGCCACGTTCAGCGGGTCGGTTACAACTGAAATGCAAAGAAGAGAGAAGAATGCTTTTGAGAAAATAGTTGATTTTTGGTTTCGGGCTCTTAAAAATTTCTCCAGATCTTAGAATAAGGTTATTCGTCTTAACGCGCAAAACCCTCGTATACTCTGCATTTTTCCACAGTCATAAATGCGTTGTTAAAAACCATAAATTTATTAATATGCTTTTTTCGCTTAAGCGCTGATTATACTAGATAGAACGGAACGCAGTCAAGTGTCATCGTGGCGGGACGAGACGTTTCCAAACGGAGTGGCGATTATAATTGCAACAGAAGAGGAGCTTATTTTTTTCTAAAATATACTTTATTACAAAACAAGTTCCACTTATTATTTTTTCTTATTATTTTAAAACATGAATTTAATTAAATGTTATCAAAAACACGGAAAGCAAAAGAAATGCAGAATAAAATTAATCTGTCAACATAAATTTTTTACTCAAAACGTTACGGAACGCAGCGGAGAAATTACAATTCTATAGATCTCAACGTCACGTTCGGCTCCGTTCTATCTTATTATAATCGAACTCATAAGAAACTCATGAAATAGATTGTAAAGAGACATTTCTCAACATTCTATAACGTTCCGTTCCGTCCATTATAATCAGCACTTTACTTTCGACATTTTTATTTTTTTATACTGATATGTTTTTCAAATATTCATCAAATGTCGAAAATTGCACAAAAAAGAGAAGGTAGGAAAACCTCGTCGCCATTCAATTGAAAGTTTTGACTTAAAATTGCACATTTAAACAAATGGGAAAACTGCGCGCTTAGATGAATAACCTTTTAAGTTTTGTTAATACGCTTTTTGAATATATCATAGATTTTGATGTGATTTATGAAAGAAACTTTTTTAAAAAATCCAAAATATTTCTTGGGACTCTTTTTTGAAGTATCTTAATACGATTCCGATCGTTTTGGAATGTCAATACGATAGAAGTACGAGCACTATTTTTAATTAAAAAAATTCTAAAATATTTGGTATTTTTGCTTAAAAATTTTTTTCAATGTTTCCCGAGTGAAAACTCCGTTTTTTCGTGTTTACTTTAACGTTGTCATCAAGAATTGTTTATCGTGTGGTATCGTGATCACTTTGCTAATATATACTCGCATTGCTTGTTTTAAAATATTGCATTCATGCAATAAAATACTGGCTACTGAATACTGAATACTGGCTGGAGAAAACTAGTGGCCAAAGAAATGATTTCAATAATTTTCTGATTTCATGAATTCAAGTTTTGAAATCAGCAATCATATTAAAGTCATGACTTTGAAATTGATTGGTAAAAATTTCTGTTGAAGTCTTTTCCTGTTAAAGTCGTGCTCCTTGGAGTCTTTCATTGCATTCAATTGTAATAAATTTAAAGTCAATGAAATCATTCGATTGCATTCAAAAGTCATTTCGTATGCAGAATAAATTTTTGCTTAATCAAGTAAAATAAGGCCTTCAAATTAAAGGAAGACTTGTTTTTCACATTACATTTTTTTGTTTTTCGATGTTTTGCATTTTTCGCTTATTTCGTTTTGTTTTTTAATTGAAATATTTTTGTTATATATTTGCTTTTGAATTTGATAATAGAATTAGTTAAGGAATTATGTGAATATCGTGGCTTTAATAATTTCCCTAGTTCATAATTTATTTCATTTCGAAAGATTTTAATAATTTGACTTTGGACTTAAAATTGACTTCAAAGCCTTCAACAATGACTTAGGGCCGCTTTCTCAATGTCCGGTTAAGCACTAATCAGAACTTTAACCAGCAGTTATTAAAAAAGCCCTTTCTCAATGTTCGGTTAAGGTTGTACTGTCAGTTAAGTGCTGATTAAGTTAACGGCAAGTTGTGGTTTCGGTTAGCGCCATTTTAGGGTAAATGATTTCGAAGATGCTGTCGAACTTTAAAATTTAAGATGGCGGATAGAGTTGCCACCTAGATTTTTTTTATTTTTGCGAATTCTTGTAATTTTGAAATTCTGACAACGGATTTGATTTCAAATATAATGTCACAGTTTTAAAATTTAAGATGGAGGTTAGGGTTGCCACCTAAATTTTTACCACAGTATTGCAACCTAATAATATGTATTTTTAACAGTTTTAAACATCATTTATCAGTGTTTAGGGGTCGCTGATTTTGAATCTAAAGTCAGAATGTTAAAATTCAAGATGGTGGATAGTGTTGCCACCTTAATTTTTTGTATTTTTATGAATTCGGGCTGGCAAAAAAAATGGTACACCAAAAATGGGTCGCTGAATCCGAATCCTTTGTCAGAATTTCAAAATTATAAAATTTTTTTTAGTTTTATGATTTCGGGGCTGGCAAAAAAAATGGTACACCAAAAATGGGTCGCTGAATCCGAATCCGTTGTCAGAATTTCAAAATTATAAAATTTCGAAATAATAGGGTTGCCACCTAATAATATAAATTTTCACGAGTTTTAAACGTCATTCATTGGTGTTAAGGCGTCGCTGATTTCGAATCTAAAGTCAGAATTTTAAAATTTGCCAAAAAATTCTGACCTTAGATTCGAAATCAACGACCCCTTAACTCTGACAAATGACGTTTAAAATTATTGAAAAGACATATAATTAGGTGGCAACCCTATTATTTCAAAATTTTATAATTTTGAAATTCTGACAACGGATTCGGATTCAGCGACCCATTTTTGGCGTACCATTTTTTTTTTGCCAGCCCCGAATTCATAAAACTAAAAAAAAATAAAGGTGGCAACCCTATCCACCATCTTGAATTTTAAAATTCTGACTTTAGATTCGAAATCAGCGACCCCTTAGCACTGATAAATGAAGTTTAAAACTTTTAAAAATACATATTATTAGGTGGCAATACTGTGGTAAAAATTTAGGTGGCAACCCTAACCTCCATCTTAAATTTTAAAACTGTGACAATATATTCGAAATCAAATCCGTTGTCAGAATTTCAAAATTACAAGAATTCGCAAAAATAAAAAAATCAAGGTGGCAACTCTATCCGCCATCTTAAATTTTAAAATTTGACAGCATCTTCGAAATCATTTACCCTAAAACTTCACACCACGGAGTCCAGAAATCCTTAAAAGTCCTATTACGCTTAAGCTTTTTCTAAAGAAGCTCATTGAATTTTTTGGATACTTGCTTTAATTCAATAATTTGGATTCTTGCGAGGCTTACAAGCTTTTGCCGAAGGCATCAAGCTTTCCTTTACTTGACACCATTGGCGTCGGAAGCGGGGGCAAAGGTGGGCAGTTGCCCCCCACTTTTTTAGCTAGATAAACAATTTAAAAGGAAAAGTTATTCAAAATATCAGTTTTTTTACAACGATAATATTTTTGTATTATATATTTTCCTCTTCTTTCTCTCTTCTTCATGTTTCATGTGAAGAAATTTTGGTGAACTTTTTTTGCACTACCATTTGTACTGCCCCCCCATTTGTACTGCCCCCCCAGATGAAATTCGCTTCCGACGCGATTGCTTGACACTACGTGCCGTTCGCTTGTAAGCTAGAATACTTGCAAGCTGTTCGTGGGGTTATTTATATTCAATTACAAGCTATACTTGATTCAAAATTATCAAGCTCAAGCTAGCTTGAACTTGTATTTTAAGCAAGCGCTTGAAATAGACTTCAAGTAGGCTTGTGCAGTTCTCTGATTTGCAGCACAAAATCAAAAAATATGTAAACACGAGACAGCTTATATGATGTTTTTACGTATTCACAATTCAAAAATTCACAATTAGTCATCTAACCGACAGTTGCTTAACCAGCACCTGGTGAAATCAAAATTATTTTTTTAGCTATCGTATGGTTAGCTAAGTCCTGGTTAAGAGCTAGACTAACCGGACATTGAGAAAGTGGTAATTAAGATGATTGCAATTTTTTGAAATGAATGAAGTGAAGTAAAGCAATCAATTTACCTCAAAAAGCTGTCAATTTATACTTTTTTGACTGTCTTTAAATAAATAAATTGTTCACACAAAAAGTCATTAAAAAAAGCCCACTAACACGCCTATCTCCCATACAACCGAAATTGGAAATTTGTTATAGTTCCACCAAAAAATTATTCCAGAACAATTTAGTTTAAAATAAGTAATTGCTTTGTCCAAAGAAAATTGGTGTAAGCATTAACCAAATAAGCCTATTAACACGCCCACCTCCCATATAACTGAAATAAGTAATCAGATCAATGAATAACTCAACTTTTGATACACATATAAATAATTTGTACCAATATAGTGTTTAGTCCAAAGAAATAAAATTTTGCATACTTTTGATTATATGGGAGGTGGGCATGTTAGTGGTCTGATTTTGAAAATTTTAACACCAACTGGTCTATGGTACAAAACAGTCATAAGTATTGGATTTTTTTGATCATAGCTAATTTTTTGATGACATAAATATACCAAATTATCAATATATCTGTTATATTGGAGGTGGGCGTGTTAGTGTGCTTTTTTGGTTTGGATATTTTTTCAAATTTCTTTTTTTATTTGAAAGTACAATTCTTCCGGTTCATAATGAAAAATAATTTTTTTCAAATGGCTGCCTCGGCTGGCCATGCAGTAGCCTACACGATCGGTCCAATTTTTAAGCACATTATCGAGTGTGTGCAGCTGTATTTCACCAATGGCTTCACGAATATTGTCCTTTAAAGCGTCAATTGTCTCTGGCTTGTCGACGTAACACTTATCTTTGAGGGCACCCCACAAATAATAGTCCAACGGTGGCAAATCGCAGCTCCGAGGTGGCCAAACGACATCAGCTCTGCGGCTGATAATACGATCTTCAAAAACAGGGCGCAAAACATCGAGTGTAGCTACGGCTGTGTGGCACGTAGCGCCGTCCTGTTGAAACCAAATGTTGCCAATATCCTCCTCTTCAATTTTTGTGAACAAAAAATTCGTTCAACATGGCCCGATAACGATCGCCATTGACTGTTATGGCCACTCCTTGCTCATTTTCGAAGAAAAATGGCCCAATTATGCCTCTGAACCAAAATCCGCACCAAACAGTGACTCGTTTTGGGTGCAGCGGCTTTTCAATGTATGCGTGCGGGTTTTCTGTGCCCCAAATGCGACAATTTTGCTTGTTTACATACCCGCCAAGATCAAAATGAGCTTCATCTGAAAAGATGATTTTTTTGGCAAAATCGGCATCTTCTGTAAGTCGATTGCAGGCCCACTTCTCAGCGTTGTTCAAGCGTATACACAACAATATTCGTTCAGCGGAAGGATAAAACTAATTATCTGTCAAATCAGACAAGAGCTAAGTGATACCATTCACGACATAAGCACTAGTTGAAAAAAAAAACGTTATATGGCGGACTCTGTATATTTATCAATCTCAAAAAATCTTTTAATTTCGATGGTTTAGTTTTAGGAATTGTGTAGATTTGATATTATTAGTCATGGGTCTCAGTCATATCAGTGTTATGTTATTTTTAATTTCAGTTTACGTCGTGCTTGCACTATATTGTTTTTTGCATCGAATATCTCAGAACCTTCAGATTTGACGATTTTTTGTTTTGGTATTAAGTATTTCTAAATTTTGTTATCAATATTGAAAAAAATTTAAGTCCTAAACAATCTTCAAGACAGCTGGTTGTGAGATCAGAACTTTGTGGTTTTAAAAGAAGATATGAAGTATTTGGGGCTATATATTTTACTTATAGTTTTAGCATGAGATGTTATCATTTCGGAACCTTGAAGTACTTTAAAATCTCTCAAAAATCATGAAATTCTGAAATGTTTCAGATTCGAAAAACAAAAATACAATATTTTTCTCGAAGTATTTTTGCAAAGCCTTTGGAAGTATCTTAAAAAAGGACTTTGATAATTTGGAATTTTGTCATTTAACACTAGAAAGGTGGGCAGGGGTCAGTTAACTCATTTTCATTTCTTAGAAATATAAATATTTCTAGAGTATATAAAAATAAACATTTAACTTTTATTTTATTTTTAAAATCAAATTAATGTAAATTTAAAAGTGGTTAAGTCAAATGACCCTTATCTGCCTTTTAAGGCATGTCAATTTTTCAGCTTTTCTAAAGTTAAAGATTGTGACACATACAAATTTGGAATCATTGAACTTTATTATAAAGGTATTTGTATATTGTGATCAAATAGATATTAAAATTTTAGATAAAAAAAAATAAAATAAACTGGCCATTTCAGCCCTTGGAAGGACTTTGACCTAGCTTCTATTGATCAATTGAAAAATTTTAGATATCTCTGTTTAAATTCAGAGAAATTATCCAGCTCAGAGATATTCTGAAACATAATTATTACCATCCCCTATTTTACTAAAACAATTTATCCAAACTTTGTGGCAAATTATTTTCCTATGATCTATTTTCAGAAATAATTTCAAGCACTCGAACTTTAAAATACATAAATGCTTTCAACACATGCTCAATTGTAATTTAGAAAAGATAAATCTAAATTTAAGGTATGACCTGCGATTCAAGCTCACAAAAATAACGTTTTTTAAAATTGCTGTAACTCAGTCGTTTTCAATTTGTCAACTTTGGGTTTTTTTTTTACGTGAAAGTAGACATAATTTTGTAACTTTTCCGTACTTTTTTATGTTTCGATGTTTTTTTATCCCCCTCCCAGAGCGATGAAAATGGGTACGAAAAAATAAGAAGGTAAAAGGGGTGTAGTTTTTCTTGATGTATCGAAATTCTGCGGGCGGTATTTTGTTGATAATCATGTTAGGCAGGTCGTGAACTAAGATATTTCCAAAATATAAAAAATTGACAAAATAAAAATAAATAAATAAACTGGCCATTTCAGCCCTTGGAAGGACTTTGACCTAGCTTCTATTGATCAATTGTGTTGTGCGTGTTATTAAATGTTTGATCACAAATGATCGAGAACTGGACCTACGTGTTTTATGCCGACTCCGAACGGCTTGTGTTCTCAAGAAGCTTTACATGGCAGTTTTTACTCTCTGAGGTTTGCCATTGTCTGCAGAGAGGTGACGACCGAACAGAAAAATTAATTCAATTGAAAAAAACTTTCTGCCTAAGCTGGAATTGAACCCGGGCTACCGCGGTTCTTTAGCTTAGGGGCCACACACTTTACCCACTAGGCTACGGCCGCCACAAATTGACAAAATAGCGCGATTTAAAAAAAAAACTTCAAAAATAAGGTGTTATTTTGGGGGTTTTCGCTCTACCCCTACTCTGGTAGTAGAGTAGGCCCAAATATTCTAGTTCAGGACCTGCCTGAAGTGATTACCTACAAAACGCCGCCCGCAGCATTTTAATCCGACTTTGATTTCGAGAAAAACGACACCCCAGTTTGAAAAAAGTGACATCGTGAAAAAAACATTTTTACAGTTTTATTACCGCACTTCGGCGCGAGTGAATATATGCATATATAGCTCTATAACTACAAAATAATGCGAATTTCAAAGAAACCTTTTAAGGCATTATTTTTGAAGGATTTTAGAAGACATTTATGAAGAAAAAAAAAATCGAAAAAACTTTTTTACTGCAGGTCACACCTTAAAAATTCCATCTAAGATTCAAAGTAGATCAATTCAGAAATTCAATTTTCAATTCAGGAAAGATGAATTGAAATTTAGAAATTCAATTTGAAATTAGGAAAAAATGAATAAAGATCAGAAAGAATCGATAAAGATCGATAAAAATTTAGAATAGATCGATTGAAACTTAGATTTTCGATCGATTTTAGATTCAGACTTGATGAACCGACTTGGAATTAAGAAATTTCATTTCATAATACGAAAAGATCTATTAAGATTTAGAAATTCCATTTAAATTCAACAAAGATCAATTTAAATTCAGAAAAGATCAATTGAAGGTCAGAAAAGATCAATAAAAATTCAGGTAAAAACTGATAGTTAAAATTTAAATTTAGCTTATAATTTGATGATTTATGATAATGGTAATGGTGATGATAATAGCAATGGAAATGGTTAGTTTCATAGAAATAGTAAAGTAAAATTATTATATATTAATTTGATTTTTTTTCCTAATTTCAATTGGTCTTTCCTGGTTGTTTTTTTTTTATTTTCCGAATTTTAAACGGATTTTCTGAATACAAGTTGTTCTTTTCTGAATTTCAACAGATATTTTTTTTTTTTAATTTTAATTTATCTACTCTGAATTCCCATTGATATTTTCTGAATTTCAATTGATCTATTCTTAACTTAAAAGGGAATTTCTGGATTTCAATTGTTATTTTCTGAAATACAATTGGTGGAAACGGTGCAGACTGAAAGTAAGCATTCATTAGCGATCCCAGTCTCATGTCACACTTCGATGTGCATACATTTTTTCCCCGTCATCTCTCACTTACTTCTGCATATTGATACCTCCGTAAGCCAGCACACCCAAGCAAATATTATCACGAAAATCCAGGTTAGTCGAATCAAAAACCAGCACCGAACGTTTGCCACCATATATCTCCTGACACTGCACACCAAAATCCTCACTATGATCACGTAAATAATGCGACAGCACCGAAGTGGCACCAATGGTGCGTCCACAAACACCGATCGGACAAACTACGGGTGTGCGTGATATCGTTAGCAGTGACACTTTCTTTTTCAGTGCCTTATTGTCCAGCGGCAAATCGCCAGCTGCATTGACTGCCGCATTATCGATCACTGATCGCTCGACATTGTGATGAGCGCGTACCTGCTGGCGAAAGCGTGCAATATCTTGTGTGCTAAATTGTTCGAACTCGTCTTTGCTACTCGTCACCGTCAGCTGCCAGTCGGTGAAGTTAGTATTGAATTTCGACAGTTCCTCTTTGCGTGCCCGAAAGTATTCCTCCTCTTCTTTGGCCTGCTTAAAACGTTGAAAGTTTGAAAAATGATCGTACATCGTGGGCAGATTGTAGGGTGGACGTAAGGGTGCACTGCCTGAAGTCTGCGGCTGCAGGCGATCGCAATCCTTGCAACAATTGGCCATGGTTTTGTTGTTTGCTGTTGTTTCTATTGTTGTTTGTCGTCTGTAGAGTTGGTTTGCTTGATGTGCGGAAGTTGATTTCGTTAATTTAGAAAATATGGAAAAATAACACTAAAATTTTTTAAAAATAATCTTATTTTGACAAATTTTTATTTGAATTTATGAAACGTTTTGCGCTTTACAGCTTGTAGCCAGCACACTTGAATCTTTCCAACTAGAGTCGTACCGTGACGTGCTCGTACGCAATCTGAGCGGCGGCAATCGTCGAAAACTGACAGTGGCCACTAGTTGTCTGGGACGCAGCTCGGTGGTGTTGATGGATGAGCCAACTAGTGATATGGATCCGATGACACGCGCTATTGTTTATAGTACAATTGCCGATTTATTAGCTGAGCAGCGTGCGATTGTCTTGACTTCGCATTCAATATCGGAAATTGATGAGATCTGTCATCGTATCGGTGTGCTGAAAGATGGTCAGATGTTGACTTGCAGCAGTCCGCAGAGTTTGAGAAGAGAGTATGGTGGATTCTACAATGTTGTGGTGTACTGTGACCACGCCCAGTCGGCCAGTGTGGAAAAGGTAAGAAAGCCAGATATGTTAAGTGTAGAAACTTGAGATAAGGTAAGCTAAGGTTAGGTAAGATTAAGCAGAATTTAGAATTTCTATGTTACTATGAGAACTATCGTGTGGCATAAAATGAGTAGATATGTTTCACCACTAAGTAAATATTTTTTTTGTAAAATTTTAAACACTGTACAAATATCGATAGCTACATTTCTTAAAGATGTTTACACAGTCTATTAGCAAAAGTTGTTTATATAAATAAATTAAAGATACTTAAAAAGATGGAGTACAGTGAACATTGACAGAAATGTCCAAAAGAGAGAAATGCAATTTTTCTCACAAAATTGTGTTCAAACCAAACCAATAACACCCCATATAACCGATATCGGAAATCGGTTATAATTCTCTTAAAAAAATTTGTTAAAATTAACTAAACTGGTATCGCCCATGATTTAATAATTTAAAGGTTATTCGTAGTTTTGACGTTTTCTTAAATCGGTATGCTTATTTGAAAATGAGAGCAGAATAAAATCATGAGAGCAATATCATAAGAGCTAAAAATGCACACGGTTGTCCAAATATCATACTAATTGGTACTAAATTGACTACTTTTAATTTTGTTCTAGTACTTTTATTGCTCCGATTTCTTGGTGCATTAATAACTTTTTAAATAATTTTAATTTACTAACTTCAATGAAAATTAAGTTAATAAATATATAAGAAATATAAATATAATTTTCTTTGTTTATTTTAATAAACACATTAAACCTAACTATGAGACCTAAACAAGAGCGTTTAGTGGTGCGTTCTAAATAAGTTAATTAACCGAATTAATTGCGTAATTGTACCAAAAAGAAATTGCCATCACAAAATTATTTTCAGAAAGAAATTTTAGATCCGTTAATGGCAAATTTATAATTTTTTAAATTGTTAAGAAAGAAAAAAGAAACAAAAATTCGTCAAAACAAAAATGAAACCACGGTATTATACGTACTGTATACATAATGTGACCAACCGTACTCCTTTTGGGAGTGATTTACTTCTTTTTTCTCGCTGTACATCTTGTATCGAAGTACGCTAAAAGTATTTCTTTTCGCTTGTTGTACTTGTTTTTGACATCATTTTGACAATTTTTCATAAATCTATTCAAAATTCACCACTTTAACTACTGCAAAAAATTATTTAAGGTTTTTTTCTGTACTCGATTCAAATAACTTTATATATTTTAAGGTAGTAGCCCAGTGTGACGACCGAAATGTTGACTTTTTTCATACATTTTGTTTAAATAAGAAAATAAAATGCGGTCGTTTTGAAATTTTAACATGCCTTTATTGATGTCGTAAAGTGTGCAAAAGAATTTTCTTTGACTTGATTTTACACTAATTTGCTTATAGTTATCTACAATACTTATATCAAAGAAGAGTACTCGAAAGAAGGTGTGTTTTTTGGGGAAGCATCCAGCCTTACGCGTTCATTTGAAATAAAAAATCAAAGAGAATATCGTTCTGCAGGCTTTATTGTAGTGCACTACACTATAATATGTATATTTAAAAAAACAAAAAAAAAAATGGCGGACTTGTAAAAAAAAATTTGTAAAATCTAACTTTTTTTAATTTGTTTAAAAAAAATTAACTTATTGAAAAATTGATTGTTTTAAAGTTTCGGAACTAGCTATGTATGTCTTAAATAACCCGTGAAATTTTTAGCCAAATCGGTCGAATAGTTTTTAGTCAGTGCTTCCCCGATGTTTCAAAAACGTAGTTTCGAGAAAAACGTGTTTAAAGTTCTTACAGCACTTTCATATACGTTACGACGCTTTCTCTTTTTTTGGCTGTAACTTTGGAAATATTTTAATTTTAGGTCTAAGACTTCTAGAGTAAATTTTTGAGATTTAATTTTTATATTCTATTGCGTAAAATTTAAAAAAAAATTGATTTTTTGAGTTCGTCACAATGGACTACTACCTTAATAAGCAATGAATTATAAGCTGGATCTAATTTTGAATCTCTTATAAATTACATTTTTTGTTTAATATTTCATTCATCTTTTAATATTTTCATTATATTTTGTGGATGGTCTTCTATTTTGTACTTCTATATTTATTCTATGTACTTCTTTTGTGTCTCTTTTTAAAGTCTGTGCTCGTCATATAATCCCTGGTCATGACACTTTTTACTCTCTTTTTTCGTTTGATGAGCTGTGTGACGAAAGTATGTTATGCTGATGGTCACGTGATGCCTAAGCACCAGTACTCTTTCTGCTACTTTTAGTATTTTTTCAACCGATGAGTGTTGCTAATAATCAGGTTTCATTACTGCTTTCATACATTTCGTACTAAAAGTGTACTATTTTCGTGCCTTAACACAAATGTTGTGCATAATTCCACAATGCAACACTCTTTTGATCCCATGACTTCATATTTTTTGACGAATCATTTGGTGACCGTGGTGGTGAAAATTTACTCTCTTACTCTCGCTCTCAAATTTTTAATTTACTTCGAAACAACAATAATGCATGACCATGATGAGCCCATGACCGCCACCGTAACAGGGCACTTTAAAAATGTTGGTCACATTATGTATACACCACGTTTTTGTGCCGAAAGCTGCGTATGTTTCATCCCTTACAATTTCAAATTTACTATTGCAAATTACGCTGCTGTAAACTTACCGTACATACTCTGTTTACATCGACAATACGGCGTTCATTGAATACCACTAGTATTTCTTTATAATTTGTTTTTTGTCTCAACTAACTTTCTTCTAAATTACACTTTCAATTAATGAAATTCACTAATTAGGTTTTGAGCAATGACAAAAATAACTTTTTGTTTTAAATTTGCAAAGGAACTTTCTAAATTCCTAGTATATACTTACAACATAGCATACACTTACGACGCAACACCTACATAGTTTCTTTTTCTTATTAAATAGGCAAGAAATCATTGAAAAACTACTACACTAGAAAACTGCACAACGAAACACTGAAACGTACCTTTTTTTTCCAACAGCACAAAACACTGTTAGCAGATTGTCAAAATATTCTTGTTTCTAAAAAATAAGCATACTTCAAAAATACGAATAACCTTATAATAATTGAATCATGGTATCGCCTGAAATTTCAATAGATTTTTCTCATGCTGAGGCGTGAGCTTGCCTAAAGAAAATGTGCTGTACTAAGAAAATCTTAAGTTTCAATACAAAATACGTCTTACTGAGAAAAGTAACAGTTTTCGAGACATCATCATAACTTTGATTGCAAAATAAAGGGAGCTTTTCAAAATTTACTATTTGTAAGAAATTCGCCATAACAATATATATTCATACATGTTACATAAAAAAATGCTTATTGTAGGGTATCCGTAAGAGATAGTACATTGTGTTAATGTCTAAAATTTCCTCTTACGCCATGTTCTTCCATTTCTTATAGCTTAGGTTTTACTTCAGAAATATTTTTTCAACGCTCATATTTCACAAAAATATTCGGTGAACCCCTTCTCCCTACTCTAATGTATTTAAAAGAGTTATCAAAATCGGTTCAGAAACACGTAAGAACTGTTTTTCCTACGTCTATTTCTATATAATTATGAAATAGCTTAAAACATAGATTTGTGTATAGAACTTTGGTGTGGTTTGAAATATTTTAAAAATTTTTTCACAGAAATTATTTCTTGAGCTGTAGAACTTTTTAAAAATGTAAAAATAACAGCTAGAAAAATTAAATTTTCATAAAAAAAAATCATGATTTTCAATGACAAAAACTGTTTATTGAATTATGTGTCAAAAAGAGGCAATTTTTGCAAATAGATGATATGTCATATGAAAGAGTGTGAAAAAAGAAAATGTAATAAGAAAAAAAATTACAACAAAAAAAGGTTTGTCTTATTTTTCGGAGCAAAATCTAAGTATTTTAGAGGTTTTTTTTAAAACAATATAAAATATTGAAATGGTGGGATAACGGTTAATCTTATCTTATTTCTCCAAAGTTTAGTTTAGTTGGTCTTTCAGACAAAAAAAATTTGTTGAAAATCGATAAAAATCGATAAAAATCGATAGTTTTCGAGATATTGCTATAATTTTTATGTCAAAAGAACGAAAATTTTCCAGACTTTACTATTTGTAAGAAATTTGACCATAACAATATATATTCCCTCTTGTTGTATAAAAAAATGCTTATTGTAGGGTATCCGTAAGAGATGGCGTAAAATGTCGCAAGTATTTTTTGCACACCTTATCAATGTCTAAAATTTCCATTTCCAACTAATTCTTCCATCTGGTTACAGTTTAGCTGTTATTTAATAAATGCTCTTTTTATGCTCATACTTCAAGTCAAAGGTCACCAATCTAAAATGTAATCATACTGTGCAGCCAGATCTTTCATTTCCTCATTCACCATTTTACCTCTTCCTAGCCCTGAGATTCCTTACTAAAAAAATACAAACTTTCAACGTTTATATTTTGGGTCAGAGGTCATACATTTAAAATCTAAAATGATTCTGTACACAAAGGGTGCGGTATCTTTCGAATGATATAAGTTTCATTGCTCTTATTCTAAAATTAATATCGAAAAAGTGTACGACAACATTTGATGTTTGCCTATTAATATATAAGATTAGACTACTAATACGCCCACCTCCCATATAATTGATATCGGTAATATGGTATAGTTTTCCCAGATCAATTAAATTCAATGCACAAAGCTAATTTTTATCAATGGAAAATATTGGCCTAAAAAAGTATTTCAGTGCAATAATATTTAACACAGATTAATTATGTATATAAGATCACTTATTTCGGTTATATGGGAGGTGAACTTGTTGTGGTTCATGTTGTTAGTTCATATTTTAGCCAAAAATTTATTTTTGCTACAACAAATTTTATATGTATACTAAATTTAATTGCTCTACAATAATTGTTTTGAGAAATATAATAGATAAATATTACGGATAGTGTCAATGAAAAATAAAAACATTTTTTTAAACTTCGGGTTTTCGGGCATAAACTCTTCTAAAATAGTGACATCATACTTAGCGCAACAATATCTAAAGAAATTAAAGACGTGTTTTACTACAAATATTTGTTATTTTTGCTCCTAATTTTGTAAATATTTGTTATTTGTTTGTTACTTACATAAAATTATAGAAACTTTAAAACATTAAACATTTATAAAAACATTACTTATCTAAGCAAATACAATATGCTCTTGATGTTGGAAGTTTGCTAAATAAATTTAAAACTCCTCCAACCTCCCATACAAAGTGACGTCATAATTATAGTAAAAAAATTAAATTCCATTCCAAAAAATTAAAAAATATAGATATTTTACACATAAGCTTTTACGCATTAGTAAAAGCTTTTACACATTTACACACCCTGAGTTTCAAATTTGAAATGTTTGGATAACAACCACGTCCTATAAAAGTGACGTCATCTAAATAATACAACAATGATTATAATATACTAAAATACGGTTGTGGGGTTATTTTAACTTCGGTCCATTCCAAGATAATTTCTTACTAATTCTTATAAAGGCTTTATAGATTTTTAATGAAACTTTGCACCTAGAGGTTTGAGAGGTCGCTGATTATGATTTCAAAATTATATTTTAAAAATTCAATATGGATCCAATGTGGCTACTGTGACCACAAACATAAATGAAAAAAACAGAAACGAAAATTCTTGTATAATAATATAAAAATTGAGTAAAATGCAATTTATAGATATTTTAATTTTTTTCAACATTATCATCAAACTCGTTATCTCAATAATATTTTTCATTACTTCAGAAAATAGCAAACCAAGCATGATTAATACAATTTTCTGAAAATGCGCTTTAATTTTTATACCTTTTTTTCGGTTGTGTGGTCAGAGTAAATCGACTCTACTAATAAAGGGGGGGAAAAGGGGGACCAACATTTGACTTTTTTACACTATTCATATGTTGTTTGTTGGAACACTTAAAGAAATTTCGTGGAACTTTTTGGAACTTTTTTATAGCTCTAGCTGAAGTAAGTATTTCAATATGTTTTTTTTTTTAGAAATCAGAGAACCAAGGAAAGGAAACCAGAAAGGAAAAAATTGATTTATTTAGAGGAATTGATTTATCTATTTCCTGTCCTTAGTCGTTCCTGTTCTTTAATTCTACATTTTCCACAATTTAGTTGTGGATTTTTAGTTATCCTTAAATGTTAAATGTAGGAAATAACAAAGAAAGCAAAAGGAACCATGCCCGAACCCGGACTATTTTTCAAAAGGATACAGTATATTCCATATTTACTATATATAATAGTTTTTTTAATAAAAATTTTAAAATGAACCACATAGATGATGCTTGAAACTATGTACAGAAAATCTTTAAACTGCATTTTTAAAAAAATTGGCGTGTGTAGCAGAGAACTGCACAAGCCTGCTTGAAGTCTATTTCAAGCGCTTGCTTAAAATACAAGTTCAAGCTAGCTTGAGCTTGATAATTTTGAATCAAGCATAGCTTGTAATTGAATATAAATAAGCCCACGCACAGCTTGCACCTATTCTAGCTTACAAGCGAACGGCACGAAGTTTCAAGCAATGGAAAGCTTGATGCCCTTCGGCAAAAGCTTGTAAGCCTCGCAAGTATCCAAATTATTGAATTAAAGCAAGTATCCAAAAATTCAATGAACTTCTTTAGAGAGAGCTTAAGCGTAATAGGACTTTTAAGGATTCTGTGGACTCCGTGGTGTGAAGTTTTAGGATAAATGATTTCGAAGATGCTGTCAAACTTTAAAATTTAAGATGGCGGATAGAGTTGCCACCTAGATTTTTTTTTATTTTTGCGAATTCTTGTAATTTTGATATTCTGACAACGGATTTGATTTCAAATATATTGTCACAGTTTTAAAACTTAAGATGGAGGTTAGGGTTGCCACCTAAATTTTTACCACAGTATTGCCACCTAATAATATGTACTTTTAAAAGTTTTAAACATCATTTATCAGTGTTAAGGGGTCGCTGATTTCGAATCTAAGGTCAGAATTTTAAATTTCAATATGGTGGATAGGGTTGCCACCTTTATTCGAAATCAGCGACACTGATAAATGATGTTTAAAACTTTTAAAAGTACATATTATTAGGTGGCAATACTGTGGTAAAAATTTAGGTGGCAACCCTAACCTCCATCTTAAATTTTAAAACTGTGGCAATATATTCGAAATCAAATCCGTTGTCAGAATATCAAAATTACAAGAATTCGCAAAAATAAAAAAAAATCTTGGTGGCAACTCTATCCGCCATCTTAAATTTTAAAGTTTGACAGCATCTTCGAAATCATTTATCCTAAAACTTCACACCACGGAGTCCACAGAATCCTTAAAAGTCCTATTACGCTTAAGCTCTCTCTAAAGAAGCTCATTGAATTTTTTGGATACTTGCTTTAATTCAATAATTTGGATACTTGCGAGCTTACAAGCTTTTGCCGATCGTTTTAAGCTTTTCAACTTTCCACCCGACAAAGTAAGCCGAAACAAGCCAAGCCAACGAGCAAGCATGAATATGGCTTGTATCTGTTTGGTATTTTTGCAAGCTGGCTAAAGCTTGCTTTTTCAAGCTTGGATACGTGCTTGAATTTAAGTACTTGAAAAAGCTTGAACTTCAAGTAGGCTTGTGCAGTTCTCTGGTGTGTAGTAACTGTGTCATTCTTCTTATGCAATTTACCGACATTGGTGCTTGAAATGAAAATTCAACTTTGTATATACGCACAGACTATTGTGATGCTTAAAAAAAAAGAAAAATTATGGGTTTATTGCAGACTGGTATATAGAACATATATAGTAAATAAACTAGTGTTCTGGGCCTTTTAGAGCCCGGGGCACGAATTTTTTTGGGCCCCCTAACCTATTTAAAAAATGTTTAAATGTATACACGACATGTTAAAATGTAAATGTAAAAAAAACATTTAAACGATTTTGTCATATGGTCGGCCCAGAGGTGGATTTACCACAGTCGGCGCTCTAGGTTTGAAAAATATGCCACCCTTACCGTATTACCATACATGTAAAATTTGTCGTGGACATGATTTAATTTTAATATCAATATATTATTTTTAGTAGCAAAATATTTTGAAAAAAGGTATTTAAGGCTTCAAATTAGGGTAAGTAATAAGTTGTTCAAAGTAAAAAGATACCTTTTTGCCGCCGCAAGGACGTATGAAAAGTCGCTAAACACAAGAAAAATCATGTAAAATCGAAAACATATAGTTCTCATTTAAAATTGCTTTAATAAATCTCAAAAAAAATATTTTTAATTCTCTTCCGATTATGTTATGATTTTTGTTGTTTGTGTTCTATATGCCAGAATGGCCACTTTAAGGGTTTTTTAAAGATGTCAAGTTCCTAGGATGTGTCAATGCCACTTTAAGGATTTTTTAAAAACTCAAATTAAAAATTATTACCACTGAATTTTATAATAACATCGTCTAATTTGGATTTTCGTGATTTTATTCGAAGATTAATATATTACAACTCTGATAGTTTTTGCCAAATTTTTATGTATAAAAACTCATTTTGAAGAAAAATTAGTTGAAAAAAGTGATGCGTACCAATCTTTAAATTTTTTAAAAAAAGACGTCTTTTGCCCATATAAATCGGATTTTCAATTTTAAAATCACTTGTTTTAATAGCACAATATTTGGCTTACAATTCTTCTTAAAGTTGACTAAGTGTATTCTTTTAAGAAATATAATTTTCTCGCGCGACATTTGTTCGAGAACGTTTTATTATATTGACAGAGGAATGAAAAGGAATTTCAAGTGTTTCAAATCCCTTTCTTAGACCATATAAAATGGAATCAATAATTGCTAAAAACATGTTGATTCCATAATATTTTTCCATGTCAGACTCAATTTTCATCGATCGGTTACAAGTAAATTTGAATAGAAATCCTATACTACATTTCTACATTTAAAAGTCCAGTAGGAATTTTTTCATCTGAACATTTTTGCTTAAGTTTTTCTTATATGATATTTTTAATCCCGGGCCCCGCATCTGAAGGGGGCCCCCAAATTAAAAATATCATATAAGCTCGAGCCCCTTCTGCCCCCTCTGATAAGGCCTGCTAGTGGTAGCATTTGGGGAAACAAATTTCTTGGGCCAAAACAAGGAAAATATTGTATGCCAGGTCCATCTCCATGGGAGGTCCATTTCCCCACTGTTGAAATATAAGCGGAAGTATGGCACAAAATGGCATTCATTGGCACCAGTTATAACGCAATCACTTGCAAAGTATTACAGATAGGAACCATTTTGAAACTGTTTTTTAAAGCTTTTTAATGAGTTAACTGATGTCTGTTAAATTTTTTGTATATTTTTAGCCATGGTATAATTTATGGCAACTTAAATATGATAAATATGTTTTTATTTTCTTTTTTTACTTTAAGCTCATTTTGCAAAAAAAAAAGTTACTAATTTTATTCATTTTTCTGATGCAGTCTCCAAAAAATTCTGGGCAATGTTTCATTATAAGGCCTTACCGTAGAGCAATGTATAAGAGCGAATTAATTATATCATAAAAACATACACTCATTTTTTTTTACATGCGAATCTAATTTGTTTTTAAGAACAGAAAAATATTAAATATGATAAAAATAAATAGATACACATTTCTAGATGGTTTAATGTTTAAAAAACAGTATGCGAAGAGAAACGTTTCGGTTGCCGTGCTAAGTAGTAAGTGCTTTTTTATAGGACATTTTCATAAAACAAATTAATTTGCTCTTATTCGTTGCTCTATTGTAACGCCTCACAATAAAATATGACAGAGAATTCTTTGGAGATTAAGACTGCATTAGAAAAAAAATAAGCATTTACTAAATATTTACCTACTAAAAAGAAAAACTACAGGGTCCGCCATCTAACGTTTTTTTTTTTAACTAGTGCTTATTTCGTGAATGGTAACACTTAGCTCATGTCTGATTTGACACATAATTAGTTTTATCCTTTCGCTGAACGAATATGGTTGTGTATACGCTTGAACAACGCTGGGAAATATTGCGACATTACTTTGAAAATCAAGATTTTGCCAAAAAAATCATCTTTTCAGATGAAGCTCATGTTGATCTTGGCGGGTATGTAAACAAGCAAAATTGTCGCATTTGGGGCACAGAAAACCCGCACGCATACATTGAAAAGCCGCTGAATCCAAAACGAGTCACTGTGTGGTGCGGATTTTGGTCCAGAGGCATAATTGGGCCATTTTTCTTCGAAAATGAGCAAGGAGTGGCCGTTACAGTCAATGGCGATCGTTATCGGGCCATGTTGAACGAATTTTTGTTCACAAAAATTGAAGAGGAAGATATTGGCAACATTTGGTTTCAACAGGACGGCGCTACGTGCCACACAGCCGAAGCTACACTCGATGTTTTGCGCCCTGTTTTTGAAGATCGCATTATCAGCCGCAGAGCTGATGTCGTTTGGCCACCTCGGAGCTGCGATTTGACTCCGTTGGACTATTATTTGTGGGGTGCCCTCAAAGATAAGTGTTACGCCGACAAGCCAGAGACAATTAACGCTTTAAAGGATAATATTCGTGAAGCCATTGGTGAAATACAGCTGCACACAATCGATAATGTGCTTAAAAATTGGACCGATCGTGTAGGCTACTGCATGGCCAGCCGAGGCAGCCATTTGAATGAAATTATTTTCCATTAATAACCGGAAGAATTGTACTTTCAAATAAAAAAAGGAATTTAAGAAAATATTTAGTAGTTTTTTTTATAGCATTTAAAAAAAAGTTATTTGGCGGACCCTGTACATTTGTAAAACAGTGCAATGGATTTGATCATCATGGTTAATGAATTTATGTATAAATTGCTTAAATTAATAAAATGAAAATGTTTTTCTAAGATATCATAAAATAATAAGTTTTTAATAAATTTTAATTTTTTGGTCACGGTAGACTTTTCTGTGGAAGTGCCCATCTATAGTAATAAAACTCATTTTCTGTTTGTTTGTTTGTTTGTTTGACCTTTATACAAATCTAAACGGCTCAACGGATTTTGCTCAAACTAGGTATACATATTAAGTGCATCCCAACTTAAAATGTTACATACTTAGTTTTTGCCACGCCCCCTCCGAAATTTTTCAACTAACGGTAATTTTTCTATTATAAAACTTTTTGCCATCGGAGATTTTTTTGTATTTAATTTTAAAAAATTTCTGTTATTTTGACATCAAAAACATTCACATATCTTCAAAATTGGAGAAATTTTCAGTATAACGACTTTTTCATAAAACATCGTTGCCTAAGAATGAGAAAAAAACGACATGAAAATCAAAGTTTGGTCTTTCGATGCAAATATCTCCGCTGTCCATTAATATATTTCATTCAAATTTTTTTTGTTCAAAAGTTCAATAAAATCACTTCACAAAAATAGGTTGAACTGTACCGTTAAGTCAGTGTATATATGTTTTATGATTATGTCAAAAAAGGTCCAAAATATTGACTTTTTACTCAAAAAATGACTCAAAAATTGTTGTTGTTGTAAAAACGAAATCAATTAAAAATTGCACGTCTGGCTACCTTTCATATGACATAGCATTTATTTGCAAAAATTCTTCCAACTAAGCGCAAAAATTATTTTACTGTTTTTGTTTTTGATTTTTTTCGCGAAATTTATTTTTTCCAAAATGTTGTTTTTATATTTTTTACAAAAAAGTCAAGTCTCAAAAATAATTTATGTGAAAAAATTACCCCAATATCTCTTTCCAATCAAAAGTTATGGCTAAAAATCTATTTTTTCATACAATTGATTATTAATAAAACCTAGTTTTGTGTTAAAATTCTCTATATAGTTTGAACGTCCCCATATATCTCTAAGAATGCAGTTTTGTGTCTAAAGTAATTACGAACATTTAGGATTATATAAAATTTTCTTTATAGTGATTATCTACTTATATTTTGCCTCCCCACCCCCCGCCCCTCTCCTGTTATTTGTTTTGTTGTGATGGCTCTATTTGTTCTCACTATTGTGACACCGTTGTCAATTAGTTCTTTATCAATGGTACTTTAAATGTTGTATGTATATCACAATTTTATCGAAAAGATGACTGTGAATAAGAATGCTGTAAAAGTTAATATTTTCATGTAATCAGTTTCAGCTATATGGCGATATAAAAAAACATATGCGCATCTGGTCAGCACAATTATTTCATTAGTTTTGATTTGTGCGTTAAATTCACAGATAGATGGCGCCACATGTGTAAGATGTGTGGGTACAAACTATACGTACACCTTGCGTTGAATAGCTGAATTATGTTTTTTCAAAAGTTTCTTCAAATTTAACCCCACACGATTAGGATTTCAGACAGGTGGCGCTATTTTCTGCTTACAGAAGAATATGTTCTTATGCAGCTAGCAGATAAGTTTTGCGAAATATTTTGCGAAAATGCTATTGCTACCAAACTTTTAGAAAGTAAAATAATGCAGTACTGCCAGTTTTTTTTAGAAAGTTTAGTAGGTACAATCATTTTTAGCACAACGAATTTTCATAAAACATTGATAGCTAACAATGAGAAAAAATTATATGAAAAATCAAAGTTTCTACTTTTAATGCCAATAACTCTGCTGTTTTTAACATATTTCATTAACATTTTTTTTTTTGTTAAAAAGTTCAATATGTTTTTTAATATAAATCTTTGTTTAGACGTTAAAATGTCTATATCTCAAGGACGCATTGAGTCCCACCATAATTTTTATTTTGTTGAAAAGGTAATTGTGCTTGCTTTAAGATTGAGTAAATATAAAAATTCTTTTTAATTTTTAAAATCTGTTTTTCGTACCGCTTCTTTGAATTCAATTAGCTCACCGCAAGAGATGGAACCACCAACAACAAAAGTTTTCCTAAACTTTTTTGGATCAATGTTCGTTCAATTACCTAGCAAACGGTGGATAAATAAAATTAAATAAAATAAAATTCAAATAAAATTCAACATGTTTTTCATTATTCCCGATTTTAAAAAACATTTAATCGAGAAGTGTATGTTAAAATGTTTATATAAATGACTTTCGAGTAACACCGGGTATATCAGCTAGTATAGTATATTAGTAAAGTAAGCTTTATTATAATAATTTTCTTCTCAAATCCTAAAAACTCCATTGGGTCTAAATACAAAAACTAATTATAGAAGACTTTGTTCATTTATTGATATATAGATATATATATATTTTTTTTTAACTATCATTTAGGAAATCCGTCAGAACTTTCCACTATGCCATGACCTGCAAACTTACGCACATTCCATTAAATTCGATATCAAAATTGAAACCATCCAGGAAGCTACAAAAATGATCGAGGTGAGTACACTCCAATAACTTACCATCATGCCTTAAACGAAAGCTTCTTTTTTCCACACCACAATAGCAGGAGTCCACTACGACTGGTAGCAATTCCTTACCACTCAATCTGTCGGAACTGTTTAGACGCATGAATACTATTTCGCAGGAGCATAATGTTTTATATGCAGTGAATCGTTGTCGCTTGGATACCGTGTTCGAGCGTATCTTAGATTGCAATGAGGCCGAAACGAAAACTACAACGGGTCAAACTAATGGATATATCTCAGCAGCTGCACTCAGTGGAAGCCCAACGACGGGCTACATACATACTGGTTTTATAGAGTCAGAAACTGCGACGTAATTTGTACATTTTAAAATATGTTTAAAGTTTTTGTCCATGTGGTTAAATGTTATCCAGGCAATTGGGTCACATTTGAAGGCTGTGTGTTTTAGTTCTAGAAAACTTGTATAAACTAATCTCTAGTAAATCATGAAAGGAAGCAATAAGAATTTAGGAAGGTGTTTGAGACACATTCACAGCTGAACATTTAAGTTTTGCACTACAAATTCAAACTTTTAGATATTAAACTCAACTTTTAACAAATCAATTCCAACTTTTACACCTCAAAATTAGGTTTTGAAATACAGTCGAATCTGGATACAGCGAACCCCCGAAATAGTGAACAGCTCGAAAAAGTGAATGTATAAATAGCAAATAAGAACATAAAAAAAAGTTCTAAGATTTAAGCAAAAACATTTTTTTTTTTTTTGAAATAGTTCAATCTCAAAAATGCGAACAATCTGGATACAATAAACAGGCCTTGCAAAATTCAATTCACAATATCCAGATTCTACTGTAGTTTTAAGAGTTTGATTAAGTCAAATTTCATCTTTTAACATATATAAAATAGTTTTTAAATTTGAGAAAAATTTATTGCGAACTTTATGTTTTATATTTTATGTGTAAAAGCTCGAATTTGAAGTGAAAAACCTGCAGCCATCAGTTTATGGTTTTTGCACCTTCTACACTTAAGCAAGTATTTGAACTATGTCATTCTGCAGATAAGCGAATTTAAGTTTTTACTTTGTGATAAGTTTGTAGTTTGTTTTTTCTGTGTTCTGAGACCGCGTGTACTTATCCAGCTTTAATTCGTAGAGTTTTTAAATCACGGTGTTTTGTTTAATATATTTTCTATATTCTAGATTAAGCGACCTGGCAGAGCTGAGCTCAAAAATTGTACTTTTATCCTTTTGGGGGGGCTCTATGAAAAACTTATTTTAAGTGACTTATTTAGTTTGTAGGCACAGATTGTAAATCGTTTTTATTCTTATGCTAGGTTTAAGTAAAATGTATTAATTTTAAGCATTAAAACAACAAAAGACAGTTTTTAATAAAATTATATAACAAAATTACCAATAATACACATTAAATGCTATCATTCATATGCAAAAAGACACATATCTTAACTTAATCTAGTGCTTGATATCTAGTCTTCCTCCAAATTTCGTATGTATTTGGGTTTGAAGCCTGCATTGCCCATAGAGCGTGGCTTGGATACACCTCCACCCTTTGGGGCCACCGCATTGACTACATTGCCAGCAGTATTTGGGTTATTGGGCTTGTAACAGTAAGCCACCCACATAAAGATCAGCGTATCGGCAAACATGATGCCGGCAAAGAGAAAGAATTCACTCGCCTGCGATTTGAATATCTTCAACTCTGCTATAATGACCACAATGATATTGCCAAAAGCCACCGTCAGCAACCAGCAGGCCTGCAGCACAGACTTCATAGATACAGGTGACTGTGAGTAGGAGAACTCTAGGCCAGTCACGGAGAACATCACCTCACCCAGCGTTATGACCACATATTGTGGTATGAGCCATAAAATACTCATGGTATTCGGTTCGGTAACCTCGATCATTTTTGTTATGGTCACATTGTGCATGCTCAAGAGTAGAGCATAGATACCACCATTTTGTAGCTCATCTTGATGCACTTTGACATCATCGATGAGTACTTCGTATTCGGTAGCACTAAGTTCCATGAGTTTAGTATCGGCAGATGGTTTTGTGGAGTCTATTCTGCTCGTTTTAAGCTGGCGCCATATAATATTGCGTCCAGTGGGGACATTGGCCAGATTACGAACCATAGGCAGACCTCTTATGGGTTTCTCTACGTCATCGAGATACCAATTGAGTGGCATCGAGGGCTGTTGAGACTGAAGAAATAGGCTATAAGCGTTGGACTCCTTAAAAGTTGTAGCACCACCAGCAAATTCTGGACAATCTATAAGGCATACAGTTGGAGATAAAAAAAAAATCAATTAAATTAGTTGAAGAAATCCAAAAATACATATTATGTGTTATAAGCAATTACAGCTTAAGTCTGATTTTAAAATGTGAAATTTTTCTTCAAAGTTTTAAAACGCCATATGAGTTATATGAAGGGCCATTTGTTTTAAGGCCCAGTTATAAAAGACGTAACGTAATGTAGAGAAATGCCACTGCAGCAGTGTGTTCTGTCACTTACTGTTTCAATCAATACTTTTCTTATACAAGTGATTATAATAGAAGTAACGCAAGCGCGTCGGAAGCGAATTTCATCTGGGGGGCAGTACAAATGGTGGTGCAAAAAAAGTTCACCAAAATTTCTTCACATGAAACATGAAGAAGAGAGAAAGAACAGGAAAATATATAATACAAAAATATTATCGTTGTAAAAAAAACTGATATTTTGAATAACTTTTCCTTTAAAATTGTTCATCTAGCTAAAAAAGTTCGGGGGCAACTGCCCCCCTTGCCCCCGCTTCCGACGCCAATGAAGTAACGTAATGTAACGGGACGTAAAGATCCGTTGGATTTCGATTTCTACGTTACCTTACATTACGTCTGTTCAAAGAACAACTAAACATTGAGGTTAGATTCGATTATTGCGCTTTTTTATATTGTTGAACTACGCTTTTTGTTGAGTTTTCGTTATTAATGTGATAGTTCTATATATCCACAGCTATTGATGACGAAGTTTTAATTGAACTTGTACGGGAACGTGCAATTATTTACGACAAACAACTGCCTGATTACTGCCTATTATAATTGCTACAACGTTTTCTTACATTACGTCCCGACACGATGACAGTTGACAGCATTACGTTACTTTACATTACGTCTATTATAACTGGGCCTTTAGTGTCTAACTTTGGTTTAGGTCAGGGGTCGGCAACCTGGGGCTCGCGAGCCACATGCGGCTCTTTGGATGTGAAGCTGCGGCTCTTAAGTTCGATACGCAAATGTTATTTATTGTATAAAAAAAAACACATAAAAATCGTTCTGAATCGATTAACGAGGATTAGGCACCGATTCTATCTCTCAGCCACTTGTAATCGCTTTTCACCGCATCCTCCTCCGAGACAAGCATCGTTACTGTCGCCAGTCCGTTGGAAGCTCTCGAACGACGCGTCGTCGGATGCTTTCGACGCAAGACAATTTGGCTTGTTCACCAGTGCTTTGGCTGTGACGTTTAGTTTGTAGTTCCAAGTAAAAGAGTTTGAAGCGAATTATGCTCTCAAAGTAATGTATGTACATTAAGATGCCTTGACCTCCATAGAAAAAAAATTTTCGATGCCACCGACTAAAAACGAACCTTGATCTATTTTATGACGATTCCTAGAATATTTTGGCTTTCGCGATTACCGCCGCTGAGCTAAACCATTTTGAATTAACCTCAAAAAATCATGTTTTTCGTAAATATATTGGCTGGTGTAATGTTGTAAAAAAATAAACTGTCAGAAATTATAGGCCGGAAAAATGTTTTTCAATCTGCATAAAAAATTTTGAAATTTTTGCAATCGAATTAAATATTATGCTGGTTTTCACGCATATTTTTGATAACTTTTTAATTTGTTTTTTTTTATACAAAAACTATCAAAATTCAAATAACTTCATTACTTCTATTATATTTTTTAATTTCTTGCAATATTTTTTCAGTAGGTGTTTATTTTATAAAAAATATTTCAGCTTTTATATGCATCAACTTAAACAATTCTGAATCAGGAATCAGTGCTAGCACTCAAAAGTTTTCCAACGATATCTTGATAGCAAGGATCGCATTACAATTAATGAAGTTATTTAAATTTTATTAAAAATAACTTTAAAAAATACACAAAAAGCAGCATTATCTTTAACCCAATTAAAAAAATTAAAAACTTTTTGATGCAGTTTGAAAGAACTTTTTTAGTACTATTACTTCTGATCGATTGTTTTTTTATTAACAACCACGCCAGCCAAAATTTTACGAAAAACCTGATTTTTTAGGTTATTTCAAAATGGTTTAGCTCACTGGCGGTTATCTTGACAGCCAACATATTTTGAAAATCGTCATAAAATAGACCAAGGTTCACTTTTAGTCGGTGGCAATGGTAACTTTTTTTATTGAGGCATCTTAATGTACATATATATTTATAATAATAATAAAAAAACCGAAGTAAGGGTAGGCAAAGAATAAGTATTATGTTTTTAAAATATATATTAGACATATTTTTTTAAATTATATACTTAACTACTTCTTTAAGTCAATAAAAATTGTCAAAACAGAAAAAAAACAGCGAAATTAAATGAGCTGAATCTTAAACTGCAAGGAAAGGGAAATCCAGCCTATGTTTTTGTAGAAGAATTGGTTTGTTTTGAAGAAAAATTAATTCTTTTTGCAGAGGATATTCATATTCTCTTCATTTATATAATTTATTAATCTATTTAATCATATGTTTTCTGTTTATATTAAATAAATGTATTTTCTTTGTAAGCTAAAATGTTCTATTTTGAAATATTTAAATAAAAACTAGCTTTGTATCTGCCTTCAAACTTTTATTTTAATAAGGCTCTTTTTTATAATAATAAAAATATGGCCTTCTCGTGACTTCACATCATATATATTTTTATCTTTTTCGTACTGTACTAAATTGCAACCTCCATGGAAATCGCATATTTAATGGTTTGTTCTGCATGACAAACGTCTGTTATGCAATTTACCACAGTCAGTAAGAGATACTATTGTCAACTACAGATGGCAATCATGGCAAATGAGTGACAGCGTGGCAAAGGAGAGCGAGCAGTTGCTTGCATGCAGTCAGTCGTTTTTGAGAGGCCGAACTGTGCAGACGTTTTAAAATTCAACTGGAGTCTTATATTTTTCATTTATTGTTTATTTTTAAAAGATACCGAATAATAAATATTAATTAATTTAGAACGGCGAGCATTTTTGTCTAGGACTTAACATATCAGAAGTGGGATATGTGTATCTATTCGCCTACAACGAAGTAAAACGTCGACGTGGTACAGCTGTGTGCAATTGTAAGTACAAGCACACAAACGAATCTTCAACAAACAAAGGCAGCGCAAAGTGCACGTATTTGCAAAACGGCGCATCATCCCTTTGTACAGGAGAGTCTAAACTGCGCAGCCAAGTATTAGTGCTGCAAAACGACGCCACGTTAAATGTCTACGCCTTAAGTAGAAAGAAACATCGAACATTTGCAACGAAGCGTTTTATCAAAGTACAGGGTGAAAGTTCAGTCACACAACGACCGGTCAGTTAAATCAAATAAACCGACGCAATCGAGCAACAAGCTTCGTTGACTTTGCAACATAGAACCGTCTCGACTGCGCAGCCACGAATTGCAGCTGCACAACTACGATAACGAGTCAACGTATAAATCTGAAGAAATTTAAGCACACGTAGCTGTGTGTGTGTATACAGAATTTTCAATCGACAACACGAATTTGCAGCAAAAGCAAATAAACGATATCACTTGGTGACAACGACTGCGCAAAATTGAAGAAAAGAAAACCGAAACAAAATACAACGTACGTCGCAAGCATACGAATAGCAAAGAAATCACAGTGAAGGCTATAAATAAAAGGAGTGAAATAAGTTATCGTTAAGAGTATTAATTCTCTACTAATAAAGTTTTTATTTTACAAACATGATTAAATTAAATACGCTTAAGGTTATTCAATTGAACGCACTGCTAAAAGCTAACGATTTACCAACGACTGGTACTAAGGCGATTAAAGTATCAAAGCTGCAAGAAGTTTTGGGTGTTGATGAAATAGAACCAGGCGAGCTCGAAGATGACAGTGCGGTATCAACAAATGATTTGCAATTACAACTCAGCAGCTTGAGAGAGGTGATGGCAGGCTTAACGTCAGCTATTAATACAATAAATCGAAATCCAGTACAGGTATCAAACAACGATGGAATTCAACAAATGCCCAATGACAACGACGATGCAAGGCCAGGGTCAAGTGCATCGACCTGGGAATCAGCTGATGATCTACGAAGGCCATCACATCCAAGAATGTCGATTCAGGATATGATAGGTGTAATGCCTGAATTCGACCCACTCAAAGGCTCTACGTCAGCGACGCAATTTATAATCCGAACTGAACAATTGCAGCAATGCTACGGTTGGAAAGAAGAAATGATTTTGATCGCAGTTCAACACAAAATGAAAGGCATGGCCAAACGCTGGCTGGATGCTCAAACAGTTTTCCAGTCCTGGTCGCAATTCGTACACTCATTTAAAGTTGACTTTCCATCAACGCAAAATGCAGCTGAAACGCATAAAACACTTATGAAGCGCAAACGTAAAAACAGCGAAGACTATTTAGAGTATTATTATTCTATGCTTACGATAGGTCGACAAGGTGTGGTGGATGATGCATCCATCAACACGCACATCATCAGTGGTCTCAACGATGGTACATTAACAAAGACATTATCAGCAATGAATTTTGCAACGTGCAGTCAACTATTAGTTGCACTAAAGAACTTAACAATGGTCAGTAGTACATCTGTGACGTCAACGGCACCAACACAGCAAATGGTGAAGACGGAACTGAATATAAATTCGAAGCGAACGCAAATAAAGTGCTTCAACTGTAATGAATATGGACATATTGCAGTTAAGTGTCCGATGCCTCAAAGGAAGCCACGGTGCACGGTATGCATGAAAATGGGTCACGAAGCCAAGAACTGCAACAAGAAGGCATCGGTTGTAAAGATTGGTGACGATCGTGAACGCGATGAGGCTCCTCCTGTTATAAAATTGGTAGAGCTAAACGGAAAGCGACATGAAGCCTTTGTAGACACTGGGAGTGTTTGTTCTCTAATACGTGCATCTGCAGCAACAAATATGCAAACACAGGAAGCAAATAGATGCTTCACAGGATTCGGCGGGTCCGAAGTGCAAGTAACTCAACAAGTCAACGTTGTGGCGACTATTGATAACGTTCAGCGCGATGTAATATTGTATATTGTCGCCGATAAGCTGTTACCCTATGACATTTTATTGGGTCGCGATATTCTAAAAAACAACGGGTACCACATGGTGGTAGATAACGGAGTGCTTCATCTCGAAGAAGAGAAAAAATCAGAATTTAATGTATCTAGATGCTTGTCGGAAGAAGATAAAGGCAAGACACTGAATCTTTTATTAACTTATAATAAGTGTTTTGCAGAAGAGATTAGGCATATCGGTAGATGCATGAATGCGCAAATGATAATAGAGGTAACGACATCAAGGCCTATTCTGGGCAAACGCTACCAAGTTCCTTTTTCCCAACGGCCGAAGCTATCGCAAATTTTAAAGCAACTTCTGGACACCGACATCATCCGTGCAAGCAATTCACCACATGCAGCGTCAGTCCTTTTGGTCAAGAAGTCCAACGGTGAGAGTCGAATGTGCATCGACTACCGCGCACTTAATGAGGTTACGGTTAAGAAGAACTACGTTATGCCAGTAGTAGAAGAGCAGCTTGCGCGTCTAGCTGGTAATAAATATTTCACCACGCTAGACATGACCTCCGGCTACTATCAAGTACCAATGAGCGAAGAATCGAAAAAGTTCACGGCATTTTTAACGCACGAGGGATTGTTTGAGCATAATGTTATGCCTTTCGGTCTGGTGAATGCTCCTATGGTCTTTCAGGAGATTATTGTCAACCTAATTAAGCCCCTAAAATATCGTGACAAAGTAGTTAACTACGTTGATGAAGTCATTATAGCCACGAAGACAGTTGACGAAGGTATAGAAGTACTTAAAGAATTTCTTGAAGCTGTCACCGCAGCAAATCTTACACTTAGACCATCCAAAAGTACATTTTTAGCTCAACAGGTTCAGTTTCTTGGCCACGATATAAATATCGATGGCATACGTCCAGGCAAAAACAAATCAAAAGTGATTGAAGAATTTCCAAAACCAACAACAACAAAAGAGGTACGACAATTTCTGGGAGTGACCGGATATTTCCGCAAATTCGTTAAAGAGTATAGTATCTTGGCGCGTCCATTAACGATGTTGTTGAAGAAGAATGCCAATTTTGTGTGGGAGAAAGAACAAGACGATTCGTTTGAAAAGCTTAAAGCTATGATTATTACAAAGCCAGTACTAACAATTTACGATGCAACGAAACCACATGAGGTGCATACGGATGCTAGTTCCGTAGGGTTGTCCGGTGTGTTTATGCAAAACGACGATGGTACTGAATGGAAGCCTGTGTTCTACTTTAGCAGGCAATGCACAGACGCAGAACGGAACTATGCCAGTCACGAGCTAGAGGTGCTGGCAATTGTTGAAACGCTGCAACGATACCGGTTATATCTTATTGGACACAATTTTAACGTAGTCACCGACTGCAATGCTGTAGCCGTCACAAAAGCAACAACGCCATTGTTACCACGAGTAGCAAGGTGGTGGCTCAAACTCCAGGAGTTCGATTTCCAATGTATTCACCGCGCAGGTTCGCAGAATTCATTAGCAGATGGTTTAAGTAGATGTCCGACGCTTCCTGCAGAAGAACCGACAACTATTGCGGATGCAATATATCGGGTGGTTGATATCGACAACGATTGGGTTTCAGCCATGCAAAGACAAGACGAGACACTCAAAGATATCGTCGAGGTTCTCAACGGCAAAGAAGCACCTAACGCACGTCAACTGAAAGATGACTACGTATTGCAAGGTCAACGTTTATATCGCAAAATCAACGGGAACAGAAGATTGGTAGTTCCAAGGGGCGTTAAATGGCGCTTAACAAGAGCTTGCCATGATGAAGCTGGTCACTTCGGTTTGGACAAGACCTGCGAACGTTTATCTAAAGATTTTTGGTTTGCTCGTATGCGTACATACGTGAAATCTTA
Organism: Dichetophora obliterata; assembly: GCA_963920525.1. Taxonomy (NCBI): domain Eukaryota; kingdom Metazoa; phylum Arthropoda; class Insecta; order Diptera; family Sciomyzidae; genus Dichetophora; species Dichetophora obliterata. Next base: position 55,692,108 of record OY986439.1, read on the forward strand.
TATTGCATCATGTCCAGAATGCTGTATTAATAAAGTCGCAGGTGGAAAAAAGGAAGCGCAGCTTCATGTTAGCGAAGTTGTGCCAATACCATTTCGATGTGTACACATTGACCATCTAGGTCCATTTATTCGCAGTAAACACGGTAATTGTTACATACTGGTTATTGTATGTGCTTTTACCAAATATGTAGTTCTACGAGCGTTACGCAATACCAAGACAACACCAGTGATAACTATACTACGAGATTATATGTATGTATACGGATGTCCGAGGCAAATAGTTTCCGATAGGGGCACATCTTTCACGTCCAAGGAGTTCCAGAACTTCATCAAAACGTACGATGTACGTCATGTGAAAGTGGCAGTGCGCACGCCCCGCGCCAATGGACAGGCCGAGCGTGTTAATAAGACGATTTTGGCATCGCTAAAATGCAGCACGAAAAACGATAAAGATTGGGACGAGGCACTACCACAACTTCAATGGTGCATGAATTCCCAAAGCAACGCAACAACAAGGCAGTGCCCGAATAGTTTAGTATTTAATTATACGCTACGAGATGTCACCGCGAATCGTTTAATTCAAGCAGTGCAGGATGACATTGATGACGGAGTTGTTCAACACGATGACTTCCGAATGAAATTAGCGGCAGAACGAATAAACTCAGAAAGAGCTAAATGGAAGCAGCGATTTGATGCTAAACATCAGACACCCAGACAATACGATGAAGGAGATCTGGTAGTGGTTGACTACGTGCCTCCACCCACTGGTACCTCCCACAAGCTTGATCCATCCAACAAGGGACCCTATCTTGTAACTAAGGTTTTACCCAACAATCGCTACGTGGTAGAAGATCTGCCAGATCTACCAAAGCAGCGAAAACGCTATGCAGGTGTATTTACGAACGACAACATGAAACCATGGTGTGCTAACAGTTTAGTGGATGATGACTACGATGCTGAGAAATCAGGAGATTGCACCAACCTAGGCATCGACGATGTTAACAACGAAGAATCGTCCAGGAGAGACGATCTATCAGGAGTGGCCGAGCTGTCAACTACAGATGGCAATCATGGCAAATGAGTGACAGCGTGGCAAAGGAGAGCGAGCAGTTGCTTGCATGCAGTCAGTCGTTTTTGAGAGGCCGAACTGTGCAGACGTTTTAAAATTCAACTGGAGTCTTATATTTTTCATTTATTGTTTATTTTTAAAAGATACCGAATAATAAATATTAATTAATTTAGAACGGCGAGCATTTTTGTCTAGGACTTAACACTATGAATTATACAAATGAATTTTGTCTTTACAAAAATATTTTGCATTGTTAACCGAATCATTGCTCGTCAGAAATGGGGCGGTGATGGCAGTTCGGGTCACAGTAACGATAAGCCAAAGTTTCAGGAACAAAGTAGAACTGATGAATATTTATTTGTCATTTCGTATGTTTCTATTCAGTTACATTTAACTGAGAAACCAAATGAAGTTATGTGGCAAAATAAAAATTGACTTTGCCGCCCAATTAAATTCGTGTTTGCAAAAGAAACTGAAGAGATGTCAGTAGGAGAATTTAATTATGTTCGTGATCATATGAAACTGCAAGACTTTGAGTATTCAATTGCCTCGAAAAAGGTTAAAGTCAAATTTGAATTTGTGTTAACTATGATCGATGGCAAAATTGCTAATTGCCTAACATCTCACAAATCAAAACGATCTTGTCACATTTGTGGCGCCAAGTCTAATCAAATGAACTTTGTACAAAACATTAAAAAACCTAGAACCGAAATTTATTGCTATGCATGCCTGGATCAAATCTTTTGAATGCTTATTGCACATTGCATACCGATTAGACACAAGGAAATGGGCAAAGCGACCATCTAGCGATAAAATAATAGTGTAAGAACGGAAGAAAATTTTTCAATCTCGCTTCAAAGATGAAATGGTTCTCACAGTTGATAAGTCCAAGCCAGGTTTTGGAACTTCAAACGATAGCAATACTGCCCGGACATTTTATAGAAATCACGATAAAAGTGCTGCAAGAACTGGTGCGGATAAAGAATTAATACAAAAACTTTTATGTTATACTTAGCTGTATATCTTCAGGTTTTCACATAAACCTTACCACTTTTGATATCTTCCTTCAAGAAGCTAAAACGAAATATTACGGGTTGTATAGCTGGTATTTCATGCCCGTCAGTGTGCAAAAAATTCTTTGCCATGCCACGGAGGTAATTAAACAGTTTATTGTTCCGATAGGTCAACTTTCTGAAGAGGCTCAAGAAGCCAGATATAAAGGTTGTAGAATATTTCGAATGTCACAGACACGAAAATTTTCAAGAATACATACAAATACAGATTTGATAAATATATAGTTAATTACTTCTGATCCTTTAAAAGCTCAATATCAAATCAAAAATCTGATCTCAAAATATCGAAAGAAGTTTTAAAGTTCCTTATTGCGTCTGATATTACAAGTAACAGGCAACAGGAATCACAGGAATTCCAGAAGAAGAAGATACAAATTCTGATATCAGTGCATAGTCCGAATCGAATAGCGATTATTGTGACATATAATTGCATCATTTTTATGGTGAATTTATAAGAAATTTTTTTCTTGAAATAGTTTCACTATCGGACCTTAACAACTTGTTATTTAAAAAAAATTAATTTTATAACGTTTAATAAAAAAGTTAAAGTAATAACTTTCGTTTTTTTCGAGTGTAGGGAAGGAAAAGGATAAGGGTAAGTAGGAAATACTACTAAAACTGTTTAGTAGTCATATAATTGGCGTCTACCCTTGATTTCGTTATTGTAACTTTTTCATTTCGAAGATATAGCGGAAAATATGTTTCAATGGTATGGTAGCTGCCACGCCCACTTGTCTGATCGCGCCTAAATTTTGTAAATTGTTTAGTAGTCATACTATTGGCGTCTATCTTTGATTTCGTTGTTTTAGCTTTTTTCATTTAGATGATATAGCCCAAAATGAGCTTAAGTTATATGAAGCATGCCACGCCCACTTCTCCAATTTCGTCTAAATTTTGAAAATTGTTTAGTAGTCATATAATCGGCGTTTACCTTTGATTACGTTGTTGTAGGTTTTTTCATAGTTCAAAATGTGCTTAAGTTGTACGAGGGCTGCCACGCCTACTTGTTAAAAATTTCTGAAATACTTTTTTTTAATTTTCCTATAACTTAAACGTGGAAAACTAAAAAAAAAATTAACAAAATAATTTTCTCCGTCTAACTTGTATGAAACGAAACACTGTGCGGCGCACTGTGGACCCAAATGGACTTTTGCGTCTCAAAAATCTATAACATTTTCTCTTGGTATAATTAAACCAAACTTGGAATATATTATCTATGATATTCAATAAATCGTTTGAACCATTTTTTTTTTTTTTTTGAAAATCCATGTTGTTTTTTATTACTAAAACTTTATTTAAAGTGAAGATATACACGATTATGGCTTGACTTGCGTGTTTAAAAATTATCTAACTTTCGTGTATCTTGCAATAATTTAGTAAATAATATATATAGCCAATATATAGCCAATATTATAGCCAAACTTAAAATATAGTTTTTATGATAGTCAATAAATCATTTAAACTACTTTTTTTTAAATCCATTTTTGGTTTTTAGTACCAATATTTTGTTTAACATTTAAAAAAAAACAATTTTGGCTTAGCAAAAATCTGTTACTTTTTGTTCCTTAAAATATTTTAGCCTAATTCGGAATGTATTTTCTACGATATTTAATAAATCACTTGAATTACTTTTTTCCAAAATCCATATTAGCTCTTAGTACTAAGTTTTTTTTTTCAAGTTAAAAAATACGATTTTGCATTTCAAAATTTTGTAACTTTTTTGTCTCTTGTAATAATTATTTAAATGATTCAAATTTAAAATATATATTTTATGATATTCAATTAATCATTTAAACTACTTTTTTCAAAATCTATTTTAGTACCAAAATTTTGTTTAAAATTTAAAAAGTATGATTTTGACTTTAAAAAATCTGTAGCTTTTTTGTTTCTTGAAATATTTAAGCCCAATTTGGAATGTTTTTTCTCTGATATTCAATAAATTACTTTAACTACTTTTTTTCCAAAATTCATTTTAGTTTATAGTACTAATATTTTTTCAAGTGTAAAAATTCCGATTTTGCGTTTCAATATTATGTAACTTTTTTGTCTCTTGCAATAACAAAGCCAAATTTAAAACATATTTTGTATGATATTTAATAAATCATTCAAACTTCTTTTTTTCAAAATCCATTATTTTTATTATATCAAGCTTGTTTAGATTATTCTTACAAACTGATAGAAATTTTTACAATTTTTGAAATCTTGAAAATAAAGTCTAAAATCTAAAATTTAGATTTAAAGTAAACTACAATAGCTTGTGTAAAGTGTTTTGTTTTGCGTGGTAGAAGTGGGACACCACATGCGTGAGATTATGGGGCAGAGTCCATACTCCACACATATAACCATGATCACGGAAAACAACACATCAACACAAAAATCGTATTTGTTGAAAATTTCTGATATAAAACAGAAAACATATGTTATAGAATAATATGATGCAGGACAAAGGCATGGGATTCATAAAAAAAAATTACAGAAATAGTTGAATTGTGCAAAGTTATCATACAAGCCCCAAAAACACAAGTTCATAATATGTGATGAGTTAGAAAGGGCAGCAAGGTCCCCTTTTGCATTCCTACGCCACTTTTTTCTTCTAGACAAACATGTATGTATTTGAGAAACATGTAGATTTTAACGGAACTATCAATTGCGACTACATCAACATAGCTTAATAGAAGAAAAAAATATAAAGTTTATGGGATATATTTTTGCCGTGCACCTACGTTATGAAAATTTTAACTTCTCAAAAAGGGCAAGATTAGAGCAACTTCTTTTTTTTTTGTCTAGTTACCAATACACTAAGAAACCAAATGTACTATGAAAGAAAGCAGCGCAAGACAGCGCAACTATTTAAAGTTTAAACCTCAATCAAAGATGAAAAAGTAAAAAAATAGGTTGATAAAAGATATTAAATTTGTTACATTAAACAATTTTTTGTTTTATTTTTTATTATTTCAAAAAGCTTAAACTTTAAGCTTTCCCACGGTGTATAATACTTGTATGACAAATTTAAAACGAGTTGAAAAAAATCGATTAAAAACGTTCATCAATTCGCTGCTTACATAGGACTGTGTCTTGAGAGCACTTTAGCATCCTTAGTGTCTTGAGAAAAACTGAATCGTGTCCATTTTTTATAAAATTTTCATTGTAGTACAAAATATGACCTTTTCTTACATTATTTTCATAATGATACAAGCTGCACGAGTAATTTTGAAAAAATCATTTAAGAGACGCAAACGTCCGTTTGGGCCCACTGTGCGGCGTCACAGCGAAACGTTGAGATCGATCCTTGTTTGTGTACGTGAAGCAAAAGCAAATATTAAAACGAAGAATTCATGAAGAATAGTCGACAGAACGCTAACTCGGTTCACATAAAAATTAAACAAATTGTGTGCTTCAAATAGTGTTTATTTTAATTTATGTTGGAGATTTTTGTTTTATGAATGAAAATTTCTGAACCCTGCTATTTTGTAAAAATTATGGCTTGTCATGTTGTTGAAATAAGCCGTTCAATTTTGTTATTTTATATTTGAAGTTAAAGTGACTAAAATCACGTACCTGGATTAGAGCTCTCAAAGCTGAACTTCATATTGATGGTGCCGTCTCTGACAGGTACATATTTGTTCTCGAACATTTCAAATCGATTTACGGCAAATTTGCTTTCGGCTATCGGCAAATTAGTTCGCATAACATAATCACATTGTGGCTCTCCATTGAAGACCCGTAACTGTATATAACCTGCAGATGGTAGCACCGGGTAGCTTTTCTGAAAATATTATTTTATAATTATGACAAGTTGTGTCGTCAACGTTAAAGGTTTGTTGCCGTATATTTCAAGTTAAGACTTGATTAGTACGAAATTTGAGAGAGTCTGCAAAATATCCTATTACTTAAGTTAAAAGTAATGAAATCGTCAATTGTCCAAACGATATTTGCAAACCCTGACATACTGTTTTTAATATTTCTCTAGTCATGACCATATAACTCCAGAATTTATTTACTGATGTCACAAAAATTACATATATTTAAAACAAGTCAATAAGCTCCTTTTATTTAGGACCAAATTATTCACTTTTGGATGTCTTTAACCAACTGGCAAAGTACTAGATTTTCTGTAGTTTAAGGCAAGATAAGCAGCCAAATTAGACTAGTTAAAGATAATCTAAGCGGTGAACGTTTTGGACCTCAAGCTCTCATTTCTATCAATCCAACTATTTTTGAAGATATTTTCTGTATTCTATATTTGAGGAAAAGTTGAAAAAAAGAATATTTTTTGTTTAGTATGTTTTTCTATAAAATTTTTAAAACCTCAATTCTAAAATTTTAAAAAATAAACTCAAAATCAATTCGAAATAAAGCACGGTGTGCAGGAAGAACTTTTTATTCAACCTGAAATGTCGACGCAATCTGAGTATGCAGATGTTTGAAGAACCATCTACAGATGCAGAATTTATTGTTTTTAAAATCCTATGAGTTCGTTTAAGGGGGTGAATCAATTTTTTGATAGTAAGAAAATCGTTTTTCTTTTATATCATAAGTAGGTAGTAAAACAATTTAAAAATATATACTCAATGTTTAAAAAAGGATATAACTTCAAATGTTTGCAAGTTAATTAATGAAAAAATTTAATCTAGTAATGGATCCGGTAAGAAAACGTGTGTTATTATAAATCCAAAATAGCAAAAAAGTATAGATTTTGAAGAAAACTAGTTAGATAATGTTTGTCTGTATTACCTGTAATACTATTTTATTCATTGTGTAATGACTTTAATATTTACAAATTTAGAGATGAAAAAGCAACAACTGCTTCCTGCAACTTTGGTAAATATGCTGCATTATTCATTGAATTAACTTTCCTTCGATTCCAATGTTTTAAAAATTCCTTGTGAACAAGCGCGTCGGAAGCGAATTTCATCTGGGGGGCAGTACAAATGGTGGTGGAAAAAAATTTCACCAAAATTTCTTCACATGAAACATGAAGAAGAGAGAAAGAAGAGGAAAATATATAATACAAAAATATAATCTTTGTAAAAAAACTGATATTTTGAATAACTTTTTCTTTTAAATTGTTTATCTTGCTAAAAAAGTGCGGGGGCATCTGCCCCCCTTTTCCCCCGCTTCCGACGCCAATGCTTGTGAATGGATTCCCCTGCTTGTTCAGACCGGATATCGAGTCCATCTCTATTTAGGTGTTGCAGGCAATGAGTAAGGTATTACATTAGCTTTCAATGTATTGGAAAGTTCTGTAGCTTCAAAAAATTTTTAAAATTTTTCAACGTACTCTTAAAGATTATCACCCCTTTGAGTAGAAAAGCCGCAGTTAATTATCTTGTTCATAGCTTTGAGAGCGTTAATGAACGGAACGAATCGTAAATTTCCAACGTTTTGATATATGTCAGGATCATTTAACTTATCTGCGTTTTTCAAAAGGGTACGGCAGGCATTGCTTTCAAATGTTTCGCAATGATAGTTTAATTGTGTTAAATTAAGTTTTATTGGCCAAATCAGTGCCTTTTGTCTACTGAGGATTGGAACTAATCCATCTCAAAACAAGAGATTAACAAATCCCTGCATTACATGTAATTCGCGAATACTACACTTTTTGATAGAGCAAACATCATCACTTTTTTTTAGCAATGGTGGATTTATAGTGCTATGACACTCTTTACCTTTTTTTTTATCCGAGTCAAGAGAAGAAAATTTATTAAAGTTTGAAAGATTGTTCTTTTTGATTCAATTCTTTTAAAATTTGTAAGCTAGCAAAGCAATATGAGCATTAGGGTGTCCAAAAAAAAACAAAAATTTCGATTTTCATTGGTGCTCACGCGTTTTTTGATAGATTTTAGGGTAAGGAAATTTTGAATTTTGTTTAAAAATTTTTTGGAAGCGGTTTAGAGGTCGCACAAATTGGTTTTTTGTCAAAAAACGTGGTTCCCTGCCATATTTTAAAAATAATTTAAGATTTTGTCATTAAATAATTTTTTTTAGATCTTAAGTTAACAGTTCATAAAAAAACGTACAATCTTTCATTTTATGTTCAAAAACCGCCAGGTTTGTCATCGATTTTTTCCATATGGCAGATTAAACTAAAATTTTTTTAAATTTTTTCAAAAACATTGACTTTAACGATTTATAACTTTTAAAATTTCTATTAAAGTTAGAAAAACTAATGATGCAGTTTAAAAGATAAATAAATTCTAAACAATTTTCATAAAAAAAAAATGTTTAATTAGTCGTTACTTACCCAGAGTTATCTACATTTGTCGAATTCAATCCATTGAACCGAACATGATTTCAACTGTTTTTTTTATTATTTCTTTTATTATTTCATTCACAATGCGAGCTACAATTTAGGTTTTATTTCATCACTTTCTTTCTTTTTCTCTTCTTTGTTTCTCATCTTTCTCATCTTTCTCTTTGTTATCTTTCAATCAACTGTTAAATAGAAAAATCGATCATCTGTTATTTCTACATTCGTTGGTACAAAAAACTGAAATAAACTTACTGTGCTACAAAAATTAAAAATATTTCAAATAATCGTGTCTTTTTCAAGAAATAAATAGTAAAACTGAAGTGTTATTGATCAGGAATATCGGTGCTATAGTGCAGTGAAAATATTTATGAATTTAAAGTCGAATTATGGCTATGTTAAAAACAAGAAATGTGTGGCTTGTGGGTAAAATTATTGATGCATTTGACTTGGCAAAACCGCTAACAAAAATTGAAGTAATGCGAAGATTTCTTTATTTGCATATGTTCAACAAATATACTATAACAGAAAGTGCTGAAATTATAGCAAAAAAAAAATTAAAGCATTGTGGAAAACAAATCAAGAGATCCGAAACATGTCTCGAAAAATCAAAAAATTGCACTCGAAGTGGGTATGTCTAAAAAAAACCAAATTTAGAAATAACAGCAGCCAGATTAAAAAAAGAAAGAATTTTCTGGACGACTTGAATTGTTTGTTCGAGAAAACACCTCCCGTAAAGTGTATGAGGCCAAAAAGATATAAATTTAAGAACGTGCCAACTGAAAACATTTCCAGCGATGAAAGCGACGATTGTGCCGTTTCAGTTGAAGAAGAAGAACAAAATGTCCAAATTGACCCTCCCATTTCTCAAAAACTACATCAGATTTGCGGAAGTCTTGACAGAAGCGGAATAAGTTGCCGTAAAGCTTCACTTATATTAAATTCCTGCTTAGACCCTGAACAATGTAGCACAAAGTTGCGTGCTCAAGGTCTTCAATATGGAGGGAACGAAAGAAACAGCGACAGGTTATAGCAAATTCAAATAAAAATTCTTTTGTTGGTTCAAATTTCATAACAGTGCATTGGGATGGAAAAGTTATGCTCGACTTAAAGAACAAAAAGAAAAAACTTCACCGGCTATCCATAAATGTCACCGGAAATTCAGAAAGCAAGATTCTTGGAGTTGTAAAACTTCTATCGGAGAGGGGAGAAGGTCAGGCAAATGCTGTTTTTGAAATGCTAAAATCATGGAATTTAACGGAAAATATTCAATTTATGTGTGCAGATACAACAAGCTCCATAACTGGCCGCCGAAATGGGGCATGCGTTTTACTTTGCCAAAAATTAAAAAAAAAATAACATATTTAGCATGTTGGCATCATATGTTGGAACTTGTGGCTGGAGCAGCGTTCAAGGCACTTAATATTGAAGAACACGTAACATCACCACAACCAAAAATATTCGTCACTCTTCAGCAAAGCTGGGACTACACTGACAAAGTAAATTTTTCTTCCTGTATGGACCACCAAATTTGTAAAAAAATTATACCGGAAGTAGTTCGCGAAGACCTAATACTTTTCATCAAAGACCAACTCAAAAATATATAACCCAGAGAAGACTACAAAGAATTGCTGCAAGTAAGCCTTATTTTTTTAGGTGATAAATCTGAGCCTCAGCCAACAATAAAAGCTCCAGGAGCGATCAATCGAGCTCGCTGGATGATGCAGCTTATTTGCTCTTTAAAAATATGCATTTTTCAAGACCAGTTGCAGTTGTTTATAGACGATTCAAAAATTAATGCTTTCCTACAATTCAATTCTTTTATTTTAAGGGTTTATATAAAAAATTGGTAGCTCTGACAGTGCCCTAGGTATGCTACCCTCAACGATCTTGATCTCTTAAAGCAATTGGATGACTACAAACGCTTTAATGACAGTGTTGCAAACGCCGCATTAAAAACGCTTTTGCGGCATCAGTGGTACTTATCGGAGAAATTGGCTGCCTTAGCATTTTTTGACGAACGTATAGACAGCAATACATTACGTTTAATGGTAAAAAATCTACTTCGTCCAACTATAGACAAGGAATCAGTAAAGGCCAATTTGAAAGAAGAATTGCTTAAAAATGCAGAAATTTACACATTTATTTCTGAAGCTAGCCTTAATTTTTTTAAAGCCTGCGATATTTCGACAGCATTTTTACAACTAGATCCAGAAAAATGGGAAACCAACGAACACGTTCTCCATGGAAGAAACAAAATTCAACAATTGTATGTGGTAAACGACGTCGCCGAACGTGGTGTGGCCTTGGCAAGCAGTTACGCAAATTTGACAACTTCTGAAACGGATTTTCAAAATTTATTGCAGGGCATAGAGCAGCATCGAAAGAGCCGAAATAAATAACTTTTAAACAACTAAAGTGTTGCGTTTTCTGTTTTTCTTGGTTATGATTTGTTGGGAGCCTAAAGGTTAGTATTATATTTTCATGCAATGGATTGAATTCGACAAATGTAGATAACTCTGGGTTAGTAACGACTAATTAAACATTTTTTTATGAAAATTGTTTAGAATTTATTTATCTTTTAAACTGCATTATTAGTTTTTGTAACTTTAATAGAAATTTTAAAAGTTATAAATCGTTAAAGTCAATGTTTTTGAAAAAATCTAAAAAATTTTAGTTTAATCTGCCATAGTGAAAAGATTGCTGACAAACCTGGCGGTTTTTGAACATTAAATGAAAGATTGGACGTTTTTTTTATGAACTGTTAACTTAAGATCTAAAAAAAAATTATTTAATGACAAAATCTTAAATTATTTTTAAAATATGGCAGGGAACCACGTTTTTTGACAAAAAACCAATTTGTGCGACCTCTAAACCACTTCCAAAAAATTTTTAAACAAAATTCAAAATTTCCTTACCCTAAAATCTATCAAAAAAACGCGTGAGCAAAAAAAATTTTTTCTTTTTGGGACACCCTAATGAGCATGGACATGAAGCATTAGACCAATGTCAATTAAAATTAATTTAAAGTTGGCAGTAAATCTGCAGGGTCTTTTATTGATTTTTGTTAAATCGAACAAAGTAGAAATATTACTTTATGATTCTGCATGTTTGGGACAACACACAGCATTTTTAACCTTTTTACAAAGGTTTTTGTCAACTTTGTTTCTTTGATTGCATTGCTTTATTTATTGTATAGCTTCTAATTAAAATGTTTATCGTTTTCACCTTCATCTCGGTACGCTGAAGAATAATTTTCTGGAAGCATTGTTAAACTAGTTTTAAAGAAGCCCTGTCCTTCGTTAGCCATTTCTTTCATCATAGTTTCCTATGGCATTGCGAGCTTCCAAAACCGCTTATTATAACTCAGATGCATCACATGGATTGAATTTCTTTTGATTTGCTTGAAACTACGTCAAACCGTAAATTATAAGTTTTGCAAACATTTCTCAGAGTGTTAACTTTTTTAGTAACATGTGAGGCGTAATTTTGTGAAATCGAATTTCCAATTTTTCTACTTGGAATAAAATTAGCAACATTCTCGTTTGTCTGACGCTTGTGCCTGCGCCATAATATTATCTAAATATATTTTTTAAAAAAATTATTCTTTTTTGCTCTTTTAGATTTATAACAACAGACAATCGCTTACCGGATCTATTACTAAATGGAATTTTTTCATTTCTTAAATTGCAAATATTTGAAATTAAATCTTTTTTAAACTTTGAGGACATATTTTTTAATAGTTTAAATGATATAAAAAAATAGATTTTTTTAATACAAAAAATCGATTCGCCTCCTTAAACGAACTCATAGAATTTTAAAAACAATAAATTCTGCGTCTATATATTGTTCTTCAAACATCTGCATACTCAGATTGCGTCGACATTTCAGGTTGAATAAAAGTTGCTTCCTGCACACCGTGAAAGCTATAGCTTTAAATATAACTACATGAAAAAAGACACTTCGAGTGTATTCTACAGATGAATGTTTTACTTTAATGAAAAAAGATATCAACACAACTTCTCACAACTTAGCCTCGGTCGTAGTCTTGAATTTTCCGAATATGTTTTCCAATATTTATAATACATTTTATTCAACTCTCAACATATAAGCATATTTACATTTTGTTACATATGTTTCAATATATAACAATTAAATACAGTAAAATCTTAAAACATTAATAAATCTGTTTAACATAAGCTGAAATATTAATGCAAGTATTTCTCAAGTGCAGTGAAGGTCTGCAAATCCATCACTAGATTTACTCATCGATCTCCTTTCCCATATTGTCAAAACCTTGAGGGATTTGTTTTTTCTCTTGCAGGTCATCAGCATTCATTGTCAGTGGTTCACTTTCACTTTCGCTTTCTATGCGTGGGGTATTGGGTTTATAGCGATAGGCAACCCACATGAAGACCAGCGTGTCGGCGAACATGATGCCGGCAAAAAGGAAGAATTCATTCGCCTGCGAGTCGAAAAGTTTCAACTCAGCTATAATGACCACAATGACATTGCCAAAGGCAACCGTTAACAGCCAACATGCCTGCAACACCGACTTCATTGATAGCGGTGCCTGGGAGTAGGAGAACTCCAAGCCAGTCACGGAGAACATAACTTCGCCCAGCGTTATGACCGCATATTGTGGTATGACCCAGAGAATATTCACTGAATTAGGTTCGACGACTTCAATCAGGTTCGCGTTATAGCCACCACTTGGAGCTTCATTGATGAGCAACGTGTAGACGCCACCAACGGACATGGAAAATTGGGAAGCCATCTGATTATCGATAAAAACCTTGTATTCTCCTGTCTTTAACTCTGTCAAGTTGTGCATTTGGGAAAGTTCTTCCAATTCGACTCTTTCCTTCTTTGCGGTTTTCCAAACAATATTGCTGCCAGCCTTGACATTGGCCAAAGTACGTGCCATAGGATATCCTCGCAATGGCTTATCGACAAAGTCCTCGTAAAAGTCCACAGGACGTTCGCTGTTCTTTGAGTTCATAAATAAACTGTAGGCATACTTATCCTTCATTACATAATTTCCAGAAGCAAAGACTGGACAAGCTGTAAGGAGGGGGATTTTTATTTATGTTATTACTCACTTTTATATATATATATATATATATATATATGTATATGTACATAACTTACATGGATCGTTGGCAGCTATGGAGTATTGGAAATCAAATTTTCCCAACGGCACCTGTATATCTTTGTAGACGTACTGGTCCAAAGATTTTACCACAAAATTTTCTTGCCCAGGTATATTTGTAGCAATGTTATAATCACATGATTCACCATTAAAAATACGCAGATGCGCATTGAATTGAGAAGGAAGCGTAGGATAAGTTTTCTAGAATGTAGTAAGAGAGAAAGAAAGTATAGTAGAGAAGTTAGAAGAAAGAAGCGAAAGAAAAGCGGCATATATAAAAAAACTAAACAAATTTAGTCTTAAATTTAACATAAAATTATTAAATAATATACATGTTTTTAAAGAATAAAAGAAAAATTAAAATAAAAACAAAATGAGGAAAGGAAGAAAAAATAAATGGTGTTAAGAAATATTTTGGTAGGGAATGATTTTTTAAAATTCTTTCAAAAAATTAAGGCGTGAAAATTAAATATGTTAGAGCTTAAGGCTTGATTACCCAAGCGTAACGTGAGGTGGCGCAGCGGGATGTAGCGTAGTGCGACGTTGCCTCGAGGATAAGCGATTACCGAAATCGTAATCCAACGTAGTGCAGGCGGCGTAGTGCAGGGCACTCATTTTATTCTAGAAGGCTTATTTACTTCTCCTCGTCAATAAAAGGTTGCATTCTTTCTTATATAGTATTAAAATTTACAAAAATGTGAAGTTAAACAAATTTTTTCGCTTGTAACACAGCTGTCGAACTACCAAAAATCGTAACGTTGCGTAGAAATCTATTTTCTACAGACTTCTACGCTGCGTCACGCCACGTTACGATTTCGGTAACGACTTTTACACATTTATCATTAAACAGATTTTAGCTTGACAATTGGCAACGTCGCGCTACGTTACCTTACGCTTGGCTAATCCAGCCTTTAAGCTTAGTATGCTGTAGAAGCGAAAATAATTCTTCCGTACGAAATGCATTGCGTTTTTGACAACGAAAAGGTAGCGAAATTTTTTGTGCGTTGGTTAGTACGCTGTTAAACCGAAAAATTTGTTCTATGCAGTCAAGTTCACAACCATTATTGGATAGTTAAAATGTCAAAATTTTGCTGTCTTTTATATGTCCGTACATTTAATTGGCGTGGAAATATAATGTTATAACAATAATGTTGAACTAACACATTCAACAAACACGTTATGTTAAGTATTTGGTGCGAAGACTTGTAATTTTTCTTTTTATTTATTTTATTCAAACAATTTTTTTTATTTTATAACTTTTTTATTTGAAGAATTTTTCACAACTATTTTCTTTGAACAATTTTCACAACTGATTGAACTGATTGAACTGAAATTTTCACAAATTTCTGAAAACATAATAACTGAATACAATTCAAAATGTTTTTTTATAACAAGTGTTTTATAGACAAGTGTAAGTATTTTCAATAATTGCTAAAATGATATAATACGTTATTAATGATAAATCAAGGTAAGTGAAATGTAAGTTAAGATAAAAATCAACGTCAGGAGAGGTAAGTATTAATGTAACAAAAGGTAAGTATTAATGTAACAAAAGGTAAAATAGGATGTAGAGACTTACTCTATGTGGTGATGTAACAGAGCACCACAAGTATGTGTTAATGTTGAGTCTTCACAAAAATCTCGCGTGTAGCATTAAATGCCTACAAATTTTCGTTCCTACAGCATACAAAGCTTTAGGAAAGATTAAAGGGAGAAACTAAGCAAAAGTTAGAGTTTAAGTTCGACTTTAGGGATTTGGTTTGGAAGATATGTTTTCAAAGAAAACTTAACGTATAAAATAAAAGCGCATCTAGTCCAACTTTAAAGCATGAATAATCTAGGTTAGGTTAGGTTAGGTTAGGTTAAGGTGGTGGCAGTGGTTTGGTCTACTTAGACCAAATATTGGTCCGTAGAGATACCACAGAAAAAAAGGAGTTATCAAATGGAACTTTTGTGCAGGATGTTTTTAATGTGGTTGACAGCTGTAGAAACATGTGATATGGAATCTGAAGGAAATGTTATGCCTAGACCTCAGTCAAATCAAGTTAATAAGCCTTTTTTCCACAAACTTTCTTACGCCAACAAACAACAACGTTTTCGTCGTAAATTGATGTGTTCTTAAGTTCTTTTGATTAGAAAGAAGGAAATAAGGGTTAAAGCATAGCCACGAATTGAACCCGAGACCCCTGGGTGACAATCTAGCGCACTACCACTAGACTATCGAGGCCACCATGAATGAATCATCTTAAATAGACTTCAAAATTTAAAAAAATTCGGAAAAAACGATGTATCAAGCGAAAGGTCAGAATTAAAATTAAACACAATAAATTTTCATTTTAATTGAATACTTTGATTCTGCATCTACTCTCAAAAATTGACTTTGTAACACGTGTTGTCGTAATAAAATTTTTATTATTTAATGAAAGAGTTGGACTCTGCAAAAAATTTTAAGGAAATTTTTCAAAAAGTACTCAAAAGTACTGAAAAAACGAGTGTTTAACTGCCATTGAAAGCACTGTTGCCAACTTGGTGCTTTTTCCCACCAGATTTTGTGCACTTTGAAAATTTTGGCGCTTGAAAAATGAGGTTTGGTACCTTGTGCATTTTTTTTTTGTGCTTTGTTTTAATTTCGGAGGCATCAAAATGTGCCATTGCTTGCAATGGTTTGTGTCTTAATATTTAATGTAAATTGATCTCAAGATGTGGTTTAAGGGGAGGTTCTAGTAGAAATCGACGGAAAATTTTTGTTTTTTCTTCTTCTTTATTTTCATCCTTAGTATCTTGAAAATATATAGTCAATATAGAAAATATATAGAAAAGGATATTTCCCTATTTAATTTTTTTTACGAGTCAAAGCGTATTATACCAGAGAGTGCGTCGGCAGAAAAACAGGTATAAATGTTTTTATCGAAACACCTTTTTTTTCCGCGCTGTACACGATTCCGCTTCAACGGCTTGACCGATTTCGATGTTTGATGGCTCAAATTGAAGCTAATTTAATTTAGGGGGCCTTCAGGAAGTTTTTTTCCAAAAAAATGTATTATCATAATTTGTTTAACGTTAAACTAAAAGAAAAAGGAGGAAAAACAAAATAAAAAAAAATAAATCCTGTAATTACGTTACGTTTCTACTAGAACCTCTTAGAACCTCCCCTTAATGGTGCAAGTATATGAAAACATTTGTAACTTTTTGTGTTAGATTCCTTAAATTAGATATTTTTAAGTATTTTTAATTTGTATAAGCCTGTGAAAAATAACAGGCAGTTCAGAATATAATTTAGTTTTCGAATTTAATTTGGAGTTTTATATTTTTAAAAACCTAAGAAATCTGGTGCATTTTTGAGGAAAAAACACATTTGGCACCTTTTTGGGGGATTTTAGAATTGAAAAGTTGGCAACACTGATTGAAAATTTGACTTAATAAATAATATATATCAAAATATCGTGCGTGAGAAAAATAAAAATAATCTGTTGCATATACTATTGTTGCATATACTATAATACAAGATTGAAGTAATATTTAAGTTATCCTTTATTTATCAAGTTAGACATAGAATAATTTATATTTTTGATATTTAAGTGTGATCTATTCACATTGATTTTGAATGATTTTAAATTATGAACTTTGAAGAAGGTAACTAATAGCTCTGTTTAGAGTCCATCACACAGCAGTTTAGACAGACTGTTTCGGAAAATGCTACCCTTTCCATCTTCAGTAGTCTTAAGGGGCCCAATTAGTTAGATGTTTGGAAAAAATTATTTTTTTTTAATTTTCTAAAAGTAGAATATTTCAAAAGTATTCTCTAAAAATTTCATACTAATAGATATATTATTAATGGAGATAAATAAATTTTAATAAGGGTTTCTTTATCTGGATGCACATCGTAGTCAAAACTTTAAAAGCATTTTTCCACAGAGAGTATATTAAACAGAGGTGTCAGTTCGAAGTTCACTAAATTTACGTTGTTTTTTCATGCGCACCTATAAAAAGTATAGGTAACGTCAAATCGAGCGCTGAGGCAAAGCATAATTATTTTTGTTTTTTTATTCTATCCGCAGGACGCTTGTACAAAGAAACTTGAGTGAAAGAGCATTCAAAGTCGAACTGAGACCTCTGTTTAACCCATTTTGTACCTCTACCCAATTCCGTTTAGATATTGTCCTGAAGTTTTATGTGTAAGCGTTTTAGCACTTCCTGAGGGCGGATTCTGAAAAACGCTAAAGCTAAATCTCTACCGCTAAAGCTAAATTTATAGTTTTTAGTGATATTGCTATTCTGAAAAACTCCATCGCTTATTTTTATGCTAAAAACTTAGAGACTGAACGTGCTTTTAACGAAGAATAAAATTAAAGCTGTCATAGCTAAATTTTTAGCGATTGCTGCGATTCTAAAATTTTTTCTTGAGATTTACAGAAACTTTAATTTTATTTTATCCATAATTTTAGAGTCCAATATTTTGTTGACGCTAAGTTAAAAATTAAAAGATTTTTCAATTAAAATTGTAATTTTTGATATATATATATTAAGAAAAATTAATGCTTTGTCTTTTTTGAATGTTAAAAAAAAAAATATACCAATTTAAAGAACTTTTCCGAAAACTTGCTGTTTGTATTTATTAGTTGTATTAATATTAGGGGTATTCACGTTTCAGTGCACTTGCCTGTGCAGTTGAGGACTTGTGGAGTTGTGCAGTTAGGTTTTCGTGAACAAACCACTAACACTTTTGCCAAGCTGTCAAATTTTTCAATGCACACAATTGCACAACTGCTCAAATCTTCAAGTTTGAGGCTGCAGTAAAAAAGCACTTGTGCAGATTTCTGACTCACAGATTTCTGACTCGCAGAAGTCCTCAACTGCACTGGCTAGTGAATACCTTTATTGTTATCATATAACATGCTTTTAGAAAAAGGTTTCATCTCTTAAAACTTTATAAAAATTTATTAAATGAATTGGTAGTTTGCAAATAAGCTGAAATTGTTGTGGCACACTCTTATGTGATAATTCCGTATCACAAAGAAGCACACCAACGATAAGAAAGACACTTGAAGCAAAACAATTCTATATGGAGGAAAGTATTGCTTCTTGTGTCTTTCTTATCATTGGTGTGCTTCCACGTTATACGGAATAATGCAGTTAGTTTGCAATTAAGTCATTAATTGACAAGAAATTTTGCACCTAATTTTAATATGTAAAATGTACTCTGAGTGCAAAATTTTGAAGAATTAGATGAAACCTAAGCCTCCAATAAGCCACCACTGTTTTGGTATTTAAAGTTGAACCAGTCAAAATAAATCCTTACTAGTTTTTTATACAGTTTTATTCTATGACAAAACGAGAATATTTAATGAAAAATCATATACTCGTGTAATATACTTAAAAATTAACCAAAAATTATTAAGTATGTTAACTTAAGTTTATTTAAAATTTTTTCAAATAACTGAATGTTTTTATTTTATACTTTTTATTTAGATATTGGTGCAGTTAGTAAACCAATTTAAAAATAAGAAACAAGCTTATTTTAATTATTATATTAATTTAATTAAGGTTCGAAAGAAACTTTAAAAAGTTTTCAAAAACTTTTCACTCGGATGATGAATTTTTGACAGTCGGAAGTAGAATTTTTGATATCAGTGAGGTGAGTTTTATTGTCAAAACTTCATGTAGCCCCGGGAACTAGTAGAAATTTTGACAACCGGCACAAGAATTTTTGAGTGAAGCAAAAGGGTTGTGCTTTACCCTTACAAAATTGTTAGTATCAGTGTTTTGCTGTGTATTTTTTCAGAATAAAGTAGTTTTATTTATGTTTCCGTATAAAAAAAAAGGATTGTGCTTTGCTTTTAATAATTAGAAAATATTTATTTTAAACCTAAAAATGCAGGCTTGAGGAGCAATTAAAAAGCATGGAGTCACTTCAGTCGTCTTTAATTTATTTTAGTGTCAATAAAAATTACTACAATTCTTTTTTAAGAATTTTAAAACTAGGCCAGTCTTAGGAGCTAAAGAGTTTAAAATAAATATTTATGTTAAATTTGGAAGTTCATTACTTCTGATATACGCAATGTATTAAGTTTTTTCTTTACTGCATTCAACTTGCAAAACTAATATATTGAATATACGTGTTCAAGGATGTTTTATGATTAGCTGCTTGATCGACTGATTATAAGTCAATATTTTCTTTCGTATTACAGTCGATTGAGCTCAAAATTTGGCAGTAAGTGTATTTCGGGTATGGCAACCTTTAGGTATAGTGCGATTTTTATCCTCGCATATAGTTTAGGTTAGAGATTTTTAGGTCCAGTTGACAAGAAAACTTTAACACTGATACTTTTTTTACTACAGTATATTTTATAAGTGGAGTAAAATCTAAACATATAATTTTAAAACATGTTTTCAATTTATTCCATCTCTGAGCTAATAAGATAAATACATACAACAAAATAATCATGAATAAAAATTGTAATTTTTTACAAATTTTAAATGTTTACACAAGTTTTGGTTTTATAAGTCATTTTACTTAAAACAGTTACATTTTTTGTAGCTCATAATATTATGTTGAATACAAAAATAATTTGTAGTAGTAGTGGCAGTCAAATGCGTCTTCAAAAACTCGTTCATTCGCTGAGAAGACGTCAAAATTTCTGAATAACATTTTCAGGTTTCATTTGCCACAGCAAAAAATTACAATTTAAATACAACAGATAGAAATTTTTTTCAACTCAACATTTTCTTTCCTATAGAACCAATAGTGAAAAGTTTCCAAATGGAACACAGCCATAACCAAATCAATTTTTTGACATAAGAATCGCTAAAACAACGCTTCCTGTGGCGAGTAGTAGAAGCAACATTTTTAGCTAGGCGATTTGAAACACAGAATCGCATTTTAGCGAGATCGCTAAGGAATTGAACGAAGCATTTTTTTTAGCATTTAAGCGATAGAGATTTAGCTTTAGCTAGGCGATTTTGAAAAATTTTTGAACATTTTTGATTTTGAGGAATTGAACAATTGAAAAACAAAAGATGCTCTCAAGCCAACGGTTTTGTGCCAGCAAATGGACAAGCTTTACAGTGCACCCTAAACAAGTGCGCGTTGCGCTGCGTACCCAAGCGGCACGCAATTTTCTTTTACGCTGTACCTAAACAAGTGCGCTGCGGAAAGAACTGCTGCTCTCGAGCCAGCTCAGTCTGATGGTTTAAAAATCTTAAAAAACTTTTAGTACTGTGTAAAAATCTATTAATATTGCAAATACTTCCATTTGCAATTGAGATTAATTAATTATTAGCAGCTGATTGCTCTTTGTTCTAATACTTTGGTTTTATGCAGCCAGCTTCACATCCGAACGCACTGTCAAAATTGGAAATTCGATTCATGTTGCGGTAGTCCGGTGCGTGTTTCGGTAGGCTTCATACAAAATGTATGTGCATGAGCCGATTTTGACAGTTAAACCACGCACGCGCACTTGTTTAGGGTGGACTGTTAAACATATAGCCAGTGTCAGAACAAAGACACCAGTATTTAAAACAAAAACGTATTGGCTTACGACGGATAAACATGTTGTGCAGTTGTGCCTTCCAAAGTAGGGAATCATTTATGGATAAATAAGTTGTGAATATACCGAAAAAAATTCTATTGATCGCGGACTTACGAAACACATATATAGAAATAATTTTCCTTTTTTCTGACAGAAACAACATTATCTTATGTAATCTTCAAAACTATTGAAAATATTTTTAATAAAAACCTTAAAAGTAAATATTTTAATTTCCATTTAATTTTCGAATTACCAATTTCTCGAATAAAAACAGCGATCGCGAGAAAATGCTCAATTTCATTGCTATGCATTTCATGGCTCACTAGTACAACTGATTTGCATGCAATTAGCCAGTGTCTTGCGTTTTCGCAACAGTTTTCCCAAACAAAATTGGTTAATAACAAAAAAAAAAATTCTTCAATTATTTATTTTAGGACCATTTTTGCAGGACTCATTTTTTAGTCGTATTTTATATAAGAAACTCTGCAACCCTGGTCAGCAAAATTTTGATAAACAATAAAAAAGGCTTAAGGGGAAAACTCCAAATAATAGTTTGGTGTATCATTTATAGCTCTCGGAGTTTTAATTATTTTTACAACAGCGGTACAAAATGGGTTAATATACTCTCTGTGGTTTTTCTCAAAAGCATGTTTTCGAAGTCGTTGATCACTGTATTTTTAGAACGGCTTTACCGATCAGTTTGAATTTTAAATACCTTATTCTATACCAAATTGTCCTCTGGATGAAGGAAGGACATTTTTTTGAATGATTATTTTTTTTTATAACCGAAAATATGAGTGCAATTTTGTTACGAATAAACAACTTTGAGTTTCAACATCCGCCATTTTTCAAATCCTTTCGTTCATCGGGAGCATTATTCCATTAATTCCTTGAGACCGAGAGGCACTATATTACCCCATGCATTTTTAAGTTATCGTTGCTTTAATTACAATAAGTGCAGTAATTTCTACCTTGAATGTGGTTTCAGAAGTTGTATAGAATCTGGCAACACCGGCAGGCTAACAGCTGATCAGCTGGAAGTATTTTTTTTCGTGCAAAGCATGTTGTTTATACAGTTCAAGTACCTTGCCAATACCTCGATTAAATTAAATAAAATCGTTCCAAACTTGTGAAACCTAAATAAGAGCGTTAAGCGGTGCGTTGCCAGCCGCTTTCTGCTAACGCTGATTAAGTTAACGGCAAGTTGTGGTTTCGGTTAGCGCCATTTTCGGGTAAATGATTTCGAAGATGCTGTCAAACTTAAAAATTTAAGATGGCGGATAGAGTTGCCACCTGGATTTTTTTTGCTAATTCTTGTAATTTTGAAATTCTGACAACGGATTATATTTCGAATATAATGTCACAGTTTTAAAATTTAAGATGGAGGTTAGGGTTGCCACCTAAATTTTTACCACAGTATTGCCACCTAATAATATGTCTTTTTAAGAGTTTTAAACGTCATTCATCAGTGTTAAGGGGTCGCTGATTTTGAATCTAAAGTCAGAATTTTAAAATTCAAGATGGTGGATAGGGTTGCCACCTTAATTTTTTTTAGTTTTATAAATTTGGGGCTGGCAAAAAAAATGGTACACCAAAAATGGGTCGCTGAATCCGAATCCGTTGTCAGAATTTCAAAATTATAAAATTTTGAAATAATAGGGCTGCCACCTAATTATATGTCTTTTCAATAGTTTTAAACGTCATTTATCAGTGTTAAGGGGTCGCTGATTTCGAATCTAAGGTCAGAATTTTAAAATTCAAGATGGTGAATAGGGTTGCCACCTTAATTTTTTGCAGTTTTATGAATTCGGGGCTGTTGACACAACAGTTGTCAGCTGTTGACTCCGCTGAATGCGGGCATAGTGATGAATGACAAATTTTTCGCAGAAATTCCAATTTCATCGTTTTCTGCAGCCAACTTTACTTTCTAACGCTCTGTCAAAATAGGATTTTCCAACCGCTGAGCGTTGCCGCCGCGTTATTATGGTTTACTTCATGCTTCATGTATGGGCATGAGAAATTTTTGACAGATAAAAACGCTTCAGAAGAACGCTTCGAGTTCAGAAAATATTTCCAGTTGTTTTTAAAAAATTCACAAAATAAAATGGAGACCCCATCTGTCTCAAGTAAAACTTTTTGCGATATTTTTTCATATAATCGCAATTTTGCACCTTGCTATCTTTATTGTGAAGAAAACTAAAATTTCAGTAACAATCTGTAGTATTTATATATTCATTTTCAAAATTTGAAATTAAATTGCATTGAAAGCACAAACTGTTTCTAATATTTATTTAACAATACCATACCTTTAACAAGTCCATACCCATCACAGATAACAGCTGAAAAAAATCCGTTAAAGGTTTTATTGAGACCTATGGGGTCAAATATAACCCTACTAAATCGGGCTATATAAGGCCCCCAAATTTGTTAAACCTAATTGTTTTTTCTTAATTTGACCACGACATCTTGACTTTTACCTGTTTTTCTATATCTCTAACGGTCTTGGCTTCGGTCTTAAGGGGTTA
This sequence comes from Dichetophora obliterata, assembly GCA_963920525.1. Classification (NCBI taxonomy): domain Eukaryota; kingdom Metazoa; phylum Arthropoda; class Insecta; order Diptera; family Sciomyzidae; genus Dichetophora; species Dichetophora obliterata. The sequence continues at coordinate 55,715,706 of OY986439.1, forward strand.
ACTAAAATTCCCAGCAATTCCATTTTGAACTTACAGGCCTTACGGAATAACCATTTCCGATTTGGGTAAAATGTTGGGTTAAAACTGACGGATATCAAAAACATAATTTGGAGGAAAAAAAGTGAAGCTTGATTTTTGGCGGAGTCTTACATGGGTGCACAACATTATTTTAGTTTAAAGTCCATTTAATTATCTCATTAATTAAATGGTAATTAAACTTAACAATCGTCTAAGAAATGTTTGATATATGCTTTTTAGTAAAATCGATCTTCAACGTTTTTGCCGATTTTTGTTAATTTTATGCACCCCGTAACTCAGCCAAAAATCACGCCAAATCTTTTTCCTCCAAATTAAGTTTTTTATTTCCTTCAGTGATGCTTCATGTAAATTCCACTCAAATTGGAGATGGTCATACTGTAAATTTTATTTCTCCGGTAAGTTTAATCCGCCTCACTAATAAATCCGATATTTTGTCATAAAAAAAACATATTTTCTTCAAATATATCTCTGTTGTTAGGTACAAAGGATTTAAGTAAAAAAATTGGTATTTGGGCTTTTTATTGGGTTCTAATCAGTTATTTTTCCTTTTTCGATTGCTGTTAACAACTTTGGTGTAGTACAACTGCATCCCATTTTAATTAATAATAAAAAATATTTCACCCGGATTTGCAATTAATAAAACCATCTTAAATTTCAATTTACTAAAAACTATATTTTTTTTTGACTTAAGTCCTTTGTACCTAATGCCAAAGATATATCTTTTATAAAAAAAAAAATTATTATTACCCTGCAGAAAATTGGACCAACTTTTAAATATGTAGTTCTGAGCTAGTTCCAAATAGGATCAGTACTGGTCCCTCTGCAATACAATTTTACATTGATCGAACTGATGCTTTTACGTATTGATGTCATAGGAAAAGACAATTGTACCCAAAAAAATCCTTTTGCCCTATATCTGAACTAGTTCCATTATGAATATATTCAAACTGGTACTTTTTGCTTTAGTCTTAAAGTAGATCATAAATTGGTTAAAAAGTATTCAAATGTTAGAGGCATCTATTACGGCATCTCTTGCAAGTATTACGAAAAGAGGTGCCAAAATGTGTGGCCAAAATAAAAAAATCCTTAACAAGACCTTTTCTGGTACGTTCCAACTAGTTGTGCCCCCTTTAGTGATTAAGCTGTGGCCAATTTACTGTTTAAGTTGTATATGATTTAGCATTTGCTTGAATCATACGACGTTAAATCAGAAGTTTTTATTAGATCAAAGCCTAAAACTCTACCAGGGATTTTGCCTGTTCTAGTTGCCTCTTCTAATAAGATAAAACAACCATTTTTCAAGCATTTTTTTCGAAAAGAACCAAGTTAACAAATAAAAAAGAGTTAGAACTAGCCAAAATATACGTGTTTTTCTATTTTGAATTCGAATTTAACGTAATTATCAAAAATCTTACGTATTCATTGATTTATTTTAACAGATGACAGATGTAATCAGTTTGGAGTCAATGAAATCATAAGAAGTCAAATGGAATCATGTGAACTTGCTTGAAGTCTATTGAAGTCTTATGATTGCATTAAAAAATGTTTAAAGTAATTTTATATGCAGAATAAATTTTTGCTTAATCAAGCAAAATTAGGCATTGAAAGTAGAGGTAGAACCAAAATTTTTGGTTTTTGTGGAACACTAACCTAGAGACTAGGAAAAAGTTAAAAAATCAAAATTTCTTGCACTAAAACGATAAAGGAGTATGAAACAACTCAAAGCAAATATACAAAGTTATTTAGAAATGATTTCAATCATTTGACTTCAAATTGATTTCAACAAAAATTGAAGGTGATTGCAATCTTTTTAAAAGAATTAATGCATGCAATTTATTGAGTTTTGCAGTCATGACTGCGATTTCAATTTCAATGACTTCACTTCAATTTCAATGAACAAAGATTAAAAGTGATTGCAATCTTTTCAAAAGAATTAAGGAATGCAATTAAGTTTTGCAATCATGACTGCGATTTTAATCTCAATGACTCCAAATTGACTTCAACAAAGATTGAAGGTGATAGCAATCTTTTCAAAAAAATTAAGGAATGCAATAAATTTAGTTTTGCAGTCATGACTGCGATTTCAGTTTTAATGACTTCAAATTGACTTCAACAAAAATTGAAGGTGATTGCGATTTTTTTCAAAAGAATTAAGGAATGCAATTAATTGAGTCTTGCAGTCATGACTGCGATTTCAATTTCAATGAAATCAGCAATGACTTCTATTTAATTTATGTATTCAATAAATCAAAAATGATTTCAGCATTGCTAGTGTTGAAGTCATAGCAATAAAAATTATTTAAGAATTGCAACCATAACCTGAAGTCATTGGCTATAAAGTCACTGATTGCAATTCAAAATTGTTGCAGTCTCTAACAACTCTGCTTAGGCTATAGTTCTTAAAATATAATTTCTGTTTATTTACAGAACTTATGTATATAACACTATGCGCCAAGATGGAAAAAATTTCTGCGATCGGTATGTCACTATTTTTTTCTTATAGATTTTGACCCGGTGAACACAAAAATCGCAATAAAAATGTTTCTATGGATAGGTTTTCGAGATATATATTTTTGAATTTTTGACCCGATTTTTTTTTTATATAGCTCCATACATTTTTCCATATCTTCAGTTTTCATTGACCGATTTGGTTTTAATAAATATAAAGTTAAAGAAAAATATATTTACTTTAAATTTAATTCATCAATTTTGATAATCTGTTGAGTTGTTTCCGCACAGTCAAAAGAAATATAAAAAAAGAAATTATTTTTTTCAGAGAAAAATAAAATCGTAAAATCCTTAACAAAATTAGCAAAAATAGAAGACACCAAAATATGCACAGTTTATCTTTTTATACATGTAGATGGCTCTTAAAGGAAGAAAATTAGTTCCTGCTGAAGAAAATTAATGGAAGAATAGCGAAGTTAGTGACAACAAGGTAAAGGTACCAAATATTGAATTTTTTACTTTTTTTAATTTTATTTAAATTTAATTTTTTGTAAAGTAAATGTTTAGGTAAAATTTTATTAAAATTATGGTAAAGGTATATTTTTAAAGTGATTTCGGCTCCTTTTTTATCGATAGTTATCGACTAACCCAACATACCAATGACTTTTACATCACAAAAGCCTTCAAACAATTTTAAGTTTGCTTATATGTCCGATGCTGTACAGAGTTAATTTGCATAATTAAATTGTTCGAAAATTTAAAAATGAGCAAGAGATCGCGAGTTTTTTTGTGCAATAACCATCCCGACGAATTTGGTAAGTATGCGGTGAATATGTCACTAATGAAAAAACATACATTTACTCATAACCTCCAAAAAAATATGAGCAGTACTATGGAATGGCACCCACAAGTCTTGATCAACGGCACCAAGTTTGATATGCCATACGTCTCAATCAATTTTTACGGAATGGTCTTCCAGCTGTTGGTATGCATTTTTTTTTAAATAATAATATATTAATAACAGTGATTTCAAAACAAAAAAGGAGCAGAAATCACTTTTAAAATAAACATTTACCATTACTTTAATAAAATTTGACCTAAACTTAATGTTTAGGTCAATCTCTAGTTATCTCGAGAGTTAATCTCTACAAAAATTAAATTAAATTATTTTAAAAAAAAAAATTAAAAAAACGGAAAAAAATTAATTTTTGGTACCTTCAACTTGTTGTCTTTAACTTCGTTAAAGATTTTCTTCATCAGTAGCTCATTCTTTTTCTTTAAAAGCCATCTTCATGCATACAATGAAAAACTGTGCATATTTTGGTGTCTTCTATTTTTGCTAATTTTTTTAATGATTTTTCGATTTTATTTTTGCTCAAAAAAATTATTTATTTTTTTATATTTCCTTTGATTGAGCGGAAACTACTCAACAAATTAGCAAAATTGACGAATTAAATTTGTAGCAATTTTTTTTAACCCATTAACAGAAAAATGAAAAGTAGATAAAAGTGAAAAGTCCAAAAAATGTTTATTTTACAATAGAAAACAAACTAAAATAGCAAAAAAAATGTTTTTTTATATTTTTTTTATTTTTTATTTTTTTTTTAAGAAAACATATTAAAAAAAAAATGAGAAACAAATTGAATAGACCCGCCTAAAAATTGGCAATTAACAAAAAAAATTCACTAATGCTTAACAACAAAGAAAACTTTAAAAGTTAAAAATATTTTGCTGTACTCAACTGAGTACAGTGGCGCTTAATGGGTTAATTTGATATTTATTATAACCAAATCGGTCAATTAAAACTGAAGATATGGTAAAATGTATGGAGCTGTATCCAAAAAAATCGGGTAAAAAATATACATCTCTAAAACCTGTTCATAGAAAAAACTTTTATTGCGATTTTCGTGTTCAGCGGGTCGAAATCTGTAAGAAAAAAAAATAGTGGCATACCGATCACAAAAATGGTGGCGCATAGTGTAATAAATACAAAATAATTTTTTATCTTATAGCTTATACAAAAATTAAAAAAAAATCGAGCTAAAGTATTACAGAGCTTGAAATTAACAAAAAGTCCACTCCTCCTTAAACTTACCTCCAACTGCAACTCAACGACGGCAGATATAATGAAAGCAACACCAGCTAAAAAGCCGCCCAAAGTCAACTTTTGTAAGGGACGCCTCACACCAATCTTGTTAAGCATTGGATAGAACGCAATGTCATAGAGTGGAATGAAGACCAAGATCATCAGAGGATTTAACATCTGCACCTGATCGGGCTTAATGTCCCACGAGCCCATGTCACCATTCATGCGAGTAGCCTGGAATGTCCAACGTGAACCCTGCTGATCAAATAGAGTCCAGAAGAGTGGCAGCGGCAAATACAGCACCAAGACGCGCATCAGAACCTTAACATCTTCAATAAGATTCTTGTCATATTTTTGATCTGCGTAGTCCAGCCAGTGATCGCGTTTCTCCTTGCTGCTCCATTTGGTTTTTATGGCATTCTTTTCAAAAAAAATAAGATGTTTAAATATTTTTTATTATATAGCGGACTTAATTACTTACACCGATAGTCTTGCTGACCAAAACGACCATGTTGCCTGCTGGTGGCTTATTCTTGTAAAGTGGGCGACCCAAGACGAAGATCACTGCAAGCAAAAAGGTGGTCAAAAGTTAACACTAAGAACAAACCACTATTTAGCAATGGAAACCCACCAATTGATACCGCCATCAGTACGGCGGGCACACCGAAGGCCAGGGAATAGCATTCATTTTTGCCAAAGCAGTGCACATCTTCGCGTATAAGGGGCGTTACTGTCGTCGAAATAAGTGATCCCGAGTTGATCGCGAAATAAAACAACGAGAAGAAAGTAGTCATCTGTTTCACTTGATCGGGCAGCTTGAACTGATCGCCGCCAAAAGCGGAAACACACGGTTTTATGCCGCCAGAACCTAGAGCAATCAGTGAAAGGCCTATCATGGTAAAGGTTATAGGTGGCACATCCAAAGTTGGTATGGCACCAATTGCAACCATGATCGAGCCGCAAACATAGACAAGCGATAGAATCAGAATGGTTTTGAACTTTCCCAGCCAACTGTCGGAAATAATGGCGCCAACGATGCACAGGAAATACACAAACATAGTGAAGACATGGAAAATAACAGTAGCATCATCCTTGGAGTAGCTAAGCTCACGATTGAGGTAGAGAACCAAAATTGCTAACGAGCAGAAATAGAAATTCAATTAGTATTAAATGTTTATGTAGAACGTCGGGGAGATTAGCTTTTAATTACTTCGCATGCCATAATAGTTGAAACGTTCACAGAATTCATTACTGATGATGAAAAACACAGACTTCGGATAAGGAAGTTTCTAAAAATATATGTATAAATTAGTAGTAAAATAGATATTGTTATTTCGAACTGGTTAAGTTTACATATAGCTAGTCAAAGTATATGCGATAACCAGAAGGAAGTAACAATAAGCAGTTATCTTAAGAATGCAATTAACTCGAAATAATGTCATGAAGGTATCGCATTTAAGTTAAACATCGTAATCGAGATAAGATACGTTAAACTAATTTTGACAATGTTAATTTGGGCATGGAAAAAAGTAGATGGCAGTAAATTAAGAATTTATGAGATTAATTATACGGCTCCAAATTAAAATTTTTGCTAATGTTTTGTTTTTTTCCAAACTACTAACCTTTACTTGTCCCTCAGCTTCGGAAATATTATTGACATCAGCTACATCTTTGCTCTCTGCTTCAGCCATGGTGTCCGCAGCAACAGTCTCATCGTGATCAGGCACGCTTTCAATGGGTTCATTATCAGTTTTAGTTTGCCCATTAGATGGCTTAGTTTCTGGTAAAATAAACAGTCATTTGAAAAGTTGTTTAAATTAGTTGTAATACAGTTTTTATATAAGTAGGGGAGACCGGGGTAGCTTCGGCACTTTTTTATCTAAGACCTATATTTCAGAAAATTATTAGTATATGACATATTATTTCAAGAACATGCATATGGGCATTTCCAAACTGGCGTTACGGACGATTTGTACGAAGAAATATTAAAAAAAAAGAATGAAAATGTCCAATTTTTTAAAAGACGATTTTATATATGCGTAGTAATTAAGAAGCATTATATTAAGTTAAAACAATTACAACAATCAACCTTAAAGGTTTTAAGATATAAGCAAAAATATGTGCTGGCGTTACGTTAGAAAAAACGGAACTGATTTTTGACTTGGACTACAAAATTTGCAAAACTCTCTGAATTGCGCAAGACTTTTTGTATACAACTTTTCTTAGAAGAATTTGAAATAATCCCCAGACAAAATAGTCGACAGGAAAATGGCATCGAAATTCGGCATTGTATTGGATGGCAACTGAAATGTTCAAGCAGCTCTAACATTTTTGTTTTTTCAGCAGCAGCCTTCCTACACACTATAACGGCAGGCATATGAACTCTGTTGAATAAAAACATAATTTTGGCATTGAACTGAAATATTTGGGCAGGCTTAAAAGTTTTGTTTTCTACAGAACAGAATGCCTTCGCCATATACTGGCAGGCACATGAACTCTCCCCAGACAAAACTTTTGGCCGGAAAATGAACTTAAAACGGCAGACAGGTAGTCTGTTTATTGGAATAGAACTGAAATTATTTTGGCCCAATTTTGGCAGAGCAGGGCGGGAATTGTACCAAAACCAGCCAGTTGACTGCCACTGCACAAAACTGGCTAACAGAGGCTGGCTAACAGAGCCTCAAAAATGTATAAGAGAGCATGCAAGTGGCGTTCAGTGGAAGCAACTTGGCAGGGAATGTACAGAGCAGAATACAAGCAGGAGTGGCAGGCAATTGGATGGGGCATTAACATGGCATTGAATGCAAAATATTGGTTTCTCTTATATATTTTATATATTTTATATATTTTAGGTTATTTTATATATTTGAGCTTTTTTTATTCAATTAACAGTTTTTGGTCCTTGGGTTTGTCGATTTTTTTCTATTCACCTAAATTGTGACGGCTTTGATGTTGTGACATACAATTTTGAGGGAGATTTTTCAAACGTAAATTTCTAAATTTTTTTTAAAAAAAATTTTATCTTTAGATCAGGTGTAAGCAAACCCAAACAAAGAAGGAAATCCACTCCTGTGGGTATAATAGCAATGCCACTAACAATACCAGAGACTACGTGTGCGAACTTTTTTATTGAAAAGAATGGTGAGTTTTAAAATTATTGCTGTATAAAAACATAGTCCAACACGCAAAAATTAAGCAGTTTTCCTAAACAAAATTTGAAAGAGAAATGTTTGTACCGTATAATCAGTTAAAGTTTTTAATTAAGATGATGAATTCGCTGGTCACGCACCCTTCCCAGAATCAAAAAATTATGCATCAGACGAGGATAGTGAAGATCCGATTGCTGGAAAAGATCGATTTGTTCTACTATCTTCGGTATCAACATCTGAAGTCTTCACCTCAATTCTAGCATACGTTCTACGACACAAACTAAGCGGTTCGGCATTAAGCAGTTTGTTGGAATTGATTGATTCCATCCATATGCCCTAAAACGCCCATCTCCACTTATGTCTTTAACCCTAGACGCACTTTCTTATTTTTATACCTATAAGCACTTTCTTCGTCAAATCGACGAAGTGCATTTTTTATCTGGCTCTTAACGCTCCCAATTAAAAAAAGTATTAAATTTTGGTTTTATTGGAAAAACGATTTAGTTTTTATTCGTATTAAACGTGAAGTTTGCTTATTTCAGTGCAACTTAAATCTAATTAACAAAAAAAATTAACTTCAAGTTTTTTTACTTTTTTTTTTAAATAGTAAAAAAAAATCACAAAAGACAGTATTTTAAATAAAAAATTATTTCAGGTATATGTTAAAATCGTAAAACTGACACAAAACTGACATAAAAAAATAAATTTAGTTTGGTTGGAATTTTCAATCATTTAGTGCAAGAGGCACAGAGATCAATTTTGTGTTCACCACAGATGTGTTTCTTGCATTTTGCACATATAGATTTTGTCATTCGTCGTTTTTCATATGGGCAAAATGCACAAATTTTAATTTTAGCAGTTTTTTTTAGTTCTATATCATTTACTTCTTCACTTTCATCCGTAGTTTTCAATGCTGATAATGTATTTCGTCAAGTAGACGATTTTAGAATTGGTGCTTTTAGTCTATTATTTACTGTTTTTTGGATCAAGCTTGAATGCAAACTTTTCATAAAGTTAATGCGATTTTGTGGCTTTTGACCTAACTCAAACATATTATGAGTATATATGACAAAACTATTTATAAATGCCATATTCAGCATGCCAAAAAATATACACATTGGCCATCGATTAGTTTTACGTGAGCAGCTCATGGCACTTGCACATTTGGTCGAATGTGTGTACGCCTCCTTATGTAGAATTATAGAATTCAACCATATAGGGCTTCTTGTTTTTATCGTTGCCCAAGCCTTCTTCATTGCATGACGAGAGCAAATATATTACTTTAGATGGCTTTGGTTTATATGAAACAAGAGTTAGCTCGTTGTCATAGCAGAACATTGAAGTGCCGCATTTGCGCCCTTTAAAATCTCCCTTTTCGGTAGGAATCTCTCTTTTCTTTGATCTTAATGTTCCAACTTATGTGAGCTTGTATGGTTCTTGTAGAAGCGTTTTATCCATGGTAACATTCCGCTTTGTACCATGAACAGTTTTTGTTAATTCTTTAACGTAGCATTCTCCAAGGGGCAAATCGGTATTTTTTGTGCCTTTGCCCAAATATGGCATCGCATCTACCATATATTTGGTACCGCCATCACACAACATTAAAATTTTTAAGCCAAACTTAGCTGGCTTGTTAGTGATGTACATTTTACAGCCGCATTTTCCTCTAAATGCCATAAGCTGTTAGTCAATGGTGAGATATAAACCAGGTGTATAATTTTCGCGACACTTGTTTATAAATATATTCCATATTTTTCGGATTTCCGAAAATTTGTCTGAAATCGTTCGCAAGCTTACGGCTTTGTCATCGAATCGCAAGCATGACATTAAAAATTTAAACCTATTCCTGGTCATCTATTTTTGACCAGCGTAGTGGACATCGAACAATTCATTAACGGACAAATGATTATCTTTGATAGCTGTAGTCAAAGTCAATATGCCAAACAGAGCGAGAATTTCATCCGATATTGTGGTTTTTTCGATAGATTCTTTTCGGTTACCTATTTCGACATTGGTCCACTGAACTATTTCATCTATAATTTCATCTGTTATAAAGAGTTTTAATACCTCAAATGGATCGATAACACCTTTACTTGAACGGGTTGGACCACGACGTTGATGAACGATATTTAAACCATTAAGGTGCGATGTACTTTTTACTGCTGACCACTTCCCAGTTGTTCCAGTCTTGAAGAAATCTCAAATGAATCATGAACGATTTTTCTTGATCCTTGACGAAACATGCTGATTTGGCCATACATTTCATTGACGAAAATTTCATATAAATGTTCCAAATTCATGAAAGACGCAAAGCAGAAACGTCGGGATTTATCAAGCACGAGCCCAATATTGAAATATTTAGGAAGTTCCGTTAACGAAAAGTAGACAGAAATATAAAGAAAATTCATCAAGGAATTAAAATCGAAACGTAATATAATTCGTGAAGGAATATTATACCGAAACGTTGAAGAAGTGAAAACGCTTTATTGTTGCAATTTAGCATTTGAACTATTCGGCGAATTACAACAATCATGAATATCTTCAAGCTGTAATAGAGTGGAAAAAGTTAGGAGCTGGCAACCGCTGCTTTGCATTATGTTTTCACTTCCTTCAAGAAATCATCACGAAAAGTTCGTCAATGATGCCGCGAACTACTGGGTTATGTTTGTTTTTTCCACGTAGTATTTGCTTTGAATGTGAAATAATTGATGATCTCTGTCGTATAACACTAATGCTGAGGTCAGACGATGCTCGTTTGCTCGGCGAACACATGGCCGTGCAATATGGTTGTTGTTGTATTCTCCAAAATTTTTGACAGTTTCGCATTGGAAGCAACAACAAAATTATCTGCTCGCCGAGCAAACGAGCATCGTCTGACCTCAGCATAAGCGAAACATCATCTTCATCTGAGGAATTCTCTTCTTCTACAGGTTTTACATCACTTTCTTCATCAAACGCCTCTTTTTCTTCCACTTCTTCTGCTTCATTGGTGCTAATGTCACTCTCACACTTCTCATTTAAACCACTGAGATCACCATTTTCGTCCCACAAATCAAGAAATTTTTCAATTTGTTCCTCATGTAGTATATCATTGTTGCTCATTTTATCAAAACTGCAAAAAAAGTGCAAAAATCTAAAGTAAAAAACGCTAAAGTTACATAAAATACTTTCTTCGTCGATTTGACGAACACAAACTTAAAAAAAAACATACTTACACACATCTAACGAGACTGCACATGTGCACACTTCAGCAGCTTGGTAATGACTAGAGCTATAAGAAAAACGAGCACACAGCAATGAGTAACAAAGAAAATAAATGAGAAAGAGTAAACGATGTTCGTCGATTCGACGAAGAAAGTGCGTCTAGGGTTAAGAAACATTTCATAAAAATAAATTCTGCTATTGAGTGACCCCAGGACTTTATCATTCATTTGGCATTTTGACGGAGCAGTACTCTATTAAACTGATACTATTAATTAGATTTTTATGTGGTAATTAACAAATGCACTAAAAATTATTCAAAACCGACGGTTGTATCAAATATTGAAGTTACTCTTGTACACCAGTATATCAGATCTTTTGAAATACAGTAAATTTCTCCACAATATATTAAAAAAATGAATTTTGCAATACATGTAAATGATATTTCTTATGTTTTGTGTTCCACCAAATATGACTCTCAGTGTTCCACTAAACATTATTGAAAACAAATAAAGCACCTTTACCTTTATACATTTTTAAATAACGTTTATTTATGCAAACTTTCGGCAAACAAAAACTTAATTGTAACTGTCAAGTTCACATGTTAAATGTGAAAAGGTTTTCAAAAATTTCAAGTTAAGGCCAGTAAAAAGTTAGAGCTCAGAAGAGTTAGACAGAACAAAAGCGTCTTCCAGTATAAAACGTGATAATTCCGTTGTCTAGAAAGCAAAACATTTTTAAGCTGCTAGACCATTTCAACTGAATGCCAATACAATTCTTGTTTTTAATAGCCCCAGACAAAATATTCGACAGAAAAATGGCATTATATCAGCATTTGCTGAAATGTGGCGCCAATTTGAAGTAAGTTTTATGAGACATGTGTCTGGTTCATAAGAAATTGTAATTTTTCTCAAAAAGGGGCGTGGCTGCTCGATTCCTCCTTATATTTCGATTTCTATGCAATGACACCATAAGCTAAAGTTCATCATCATTACGTGTCTGGTTCAAGATAAATTAAATGCCTAAGAAAAGGGGCGTGGCTCCCTGATTCCTCCCAACATTTCGATTTCTATGCAATGACACCATACACCGAATACTTCGTGTCTGGTTCATGAGATATTGTAATTTTCTTTAAAAAGGGGCGTGGTCCACCCACTTTCTCCGCACAGTTAGATTTCTATGCAACGAGAAAAGGGACCAAGTGTGTCAAAAAACGGGTTTGGACTGAAGAGTGGATTCTGGTACCTAAAAAGGTGTGGAATATGATGAAATGAGTTAGATTTCTGAGAAAAATTTATTTACCCCATTAAAACGTACAAAACGAACTTGGGAAAATCGATAAACATGAGGAAAAAAATGAGAAGCGTTCTTCTCAAAACTTCATTTTCACACACTAGGTCCCTTTTCTCGGAGATGGTCACATATACCGAATTTCATTACTACTTCGTGTCTGGTTCATGAGATATTGTCATTTTTTAAATAGGGGCGTGGCCCGCCCACTTTTTTCAAACAGTTAGATTTCTATGCAACGACACCATAAACCGAATTTCATTACCACTGCGTGTCTGGTTCATGACATATTGTAATTTCTTTCAAAAAGGAGCGTGGCCCGCCCAAATTATCATAATATGTAGATTATCATGCCATTGCCTCATATATCGGATTTCATTATCCTAGCATTCAGAGATTTCGATAAAGATTTTTTATCAGGGACCGTAACTACTATGCCTTTTTTCCGAAAAAAGCAGAAATAATAGTTATTTTGTGATTTTTTTTTTTTATAAAATTTAACTATTCATTTTGGCTAGAAAAAAGAAATAGCAGCAAATAATAATTATTTCATGTCAGCAAAAATAAACGGCAGAAAGTAATAGTTAAATTTTATAAAAAAAATAAAAATCACAAAATAACTATTATTTCTGCTTTCTTCGGAAAAAAGGCATAAGTTACGGTCCCTGATAAAAAAAACGAATGTGCTTGAGTTTGTGTGTGCGTGTGTGTGAGCCAACGATCTCCCGTTGCATCAGCAAGTGCAGCAAAGTTTAATTGGCTTTCTTTGCTGACGAACGTCCTCCAAGTGCCACCACCAGCAGCACAAGCAAGTGCAGTGCAAAATTTCTTGCTAGCCAACATCCTCCTAGTACCATCACCAGGCGCACAAGCAAGTGGAGCGCAAATTTTCTGATTATTTTGCTTGCCAACGTTCTCCGAGAGTCGCTACGAGCAGCACCAGCAAGTGCAGCACAATTCAATTGACTGGTCAACTCTCCAATATTTCAGAAGCACCATTTCAGCATGTCTTAAGCGCAGAGGCAAATTTTTGCCATTATACTTCGGCGTGAGTTAAATAAATTGAAAACAGATAATTTGCGCTTCATTTGCTTGTGCTGCTGGTGATGGCACTTGGAGAATGTTGGCTAGCAAGAAATTTGCGTTGCACTTGCTTGTGCTGCTGTTGCTGGCAATTGGAGGATGTTGGCTAGCAAGAAATTTTGCACTCCCAATTACTTGTGCTGCTGGTGGTGGCACTTAGAGAACGTTCGCCAGCATAGAAAGCCAATTTAACTTTGGCCCACACACACGCAAACACAAACTTAAGCACTTTAGTTTTTTTATTTTTATTATTTTGTTATTTTTTAAGTTTTTTAAGCTTACAATATTACAAGTTTACGAAATAAGTTGCAAGTACAAGCACTCGAATTAAATACGTCGTGATGTATTGTTTTTATACCCCCACGTTTAAAAAACGTAATGGGGGTATATTAATTTGTATACTAATTTTGTTACAAACGCCGATAAGGAGGCGCGGACGGTATAGAAAAGTATATATATTCCTGATCAGCATCACCTCCTGAGCCGATTTAGCCATGTCCGTCTGTGCCCACGATAGCAGCCGTAATTTTTGAGCTATCATAACGAAATTCAAAATATAAGCTTTTTATACAAAAATGGAGGTCAAGTTCGAATCTGAGTAAAATCGGATGAAAACCACGCCTACCTCCCATACAAGTGACTTAACCAAAACGATAAGATCTCTATAAATTCCACAAAAATTAATTTTAATGACTTCAAACTTCGGACAGTGTCTTTAGGTTAGGTTAGGTTAAGGTGGTGGCAGGTCTTAAGACCAGCCCACTTAGACCATTATTGGTCCGTTGTGATACCACAGAATGGAAGATGGGAGTAATCAAGTGAAACTTTTATGTAGGATGTTCTTAATGTGGCAGAAGCTGTAGAAACATGTGATATTATATCTGAAGCAAGTTTTATGCCTTGCCCTCAGTCAAATCAAGTTACTCAGCGTTCCTCTCCACAAACTTTTCCTACCACCACCAACTACAACTATTTGTCGTAAATTGACGTGTTTTAAAGTTTCTTTGATTAGAAATAAGGAAAGAAAGGTTGTAGCGTAGGACCATGGCCCGGCCAGGATTCGAACCCGGGACCCCTGTGCGACAGTCAAGCGCGCTACCACTAGACTATCGAGGCCACCGACAGTGTCTTTAATATTGAATATTTATTTTGAGTATTAAATTTGTAAAAATCGGATGAAAACCACGCCTACCTTCATACAAAGTGACAACCAAAACTGGAAAATCTCTTTAAATATAATTAACAGTTTGCTTAAGACTTTATATATATTCCAATTCGGCCGTGGGGGTTGTTTTACTTCGGCCCAGTCGAAGATAATTCCTTACTAGTTTTTCTTTATTTTTGAGTGTCAAAAATTCGCTTTCGATTGTAGCCCCTGGGGCTAGCACAAATTGGGACAGTTATATTCACCTCACAAATGCCAAAAATTGCTCCACCAACTGTCAAAATTTCATCATCCGACTGAAAAGTTTCCGATTGACACAGTCACTTTTGGAACCTTCAAGTTACTTTTTAAAATTAATCAGATGAAATATTCATCGACAAATTTTAGTTTCAAATATGAAAAGAATACAAGTATATTAAAAAAATGTTTACTGAAAGAGTAAATATCAATTTGAATCCGTGTATGATTTTACAAAAATTACCTATTGTTGAAATAAATATCGTTCTATTGTAGTAAAAACTGTTTTTTTTTATATAACAAAAGGTAAGCTCATTGTTACACTAATTAGGTTTATAAAGTAATTGTTTGTTGATGTTAATTTTCAATTATATCCATTTTACATGAGATATTTGCGACTTTTACAGTACAAAATGTTAACTTTTTATTAAATTTTTCAAACACTTTTCTGCACTGACCCACTTAAAAGCGAAAGCAATTCGTGACGGTGCATAATAAGGCACTTGAATTACTATTCTAGCTCTTGAAGTGCCTGCATGCATTGCATTAGACAATACAATAACTTGAATTGAGATAATATTAATGAATTTTCTGAATCACGAAACTGTTTACCCTCTACTCAAGGATTGTGTGATGTTAACTAGATCGTTTTTAATTTTAAGGGATTTAATGGTAAGAATATACTATCATGTAAGTGATGTCATATAAACAAGTGAAATAATATCAAATATTCTAGCTCCTATTGTATAATAAATATCTTTCATCTAAGAGTAAAACCTAAGGCTAACTTTACATTTCGTTCTCAGACCACATTGTCATACAACAGATTTAAGATCAAAAAAATTGATCTGCAATAAGTATTGCTTTAAAAACCCATAAGGGTATTAAAACTGTAATCAAAGCTCAGCATAGCTCAAGGCTCAGTACCTAATTATTTTATTTTACAGCGAAAAAAAACAAGAGTAAATAAAATCTTATCATTTAGCTGTATCAGATACCAAGAAATTTATTTATTTTATCGGTTTTCGTATCGATTCGAGTACTTTAAAGACTTGAATGGAGTCTTTCATAATAAAATAATCGACAGAAAAAAAAATAAGCAAAAAGAACAACTCATGTAAACAAACGTTAATCCAACAAATAAGTTGTGACAATAGCAATTTTAAACTTGTTACCACTCTGTTGTCTTCTTTAATAAAATAATAAAAGTTTGACGAGAGATAAAAACTGTTCATAAAGAATATAAAAATAAAAATGCATTCTTATCTTTAAACTCTATAAATGCGGTTTGAATTGGAACACGAGTTGAAACAACACATTCCAGAGTTGTTTTTACAAACATAAAAGACGGTTTCGTTAAACATTCATTAAATAGCTATATTGATAAAGAGTTGGCAAAGCGATGAAAGGCAATAAAACGGTGTTTTGTTAACAAAACAGCAGATGCCCAATAAAAAGGTATCTCAATAAGATTTTTTTTTTTGTTTTTGTGTTGCCAATGAAGATTTTTTTACTTTAGTTTTTTTTTTCTTTAGTGCTGTTGTTTGCACAAAAATGTGATTACTCGGGTAAGCGCTGGTAACAGCTTAATCAGTTATGTTGACACAGAGGATTACATGTGTCACTTGCAGATTGTTTTTTTTTTTTTGCGGCTTACTTATCTTTGTTCTATTCAGTGTCATATATCAATTTATCGAATAATAATTACATCGTACTTTGAAAATACGCCATTTAGAATAATTTATAAGCTTTGATGCGTTGTTTAGCTAACTTTAGTAGATAGTTTTTTTGTTGGCATGAATATAAATTTGTATCTGCTACGTTCATTTGCTACGGATTGCATGGTTCTCATGCATTTTGGCATGTTATCTACTAATTATCTATTGTGTTATAGATGTAAAGTGATAAGCAGTTTAATAATCAGTTTTTTTTTTAAATGCAACAATCAACTAGTTATCTGCATTTCAAGGTCGTCTGCAAAGTATTGGCCTAGTCAACTGATTCATAAGCTTTTAAGCTACTTTTTTGGACAAAATATACCAGGGCCTTAGCGCGGATTTACCCATGGGGGAATTTTTGATGAATATTTTTTTATTCAAAATTAAAAAATTAAAATATACAAGTTTTTGTTTCCTTTCATTTTCAAGTTAAGGTTTTTATATATTAGGGCACTTCACGATCTTGTTGCATCGTTGCAAATGCAAAATAAACTGCTTTTACAAAAACAAAAAGCATTGAAAAGCTTTTGCTACATATGCTTTTTGTTTTTGTAAAAGTTGTTTATTTTGCATTTGCAACGATGCAACAAGATCGTGAATTGCCCTATTATATGTGTAAGTGAATACAGTGGAGAGCAAAAATTAGTACATTTTTGAGCTTTTTGCATTTCAAACCGCATAAAAGCAGCAATGACAAAGCAAATCGCACAATTTTTTTTTATATATATATTGTTTAATTCTTAACAAAATAGAATAAAATCCAAAACAAAACTGAATGAATTCAAAGAATAACAAAAATAAAACAAAAACAACTCGTATGTACTCAATTTTGCACTTTTTATGAATAATATGCTCTGAGTAAAATTTTTTCCATAAACCCCATATTTTTTATACTGTGGAGGTTTAGAGCAAAGTGAATTAAATTTTTTCAATTTTTCAAATTTCTGTTTAACAACAGTTTTTAAACAAACTAAAAAAATTAAGAAGTTATCTGGAAACGTTGATGATAGCATCGTTTCATTGACGGAAAAGGGCTCCTCGACAAGGACAATAGCCAAAAAATTTCAAATTAGCCAATCGGTGGTCATAAGGATGCAAAAGAGGCGATATATTGCTCGGAAGGAACAAGTCAGAGGTCGCCGAAGACTTCTCACGGTTGCGGACTTACGTCACATGATGTCAGAAATGAGAGGAAACAAGTGTTTAACGCCAATGGACAGCAAGAATTGCGCTGCACAAGATTGGTTACTTCTCAGCTGTAAAATAAAACAATCCAGCATTATCAGCAAAAAATGTTAAGGCGCGATTAAAGTTTGCTAAGGAACATAAAAATTGGACTGCTGACGACTGGAAATGTGACATCTGGTCTGATGAATCGAAATTTAACCGCTTCCATTCTGATGGAAAACAGTATTGTTGGCGCCGACCTCGCGATGCGATTCAAAGACACCATTTCAAGCAAACAGTGAAGCATGGAGGAAGAAACGTTATGGTGTGGGGTTGCTTCACATAGTGGCATGTTGGACCGCTCTTAAAAAACGAAGGTATAATGAGAAAAGAGAACTACCTGAACATTTTGCAGAACCATCTTCCCGATTTTGTTGAGATAAGTTTCTATCCTGAAGAAGAAATAATATTTCAACCCAAAACACATTTCAAAAACTGTAAGAGAATGGCTGACAGGACAGAATTTGAAATTAATGTAGTAGCCCGCGCAAAGCCCCGACCTCAATCCGTTTAAAAATTTGTGGTCAATCGTTAAAAAAGCGGTTGGTCAGTACCAAACAGCCCCACGAAATCTTGAAGATCTGTGGCAACGTGTGCTGTGGGAGTGGCGGAAAATTCCAAACGAAATAATACAAAAAATGGTGGAAAGTATGCCAAATCGAACGAAAAACAAGGGGTTATGGACCAAATATTGAAAATATATTCTAGTATTATCTTTTTCAAAAAGTGCAAAATTGAGTACATACGAGTTGTTTTTGTTTTATTTTTATTTTTTCTTTGAATTACTTCTGTTTTGTTTTGTGTTGTATACTATTGTGTTAAGAATTAAACAACAATTCTTATATATGATGAATTTCGTATCAAAACCTATAAAAAAGGGACATTTTGAACCGACCCTCTCAGATTTTTATGAAATTTTGCATACAGCTACATTTTACCTATAGCAACACAACCTCATTTTTAGAAATTGCATTTTTGAAAATATGTGGGCGTGGCAAGGTATCGAAATATTTGAAAAATGACGGTAATAGGTACTTTTAGCTGCGATTACTATGGAATGACTCAACCGATTCGAAAGATCTTGGTGCCATTAGAAAGGTATATAAGTCAGCTTTCGAAAACATGCACTGTAAAAATTTTATATTACACTGAAAAATTTGTTTGCCAAAAATAAAACTTTAAACTTAGAAAACACTTCCAAGATCAAAAAAAATTTTTTAGATAGGTCTATTTAATGTTTATAACATATCTAAAAACCAAAATGGGGTTTTTTATATTCTTTTTAAAAATGTTTAAGCAAATGCATCTCACCAGCTTATTCATGTGTTCTACAAAATCGCCAACAAATTTGTCTGTAGTAGAGGAAATAGTTTTGAGATTACATCTGAGATAACAACAGCAACAGACACATGTACATACATACATTACTATGTTAGTACATACGCTATAGACACAATTTCCTTTGCCTCATCCCTGCCACCAACACTCTTTCATTGCTCTCTTGCTCGCTCATTTTTTAACCTGAAACAATCTTTTCCTGAACAAACTTTAAACACAGTAAAATTGTTTTATGAAGATGATGAAATCAGCCGAATCATGCCAGGGTCACAGGACTCAATTGTAGTAAGACAAGGGAGCTTACGCGAGAAAGTTCAAAAGAGACTAATGCTGTCATCACTTCGTGAAACATACTATGAATTTAGAAAAAGACATCCTTCACTTCAAATAGGATTTACAAAATTTACAATGTTGCGACCAAAGAACTGTATCAAACTTGGAAAGGAAACCAGCAAAATGTTTGTGTGTGCACTTTGCATCAGAATGTGAAACTGATGTTCAAAAAATCCGGTTTGAAATCGATGGAAACTGAAGGTCAACATAATTTCATAAACTATAAAGATGTTATTAAATTCTTTGTTTGTAATGACAATATAGAAAACAGCGAGTGTTGCGTATCAATGTGTGGTCGGTGCTACGATAATTTAAGAAACCTTACAACGATGATGTTGGGATATTACAAAAAAATGGAATTGAAGAAGTCATTTACAAAAAATGGAACACAACTCTCAGATGTTATCTCGAAACCATTTCCTCTACTTCAGACACATTTGTTGACGATTTTGTAGAACACATGAATAAGCTGGTGCCACATCATTTCATAGCAAAGCGCGAGTCCCGATTCGTAGCTGAAAAAAAATGACATTGCTGCAAGGAGAAATGCTAATTAAAATGGATTTCGCTGTTTGTTATACTATGTTCACACTAAGGCCGAAAAGCCGCTTTTCGGACATTAATGGCTTTTCAGCTGAAAAGCTGCATGATATTAAGTTTTTCGCCATAGAAGAACTGTCAAATGAAAAGCTGCTAATTGTTTGCTTTTCAGCGAAAAACTCTGAAAAGCTAAAAAAACAACCCTGATTTTGGTTGTTGAACAGACTATTTGTTGGGGTAAAGTCAAAATCTATTACTAAAATCCAAGTTGTCACTAATATTTGGCATTTTGTTTGTCTGCTGATATTTTTTATTTGGTCAAACTCCAATTGAACATTTTATTTGTTGTATTGGATAAAAAAAAATACAAAGAACAAGTTATATTGAGTGAGCTGCATGAGGCCATGAGGCAGAAGAGTTTCGTGGTGCACGGAAAAATATGCATATATATGCGGGAATGGCCAGCGACATGGGCTCTTGTTAAATGCAGCGGAAATCAAAATAAACAATTTAACTATTAAATGCAGGTAAGAATAATATATTTAGTATTTGATAATGTGGTTTAAAATAATTTTATTTAATACAATAAAAAAAAATTGAGCAAAGCGCAATAATAACAAACATATTACTACAAGTTGAATGTCAAATGAAAAGTCCTTTTTTCAGTGTGAACACCTTATTTTGAAAAGAGACTTTTCAGCTGAAAAGCGGCTTTTCGGCCTGTGTGTGAACATAGTATTATACAAGATGCCGTTCAAGGATACCATTGGAATAATAATCAAGCCACGATACATCCGTTCGTTGTTTATTACAAAGATAACGAAAAATTAAGTCATAGAACCTTTTCCATAGTATCCGATTGTAATATCCATGATAGCATAGCAGTTCATCTGTACATAGCACAATACAAAAACAAATACAACTTAACTAATTTATGTCATCATAAAATTGATTTTGATATATTCGCTGAATGGCAATTTTACGCCACCAGCCATAGAAAATCTGCATGTGATGGTATAGGTGGGACATTAAAAAGAGGCGCTCGGATGTACAGCATGGCGCCAGCAAGCGAAAGATGAGGCCAAAACCGACACACGGTTGTAGCGCCAACTAAGTAAGTAAGCTCGGATGTATAGCATAGCAAATAAAAACCTAATTCAAACGGCGAAAGACCTTTATCACTGGGCTTCACAAACTTTTAAGACCTCCATAGAAGTTGCTTATGCAGACGCTGACGACTACAACAAAACAAAAGAAGAGCTATTTTCAAGGCATAAAAATGCTAAAACTATTACAGGAACTCAAAGCTTCCATTCTTTTATACCTTTAGATGAAACTTCACTAAATGTTAGCAAATATTCCGAAAGTGAGCAGTATTTATTGCGCAAAATTGTATATTAAATCTAAAAAATAAAAATAAAAAAAAAATTAACAAGGTTAAGTCCATATTTTTGGGGGTGTCTGAAAAATTTGATTATACGATTCTTTTTCTAATCTATTAGAATTACCAAAAAAATCTGTATAACTTCCAAAGTATAGCTACTTTATTCTTTTTTGTCACACAAAGATATCAAAATATGTATAAGGAAGTTAACAAGAGATGCATTTACTTAAAAAATTTTTCAAAAAAATATAAAAAAACCCCATTTTAGTTTTTAGATATGTTATATATATTAAATAGACCTATCTAAATTAAATTTTTTTTGGAAAAAAAAACTTGATCTTGGAAGTGTTTTCCAAGTTTAAAGTTTTATTTTTGGCAAAAAAATTTTTAGTGTAATATAATATTTTTACAATGTATGTTTTCGAAAGCTAACTTAAATACCTTTCTAATGGCACCAATATCTTTCAAATCGGTTGAGTCATTTCATAGTAATCGCAGCTTAAAAGTACCTATTACTGTCATTTTTCAAATATTTCGATACCTTGCCACGCCCACATATTTTCAAAAATGCAATTTATAAAAATCAGGTTGTGTTTCTATAGGTAAAATGTGGCTGTATGCAAAATTTTATTAAAAACTGAGAGGGTCGGGTTCAATGCATATCAAGTTTTAACAATTTTTTAAGTATTCGACCACAACTTACACAAGCAAGATTATATTTGATGGGCGTTTGGAAACAGGGGGGGGGGGATTGGCAGCAAAGCCCCTGGTTTCAGCTAGTAAATTAAAAAATTTCGATTTGTTTAGTTATTGCGCTTTTTATGCGCTTTGGAATGCAAGAAGTTCAGACATGTACTCATTTTTTGCTCCGCACTGTATATTAAGGTGCGTCGACTTGAATTAAAAAAAGCTCCATTTGTACCTCTCTAAAAACTTACTTTGGTCTATTTTATTACTATTCCAAAAATATTTTGGCTATTACGATAGCCGTCAGTGAGCTAAAATATTTTACAAAAACCTCAGAAAATCATGTTTTTCGTAAATATATTGGCTGGTAGAATAGTTGTAAAAAAATAAACTGTCAGACATTAAGGTATGACCGCGGTTTAAAAAAAAATTATTTCGATTTTTTTTTCATGTCTTTTAAAATCCTTCAAAAATAATGCTCTAAAAGGATTTTTTAAAATTAGAATTATTTTTGGAGTTACAGAGCTATATCTGTGGTCACAAGGAATAATGACTAAACTCAAAATATCGTAAAAAAGCGATATGGCATTTAATTTATTGTCAATTTTTGAAAGTATGCAGATATCCATTTTTTACCCAGAATTGATCATCATGTATGTCTGCAGATATTTTGTTTACAACGGTTCATATATTTCAAAAAAATGGGTCGTAGTTCGAACAATTAAAATATCGTTTTTAACGATACTTTGAGTTTAGTCGTTATTCCTTGTAACCACAGATATATGTATATATATAAGAGCGCCGAAGTGCAGTAATAAAATTTTAAATGGGTTCTTTTCGAAATCAACTTTTTCAAACTGGGGTGTCGTTTTTTCTCGAGAACGAGAAGTTGAATCAAGATGCGGCGGGCTAAGTTTTGTAGGTAATTTCGTCAGGCGGGTCCTGATCTAGGATAATTGGGCTAATTTTTCTACCGTGGGAGGGTTGGGAAAACCCCCCAAAATAGTTCTTTAACGTAACTTTTTTTTAAAAAATCGCGCCATTTTGTCAATTTTGACGTGATTACCAACAAAATTCCGCCCGCTGAATTTCGATACGACATTTGTTTCTCAAGAAAAACGACACCCTGTTTGCCTTCTCATTTTACGCACCCATTTTCGTCGCTCTGGGAGGGGGAGATACGAGGGTGCCTTTTATATTTCGGGATAAGAGAACAAAAACAAATATTAATCATCGAAAATCACTTTATTGTTTTTCAAAATATTCTCCATGAAGATCTATACACTTTTCCATGCGTTTGAACCAATTGTCAAAGCACTTTTGCCACTCTGATTGAGGTATCTCCAAAACATGCATTCTGAATGCCGCAACCGCTTCTTCGGGCGTCGAAAATCGTTGTCCACGCAGTTTATTCTTCACGGTTGGGAATAAAAAGAAGTCATTCGGTGCCAAGTCAGGACTATACGGCGGATGACTCATCAAATCGATGTTTTGGGTGCTCAAAAATGCAGTTGTTTGAGCCGATGTGTGAGAGCTCGCATTGTCGTGGTGAAGAGTGATCCGTCTTCGGCGGTTGGTTTTCCTGATTTCTTGGAAGACAACTGGCAAACAAATGGTTGTGTACCACTCAGAGTTGACTGTTCTGCGTTGTTCTAGTGGTACGGTTGCGACATGTCCATATTTTCCGAAAAAACAGGCGACCATTTGCTTGAAAGTGCTTCGTGCGCGAACAACTTTTGTTGGATTTGGCTCATCTTGAAACACCCATACAGTCGACTGCTGTTTACTTTCGGGCTCATACGCGTAAATCCACGATTCATCACCTGTCACGATGTCATAGACGTGTTTCGAAGCACCGCGATCGTATTTTTTGAGCATTTCCTTCGACCAATCGACACGAGCCTTTTTTTGAGCGATTGACAAATTGTGTGGGATCCAACGCGAACAAATTTTTTTGACAGTCAAATGTTTATGCAATATTGAATGTATGCTGGTCCCACTTATGCCTAAGGTTGCCTCAATCTCACGATAGGTAACATGACGATCTTGCAATATCAGTTCGCGCACAGCATCAATGGTTTTCGGAACAACAGCTGATTTCGGACGACCTCCACGAAATTCGTCTTGGAGTGAACTACGACCACGATTGAATTCACCAAACCATCGATAAACACTGGTCCTTGATGGAGCTTCATCGCCAAAAATTGAATTAAGTTCATCCATGCACTGTTGCTGTGTTAATCCACGTCGAAAGTTGTAAAAAATAATCGCACGAAAATGTTCACGATTTCATTCCATTTTTGGACCGAGATGAATCTTTTAAGTTACTATAAACAACACAAATAGCGCTCGTATGTCAAAACGTTCTGAGTACGTATAAGCCAACAAATGTCAAACTTTGCGATAGAGCTTTCAGTTGACAGATTGCAACACCAGGGTTGCCAAATCCCGAAATATAAAAGGCACCCCTCGTAAAATAACATAGAAACATAAAACGTAAGGAAGAAGTTGGAAAATAACGTCTACTTTCACTTAAAAAAATCCAAAGTTGATAAACTGAAAAACGACTTAAAAAAGTTTTTTGTGGGCTGTTTTTCGTGCCTTTTTTAATATTTTTAAATTTATTTTCACCATAATTGAAATAACTTTATTACTTCTAATGCGAGTTTTGAGTGCTTGCATTCATGGCTAGAATTTCTAATAATTATACCACTTAATGAAAAATTTAGTAAGAAATTAAAAAGAAATAAAAATTAAGATATTTCAATTTTGAAAGTTTCTCTATGGAAATGAAATAAAAACATATTAAAGATTAACTCTTTATTGCACCGTATATCATATATGATATGTTGACTTTATGAACTAACTACTTTGGATTGAAAAAATCAACTTATTTCTTCTCTTTTGTACATTATTCGTAATTGAGTTAACATTGTTATAAAATTTAAAAATTTCGAAGTCTTTTGTAGATATGCTTTGAAAAAGCTAGTAAAACTTATAATTTTTCGCTTAAATTAAAACTTAAAACAGGAAACTGCAATATTTTTATGAAAATAAATATAATTTATAATAATAAAGTTGTAAGCAATTGTTGTAACTAAAAAACTTACATTTAATTAAAGCAATCTTTGTGTAAAATTCTATATATGATTTCTTGAGCGTCAAGGTATTTAAAAAATTAAGTTCATATATTTCAACTGAAATTAAATTCAACTGTGATATATTGACACATATGATAGTTCATCCACTTACATACTTTGTAGATGACTACGCACAGGAACAAAATCATAGATGATGAAATCGAGTTGATTCTGAATAACTGGGATCAAAGTGAGGATGAATTTGAGTCTGGCGATGATATCGATAACATTAATATTGATGGTGATGTACAAACTATGGCTAAAGTGAGAGCTAAACAAGAAGAAACTATTGACGACTTATTTGAAAGTGAAGTACAGCCAATTAAAAATTTAAATAAAGAAATTGATTTAAGTTTATGTGGCCGACCATCTGCAGCTGAAGAGCTTAGAGCTATTAAAAAACGTTATTCAAAAATAATTTGGGAAAAAGAAGAGTCTGGAAGATAGAGACTTTGCTTTCAAAGGCAGTACTAAGCTACCCGATGATATTATGAACATCAGTACACCCCATTCGTTATTCAATTTCGTTTTTCCATGAGATCTTTTTAATTTAATCGTTGCTGAGAGTAATTTTTATTCAAATCAGTGCGATCCATCAAATGTGACATTCACTGTGTCAGACGATGCACTTTACATGTCTTTTATACAAATTACGAATACATGAAGATATTGGAGTGTACCACTCTGGGAAATGAGCTAATAAAAAACACTCTTCCGGTCCGAAAGTTTGAGAAGATTCGTCAAGTTTTACATTTTAATGACAATTATAAAATTATGCCTCAGTCTAGTTCGAATCATGATCGAATAACAAAATTCGTCCCTTGGTAAATGAGCTTAATAGCAATTTCCAAAAAATTCCATTTGAGGAGTTTTGTGGATGAACAGATATGCTCTACTAAAGAAAGAAACTGTATGAAGCAATATCTTCCCGCAAAGCCCCACAAATAGGGCTATAAGTTTTTTGTTTTCTGTGGAGTTTCAGGATACGTGTTTAATTTTTAGCTTTACACAGGTCAGGAAAATGATGATCGCTTTAGGTTATACTCCGAAAAAAATTTAGGCGGAAATTGTAATGTAGTTATTTGCTTAACTCGAAATATTCCTCACTACATTTATTACATACCATATTTCGACAACTACAATACCTCAAAGCCAAACTTTGATATCCGAACTGTATAGGAAAGGTATGTAGAAAAAAATAAAACAAATGTTTTCTTCAGTTGAAGTTATATATGCATATAAATTTTATAAATGTTCAGGAATCTTAAGCCTAGGAACTATAAGAACGAATCGTAAACCGACTTTTAAGCTACTAGAAGATAATATTGGAAATCAATGATTCACGGTGATATGGATGTCGTTGGATATGGATGTATTGGGGGTTGGAATTAATTTTAAAGGTTTTTTTTCGGTTTTTGAGCATTTATTTAGAAACAACGGTACAATGTATATTATTCAAAGTATTGTCCATCGTTAGCTACAACATTTTCCCATCTTTCTGGCAGCATATGGATTCCGCGCCGGAAGAACGATTCGTCTTTTGAGGCAATCCACGAATCGACCCATTTTTTGGTATCCTCGTAAGAAGTGAAGCGCTGCTCAGCCAAGCCATGCGTCATCGATCTGAATAGGTGGTAGTCGGAAGGGGCTATGTCTGGGCTATAAGGCGGGTGGGGTAGCACATCCCAATTCAGCGCCTCCAACGTTTCCTTGACGGTTCTTGCAACATGTGGCCGTGCGTTGTCATGTTGAAAAACCACTTTGTCGTGTCTTTTGGCATATTCCGGCCGTTTAACCTTTAATGCTCGGCTCAATTGCATCAATTGTTGTTGGTAGCGTTCCCCAGGTATTGTTTTCGTTAGGTTTTAGCAGCTCATAGTACACGACACCCTTCTGATCCCACCAAATACACAGCATAAGCTTGGCGCCATGAATATTCGGCTTGGCCCTCGATGTTGATGCATGGCCGGGTGGTCCCCACGATTTTTTTCACTTAGGATTATCGTAATGGATCCACTTTTCATCGCCAGTGACAATACGATGCAAAAAACTCTTCCTTTTATGCCGTTGAAGCAGTTGTTCGCACATGCAAAATCGCCGTTCAACGTCTCTCGGCTTCAACTGGTACGGCACCCAATTTCCTTGCTTTTGAATCATTCCCATGGCCTTCAAGCATTTGCCGACCGTTGATAAGTCGACTCCCAATGATTCTGACAATTCTTGAAGGGTTTGACACGGGTCTTCATCGAGCAAAGCCTCCAATTCCTCATCTTCAAACTTTTTCGGCTGGCCCGGACGCTCTTTGTCTTCCGTATCAAAATCACCACTTTTAAACCGACGGACCCAGTACTCACAAGTAGAAATCGATGGAGCATAGTCCCCGTAAGCCTCAGTAAGCGTGCGTTGTGCTTCAACCGCTTTTTTCTTCAAATGGAAGCACAAAAGTAAACCTTCCCGCAAATTGCGTTTTGTTGGATCGAAAGTCGACATGTTCACAGAGAAAAAAATATATGTTGTTTACACTTCAGTGGAATGACACATACTGAAAAATGAAGCTTACACAATGTGCTTTGAAATGAATATAGTCACAGGTGTGCCCGATGCGATCATCTCTTAGAAAACCTTTAAAATAATTCCAACCCCCAATAATATCGATTATATGGACATATAAATATATCAATAGTTGCGTGGAAAGACATAAAAACAGTTATTGTTGCATCAAACTTCATTAGAGAACAGCCTATTTCTAAGTCTCAAAGACGAGAAAAAATGCAAGAAATGATAGATGTTAATTGCCCAGCCATCATTAAAAACTACATGTTGATGTGAGGCGTAGATCTGGAAGATTCGCTACTCGGAAGGAACAAAATTAAAATCATTTAAAAAAAATAATATCATCGAATCTCTTATTATTTATTGGGCACAGTTTTTTTTTAAATTCTTGCCTTTTGTATAGGTAAGTATTTTCTTTTTAAAAATGTGCTTACATGAAAAAGAACTAAATAATTTACAAAAACTAGACGTGTTGAAACACAAAGAAATAGAAATGAGAAGCTTCTTTCCTTAGCAGACTTTCAGGTGTCTATAGCAGAAACACTTTGTCGTATAGAAACTAAAATAATGAAACGTGGGAGGCCATTCAATAACCTGAGCAAGCAAATCAAACTCAAACGAAAACATCCAAAATCTGCTCCAGTTCCATCGGAAGAAGTCCGCCTAGATAGTGTCGGTCATTTCCCGAATTGGATCATCAAATGTCATCGTATACTTTGTTTTAACAAAGACAGAAATTGTTTTTCGAAATTTCATGGTTTTTAAACATTAATAGAGTATAATTTTTTAAGTTTTATGTAAAAATATAGTGCTGGAAGCATATTTAAATTCATATTAAAATTGTTTTACTGCAATTTCTTTTTTGTTTCCCTGCTCAATATATCACATATGATATGTATGGAAATTTATAAGTATTTTTCGAATAAAAAAAAACTTGTAAAAACAATTATCACTTTTGGAATCAGTGCAATGAAATACATATCAAAATATTTTTTCTTTTTAAAAAGACAAACTTGTGCAGTAAAGGGTTAAGTTTTCTTATTTTGCAATTTCTAAAAACACTGTTCTGTCACTGTCCTGCTCTATTACTGTGTGATCACTGTGCATGCTAAATAAGGGATGCAAATCCGTTCAAACGGATCCCGCCCATTGAATTACGGAGGTAGGTTTTTAGAAATGTGGGTGGGATAGTAGTTTTAATAATTCTAAAATAACGTAACTTCTAAAATCTGATTTAATAGTGTACCTATTCTCTTACCAACACTGTAGGTGTATATATAATCGCTTTCCGATAGCGTATTTTAAACTTTGTTTGTGTGTATTGGTTTGTTTATTTTTTGTTTTTTAAATATGATGGCAATCTATTTTTCAAGTTTTCGTAGAAAGAAATCAAAAGCTGAAAATGTTTTCAGTCTAACATAAGAGATACGCAATCAAGACTGTTTTTTTTTATCAACAGTTGTTTTAATAAAACATTATCAATTAATAACGATATGATTTGTTAAGCAATATATAATGTTAACATACATTTTATTTGATAATATATTGACTAATCAGCCTTAATCAATAAATTAGTTTTATTTTTTGTTAAGATTTTCTACATAAAATTTAAATTTCAGTTATACAGAGGTGAAGTTAACATAGATGTTGGAGAACTTTTGCCATCAAAATTTTTGTCATCGCTTCATGACAACAAGCTGTCTGAATACGTACATATTCGCAATGACGATCAGAAAATTAAATAATGATAATAATAAAAAAAAGGAATATTTATGGAATATTTATGGTTTTATTAACTAGCATATCTCTTGGTTAGCCATCTTAGAATATCTATGGTTTTATTTATCTCTTGTATAAATCTATTTAATCTAGTCAACAAATTTTTTAAATACATTTCTGACTTTCTTAAAGATATTATATCGGGCAATGTTCAAAACTACAAATTGAAAAGAAAATGGTTCCTTTTGAGACAAAACGTAGTTTAAGCTCTTCAATTCTTAAAAGCGATGTTGCTTACGTGTGCTTCTAATTTTGTGGATTTCGATCCGACATTGTCAAATTTGATACGAGCTTTATTTCAAGGCTACGGAATAAGCCGAATATCTCCATTCGAATAATATAAATGGATAGATGAATGAAAATTTAGAAAAATCAATTGGAGGACAGAAATTCCATTTCAAACCTCTCATTAAAATGTAAATTATTTTTTACTTGTTCTTAAATGCTTAACTCTTTAAATCTCTAAAATTTTTTATATAAAAAATTTTGTATTGTTTAATATAAAAGACCTGTGATCTAAATCTAAAACATCGATTTAGATTTAGACTTTTATTCTAGTTGTTTAGAATTACAATTTAAAACAACAACAAAATACATGTGTGGTAAATAAATAGAAATTTCGAATAATTTACGATTTTATTTTTAAGTTTTAAGCCCAATTCTTCCACGAGAAGTTCGACCGATTGATACTGATGGCAAACTAACCGTTGCTCATAAATTAAATATTATCAAAGAACCTTAAAAAAGTTTACTCGTGTCAGTGCATAAAATATTGAAACTTTACCTAATCCCAGATAAGTTTTTATATATGTTCATGTCATAATGATTAGAATGTGTTGATATAAATTTACCTTTGATACGCACATTCCGACATTTTTTTATTAGGTGTGTTGCAGATTTACAAGCGATTAACACGTTTATCGTGAGAATAAACCATACAATTGGTTACGATAACTTTGATGCAATCATCAACTGATAACAGATTAGTACAAAAATTATTACGGTTTACGGTGTGAGTATAGAAAAACAAACAGTTTTTTGACGAGTCTTCAATAAATGATTTTTTAATTAGTTAAGTGTAACGTGGATGAATTTTTAAACCTTGTTAGCCCATAATACAACTTCTATAGCAACAAAAAAAATTCGAACCCTTGAAATGCATGTTGAAGGGAAGAAGAAGGCAAGAGGCGTCAAGAAAAACTCTTTCTTTTTATAAAAATTCTGATAAGACTGTAATTGGTTTTGCTTGTAATATTTTCATACACTTCATCGCTCAATCATGGTCTAAATTGATAAAATGTTTGTAATTATCATAGGTTTTTGGTAAAATCAGATATTTTAAATGTTGATCTTGTAATTCGCATCAACTTAACGGACTAGTTATTTGTAAACTTGCTGTGCACAAAGTTGATAAGACGTGATCAGCTCGTAAAGATGATTATGTACTTTCGATTATGTAACTCTATTAGCAAGCCATCTCTGATTTACTACTGATGAAAGTTTATTAAGAAATATAGGGGAAGCAGGGGAACATTCATCTTTGGGGTACATTTGGCAATGCCGTTTTCACTATGAAGCAGTCATCAGGCAGCACTGTTAATTAGTTAAAACTTACCCATCACTAGTATAAATAATTCTCACACAGTTTGGCATTTCTGTCTAAACAGCTGATAAAGATACAGTGGTGGTCACGAATTAAGCACACACTGTTAGTAACTCTAATTTGAAAGTTTTTAAATCTTAGTTGAAAGAATTGTTATCAAATATATTTTCTTGAGTATTGTTTATGAAGTTAACTCTATGTATCGTTAGTTGGTTTCTTAGTTATTCTTAAACTTTCTTACATATTTTAAGTAGTATCAATCAGTGTGGTTAAAATGCTGGACATGAATTTAGCACAGGTTAGAATTACCGTTCCATTTCTTATTTTATTTTAGTTTATTAAACTTTACTGGTAAGATATGCTAAATTTATTAAGTTTCTATTTGAGTTCTTACAAAAAATTGCAGAAAGGTGTGGCGAAAGGCTACCAATTTTCAGAGGCTCAGCGTCAGTTGATTCAGCACATGAAAAATGGTGGAAACACAGTTTCAGAGATTTTTCTGCTTTTTAGATGTTCCTGAAAGCTATTATATAACGCATTAAAACATGTAGAACAATATGGCAAGAGAGGGCCATTTAATTTATAGAGCTTCACTTAGTGATTTAAGACTTGAAATAAAATAAAAAATTAAATTTAATCAAAATATGGCATAAATGTGTCCTCAAAGGCCATAAGAAGACGATTGAATGAAAATAATTTGCGTGGCTGTATAGCCCAACATACACAACATGTGTCGCAAAAAAATATTACATGTAGACCTGCGTTTGAAAAAAAACTATTTTAAAAGTCAACGAATTTTTGAAAAGATGTGCTTTGGAGGGATGAATAAAAGTTTTGCTGGTTCGCATTTGTTCGCATCTGCAACACAATCCAAAGTACACGCTTAAGGCTATTAAACAGGAGTGCAGAAATGTTATGGTATGGGTGGCGTTTTCTTGGCGCGGAATTGGTCCGATTGTTACAATTAACCAAAAAATGGACTAGCACGTTTACAAAAACATACTTGTCAATACCATGATACCGTTTCAAGAGGATAATTTGCCAGTTAATAGCGTTTTATGCAGGATAATGATCCAAAGCACAGTGCTCACACAGTTAAGAATTGCTTAGAAGACAACCATGTTTATATTTTGAGATGGCCATCACAATCACCGAACCTTAACCCGATTAAGAATCTGTGGAGGGGTGTCGAGCAGCAAATACTAACAGCAAAACCCAAAAATTTGCCAGATTTGTGGACGGAAATCCAAAGGATTTGGTATAGTATTCCAAAGTACCGTTGCGAGCCTTTTTTCGAAAGTTTACCAAGGATATGCGATGTAGTAATTAAGAATATGGAATTTCCTACGAAATATTGAGTTTTATGCAATAAATTTTGATTATATTTTTCATCCTAGACATTTTTTCGCTCGTGTGCTAAATTCAAGAGCAAATTGAAATGCTTATTTTTATTTTTTATTTGATGTCAACTTCTACAAAAATAAAAATGTATATAAAAAATAAAGAGGATATAATATTAATACTGAAAAAAAGTTCATTACACGAAATAAATAGAGAATTGTAGAATTCACTTTACTTTTTTAAGTGTGCCTTATTCGTGACCACTACTGTATATATGTTATTCTGTTTTTCTGTTTTCCTGTTTTCTCGTTTCCTCGTTTATTTTCGCATTATTTCGATTATTATACGTAAGTATTTTCTGTTTTAAAATTACTTACAATCAAATTATAATATAATTATAATAATAATATTACTTTTGTGAATGAAAGTGCCTAAGCTTAACATAAGCGCTGAAAAAAAAAATCAAAGAAGTGACTTCGGGGTTTGATATTGGGGCCGATTTGGTCCCTGGTATCAAGAAGTTAAATACCTCAATTCCGTCTTCAACGTCTCGTAGTCGCACAAAATTTATATTTGGAGTTAATCTGAGCACATTATAATATAAAATAGATTTTCCTGCATGTATATAAGATCATTGGCCCTCTTGGACAATACTTTTTTTCTGAAGTTCGAGTATATAGATTTGTTATTTCTTTAATGCAAAATATAATAAAAACGTGTTAAGCAAAACAAACAAAAAAAAAAAGATTTCGAAGGTGCCCGTAAAATGCTGAAGCTACCCCGAAATGGGCATATTCAGCATATATGATTTTTTTAATTATCATAAAAAAAAGTTATAAGCGACACTTTTCGAAGGACTTCTTATTAACATTTAAATATCAAATAATTAAGTATTATAAGAAGCTAGTACATTCTTAAATAAGTACATTATCTTCTAAAATAAAGGTATTAAAAAAAGTGCTGAAGCTACCCTGGTCTCCCGTATATGATAATAAAAAAGCTCTTAAGCTTGATATATAAAATACAGGGACCGAAAATAATAGTTGTTTTCGAAATTTCTATTAAAAAAGTCAAATGGAAAGAGAAAGTCTATTTGAATATAGCAATGTGATGCTTGTTAACTTAGGAATAATAATCTTTAATGATTTGAACATTTCTGATTTTCTCAAAATGTCAATAAATTTTTTGACCAATTTTATTTCGATCAAAAATAAAAGCTAAAATTTTCCTTTTATTTTTTCGATCAAAAATATAAAATTTTACTTTTATTTTTATTTGTTTGACCAAAAACAAAAGATAAAATTGGACTTTAATTTTTTTGATCAATTATAAAAGTTAAAATTTGACTTGTTTCTTCGATCGAAAATAACACTTAAAGTTAGACTTTTTTCGATCAAAAGTAGGTCATATTTTAATTCCTATACCATCTGCTGCAGTCGCTGTTCCAGTCGTTTGTAAAATAAATTAAAACACAATGTGAAATTATAAGCAACTAAGCGATGCAATGCAACGATATGAAGATCAATAGCAATGTTTTTATCTCTGTGCAAAAATTTTACAAATATAGGTGTAAAAGAATAAAAAATGTACTCTATTAATTGTTTTGAAAACTTAAACCATTATAATAGTTAATAGGAAATATACCTGTCAAATTTTTAATCTCTCTTTTTGATCGGAAAAATAAAAGTCAAATTTTAACTTTTATTTTTGACATGAAAAATAAAAGTTAAAATTTTTAACCACTATTTTTGATCAAAAATAAAAATAAAATTTTAACTGTTATATTTGATTGAAAATTAAAAGTCAAATTTTGACACTTATTTTTGATTAGAAAAATTAAAATCAAATTTTAATTTATAAATTTGATCAAAAAAATAAAAGTCTTATTTTAACTATTATTTAAAAAAAATAAAAGTTAAATTTTAACTTATATTCATATCGCAAAACTGAAAGTCAAATTGTAACTTTAATTTTTGATCGAAATGAAATCAGTCAAAACATAACGATTATGTGTCGACCTTTTTGAGAAAAATCATAACCATTGCGGTCCCTGATAAAGTGCTTTTGTGAAAAATGGAAAAAAATTACACAATACAATTTTTGATTTTGTAGTTGTATTTAGTGCATTACATTTTAATATTTTATATACAAGTAACACACCACGACCTAATTTTTTCCCCTCATGATCTGAGTTTGCAATAATTTCAAACCAAAAACACATGTCACACAGATACGCGAAATTTTGCATTAAATAGTGCAAAAAATATCAATTTTAACACCGAATTAAATATATAAAGGATTTTTGAAAAAAAAAACAACATATACAAATTATTGTATAAATTTTTTAGGTGTTTTTCAGTTTTCTGAAAAGAAAATTTGAGAAAAGTCAAAATTTGATATTTTAAATCGATTTTTTCTCATTTGTCAATAAATTTGCATTAAAAAAGAAACCTATAATTTTCAAAATATCAGAAATAGTTCAATAATTTTATATCAATGGATTATTTTTTCAAAAGAAATGTTTCATACAAAATGCACTGTACTAAAAAAAGTTATCGTTTTTTATTTATTTATAATATGTGTTTGTTTTATTTTATTTAACATCATTTGCATAGATGAATATCTACATGTTAAAAAAAATGACATTAATAAATAAGGAAAAAAGCAGTTTGCCAAAAATAGATCCTTGAGGCACTCCATTGCATACCAATTAAAATTTACTAACTATAAGTCTTTGACAAAGTAAAGAATAATTAATAGTGTCAAAATTTTTTATAAAAGTCAAATAAGCAGAAAAGAGTAATCTGGATTTTTTTTCTAAATTATCGTTTTATCTGTAGAAGAACTTGTTGTTCCTTTGTACTTTGCCGATATTTTTATTGAAAACTTCAAAAAGATTGAAAAACGTCAATTTAATTTATAATTCAAATCAGCTGTTGCATTGCTTAAAATTGTTTCACGTAATTGATAAACGTGACCATAAACGACCATAAACGTGAAATGATAAATGAAACAACAATAAAAAGATAAGTAAAATTAGAGGAGCTGGCTTTGGACTGACGACCGGCGCGCGTACCCAGAAAAAAGTAGTAGTAGAGCACGACCAAAAACACACTGAAACAGCCTGAAGATTTGTCAGCAAATCCAAAAATAACTCCAGTAAACATGATTTCTTAGTGGTGAATTCAAACAGACTGTTGGACTCCATATAATAAAATAAGCATAAAACTGAAGTAAAGCCAAAATCAACAACAACAAAAAAACTGAGAAATTGACACTGAAATCTCATTGCCTCTGTGGTGTAGTGCGCTAAGATGCGCTTGTACACGAAGAGCACGGTCCGGGTTCGATTCCCGCCGGCATCACAAAGATTTCTGATGAAGCCTGAGCAGGGCCGAAATTGCAATAAAATCAGCTACTGATGTTTTCCTTTTCATATTGAAGAAAAAATGTTGTTGTTGTTGTTTCTTTGGAAAAAATTCGTTTGGAAAAAAAATCAAGAATGATTTAAACTATCAAACATTTAGAATTAGTATTTAAATCATAGAAAATCAATTTAAGATAACATTTTCTTAACAAAATTTAACATCTATCGATGCCAATCCTTCACAAAAAAAAACTAGTTTTTTTTCCTTTTAAATATTTCAGCATTAATGCATCCACAAAGATTGACTGATTGGTCTGATCCAATTTTGGCGTTCCTCGAATTGCATTTTTGAACAAATTTTCTACTGAAGATACACTAACGGCTGATTTTAAAAGAAAATAAACATAGCACTGCAAAATTTAACTAATTTTATTCCATTTGTCAAATACTCTAACAAGATTTGACAGTTTTTTGCAAAGTGAATCAACTTGTACTTTAATTTTATTTTTATATGAAAGTATCAGTGCTGTAAAAGAACGCATTCATTTCTGATTTAAAATCATTGAATTCCCAACAAATGATTTGAAAAAAAAATTGCATTAATATTTTCAAATCATTGATTGGGATTTGAAATTTCAAGTGCCAATCATGATTTGCAAAACTGAATGCATTTATTTTTTTAAGTCATTGATTGGAAATAATTTATTGCATTCACGTGATTGCATCCATTCATTTAAATAATTTTATTTTTTGTTAAATTTTTTTGTTAGAAGTAACAAAATCCAAATTAATATATTCGTTACATTCGTAATATAACTGATATTTTGGCATACAGTGGCTCACAACGAAAGTCGGGCAGGCATTTCTTAGCACTTTCGCATTGATTTCAGAAATGAAAATGTATGAAGAATATTACAATATATATTTTTTTCAAAACGTTATTTTTTGGTGAACAAAATTAAACAGAAACATAATTAAAAAATTAGAACATAACGGTGAAACAAATTTAAATCGAAACAAACCTATAAAAACGAGCTCACATTGAAAGTCGGGCAAGTAAGGAAAAAATGCAAATTGTGGTCCTTAAACCGTTATTCCTGCTTTCAAATTTTTACTACTGTTGGAATAACTTCAGTCAAACGCAAAACTTAGTAAAATAAACATTTCTCAAAAAGTGAATCAATCAACACTGACAGAAAGGCAGATCGTGACAGATTATTATTTGAAAGGAAAATTCGAGCGACAAATTTCACAAATCGTTTTAAAAATTAAATCAACAGTACATGATATAATCAAGCTATATCCACAAGATAAGAGAATATGCAATAAAGAACGTACAGTAGCTAAAAATAAACTTAGCTCCAAAGATAAAAGGTATTTTTAAAGAGAGATAATAAATGACCCATTTTTATTTGCACTAAAACTAGAGGTCATGTTAAAACTCAATTTGAAAAAGAGTGTACACTCAGAAACAATTTGAAGAGTTTGGAGGAAAAAAATGTTTAAATTCAGGAGTAGCACGAAAAAAGCACTGAATGAGAAAGAATTTCATTAGAAAATGTAATAGAACGCCCTAATTTCGTGCATCAGTAGATGACCAAAGACTTTCTATCTGGAGCAAGGTTAATAAAACAGAAAACATTAGGATCTTTAGCACTTTCAAACAATAAACTTTTAGTACAGGTTTTGTTTACCGATGAGAGTTTTTTTGATTTATATAGTTCAGATGGAAAGCGAAAACCGAATGAAGAATTTTACAATCAAAATTCTAAAGATACGATTTAGCATGGTAGAGGATCAGTCATGGTTTGGGGCTGCGTTTGATGTTATAAGGATTCATTTTATTGAAGGTATAATGGACAAAAATATGTTCCTTGACATTCTCATGGCGCAAGTAAAAGAAAGTGCGGGTAAATAAGGAATTGCAGACAATTTTTAGTTTTACCAAGACAATGACCTGAAAGATACGACGCTCTTGGTAAGGAATTGTAGACTTAAAATTTGTCCAAATGTCATAAAAACAACCTCACAAGGCCTAGACTAAAATGTTATAGAACATCTATGAGATGAACTTGAACCCTGAGTGCAGTATCAGAGATGCAACTAAAGATCCAATCCAAAAATAAAAAGTATCCTAAGTAAAGAGTGGAGTCAGATTGGAGCTGAAGTTTTTAAATATTTTGTTGCACCCATTTAAAAAAGGCTGCAGGCAGTCATATTAGAAAAAGGATTGGCAACAAAATATTAAATTCTTAGTTTTAGCATTGAATTTTTTATCTGCCCGACTTGCAATGTGAGCTCGTTTTTAAAGCTTTGGTTTGATTTAATTTGGATTTACCGTTATGTTCTAATTTTTAACTATGTTTCTGTTTTATTTTGCCCACCAATAAAGAACGTTTTGAAAAAATATTTACTCCAAGTTTCTTCTTACATTTTCATTTCTGAAACCAATGCAAAAGTGCGAAGATATGCCTGCCCGACTTTCGTTGTGAGCCACTGTATTTTTTACCTTTGTATGATAAAAACTAAAGAACCAATAGAATCTGTACAGAAATCTTAATTTTTTTTTTTAAACCGATATTGTCCACTAAAGTTTAATGTGATTAAGAGCTGAACGAAGCCCAGTTGAACCTGTCTGCCACAACAACTACATTTACCTGAATGAATGCATTCATTTTTTCAAATCATTGATTAGGACTTGAAATCTCAAGTCAATCAATATTTCAAATCATTGGTTGTGATTTTAAATTTCAAATTACATTCAATGATTTGGAAAAATTAAAGCATTCATTTTTTAAGTCATTTATTTTAATTTAGTGACTACATTCTAGTGATTTCGTTCACATGATTTAAAATCATAAATGATTGCTTTCTTTTACAGTTCAGGAAAATATTTGAACACTTCTGGGCTTGCTTTTGTTTAATGCAACAGTAATGTACAGTTTTGTTTTTGAAACTGTTAGTTTTAACATAAGAACAATTATATTTTTAGATCCTGTAAGCGACTAAAAATGGCATTTTCGTCGCCTGCGAAAATATATGTCGTATGTGAAAATTGTCATTTTTGAGATTATTAAGAAAAAGGGGTTATAAATTCTAAAAAAATAGCGGTAAGACCACAAAAATTTCGCAAGCTATTGTGAAATGTGTCTGCAAACAGGCTTGAAATTCTGAAAAATATTGCTTTGCTAGATTTTGAATTACAGCACCTTTTGCTCAATAATCTCAAAAGTAAACATTTTCACATACGACATTTATTTTCCCAAGCGACGTTTTGTTTTTGAATTTCGGGCTTTTTGAATGGCCCTCCAACATAGAAAACATAATTCCTTTTTTTCTTTAAAAACAGCAGTCACTGACGCCACCGTGACGATATTAACATTTCGAGTTCTTAACCAAGTTTTCAATGGTTTCTTTCGGTAAGGAACAAGTTTACGGTGGTTTTGTGAAATATTCGACCCAGTCAAATAGGAAAATTACAATAAAAAAAGAGCACTTTTTATATAGGGTACTTACAGGGATATCAACATTCAATAGCGCATTAAAGAACGTTCCCGAAGCTGTTACTGACCCTGTGATAGCAGAAGTCAAGCAATATGGAAAAAAGATGCCTAAATGGCAGCTAATTAAAATGAAGTAGGCATATGAACTATGGTGCAGTGTGAACTGCAGTGTAAAGGCTTTTTAGGACCCTCTTCTTAGCTACGTATGATGCCGTTTTCCCAACCAGTCATTTTAATTTTATTGAAATTTGCAGTTCTATCCCTGCAGGACTTTCACCCAACTTTAAGGTGATTACAAACTACTTTCACCACAAGTGGTTGAACAGTCAACTATTTTCTTGGAAAATAACTAGTGATTTTCTCTATGAAATGGCTGCAAAATCACCAGCACGCACTACCTACGATATGACAGATTGACTAGTTTATATATGGTTCTTTTGGAACCAACTAGTAGTCAGTCTATAGAAAATAAGCTTATATCTGGTTACTTTCATTCTACTTACTAGTGAGTAGTAAAGCGACTACATTTTAAATGGTTTTTTATAAACTAGCTTCTAGTGAAAATAGAAATTAAATTTGCCATACCAAAAAATATTTTAAAGTCGACTCAAAATTTAGTGTGACCTTTTTTTTTAAAAAAAAAAATATGAAAACAATTTGAGAAAAGTTGCTACTTAATTTCAAGTCAACATTAAAATATTTTTTGGTTAGCCTGATTGATTTTTATCTGGCTATATGAAACCAGTTGGAAATTTTTATTAAACAAAACAAATAATTTTATTATATTTAATGCTAAAATATGAGTTTTTCAGTCTTCACTAACGTTCAAAAGTGATAAATATTTAGTTTAAGTGTGTTAAAAAAAATACATTTATATTCTATTGAAAAAACATGAGCTTTTTAATCTTCAATAAAGTAATAAATATTCAGTAAAGTGTGTTAAAAAATGAATTTTTAATACAAATTCGATTACTGAAACTGATATCCTAGTTATGGAAATCGTATTTTAATTAACTGAGCTCCGTTGTCTCAAAACAAACCCTATTTTGGCCGCGACAAATGATTCTTAAAATGTATAACTTCGGAATTGGTTCTATAACCATAAAAATCAATCAAAAAAAAATTGAGCCTAATCGGAGATGGTAAGTTCAACAGATATTACACTTTAATGTGAAATTGGCTCTATACAAATTTCCAAAAAAATTTTTTCCATTTATTCTATATAAAAAGGAAATCTACGTCTACAATTCCGATACTATCGAAACTGTGTCTTTTTTTAAAAGCAAATCACAACCCTGGCCACGGAGAAACAAATTGATGCAACGCTGAGACTTTTGCGTTGCTCGTTACTACAACCCTGAAATTCTGGTTCGCAGCCGCTCAACTCACTACTCAACTCACTACTCACTTTTCAACTAAATGAAAGTTACTCCGTGAATAACTACCTTAAAGTTACAGGGATGTTTTTTGTTTACAGGGAATTTATTGAAAAGCCTGTACAAAAAATGCTCAAAATTGCACAAAATTGCACAAAACTGCACGTTTCATTTCTATGGTGCATTTCGACAAACAATCGAACACCAATGAATATTGAAATAAATGAAGAAGCAACTAGAACAGATGGCAACCCTTGATAGAGTTGATGGCGGTGATCTAAAATGGCTTACTGCTTTGAAGTGTCATATGATTAGCAGCCATACAATTCATAAGAATGAATTAGAGGATCTGCACATTCATATGCTAGTTTAAACAGTGAGTTGATCACAGCTTAATCACTCAAAGACTACTGATGAGGAATATGTAGCGATTTCCGAAACAGACTGTCTAGTCAGCTAAGTGATTGACTCTATACAGAGTTGTTGTTGTTGTTGTTGTTGCCTTCTTGAAAACTCACTTGATCTAAAGCTCACAGAATTTTTTATAGTCTATTTAATTTTGGTACCGGAATCGGGGACTAAGATTTTCGATACTCTATTGCATATGAAATATTATATTATTGTTTTATTATATACTTTTTGTAATTTTTATAAGATACCACATGTATCTCCTAAAAATATTTAATGGGATTGAACATGAAAATTGGCATAACCCCTTTATATAGCTCATACACTTCAAAGAACTCATAAAAACCTGATTTTTAAGTATAAATATTTTTTGTCGTGCAGAACGGAATAAAACAGATTTACAGCTTAAAGTGTTATATTATTGTATGACATGGTAAGAAAAATATTTTATTGCATTCGGCACGACATTTTTAAACATAAAATTGTTTATCAATTTGTTTTTATACTTATAAAAATTTCTATTTTTAACATCTAATTTATTTTTATCTACCTTTTTGTTTAGACTATAAAGTAATTTAGCTCAAGGTATATTTTTGAATATTTTTATTTTATGCTAATATTAAAAATTTTAAATCAATATTTTGTTATCCTTCGGATTGACTTAAAAATTTCAGACTTAACACAAAATAAAAAAAAACAGACCTCGAGCTTAAATACTTTCTTCATAATTAAAATTTTTTTTTATAATTCCAGAAGTTTTTCATATTATTAAGTACCATTTTCGTCTGCCATTTTATTTTAGTCACGTTTGCTCATCCAATTATTAAAAATTTTTTCAACTTATTCACTGGATTTTAATTTTCACTCTGCATATTTCACTTTTTTTTATTTAAATTAAATCCACAACTTTTGGATTTTATTGCTTAATACCGAATGCAAAATTTGTATTTTAGGATAATCCAGAATTGACGTCCTTGTTCCTTAACGACGTTCCACCGACTGACTTTGCAAATCAATAGATTGAACCACAAGTACTTTTTTTGGCCACGGAAAAATCCATCATACGCATACTACTACGACACACTAATTA
Source organism: Dichetophora obliterata (assembly GCA_963920525.1). Taxonomy (NCBI): domain Eukaryota; kingdom Metazoa; phylum Arthropoda; class Insecta; order Diptera; family Sciomyzidae; genus Dichetophora; species Dichetophora obliterata. The sequence goes on from OY986439.1 coordinate 55,757,791, forward strand.
CAGGTACATACATCGCCTAATCGCAGATACTTGACGCGATACACGACACTGCTAACACTGCTGCAAATGCTGATAATACGGCAATAGTTGCTCAGTTATCACCGTCCTAGATTCGAATTCGAATTTCCAATATCTTTGATATATGATGCAAGCAAATTTATGACTTCCGAATGTAACCCACTCATAAACAAGGCTAACGAACTAACTTGAAGTTAAAGATATTGAAGCGATACAGCTATGTGGAACTTTGTAAGCCACTCGATGGGACAAACTTCAGTTTATGAGTTATCAGTGAAAAGATATTGTTATGGCACGTCATTGTCTCGTTCTATGAGAGAACGTCTGTGTCTCTACGTAGAGCTCTTAGAGTCAGCTCGGTACAAAAGAAAGTACATGCAGTGGAAGGAACTGAGGCAAGTTATCATTTTACTTGTTATCGATTGCTTATCGCAATGAAAGATTGCATTTAATGGTATGTTTTTGGGAAACTTATTTTTTGCCCTCTTTATCGAAGAGTTTTACAACCCTTTTAAATTTTTATCAAGAATTTTAAAACAGTAGTTAAAACTTGAATGCAAACTCATGAGAGAACAGCGTTAATTGATTAATGCGAATTGTGTTGTGAACAGTATTGTGACATATTTCTTTGGAAAGTAATATGTTATATATTACATATTAGCGACTCCTAAATGTAATAACATTAAATTATTTATTACTTGATAATTGGAGTAATTAGTTACATGTTACCATATTACTATTTTGCTAAGTACTAAATTAACCCACTCCTTCTACCGAGCTCCTTATTTTTTTGAGAAAAAGTGTCAAACTTTTTAATATCATCAATCAAAGTCTAAAAATAAGTTACGAATGCTCAGATTGCTTATTGAATTGAAATTTTTTCGGTTAAGCCTAGTACTCTGTTCGTTTACGTGAAATTTCGCTGGCAACATCTATTTATTTGTTGCGTGAAATTTCTGACTTAAAGTTTATTGCGAGGTATTCCTATAGCAATGTTTTTTAGAGAGACTTAGAGAATAAGTTAGGAGATTTCATATGATATCTCTGTTTTCACTTCAAAATAAATAGGCATACAATTAATTTGTCGTGAAAAAATGTTGCTCAGAAATATGTTGCGATAATTTCACGCAGCAGAACAGAGTACTGCTCTGGCGAACATGTTGTGAAAATTTACACGCTTGTTTCGCAGCTGTCATGTTTTGTATAGAGATTTGAGTGGAATTTCATATGAAACTGATCAGCGTACTATGCTTTACGAGAGAAATCGTGGTGGTCGTTTTTCCGACCATAAGCGTAAAAGGTGAGCAAATTGGAAAAAAAAAATTCCTCTAATAGCCTTTAATTATTGTTACGAAAAATTGAGTACTCATTACGAAATGAGTTTTTTTAGTATTTTGTCATCATTAGATTTGTATTATATGTTTTCTAAAAAATTTTGAGTAAAACCCCCTTACAAACTTTCCAACATGTAAGAACACTGGTAGCGGAGTTCACCAAGGCTCAGTCCTTGGCCCATTTTTGTTTTCTATGTTCGTTAATGACATTTTTGATAAGTTAAACAATGTCTACTCTTGGGCATTTTAGTTCACTAAAAATATCGCTCTTTTTAGTTCAGTTGAGTTTAATGAACTAGTTAGTTCATAAGGTTCTCTTAGTTAATTTAGTTCATTCATTGTTAGTTCGTTAGGTCTTACAGTTCCTTTGGTGTTTTAGATCGTTAGGTACGTTAGCTCTTTATATATTTTAGTTCAACAGGTCTTTTTGTTCGTTTTGCTTACTCGTTCATGATCAGGTCTTTAAAATGAAATTAACTATATGAACGAATCAATAATTAACTATGGACATCAGATGGGTTCATTTAACTAAAGTATTTCAGAACCTCCTTGCACGGGCAGAATCTGAATTCTGGATGTGATAAGAATGTGTGGGTCAAAACAAAATTTTAAAATTCAAAAAACCTGAACTAATTTTTAATTGTTTTATATTTAAATTTTTATAAACATTAAAGCGCTACAAAAACTATTTTTTATAATATATTTTTATGGTAAATTGTTTGTTGAACTCAAATATGGCAATGGATTTTTTATACAATTAACCTTTGACCTTAAAACTTTAATCGATTTAAGAGTTTTCGTGTTTTTTTCTTATTGATTTTTAACGTTTGACGAGATCTTACAACTTTTGCAAAAAATAGGAATACACGATTGTGAACTGTTTTATGTAGTTTATTGTAAAAAAAACAGCAAACTTGGGTCATTTTTTTTCTACAATTCAGTTTTTTGTGACACCATATTAAAAAAAAAATTGTTTTTTTAATAAATTATTTTTTTAATAAATTGTTTTAATCCCTTATTTGCATCTTATTTTGTATATAATTTTTTTTTAATGTTGTAAGGAAAAACCTTCAATCAATGTGTGTTTTTCAATCACTTTCAGAGCCAACTGCTTTTCGTTTTCTTTGTTAGTGATATTTGTATTGAAGCGTGTTATTAAACTTATTGCCCTTTTGGCGATATCGTTTATGACAACAAGGTTTCTCACTACTTCTTCAGCACTTAAATAAGATGTATCGTCAAACCAGCAGCTAGCATTAATGCTTAAAAAACTACTAAAATTATCTTTGTTGAAATCATTTGCAAACAATAGGTTGAAAAATATTTGACTATGTGATGTTACGAAACCATCGATGCTCAATTCTGAAATGTCCAATGAGTCCAAATCGATGCATTTTTTCTTTTTTTCCAACCCTAGCGTATTCCACGTCCAACCTTGTGCGCTTAATTTTTTTGATATCACTTTTCTGTTTAAGCATTGCGACCATTTTCATGCGTTTCGTTTCAATATGAATTTTTTTATCAAAAAAAGCAAACCCTATTAGGTTCTCAGCAAGGTAACATAAATGCCGCGAAAACACGTTGAGAACTTCTCGTGCAATATCCTCATTAACGTAACGGTACTTAAAAATATCTAAGATCATTTGGAGATAGTTGTTCGGAGCAGCATGTGGTAGAGAACATTCAAACCAATAACATGAACTGGTCGCGGAACAAGTAAATTTTCAAACTATAAATCGCCAACGCCTTGTCTCAAAATCACTCACACCGGTACGCAATTGGTAACGGTGCATTTGTTCTCATTGCGAATAACTCAAACAAAGCAATTACCCAGCAAAATTTTTGTTACAAATATGACATGCATTCTTAGGGACACTGCTTCCAGAAGGCATTCTATAGATCCAATTGTGCTTCTTCTAAGCCTTATCAAGAAGTACTTTCAAGAAGCATTCTCATAAAACACTTCTAAATGACATTCAAAAAGCATTTAATTTCAATTATTTTTTTGATGTATTTTTCAATTTTCTGTGGGATTTTTCAAACCTCCAACAAAACTTCCTACTTCCTACTTCAAACACCAAAATGCAGTGAAAATCGAAAAAAGAGATCTTTTGCGTGGATTTTTTTTAACCCTCCAACAAAACCCAAACACTTCTCATTTCCAATACTAAAATCGCGAGAAAATTGGGAGAAAGAATATTTTCCGTGGAATTTTTTAAGCCCCCCTAACCACTAAAACCATTTTATTCCATGGAATGCCTTCTTAAAGTTCTTCTCAAAAACACCTGCTAGAATCCTTTCATTTAAGGGCTCAAAGAAATCTTCCATTAACAAAATTCTGGAAGCACTTCTAGAGAAGACTTAGGAAAGCATTCCTCCCAATGACATGCATGTGTTAAAAGAATGCCTTATGGGTATGAAAGTGGAAGGGATGGAATTCAAGACTTTCCCTTCCACTTTACCTTCTTTTGGAAGTACTTGTTTTGCTGGGTAGAAGCGAACATAAGTCGGTACTGCATGTCATAAAAAGACACCCAGTCGTTAAAATATGGATAAAATCGCGGATGAAGACCCTTTTTAGAATTACAATGAAAGATATACAAAATAAGATACAAATAGGGGATTAAACAATATTAAAAAAAAAAAACAATTTTTTTGTTAATATGGTGTCACAAAAAACTGAATTGTAGGAAAAACCATGATCCAAGTTTGCTGTTCTTTTTTTATAATAAACAACATAAAACAGTCTACAATCATGTATTCCTACTTTTTGCAAAAGTTATAGGATCTCGTCAAACGTATGGTTCAAAATTAAAAATCAATAAAAAAACATGAAAACTCTTGAATCGATAAGGGTTTTAAGGTCAAGGGTTTATTATATAAAAAATTTATTGGCATATTTGAGTTTTTCCAACAATTTTTCATAAAAATATGTTATAAAAAATAGTTTTTGTACCGCTTTAAGGTTTATAAAAATTATGTTGACTTTATATGATTTAAATACAAATTCTAAATGTTTTATAGTTTAAATCATACTGATTCTAGAATTTGTATTTAAATCATATAAAGTCAACATAATAAATATAGAGGTCATTTAGGAAAAAACGTTTATAAAAATTTTAATATAAAATGATTCAAAATTAGTTCATTAAAATCGAGTTTATAGCGGCGCCCTTTCTAATTTTTTAATTTTTCAATTTTTTTTTTATTTTTTTTTTTTTTTTGACCCACACCCTATTATGACATCCAGAATTCATATTCTGCCAAATATAATAATAAAATGTATAGAGGCCTGAACCCAACTAATGGACATAGAAAAAATGTTCATAATAATACTACTTACGGGGCATTCCACTCAATATATGTCACACCTTTTATATATCAGGTTTTTGCTACTGATAATCATATGTTTGTATTAAAGACAATTGGGCCTATTCTGCTAAATATGTTATTCTGTTATGAATTTTCTGTTGTGAATCATAAAAGATGCCGACCATAAAAGATCTTCTAAAAATTGGTATTCTGCCTTTCGATCTTTTATGGTACCATGTTATCAATCTTCGAAAACAAAAATCTATTACAATTCCGTTAACTTCTGTTATAAAACAGCTGATTTCTGTCAATAAATTAAAAAAACAACGTAAGTTGAAGTTGTCGCTTTTAAAGCTAAAACTCTATACTGCGTTAGGTCGGTCCTGTGTTGACAGCTAGACTAAAAACAACGAGTTCTTATGAAGTAACACTAAATGCGTCCTCATACTTTGCTTCGACCTCATCCCGTAAAAATGTAAAGCAAGGGCAAAGTACGATCAAGGTTGTGAGTAGAGAATTATTCTACAAGCTCGTACGTTTGACATTCCATGCCAATGCTGGGATGCATTTTCATTGAGAAATTTTAATATATGGGTATTTCTTGTATTTCGAGAGTAACAAAAATTTTCATGGGATTATCGTGGGATTTTATAATTGGTCTGACTTTTTTAAAGTTTTATGTATTTTAAAGTAATATAAGAACGATTTTGATGAATCTAATATGATATAAATATAATTTAATAATATATCTTATCAAAATTAATGCATATATTAATATCATAAATAATCTATATACATAAAAAGCAAAACACTGTCTGTCTGTCTGTGTGAAGCCTGTAGACTCCAAAACTACTAGACCGATTGATCTCAAATTTGGACAGTCGATTTTTTCAGTAAGAAAATTGTTTAAGAAAAAAAAATTTGCCACACCTCCTTTACCGTGAAAAACCTATATTTCACGCAGTTTTGGCCGTATATTACTAAAATTTGGTAATTGAGTTTATATGGTTACTTTCGGCAACTGTACTAAAACTAGGCATAATCGCTAAATAACCACGCCCAATTTTGATTTCGTGAGCTCATTTTGCCTGCTTCCCAACACATTTTCAACGAATACATATGAAACTTTTGATAAAATGATAATAATCAATAAACCATAAACATATCAACCATACCATAAAAACCTCAGGTTGCTTTAAATAATCATATAGTACAATAAATTAATTTCATCAATGGTCCATTTCTTGGTGCACTTGGTACGTGTGGTGCATCTTGTATTTCTTCCATTTTCACTCAGCTGTTTAATAAGCACATGAACGAAACCTATTTATGCACCATCCAAATGCATTGGATCGTGAAAACCCTTATTTGTTAGTGTTAAGTGAAAAAGCCATGAATATTTTACTCGTGCTCTAATGCACAGCCAAATGCACTGGATCGTGAATTCCGCTATTATTTCACATATTATGGGGATTTGTGCATATGGACAAAACCCTTAAAAATAGTAAAAAGCGTATACATTTATCAGCCTTATAAATTTGTATGGAGAAGCCTATGCACAAACCACATAGTATATTTGCTCTTTGATTTACGTGGGCAAACGAGGTGGCAAAATTATGTAGAGCAGCTGTTTTTGTTTTTCGAAATTAAATTAATTTAATATCAGAAGCCGGCAAAAAGCAGGGAGAGGTAAGAGTTTGTGAATTGGAACAAATGTAACAAATATTTAATTCTCAAAATTTCAGAAATAATTTTGAAAATTACAACATAAAAACTAATTGACAACAAATGTAGCATATAACAATATATTGCAGCTGACGTATATGCTGTAAATGCACAATCGATAATCATAAATACTGCCTGAAAAAAATAGCTAATTGCTTAAATTATAATATTGCCACTTTGCAAGAATACCCTTATTATATTACACATACATTAAAAAATATCATAACTTTTTAAAGTACGTCGTTTAATGATTTTATTTAAATAATTACTTGTTTGTCATTGATTTATTAAAATTAAATCCGCATCTATTAAATATTGCATGATTTGGAAAAAAGTAGTTTTATGGGATTTTTTGAATAGCTGCTTTTATTTTCATCACCAAAATGACAGAGGCATGACCTGTCAACGCAACATTAAGTTTTGCTAAGTTTTGAGGTCGTCTGTTTTGACACTTGTATCGTAAAGTTTTTACAATGCAGACCAAAGTACAAGCGCGTCGGAAGCTAATTTCATCTGGGGGGAACAGTACAAATGGGGTTGCAAAAAAAATCACCAAAATTTCTTAAAAGAAACATGAATATGAATAAACAAATTTTTTATTTTAGTTTTTAAACAAAAAAATATAAAAATAAATAAAAAAATATTAAAATTTCATTATTTTTAAAAGTTTTTCCAATTTCGATATTAGAGTTCATTTTTTAAAGCATCTTTCATATGGTAATATGAAAATATAAAAAAATAATTTTTGCTTTTATAAAGCAAGACTAGGTATATCTTTACATGGTTTAAATGCAATAAGGTACAAAAAATTATATCAATTTAAATTCTTCCAAAATGTTTTTTCTGTCCTTGCGAGAAACAAACTCTTTCATTACCTCCATTGAATTTAATTCTTCGGTTTTATTTTTGTGGATGTGTATAAGTGCCGCATGAGTGAGTCATTTCTGTGTCATATTTGCTCGAAGATACGTTTTAAGTCGTTTTAGTGCACTAAAAGAACGCTCAGATGAAGCTGCTGATGCAGGCACAGTCAAAACCAAAGCAACATGTTATTCAACTTCATTTAATAGTTTTTTCAGTGTATCCGAATTTTTTCCAAATTGTAATTGCGGTAGAAACTTTACATTTTGTTCTATCTTTTTGCATCACAGAGAAAGAAAATTGTTATCCGAAAGCATGCTTATGAAGAAGAGAGAAAGAAGAACAAAATATATAATACAAAAATATTATCGTTGTAAAAAATACTGATATTTTGAATAACTTTTGAAGTTTTCTTTTTAAATTGTTTATCTAGCTAAATAAGCGAGGGCAACTGCCCCTTGTTCCTCGCTTGCTACGCCAATGCCAAAGTACGATCAACGGCCGACCGACCTAACGCACTATTGAGTTTTGGGCATTAACGTGTGAATTGCAAATATTTTTCCAAAATTAGCATAAAAGAAGTGTCGTGCATTAGCATTACAAACTAGCATGTCCGTTTTGATTAAATTGCTTGTTTTAAAACAATGTCGGACTAAGAGGACGACCCAGAGCCTTTTTACAATGACAGCAGAAGCTCAAGTTTAAAATAAAAGTAGTGATGGACGCAGTTATGGTGAAGATGGTAGCGAAAGGGACAGAGGTGCCAGTGCAAGTTTCAAACAAAGGAACAACGTGGAGACGAGCATGATGATCGCGATCGCCGTGGTCAAAGAAATGGTGGTGGTGGACGCAATTATGACTACCGAACAACTAGATTTGCGTTCTGATTGTGTATGTATAATTATTGGATGCGCAGAATCTAATATTCAGACAATTAAATCTGATTATAATGTAAGCGTTGATATAGATAAGGATACAAAGGTGGTAACCATGTCTGGAAATTCCAAAGGAAACATCAAAGATGTAGCACGGTGGCGATAAAAGTAGCTCATCCTACCAAACGACTTCTACAATTGTACAGTAGAATAAATCAAAAGGGACCTTTCGTAGTGAGGTCGGTGGACGCCGAGATCGTTATTAAAAACCAAAGCTGCAGCAAAATCTAGAATTCCAGAAAGTAGAATAAATTCCTTTCTAGATATAAGTCAGCTTGACATTTATATAATTTTTTATGCTGCATTTTTTACACATACAAATATTAATAATTTTTTATTTAGAAAGACCTATTATAAAAATTATAAATGATTGTACAAAAAATAGAAAATACATTTTATATGCAATTTAAAAAAAAAACTACACTAATTAAAGTTATTTTTTTAGTCTTCCAAGTCTTTGTTTCATAAATTAAACATAACGAAACACAAAACAATCTGATTTAGCTTGACTTATTTAATTTATTGAAATTCGTTATGATAAAGGCAGAAAAACTTATCTGTTATTCTGTTGTGTTTCATAACAGATTTCATAGCAGATTTTGTCATGCAGAATACCAAATAAAAGATTTTGTAAAAGATTTGTTGACAGTTCAAAAAATCTGCTATGATTTATAACAGATTTCATAAAAGATTGCCATGCAGAATACGAATTTTGGTCTCGTAACAGATTTTTTGACAGCTCAAAAATTTGTATGGGAAATCATAACAGAATTTTTTCATAAAAGATTTCGCAAAATAGACACAAATGTAAAATAAAGATAAAACTGTCAAAGTTGCAGCCCTAAGCTCCACCGTTTCAATAAAACAATCGAACGCAATCAGCACGGACTTAAACCATTGTAAAATAAATTTTTTTCATTTCTTTCAATCTGACTCGCTCCAAAATCGATTGAACCAAAAGAACTAAAAGAACGAAAATCAACGAATTGGTTCACATAGTTCATGAGTGCGAATAGTTCAATTGAACTAGTTCGTTAGTGAACTACCCAATCCAAACAATGTCACAATGCCGATGATCTCCATTTATATTTATCAAGACTTGTGGGGCTCATTGAAGATCTATGTGTTTGAATCAATGAAGATTTAAATACAATAGCAGAATGGGCTAGGTCTAATAAGCTTTAACTTAGCCCTCTAAAAGCGTACGTCCTGACATTCTCTAAAACTCCTATCTTAAATCTACTTTTCTCCAATATTCTTCGAATCAATCAAAGGGAATTTGATTTTGGAATATTTCATATAACTCTAATCTATATTCATTTTCTTCTTTCTTTTGCGATTTTTTTATATTTACTGTTCAATATGTTTTTTATATAATTTACAATAGTTTCTTTATCTCTTTTAATAATTAATTATTAAGCGAAACTACAGTTAAATAAATTCTCTTAAATATATAAGCCCAAAAACAAAGTAACTAATTTTATTTTATATAATATTTTCTAATTCGTTTTTTAATTAACTGTTGTTATACTATTTAGTTGTTATATACATAAAATGCAGCACGCAAAAGGAACTCTTCATATATGTTTACATTTTTGAATAATAAATAAAAATTGAAATTCAATATAAAAACAACATTCTATTATCTCAAATTTTTCTTTCATCTATCAAATAAACTGACGACTTGTTTGATGTACAGAACAATTAAATTGTTTTATGAAATATGTCAAGCCGAAAAAGAATTTCCGTACACAGTTCCAAGGAATGTAAGTAATTTTACAAAAAATACGAATTGAAGACTTTATTTTGAAACTCCTTCCTAAGCTAACTTTTCTACTTTTTCAAGCTTCCAATCTTTTGCCGGCAATCAAGAAACGACGCAAAAAGTCCTCAAGCTGTTGCAGTGGATCAAAACTTAGCAAATCCAGTTCGAGTGTTACTATTCTTGCAAGCAGAACAGAGTTTTTCGAGTACGAAGAAGAAGAAGAGGTAAGATTTATTCGGATTACAAGGACTATAGAATAGCTTAATTAGCTTTTGGCGGCTGACTTTCACAACAGTCAATTGTAGTGACAACAACAAAAAGTTTGATCTTTTTAATATACGCATCTCTCTAATTGGATGCAAATATATATAAATATATTAGCAAACATATTTATACTGTTCGAATGAAAACTGTTTTAGATGGTGTTCATTTCAATTAAATTACAAGGAAATGCATTGTATTATTTCAATTAAAACATCATCACTGTGTGAAATTCATAATCAAACTGCCTTGATAATTTGCAAAAAGAGTTCTGGACTGACTTCAATAAAACTGAAAATGTTGTCTTAATTAATTAAGGATTCATGTAATATTTTCATAACGCGTGATAATAAAAATTAATACAAATATATAATTAGAACATGATATGCCTATGAAAGGAACCTACTAATCAATTAAAAATGTTGTTAGGTATCAGAGAACTGCACAAGCCTACTTGAAGTTCAAGCTTTTTCAAGTACTTAAATTCATGCACGTATCCAATCTTGAAAAAGCAAGCTTTAGCCAGCTTGCAAAAATACCAAACAGATACAAGCCATATTCATGCTTGCTCGTTGGCTTGGCTTGTTTCGGCTTACTTTGTCGGGCGGAAAGTTGAAAAGCTTAAAACGATCGGCAAAAGCTTGTAAGCTCGCAAGTATCCAAATTATTGAATTAAAGCAAGTATCCAAAAAATTCAATGAGCTTCTTTAGAGAGAACTTAAGCGTAATAGGACTTTTAAGGATTCTGTGGACTCCCTGGTGTAAAGTTTTAGGGTAAATGATTTCGAAGATGCTGTCAAACTTTAAAGTTTAAGATGGCGGATAGAGTTGCCACCTAGATTTTTTTTATTTTTGCGAATTCTTGTAATTTTGAAATTCTGACAACGGATTTGATTTCGAATATATTGTCACAGGCTTAAAATTTAAGATGGAGGTTAGAGTTGCCAACTAAATTTTTACCACAGTATTGCCACCTAATAATATGTATTTTTAAAAGTTTTACACATCATTTATCAGTGTTAAGAGGTAGCTGATTTCGAATCTAAGGTCAGAATTTTAAAATTCAAGATGGTGGATAGGGTTGCCACCTTTATTTTTTGTAGTTTTATGAATTCGAGGCTGGCAAAAAAAAATGGTATCCCAAAAATGGGTCGCTGAATCCGAATCCGTCGTCAGAATTTCAAAATGATAAAATTTTGAAATAATAGGGTTGCCACCTAATAATATGCCTTTTTAAGAGTTTTAAACGTCATTTATTAGTGTTAAGGGATCGCTGATTTCAAATCTAAAGTCAGAATTTTAAAATTCAAGATGGTGGATAGGGTTGCCACCTTTATTTTTTTTAGTTTTATGAATTCGGGGCAGGCAAAAAAATGGTACGCCAAAAATGGGTTGCTGAATCCGAATCCGTTGTCAGAATTTCAAAATTTAAAATTTTGAAATAATAGGGCTGCCACCAAATAATTTATCTTTTCAAGAGTTTTAAACGTCATTTATTAGAGTTAAGGGGTCGCTGATTTCGAATCTAAAGTCAGAATTTTAAAATTCAATATGTTTAATAGGGTTGCCACCTCAAGTTTTTTATTTTTACGAATTCGGTGCCTTGCGTTAACACTAAATAAGAATGGGTAGCTGAATACGAATCCATTGTCAGAATTTCAAAATTATGTAATAAGGCTGCCACATGATAATAATTATTTTGAATATTTTTAAACATCATTTAACACTGTAAGGGAGTCGCTGATTTTGAATCTGAAGTCAGAATTTTAAGATTCAATATGATTAATGGGGCTGCCACCTATATTATTTTGTATTTTTACGAATTTTTGTCAGTTTTTAATTCTGACAGCGTATTCGGATTCAGCGACCCATTTTTACATTGTGTTCAAGCCAGCACCGAATTTGTTACAATAAAAAATTAGGTGGCAATCCTATTAACTATATGGAATTTTAAAATTCTGACTTCAGATTCGAAATCAGCGACCCCTTAACACTAATAAATGACGTTTAAAACTCTTAAAAAGACATATTATTAGGCGGCAACCCTATTATTTCAAAATTTTATAATTTTAAAATTCTGACAACGGATTCGTATTCAGCGACCCATTTTTGGTATACCATTTTTTTTTTGCCAGCCCCGAATTCATAAAACTACAAAAAATAAAGGTGGCAGCCCTATCCACCATCTTGAATTTTAAAATTCTGACCTTAGATTCGAAATCAGCTACCTCTTAACACTGATAAATGATGTGTAAAACTTTTAAAAATACATATTATTAAGTGGCAATACTGTGGTAAAAATTTAGGTGGCAACCCTAACCTCCATCTTAAATTTTAAGAGACAATATATTCGAAATCAAATCTGTTGTCAGAATTTCAAAATTACAAGAATTCGCAAAAATAAAAAAAAATCTAGGTGGCAGCTCTATCCGCCATCTTAAATTTTAAAGTTTGACAGCATCTTCGAAATCATTTACCGTTAAACTTTACACCACGGAGTCCACAGAATCCTTAAAAGTCCTATTACGCTTAAGCTCTCTCTAAAGAAGCTCATTGAATTTTTTGGATACTTGCTTTAATTCAATAATTTGGATACTTGCGTGCTTACAAGCTTTTGCCGAAGGCATCAAGCTTTCCATTACTTGAAACTTCGTGCCGTTCGCTTGTAAGCTAGAATAGGTGCAAGCTGTGCGTGGGCTTATTTATATTCAATTACAAGCTATGCTTGATTCAAAATTATTAAGCTCAAGCTAGCTTGAACTTAAATTTTAAGCAAGCGCTTGAAATAGACTTCAAACAGGCTTGTGCAGTTCTCTGTTAGGTATCCTTGACAGCTACCTATTTTCTCACGAGCTGCGAACATCGAAGTTCAAACAAAAGAAAAAAATATAAAGAGCGTGTGTCACACACATTGGCCGCATTCAGCGGAGTCAACAGTTGGAAACCGTTGTGCTAAAATTCAAGTGAGAAACCTTTGCGATTAGATTATTTATATCGAATAATTAACAACTTTTACTTTAAAGCTACAGTTAAAAAACATTTAGAGAAAACATCGTTCACTAAGGTATCGCTACCATAAGAGTTCACAACAGATGACTCCTTTGAATGCGGCCAATGTGTGTCACGCACGTTTCTATTTTGTTTTCTTTTCTGCCTGAACAGATAGAACGGCGTCAGCGACTAGCGGCGCTCTCTGCCGCAGCGCCAGCTCGAAATGAAACGAGTTCGCTACCACAGTTCTCGCTCTGAAGAGAGCTCAATGACAGCGGCAAACTGAAAATAGAACTAGATTCTATTTCGGCGGCCGACGGCGAGCGTTTCACCTTGAATTCATACATTTTGTTGACGCTAGCCGCTGACGCCGTTCTATCTGTTCAGGCAGTTTGATTGACATTTGATGGTCGCAACACTTATTATACCGTGTGTGTATCAATGCTTTTACAATAAGTCAAAACTCTAAGTCCTTTTTTTACACTTTTCGAGCCTTGATGGTCAAGTCTTACCTTTGTTGATGAAAGACGCGGACATCAAAGTGAGAGAGGTGGATGTTCAAAAAGGAATGACCAAGAATTGACGTCAAGTCTTGATACTTCTAACCAAAAGGGGTCTAACCAAGTTTCTTGAAATTAAAAAAAAAAATCATTACTAAGCCAGCTTGTTAATTTTATTATATATCGAAAAGGGAACGAAACAAGAAAACTCTTGGCAAAAAAAAGGGACTTTTTACAAATTAAATATCAAATATTGCACAGGGAAAAAAATAAAATATCTAATATAAATAATATATAAAAGGTTTACCGCAACTAAAAAATTAAATGTTACTTAAAATTCTTTTAAACCTCCAGAATAAAGAAAAAAATTAAATTTACATGATGAGAGTACTGAGAACTGATCTCAACTTGAATGAATCAACGAAAGTTGAAAAATGATGACCAAATTTGAAAATTTTTAACGAAAGTTGGTATAATAAATACTCGTATAATACAAAGCTTAACAATGATAGAATTACCAGCTATTATAAATAGCGACTGCGCTGCCGAGCTGTAGGGATAAAGTGTCAAATACAAGTAGTGTAAGCACATTAAAAAATTAAAGGGGATGAATACATTTGCACAAATGTATTCATCCCCTTTCTGTTATTCTGGGCTTTTCTGTTACTAATTATTACAAAGGTAGACACTAGGCAATGAATTGTAAAATTTTCAAATAAGAAAGCATAAGAAAAATTAATAAAATTTAAAATCCATAAACAAAAAAATTCCCGTTTCAATGAATAACATACAAGAAGCATCATTGTTTTAATTGTCATCACGGTCACTTGACATTCTATCCCTACAATGACAGTTGAATCCTTTCGATTTATAATACCTGGGTTATTGTACTATGAGCTTAACTACATTTCTTTAGTTTTCGATTGTTACGATCCTGAATTACACTTTTTATGTTTTTCAAGTTCAATTAATTAAATAAATCTATACAATATTTTTACCTCTTTGAAGGGAAAAACCTGTAACGTAACGTATCATATTATGGCTTGTGTAAAAATATTTAAAAGAGATTTTTTAACAAAACAATTAAGAATATGTAGCAACATTATTCCAAATTATATTATTAAAAAACCTCGTGCACACTTCGCAGGTTTTTTCGTTTATATTGATGCAGACAAAAACCACTTATTTTTTGTCACGTAACGCATCAATTTTTGTTGCCTCTATCTAAGAACCGAACTTTTGACCATTCTTAGCCTTTACACTTCGAAAAATGCGCTTAATAAACTATTGAAAAATTAAAATAAGAAAACTGTAAGTTTAATATTTCTTTGTTTTTTTCACTCATACAAGTCGTACGACTACCACTTTCGTAGCCACGGAAATGCTTATATACGAGTATCATATTTTAATTTTAAGAATATATATTAAAAGTATTCTAATATAAAACACATTTAACCCTGGATAACCAATGTTAGCCGTTTCGACTAACACTGCTTACTTTTTTGCTTACAACCTTTTTTCTCTCATCTGACCGTGTTCTCTATCCGTATCGTAATAACCACATTAGTTGTTAAGCTGCCCTCGTTGCGTTCGGATGTATTTGGATTTATAATTGGATGGTGTGAATCTTTTTATAAATGTAGTGTACGTCGAAGCAACTAACATTGGCTTAAACGTAACTTTTTATACCCCACTCGTATTTCGTAAGGGGTATATTAACTTTGTCACTCCGTTCGTAACGCTAATGAGGAGACGTGGCAGGTATAGAAGAGTATATATATTTTTGATCAGAATCACCTCCTGAGTCGATTTAGCCATATCCATCTGTCCGTCTATCAATCTGTCTGTCTGTTCACAAGATTACAGCCACAATTTTTAAGCTATAGTAATGAAATAAAAAATATATGCTTATATTCAAAAAACGAAGATAAAATTCGGGAATGAGCAAAATCGGATGAACACCACGCCTACCTCCCATAAGAAATGAAATAAGAAATTTTCGTAAATATCTCCAACCCAGCGCCACATATCGGGTCCAAAGACTTTCTTTAAATTTATGTATTGTTTGGTGTACATTTTCAAAAAAAAAAACCGATTCCAGCGCCGCCCGGTGGTCTACATAAACAATAAAATTCCCGAGCACCACACGAACATTGCTTTTAAATACAAATTCTAGTTGTTTAATAGAACAATTAATTGCTCTAACGAATTTTTCCAAAGAAACAAGAACATTTTCAATATGAGAAGGAAAACATCACTACACGCAGAGAAAAGACATGGTTGAGACATGATTACTGCAATAATAATTTTTTTAATAAAATTATTGTGCTATTTCTGCAAACACAAATTTGTTGCCTTAATAAAGTCATTATTTACTACTGGTTGTACCAAAAAAAACATAATTGAAATCATAACATCATTGAAATCGTCAACATACTATGATTGCCTCAACTATTAGTTGCAACAAAAATGTTGTAGTTCTGTCAATCATGATAAATGTGAATACTATTATAGAGACAAACATATTAGAATTTTTAATGTTTGTCTGAACTATTCTTTGATTGTTGGCAAACGAAGCAGAACATAATCAAAAATCGAAAGAATGATTTGTGTCTAAACAGTTTGCAGGAAAAACTTTCACTTCATTTAGACACAATAAATTTTATCGGTTCCTGGCTATGTGCCGTTTCGTTTGTCAACTGTTCAATTATTGTGTTTTGTTTTAAATCGCCTTATCCTAAAAACAGCACGCAGAAAAGTGACATTTTCGATTTTAATTGTAGCAAACATATTTCTATTTACCCTAAATATATTTCTTAATTCTGACCATATTTTGTTTATCACACATATTGCTATTTTTGTGACAAGGCACTTAATGTACCATGTTTATGAATGGCATTAGTCAGGCGAGCGGTAGTAGCGGCTGTGGCTTACTGGTAGTGTTCGTGGCTCGTAAGCGAAAAAGCCGTGGTTCAAACCCCAGCTCGGACAGAAAATTTTATCAAAAAGGTTTTTCAATTGAATTAATATTTCTGTTCAGCCCAGACAATGGCAAACCTCTGGAGATATTTTAATAAATAGCTGTGGAAATTGGAGCGCATGCAAATAAAAAAACAACATATTTGTTTCAATAATATTCTGGTTCCTTAAAATAAATTCATATTATAGTTGTAGCATTCATTCTTTTTTCGACCCAATAAGAGAATAATTATTGTTTCAATAATATTTTGGTTCCTACAAAAAAGTTCCTCTTCTAAATATGGTTGTTGTAATCATTTTATCATGATCAAAGAAAATATTATATGTTTAAGAACATGTTAGCAACAATCATAATCCGAATCATACTATGATCCTCTTAAAACATGGTTGTTGCAACTATGTTTTTTCTCTACGTGTAGCTGATTTTATTGCAATTTCTGCCTTGCTACAGGCTTCATCAGAAATCTTTGTGATACGCCGTGCAAGCGCATTAGCGCACTACACCACAGAGGCGATGAGATTTGAACTGAGAATTTCTCAGTTTTTCTCCCTTTCATATTTACCTGTTGTTGTATTTTTGCTTTACTTTCGTTTTATGTTTATAACAGACTGTTGGACTCCACAATAATAACATAAGCATAAATGTGGTTTGTTTATATTTTGCCTACAAGTGTACAAAATTTCATAATGAGACGGCTATGGGTTCATGGCAAAATTATTGTTTTTTTCCAAAAACTTGTGATAAAAAGTTTAAGTTCTTCTTTTTTTGAAACACTTCAATGCTTATAGATCTTAAACCAAAGAAGCATGTAGATGTTTTATAGCCCATTTTAAAGGTAAACAACAGCTTAAATGATTAAGCATAAATAAAGATATAAAAGATGATATTATCTTAGAACTTTATTTTAACCGTATTTTAAAAAAAAAATTATTTAAAAAAATTGTTTATTAAATTTCTTTATTCAAAGTATGGTAAAGTAATGGTGAAAGAAAAGCATTAAAAAAAAAATTTGGTGCAAAAATAAGAAATCTTTTGTAGACATTTTTTAAAAAACTTTGTTATAGCAATCTTTCGAATCCCAACCTAAAATTGTGTGTTAGCCTGTAAAATTGATGCCTTAATACGACACTATATTAAAAAGATCAAAAATTTATTGCGAAGACTATGAAAAATGTGACTGGAAATATCAGGTTACAGCGTAGTACTCTGTTCAGTTTCATGTGAAATTCCGCTAAAATCTCCATACTAATAATGACAGCTGCAAAACAAGCGTGGAAGTTTTCACAACATGTTCGTCGGAGCAGTACTCTGTTCCACTGCTTGAAATGATTGCAGCTTGTTCCTGAGCAACATTTTTTCACGACATTTAAATTGTGCTGCCTATTTATTTTGAAGTGAAAAGAGAAAACTCTTATGAAATTTCCCAACTCACTCTGAGTATCTCTGAGAAACGTTGCCATAGGCAAGGCCATGGTGTAAGAAATAGAGGTGTTAGTGAGTTTGACACTTCTCTCTCAAAATGATAAAATTATGTTTCCCCGCTTTTGTCAAAAACAGCTGATGGTGAATTGCAATGAAAACAAATTTTGTTAAATTCGTGTCTTTCTGCAAGCTTATAAGATTTTTACTGAGATTAAAGTGAGAATGAAGTGATATGGAAAACAATAAAAAATATATGAGACGCTGTGGGTTATGAAAAAAAAAACCATGTGAATGCAAGACAATTTGCATGCTGGCCAAAGCTTCATGTCGGGGGCACCTTCTAGTGCACGTTTCTAATAAAATTGCCAAAACATTCAATGACAAACTTGGAAAAGCGGCGAAAATAACTGCAATAACTTTTTGTCAACACAACACGGCACAATTAATTGCATTAAATATTTATTTACACTTAATTCGCACATTAAAAACTATAGCACATCAACAAGCAACTCAAACAAATAACACAATTTGACAACTATCAACAGTTCCGCTCTTTCGGTCACAATTTTTTGACAGAAGCAATGAAATTCATGGTGTTGTCAAAAACTCACTAACACCTCTATTTCTTACACCATGGACAAGGCTCATTTATAAGGTTGTGGCACTTGAGAGCGAGCTCGGTCGAACTGTCAGAATGGATGAAAAGAAATGAAGAAAATGAATGCTTAGAACAAAGAAAAGCACAGTGACAGTTTGAACAAAGGCGGAAAAAGAGTGCATTTCTCTCAATGCCACAGCCATATAAATGAACCAAGGTTTTTCCTTGCAACAAACTTTAAGTCAGAAATTTCCCGCAACAAATAAATGAATGTTATCAGCGAAGCTTCACGCTAGCAAACATAGTACTATGCTTAAGAAAATAAGAAAAAAAGATATTACTTTTTTCCGTACGACTTATGGTTTCGAAGATATAGCATTTGAAAATATGTGCAAATTGTATTTTTATGTTTTTTAAAATTTAGA
The DNA here is from genome assembly GCA_963920525.1 of Dichetophora obliterata. Taxonomy (NCBI): domain Eukaryota; kingdom Metazoa; phylum Arthropoda; class Insecta; order Diptera; family Sciomyzidae; genus Dichetophora; species Dichetophora obliterata. The sequence continues at coordinate 55,776,918 of OY986439.1, forward strand.
CAGTGTATTACTTTTAAAAAATAAATTTTAGGCAAAAAAAAAACCCCGTTAATATTATTTTTATGCTAACCACTACCAACATACAAAGTTTCAAAAAAATCGGAAACACAAAGTAATCAAACGCAGTCACTTGCGTTATGTTTTTTTACCTGGCAATATATGTTAAAAGAAAATTTCAGTGAGAGAGAGAGAGAGAGAGAGAGAGAGATTTTGTTCTAATTCTTATGGAAATGAAATTGCCAGACACAAACCCCAAGTTTTACAAAATAAGGCCATTATAATTTTTTTGTAAATTCACAAAAAATTTAACTTTTGTCAAAAAAAAAAATTGATATACATTTTGGTGTAGAATCACAAGCACTGCTTAAAAAATTTCTCAAATCTCTGACATGCAATTTTAACATTGGTTGATTTATTATGTATTGATCCATTATTAAAAGCGTATTTTTTAACTTTTTCTTACAAAACAAAATATTTTCCTTAATAACGTTTCCTCAATATAAACATATGATCAAAAAGCCTATAAATAATATTAAAAATATTTTGAAAATTGAATTTGATCTAACCTAAACGTTATTTCTTACAAAACAAAATCTTTTCCTTAAATTTAATAATATTCGAAACTCTGACACAAGAAATATTGTTGAAATTGGCACAAGAAAAAGTAAGAAAATTACACTATCAATAGTACCAATAAATACATTTGGGGTATTCACAAGGTGTGCTATCATATCACATTGTCCTAAAATTTTCCAACTAAAATTTTAAATTTATAAATGCGATTAAGAAAGAGCTGTTTGATTACGACACTTCAATAAACATAGCTTTCAGAGTTGTAATATATTAGTACTTTTTTATATGGAAGGCAACAATAAAATGTTTAAACTAGTGTAAAATCTTAGGACAATATGACATTATGACATAATAGCACAACTTGTGAATACCCTAATTGTTTTCCTCAATGGATATTATGAAGTTAAATTACACTAATTTTTTTTCTTGATTCAGCCACATTTTTAATGTTTTGGTCATCCAGATATTTTTTTTTTGTGAAAATACTTTTGATTTCTGATGAAAAAAACTTATTTTACAAAAAAAAACCACTAGATATGCAAAGCTATTCTGCGAATTTTTTGCTCAATGAAATCTTATTTTCCATAACGCTTTTTTTAGAACTTTTTTATGTGAGAGATGAAGTGGTTTTTTATTCTACGAAAATTTGAATTTTTGAGGATCTTCTTTATATATAAAATTCTTCTGTACATGGATTTATCACTGAACTCCTCTTAAATGACTGGACCAATTTTGATGAAACTTGATAAGTGTGTGTGTGGCTGAGTCTGTAGATGGTTTTGGTCTTAAGTTTAATCCGGTAGGTGGCGCTTTTGTTGCTGTGGCAGTGTTTAAAGGGGTATTTGAGATTATAACTCAGAAACGAATAGAGAAATTGTCATGATTCTTTCAAACAAAATTACAAAAATACGAAATGAATAAAAATACACAAATAAAAATCTAAATTTTTTTGATAGGCTTGATTTTTCGATTGTATAAAAGGTTTTTAAGTTTTTACGATAGACAGTTTAAATCAACCCTACATTTATGCATACCATATAAAATAACATTTTTTGGTATTTAATAGTTTTTCAACAACTTGTCGGCCTTTGTAGTCTAGTGGAGAGTGCGCTAGACTCTCAACCCAGAGGTCCCTGGTTTGAATCCGGCCTCAGGCAAGGTTCTTTTCACTTTCTTTGTTCTTTACTACATTTGAGAATTATGGAAAACTAAAAATCCAAAACTAAATTGTGGAAAATGTGGAATTAAAGGAATGGAACAACTCAAAGGCTGATGAAAATGCTTGCCGAGGTTAAGGCATAACACTAGCCTCGGTTAAAAGCAATTCAAATTGTCTGTCACGGTTGCTTCGCCTAATCAATAATTCACGTATTGTTCCAATCAATTCCTCTGAATAAATTTATCTCTTTCCTTTCAGGACAAAGACCAAACCTTGTTTGTATAAGGCGCATGCCTTGGTTCTTTGATCTTTAAAAAAAAAAAACATTTGTGCCATAGTTTTTTGCGAAATAAAGAAATTCTTTAAGGTTTTTTTTTTTGAAAAATTATAAAAATTAGAAGAGAAGCGAAATGGAAAAAGATTGAAACACAATTAGACGCACAATTAATCAAAATTTCAAGCAAAAAAATTAATGCATTCTTTTGTAACATAGCCGAGTTATTCACTTTCAAAGCCAGCACTTTCATTTTTGATTTATTTTTTTTTCTATTGCACCAAAAAATAAAATAAGCAGGGACCAAAAATAACTGTTATTTTACAATTTTCAGATGAAAAAGGCATAACGAAAAAGTGGCCGGAGGACTTTTTTAAATATACCATTATTATCGTAATGGCAGCAGCTTCACGAATACTAAATGCCTTTTAAATTTTTGGCTGTTACTATAAAAATTAATATTAACTGTTATTTTTTGCCTCTTATTTTTTCAGGCAAAAATAACTGTTACTTTGGACTTTTATTTTTTAGGTCAAAAATAACAGTTATTTTGTGCCTTTTATTTTTTCGGTCAAAAATATCAGTCAATTTGTATTTTTCTAAAGACCGAATAAAAAACTTTAAAAACTAAAAAGTTTTATAGCTCAAAATATGCGCGCTGATGAGACGATAAAAATTGCATAAAACTTTTTTTGCCGTTCAAGTGGCCTTTAAAAAAATTCAAATTGCCTGATATTTTTGACCGAAAAAATAAAAGGCACAAAATATCTGTTATTTTTGACCAAAAAAAAATAGTCAAAAGTAACAGTTATTAATGCCCGAAAAAATAAAAGGCATTAAATAACTAGTATTTTTGTCGGAAATAATAAAAGTTAAATGATAACTGTTAATATCTGACTTTTTTGATAAAAACCATAACCGGTACGGTCCCTGAAAATAAGTACTAAAAAATTTTTGTGTGTTTCTCGTACGAAAGTGTTTGTGGTGTCAATTTCTTAGAAATTTTAAGCAACTTGCATGTTCCTATAGAACACGAAATTTTTCTAATAAAAGGCATCTAAAACAAGAATGTTACTTACCGCAAAAGCATGCCAATTACCATATTGCAATAATATAACTTTGAAAATTCTTGCATGCCAGATCATTTACCTTAAACATTTAAGGTGTTTGATGAAGCTGAGGACAGTAGTATGTTTGGTGATGACAAAAACGGCAAAAATTTGGAGTAAAGATATATAATGTCTCAATTAACATCGGGTATATTAGCTAGTATTTTCATAATTTTTTGTAAATTTTTAATTCCGGGATCTCGAATAAAATCGTTCCGGATCCCAAGATTCACTATCCCAGTGTAGACATAGCATTACACTTACTCATAACACCCAGCAAGTATCATCTTCAATGCTCACGCTCTTTTTAAATTGCATCTTGATCTGGGTTATTCTTGAACTTGTTGATTGGGCTCGACTTTAAGTGCATTTTCATTTCTATACTAAGTTCAAAGTCAATAACGAACAATGACAACAAGCATCATAGTATAAACAGAAACAACAACAACAACAACAGCAATAACAACATCTAGCGATGCATTTCTACATCCACATGACCAACGATAACAATAATTTTATTGTTACTAGACACACTAAAAAAAGAAGAATAAATTGAATAAAACACAAACCCGCATTCAAATCGCATAAGGAACCAACTGTATGCAAGAGGAGACAAAGCTTTTTAATTATTGTGTATAGCTTTGCGAAGCTTTTGAGTGTATCGTCTTTGATCGCCATGAACCAAACACATGGGGTTGAGAAACGACAAATGGGGGTATTGGCTGCTGATTACTGAGCACCCACTAGGAATTGTCTACTTCAACCAACGCCAGCGAATATGGTTATTTTTGTTTTATTCCTTAGTGCGACATATCTTAAGCTCATATTCCATTTTATAACATAAATGAATTCTGAACAAAAAAATTAAATGAAATGAAAGGTTACCTATTTTTAGAAAAGTTTTTATTTAGTACTCTAATAAAAAATCCTTGAATTAAATTATTTTCTATAAATCGGCCTAGTCTTCTCTATATACAAACAAAATTTTAGGTGGTTTACTTGAAAAGTTTCTATACAAAATCCTGAAGGTGAAAATAAAACAACATTGAAGATTTCGAGGAAACTAAAATACGGCCGTGGGGGTATTTTAACTTTGGGCCAGTCGAAGATAATTCTTTACTGGTTTTTATAAAATATACGTATGATGCAAAAAGGTAGGATAAGTACTTTTTTAAATTTATTTTTTTTAAGGTTGCGAGAGGCTGCAGTTTTTTCTGCTTTAAATAGGCAACGAGTTATATTTTACTTCTAAATCTGAAATTCTCCCTGCACGCCTTGCATTCTTTTTAAAAGTCTACTCTAGTTTTACAAAATGTTCAATATTTTCAAAAATTTATATTTTTTACTATTTGCAAAAAAATTATGTGTTGAATTTTTGCTTTTTTGTTAAATACAATATTTTTACTGGGGCGGGCTATTAATGAAGTAATTAATTTTTTGCCAAAGCAGACATAAGATAAACTAATTAATGCGTTTTCTTATTAATCAGAATGCTGATTAATCGATTGATCACCTTCCTGACTAATAATTTTTCTGATTAATCAGAATTTTTTTTATTCAAAAAATGAATAATTTTGATCAAATTTATTTGAAATGCTTGTTTGAATTTAAAATAAATAAAAAACACGTCAAGAACAATAATAAAATTTCTAAAATTGTAAACTAACATATAATTGAAATTTTTACTTTCTCAGCCAGGTGCAAAATGTGAGGTAAAATACAAATATTATATAATGCAGAATTCAAATAATCAAATTTTGATTTATCAGATACCTTTTTAATCGAAAGATTACTCAAATAATTAATCTCAATTCTGATTAATCGTTTGCTGAATCAGAGAAACTGATTAATCCTTTAATCAATAAATCTCAAATTTGATTAAACAAAAAATTTTTACTGGATTAATCGTAAATCGATAATTTTTTCACATATGTTTCTAACCCACTAATAAGTATTTCTAACTTATTCAACATAAAACCAATTTTCGGTGATTTTTTTTACCTTAGAAACTTTATTTTTTACCTTAGAAACTTCATGGCTACTCAAACATATACAATTTTTAAGCAAAAATGGTCAACTTACAAACATCGCAGAAGAAATAAAGTTAAAATGTTCTCCGTATTTTCAGTTTGCAATACTTGTTATAAAAATCATTATGTTTCAAATTTCCATTATGGCTAAAAAAGTTCTTTCTAATTGCTTTAACTGGTCACTGCACTGTGCGACCCTTTCATTTTCATTATTTTTACTTGGATTGCTCTATCTCCTGATTTTTCCAATGATTTTATATTAACAAAAAATTTCAGAAACGTCAATTGCATAAGTAAAGAACTTGCTTTAATTTGTAAAAACTAATAAAAATGAAAATGTACTTTGAAGTGACATAGCACAGGTTGTAGGTCTAGTTGAGTATAACTTGATACCATACTTGAAATTGTTAATACACCCCCAAAATTTAATTTAACTTAAGAACCTAATTTTTATGTACTTTACGCATGAAACCATCATTAACTCAGCAATTTTTGAACCAATTTTAAATTTTAGTAAGGTTTTTGAAAGATAACAAATAACAAAGATTTCAAAATATATACATAATTTTAAAACTACACATAAATATAATTTTTTGAGCTATTATTGGCCAAACCTAACATTTTAATCCTTTTTCTAATTTTTTTCAAATTTTAGGATTATTTACTGCCAAAGCTTTTTTAAAAGCTACTACAAACTCATTGATTTTTTGAAAGTGCACCTTATTAAGAAAAAAATTAATGTTTATTTATGAAAACTTATTGAAAATTGACTGAGTTATTACATTTTTTATAAATAAGAAATAACGCTTTCATTGCTCAACGGGTCTTTTGAGCGTTCATGTATCACTTTTATGGTTCCATTAAATATATTTTTATGATTTCTTTTAAAATTTGTGTATTTTTTATATACGATTTAATTATCCTATTATTATATTCCTTTAACTATCCTATTCAGAAATAACCTTTAAAACACCCCAAGATTATTAGTTTTATATTAAACTAATCTTTATATGATTAATGCAATATTTTCGAGTTTTTCGATTTTTTGTTTCAGCGTAAAAAGCTTTTCCGACTTTGATAGATATAACAGTAGTTTGCTGAAGAAAATATTATTGCAGAATTCCTAGGTCCTACCTAGGTCCTAGGTAGAAAATTTATTTCAATTTGAAATGATACAGAACAACATTTTCATTTATATATATATATACATATATATAACCCTGGGGAGTTCCCCATACAAACAAAGTTCCCCTTACAAACAAATTTTTATATGAGGAACCCCTAGAGAGGTTCCAGGGGGTGTGTCACTGACATGTGTGGATCGGCCCTCCAAAGTACGTGGGGGTTGGTCATACATTTGGACTCGATTGGGGCACTCTAAATGGGTCAAAGAAGGATTTTTCAAAATTTGACCCTACGGAAAAGTTGGGGCATTAGAATTTGTTTTAGAGGTATATTTATTCGGGCAAAGTTTCTTATTTTGATCCCTAGAATACAATTTTCACTGAGTAATGGGCGATTTTTAAATCTATATTCAATTTTATAAAATTTTTAAATATATATATATATTTATATATATATTTGTATTAAAAATACATATTTTTCACAAAGCTCAGAAATCTTTACAGGACCTTTTCCGTTTTAAGTAAGTTACATCGTCAGTTTCACGTTGAAGCAACCAGCAGTAATCAGCTGAAATTCGGATTTGGCTTTTCCCTTGAAAACTATTTTCAAGTAATATCATCTCTTGATGAAATCGTTTACTCTGTTCATCGCTCAATTTACCAAGTTTCTCTGGGAATTAGTTCAAATAAGAATGTAGAATTTGAATTTGTATGGACATTCTGCATCTCATTTATCCATATGCATTCAAGAATTCGTTTACAACGTCTCTATTTTGTTTTCCAACGAATTTTAACATAAAAAAATAAAACTCCATGCTCTTCTTTCAACTTTTTTAAATTTTTCTTGGGAATTTTAATCATGCATAATTTCTCGAATTTAAGGTCCAAATTGGCTTGTTAATTGACAAATATATAATTGCGTGTAAATATTTTTATCAGAGAAGAAAAAGCATGTACCTTCTTTGATTTTGGTGTTTTTTCCTAGGAAACACAGTTTTTAAATATGTTACTGCTTCATGTAACCCAATTTTAGATGCAACGATGGCAAAATAATTTTTTCAACTTACACGAGAGGAATTTTGACCACATTACTTTCTTCATTCGTAAACGATTTTCGTGGTGGCCACTCACTGCGTTTGAAGTGATCTTTCACACGACTATCCCACCACCAAAAATAGAATTGATACTTAGTGTATCCTCCTTGCATTCCAAATAGTAAAGTGAGGACTTTATGCCATTGTTCTTTTGTGTATTTAATTACCCTCAATACCGTTTTGACCTAGTTATGTACGTTTAGAAGGTTATTTCCGAATAGGAAAATAAATGAAAGGGTTATTCGCAATAAAAAAAATTAAATTCACTAAATAAGGATTCATAAATATATATTTAATAGAACCGTCAAAGTGATACATACATGAAAGCTGTCAGGATCTATGGACCAATGAAGGCGTAGTTTCTTTTTTATACTTTGTTTTTATTCTTAATAAAGTGTAATTTCAGAAAATTATTAAGTTTGTTGTAGCTTTTAGCAAAACTTTGGCAGTAAATAATCCGCAAATTTGAAAAAATCGAAAAATGGTAAATATTTAAGGTTTTGCCGATTATAACTCAAATAGTTTTTTTATATGTAGTTCTAAAGATTTGAAAGCTTTAGCTGTTATCTTTTCAAAACCGTATTAAAATCGAAAATCTGATCAAAATTAGCTGAGCTAATGATTCTTTAATGCGTCAAGTACCTAAAAATCGGTTTTTAAACTGTAAAATTAAATGTTGGCTGTATGTTCACCATTGCAAGTATGGTGTCCTACAATCGATCTACAACCCGATCAAACTCGATCTACAACCTGTGCTATGCCACTTCAAAAGAACATGCGATTCTTTTTTTTGTAGCACCGTGTAATTAATTTTCGCAAAGAAATTTTTTAAATTCTCTTAAATAAAAGTATGCAATAGGTTTTGAAGTTCAAACATTTAGTGTAAAAAAGCTCCTCATAAATTATATAAAGTCATTAGAATGAAAATGTTTCACTTTTCCTACTGGGATGCGTAGGAAAGAGTTACATAAAATATTAATAAAAATTACTAACAAGTACTTGTAACAACACTACTAATCTACATATTTTATAAAATACTCTTTAAGTCAAAACATCAACATAAATATTAGCAATTAAAAGCTCTCTTTCAAATGCAAGAATCAGTGAACAGCAGATTACTCTTTTGAGAATATAAATAAAAAGAAAAAAATGTGGCAAAAGCTCGTGCAAATTGTTTAAGCCAAAAAAAAACGTTAGCTTAAAGCAGGTTTTTTACACACTGAGCTTTTTACTTAAATGGAAATAATGTAAGTTGGCATCATTTTAAGAGTACTCTGAAGCTTTAGTGAGACTTAAATGTTTGAGCGAGTCATAATAAGCTTGGGAAAAAAAAAATATAAAACTGATCAATTTAATGCATGATCATTAGGAAAACAACAATAAAAGGCAAAGAACTGCCGGCGAAAGAAGATAACTAACTAGAGAAAGTAAATAGTGCAAATTGGAGAAAAACAAAAAAACAATTAAAACTACTGAGAAACTGTCACTCAATTACAACAATAGCAGATCTTAAGCAAACACACAAACAAATGCACACACTAAACTCACACACATCCAACACCCAAACAAACATACACAAGCTTGTTATGAAAAATGCACTCCGACTAACACCAGAAGCACCTACAATAACCGAGAAGAAATCCATTTTAAAGGCCCGACTGCATTTTTTGAACTTTTATTCAAGCATCTAGTGTCGAACGGCTCGAACGTCTGTTTGTAATTAAATATTTCTGTTTTATGTGAGATGTTTGCACAAAAATTTTTGTCAAATTGAAAAAAAAAAATGTTTTAAAATATCTCAGCGTGCAAGTGTTAATGAGACAGTAAGAAATAAAGTTGAAATATAAGCAGAAAAAAAAATTAAATTAAAAACCGTGCAAAGTCAACCTTCAACACGACTTGAGTTAAGAATGCAAGATTAAGTTTTACTGGCTGAGAATTTTTTAATTTTAAATTATATTTAAATTTCAATATCATCAACATTTTTTATAGAGCCGTCAATGTAAGGCATGTATAAGAGCTTACTTAGCATGCAGTTTTAGTTAAAGTTTTACCAAATTGTTTTGTAGACATTTTTGAAGGCTTGTGATTTCTTGTTTTTTGTGAAAACATAACTGCACTGAGAAACTGTTATATGTTGTTATACATAAGTCTTTTTACATATTGTGTTGAAATTTTTTTTTTTTTTTAATTCTACGAAAATGGTGAGCAATACATTGCGAATATCAGAGAAAGCGGTAAGTTTGCTAAAACTATTATATAATTAAAAAAAAGTTATTGAAAAACTACTTTTAAAAAAGTTACCAAAATTATAACAGTCAAGCTTAAAAGATATTACCTAGGCGAATCACTATCAATTACTCGCAAGCAGTTAAAATGCGCCTCATTTCATATCACAAGTGCTAAATCATTTTTTGATGTCACCAAAGAGTTTTCCCAAACCCTGAATTACGTCATGTAGTTGTGGCTTGGCAACTTATTCGGTCAGTTACAGTTCTGTAACACGGCTTTACAATGGGTTAAGGTGTTATCGCTGTCAAATTGCAATGTGAGGATAGTTTTATATTGATTTGCATAAAGGAAATATCATTAGATTGCTAAACAGAAACCACACCCTTGAGCCTATACATGTGTTTGTTCATCGAAAGGTTTTTATTCAAACCAGTCATAAAACTAATGATAAGAGCCGTAGAGCCTCATATCCAACCCAACCGATTTTCGGAGGGCAATCATTAGTTAGTAACAAGTTTATTTTGTAAAAAACTTCAATTTTTGTTGAATTCAAATTATGATAATTCATGCATCTTCTACTTTTTAATGGTAATTTTTAAAAATTCATATCAAAATATGTAAATTTTTCCACAACGTTTACATCAAAAATTATTTAGTCATTTTTATGTGAAATAAGTCACTGGCAACATACCTATTTCAATCAGCATGCTCAAAAATTCGCTGAATTTTACTGTTACACAAAAAATAGTATTGTCACTGAATTTTTCTATTACATGAAAAACTGTATTGTGACAAACTTAAGTATAAACATTTTAGTAACTGAACATTTCTGTAACTGCAACACGGGTTTTTAACTTTTCTTTGTTGCAATTTAAATGAGAAATGTGCATCGTGTTTATTTCTAAAGCAATATCATTTTACGAAGTTTTCTGTTTTTGTGTGACTATTTTTTTGCGATAGCGACTATCTAAGCTAATACGTCGATAAACCGAAGCAAAATGGAAGTAGAATTATTTGTAATCTACTAATAGAAAAAACACTCTGTTCCATAAGTTTACCAACACTGCAAAGAAAAATTGTTATTTCATACACCTTTTTTAATTTTTAAGGAATTTTATTTTCAAAATAACAAAGAACATTGGTTGTGATTCTGCACCTATCTTGTATTAGGTATTAATTTGATAATAGTTCTGCCCACACAACTCTTATATGATCTCACACAAAGTTATATTTTACAAAAAAAAAAAAGATGTGCACCTCTTACTTTCTGAGGTATTTTATTTAGGGTATAAATTCAAAAATCAAAAATCATACATATCTAAAATATTTTCAAAAAATATTTTGCAAGATTTTAAAACTACTATATCGACTCCTTTTTGCGAAATTATCGTATGTGCCATCTTTTCGAAATTGACTTTTTGATGCAAATTTGTTCTACATCCCACTACGCATCACTTGGTAAAATATTGTAGCTGAAATCACTATAGAGTAGAGGGGGGTAATGTCGTGCATTCAACTTTAAAGTGCTCGTAAAGCCGTACATGACAACCGAATACAACGAGTAAGCATCCGATCGAAAGATAATTTGGTTGGTAACATTTATGTGTAACAATATTCGTGTAGCATGAATCGTGTTAGTAGAAATTAAAAAAAAAATGTGCATGACATTACCCCCCTCAAAATTTGTGGGGTAATGTCATGCATTGTATTGTAAAGATATCAGAATGTGTGGAAAACGATAGGTAGTGGTTCGATTCAAGAAGATATAGCATTATTGTTTATTTATTTATTATTGTTAATTATAAGGCAATATATACTAGTCCGAAATATGATCAAAAAATACAATTTTATGAAAATAAAAGTGAAAATAGGCAATTTGCTATATGAAACACGGAAAGAAAAACAAAATTTTTTCAAAAAGTGCTTGACATTGAGAAAAAATTTTGGAAAATTTTATTTTGATTGTAGCGTTTTGTTATGGCTTCACGACTCCCTTGGTACACTAAGGCGACCGCGTTTCCTTCCCTTTTCTTTTCTGTATAGTGCACGATATTGCCCCACATCAAATGCACGACATTGCCCCAAAGGTCGTTTTCAAGGTTGACTTCGATAAATCGGTAAAGAACAAAAATTTTTCGATCACAATACATCTTTTTTTTCGGCGGAAAATTTGCTTTAAGAAAACACTTACCTGGTATATTTTCCTGCGAGACAAATAATTTTTCTGATCCGATAAAAAACACTTTCGTCGTCCCGAGAACGTGCGATTTTTAAAAAACGTCGCACATATTGCCCTTACACATGGATATTGCTAGTATTGTATGCATGAGCTCTGTAGGTCAGTAGGCCCATACCTTACCAACGGCTGGTATATCATTCAATTTTTTATGCTAAAAAAGCCAGTGCACGACATTACCCCCTTCTACTCTAGTTACGACAACAATTGACTGTATATTTTATCATATGTTACAATGTTAGAGCGAAAAACCAATCCTAACACCTTATTTTAATCAATTAAACTGAGCCCCTATCTGCTGATTTCTTTTTTGTTTACGACAAAAATCTCTATCTGCAATAAAAAAAACAAGTAGTTTTGAAAAATTCTATGAAGATTTTATTACTTAAAAACATTTTCCTATGTTGATACAAATATTTTCCAGTTACACTAGCATAAGTGCTTTAGAGTTTGGTGCAGCTCCTGTTTTATATTGTCTTTTATGGTCCACGTTAATAACAAAGGTCTTTGGAAAGGATTTTCGATTTTTTAGCTAAACCAGTTTACTTTGAATACAGTTGTTACCAAGAATGTAAAGTTTATGAAAATAGGCAGCAAAATTTGTGGTTGTGAAATTTTCGAACAAGTCGCAAAAATGGCGATCCAACAGTTTCGCATCTAAAATCCTTTTTATATGAGCCCATCGGCACCGTTAAATTCAAAATTGATTTCGACCAAAATTATACCGACCTTCCAGTTAAAATTCAAAAATACATTGGACTTACGACACCTGCTCAGTTGCATGCAACCCAACTTTCAATCGCATCGAACAAGTGGACACATCTGCAGGAACTGAAAGCTTTAATTCCAACCCAATAACATCATTTTTATAACAACATCAATACAAATAATATAAAAACATAAATTTACTTGAGATTCTCATGTAAAAATATATCAGTACCTTTGACTTTTAACTTTTCTTTTTTTGTTTAATTCGAAAATTGTCGAAAAAAACATCAACAATAATAACAGCAAAATTTTAACTGTTGATCTTCTACTGAAAATGGCGTTTTTTACTACTATACAAATACCTCTATCTGCCTTTATAGTAATTTTTTTTTTTTTAGACATAACCCACTATCTGCCATAGCAGCTAAACTAGCGCAAAATTTGAAAAAATTGTATGCACAGTGGTCCGTGAACCCTTTTGAACAACATTGTAGAAGATTGATTTTTCACAAATTGTTAAATAAGAAGATGACTCGGTTTTTTCGCGTTCCTGAAAACTTCTACTTTTGCAGATAGAGAGAAATTTATATAGGCCCTCGATATTTTATATGGCGATGCCCACTAAATAAGTCAACTGACCTTCGTCTGCATATATTTTCAAATTAGTTTTAAATTGATTAAAAATAAATCAATTAAAATCTTGTTAATTTTGCACTCATTGAAAACTAATTTAAAAGCATAAAAGTTGGAAATTTGTATATATCAAAAATGTAGCTCCAAAAAAATGGTAACGATTTTACCGAATAATATTTCTTAGCTCTTCTTACTACTAAATTTTAGAAAAAAAAAACCAATTTGAATGGTTCTCCGATTTTAATTGATTTTTATTAAAGAGTTTGATATAAACAAATGAATAATATCAGTTTTTAATAAATTAAATTCGAACAGTTTTAAAGTTGAATTGTAAAAATTAAATAAAAAGTTTTTTGTTGAGGAATTATTATTTAACGAATTTTTTAAATGTTGTTCAAATCAAAAAAAAAAAAAAATATCAATGTATTTTTTGATATTTTGATAGGCGCCAGCCTTAACTACAACTACATGTTTTTTATTCCACCATGCATATAAAAATGTGTAAAGGGTATATTAACTTTGTCAGTCCGTTTGTAACGCCGCTAAGGAGACGTGATAGGTATAGAAAAGTTTATATATTCTTAATTATATATTCTATTTATCAAAAATGTAACTCCAAATAAATCGTGAAGATTTTACCGAATAATATTTCTAAGCTATTCTTACTAGAAAGAAATACTAGTAAATAATAAGAAATACTTTTAAAGAGATATTATTAAATTTTAGAAAAAAAGCAAAACCAATTTTAATGGTTCTCCGATTTCAATTGATTTTTATTCAAGAATTTGAAATAAATAAATTAATTCTTAAGTATGTTTTAAAAAAATTCAATACGAACAATTCTTAAGTCGAATTATTAAAATAAAATAAAAAAGTATTTTATTAAGGAATTATTATTTAACGCATTATTTAAATGTTTGTTCAGATAAAAAAAAAAAAAATATCAAAGTATTTTTTGATATTTTGATAGGCGCCAGCCTTAACTACTACATGTTTTTTTATTCCACCACGCATATAAAAATGTGTAAAGGGTATATTAACTTTGTCAGTCCGTTTGTAACGCCGATAAGGAGACGTGATATGTATAGAAAAGTTTATATATTCTTAATCAGCATCACCTCCTGAGTCGATTAAGCCATGTTCGTCTGTCCATCTATCCGTCTTTCCGTTTTTCCGTCTGTCCGTCTGTCCGTCTGTCCGTGATCACGATAACAGCCGTAATTTTAAACATATAATAAAGGGTGTTTTTTATAGAGTTATACAACTTTAAGTTAACATCACTACTTTATTTGACCACCCATTTAACAGCTGATAGTTGCCTTTTGTTAAGTTTGCTTTGACATTTTCTTATAGAGCGACTTACACAGAGCAACGAGTGCAAATTGTGGAAATTTTTCATCAAACTTATCGTGCACTTCGTCCATTTTATGGCGAACATAATCGTCCTTCAGAGCTGCTAATTCGAAGAACAATAGATCGTTTTTGGACCACATTTACTGTGACTGATGTGCATCCCGTGAGATGCCGAACAGTGCGCACTGAAGAATCTGTACAGGATAAGCCGCTGTACAGGAAAGCATTGAAGATGATCCTAATCAACCAATTCGTCGCCGTTCTCAGCAACTGGGGTTGTGTCCTTCCACTTTATGGAAGATTTTACGAAAAGATCTTGGCTTAAGACCTTTCAACTTGTGCAGAAATTAAAGCCAAATGAGCATCGTATGCGCCGCCAATTCGACGAATGGGCTGAAGCACAAATTAATATTGATTTTGAATTTCCATAGAAAATTTTATTTTCCGATGAAGCCCATTTTTGGTTGAATGGGTACGTAAATAAACAGAATTGTCGTATTTGGAGTGAGGAGAATCCACAAGCTTTTGTCGAAACACCATTACATCCACAGAAAATTACTGTTTGCTGCGCTTTATGGGCTGGGTAGTCATTGGCCCATATGTCTTCAAAAACGATGATGGTCAGAATGTTACTGTCAATGGTGAACGGTAAAGGAACATGATTCGTAGTTTTTACGTACCTCAATTAGCTGGCATTAATCTTACTGATATATGGTTCCAACAGGACGGAGCCACATGCCACACAGCGGGCGCTACAATTTACTCAAGGAAACTTTTGACGAAAAAATAATTTCATAAAATGGCCCAATTAATTGGCCCCCAAGATCGTGTGATTTAACCCCATTGAATTGTTTTCTTTGGGGTTATGTAAAGTCACTTGTCTACGTCGATAAACTACAAACAATTGAACATCTGGAAATCAACATTCGAAGAGTTATCGGCGAGATACGGCCGCAAATGCTGCGAAAAGTTTGTGAAAATTGGTGTTCCAGATTGCGCGTTGTACGCGCCAGCCGTGGCGGCCACATGGCCAAAATCATATTGAAACATTAATGTCATAAAATTTTGTATTCAATAAAGCTCATTAAATTGATATTAAAAATATATTATTATGTTTTATTTTGATTTAAACTTGTATTACTCTATAAAAAAAACATATTTTGTATACAACACAATATACAATATACAATATATAAACTTTTTATTCAAAAATAAAGATCAAGTTCAAAAATGAGCAAATGTAGATGAAAAACACGCTACCATACAAAGTCACTTTATCAAAACTACAAAATCCTTTTAAATTTCTCAAAAATGAATATAATGGCTTTAAGTTTTGCATATATGCTTTAACTTATAGTATGCACTATAAGTATGAAATTTGTAAAAATCCAATGAAAACTACGGCTACCTCCCATAGAAACTGATTTTATGAAACCAGTAAATCTCCTTAAATTCCACAAAAATTAGTACAATGGCTTTAAACTTTGCAAATTTGTTTTTAATCTAAACTATACACTCGACGTTTGCAATTTAAAATAAAAAAATTAAAATTACTCCCACCTCCCATCCAAATTGACGTCATCACAATAGTAAAACCTTTTTAAATTCCAAAAACATAAATGTTTAAGCTTGATATTTTTTACATAAGATTTAATAAATAAAAAGGATTATGAGTTTCAAATGTTAAATATTTGAATAAGAACCACGACTTACAAAAGTGACGTCACCAAAATACTACAACATTTAAGACTTTGAATAAACCATATTTCTTCTGTGGGGGTATTTCAACTTCGGTCCAGTCGAAGATATTTCCTTACTCGTTTTAGGGCCGCTTTCTGAATGTCCGGCTAAGCACTAATCAGAACTTTAACCAACAGTTAGTAAAAAAGGTCTTTCTCAATGTTCGGTTAAGGCTTAACTGTCAGTTAAGTGCTGATTAAGTTAACGATAAGTTGTGGTTTCGGTTAGTTGCTAATCGAAGGAACAGCTGACAAGATTACAAAATTACAAAAAAAAACCCGACGGTTGCTTAACCAGCACTTGGTGAAATCAAAATTAATTTTTTACTTTTCATATGGCTAGCTAACTTCCTGGTTAAGAGCTTGACTAACCGGACATTGAGAAAGCGGCCCTTAAATTCGTTTTTCAATTACTTGTTTTGAAAAACATGTTAGCTTGTTCCTGTAGGGTGGTTACAAAACTACGACTGTAATCGTGATAATACACAGACGGAAAGACGAACACATGACATAACTTAATCGAATCGGGTGGTGATATACACATCGTCGTTGCGCGTGAAATACCGCGCATCTGCCAGTCGCAATACCGCATATATTGCAAAAAGGTATATTGATTCATTTGTTTTGATTTTTTATTAAATGTTTATTTGAGAACAAAGGATATATCTAATTCCAATAAATGTTTAGTTCAGTTGAAAATCCATTCAATAGTCGAAAATAAAATCAGTTTTTCTGCACTCCTGCAAAATCCCAGCTAGCATTTTCAATCGTAGACGACTCTTCCACGATCGGACCGGGCGATTAAATTAATCGTCGACGATGTCCTATTCCGATCGCGCAAGTTCAATACAACGGGAGAAACTGTGCCAAGCCGGCGACTCTTCCATTTGAGACGTCTACAATGCGCAGAAAATAATCGTGTAAGACGCCTTTAATCCTACTTCAAACGAGCCTTGAAGCAATCGCCTAAATGAGTCGTCTACGATGCGGCAAAAAAAATCACTAAAGACTCTTGAAACTATTGCCAAAACGATCTTTAATTAATCCTTAATGCTGCAAAACAAAAAGGACAGTTCTGTTTTGTTCATTTTTTTTTATTGTAATAGTATAGTATAAGTTTATGAATATAAAATAAA
This sequence comes from Dichetophora obliterata, assembly GCA_963920525.1. Lineage (NCBI taxonomy): Eukaryota > Metazoa > Arthropoda > Insecta > Diptera > Sciomyzidae > Dichetophora > Dichetophora obliterata. The sequence goes on from OY986439.1 coordinate 55,794,318, forward strand.
ATTAATTCAAATATTATATAAAAAAATAATTCAGTTTGATATGAAAAAAAAATTTTAAATATATAATTTATTTGGGAGTCCAAGACCCCCTTTTTCGTTCCGTCACCCTTTTTGGTCCGATTACCCTTCCTGAGTTGGCTACTAGCATGAACAAAATGTTTTTGCAGCACTTTATTAATTCCTGCATCGTCAGCTTTGAATTTTAAATGACAGACATCGTAAAAAAGAAAAACAAAATAGGAAACTGTAAGAGCATGAAATAAAAAGTACTTACTTGCTATAATTCTCGGAATACTAAATTCCTCGATACTGGGCTTCTTATTTGTTCTACGCCAGCTCAATTTTGCAGCCACATCATCGCTCAGGAGTTTTTTTATTGTATTCCTTACGAACGAGTTAGTGCAGTCGCCTCCCACTTTACCAACTCCAACTACCAGTCTGGACACGTGTTCACTAGCTAACAACTGCGTTGAAATGAAACAAATCTTAGTTGTTGACAAAAGAACAAAAATCAAATGTTCTTTGTAAAATTTTCTAAACATAACGGTTAAATTCGCGAAACAATCGCGAGAATGCGTAAGCGACGATTTTAGAGTAACACAAAATTCACTGACTTCATTCACTCGCGAAACAATCGTCAAAAAGATTCGCAAATAAATAGTTTACAAGCGTAAAATACGATTGTGGTGAAAAACAATCTTTCAATGGTCGTCAGAACGATTAAACGACGATTGTAGAGTAACAGGAAAAATCGCGAAATGATCGCGATCGTCATACAATCTCCCAAATGCTAGCTGGGATTGTACTATCACCGTATGTGTGTATGTGTAAGTGGCGGATACGCGGTATTGCCCGCGCACCGACGATTTATACTTTTCCTTACATCCAACGAAACGTTGTGACAAAATTTATAAAATTTATGTAAATGTTGAAGTATAAAAGTAACAATTTTTGAAAGAATATAGTAAGAGCCAGCTGATAGGACGGTTCGGCCGTTGAAATGAAATTTTCAAGATAATTTTTAGAACCATAACTCTTCAATACTAATACTCAAAATAAATTTTTGATAAATTCGGAGAATAAAATCAGGGTTTAGCTTGGATTATAATGGGTTAAGAGAGGTTACATCAATCAGAAACAAAGAAATATTATTTCCAATTTTGTCTACAACCCGTATTGAGAATGAGAACTGCAAAATTTAATTTTTTACCATTCACAAACTGACCCAAACCAACAATGGCCCAATCAAAATACACAGAATATACTTCAAAATGGCTTGTTCGGAACTTCCATTTTAATATTTTGTGTTAAGTTCAAAAGTATTATACCGTAATGCAAGCCATATCTGGCTGCCCACAATTGAATGCTTAATCCAAATCGACATCGATATATGAAAAGTAAGATTTCCTAATCTACATACATTTTTTAAATAAATTTTTTTAAAACGTTGTAAAGATATTTTTCGCTGGAAAAAGATTTAATAAAGGACCAAAAACACCGTTGAAATTCTTTAAATACCTTTAAAATTGTTTTCCTTTTTGCCAAACGATACCAAAATAATACTGGATCATTCGCAAAAATATCAAAATAACTTAAAATGCCTGAAATTATATATAATTTTCTTTAAGCAAGCATTATTCCGTTTTTTTATACAGCAGATAATATATTTTTTTTCATTATGTGTCTCTTGTTAGCATTCTGATTCTTTTGAGCGTGTCTGTGCCAAAATATAAAGCAGGGGTGGGCACGAGTGAGGCCAATAGAGCCACATTAAGATTTTGAATACCTACCAAAGAGCCAAACCGTATTGAATAAAGAAAAAAACCAAAACAAATTTTTATATAAAGAAAGGTTTTATTATTAAAAAAAAAAACCAAAATGAATATAAATGATGTAGATAACACATTACACCTTAACTACAATAAGGGCACAAATCAAAATATTATGAAAAAATAAAATGGTTTTTGCGGTTAGGGGAAGAGGGGGCTTAAAAAATTCCACGGAAAATATCCCGATTTTCACCGCATTTTGTTGTTGGAAGTGTTCGGGTCTTTTTGGGGGTTTAAAAAATCCCACGGAAAATATCTTAAACATACATATCGCCCATTTCAGATTGAGGTGACCTATCAGTCGCACTGACCATCTCCGATTTGGCTCAAATTTTGTTTTAAGGTTGGTTTTTTTTAGACAACGTAGCTCAGTCAATTTAAATCCGATTTTCGTAAATAAGGTATCATTGGAAACGTTATTTTGTCTATTTTAAGGGAAAAATGTAAAACTTTTGGAAAAATTGCAGTAAGTTGGTCCATTCTTCGTTTTAAAGTTTAATGCAATGCCAACAACAGACGCTATAATTTTTTTTCAGTTTATTAATTTTGGTTTTTTGTACGTTTCAATACCTTTCCAACGATATAAAATTAAGGTGTGCTCTTAAAGGGTTCAGAAGTTATAGCGTAAAACGTGCAGTGTTAATCAATTTTCAGTACAAATTCAACTAGCTACCAAAGCTTTACAAACATGCTCAGCAAGTACAGTTGGTTTTCTATTATGAACTTGTGTTTCGCAAAAACTAAAACACGTACACACAAAAACATAATTTGTGCCATTGATATTATACTAACTTCAAGTATTTTTTAAGGACGCTGTTCAAGCACAGCACTGGAACCACACACAGGGCACACTGCACCCTTTCGCCATATATTTTAAAGATGGCAACGGACAGCTAAGAAATAAAACTCTCCTCATGATTGCCGAAAGTTTGGAGCACACTTATGAAGCAGTGCATCATTTTAAGCAGGTGCTCTCTTACTATTTAAACGAAAAGCTCGTTTTTATAACCAAAATATACTTTTTCTCCGATGGAGCGCCTTTGCAGTATAAAAACAGAAAACATTTTTATGAATTATGTCAACATAAGAAAAATAATAACTTTACAGTGGAGAGGCATTTCTTCGCCACGTCACACGGAAAAGGTCCCTGCGATGGAATAGGGGGAATATTCAAACGCAATGCAACAAGAGCAAGTCTTCAGAGGAAATATAATGACCATATCCGAAATGCAAAAGAATTGTATGCGTGGGCGATTCGAAACGAAGATTCAACCGTGGCATATCGCTATTGCTTAGGACAAGAATATAAACTTGCACAAACAACATATCAGTTGAAAAACGAAAAAATAAACGTAGCATACATTAAAGGAACGCAATAATATCATTGCTTCATTCCAATCAACGATACAGAAATTAGAGCTGCTCAATTCTCAACTTCTGAACAATTTTTCACTTATAAAATATAATATTAAATTTCCATCCAATTTCTTTTCTTTATTTTTAACAAAACAGACATGAAAAAAAAAGTCAATAACTACTTGACTTTGTTCAAAATTATGCGATCGCTTACAGCAGCTTGTGTTTTTGTGTGTACGTGTTTTAGTTTTTGCAAAACACAAGTTTGCATTAGAAAACAAATTGTATGTCGGGAAAAGCGAGCGAGACAGACTACTTGCTGAGCATATATGCTGTAAAGCTTTGAAAGCTAGTTGAGTTTGTATTGAAAATTGTTTAACACTGCACGTTTTACGCTATAACATCTGAACCCTTTAAGAGCACACCTTAATTTTATATCGTTGGAAAGGTATTGAAACGTACAAAAAACCAAAATTAATAAACTGGAAAAAAATTATAGCGTCTGTTGTTGGCATGGCATTAAACTTTAAAATGAAAAATTGGCCAACTTACTGCAATTTTTCCATAAGTTTTATATTTTTTCCTTAAAATAGACAAAATAACCTGTTCAATGGTATCTTATTTACGAAAATCGGATTTAAATTGACTGAGCTACGTCGTTTCAAAACACACCCTATTTTCACCTTGAAAAATGGTTCTAAAAATTTATAACTTCGGATTTAGTTTTCTAAGCAATAAACCAATCTAGGAACAAAATTTGAGCCAAATCGGAGATGGTCAGTGCGACTGATAGGTCACCTCAATCTGAAATGGGCGATATATATTAGATTACCCAAAAAAGCAAAGGTTTCGCTCCACCAGCATTTTCTAATAGAATGCGGTTGAAAAATAAGATCTGCATCAAAAGATTGGTATCGTTAGTGGAAAATAGCCATCCGGTTTTCATTTGAAGCCTCAAAAACAGCCTTAAAATTGCTTGAAAGTAGTTCAAACAACGTTTGCCCTGTAACTTTTTAAAAAATGGTAGAAGTTTTTAATATTTTTTTTCTTTTCACAGACAATTAAACAGATAAGACTGTCCGTGTAACTTGTTTTTAGTAGGTGTGGTATTTAATGGTGTTTTTGAAGACGAAACTAAATTTTTTACTCATTTTTTATGTTCTATTGTTGTTTAAAAAATTCCCAAAAATCATAGAAAAATCTGCGAGCTGTCAACATTACATCATCATAAAGGGCATTTAATAAGGTCTAAGACTACGTTTCACCTTTTTTTTTTTTACTTATGATCTTGTATCTTAAATGCAAACAAATGGATTTTATTTTTGTTTCATTTAATTTAAATCTTTCAAATTTTAACAAAGTGCTTCTCTTACTCACCAAAATCATTGTTAATGATCCATTTATATGTTGTGAGAGCGTTTGGGCTTTGTTTCAATTTGATTTAACTCATAAGCCTCGTCAATAAAAAATATTAAATGTTTTTGTTTTTTCACGGTGGATTTAAATTAAATGGGCTCGTTGCGCCCCAATTTGTCAAAAACTATATTAAAAAAACTAAGTTGGATTTATCAGGTGAGCTCGCTAGGAAGATTTGACATCTTTGGAGGTCCCACAAGTGTTGTCTTCTAATGCCTCTTACAACTCAATGACCCCTTATACATTTGTCAAGACTTGAAAGCAAGAATGTGAGTTCGTAGGACAAATCGTTGAGAGTTTACGTGAGTTTTGGAGACAAAAGGGAAAGATTAAACTTGCTCTGTACTGGCAAGTTTTTGTACTAAATAATTCTTGATTTGAAATTTTGCCCAATGTATAAGGGGTCAAACTAAATTTATACAAGGTGAAATATCAATTTCCTTTCCCTTGACATTTTAGCGATAAATTATGGCCAAACGAGCCCATTTATATCGACGAGGCTTATGAGTTAATTCAAATTGAAACAAAGCCCAAACGCTCTCACAACATGCAAATGGATCATTTCCAATGATTTAGCTGAGAAAGAGAAGCACTTTGTTAAAATTTGAATGAAACAAAAATAAAATCCATTTGTTTGCATTTAAGATACAAGATCATAAGTAAAAAAAAGAAACGTAGTTCATTTCTTAGGCCTTATTAAATGCCCTTTATGATGATGTAATGTTAATAGCTCGCAGATTTTTCTTTGATTTTTGGGAATTTTTTTAACAAAAATATAACATAAAAATGAGTAAAAAGTTTAGTTTCGTCTTCAAAAACACCATTTAATATCACACCTACCAAAAACAAATTATACGGACAGTCTTATCTGTTTAATTGTCTGTGAAAAGAAAAAAAAAATTAAAAACTTCTACCATTTTTTAAAAAGTTACAGGGCAAACGTTGTTTGAACTACTTTCTAGCAATTTTTAGGCTGTTTTTGAGGCTTCAAATGAAAACCGGATGGCTATTTTCCTCTAACGATACCAATCTTTTGATGCAGATCTTATTTTTTAACCTCATTCTATTATAAAATGCTGGTGGAGCGAAAAAAAAACATATTTGTATTTCTCATATATATTGTGAGTGCTCTAATATACTTCTTGCTAAGGCTAAGGCTAAGAAGAAGCACCGTTGGATCTATAGAATGTCTTCTGGGAGCAGCGTGTCTAAGAATGCATGTCACATTTGTATCAAAAATTTGGCTGAGTCTATCTGCCACATTTGCCCACCGTTGTAATAAAGTAACAACGAATCCGCCAAATATTATTACAATCTGACAAACTGTTTTAATTCTGAACGAGTACAAGGAAAAGTTCAATAGGAATTGTTTGTAATTTAAGATCTATTGTTTCGCTTATGTTTTGTTGTCACAACTGGAATTGGAAATTTTTAACAGCTTTTTTATTAACACTTCACTCATAAAAGTAAACATACGTCTTTACTTATTCTAGGCATTTCTACTCATAGCAATATTTTTGTTTAGAAACAGCTATGATATGCATAAACATTATTTAATGACAACATTTTGTCTGAAAACCTTTTTTCGGAGTAAACATGTGTTTTAAAAATTTATCGCCTGCTGTAAGAAACAAAAAACAACATATCTTACTCATTTTTGCTAGAATGAGCGATGTTGACCTGAATATCAAACGTTGCAAATTCACTTTAAATACCTGTCCAACAACACCTGTCTTACGTACAAAAACTATAAACTGAAAAAAGGAATTGTTTGTACTTAAGTTTTACGTTTCAAAGCCTTCCCTTTGCACACAAAAAGTAGTTATTTCACATTCGTTTCGATGAAAAGTGAAAACCATTTCGTTTAACTTAATTGCTCAAAAGGCAATCTCTGCTTAGCGGCAACATTTCATTACATACAAATGCCACTAACTCGAGATGATTGAAATGCTTTATGTGTTGCAGTCAATTTGAAACAAGTTATTGAGTGATGCTACTAAAAGTGAGAATTGTTCATCTCAAAGCAGATAATGAAAGAAATATTATAGTGTTTGATCAGTTTAAGCTACGGAAACTTTTACAGGCATATTGTTATATTTTCAGTAAGGCTTCCCGGGAACTCAGACTTTTTCCAGTCCCAACACTCCCGGGATTATAAGGCCTAAAATCGCGGGATTTTTGGGATACCGGGATTGCCTTCAAATTGCATAAATGCAACTCTTTGATATGACATTCGAGTAAAAACTTTTAAAAAATTTAAGTTTACCTCAAATGTTCGAAAATGAAATAAAATTATATTTAAACAGCAACCCTCCGCGGCTTTGCTAGCGATACGGAAACAATTTCATATTTTTAATTTTTTTTTTGTAACAGTGTGTAACGCAAATAAAAGCTTTAATTGTTTTTGAAAAATTTTCGATGTTGTTGCGATTCCATTCTCATTAAAATAATAACGAAATGAAAGATGCAACAACCAAAACTATAAAAAACATGACACGAAGGAAATGTTAAAAGAAAAGCCCACCCTAGATTAAACAATAAAATTGTGTCGATTAGTACCTTTCATAGAACTTATATGGCATTAAAATCATTTTGCAACCAAAATCAACCTTAGCGAGCTTGATTGCCTCGTAAAGGTTCGCATTGGATATTTTTTCGATATTCGTCTCGGTCCTAGGATTCTGATTATCTATTCTTAAGATAACCTACAATTAATAATATTGTAATAATTTGTGAAGAAAATTTTAATAACTTGAATTGGTCGTCAGGACCATAGCACTGGCCTACTATTAATAAAGAATACAACGAATATCAGAAATTAAATGTAAATGCAACTCACACGTAGCTCGTAATAATCTGTATTAATGATAATAATACAAATTAGAAAAAAATTATAACAATAAGATTTCCAATTAAATAATATATTAATAAATTAATAAATTAATAAATTATCAAATTTGACCAAGAATTAATGTGAAAAGAAACTTAAAATTATTTTTTACTTTGTATGGGTTTTGAAGTTGGTTTTTTTTTTTTTTTTTTTTAAAAAAGTTTTTATTTCTTCCTTTTTAGAGATTATGATAACAAATTTTTCCCATTCTTGTAAAGAAATTTGGTAGCCTAGTGTCAACATTAACTGAGAAACAGTATTTTTCTTATATTGTCACGCCCTTTTGTCCAACGACGGTTGCTGTCTTTACCGCAAATTTTCATAATTATGCCTACCCCTGTACCTAATTTCAGTATCCTAGTGTCAATATTATTCGAGTTAAGGTGTTTTTTAATATTGCCACGCCTTTGTCGAACAACGCCCACTTTTTTGACAGTAGTTTTTAATAATTGTTTCAACCTCTGTACCAATTTCCAGTACCTTAGTGTCAATATTAACTGAGATACAGTATTTTTCTTATATTGCCACGCCCTATCCAACGAGGGCTACTTTCTTGACCGCACATTTTCATAATTATTCCAACTTCTGTACCTTATTTCAGTATCCTAGTGTCAATATTATTCGAGTTACAGCATTTTTATTATATTGCCACGCCTTTTATCGAATAATGCCCACTTTTTTTACCATAATTTGTTATAATTGCTCCTACGCCTGTACCAATTTCCAGTACCCTAGTGTCAATATTAACTGAGATGCAGTATTTTTCTTATATTGCCACGCCACGCCCACTTTCTTCACACTAAATTTTCATAATTATGCCTACCCCTGTACCTTTATTCAGTTCCCTAGTGTCAATATTATTCGAGTTACAGCGTTTTTCTAATATTGCCACGCCCTTTATAGAATAACGCCCAAATTTTTGAACATTACTTTTAATAATTGTGCCTACCCCTGTACTAAATTTCAGTGCTCCAGTGCTAATACTATTCGATATACAGAGTTTTTCTTATATTGCCACGTCCCTGTGTCGAATACGGGCACCTCCGCGTCTAATATCCCTATCTGTTGACAAAAAGTTGTGGCAATCGGGCAAGTACTTTAGGAGTTATCAATGTACATACATTTAAAAAAAAAACCAACCATCTTGAGAACCTCCTCCTTTTTGAAGTCTGTTAAAAATACATGACAAAGTGCAAAGACTATAATACTACATATGGGCATTTCCATCGTAATTCACGCGACATGCGTACGATTTAAAGCTTCATTTTCTCGGAAGTTTATGTTATTAATGTAAAAAAATTGCTTATGTACATATGTCTTACAAGTCATAGTAATGGTATGAACAACCAAAATTGTCGTTCCTGTAACTAATTAAGAATGGCAGTGGTAAATATGGGCGTAACTCACGCGACAAAAAGGAAGTGTGTTTTACAAGCATGTTTAGATTGTAAAAACTCAGCGAGATTTCCTATATAATTTGTTTTTGTTTTTAATTTTTAGACAATGGGAAAACAGTGAAGCTTCATAATAAACCCACTTTAACTAGGGACTAGGCTTATTTGAAAATATATTGAGTTTCCAAAAAATATTTCCCGTAACTCACGCGACATAACCAACGTGACAAAATTTCCTTAAATTTAAATTGGGTGATTAAGTAATTAGGTAGTAAAGTAATTATGTAATTTAGTAATTAACAAACAAATTTAATATATTGTCCTCTTCTTGCCTCAACCATTTTTCTATTATCTTTAGCGAATGCCTTCCATTTCTACTAAAACAAAAAGTTTACAAAACATTTACTAAACATTTACGAAAAAGGAAACTACATTTGTGAAACAGTGCAGACGATTTGATTATCATGGTTAATAAATTTATATATAAACTAGCTGAAACCTGGCGCGTTGCTGCCACGCTCCCTTGAATGTGTAAATTGAGGTCGAATACTGAATTCCGATGATGTACGACCTATAAATCCAAAGCTGCTCGATAGCACAAATTTGGGTTGTATGCCCCTTGTGCAACACCCATAAAATGTTACCAATGTTATATGGGTGTTGCCGCGCCCCCTTATCCAACTCTCATAAAATAAAATCAGTAAAACTGCATGGGTAAATCTAGGTCGAATACTGAATTCCGACGCTGTGCGACCTATAACTCCAAAGCTATTCGAATCGCAAATTTATGTTGTATTGGAGGTGCTACGCTCCTTGTCCAACGATTGAGGTCGGATACTGAATTCCCAAGCGGTGAGATCTATAACTTCAAAAGTATTTGAGATCGTATATTTGGGTTGTATGGGAGATGCTATTCCCCCTTTTCCTACGCCCAAAAAATGCTATCAGTGAAACTGCATGTGAAAATTGAGATCGAATACTGAATTCCGAGACTGTGCGACCCGTAACGCCAAAGCAATTTGATATCGCAATTTTTTTATATATTTGTGGGCTGCAAAAGGGGTTTGGCAGTTATTTCTAAAACCATCTCGTACCCAAAACAAATCCACTGCCAAAATTTTAGCTCAATCGGAACAGTAGTTTCGAAGTCTTTTTATCTTTTCTTAAAAGTAGGCGTGAAGGCTTATTGTGTGAGAGAAACAGGAAACCGGCTTCGGTTTCATCCCTACTCCGTGCTGTTTACTGGGTGAGAAGTGACACCGGTAGACGCCTGGCGGGGATAACTAACAAGTGATAATTGATCAGTTATCAAGCGGGATGAAAAATGATTAAATTACTAAAAATACCTTTAAAAAATAGGGGCTGGTGATAGAAGGGTGAAAATTTAGGGTTGTATGTATTTTTTAATGCCACAATATATAAAAAATTTGTCCAAAAATAAAAAAAAAATGTAAGGGGTGGACAATCCTTATCACTTAGGGGTATGAAAAATAGATAGAAGCCGATTCTCAGACCTATTGAATATGCATATAAAATTTCATAAAAATCGGTCAAGCCATTTCGGAGGAGTATGGTAACTAACATTGTGACACGAGAATTTTATATATTAGAATTTCTTAAATTAATAATATTAAAATGTTTCTCTTAATAATATCATAAAATAATATGTTTTTAATAAGTTTTAAGGTTTTGGTCACGGTAGACTTTTTTCTGGAAATGCCCATATAGACTTGAATTTTTTATTACGTATGTACATAATACAATGAACAATATCCTAAAAATTTTTAATTTTTTGATTTTTTATGCATCTTCTTCTTGCAAGGTGGCGTCGAAGAAATAATTTTTAGTCAGAGCCAAAATTTTTCGAATTATTTGATCATGTTTCATGTTTGTTAGGACTCTCTGACTGCAAAATTGACAAGAATTTTTAAATTTGCCCCTCCCTGTGAGACTTCTTAAATAACGCTGGCATTTTTTTACTTTAAGATCCCCGTGGGTGAGAATTATTCTGATGGTTGTTGGATTATGTATGTAAAAACATTAATTGTATTGCTTTAAAAGCTAGTCATAAAGAGTTTAGAAAAATTAGAAAAAGTCATGCCCACAAAAACTTTTGAAAACTTTACAACATAGATCTTTTCCGAGGATTACTGCTTCATCAGATCATTCTACATCTTCTCATAGAAATTTATTGGACAAAGAAGAATAATGGTAATGAAATGAATGAATTAATTTGAATTGAAAATCATGATACGAATGACAACACAATTGATTAAATTTCTAATCTCGATTTATCTGACATTGTGTCGAGTGATCCTACAAATTACTCTGACGACAGTCAATAATTTTCTCTGTTATATTCTCTCATTCTTCAGATTTATGTACAAATTAAACAAACCTATAAATTAAAATAAAAATATTTTTGAATTAATAAACTTCATTGAATATTGTGTGGGAGGGGGGTGAGTGGCGTGGCCAATCTGAATAAACTAAGTGAAAAAAGTTAAAAAAGTTAAAAATAAACAAGTTAATTTCCTTTTTTATAATTGTTACAACTCGAGATGTTGCAATTTTATTTTTCATTTTGTATGGGAGGAGAGCGAAGGGCTCGAAAAATCTTGATGAAATTTTTATAAGATAATTATGTGAATCTATTATATAAAAAAATTATTGTTGATTTTATATGATTTAAATACAAATTCTAAATGTTTGATAATTTCAATCATACTTGATTTTAAATACAAATTCTAGTTGTTTGATAGTTTAAATCGTTTATTGAGCTTCTAGGTCAAAGTTTAGAACAATAAATTGTAATACCTTTTCATATTGAAAACGTTGTTGTTTCTTTGGAAAGATTCGTTAGAACAATTAATTGTTCTAACCTTGACCCAAAGCTCAATAAACGATTTTTAACTATCAAACAACTAGAATTTGTATTTAAAACCAAGTATGATTTAAACTATCAAACATTTAGAATTTGTATCTAAATCATGTAAAATCAACATAATTAATAACAAGGTTATTTAAAAAAACTTTAATTTAAAAAATTATTTTATTTTCTTTTAACAAGATGTCTCCATTTTGTCGTTGTAGAGATATGTTGAGTGACTTGATTTTAATAAACGCGACATCGGCAAACTTTACTCTACCTGTAGTGGAATTCTCAAACGAAATCGAATACGAAATCGTTATGGTTAACTAAAGACGTTTGTAGTTTGCAGTAACGAATGTTGTATTCTCAAAACAGTACTTAACGACAAAATTGGGAAAACGTAACATTCACAATATAAGCTACAAACGTCGTTAACAGAAATTGAAAATATGGCAGCACTCTCCTTTTTTGACAGCTTATTTAAACAGATAACAGATTTTGATATAAGTTTCAAAATAAAAGAAAACTGAAAATGGAAAACTTAAAAAAAGAAACAGCCGGACAACTGCCGCACAGCATCAAATCATGCTGGATTTTTTTGAAGCCAACAAAGGTTAGGCTGAGGGCAAATTAACTCAATGCACGGCAAACAAGAGATGCGTGCAAGAAATGGGACTCACCATTGAGGCTGATTTGTTAATGGAGTCATGAGCCAAGGTTCCAATGGGTAGCCAGAATCACCTGCAAGGAAATAAATGTTTATAACTTTTTCTTTCTTTAACACTTCAACTGCCACATCAGTCCAAATGACTGCTTTGATAATTTCAAATTAAAATTCTTAGTTATTTATAAATTTTGAATTATTTTTGTGATAAATTAAAGACTAAAAATTGGTAAATTGGTAATTGGTAAAAAAATTGGTCGTATTTGACTAAAATTTGGTTATTTAGTTCAAAAGGTTACTTTCGGAAACTGAACTAAAAATGGGCGTGGTCGCACTACCACGATAGCCAGTTCAGATATATAAAATAGTTTTTTTCGTTTGGCATTAAAATTCTTTTATGGAAGTAAGGCGGTCTGTGACAGGACAACGTCTGCCCGGGATTACTAGCTTAGAATAAAGCAGAACTTATATTTTATCATCTTTACCTGTCGTTTGAACTGGTTTTGGTATTTTAATTGTTAATTGTTTTTTTTTATAAATTTAGCTTTTAAAAATGTTTGGTGGTTACCCCGATTGCATAAAACCGAAGCGCAGCAAGTACCTTGTAATAAAGAGTTGATGTAAATTATTTCTTCTAAGGCATTTCCTTTGTTATTATACTAACTTGACTTTCGGCCGATAAAGCTACGATTGTACTTTCTTCCAAGTCACTTCGAATGGAGTCGATTATATTGTGAGCTTTCTCGGGTGTTAAGAGGTACACACTTCTAAATTTTGATTCGTTCAAATCAAATGGACTGGCTACCCTTCGCAAAAGAGCCCACTCCGACGCACTTTCTCGCATAGAAATTTCGTCTTGCAACAACGCTGCGTCCATTCCCAAATATTCAAACGCCATATTTATTTTATAATGATTTTTATATTGTTTTCCTTAAAAAATAAAGCTTAAACAAAACACTCTCTAATAAAACTTTTTAACGTTCAAGTTAGCGGCACCTAAATAGTCGTCGTTAAGTTATCGACAAATATCTTTAACGAACTGTCAAAGTTAAGGACAAATATTGCTAGCTAAGATGTTGAGAATACCAGTTAACGGTAAGTGTCGTTAAGGGCCAGTTAACGATAACACAAGTGTCGTTAACACGTTTGAGAATTCCACTACTGGTATTTTGTCTGTTCTAGTAGCCTCTACTTCTTTCACTTTGGTTACACGAATTTGCCGAAATTCATCAATAGATTTTAACCCATTAACCGCCGACATGTGATTTCGTCGGCCGATTTTGATGATTTTTTCAGGAATTGCTTAGTTTGCTCCCTAGATCACAAATTCTGAGTAAGGTAAGGTTAGGTTAGGTAATGGTGGCTGAGCCGATAGACGACTCGTACACTTAGGCCAGTGCAGGCCCGTTGTGATACCACATGATCTCCTTAAAACCTAGTAGAGATTTCCCTCCTCAAACCAGTTCGAGCGGATAATGAATTTAAGGATATGCTTGATTTTCAGGCATGAGACTTCGGCAAGTCCATTTAAAAAGGGATGGCCCACAGTTTCCATTCTCCTTTTAGCTAGAGCCGGACATTCGCAGTGGAGGTGCTGAACGTTTTCTACCTCCTCCGCACATCTGCAGCTTCTGCAGAAATCGTTTGATGCAACTCCCAACCCAAGGACATGCGCTCCGATCAGGCAGTGACCAGTTAGGATTCCTACTATTTTTGACAGGTTTACTCTGCTTAACTCAAGCAGTGAGTTGGTGCGTTTTAAGTCGTAGGTAGGCCATGTTAGCTGAGTTATCCTACATGTATCAAGGCGTTCCCAGCGTTGTGCAAGACCTTGTGCAAGACCTAAGGATCTGTTCTTGCACTAAAGTTTATAGGAGGAAATGGGTATACTGATAAAGTCCTCGTTTAAGAGGATGTTAGAGGTCGTACCCTTCCTTGCCAATTCGTCTGCCAAAATGTTGCCCTCGGATATCCCTGTGTCCGGGTACCCATATGAGGTGAATCCTGAGTAGCCTTGCCATCTCGTTAAGAGATTTGCGGCACTCAGTGAGAGTTTTAGAGTTGTCAATATTTGAGTTCAGTGCTTTCAGTGCAGCTTGGCTATCTGAAAAGATGGAAATACTTTTTCCTTCAAGGTCTTTTTGATCTAGAATCCTAGTGGTTTCGTTAATAGCCATCATTTCCGCTTGGTAGACACTACAATAGTTAGGAAGTCTAAAGGACGCTCCGATTTCGAGATACTGGGAGTAGATACCTCCCCCTACTTGTTCTCGAAGTTTGGATCCATCTGTGAAGATTTTTATGGCGGAGGTTTTAAGAGGGGTTTTGTTTGCCCAGTCTAGCCGTGAAGGGATGAAAACTACATAGTTATTTTCAAGACTTAAGCACGGCACACAGTAGTCTGTTTTGTTAAAATTCTGAGTTAAGAAAAAAACAAAATTCTGGTATTCCAGAAAAAACATCCGACATGACTTTTTAAAGTAAGTAAATTTAGTATATATCTTTAAAAATTTAATAAATAATTGGATTCGATTTTCTCGAAACACCATTTTTTCTCTCACACCTTTTTTGCACCCAATGCAATAAAACAGAAATAGAACAGTATTTTCAAAGAAATTAGTTAACTTTTACTTGAACAAAGCCTTAACAAAATGGAGTGGTTTTCATATCCGGTGATTTTAAAGCAACACCATTTAAAAAAATATTTGAGTATTAAAAAGGTTGAAAGATCACTTGAAGTGGAGCTTTTATTTGTTGAAATTTAGTTTGATCTTTTGGCTTTACACTTTAGTCATAATTTGCTAAAGACCAGCTTTGTTTAAGTTTAGTAAACTGTTCAAAGAAATGTCTAAAAATGTGATTTTTCAGTAACTCCAAAATTACCTCTCCCCCTTAAGAAATTCGAAAATTATTTAGCTGCCTTTCAATTCAATAGGTTAAACTTTGTCTCAACCAAAATTCAAGTCAAAAGCTCAATGCGTTGATTTTGGGATTTTTTTATATAAGCGTTGCTTTAAAGCAACGCCGACGCTTAATGGGTTAAAGGGAGTTTTAGATTCCGCTAGAAAGCTAACATCCTTTAATAAATTTTACATTCATTTAAATTTTCTTATTTGATCTGGCTCTATGATAGAAAGTTAATTTTTGAAAATTAATTGTGATTTATTCTTTGATTTCACATGACTTTTTACTGATGATTTTGACTTAGCTTATAACTTAACAGAACAGAAAAATTTTGATTAACCCAAAATATTTAAGCAAGTATAAAAAATTTAAAAGACATTGAAAAATAAATTAAATAAGAAAACAAACCTTTAAAAAGCAATAATAATAACTTGTGTTTATTTCACATGAGGTTGAAAAACGTGAGATTATTAAAAAAAAATGCAAATAATATAAGATGCTGCGTATAAATGATCCTAAATGTGTTAAATTAAATGCAGCAACCTTAACCCCATCAAATTTGCATAAAAAAAGTCTAAATGTAACTTTAATAAAGTTAAATTAACCAAAAATTAAATATTTCCATATGCTGTTTTTTTTACTTCTATCATTTTTTAATATTTATTTGTTTAATTAAGCCTCTTATTTAAATATTTAACAAACAAGTTGTATTAAATAGTTCAATAAACCAAGCCAACCTAAAATTTGACAAAACAAAAAAAGTATCTACAAGGTCAAGCAATTTCGGTATGTACTTCCTCCCCACGTCACACTTACCGTACTTTCTCACCCGGAATCCTTTTATTGCTTATTTCATTGCTCTCAACTCTGCTTGTCCCTGACTCAGTTCATTCAATTGAATTCTAATGCATTGCGTGCTTCTTTATTTTCTTCATCATTTGTTTCAGTTAAAATTCAAGTTCGAACATTATCTATATCGCACGTTGTATCTTTAACGTCTCAAATACAGAAGCAAGTAGCGCTACATCTTCAATTGATTAGTTTAACCTAATTAATTTGTGTAGCTGTCGTGTTGCTTTTTGATAAACGGCGAACTTATTGACCAGTGGTTAATTTTATTTTTTATTGCTTGACATTTTTAGCTTCGCAATTCCCTCAATATTTTGTATTCAAAGAACAAAACGCTAAACATTGTGCACTCAATCAATTTGCGGAAATGAAAACAATTTTGAAACCTTGTTGGACGTTTGAAGTTATTGACACAATGCCGCAGACAGCGGGCACTAGGCCAAATATGGCTGGCAAACGTGTTGGAAGCGCGTGTTGAGCATTTTTAGTTATTTCTTTTCTAAATCATCGGAGCTTTAAGTATGAACAAATCGGAGTTTCTAATTAAGTCATTTATATTAAATGTAGTGTTTGGATTATCTCAAAACAAATTCTAATTAACACGAAAATTTAAATGTTTTTTAATTGTTTTAATTTTATTTTTTTTTTTCCTTTAGTAATAGTATCTTATTGTAAGTAAAATTTTCACTTCGCACTATTAATTGAGTTTTTTATTCATTGTAATTTAAACGATAAAAATTAGCAAAAGACAGTAAAGCTTGGTAACACTCCGTCAACAAAAGTCAATAAGCTCCGTCACTACATTCGTAGAAGTAAAAGATTTTATCTTGCAAACTTTTTATTGGACACGCAACACTTTTATCGCAACATCCCAGTGAAACAGAATTATCTTTTTCAATTAGTTTGTAAACTTTTGTGGGTAAGAAAGTACGTTTTCGTTTCTCGAAAAAATGCAACATTGTTTCTGCCCTTTTTGGAGATTCTATTCTATCCTCTTGAGAATAAAAATAGTGACCTCTAAAATTGAATCGTGTTCTTTTCGCGAAAATGTTGACTTCAAAATAAGAAAAAAATTCAGATTTCTCAAAGATTGCAGAAAGAGGGCAGAAAAAATGCAACATTGTTTCAAGAAACGGAAACGCCATTAGATATAACTCTCTTTGAATCATTCGTTGGATTAAAATGCCCTCAAGAACAATTTTTTTTTTGTTTAAAAATAAGTTTTGAAAAGTACAGTAAAGATATAGTTTTACGAACACTATTTTTTAAATGTGATTTGATTAAAACCATCCTTATATACGAAATCCTTATATACAAAAATTAACCAATATATAGCTATATTGTTGTAAAAATATCAGGGACCAAAAAACAACTAGTTTTTAAATTTTAGATCAAAAGATCATGTATAAAAAGTTATTGTACAATTCTTTTAAATATAGCAATGTAACGCTAGTGAGCTAGAGATTCTATTTTTTTCATATTTTTTTCATGATTTTAAAGATAAAACTCACCTTAAAGCAATTATTTTGTTATCAATTTTTTTTTCGATCAGAAATTAAAGTTATTTCTTGGTCGTTATTTTTTTTCAATCAGAAATAAAAGTTATTTCTCAGTCATTATTTTTTCGATCAAAAATAACAGTTATTTTTTTGGCCGTTATTTTGTTCGATCAGAAATAAAAGTTATTTTTTGAACGATTTTTAGCGATTAGACTCGTGACTTTTTTCTTCTTCTCTCAGTTCAACTCTTCTTATAACATAATTTCTAACAAGCAAAACTACAATGCAGCAGTTGCAATGATGCAAAGCAAATAAAGCTGATTGTCTATTGGGAAACAAACGAACTACAAACAAGAAAAACGTCAAACGGCTGTCAAAACAAACCAAGCACCATAGCTATATTTTGTGTAAGGGAAAATGTTAGAAAACCCCACGATATATGATTTTTTCTTATAAAACTTATTAAATCTGGAATACTGTTGCATATTCATAATTGTTTTGTTGAAAATCTTTTTTAGTTTTTTATATATAAACTATAATATATGTTGTTATAGATTTTTTCGTAATATACGTTTAAAAAAGTACAACTTTTTATAAGTTTTTTATATTATTGAACTAGAAAAAAATGTAAAATGTAATTCAGGACCGAAAAAACGGAAAACTGAAAAAATTTAATTAAATTTTGTAATATACGAGTATTTATTATACTTATAAAATTCAAACTTTCGATCAATTTTTTCAACTTTTGTCACCATTTTCCAACTTTAAGCACCATTCATCATATTTTTTACCACTTTTTTTAATATTCAAATTAAGATTAACTCTCAGCACTCTCACAATATAAAATTTAAACAAATTTTCTCTAATGAATATGTTAGTTTTTTGATAGAAATTATTTCAGTAAAAAAAATGTTTCTTCTGTTAAAAAAAATCGATAAAAAAGGAACTTTTATTTCTGATCGAAAAAATAACGACCAAGAAAAATCTTTTATTTCTAATTGAAAAAACAACGGTCAAAAAATAACTGTTATTTTTGATCGATTTCTAGTCGAAAAAATAATGACCAAGAAATAACTTTTATTTCTGATTGAAAAAATAACGGTCAAAAAATAACTGTTATTTTTGATCGATTTCTAGTCGAAAAAATAATGACCAAGAAATAACTTTTATTTCTGATTGAAAAAATAACGACCAAGAAATAACTTTTCTTTCCGATTTTAAAAAAAATAACGACCAAGAAACAACGTTTATTTCTGATCAAAAAAATTTCGATAAAAAACTGTTATTAAATGATTGATTGATAGCGATAATCGTTATTGGCGGTCCCTGAAAAAATCATATCGATGCAGGGATGTAACTAGCGTCCTCTCTTAATCTAGTCAATCGTTAATTTCACTCGACCACATTTATTTATATTTGCTTATATTACATATGTGTCAGAGAACTGCATGAACGCATTCATTTGCAGTTATTTGTCATTCACATAAAAACGTGTGATGAGATAACAGTACGCACCAAACAGACGAAACGAAAGAATGCACATTTCGCTCAGTTGATGTTGATGCTTGTCGTGTGTAAATAACAGTAAGTGTCATCAAAAAAGCAACGAAACATTGGTAGTGAAGTTGATGCAATGATAAAAATCATAACCACAACGTAAATACGTGAGCAAGCTAAGTTGTCGTACACTTTTAATTGCTTTACCGGCAACACATTTATTTACATAAAAATTATATCGATGGAAAGGTATTCTGGAGTAGAATTGTCTGAATATAATTTTTATTTGTATATGTTAACTGCAAAAAATTCCATATAAAATAATAATAGATGGATTTTGATGTGGTTTTCACTGTACGATAAAGGAGTTATTTTAAGTTATATTTTAAGCTATAAATATTTCGTTTTCGTTTTTAAGGCAATTGGCGTGGGCTTGAGTTGAGTCATAAAATCTTAAATTTGAGCTGCTTGTCAATCATTCAGTGATTGATATTTGCGGCAGATAAGTAAACAATAAACATATAGGATCAACAAACGGGAAACCCCAAACCACTCTTCAGGCTAAAAGTGTGACGCAAATTATATTTTTCGAACACAATCCTTTAAAATATATTAAAGGAAGCAAAGCAAACAAACCATGAAAAAAATCTAACTACAGAGACTGCCTGCGCAGCTATTAAAAAGGATCGTGTTTTTCTTATTTTTTGTAGGCCGAGATTTTTTTTTTATTACTGCAATGCAATAAAAGAAACGAACGAAGAATGTAAAGACAAATAGATTTTTAATTTAAATTTTAAATTAATGTTTGTATTTCAGATATATTTATTTATTTATAGGGCAAAGTAGGGTGACGTGTAACACGTTTTTATTTTCTCCAATAAAAGTGTTAAACATTTAGTTTGGATTGGTTTAAATTACTATTCCTTGCCGATTTGAAGTTGGTGTTTTTACGGCTGTTGAATACTTTAAGAAATGGATGAAGTAGAACAAGAATGTCAAACATCACTTTTTTAACTTTTTCAATTCGGTGGGGAGATATGTAACACCAAAAAAATGTAGGTTTAAGGACCAGACACTTTAATTTTTTATGTTTATTTTAACTTTTTATGTTTAGTAAATGTATTATTTTGAAAACTTAATTAAATTACAATTTTCCATTTTTTATTAGTTTAATGGCATTCATCAATTTTGTTTACTCGACTGTTATGATAAGTCTTTTCTTCACGTATTTTTGTGGCATAGTTTTTTCTAAAAAACATTAAAAATATTACAATTAAAAAAAAAATAAAGTAAAATAAAAGTAAAAAAAACAAGAACATTAATATAACACACAAAATTATAGTAGCTGTTTTTTCCAATTTGCTCTACTCCGAAACAAAGCTTTATATACAAAACAAATGTCCCAAATATATATAAACGGAATATTCCGCTGTTGTTTTTCTAAAATTTCACAGTTATTCATAAGGTGTGTCAGTGCGTTTCTAATTTGAAATCTGCATACGTACTGAATTGATGACGAACTCACCCTCGTTGATAGAGGAAAAGCAGCGCAAACAGCGTGTGCTCAAATTTCCAATGAACTCAACGAAATAAACCTGAAACAATTATGTCATTAAAATGGCAATATTGCCTTTTCAATAACAATGCATATCAATGCAGCTAGCAAGAGCGCACACTGCACAACATGACACACATTTCTTGCTGAAGAACGAAAGCATAGCAGGAACAGTGAATTTTCGAACCTAAAGCAAAGACGAAGCATTCAATGCAGATCTCTGATATGTGTATTTTGCATATAGATTGCATATTTTTGAAAAAAATTTTTCTGTGATTTTTTTTTTTTTAAACTTGCTTCTTTATGATTATTGGTAAATTAACTAATTATATTGCATTTTCTGCAAACTTAAGACGCATCTGAATATAAATCTGATAACTCAATGAGTGAATATAAAATTTAAATAATGAAAAATTTTGCAAGAAAAAAATTTTTTAAAGGAATTTAAAAGTTTTGTCTTGTGAAATATCTTCTCCAAAATATATTCCTTAAGCTGTAATACTGTTATGTATTGCAACAGAGTGAGGACACACACTCTCTCTCTATCTCTCTATCTCTCTCTCTTATGTTATTAATTATTCATTCCTCCAATGGCTTTATAACTATTGATAAATAATGTGTAAGTCAATTGGATAGCGATAGTCACAAGCCAAGGCTGCTTTTTTATTATTTTAAGTTGAAACAATAAACTGAATTTTTGCATAGAATTTATTGTTGTTACATTTGGCATACAAACACTAAAAATACTATTAAATTTATTGCAAAAAACCTGTAGATTTCTCTTTCCTTTGTCATGTAAAACAACTCGTACAGTCCCGGGGTTTCGGGATTGGAAAACAACATTCCCGGGATCCCGGGACTAGACCCGGGAATGACAAACCTTAGAAAATAAATTTTTTAGAAGACGTTATATGAAGTTTCAAAGCAGTTTTGCCTTGTTTTACAACACAAAACATTGCAGAAGATTTTAAAAACTAAAAAAACACAGTTTCGCTTAAATGTTTGGATAGCATATACTATTTATTTCTGAAAAACAAAGATGAATTCTTTAACAAAAAATTAATTAAATGAGATCATTCGGAAGGCTCATAAAATTATTTAAAAAACAATAAAATAGTATAGTAATTTTAGTAATTCTAAGTACGAATTTTATGATATTTTGTACAGCTTGTTTATGGAAGTTTTTTTTTAATTTTTCAAGATCACATTTAAGTTTTTTTAAATAAGCATTTTGAAATATTTTGTAAGTTAAGTTCAAGAAAGGTTTATATTTTTCACGTCATATTTTTTTTTCTAATATACATATTTATTTATTTATATTAAAACTGAGGTGTCCAATACGACTAAGTCTTTTTTAGTACTACAAAAAGTGTATTATCAAGGTTGCACAAAGATATGAGTAAATAGTAAAATTAAAACTAACATAAAAATAAAAACTTAAATGAAAATTAATATAAAAATTTCGAATAAGGACATGTTCATTTGAAATTCAAAGGTAATAGCTTAGCTTAAACGACTATGACAAGATAATATTGTAATCTATTTTTGATAATGGATTATTATGATAAGGTATTATTATGATTAGGTATTATTATGTATTTTTATTACTAAACTATAGCGATTACATTTTCACAACATTTTACAAAATTAGGATTATTCAAACTGATTGAAATTACATAAATTTAATTAAAAATAAGAACAGTACAGATAGTTGCAAAATATTTCTATTTTTGAATTATTAAAATCACATTTCAGTTTTCTAAGGTAGTATTATGTGTTTCTCACATTGTGGTATTTTGTACAGATATTTTGAGAAATGTTTTTATAGAAAAATGTTTTAAATCACATTCAGGTTTTTCTTAGGTATTATTATAGTACTTCTTGGTGGAATATTTTGGAATTTTTTTGCAGTGAAGGCAATCCTGGGATTTTAGGTCTTGCAATCCCGGGACTGTTGGGACTTAACTAGTCCGGGACCCCGGGATCCCGGGATTGGAAACCCTAAAGGTGACGCTTGCGAATACAAATTTTTTATTGTTTCAACACAACGAAAATGTTTTATTTTATTTATTTTTTTATTTAAATAGAAGAATTGTAAATTAAAAAAATCATATAATTAGAAAAATCAAATACTTTAACTTCAGCATCCGACATTGCACAAAAGCAATGACTTTTGTAGACTGTTAAAAATTAGAGAAAAATGTTTTCCCAAAAAAGGGACTTGGCCATATCTTCGAAAAAATATCTTTGATTTTTTATTTGGACTTTTTGACATTTTTAAATCTAGACCCTTAAATATTTTATATTTTTATGTATTAATATTACATACCAATTTGTTGATTATACCAACACAATCGACACACTCCTTATTTCCTCTTCACAGCAGCCACTGTCATCTACTACTGTTTAACCCTCTAATGCCACATTTTTTGTTTGATCTCCAAATCAAATAATACTAATCAGATTATACTATTTTGGGGACAAAAAAATGAATATGAACTTTTCAAGTAAAAAATTAATTAAATTCGTAAAAAAATTATGAAATCTCAATTCAAATTAGCGTAATTGTCAAACACATGCTAGCTCCAAGCGAGAAAAACTGAAATGTAGCTTGAAGATTCGTGAAGACTCAGCAGGAAACCATTAGAAAAAATTTCCACACACTACGGTTTTATAGCGATCGTCGTGAACCCCGACTATACATAAACCTGGTCATTAGAGGGTTAACAGCTCTGTAGTCGCATGCAATCAATGACGTTTTTCTCATTTCAACAGCATTCACTGAAAGCTTTGCTCTTGTAAGTGCCCCAAAACTTCATTAAATTCATTCATTATCTAAACAAACCTAAGCTTTAAGTTATTCGAAATCATTTGAAGCTTTGGGGCACTTAACTAGTTTGCGTTGCTCTGCTCTTTTAATTGCCACAGATAGAAGTTAGAGACTGAGAGTGAAAAGAGACAATTGCCTAATTTTGTTGAATTTTTTTATGGTTTTATTGAGCACTCCCTCTTCCACTAAAGCTTCGAATTGCAGTGTATAAAATACCAAAACAAATAGCATAAACAAACATATAACGATTTATAACAGCCCACAACAATAGAAAGAAGCACAATAAAAATGCCGTAACATCTTCCGGCTTCGTTTTATTGACATTTTTAACTTCAAGACTGAAGCTCAGTTTGAATTCGGCAGTCATTGAAAGTGTTTGGTCACAGAAATTTCAAATTTTTCTGTCTGAAATTTTCTCTTATAATTATAACTAAATTTATAAAAAGATAAATGAAAATAAGCTAGTTAAAAGTAAATTGTCTTATTTTTATGTCAAAAGTGTCGAATCATAAATTATAAATGTTAAAAATATTATAAAATATTATTCATTGATGTGTATTAATTAAGCAAAGACAACAATTTGAAAACCTAACAGTTTGTTTCTCAGAACAAAAGCGTTAATTTGTTGAAATCTTTGGAAGTAGTCCTTTGAATTTTGTTTACATCACAAGATGTCTAGGGAAGCTTTAACGGTAAGTTTCGTAAAAAAGTTAAAAGTGAAATGCATATTTATGTTGAAAAAAAATATAGAAGAGACGATTTTTGTGCTTTTACTCTTTTGCTTCGATCCGAACGTGGCTAAGACTTATATGAGAGAAGCTTATCTTAAAAAATTACCAACTCTGCTTTTTTAGTGTTTTGAAATAAACACAAAAAACTGATACAAAGGAAAATGTTATATAAATGCTTTGTAATGTTTAAAGAAAAACAGTGAAAAATGTTATAGTTAGGATTGAAAATTTTCAAAAAACATTTTTTGCCAAATTCTGTGGTAAATACCGGAGTTATTGCTAAAAATATAATTTGGCTAGGACTTATCGAAATTATTGACCACTTTTGTAACTAAACAAGTTGCACTTGGATACTTTTGTATACACGGAGAGAAAAAATAAAGTTTTCTTTGCTTGAACCAACTACGTATGACATCGGTTCTCTGTCAAGCATAAAATTGTCATTTTAATCATGATTTTTCAGTATCGAGAATATATAAAATAAAGTAGAAGCAAGTACTTATGTAGTCTAGAAAACATTTTCCTAAATCTTCAGTATATTTTTTTTTTTATTCTACATTATTATTTTCTAAAAATGATAATAGTTTGCTTGATCCAAGTAGGTATGTACATATATAATATAAGGGCTTATTGCAAGAACATGATATGCCATAAGCAATATATTTTGAAATAATTGTCTTTAAAGTTTGGAAGAAATGTATTTTTGTATAAAAAAGGAGCATCGAACTAGGAAATACAATTCTATAAATAGATTTAAAAATAAATAGCCGGCATCTTTTTTAATGGTGTTTATTTTATAGTTACTTATGTATTATGAAGTGGGTTTTTTATTGTGTCACGTTCAATATATTTGAGTTGATTTGGCATTTTCTTGAATGAAGAAAGAAATTATTTCACAATAAAAGAAAATTATTTCTCTCCGTGTAGTTCAGAGAGTTTCATGAGTGCACTTATAGCTCAAATTTCCCAAAAAACCAATCTTAAGAGAGTGCTACGTTTGCACAAAACGTGCAAGTAGAAGTCATGCCCCTCAAACTCGGTTGTCAACTAAGGATGTGCAACTGCCAGCAAAAGTCGACTTCGACTTTTTCTACCGTTGAAAATGTAAATGTCGACTTTACGACTTTTTTAACCTTTAAAAGTCGACTTTTCAACTTTTTTCGACTTTTTTTAAAATATTTTTGTACCGGTTTTTGTAGGGCAGTTTAGAAGCATATGATTCAATATGAAAAATGTGATTTATTGTTAAAAATAAACTGAAACATGGTACTTCAGTAAATAAATAACATACAAAAAACAAAATATTGCAATTTTAGTTCTTACTAGCTGATATACCCGGTGTTACTCGAGAGTCATTTATATAAACATTTTAATATACACTTTTCGATTAAATGTTTTTGTAAATTTTGGAATTTTGTAAAAACGTGTTGAATTTAAGTTTGAGACCACTATAAAAAATATTAGTTTAAAAATTTAACAAGCTTTTTTAACGAAGAAATAATTTTATCGCTGTTTTTTTACAATCAAAAACTTTTTTTAGCTCTAAACTGAATTTACTGGTTATAAAAATCTTCCTAAAATTTTTTAGTAGTTTTTCCAGTTGGAAAGTAACAATTGGATTGTCTCTAAAGTAAAAATTAATGTAAACTGAGTCTGATACTTGATGCAGTTTCTTAAATCTTCTGAATTCCTATTTTATAGCAAAAAGGTGTAAGTTAAAAAAGCAGTCGCTTTTTAATTTTTTTTATAGTATATACAGCAACCTGTAACAATATTATCGACGTTAACAGTTGATCGACATAAATTCAGCAAGAACAGTGCAAGAAGTGCCTTTATGTTATTTGCTGCAAGTTTACGCTGTGTACCCAAAGAACTAAATTGAGTAACAGTTACTGACTTTTCTAAAGTATTGGAATCGTGTCGGTGATGCAGTACTTATTTCTAATTTATAATATTTTCCAGCATACTTTTCAGCATACTTTCGGTTAGTACGCAATTGAACCGAAAAATTTGTTCAATGCAGCCAAGCTTACAACCATGATTGGAGAGTTGAAATGTCAAAATTTCGCTGTCTTTTATATGTCGGTACATTTAATTGGCGTGGAAATTTGACTTTGAACAATATTGTTCAAATAACACATTAAGGCTGTGTGCGAATTGATCTAAATGCGACATAAACTAAATTGTGTCGATAAGGCAGTTCTTCCTAATTAAGGCTGTGTGCGAATTGATCTAAATGCGACCTAAACTAAATAGTATCGATAAGGCAGTGCTTCCTAATTTGGGAAGCATTTAGGTAGTTCGAGAATTTCATAAACTATTTTGGAAGCACTGCCTTATCGACCCAATTTAGTTTAGGTCGCATTTAGATCAATTCGCACACAGCCTAAGAAAGCATTTAGGTAGCTCGAGAATTTCCTAAATTATTTAGGAAGCACTGCCTTATCGACCCAATTTAGTTTAGGTCGCATTTAGATCAATTCGCACACAGCCTAAACATGAAAAAAATTACCTTTTACAGCATTCTTATTCACAGTCATCTTTTCGATGAATAGTGATATATATAGAACATTTAAAGTAACATTGATAAAGAACTGAGTGACAACGGTGAAACAATAGTGAGAAAAATGACAAATCACAACAAAACAAATTTAACAGGAGGGGGCGGGGGGTGGGGAGGCAAAAGAAAGTAAATATATATAAACCAAAATGTTTATAATTACTCTAGACACACAACTTCATTCTTAGAGATAAATGAGGACGCTCAAATTATATAGAGAATTTTAAAAGAAAACTCAGTTTTATTAAAAGTCTGGTATGAAAAAATATATTTTAAGCCATAACTTTTGATTGGAAAGAGATATTGGGGTAATTTTTTCAAATAAATTATTTTTGAGACTTGACTTTTTTGTAAAAAATATAAAAACAACGTTTTGCAAAAAATAAATTTCGCGAAAAAAATCAAAGGGGTAAACATGTTGTTTTGATGACGAAAACAGTAAAATAATTTTTGCGCTTAGCTGGAAGAATTTTTGCAAATAAATCCTATGTCATATGAAAGGTAGCCAGATGTGCAATTTTTAATTGATTTTATTTTTACAACAACAACAATTTTTGAGTCATTTTTTGAGTAAAAAGTCAATATTTTGGACCTTTTTTGACATAATCATAAAACATATATACACTGACTGAACGGTGCAGTTCATCCTATTTCTGTGAAGTGATTTTGTTGAACTTTTGAACAAAAAAATTTTTTAATGGAATATATAAATGGACAGCGGAGATATTTGCATCGAAAGACCAAACTTTGATTTTCATGTCGTTTTTTTCTCATTCTTAGGTAACGATGTTTTATGAAAAAGTCGTTGTACTGAAAATTTCTCCAATTTTAAAGATATGTGAGTGTTTTTGATGTCAAAATAACAAAAAATTTATAAAATTAAATACACAAAAATCTCCGATGGTAAAAATTTTTATAATAACAAAATTACCGTTAGTTAAAAAATTTTAAAGGGGGCGTGGCAAAAACTAAGTAAGTAACATTTTAAGTTGGGATGAACCTAATATGTGTACCTAGTTTGAGCAAAATCCGTTGAGCAGTTTAGATTTGTGTAAAGGCCAAACAAACAAACAAACAAAAAAATAAACAAAATAAGTTTTATTACTATAGATATAGATAATAAGACTTCTTATGAATAATTTTTCCTGGGTAATCGGAAGAGGGAGAGTTAATTTTCAAAATAAAATTTAAGAACATTTTGAAAATTTTTATTGCCAATTTCTTCATCAACATTCAATATTTATGAAAGTAAAAAAAAACGTGATGTCTCTATCTGCTATCTTAAAAATGAAAACTCCCTTTTCCGATTCCCCAGGAAAAATTATTCGTAATTGGGCTGAATATCAAGCCATAACCGCCGAATTAACGTATGCGTTATAAACCAAATTTTACAAGAGAAACATTTTCCTTGTTTTTTTTTTTTGCATAAGCGGTACATGTAAATTTTATTTTTGTGTTAGATATAACTTTAGAACAGTTTAACGTAGAGATATGAAATTTTTGGAGTTGGCGACCACTTTGTCGTACTATCGTTTGCCACTTAAAACGTAATTTTGAAAAAGAGGCGCTTACGTTAATTCGGCGGTTAGGGCTCGATATATTTGTGCACAAGTGAATGCACAGTTAAGGAACGCACATGTCTTCACCAACTGAACGTAGAAAAACCAACATGTTAAGATGTTCTGGCAAAAGCCTGTTTCGCAATTGGTTCGCTATGAGACCAGCATAAGAAAATAACCTTTCGGATGGCACCAAAGTTGCAAGAATTGACAAATAAAGGGCCCGCCAAATAACTTTTTTTTTTTAAAACGCATTGGGTGGTCAGTTGGCTTCAACTCCTGAACCAATTGGACGTTGTATGGCGTCATACTAAGGTCTTTATGCAAAATTCGTCTCAATGATGTCTCCGAAATGTTTAATTGTTGAGAACGACGGTGAATTGATGTTGATGGCGCTTCACGCACACTTTCTGCCACAGCAGCAATATTCTCGGGTGTACGCACTGTTTTTGGCTTTTCACGGTTTGGTTTATCGATGAGGATGCCAGTTTCTTTCACTTTTTTCACAAGATAACGAACATACGGAGCTGACGGTGCTTCTCTTCTTCCAAAATCCATACGCAATTTTCGCACACATTCTGCAACATTACCATGATTTTCAAAGTAATGTCGCAATATTTCCCAGCGTTGTATTTATATCAGCGCAAGGATAAAACTAATTATCTGTCAAATCAGACATGAGCTAAGTGCTACCATTCACGAAATAAGCACTAGTTGAAAAAAACGTTAGATGGCGGAACCTGTATTTTCTTGCAATGGCCCAAACAAAAGGAAATTTAGTTTTCATGCATTTCCTGACAACAAGCGGATTTTTATTAAGTTTTCGATCAACAGCTGGGCCAGCCAGATAAAGGCACAGCTGAGTGGGCATCTCTTCAATTTCATCAGTTGTAGAGTCCATGTTTGTTTTAACCACCTCATCCAAAAAACATAATATGTCTCTGTTGTCGGATTCTTGATTATAAGATGTCGATGTCGATGCAGCTATCACAACTTCTTCATTTAAAATTCTTGTTTGTCTCATTTCGGCATTTACAAGATCATCTAAATAGAGGGGGGGAGGGGTAATACTTGCAGTAATTATTTATGTACTTACCAAGGTGAAAGATTGCTTCAGAAAGCTCACAGATATTTTGAAATGCGTGCTTTTTGAACCTAGGATCTAGAAGTGTTAAAGAAGCGTATGATTTTACCAATTCAATATTGTAATTTTTTTTTGTGATTTCAATGGCAAGCACTCGTTTTAAATTCTTGCCAATTTGGCTTAAAGCAGAACATTCCTCTGTTTTCTATAATAAAAAATTAATCGATTTGAGCGTAGTTTGAATATTGTGAATATAAATTTGTATTAACAGCTCTATTCTGGCAAAGTAACAATTGTTACCCAATATTCTTGATATTTCTATGTGTTTATTGTAATGTTTTTTTTTTCAAACAAAATGTTAAGCTCAAAAATAATAAAAAAATAAATAAAAATAATGATAAAAATTGTCACTTGCTTTCAAAATAGTGACAATTTCATTAAAACATTTTATTACGCATGTAACGTAACCAAATGCTACGCAATTACTTCGTCACACTTCCACTTACAGTCTCTTGATTTTTAATTTTGCCGACCACTATTTTATATTTATCGAATCAAGAGTTGCTAACGCAGCTTTATTTGTTGTTAAACAGCTATTTCGTTTATTAGTTCTCAGATTAGCGTTAAAGTTTTTGTTTCGCATAAAATGAAAAAAGTCGAAAGTAAAAGTCGAAAGCAAAAGTCGACTTTCGACTTTTTTTCAATATCATAATTTTGATTGCCAAAAGTCGAAAACTATCAAGCAAAAGTCGACTTTCGACTTATTACGACTTCGACTTGCACATCGCTATTGTCAACAAGACTCGTTGCTGCTTGCAAACGCAAGAGAAGGAATACACTAAATTGTTCAGATTTTACCCAGATTGAGTGTCTAGCTCAAGGTTCATTTTTAAGGTTGTGGCATTTGAGAGAAATGCACTCTTTTTTCACCTTTGCTTGAACTGTCACTGTGCTTTTCTTTGTTCTATGCATTCATTTTCTTGATTTTTTTTCATCCAATCTGACAGTTCGACCGAGCTCACTCTCAAGTGCCACAACCTTATAAATGAGCCTTGGTCTAGCTTTAAGAAAGCGTTTGCAGCCAAAAATATTATGTTTTAAAAAAATTGACTTATGAAGTTTTTGATATAAACGATTTTATTATTGCCACTTCTGAAATATGAAAATATTTGCACTTAAAAAAAATTGTTGTCAGACCAAAAATATATAATAATGAACCGGCACAATAACTTGCGAAAAATCTTGTGCATCCTTTTTCCAAGTAGTTTTTTTATAAAATTTATATTTTTACCGATGTTTCGGACAAAACTACACACAAAACATTACACAATACATTTTGGTTTTGTAGATATTTTCTAAAAAATATTTGTATTTTTAACGAATAAGTTTAAAAAAAAGACACAGTTTCGATAGTATCGTAAGTACAGACGTAGAATTCTTTTTTATACAGTAATAGAGAAAAATTCTTGTTTTTTGTTTATATTTTTCAAAACTATTTTAAAACATTTCATCTTCTTAATAAAAATTATTCAAAAACCAATTTTTTGTTGTTGTTGCCTTCTTCAAACTTACTTGATCTAAAAAGCTCTCAATTAAATTCATGTTAAAATTTGTTTTGTTTTATAAAAACTTGTCGTTTGATATATACATTATATATGTTAATGCTCTTTACTACAGGAAAAATAAATAATTCAAATTTTTCCGATATTTATTTCCATTTATTAAACGTTACTTTGAATTACATTTAGTTGTAACCAACATAAAAAATTAATAACAAATTCATCACTAAAAATATCAAACGAAAACTTTTTATAAAACAAAACAAATTTTTACATGAATTTAATTGTGAGCTTTTTTGATCAAGTCTAAAGAAGGCAACAAAAACAACAAATTTGTTTTTGAATAATTTTTATTTAGTAGATGAAATGTTTTTAAATAGTTTTTAAAAATATGAATGAAAAAAACAGAATTTTTCTCTATTACTATATAAAAAAGAATTCTACGTCTATACTTACGATACTATCGAAACTGTGCTTTAAAACGCGTGGTATTTGTGTGGTAATTTTTAATGATCATGAGATTTTTTTTTTGATATTTTTTTATTTCGGTAGAAACTTTTTTGTTTTTCTTTACAATGGTAATTTTTGTTGTATTTAATTTATGTTATTGTGAAAAAAGTAACTTTTTGTCGGAATTGTTTTAAATTTTAACTGGCAACCTGTACTTCTCTAGCTACATGCATCTGTATTCTCTATTGCATTACAACCCAACAAGCCATGAATGTTACTGTGCCAGCTAAACGGTACTTAAAACGGCAGCGTCTGATTTGCTGGTATGAAAATGACAAGTTTTTGTACCTTTAAACCGTTCTCTATATAATTGTAAAGGCCTTTTTTTAAATTTCTCAAGAATCGAATTGAAATTGATGTCATATTCGCTTGATGTGTCGTTTGTTCTTGTCTTTTTTCCCTTTTTTTTCACCCTTGCATTGAAATCAAGGTAGTGCAGTTGAGTTACCGTTTATTGTTTAGCTTATTTTTGCAACTTAATAAAAACTATTTTAAGAAAAGGTTACAACTGTTTAACAACAAATAAAATTAATATATAACTTGAAGTTTTCTATATGACCTTGTTATTTTTTGTGTTGATTTTCTATGATTTTAATGTAAATTCGAATTGTTTGACAGCTTAAATCATTCTTGATTTTAAATACAAATTCTTGTTGTTTGATAGTTTAAAATCGTTTATTGAGCTTTAGGTCAGGTTAAACTAGTTAATCAATCAGCTAACTAATTAATCAGCTACTGATGTTTTTTTTCTTTTCATATTGAAAGTGTTGTTACTGTTGTTTCTTTGAAAAAAATTCGTTAGAGCAATTAATTGTTCTAACCTGACCTAAAGCTCTATAAACGATTTTAAACTATCAAACAACTAGAATTGGTATTTAAAATCAAGAATGATTTAAACTATCAAACAGTTAGAATTTGTATTTAGTTTGCTGACAACGAAACGGTCCGCTTCAGTGCTTTTAAAAGTGCACACCGTTTTCAAATAAGCCGATTGGCTATCTGGGAAAAAAAAGCAACTCTTGTGTTTTTATATATTATGTTTTACATACATATTTATAAAAACAAACAACAAAAGCAGCACAACAACGAACGACGTAATAACGAACCACACAAGCAAACACAACAACAACAACAACCTTAAAAACAGCATAAGCAGCTACTGCAGCTAGGCAGCTTGTGCATTACTCATACGAATATATGAATTTTTCATCTTCTTAGATTTCGCTATTTTATTAGATATTCGTTTGATTCCCACTAAAACTGATATTTTGACATTTTTTTTTCTTTGTACGATGAATATTAAAGGCTGTAGGTATACCCCAAAGTGTCAAATATAACTTTGAAAAAATTCGTGAAAATGACCCCCATACAAACCGCGCTATAAGACGTAATTCTACGTCAAAATCACAAGAAAACAAACCTTTTTCTGATTGACTTGTGTTTGCAAACGCTTTTTAAATTCTATTAAATTTCTTTTAACAAAAAATGAGTTCAGCAAACAAAAAATAGTGTATTTGGGAGACAATCAATAGTTTATTTTGGGCTCCCAAGTAAAATTTTGCAAACGCTTTTTAAATACTAATAAATTTCTTTTTACAAAAATTAGGTCAGCAAACAAAATAACAAAAAATAGTGTATTTGGAAGACAAATCAATAATTTTTTTTTTTGGTTTCCAAGTAAAATTTACTGGAAAGGTCGTGTTACCAACAACCATGTGAAAAATCGATGGATACAATAGTTATATCGCTTATCTCATCTTGAAATTTTTCTTTTCGCATTTAATTGCACACTACACATATGCACACTAAGGCTCTTCAAAAGGTTCCTCAAAAAATCCTAGGCTTATGTTATGATGATTCCCCCAATATTTCGACTCTAGCATTACCATCCGTGAACTGGAATGGTTTGAAAAAACCTCTAAAAATCGAGTTATTTTATAACAATTTTGGCTGGTCTAATAGTTGTAAAAAATACATTGTCAGAAATTATAGAATGGGAAGAGTTCTTAAAATCTGCATAAAAAAATTGTAAATTTTTCAATCGGACTTAAGATAATGCATATAATCATTTTTTTGATGTTTTTTTATTGTATTTCCATACAAAAACTTTCAAAATTAAAATAACTTTATCATTTTTATTTTATTTTTTCTTAATTTTATAAAAAATTTTAACTTCCCATAAATAAACCGATTTATGGTTATCGGTTTATTTATAACCGATAAATAAACCGATAAAATAAACACGTTCCTTGACTCTCTTTTTAGCCACTTCTACTAATAATTTTATGACAAAACGAGACATTTACCATACTGTCGATTTAAAACAGCAGTCAATAATACAATAATAATGTAGTTTCAGCTGCACTCCGTAGAAAAAGTTAATAAATATTGATATTAGAAATTATATAAACAGTTATCTTATTTTACACTTTGTTTTCTTATCGACTTATCTGCACCGTACATCTTTTAATTTGAAATTTTACTGTCATATTTTTCAAAGTGAAATCACTGAAAATTCCCCATCATAAATTATTTTATGCATTAAATTTTGAAGTTAATGATTTTACTTGTGAACATGTGTGCATTTGTGTTCTTAGATACTAAAATGCTTGTCTTCGATTACTATTCAATATTATCTCATATAAGAGCTTTAGATTCAATGTTTGTTAAGTGCAAAAATAAAAAAGAGAGTCAAAAAAGCGCGAGTACGAGAATATTGAGATGCATGGGGACAAGAATGAGGTCCGAAAATTTTTCGAAAAAATAAGACGCCTTGCCGATTGTTTTAAGCCCGGGATCTTTTTCTGCAAGGATTGAATATCCAGAGTACACTAATACTATGGACACACATATGGTATTGATACCATAGTATTGAAACCATTATGAGCATACCATATGTATGTCAATGTATACTAGCTATAAACCAGCTCATGAAGCTAGTATCGCACCTCATTCAAGGTTTACGAAACACAACAATTTTCCATGGTTTCGCCATACTAACATACCTTTTTTGACTTGCAAGCCTGATATTACTATAGTTCAACTGATATCAGCGCCTTTTTCTAATAGTGACAAAAATTCTAACTACTTAAAAGTCATAAAATTAAAATTTTTTAATTATAAAAAAAAATTTTACTCAAAGTAAATAACTGCCTATACATAAGAGGCCTCGCTGTATTCTCTTCAGCATCCATACTTTTAATTGCTCATTTGATCTTTCAAGAGTTCTTATTTTTATCAAATTATTTAAGTACAAGAAAAACAGTTCACTTGAACTAATTTTTATATATTGGGGGTTGGAATTAATTTTAAAGGTTTTTTTTCGGTTTTTGAGCATTTATTTAGAAACAACGGTACAATGTATATTATTCAAAGTATTGTCCATCGTTAGCTACAACATTTTCCCATCTTTCTGGCAGCATATGGATTCCGCGCAGGAAGAACGATTCGTCTTTTGAGGCAATCCACGAATCGACCCATTTTTTTGTATCCTCGTAAGAAGTGAAGCGCTGCTCAGCCAAGCCATGCGTCATCGATCTGAATAGGTGGTAGTCGCAAGGGGCTATGTCTGGGCTATAAGGCGGGTGGGGTAGCACATCCCAATTCAGCGCCTCCAACGTTTCCTTGACGGTTCTTGCAACATGTGGCCGTGCGTTGTCATGTTGAAAAACCACTTTGTCGTGTCTTTTGGCATATTCCGGCCGTTTAACCTTTAATGCTCGGCTCAATTGCATCAATTGTTGTTGGTAGCGTTCCCCAGTGATGGTTTCGTTAGGTTTTAGCAGCTCATAGTACACGACACCCTTCTGATCCCACCAAATACACAGCATAAGCTTGGCGCCATGAATATTCGGCTTGGCCCTCGATGTTGATGCATGGCCGGGTGGTCCCCACGATTTTTTTCGCTTAGGATTATCGTAATGGATCCACTTTTCATGGCCAGTGACAATACGATGCAAAAAACTCTTCCTTTTATGCCGTTGAAGCAGTTGTTCGCACATGCAAAATCGCCGTTCAACGTCTCTCGGCTTCAACTGGTACGGCACCCAATTTCCTTGCTTTTGAATCATTCCCATGGCCTTCAAGCGTTTGCCGACCGTTGATAAGTCGATTCCCAATGATTCTGACAATTCTTGAAGGGTTTGACACGGGTCTTCATCGAGCAAAGCCTCCAATTCCTCATCTTCAAACTTTTTCGGCTGGCCCGGACGCTCTTTGTCTTCCGTATCAAAATCACCACTTTTAAACCGACGGAACCAGTACTCACAAGTAGAAATCGATGGAGCATAGTCCCCGTAAGCCTCAGTAAGCGTGCGTTGTGCTTCAACCGCTTTTTTCTTCAAATGGAAGCACAAAAGTAAACCTTCCCGCAAATTGCGTTTTGTTGGAACGAAAGTCGACATGTTCACAGAGAAAAAAATATATGTTGTTTACACTCCAGTGGAATGACACATACTGAAAAATGAAGCTTAGACAATGTGCTTTGAAATGAATATAGTCACAGGTGTGCCCGATGCGATCTATTGATAGTTACGCCATCTCTTAGAAAACCTTTAAAACTAATTCCAACCCCAATACATTTTTTCTTTTCTTCTTGAAATAAAAACTTTGTTTAAATGTAAATTATTTTTTGAAGCAATTGTCAAACAAAACTATTTCGATATATGTGTCACTACTTTGATAACACATAGTATAAAGTCGTAAATTTTTTCAATACTATAGTATCAATACCATATGTGTGTCCTTTGTATAACGTTATGGAGGGTATACTTCTTTAAGCTGCTAAATGGTGACGCTGACAACAATACCGACAATAGAGATAATATTCCGCAAACCCCAATTACGAATGACAGCATCGAGGTACCGCTGCCTAACTATGATGAAGTCCTAAAAGCTATAGCTTGACTTTAAAATAACAAAGCTGCGAGAGCCGATAGCTTACCCACCATCTTTTTGTCGACTGCAAAGTCGCCTTCGACAGCGCAATGAGCTTACTTCACTATGTCTGAATTAGGAATTCCTGCAAAAACAATACTTCGATGCAGGATAACACTGAACAACACCAGCGAGGATTGAGACAAGGGAATTCCTTGGGAATCCTCCAAACTAATTTATTTTTTATTTATTATTTATTTAAAAAAATTTGTTGGCATATAAGAACAACTCTTTTGCATGCCGAATTAACAATGGATATAACAACATTTACTACAAAATGAAAATTAATATTACAGACTGCTATCAATAGTAATTGTGCCAAAAAGACTTAAATTTAGACAATGAACAAGTATTCCTTAAAAACTAAATAGAGAGTGTGAGAAGAAAAAATTAGAGTTAAAAGAAAATTGGGACCTAAAAGAAGTGTTTGAAAATTAAATGCATAAAGTTATTTTTATTAGAAACGCTTTTAATACTATTAGATAATGAATTCCACGAACTAATAACGCTGACGAAAAACAATCTACTGGAGTTAAGGAAATAGTATCTGGAGATCATAAGGTTAATTTTTCAACACAGAAAAAAATTTACAGTAAATTCTGCCGATATGAACGGTGAACTGTCGATTTAAAACGAGCCAAACCATGAAAATTGTAAATTCTGCCGTTAAGAAATTGTAACCTACAATTGCAAACCTTGTTGAGTAAGAGTTTTACAGTAGCTCTACCGCAGAAGTTGCTTAAAAACAATTTGAACACTGTAAGTGTTTCTTCTGTAATACTAACAAGAAGTTATACATTTCTTTGTAATCGTTTCAAAAAAATTGGATCTGATACCAGTTTTATATCATGCCCCATAACACTTTTGCTATGTATTTACTTTAGAAATTTTTATAACATATTTGGAACTATGAACATATTTGGTTCAATGAAGAAAATATTAGCTGCCAGCTTTAACTGTTCGAAACGTTAAGTTTACTGTAACAATTCTTAAGTTAAAACTTTTCTCGGTAATTTTAAACGAAAAAATAGTAACTGCGCAACAACAATTGCATTGACGCTAAAGTGAC
Source organism: Dichetophora obliterata (assembly GCA_963920525.1). NCBI lineage: Eukaryota > Metazoa > Arthropoda > Insecta > Diptera > Sciomyzidae > Dichetophora > Dichetophora obliterata. Next base: position 55,831,880 of record OY986439.1, read on the forward strand.
AGCAAATATCGTTTGAATTTACCGACGAGATTTTTTTGTGTGAAGGTCATGTTCAGCGCATGGAAGACGATGCTCAAGTGAAGAAAATATGCAATTCGGTGCCCAGGGTCGTTCAACGCAGAAGAGAACGACCATCTTGGTTGAAAAGACCAAGTTGAGGATAACCTGACGAGGCTTCGCATTTTCAACTGGCGCCAGCAAGCAAAGGAGAGAAAAAGCTGGTGCACGTTCTTAGATGAGGCCAAAATCGACATACGGTTATAGCAATATACAAGCTTTCCAGTAAATTTTAATTTCGAAACCATAAAAAAATGTTTTTCTCCCAAATGCACTGTCGTTTATCTTTGTTTTTTTACCATAATTTCTTAAATAGCATAAATTTTTATATTCTTAACACACAAGGTCTGTATTGTTTCTGTCCAAAACTGTCATGAAATCTTTAATCCGTTGATAATTAATTGAGTTACTGGGTTTCAAATCCGGTTTCTGTAAGGCTAAAATTTTGAGAGTGTTGGCCAATTTTTATGCTCTATTTCGGTCACACCTACAACTTATATAGTAGGTTACTCTAAAAGTGAATGCAGTTTTGTTTTTTTTTTTTTTATACCGTATAATTTATTAATACTTTCTTAATAACAGTAACGTATTTCCGCAGCAAGAAACCAAAAAAAGACTCGTCAATAACACATTCGCGCTTATGAAAATAGAGTTGATACTATTGTTTACAATTTATTATTTTAAATCAGACACGCGTGGGCACCTAATACATATGTCAATATACATAATAACGTATGTATAATCAACAAAATATTATACAAAATAATTGTTTACGTGTTGGTATATTTATAAATAGATTTGTACCTGTTTTTATAAAAGCATTTGAATTCATTCCATTTAAATGACATGATTAGGAGTTATTGAAATAATAATTATTTTGTTTGCCTTGACCAATAAAACGGTTTTTTTAAATATTTGGCATTAAATAATATGTATCGTACCTACATCGTATCTAAACCACAGGCACAAACTCCGTTTTATAGAAACAACAAATTTTATTCAGCTGTTTTTAATTAAATAACATTATTCTAAGTAAAATAGAGATTAAGTAGAAAAGTGACGTGCAAAAAATTTAAAATATGTTTACTTTGCAAGATAATTAACCTGTTATTTGGCTTGTTAATTTTATTCGAATTTTATCAGCGCTGTCTGAGCAATCTGTTTGAGTTACTTAACAAGATTTGTCTTTTGTTATCTTTGGGGTAGGTTTTATTTTCATAAGATATTTTTACAATACTCTTAATATTTAAGAGTTTAAGATCCAATGTAAAATTAATGGTAGATGAATTTCGGGTATTGTGGTATAGGTATTTTTATTTTGCGAATTGTGAAAAAACAACAAGTCGGTTCTTAGGCAAATGAAATTAGTTTTGATGCTTGAAATATTTGGAACAAAATTTCAAATTTCTTATTCAAATAGAATAAGAATCCTATGATAATCCAAAAAAAAGTTATGAGAGAAAGTTTGAGAAAACCCACAAACCTCTTTCCTACAAAATTGGAGGGCATTTTGGTACAAAACATAGGTGCAATGTGGTAAACTGTTTTTGACTGAATTGATTTTAAAAAATATTTTAGAAAAAATTGCATATTATGGACTGTTTTGAGAGAGTTTTTATTTATAAATTTTGTAGAATTTAATATTTAAATTTTAACACGAGAAAACGTTTATAATTCAATGAATAAAAAAATTCAAGAGAAAACAGAATGACAACAACAAAGTTGCTTAAAAACTTATGCCCAAGTTAAAAAGTATTAAAAAAGAAAAATTGTTAAGTTCTTCTGGGGTTAACCTTAAGTGGCAATCTTGTATGGAGTTCTCATATAAAACTTTATAAATTCAAAAATATGCTCACTGTTGACACCAAGTTTTTCATATATATGTCTATAGTTCATTCACATTTGACATTTATGATGATGTGCTGGGCCTATATACAGTCATGTGAAAATAAATAGGGACACCTATATTTTTATATTTGAAGCTGCACGAATTATATACAAGGTGCCCTAGATATAGCATTAATTCCCTCGGCTGGTGATTCTTATTGATAAGGCGAGTATAACACTTTATGGAGTTTCCTCCCACATTTAAAACTTTCAAGATACAGGGTGTTTTACGGTTTTGGTACGTGTTTAGTATTATTGATATAGAATCTATACTACTCACCATAAAATAAAAAATAATATTTTCTATTTTAGAAAAAATATCAACTTTTTCATCAGTATATCAACCACTTTCGTGTGATGTGCTGTAGCACATGTAGTACAAACAAATTTTGTATCTTTTCTTTTAGCGGAGCTGTTATCAACCAAAGTTAGAATTTAGAAAAGAACTATTGATTAAGTGTATTTTAACATGAAAAACAGAGATTTTAAATTTTGACGATTACAGCTCCGCTAAAACAAAAGATACAAAATTTGTTGATATTTCGTTTGTTAGTCTCAAAATTTTAGCTCCGCTGCAGCACATGACACGAAAGTGGTTGATATATAGATGGAAAATCTGACATTTTTTCTAAAATACAAAATATTATTTTTTATTTTATGGTGAGTAGTTTAGATTCTAAATCAATAATACTAAACACGTACCAAAACCGTAAAACACCCTGTATCTTGAAAGTTTTACAATGTGGAAGGAAACTCCATAAAGTTTTATACTCGCCTTATCAGGAGGAACCACCACCCGAGGGAATTAATGCTATATCTGTTGCACCTTGTATGAAATTCATGCAGCTTTATATATAAAAATACAGGTGTCCCTATTTATTTTCACATGACTGTATATATAAAATATATCGGTGATGAAAACATTAAAAAGAATGCTAAATAAAAACTGAATTTCAATCATTTGTTTCTCATTCACACTTTTTACATCTTCATTAGGGGTATTCACTTCAATGCTGAAATTTCAGAAATCGGAAATTTCCGACGAGCTGAACGCTCACTTTAACCCGTTTGTAATGTTTTGTTTTTTCACATGCATCTGTCAAACTTAAAATCGTCATTGCTTCATTTCGTTAGTGCGCTTGTTACCAAAACAAATCATTTTGATCATTTTTTTGTCTTGTTGGGAGTTGCACCATGCACCGTCCTTCCGTTTTTTTCCGCTGATCCTGTCGATGTAGATGGCGCTTGGTGTGATGGTGCTCGGTGATGAGGTGGTGATGAGGTGTATGGACACACAATGTTCGCTTTGGATGTATAAAATTTGACAGCATGAAACCGAGAATTATTCATAGGTTCCGGTGTTCCTTCGGTAACCTGAGCAATTTCTTCCTCTTTTTCATCACTACTGTCCATTCCAACAGTCGCTTCATTTTCGAACCTTTCTTCGGCGTCTGAGGCCTCTTTATGCAAAATTAAGCGCGTCGGAAGCTAATTTCATCTGGGAGGCAGTACAAATGGGGGGGGGGGGGAATCACCAAAATTTCTTAAAAGAAACATTAATATGAATAAACAAATTGTTTATTTTAGTTTCAAAATAAGAAATATATAAAACTAAATAAAAATATATAAAAATTTCATTATTTTTAAAAGTTTTTTCGATATTAGAGATCATTTTTTAAAGGATCTTTCATATGATAATATGAAAATATAAAAAATAATTTTTGCTTTAATTTAGCAAGACTAGTTATATCTTTACATGGTTTAAATGCAATAAGGTACAAAAAGTTATATCAATTCAAATTATTCCAAAATGTTTCTTTCTGTCGTTGCGAGAAACAAACTCTTTCACCACCTCCATCGAATTCAATTCTTCAGTTTTATCTTTGTGAATGTGTATAAGTGCCGCATGAGTGAGTCGTTTCTGTGTCATATTTGCTCGAAGATACGTTTTAAGTCATCTTAGTGCACTAAAAGGGCGCTCAGATGAAGCTGCTGATGCAGGCACAGTCAAAACCAAAGCAACAAGTTTTTCAACTTCATTTAATAGTTTTTTCAGTGTATCTGAATTTTTTTCAAATTAGACTCGCAGTAGAGACTCTACATTTTGTTCTATCTTTTTGCAAACACAGAGAAAGAAAATGGTTATCCGAAAGCATGCTTATGAAGAAGAGAGAAAGAAGAGCAAAATATATAATACAAAAATATTATCGTTGTAAAATAAACTGATATTTTGAATAACTTTTGATATTTTCAACAAAGCAACAAGTTTTTCAACTTCATTTAATAGTTTTTTCAGTGTATCCTAATTTTTTTCAAATTAGACTCACAGTAGAGACTCTACATTTTGTTCTATCTTTTTGCAAACACAGAGAAAGAAAATGGTTATCCGAAAGCATGCTTATGAAGAAGAGAGAAAGAAGAGCAAAATATATAATACAAAAATATTATCGTTGTAAAATAAACTGATATTTTGAATAACTTTTGATATTTTCAACAAAGCAACAAGTTTTTCAACTTCATTTAATAGTTTTTTCAGTGTATCCTAATTTTTTTCAAATTAGACTCACAGTAGAGACTCTACATTTTGTTCTATCTTTTTGCAAACACAGAGAAAGAAAATGGTTATCCGAAAGCATGCTTATGAAGAAGAGAGAAAGAAGAGCAAAATATATAATACAAAAATATTATCGTTGTAAAATAAACTGATATTTTGAATAACTTTTGATATTTTCAACAAAGCAACAAGTTTTTCAACTTCATTTAATAGTTTTTTCAGTGTATCCTAATTTTTTTCAAATTAGACTCACAGTAGAGACTCTACATTTTGTTCTATCTTTTTGCAAACACAGAGAAAGAAAATGGTTATCCGAAAGCATGCTTATGAAGAAGAGAGAAAGAAGAGCAAAATATATAATACAAAAATATTATCGTTGTAAAATAAACTGATATTTTGAATAACTTTTGATATTTTCTTTTAAATTGTTTATCGAGCTAAATAAGTGGGGAGCAACTGCCCCCTTTTCCCCCGCTTGCTACGCCAATGTGCTGAATAAAGGCTTCATCATAAGGGGTATCGTCGCCTCCAAATGGATCGTCCTTCTCTACGATGTTCTAACTCGCTCAAAACGCGGCCAGCGAGTTGCTGCCCTTCTGCTGGCAGCCGAGACAATCGTTGACACCTACTTATGACAATATCGATCTCGTCATACAGTTCATAGCTTATTCCAACCATTTTATTTATTGATTTTATTTATTTATTTGATATTCAATATTAGTATTTTAAGAACATGTTCTTTTGAAATACAAAGATAAAAGCTTTATAATAATATTATATTGTATTTTAATATTGTAATTTAGTTTTAATAATGGACTTATTATTATTATTATTATTATTATTAATATTTATTTTTATAACTAAATCATAGTTTTTTTACAAAATCATCGGACTTTTACAAAATTAGAATGATTTGGACCGATATATAAGTACATAAATAGAATTAAAAACAAGAGCAATGACTCAGGATCCGCGGTATCGTCATACCCGACACTCCATAAGGGAGTGCCCTGCGGCAAAGTTAAAAATTTATAAAAAACTATTATTAGAATTTATAGAATAAACAGCTGAAAAAGGGAGTAAAAGAGCATAGAGACATAGAACATAAATAGAGAAGAGAAAAATGATTTCTATCAGTTACCCACACACAACTTTTAAGGGAAGTAGTTAAATATGTAGTAGTAGTAGTAGTAGTAGTAGTAGTAGTAGTAGTAGTAGTTAAATATTTCAAACGAAAACAAAAATTAACAAAAGAAACCAACAAAAAACACCAACAAATTTCAGTACAGGACGAATTCAATGCGGAACAAACACTAAATACCTGCATTCCAAGCATAAATTTGGAAATCTTTAAATATTTTACAAAAAATTTGCAAGACTTGCTATGTTTGGCAAACATTTTCATACGTTTAACAGATGGGCCTCGAGAGATCCAGCAGGTGCGTTTCCAATGTTGCTATATAAACAGCCAAGGTTTGTTCTGCGTAAGCATCGCAAAGGACTCGTTTTTAGTTTCGTTGCATTCAAAAGCCATGACCAGTAGTTGACAAAAGACTGTTAAGCGCTGAGATCTAAAAGAAAAATTTGCTGACTAGTCTAAGTCAAAGTGGGCCTCGAAAAGCCTAAACAAGCATCCTAGGGTTAAGGAAACAAAACAATACAAAAAAGAAACAAAACAATATACTTCTTATATTTATTGACTTATTCTGGTTATTGACAATTGTAACTTAATTTGCAATTAAAAGGATTTCACAGTCTTAAATGATATCAAACTACTTAACAATATGAAATTCTTTTAACATTCTAACTTAGCACTAACGATGCATAAAAAAATCATTATAAAAACTATTTTGAAAATAAATTTACAATCGTAAATCACCATTATAAGGTAATAAGTGCTCCTTTTGAGTTTAAATTTTTAAATTGTCGATTTGAAAATTCCGTTTTTTTATTATCAAGCAAAATATTTTGCTTTTTCCCTTTTAGCTCAAAACAAGATAAAACAGTTTCACAAAAAGGGAAATTATCCTCGAACTGGCATTATTGGTTTGTTTTTGAAAAAAGATGTTTTTTAGTTCTCTTAATATACATTTAAGGGATTAATTAAGGAGGTTGATAAAGAACAAACGTCCATGGCGAAGCCTCGTGATATGTATCCTGCTAATCTATAGTAATAAAACACTTTCTCTATTTGTTTGTTTGATTGTTTGGCATTTATACAAATCTAAACGGCTCAACGGATTTCACTCAAACTAGGTATACATACATATTGAGTGCATCCTAGGTTAAAACGTAACATACTTAGTTTTTGCCACGCCCCCTCCAAAATTTTTCAACTAACAGTAATTTTGTTATTATAATACTATTTAGTATCGGATTAGTATTATTATAATACTATTTAGTTTTTGTGTACCTAATTTTAAAAAATTGTTGTTATTTTGGCATCAAAAACACTCACATTTATTCAAAACTGTAGAAATTTTCAGTACAACGACTTTTTCATAAAACATAGTTACCCAAGAATGAGAAAAAAAACCTCATGAAATTTAAAGTTTTGTCTTTCGATGCAAATATCTTCGCTGTCCATTAATATGTTTCATTCAATTTTTTTTTTCAAAAGTTTGATAACATCGCTTTACAAAAATAGGTTGAGCTGTACCGTTAAGTCAGTGTATATATGTTTTATGATTATGTCAAAAAAAGGTCTAAAATATTGACTTTTTACTCAAAAAATGACTCCAAAATTTTTTTTGTTGCAAAAATTAAATTAATTAAAAACTGCACATCTGGCTTCCTTTCATAAGACATAGAATTTATTTGCAAAAATTCTTCCAGCTAAGCGCAAAAATTATTTTACTGCTTTTGTCATCAAAACAACAAGGGTACGACGGTACCCTTTGATATTTTTCGAGAAATTTATTTATTCAAAAATGTTGATTTTATATTTTTTACAAAAAATTCAAGTCTCAAAAATATTTAATGTGAAAAAATTACCCCATACCTCTTTCCAATCCAAAGTTATGGCTAAAAATCTATTTTTTCATACCAGACTATTCATAAAAGTTTTGTTTTAAATTTCTCTACACGCAAAGAAAAAACATAGTTGCAACAACCATGTTTTAAGAGGATGATAGTATGATTCGGATTATGATTGTTGCTAACATGTTCTTAAATATACATATAATATTTTCTTTGGTCATGATAAAATCATTTCAACAACTATATTTAGAAAAGGAACTTTTTTGTAGGAACCAAAATATTATTGAAACAATTATTATTCTCTTATTGGGTTGAAAATAGAATAATTGCAACAACTATATTATGAATTTATTTTTAGGATCCAGAATATTATTGAAACAAATTTTTTTTATTTGCATGCACTCCAATTTCCACAGCTATTAATTAAAATATCTCCAGAGGTTTGCCATTGTCTGGGCTGAACAGAAATATTAATTCAACTAAAAAACCTTTTTGATAAAATTTTCTGTCTGAGCTGGGGTTTGAACCACGGCTTTTTCGCTTACGAGCCACGCACACTACCAGTAAGCCATAGCCGCTACCACTGCTCGCCTGACTAATGCCATTCATAACCATGATACATTAAGTGCATTGTCACAAAAATAGCAATATGTGTGATAAACAAAACATGGTCAGAATTGCGAAAAATATTTACGGTAAATAGAAATATGTTTGCTACAATTAAAATCGAAAATGTCACTTTTCTGCGTGCTGTTTTTAGGACAAGGCAATTTAAAACAAAACACAATAACTGAACAGTTGACAAACGAAACAGCATATAGCCAGGAATCGATAAAACTTATTGTGTCTAAATGAAGTGAAAGTTCTTCCTGCAAACTGTTAAGACACAAAACATTCTTTCGATTTTTGGTTATGTTCTGCTTCGTTTGCCAACAATCAAAGATTAGTTCAGACAAACATTAAAAATTCTAATATGTTTGTCTCTATAATAATATTCACATTTATCATGATTGACAGAACTACAACATTTTTGTTGTAATTAATAGTTGAGGCAATCATAGTATGTTGACGATTTCAGTGATGTTATGATTTCTACTATAATGTTATTTTTGGTACCACCATTAGTAAATAATGACTTTATTAAGGCAAAAACTTATGTTTGCAAGAATAGTACAAATATTTCAGTAAACAAATTATTATTGCAGTAACCATGTCTCAACCATGTCTTTTCTCTGCGTGTATATAATTTGAACGTCCCCATTTATGTTTAAGAATGTGTGTCTAAAGTAATTACAAACATTTTGGTTTATATAAAATCTTCCTTATAATAATCCTTCTCCTTCCTTATAGTTATCTCCTTCCTTGAATTCAATTAGCTCAGCTCAAGAGATAGAACCACCAACAACAAAAATTTTACAAAACTTTTTTGGATGAAACTTCGTTCAATTACCTTTCTAACGGTAGCTATAAAAAATTCGACATGTTTTTCATTATTCCAGAATTAAAAAATATTTAATCGAGTAGACTTTATTAAAATGTTTATATAAATGACTCTCGAGTAACACCTGGTATGACACTCATATAAAAATTTAAAACTGAATACACTTCTTTTTACATAGACAAAATTTGTTAATGTATTAGCACAAAACTAATGATTTCACTAGCCCCTAGCAAGCCAGTACTATTTCCACTTCAATCTACCTTATTTGCATTCAACTGGCGAATTTTAAATTGGCACGTCATAGGAAGGGTTCAATTGCTACCTTTTACACACCTATTTCCTAGTTACTTTACTTGTCATGAAGAGCTAGCTTTTTCGCTAATTGATATACAAACAAAAAAAACCATAGGCAGAGTGATTGATATTCTTTATTCAATATATTTTAAATTTTTTCACGATATTTAAGCCACGTTGCTCAACGAAACTGAAAAGCTGTATATGTCACATTTTTTTGAATACCTTACTTCAAGGTATGAGTTTGTCAGAATAAATTTGGATGAGACAGTAAAGACGTTAAAAATATAAACAAAAAACAGACTAGCTATTACTTTGGTTCAAAAAGGTAGCTGGTGCGTGCATAACTATTGAAGTAGCTAGCGTGAAGGGGCCAATTGATACTTTCGATACTGGCGGGCAGGTAACATGTGGATTTTTTAGTGTAGGTTTTTACTTTTTTTTTTTTAGTGTAATTTTTATAAATTTTATTTAATAATTTTGGATAGTTCACACTAATGGTTACCTTGATTCACAAAAAAATCGTTTATTTATTTTAATACCTACACTTTTTTTCCGCGACTTCCACATTTTTGTGTTTCATTCATGCGATAATTGTGTGAATTTTGCACGCTTTAAAAAATTTTTGTTGTCATAATCATTTGATTACTATATCTCTGAAGCTGATTTTGACAAGCATATAATTGTTGGTGACACGTCCAAGTCAATTAATGCAAAAACTATCAAAAGTTGCGCACGCAATTTCAATAAATTAATTAAATTTAATTGTGCCAACTTGCTATTGTTTTTTCGTAAGTCAACTTCCTCTTCTATACAAGCTATGAAATGTACTAATTTCCATCAACTTTCTCTCAATGAACTTAATTAACAGATTTTTTATTTTCAGTTTTTGTAATCAAAATTAATGTTTACGATAAGTTTATGTAACTTTGCAAACATTGACCTAAACATTTTCGACTGTAATTGGTGCTTGTTATGAAATCTATAGTTACATTTTGAAATATATTATTACATTTTGTAATTCAATGTTAAATGTAAATTTTTGTTATTTGTAAGACGTAATATTAACTGTTTATATACAAAAAATATACAATTTTTACCAGTTGACTTAACATTCGTTTTAGGTTTTTTAGGTGCTTATTTGAACAGTTTTTTTATATTTAATTGCTTAATTGCGTTTTGTCAAACTCAAAGCTTTTGAATGAAAAATGTAGCTCTAACAAAGTCAATGTTCAGCCTCGACTTCAATGCTTAGCCTCAACATCAGTGCTGGCCATATTAAATCATGCAGAATCAGCGAATGAAAATTTAACAAAAATTTTTTGGATACAAATAGATAACTACAAATAGATAAACAACTTATATACACACACCTTTTCATCTTGTTAGAAGACAACTAATGTCGATAGTTTTTTATGGTGTAACTACAGTCAATCAAAAAAAAAACTTGTACAGTATAATTAATTATGTTTATTTTGCATTATCTTTGAAACAATGTACGTTTACCATCTAAAATAATATGTTAAAATATTCTTTATCTTATTCACTTTTCAAATAGTTTCAAACAAAAGATGTGAAAATATCATGTTCTTAAAACAAATAAAGAAAAAAGGTAAATTTAATTAATTAAAAAAATAATTTGTACTCTGCAGAAATTTAAAAAAAAAAACAAAGTTTTAACGTAATTACATTTTAAAACTAGTATTTTGTGAGATGACCCTAAGCTATTTTAATGGTATGCAGCTTTTTTGGCATTGATAGAGACTAAGTTTGTGTGATGTAAGGGGTAATGTAAGGGATAAGGGAATTACAGATTTTTTCAAATTTCACATTCTAAGAGGTCTCAAAAGTTGAATAGGGTGGTCAATATCTCCCAAAAAACATTTCAGAAATAATAATTATCTCTTCCTCTCCCGCAAGGACACAGTCGTTTTTTGAGAAAAACAGTAAAAAATTACGACCTCAAAATGCTTTAATTTTTTTAAGAAAAACTACATATATCTTAAAGCAAAAGTAAATATAGACTTTCTTAAAGCAAAAGTAAATATAGACTTTGGGTGGAATGCTTTAGAAGTAGCATTTTCTCCGACTCCATTTTTCAAGTAAAAAATTCATAAACTCTATCTTACATGAAAAATTGAGTAGGAGCAAATGCTCACTTTTTATTCATTCGAACCTTTCACTGACAATATTTTGGCAAACACGATGCCACTCTTGGTTTTTACCCACAGTGTCCTGTGTGAAGGATATTTAAATCTAAATGTACACTCGAGAAAGCACATAACTTTTATTTGCTACCTGATTGTCTAAATTTTGATAATATGGATTACAGTGTTAACGTTTTTCTTAAATTTGGCGAATTAATAATTTACATATTTTTCGTATATGCATTTTCCCTTTTTGGAGAAATGTATACCTGCATGCAATTTTTTAACTTTTTCAAAAAAAATTAACATAAGCTTTTATATCTCAAGCACCAGAAGTGATACCGAAGATAATTTTCTCAATTCGAATTTTGAAAATAGTTTTGAACGAAACCCGGTCTAAAAAATATCGTTTTAAAACAGCAGGAAAAGGCCACGATTTTTTTCCTATTTTGATATTTGAAAAAAGTTACTTAAAGCATGAAATGTAACAATTTTGTTCATATCTGGAACCAGCATGTCCATGTGATTTTCGGTAAAATCAACTGCTCCTTTTAGCCACCACTATCGTTTGTGCACAGAAGCTCATTAGCTCGACGTGTGATAATCCGTGAATGTCCACTTTGCGCGCTGGTGCACGGTGGACTGCACGCTGATGCTCTGCAGCTCTTGTGATGTATGAAAAGTTAATACCGCATGTATTGTAGCATCTTTTTTCTAAATCACCACGTACACTGGGGCAATAGAGGTCATAGGGCAAGTCCATGAAGGCATATAAAGGTTGAATCGGTAAGTAGTGGCGAGTCAGAAAGGGAGCAAACAATTTTCCGTCATGCTCACTAGGATCTGGGATAGTCAGATGCCCATCAATCTGCGTGATAGGGTGTGGAGGTGGCCCCAGTACTTAGGCGCCTCAAGCTCCATAAAAAAATGTTGTTCAACACAAATGCTCAATACAATCCTTGGCTTATATTTCGACCCCAAATATTTCGACTCTAGCGATAGCCAACCGTGAGCTGGAATGGTTTGAAATAACCTCTAAAAGTCGAGTGTTTTTGTAACCATATTGGCTTGTGTAATAGTTGCAAAAAATTTAATTGTCAAGCCGGAAAAAGATCTTCAAATCTGCATAAAAAATTGTAAATATTAAAAAACGCTAATTTTCATGCATATTTTTTTTTTAATTTAAATAACTCCGAAAACTAGGATTCCCTAGCTCAAGAAGAATTCTCAGTGAAGAGGAAATTATTTGGCCAAATCGTAAGATTTATAACGCCATCACCAATTACGAACCTTTTTGATTCTATTTAAAAACTGTACTTTAAATGTGTCAGCCGCATCAGCGGATGGACCACAAACACAATTACCGTTGGCTAGTCGCACTTCCTGACCTCGGTGTTGAAACGACGTGAATCGAATCTCAAGCATACTTTTGATATTTTTTTTTTGTTATTTCCATACAAAAACTTTCAGAATTCAAATATCTTCATTACTTTTATATATTTTTTGTTTATTTCTTAAGATATTTTTTCAGTAGGTGTTTATTTTATAATTAATATTTAACTTTTAATATATATCAAATTAAGCAATTCAGCTTGAAAGGGAGGATAGCATTAGAAATAATTAAGTTTTTTGAATTTTAGTGAAAATAAATTTGAAAAAATGCATGAAAAAAGCATTATTTTTAATCCGAATGCAAAAATTTTAATTTTTTGATGCAGATTGGAAGATCCTTTTTTCCGGCTACCATTTTCTGACAATTTATTTTTACAACAAAACACAAGCCAATATGGTTACAATATAACTCGATTTTTAGAGGTTATTTCAAATCATTCCAACTCACAGATGGCTATCGCTAGAGTCGAAATATTTGGGGAATCATTATAACATAAACCATGGCTTGTATTAGCATTTGTGCCGAACAACTTTTCTTGTGTGCCTCCTTACCCAGTATGTCCAGAAGAGCATGCGTACAGGAAAGCTGTATGCAGGCAGAAGCATGGACAAGGCATGTATGGTCATTAAAAAAACCAACAATTATCCAAATTCGCTGAGTATGCGTGTTGTTTATGCACAGTAGCGTGCATACTAAATATACATGCTGTATTAGTACTAAGGCATGAACCTTGCATGCATAATAGTCTTGCTTAAAAAATATGAACTCTCATTGTACATTGAAACTTTAAGGAGTGCAGTTGTACATAATTTCTTAACAAAATATAAATTAATACAACAACTTTAAAAACTGAAATAAATAATATGATTAATTAATAACAACAGCAATTTTTTTCGATATTAATGCAAATGTATGCATACAGTATTAATGGTAATGTATGCATGCAGTATTAATGACAATGAATGTGTAGAGTACTACGAATTCCCCATGCATACAGCAATAGTAATTGTGCGGGTACACAGTACACATGCTCTTGTTTGACATCGCCATGTAAAATGGAAATGAGCTTGCTTTTATGCTGGCATACATACAAAACATCAAACGTATGCCTACATCATCAATGCATGAATGCATGAATGTACCCTGCAGTGTAACCAACTAGTTTAAAACCAGTCTGCATACTAGTTGAAGACTGAGCAGTACTAGTTCAAGATCGTCTTTTTTCATATATCCAACTAGTATTTTTAACATGGCGATGTCATAGGAAATATCATATGTCTTATTCTGAACAGATAAAAACTAGTTAATAATTTATATAATTATAGTTAATTATATTCTAGTTTGTTGTAAATAGTTGTAAACAAATAATATATTGCCAAATTTTAACTAGTTTAACCTTTCCTGAACTGTTGGCAAAAAGTAATGTTTTCATTAACAAACCAGTGATTCAACCAGTTTCTTATTCGGCAATTTATCTTCTGAATTTCGAGCTTCTACTAAAGCGACTATTAAGAAAAATGCAAGTAAAATTTACATAGTGTTTTATTATTTCATATAAAAGTAAATTTTTTAAAGTTCATAAAGTACAGTTGTGGAACTGGTTGATTTTAACAATATGTAATATAGTTTGATTTTGGCTGGTTTTACAACAGTTTTATTGTGACTTGACATAAATTAGTTGGATTTAAACTATTTTTGCAACTAATAAATCGTGACAAAATATAAACTAGTTTGTTTTAACTAGTATAAAGACTAATCATTTTTACTGCTGATTAGTCTTACACTGCAGGGTACTTACTGGGATGTGCTTCATGTGCGCCGATCACTGAACTAAACATTTACGGACGTAAATACAACAAGTAGAGACGTGTCCATGCGTCGCTGTCACAAGTCGCAGCGCTCGTCGAATCGCATGTTCAGCTATCCGGTGGTAAAACAATCGACGAGCTACTTTGCTACTTTGTTGCACTCGCAAAACCGCGAAAAATATTATAGTGTAAAATTTAGTCATATGTTTGTAGATAAACACGTTTTACTCAATTTAACCTGTTATCTCATAATTCTACACTGTTTCTTGCTGATAAAAAAATTACGTCATTTTTGCGAGAACCCCCCTCTCCCCCCGTGAGAGTTAGTGAGATTGTGATTAACCCCCTACCCCCCCTAAATGCCTTACGTAATAAATGGACGCCCCCCTTAACAACAATTGTTAAGTCAATTGAGACCCATCAAATAGCAAATTCCGAAACTCAAAAATTTTGGATAAGATTTTTGTGAATGCTAAGTTGAGGTGTTTTAACGAAATAATAAAACTCATAAGGAATCAAAATTTTTTTAAAAAATGTAAATAGGAAAAAAAATCGTGGTCTTAACCTGGTGTTTTTAATTGATACTCTTGTACAGGGTGTTGTTCAGAAATATTTGAAGAATCTAAATTTAGGAAATTATCTTCGGCACCACTTCTGGTGCCCGAAATTTAAAACCTTCTATTATTTTTTTGAAAAAGGTAAAAAATTGCATTCAAGTATGCATTTCTTAAAAACAAGAAAGTGCATATGCAAAAAAAATATTCAAATTATTAGCTCACCAAACTTAAGGACAACGTCAACACTAAAAACCAAATCGCCAAAACTGAGACAATCAGATAGCAATCAAAAGTTCTGTGCTACTTTGAGTGTAACAATATCCTTCACACAGGACCTTGAGGGTAAAAGTCGAGAGTGGCATCGTATTTGGCAGGTTATTGTTATATAAAGAATTTATTTACTTTTAATTTAAGACATATGTAGATTTTCTTACAAAAAATAAAACATTTTGAGATCGTGATTTTTTACTGTTTTTCTTTAAAAACAACTTTGTGCTTGCGGATGTGAGAGGAAGGCATCCTTATTTTTTCTAAATTTTTTTTTTTTTGGGAGAACTTGACCATCTTATACAACTTTTGAGAACTCTTAGAATACGCTCTAAATTTTTCGATGCGCCCTAATACCCATATGTTTTGTAGTACAACTTTAAGCTCTTTTATGTTTTTAACGGTTTTTTCTCTTAGTCTTTTTTTTTTCATATGAGCCTAAAGATGTTCGATTGGGTTTAAATCGGAACTTTGGTAGTAGTAGAAGCCAGTGGCGTAAAACGCGGGCCCGCAGAGCTCGCATTGCGGGCGGGCGCAACTAAGCCAGGGGCGCCCTCAAGTCCCTTGATAAAAATTATAAATGAAGTGGAAAACGACACACAGTGTAAAATAAGCGGCCGAAAATATAGTATATCGATATTTAATTTTTTCCAATATTGTATAGCTTTCAATAGAAAATATCTTGGGTGAAAAAATCACAATGAATTTTTTGAATAGTTGAAACTGTTTCGTTATGACAAGCCGTCAAAGTTGCATTTTTTCAAAATTTAATTTTTCTTGTTATTCACATTTTATTTAATATAATTTTTTTGTAAATCAAAATAAAGTTTAAATTTCTTATGTCTAGCAAATTACTGTTTTAGCTTACATTTTTAATATATGGTTTGAATATTTTCATAAAAGTAAGCACTAAAAGCGGGATACAAATTTTTAAATATTCAATTTTTAAAAATGTTTAAAAAATAATTTTGAGAAAGATTGACTATAGTTTTTCACGAAAAAATTATGAGAACTGCGTTACACCTAATCCAAAAAAATTTCATGTTATTACTTACTAAAACGGAAAATATACATTTTTCTTATAGTGACCTGTAGAGTTAAAATGTGAGATTTATTTGATGTATGGCAGTTGATTACTTTTCAAAACACAAACACAAAACAACTTAATTTTTAAAATTTCCTTGCTAACAAAATTAACAAAAATAATTGTGTTGGTAGTATTTTTCAAGGCTGAGTTACTAATATATGATTAATGGGAGTGGCATTGGCCTATGAAATTTTCCATTTATCTATAATCACAAAAGAAATTGATGTAGCAAATTTCGCTGTTTTGAAACAAGACTTAATGAAGTTTTACGCAAAAATTTATTTATATGGGTTTCGTTTATAAAGGAGGTGGATGTGGCAGAGGGCGGATTTGTATAACTTTTTCACCATTTCTAAATTTTGCCAAAAAAAATATTCGTGCCAATTCTCATAGCTCTACGATCACTCCTTCTCTTTTTGACCAAGAATGAGGACATTACACTGTGCGACGTTTGTTTCCAAAAAAATTAAGATATACCAAAATATTTATTTCCTTCGCAAATTATTATTGTTTAAAATTAACAACAAAAAATGAAAAATAATTTAATAATATGTGCTTAAATAAAATTTAAGTCCCGTACAGACGATTTCTCCGGGTGCAATAATCGACGTGAAAAAGCCGATTTTTTTGATTAAAAACCTTTGTTTGGCAAAACTCGATTATGGTCGAAATCGATTTGCCCTTTAGCTTTAATATTTTCAGCAAGTCACCTACTTATGTTATTTTAATCATTCAGTTGGTCATATTTTGGGAGTTTAGTTAAATTTCTTAGTTTACAGGTAACGTCAAATACAAAACATTTAAGGTACTATTACAGTGAGTAAAAAATTAAAAATCAATTTTTGTTTTTCGTTAGAGTATGGTTCTGTAAGGACTTTAGAATACGTATAAAAAATTTAAAAAAAAATCAAATAGAAAAAAGTTATAACAAATATTATATTCGAAACAAGGTTTTTCGAATCGGCTTCTAAGATATCTGGAGTTCTACTTGATCGATTTCGATGAAACTAGATTTATTGTGATTCTTATAGACTCTCTTAAGCACTAGATCTAAATATAAAAAGCCAAAAAACTTTTATTTTTTTTGTATGGCTGAAAGTTTTGGAAAAAAGGGAGTTTTTTGTACATTTTTTTTCAACGCATGCCATTTTTTATTTTATTTTTTTATTTGCGGAGGTTGATTGCTCAACTACAACCCTTAACTCAAGAACGCACTTTGATTTTTTACTTTCAGACGCTTTGTAAATGCTGGAAACGAGAAGCGTTTCAAAACTCGCTAACTTCAACGCCCTGTATGAAATTTACAACATTTTTTTATTTCCTCATGAATTGTTCATAATATTAAAAATTTTTTCGTTTTTAATAAAAGATCCCCTGAAGAAGTTGAAAAAGAATCAACGAAACGTCGGGAAAAATATGAATTGAAATTTTAATTTAATTGCATACAAAAGAATTGATCAGGAAGCCTATTCAAAATATTGAAAATATTATAACTTTTTAACTGATCTACAAAAATACACAATTGAATCATTAAAGTTAATAATAATGAGTAAAAAAATTAATAAAAAATGTGTTTTTTTATAGCTATACACTGTAATAGTACCTTTAACTTAACATCTTAAAATTATCATTTCACCAATAAGAAAATTATTGATCTCATTTTTCAAACTTTAAGTTAGTTTAACATTTTTACATAATTAATATATGTTTTCTTTTTACTTTTTACTTAATTTGTGATAAAATCTTATAATATTTATTATAAATTGCATTACATTTGATAATATAAAAAGTATTTTTTACGTTATTGCTTTTTTTTAACAAATTCTATTAAAATAAAATGGAAATTTATTTATAAAATAAGATATTTTTAATATATAACTGTTGTAATAAATGATGAAAAGCGAGGATAAAAAATATGCATTTGCATATTGCACCGTAATGTAGGATTTAACGACAAAAAAAGTCTTCGAAAAGATTTTGTTTAAAAACAAACAAGTTTTTAGTGAGTATGAGAGTAAACTTTTGCCCGAAAAATTATCAAACATAAGATATTGTCAGGCAATATCTTGCGATGTTGAACGTAGTTTCTTTGCATATTCATCGCTTTTAACTGAAAAACGTAGAAAAAGCAACACTTGGTAGTTTATTATCATTATAAAATTTGAAAAATGTTTAACTGCATTTTATAATGTTTTTTTTAAAAGTTAATTTAAAAGTAACAAAAAGACTGAAAACGAAGTTGCTCAGTATAAATGAATATTATTTTTAAGTTTTTACGTTTATTTAAAAAAACAGGTTTTATTCCAAACATTTATAAGATTGGAAAAATATATTCCGTTCCAACATATGTACAATTTTGTTTTATTTTTCTATTAAAGTATTTTAATCAAGGAAATTTTTAAATTCCTCGAGCAAATTTTCGATTTTTCGTGCTTTTAATGCGCATAAATTAAGTTTAATCGTGCATATTTTTATTCTCTCTAATGATGAATATTGAATTAAAAAAGTCTCTTCCTGTAATCTGTTTTTTTTGTCAAGAGTTCTGTTGTTTTCTCCTACGTTTCTAGTAACCTAACATATTTTTATCAATAACATAGTTTTACTCTAAAAGTAAATAGCAGGGCGCTTTTTGAAAACTGCGGGCGGGCGCACAAAATATAGTTACGCTACTGGTAGAAGCATTGTTTTATAGCTGTACAGCAGCCATTCTTCAATCACAATTAAGGAATGCTTTGGATCATTGTCGTGTACGAAGCTTTAATTGTCGACAATTTCTAATTTTGCAGCTGTTTTTCGCAAGTTCTTCTTTTAAATGTTTAAATAATCATATTATTTTCTTCATCGTGCATTCAACAAACTAAAAGTTTCCAACCCCATTAGCTCCCATTGCACCCCAAAATATAACACTGCCATTGCTGTGTTTGACCTTTTTATTAACGTCTTCAGAGTTCGATGCTTTACCCTTCTTTCACCACTCAAAGCCATAGTCCATTCGATGCAAATATGTTGAATTTAGACTAATCTGTAAATTTCACTAAGTTCCAAACTCTACTGGCTTCCTTCTTCTTTGGGATTTTCGTTAATTAATCGACCTATATCAAATCAAATCTTTATTGCATATTATACTATTTTTAATTATTACTAATTATTAATAATATGCAATCTTTTCTTTTTCTTTGTAGCCCTTGAAATACCCCAAATCTGTTGGATTCATTATCAGCAATGAGTTCTGTGAACGTTTCAATTACTATGGAATGCGCAGTAAGTAGAAGAATAAATAAATTTATTGACTGATCTCGATTTAATACATCTTTCTTACTTTTACATAGCGATTCTTGTGCTCTATCTCACACGCAAACTGCATTACGATGATGACACATCGACGGTGCTCTTTCACGTCTTCACCATGTTGGTGTATCTGTGTCCGCTTATAGGAGCCATCATTGCGGACAGCTGGTTGGGCAAATTCAAGACTATACTCTATCTATCGGTGGTGTATGCAATTGGCGGTGTTATTGTTGCACTCGGTGCGGTACCGGTGCTGCAGCTACCGGTGAAGTAAGCAAAAATTAATGTTATTTCGAACCAATGAACGAACTGGTGAAAAATTTTCCAACATTCCAAAAAACTGTGTCCCCTTTTTTTGTCATTGCAAATGTATCTTTTTCAGACCAAATTCAACATTTTACATTTTACAATCGACAGTGAAAAGTTGGTTATGAAGTGTAAGATGTTGATTTTCATTTAAATAAATATGTAAAATTTAAAAATAATTTTGGTAAAAAGGAGGGAGATTTAAATTTTGGAGCCGATTTGATAACATTTTATAAAGGGTGAAATTTTAAGCGTTTGATTTTTAAAAATAAAAAAAACCGGTATTTTCAATAGTGAATAAAATATTTATTTGGAGCGATATATCAATAAATAAATTTTTTTAAAGTACCCTGTAGGAAAATCAACTAATTTAAAAATAGTTGAATAAGTAGTTTTTTGTCAACCACAACTAGTTGAAATTGTGACTTTTTTCCATAGAACGAACTAACATATTTTGTATGGTAAGGTCCGCTAAATAAGTCAATTGACTTTCGTCTGCATATGTTTTCAACTACTTGTTAAATTAGTTGAATTCAAATTATTTTGTTAACTACTTTAAAATAAATCAATTGAAAACCGCATATATTTTCAACTACTTGTTAAATTAGTTAAATTCTAATTATTTTTTTAATTAATTTAGAATAAATCAATTCAAAACTAGTTAATATTCCACTTACTGAAGATGAATTTAAAAGCGTAAAAATTTTGAATTTCTATACATCAAAGAGATCATTTATTTTATTGTTGTAAATAAAAAATACATAAATTCATATTAGTGAAAGCCTAAAAGTTAATAATATTTGATGAAATAGCATGGTTTATTGCAAAAATTTGCAATAAAAACATGTCAAAATCAGAGTAGTCACCGCCTTAATAAAATTCAAAGTAGTTTTTAAGCCACTTGTTTTGAAGTAGTTTTTCAATTACTTCATGAAGTGGATGGCGCCTTAATATAATTCAAAGCAGTTAATAAACTAGTTTGTTTTAAATTAGTTTTTAAATTAGTTTTTTAATTAGTTGTTTTTAAAAACAAGTTATTTTGTTCCTATAGGGTACTTATAAATGTTCTCAAGATGTGTACAAAGTTGGATATGAATCAATTGAACTGATTTCTGTTTATAAAATAAACAAAAAACAGCTTAAATTAAGACGGTTACTCTGTTTATAGCCATTAAGAAAATATTTTCACTATATTTTATATCTAAGTTTCTTGCTTTTTTTTGGCAAAAGGGCAAAAACCAGAGTCATGGTAGATTTATACAACGTCTTTATGGTATTTATTTGTGTTTTTTTAACCCTTTCAATGGCTAGGCGAAAGTAATAACAAAACAATTTTTTTGAGGTAATTCCCCTCATTTAGGTCCTAAAAGGATGAACAAAACATACCCTTGATTTTTACCTGCGCTACTTACGTTTTGCAAGCTTTTAAATGGTGTTTTTATAGATTGATACAACTTTGAGTTGGCATCACTGATTTGTTTGACCACTCATTTAACAGCTGTTAGTTGCTTTTTATTTAGTTTGCTTCGACATTTCATTATGGATCGATTTACACAGAGCAACACGTGCAAATTTTTAATCAAAATATTGGTTCTGTTCGTCAAACTTTTCGTGCACTTCGTCTATTTTATGGCGTACATAATCATCCTTCAGAGCTGCTAATTCGAAGAACAATAGATCGTTTTTGGACCACATTTACTGTGACTGATGTGCATCCCGTGAGATGCCGAAGAGTGCGCACTGAAGAATCTGTACAGTATAAGCCGCTGTACAGGAAAGCATTGAAGATGATCCTAATCAACCAATTCGTCGCCGTTCTCAGCAACTGGGGTTGTATCCTTCCACTGTATGGAAGATTTTACGAGAAGATCTTGGCTTAAGACCTTTCAAGATTCAACTTGTGCAGAAATAAAAGCCAAATGAGCATCGTATGCGCCGCCAATTCGACGAATGGGCTGAAGCACAAATTAATATTGATTTTGAATTTCCATAGAAAATTTTATTTTCCGATGAAGCCCATTTTTGGTTGAATGGGTACGTAAATAAACAGAATTGTCGTATTTGGAGTGAGGAGAATCCACAAGCTTTTGTCGAAACACCATTACATCCACAGAAAATTACTGTTTGCTGCGCTTTATGGGCTGGGTAGTCATTGGCCCATATGTCTTCAAAAACGATGATGGTCAGAATGTTACTGTCAATGGTGAACGGTAAAGGAACATGATTCGAAGTTTTTACGTACCTCAATTAGCTGGCATTAATCTTACTGATATATGGTTCCAACAGGACGGAGCCACATGCCACACAGCGGGCGCTACAATTGATTTACTCAAAGAAACTTCTGACGAAAAAATAATTTCACGAAATGGCCCAATTAATTGGCCCCCAAGATCGTGTGATTTAACCCCATTGGATTATTTTATTTGGGGTACCATAAACAATTGAACACCTGGAAATCAACATTTAAAGAGTTATCGGCTAGATACGGCCGCAAATGCTGCAAAAAGTTTGTGAAAAGTGGTGTTCCAGATTGCGCCTTGTACGCGCCAGCCATGACGGCCACATGACCAAAATTATAATTTTGCATTAATGTCAATAAATTTTCTATCCAAAAAAATCCATTTTATTGATATTACAAATATATTACTATGTTTTATTATGATTTGAACTTGTATCATTCTATAAAAAACACCCTTTACAAAGAAACAATATTTTTGCTCCTATTTTGCACAAATTTTTTTTTAATCTCTTAAAAGTTTTTTAACCCTTTCGATCCTTGTTTTTTAAGCCCTCTTTTTAAGCCCTCTTAAAATTTTTTTTTGCTTTTCTTCGGCACAAAATCGAAAATCCAACTGACTTTAATATCAAATATCTCCCTAAATTTATTTTTACCATGTTTCGTCATTTTTTTTTTTTTCATAGAACCGAACGCTTTGATTTAAAAAAAGCGTTGCAAAATATGAATACAAATTACTATCCGACGTGTCAATAAATTGGACACTGAAAGGGTTAAGAGCTTTTTTTCACGCGAATTGTTGTGTGAACTTTAATTTACAGTCAAGTCTTTCAAATGAAGCATAATCGCGAGTAAAACGACATTTTTTTAGTGTTTTTTTTTGCGAATACCTGTCAGAATCACTCTCTTATATTATATACAAACTGAACTGAGTAAGCAGTTGAGCAGTTTGGGGTATTTTTATTGCATACCAAAAAAACAAAATTAATAAAAATGAATAAAAGTGCTTGTAAAATGAATAAAAGTGAACACTTACATTAATTAGTTTTTATGATCTATTGAATAATTACATGAATTAAGATTGTGAGCTTTAGATCAAGTAAGTTTTCAAGAAGGCAACAACAACAACCCTGTATAGAGCCAATCACTTAGCTGACTAGACAGTCTGATTCGGAAATCGCTACATTTTCCTCTTCAGTAGTCCTTGAGTGATTAAGCTCACTGTTTAAACTAGCATATGAATGTGCAGATTTTGGAATTCATTCTTATGAATTGTATGGCTGCTGATCATATGACATTTCAAAGCAGTAGGCTATTTATAGAACACCGCCATCAACTCTATCAAGGGTACAATTTTGTCATTTACAACGTTATTCGCGAGAACGCTTCAAATAATAATCCTCATAAGTATTTAAGCAAATTTTTTTCTTAAATAAGGGCACCTTTAAGGGAGAATTATTAAAACACTGAAAGGGTTAACAGCACTTTTTTTATGTGAATTGTTGTGTGAACTTTAATTCACTGTGAAGTCTTTCAACTAATAATTCTCATAAGGATTTAAGAACATTTTTTCCTTTTTTTAGCTTTATTTTTCAGAGCCCCTTTTTGTTTATTGGATTTACACGAATTAAGGAATAACTTTAAATAAAAACGTGCCAAATGAAACCAATGACATTTTTTTCAAACTCCTTTTAATTTTTTATTCTAATTCCTTGTTAGTAAACAATTTAAATACCATTTATGAAGTCAAATCTATTCAAAATAATTTTCGATCATTAATTATTCTAATTCAAAATTAAAATTTGGATGATTCCAAAAATTTTGAAAATATGTTATTACTTTCTTACCATTCTCTCTGATTTCATCGCTTTTCTTCGCCATCTCTTTTTAGTCAAAAAAATCAGGAAAAATTAGGAAAATTCCGTCACCTGTTCTGCTCTGTTTGAAACAGTACTTACATATAAATTTACTCTCTTTTCTCTTGTTTTTCAGAGAAGCGACGATCTTAGGTCTTATTCTGATAGCCATAGGTACGGGCGGCATAAAACCATGCGTCTCCGCCTTCGGTGGCGACCAGTTTCGCATTCCCGAGCAGGCAAAGCAGCTGGCTACCTTCTTCTCGCTCTTTTACTTTGCAATCAATGCTGGCTCTATGATCTCTACCTCTATAACGCCTATTCTACGCGAAGATGTACACTGTTTTGGCGATAAGGACTGTTTTTCGCTGGCTTTTGGTGTGCCTGCGGTGCTGATGTTACTCTCGGTGGTTATATTCGTGGCCGGCAAACGTTTGTACGTTATGAAGCCCCCTGCTGGCAATATGATTTTCGGCGTATCTCAATGCATTTCGGAAGCCATCAGTGGCTGGCGACGCGAACACAAAACGAATCCACGCAAACACTGGCTGGACTATGCCGAGCCTAGCGTTGGCCAGAAGATGGTAGCCGACACCAAGACGTTACTGAAGATTTTGGTCTTGTATTTACCTTTTCCCGTCTTCTGGGCCCTCTTCGATCAGCAGGGCTCACGTTGGACTTTCCAGGCCACACGCATGGATGGCGAGTTGTGGGGCTATACCATAAAACCGGATCAGATGCAAGTTATTAATCCGTTGCTCATTTTGGGCTTTATTCCGCTCTTCGACTACGTGCTGTATCCGATATTGGGCAAGTTTGGCATAAAGCGTCCCCTGCAGAAACTAACACTGGGAGGTATTTTGGCTGCTAGTGCTTTTGTGCTCTCAGCTTTTGTTGAGCTTAAGTTGGAGGCTGTTCAGCCCGTAATGCCGTCACATAATCACGCACAGGTGCGCATTTATAATGGAAATCCTTGCGCTTACCGCTTCACTACCGATGTGCCGATGAAAGACTTCAATACACGCACCTCCATCGATGCTCTCGGCTTGTGGGAGGAGAACCAGGTAGTGATTTCGCATGAGATGGTCTACAAATTCAAAGCCACCTCATCGAGTAAAGATTGTCCGAGCATAACTGGCAAACTGATCCTAGAACCGTGCAAGGCTACAAGCTACTATATCATTGATGATCGTCTGGAGGAGTTTGAGGACTCACCGGAGAAGAATAAACAAGGTGATCCGATCGTACGTTTCCTGTTAAATGTGCCCGATGAGGATGGGAACATCACGCTATGTGATCCAGCCGACACTGTGACTGAGATAAGCACTAACAATAGCTCACAAACCGTAACAGTGCTACGTGGCGACAGTCAGCTGACCATAGGTGGGCAGGAAGTGACCAATGTGACGACTAAAGTAGGTGGAGTCTATGCACTGATGATGCACGGCAATAAAACGGCGGGTTATGTGAGTAGCTCAAGAGTTATCGCCGCTGTGGTGGCACCTAACATTTTTTTCACTTCTTCCCAAACAGACAACCCAGATGCATGTCATCACGGAGCCCAACTCGGTGCACATGATGTGGCAGCTTCCACAAATTGTTGTCATCACTGCCGCCGAGATTATGTTTTCCGTCACTGGTTTGGAATTCTCCTTCACACAGGCGCCACAGAGCATGAAATCGGTGTTGCAAGCTTGTTGGCTGCTCTCGGTAGCTATTGGCAACATGTTGGTTGTGGTCATTGCTGAGCTTAAGTTCTTTGGATCACAGGTTAGGACAGCTTAGTGGCCTATCGTTTTTCATAAATCATCTCATCTCCTTCTCTTCTCCTTTAATGCTCTAGGCTGCTGAGTTTGTGCTCTTTGCCGGTCTGATGGTCATCGATATGTTTATCTTTATGCTGCTTGCCATGCGCTACAAATATGTGGAACATACCGATGATCCAGAGTCTGGACAGGTTGTCATATCTGTGGACAAACCGGGCAAAGGTGATGCTAACGGCATAGGCGATAATGCGCCAAAAGATGATAATGCTGATAAAAATAGGTCCACTCATCAGAGGCACTCGAATGGCATCTCAAATGAGGCCTTCGTGGATGAGCACTAATCGCAGCAGTTTTCTGATCTCGCACTCACTCTCTGTGATGTACTTAAGAATATACACACTTTTATTAAAGAGCATACCTAAATTTCTCTACACAATTTACTAGTGCAAATTTTGTTTTTTTTTTTATTGTTAACAATTAAAATGTTTTAAGTCCCAATATTTAATTGGTTTATTGCAGATTTTATAATTTTATTTTTTCATGCCTTTCTTGTATCATACACTTTATTATTACCTTTTTTATTATCTCTACACAACATAAGTCAATTTCTTTTATTGATATATAAAAAAAATAAATATAATATTTTATTTATTTTTATAAATATATTTTATGCAAAATAGCTTAAGTTATTTTAAATCTATTATGTTTTACCATGTTAATTGTTTTCGATTTTATTATTTTTTTATTAATTTGTTTTCTTTTTTTTTAATACTTTAAATTGTTTATTTTGTAACATTTTAACCAGTTTGTTTAAGATTGAATATGATTTGACTGTGTAAATAGCTAGTTAATCATCGTAATATGTAGATATATTTGTATGTTATAAGCTTAATAAATTAATTGCCAAATTTTATAAGAGAAAAATTAAGAAACTCGGAGCTGTTTTAACTCTCAAAGCGAAAATTATTTCTATAATAGGACACAATATTACCAAATATGAATCAAATTTCATATTGTTTTCAAAACTAAAGATAAAAAAAAGATCACCCAATTCAGGTCTCGGTGTCCTTTAGGCCAGCAATAAAAGTATTTTACTTGAAAATTAATAGCGGATATTTGGATATCGTTTCGATCGCTACTTTTGAACTGGAATTAATACAAGGTGGCGCAAAAGTAACCTTGCGATGTTTTTTGGCTGTAACTTAAAAAAAATGAAAAACTTTGATTCTTCTTGTGGATTATTTTTATTTGGTCTTTTAATTTTTTTTACATCAAGTCGAGAATATGATGTCATGTTAATGGCCGCCATTAGGGTCAAATAGGGCCAAAATAGGCAAATCGCAAAATTTATAGCATTTTCTGATAGGAGGATTACTTTTGCGCCACCTTGTAGATGATTTGTAGTTTGCCCCGTTTTTCCTTAAATATGATGTTTTTGATAGATACTATAAATTTATGATATAATATAGTCGTTTAAAAAATGGTGTCCCAAAAGTCACTACCATTTTTATTTTTAAATAAAACGCATTGTTTTGTTGAAATATCTGTGAGTTTTTATTGAATTAAAAAGACATGGAGGTTATTGATGAAATATAATATCGCACAAATGGCGAGCCTTTTTCATAAACTTTTTCATAACATTCTGGCATAAGTCTGGATCAATTGCTGCAATAGCCAGTTGGATATCCAATTTCAGCTACGGAATTGTTCAAGGCTTATTGGCATATACCAACGGTGGGCAAATGTATTTTTTTTTTAAATGAAGTGCGGCTCCTTTTTTATTTCGATATTTCAAAATATATTAAAAAAAAAATTGAATATTTTTATATATGTCGAAAAATTCGACTGAATTCTATGTTTTTCTATTGTGGCGACTCACAGCTTTGATGAACGAAATATTCGCACGAATTTTTCGATAGCTGAAATCATTCGATAGTTAACTGTAGATAGTTGAAATCATTCGATAGTTAACTGTCGATAGTTGAAATCATTCGATAGTTAACTGTCGATGGTTGAAATCATTCGATAGTGCCCATCACTAGTTTCAAATATGTTTTGATTCTTGAGAAAATTCAGTTTCTCCACTTAAAGGCAATATTATTAAAATTTTAAAAAATACTTTGAAGAAGAGGATACTCTATCTCGTATCGCAGCAGTCAAATGAGTATATAAGTAGTTAAGCTCCAATTATATGGGAAATTAAAATGTAATACAAAATAATTATATGGAAAATCATATCAAAAAGCACATTCAATTTCTGAAACTTTGGGATGAAAAACTAAGATATCCTGAATTTGAGGAAAATCGTTTGAGTCTCTAGCCACCGGAAATGCAGATGGATTTGCCTCCAATTTTTTTTTAAATTTGGATCCAACATATTAATTTTTTAATGGATTTAATAAATTTTATTAACTTATTTAATCGATAAATCTTCACAAGACCTTTCTAATGTACCCCTACTATTCGTCAAAATTAAATAATTAGATTTCCGAAAAACACATTAGACGAGAAATGATTGAATGAATCAAAATTAATTGTTGTTTTCCAGCTAAAAAACTTAACTTTCTGCGATAGCGAAAATGCACTTCATGCAAAATTAAAATGACCGGAAAGGTGATGAACTTCATCATTTGATACTTGTAACTCGGCCTTTGGGAAAAAACTATGATTTTGGAATTTTTTTGCAGTAGTTATGAAAGCCAATCAAAATTATTTTTTTACTGAATCACGTGGCTCTACTTGATACTCAAGTGCCACAAAAATTTTAGGTTAGTTTGTAAGTGTTTTAAAAATTACGATCAAATATAAAAAAAGCATCGATTTTGGAAGCAAATTCATCGGCATTTCCGGTGGCTAGAGAGACCCAAACTATTTTCTCAAATTCAGGATATCCTAATTTTCAAAAATGAGCCGGCCGAGTGCATAGCACTAATACTTGAATCATACCTTTCTTTTTTGACATTTCATCTAAAACCTCTGAAGATTCTTTGAAGAATCTCGAATATCTGTTATATAGGTTTCTTACATCTTGTGTAGATAATATAATGTTTTTCAGGTAACAGAATAAGGATGCAGTGCTAAAAATTAATATAAATCCAAAGTTGTTGTTAATAATAAACTATTTAAATCCATTATCACATTATCAAGGAATATAAAAAGCATTTTCAAGAAGCTTTGGAGGGGGGCGATCGCCCCAGCGTGTATCCGCGCTTGACATATAAGTACATACACACGTTTGATTTTACAGTGATGGCAAAATTTCACTTCTCAAAAATCAGAATTTTACATAAATTAATTTTGATAAATTAAGAAAAAATAAATAATTTTTGGTTCATAAACAGGAATATTGTTTTTTATATTATTTACGTGCAAAAAATTTTAACAGCCCTATTTTGGTAAAGTTACAATTGAAGGGCTTATTGCAATAACGTGATAAGCCATACGATCTAAGAAATCAATTTTTAAGACTGACTACATTGCTAAATGCATTGCCAATAATCACTGAAGAGATTTTGGCTATTTCTTGCTAAATTTCTAAACTATTTGTAAAAGATTCCGAGTGCAATTCCATTTCTTCATAAAAAAATAAATTTTTTCAAAACTTTGGATTCGATATTTTAT
Source organism: Dichetophora obliterata (assembly GCA_963920525.1). Lineage (NCBI taxonomy): Eukaryota > Metazoa > Arthropoda > Insecta > Diptera > Sciomyzidae > Dichetophora > Dichetophora obliterata. The sequence continues at coordinate 55,861,424 of OY986439.1, forward strand.
AAAAATATTTTTCATGTGGCTTCTCATGTTCTTGCAATAATCCTTTCAATTGTTTCCCAGTATTTTTAATATTTAAATCTATATATTTATTCCTGTAAGGGTCCCCTTATTCCAGGAAATCTACAAACTCTACAGAAACACTTGACATATCATAAGAAAGGTCTTGAGCTGTAGGTATGCACAAAATTGTTAGATTTTTGATAGGTGATACCGTTATGCAGATATGAGCGTTTAAAGTTGAAAAAATGGCAAAAAGACTAAAGACACGAACTCGCTTGAATGTGAATGAGAAAGCGTGACTTCCAAAGCGAATATTTTAGAAATGACTTGATCGTTTTTTAAAATTATTTTTTTTTTTATATTTTACTTTGGTAACAGTTTTTCAAAATAGTTTTGAAGTTTAAAATCTATTACTTATAAATACTTTAAATATTTAAATGAAATATTATTAGTAAATACTTTAAATATTTAAATGAAAATAATGTTCTTACATAGTTAATGTTCTTACATAGCAGTAAGGATTTTTGAGATGTCATTGCTAAGATAAACAACAAACACTCCAGATTTTTTTCGCTATCTCTTTTGGATACCCTACAATTTTTTTCTGTAATATGTGTGAATATATATTGTGATGGTGAAATTTCTTCTAAGCGATAAATTTGATAAAATTCAGCATGGATAATTTTATTGCGAAAAATAACGGTATGCGAAAGTTTTTTGGTAATATTTTGCACGGATAGTATGTTAAAAAAATTCCCGTTATTATGACATAAAAATTATTGCTTTATCGAAAAAACTGTGAATTTTCTCAGTACAAAACATTTTCTTGAAGCAAGGCCATCGCCTAAGAATGAGAAAAAAAAGATCGTAGTATCAAGTTTTGCTTTTGCAAGCAAATATCTGTCATTTTCCAATCGATTTTTATCAAATTTTTTTGTCTGAAAGATCAATTAAATAACTTTGGAAAGGTAAGATAGGATTTACCTTTACTTCACCAATTTCATTTTCTATATTGTTCTCAAAAAATCTCTAAAATATTAAATATTTGCTCAAAAAATAAGCCAAAATCTGTTTTTATTGTACATTTTTTTTTTTTAAATTTTCTCTTTCCTAACTCTTTTATATGACTTTTCTTTTACTTGCTCCCTATCATATTTTTGATGAAAATTAATTTTTTCAAAATGTTGTTTTTATATTTTTACAAAGTTCTACAGCTTAAAGAGTAATTTATGTGGAAAAAATTTTAAATCTTTTAAACCACTCCATGGTCAATGGTGTTAAAATAGCATGCCCAGGAGGAAATTAAAACTTTGCGACATTGTTCTAAGGGGGTGGGGTATATATGATATGGGGTGAGGGGCCAAAATGTATGACATATATAGGGACGACCCCAAATAAGCATAATTTGAACTATCATTTTTTACATTGAGAATATGTAAGAAAAACTCAAAAATTTTAGAAAATAAGAATGCAGAGTGGGGAGAGGAAGGAGGGTCAAGATTTTTTTACAACGTTTCACTTAAAGGAAAAGGGTCTTAAATAGACAAACTCGTATGAACATATATTTGGAATATTTGGGCCTTTTACGAAAAAACGCAGCATGTTTCGATTCTTTTACAACGAAAATTATTATTTTGCTGTCTTAACTGAAAAGTAAGGAATGACTTAAAATTTACTTAATATTCACACCTGTTTTTTTATCCTTAATACAGCAACAAGTTGTTTTTCAATAAAATTTTTTTTAAACGTATTTAGTTTTTATTTGAAGAAAGATAGAAAATATTTTGGGAAAAAGCTTTTAGCTAAAAATTTGTTTTTTGGGTGACAGATACAGAATGGGTTGTTTTAAATAAAATGTTGGCGGTGAAAAAATAACAGGATCACTGCTTATACATGATCTATCAAGGTGTTATTTGAAAAATATGAACTATTTATCTTAGTTAAGTTTTTTTTTTTTGTTTCATTGCAACTCCCAGAAAGGGGAATACATTATTTTTTCTTGTGTTTTTGTTGGGGACATTTAAAGGGGTGGCAAATATGAATGGGTATTTTGAAAATAATTAGTTGGGATGAAAAATTAATAGAACCCGGTTTTATATTTGGCACCTCTAAAGGTCACACCGGCCTGTCATGTGAAAATTTTGTGAACTTCGAGCTATTTGCGACCGTTATCAGCGAATGCAAAAATTGTATTGAAATGAGGGAATGAGTTTATACTCATTTTATATACTGAAATGTGAAAAATTATATGAGTGAAAAACAGAAATACAGAAAGTATTGTTCAACTTGGTTTATTTGAGGAGTTCAATCTTAAAGCGAAAACTATTCAAGAGGGATGAAAAACATTTATATAACATTTAACAAAATAGCGCTCATGTTTTTTTATACAGGGTTGTCAATATTCGAAGCGCCCATCTGGCAACACTGTAACTTTCCGCAGTGATGCCAAATCGACTAATGACATACCGCGTTTGAAGCGTCATTCCAAGCAAATGTTTACAATGGAACAGTACACGCCACGCGAACGCTCTAAAATTGTTGAAATTTACATTCAACAAAACAAGTCAATAGTGAAAACTCAACTCAATGAGCGATGAAGCTCATTTTCAGTTGAACGAAACAGTAAACAAACAAAATTGCCGTATTTATGCCACTGAAAATCTACAAGAGATTCAAGAGGTACCTCTTCACGATGCAAAAGTCACTGTTTGGTGCGGCGTTTGTGCTAAAATGCTCATTGGGCCGTTCTTTTTCGAAGATGATAATGGCCACAGAGTTACTGTCAATCAGGAGCGTTATCGCGATATGATAAACAATTTTTTCATGCCAATCGTTCGTCGAAAGCGTATCAGGCACTACTGGTTTCAACAAGACGGCGCGCCACCACACACAAGCCGCACTACAATCGATTTTTTGAAGCAATTGTTCCCTGGCCGTTTGATGTCAAAAAATGGTGATTTCGATTGGCCGCCAAGATCACCAAATTTAACGCCTCCAGACTTCTTTTTGTGGGGCTATTTGAAATCAAAGGTTTACGTCAACAAGCCAAAGACCCTAGAAGACCTGAAAACCAACATCCGTCAAGAAATAACCGCCATTCCCATCGAAATGTTGAAGAAAACCATGGAAAATGCTGCAAAACGGGCACAATATGTCATAGAGGCCAATGGCGACCATTTACGAGATATCATATTCAAGAAATAATGTAAGCAAATCTACTTGAACCCGATGAAATGATATTTATGACGAACAGACAAAAAATTGTGGTTTTTTTGATTTATTTAAAAATAAAATGGGCGCTTCGAATATTGGCAACCCTGTATTCACGAGTGGGGAAATTAAGGTGAATCGTACGTCAAAAGAATAGTATTGATCCGAAGTAGTTTTAGCAAACCCTGTATTAAGCCTTGTAGTTGTTGCTTACAACTTATTATGTCAGTTACAGTTGTCTAGCACAATGGGTTAAAGTGTTATCACTGTCAAATTGAAATATGAGGTTCATTTTATATTAATTCATGAAAAGTTATTAGATTGTTGCCCAGAATGCACGCTCTAGACTCTTAAAATTAGTATATTGAAAGGTTTTTACTCAAACCAGCCTACCCGATATTCGGGGGACAATCACTAGTATTTTAATATTTTCTATTACATATAAATATCAAAAATACTGGGTAACAATTGTGGCTTTGCCAGAATATAGCTGTGAGTCTCATTTACAGTCAAATCTGGATATAACGAAACCCCAAAATAGTGAACACTCGAAACAGTGAACGTTAGTTTTTTTTTCACGGACTACACTAAATAGTAAAAAACCGAGAGTAAACAAAATAGTAACTGAAATTTCAAAGAACAAGAGCAAAATTTAAAAAAAAAATCTATTTTTTTAAAAAATTCAATCTCTCCGAAAAATGCGAAAAAATTCTGTGAAAAATTAGTTCACTATATTAAGGCTGTGTGCGAATTGATCTAAATGCGACCTGAACTAAATAGCGTCGATAAGGCAGTGCTTCTTCATTTAAGAAGCATTTAGGTAGCTCGATAATTTCCTAAATTATTTGGGAAGCACTGCCTTATCGACCTAATTTAGTTTAGGTCGCATTTAGATCAATTCGCACACGGCCTAAGATTTTCCTGTATTATAGTCTTTTAACAATAAATGTTTTAAATTGAGTGCTCAAGTCTGCTAAGCAGTTGTATTCACAATCGTTGAGAACTCCACAAAATCACAATAAAATCTTTTGAATTATTTTATGTATGCCTACTTTTAGGCCGCGACGAATGTCGATAAGAAGTAGCACAATCGATCCAGTTGTGGAAAAAAGGTATGCAGCTTCGATTGCTTGGGTTTTGAGATAGGAAAGACAAAGCCGATATCGATGGCTAAGCACACAAAAGTAATAAATGCACTTTTCGCGTAAATGTGATTTGTATATTTTTTCTACCGTCAATCAGTTATATCTATCATGCGTAAATTGTTTGAAAATGTTTAACTACGGAACGCTTGTCAGTAATTTTGTCTGGAAAAAGTGTGATTGAGAGCAGTAAATTAATTGAATTTTTCTCTTATTACAAAAATCTTTCTCTTTAAATTTTTTCATTGATTAGACGGTGCAACATTAAAAAAAACTTGGCATAAGAAATAGTGGAGGTTGTGGACCTGGTGGAATATAAGAATGGATTAACTCTTGTGAGTGCAAGACTCAAATAAATAAATAAATTACTGAACACTGGGTTTTTGGAGGCCACCCTCAAATTTGATATACAGTGTTTTGAAAATAAATAGGGACACCTGTATTTTTATATTTAATCCTCGGATGGGGGTGAGAAGGAGCCTTTTTCATTTTCAAACTGAAATTACTCATTGATGGTCCATGGGAGACATACACGACCCTTATATGTATTCCAAGGGAATTTAATGCAGAATCGTTTAAAAATAAAATCGAAACGATCCGACCAATAGTTTAGGGTTTATAAGGGTTTAAAGGTGTTTAGTACGGGAAAGGGTGGCAAGGTCCCTAGGGACTTGTACTGAAATTGCAAGGAATTGATAGTAAATGCAATTTATTTTGGCTTGGTCTTAATTTTTTTATTATTTGAACATATCACAAACGTGTTCTTTGAATTTTAGGTACTTTCTCGATTATTGTTGGCCTTTCCTTGAAAACATAATTACCTGTCTGGGGAGATTCAACTCCTTGAATTAATTTATTGTTTGAACACATCACACATGTATTCTTCGAATTTAAGTTACCTTTTGGTCTATTTTTATTGTGCCTTTGCTTAAAAATATAACAAACGGTGCATCCCTTTTTGAATTTTATTGCCTGCTTTATGGTTGAACACAGGTAAACGTAGAAAAAGAGCATAAAAGCGGCTTCAGTTTCGTAAACCGAATCATACAAAGTTTACACAGTGAGCACAAAATATCTTGTGCTAAGTTTTATACTGAATTACATAAAGAAAATACAATGGCAGATAGAAATTTAGATATTGCTGAAATGGTGGTATGTCGTAGTACACGCTACCAGCAAATGAGTGAGGAAGAAAGAAATGCAGTGGATGGGAGATTTGCAGACTTCATGAGTGAGGAGGATGAAGTTGATGTTTCTGCATTTGATCTTGAAGGTGCGGAAGATGACTTGACATATCAACCAAATTTTCATGTTGATGATTCTGATGCCGAAAGTGAAGCAGATGTAGAGATCATTGAAGATATTAGTGATGACGACGATGATGAAGAGGAAGAAACTGATGCTCCGCAAACAAGTGACAATTACTTAATTTCCAAAGATGGCACCAAATGGAGTAAAAATGCACCACCGACTTCCTGCACTCGTGCTCATAACGTGATCGACTTCACAAGGAGGAAACCGAGACCAATAGGAACCACACATGATCCCTTTACCATTTTCCGCTCGATATTCACCGAAGACATGGCGTACATCATAATACGCGAAACAAATCGAAAAGGCCGTGAAGTGACAGCTGCATGGAGTTTGGCAAATCCAACGAACACGAAAGAATGGAAAACAATCTTTTTGAAGGAGTTCGATGCCTTTTTGGCTATTATTTTGTACGCTGGACTCACCAAATCGAATAGTGAACCTGCTTCAAAGCTATGGGGCACAACGCGCAGTCCAATATACAAATCTGCATTATCGTATGATTGCTTCAGATGCATGCTACAATGTCTTAGATTCGACAATGGAAATACGCGAAAGCAGCGACTAACCAGAAGCAAAACTGCGGCTATTGATGATGTTTGGCAAATATTACAGTCTAACTGGGCAGTAGCTTACATTCCGAATGATGCACTGACCATTGATGAGCAGTTATTCCCATATAGAGGCCGCACCCGCTTCACACAATATATTCCGACGAAGCCTGCCAAGTATGGTATAAAGGTATGGTGGTTGTGCAACTCGAAATCATTTAATCCTGTCAAAGGAATAATTTACTCTGGAAAATTGCCTGACCAAACACGAGAGGTCAATCAAGGGCAGAATGTTGTACTTCAACTTGCGCAGAGTTATTTGGATGCAGGCCGTACAATTTATGCTGACAATTTCTTCTCCACTTTGGAATTGGTGCGTATTTTGATCAGGAAGAAAACTACATTTGTGGGGACAGTGCGCTCGAATAAGACATTTGTGCCACAAGAGTTCCAACAAAATCGTATGCGTCCTGTCAACAGCACATTGTTTGGCTTGAACGAATTCGATATAGCGCTGTGTTCATATGTGCCCAAGAAGAACTAAGCGGTCATTTTGCTGTCCACACAACATTATACTTGCGGTGTGGACATGCAATCTAAGAATCAGAAACTGTTTGCTATTTTGGACTACAGCTCCAACAAATCAGGCGTTGATACAATGAACCAAATGCTTGGCACGTTTACATGCAAGCGCTCAACAAACCGCTGGCCACTGGCTATGTTTTATAATATGGTGGACGTTGCTACATTAGCAGCATTTATTTTATATAATGAAATGCAGCCAATTCGAAGAAGTGAGAGACGACGGTCATTCCTGATGATGCTGACAAAACAATTGGCAGTACCAAACATAGAGGAACGAGCGCTCAACAACCGCATAACCGCATATCCAAGGATACGGAACGCAATGGAAGCATTTGATGTAAAGGTGAGAAAAATCAATTCTTATGTTCAAAAGCAGAATAACTACATATTTTTGTTCTTCATCCTTTTTGTTCTTTTTAGATATTATCAAGACCTACAGAAGCAGAAGCAGCTGCACCGCCATTTGCGCCTAGAGGAAACAGACCTTTATGTCGCCTATGTCATTCTGAGAACGGACGGCAGCGAAAAACTAGGTCCTATTGCAATTCCTGCAACAATCCAGAGTAAATCGGCAAAGAAATGCATTAAATTTGGAGTAAAATGTAACACATATTTTTAAGTTTTTCCGCTCTAACTCCCAAAAGTGGAAGGGGTGAACCTCATCCTTGCATATTTTTACTAGCCTTATCAAGGAGAATCACCACCCGAGAGAATTAAATTTATGTGGCACCTTGTATATAATTCATGCACCTTTAAATATAAAAATAAAGGTGTCCCTATTTATTTTCACATCAGTGGATATCCAAACAACCTATTTTTATTAGATGTGTGTAAGTTTTTGGATAAATTTAAAAATTACAAAAGTTTTCAGAGACAACAGATTTCTCGCTATATTAATCTTTCTTGTGTCTAAGGAATTGGAAAGTAACAGATTAAAACGTTAAATAATTTATAATTTTTTTTTTAATTTTTTAAGCTTTGACCTTTATTTGTTGAATATTTTTGCTTAGAACTGCCTAGATTCTAAATTCATAGATTCTAAAAGCTACAGACTTTTGACATTTTTACAATTAGCTTACTTTTTTTTTTTTTTTGTTTGTCGATCTATGTTCGATATCCATACCGACAGGGACGAATAACATTAAGTCAATTGCACTCTTACCACTGAACCATTCTTCAGCACTTTGGAAGAATTGCAGAAATACTCCCTAAAATAAAATTTTTTGGCTGCGTTTGAATTAAACATTATAGCTTTCATACCATGCTAAAAGTGTTGAAACATGCCATAAACACCATTCAAATATCTGGCGCACCAACAAAATTAATACCAAACACCATGGAGGGCAAACTGACAGACCGAAGCGACCTTTCTCCAATATGAAGCAACTCAACTTACTTATTCGTTCAAATTTTTGGAAAGTTTATTTTTATGGAAGTTGTCTTGCAAGTAAAAATAGTTCTTAATATTAAACATCTCACGTTCAAAAAAGCACTCTACAATTTCTTATAGATTCTCTAAGGTTTTATAGGTAGCTATGATTTGGAATTTTGTGAAAATGTTAACCATTCTATTAACATTTTAAGCAATGTATTTCTAATCTTTCCGCTGGGGATATGGGGCAAGTAAAAAACTGAAAGAAAATTCCTTAAAAAATTATTTTAGTCCCTCAACAATAAAAAGACACAGCTTTATTTTTATCTGTAAAAGAAAAATATTTATTGAAATCTTGGATGTTTTTCATCTCTTTTGTTCAACAGCATCTTCTACTTCCTCTGCGAGTTGTAGCTGCAAGAATGTAGTTTTTTTATTTTTTATTTTTTTTTAAACATTACAAACTTATATAGCATAGATAAAAAACTACGCCGCAACACCGTTCGACAGTGACAGCAGAATGGTTTAAGCTTAATTAAGATATTATAGTATTAAAATAATTAAGTTACTTTAAATATGATCAAATATAATTAAGTAAGAGCTCATGCTTGAGCATTACAACTAAGTCGTTAAACATAAAAATGCATTAAATATCATATTAAAAAATTTTAAAAATTGTATAAAAAAATTGTGTAAAGTATTTCAAAAATAATGGAAGCTTAAAATGTCGTTTGCAAAGCATTTTAGTACAAAAATACTCACAGTTAGTTTTGGTATAGTACCATGGGAAAACGTAAAAATTTTGAGAAAAACTACGGCAGGTTTTTAAATTAGGTAAAACTTTTTTCTCTCTCTCGGAGTTTTTTTTTTAGTAAATATTGTTAAAGCAATATCACAATATTATATCAAACATTAACTTTAAGCAAATACTTACCTTAGCATAAGATTTGAGCATATGTACAAAATGATCGCTGTAAGTTTTTCTGGCTTTTTTAGACTTAAGGTTAAGACTTAAGGCAGGATTATTTGAGATTCATGTGCTTAGAAAATCTTAGAATAACAGCTTAGAATATACTTAAGTAAATGGTCTTACGTATAACTACTTAACTATGTATTGTATATTTTATATGTATTTAAATAGAAATTTAAATTGAGAAAACACCGTGTTGAACATCTTTCAGTCCTTTCGTTTACCTTCGGCTGTTGAGCATCTGCAGATAGTATTCGCAGTTGGTGCAGTAGACCGCGGGTGCAATCACATGACGTTTGCGGCACAAATTACACTCTACAGCCTTGGCTGAGGCCTTGACGATGGCGTTGTTGTAGACGCGGGTAGGTATGGCAGTGACATTGACACTGTTATCGACCATAACAGTTGGCAGTCCATTCTGTTGGGCGGTTGAAGCTGCTGAAGACGCTGACTTTACTGGTTCATATTCTCCTTTGGTGCCAGGCTCAAAGCTTACCTTCTTCTGGTGCATAGGCTTAATGGTGGGTGGAGTACCGTTTGGTATCGGGAAGTAGGGCGTGTTGTTGCAGGAGGATGAGGCGGAAGAGGCGGAAGAGGGGACATTGGGATAATGTGGATGTTGTTCAGTGGCATAGCCATGTGGCATTGGCACCCGCTGATAGGGCGATGGCAGCGGTGTTGAATCAATGTTGTTCAAGGCGGGATTGTGTTGTTGTTGTTGTTGTTGCTGTTGTGCTAAATAGGCATTCAATTGCTGTTGTTGCTGCTGCTGTCTTTGCTTTTGTGCTGCCATTTGCAAAGCCACCGAGTAGCTTTGATTGATGTTGCTCATGTGTGGGCGTGGCACAACACTGTAGCTTTGCTGTAGCTGTTGCTGTTGTTGCTGCTGCTGTTGATGTCCATCCATTTGCTGACCACCTGTTGTTGCTAACATCTGCATATGTTGCTGCTGGGCAACATTAGCGATGCCGCTCATACTCGTTCTTGCTTGCAGCTGCTGCAAGAGTTGCTGTTGTTGTTGCTGTTGCTGCTGCTGCTGCTGCTGCTGTACTGTGTGTGCTGAGGGTGGATTGCTGGTTTGTTGTTGTGTTTGCATAGTGTTCGACATTTGGCCACTTGCAGCTAACTGTTGTTGTTGTTGCTGTTGCTGCAATCGGTAAATGTCTTGAATGGGCGTGTAAATTTGTCCCGCTTGCAAGTGTATGGACTGTTGTTGCAGCTGCTGCTGCTGTTGCTGCTGTAGCTGATGCTGCATATGTTGTTGTCGCAACGCCTCCATTTGGGGACGCTGCAGTTGCACGTAGCGTTGCAGATCCTGGCCTTGTAATGGCAAGGAACGACGTTCATTGCTCATCATCGGCGACTGCTGACCCATGTTGGGAGCTTGTTGTGAATGTTGTGCCTGTTGTGCCTGTTGTGGGTGTTGCTGTGGTTGCGTTTGATGCTGCACAATGCGTGGTTGTGCCTCCGTTTGTAGCCGCAAAATGTTCTGCTGCTGTTGCTGTATCATCTGCGCTGTCACCTTGTCGTTGGGATGTTGAGCGGTACGTAACACGCGCTCCAGTATCGGATTGGGAATAAAGTCGTCATCTTCCTCGTTGTCTGCCGTTGCCACGAGTATGACCTGATCGCAAAACGAGACACTCTTCTTCTTAACACGCTTTGGCGGAGCATTTGGCGCCATCACCGCTGAGCTATTTAGCTGTTCCTGCACCAGCGTGTTAAGCAACTCAACCTCGCGCATCTCTTCTGCTATCTGGGATTGAGCGATTTCGTATTTAGGTTTTGGCAGCACCTGATTGGGTGGCAGGCGTTGTAGGCGTGGTGCACAATCTACCTCATCCGTCTCGCCGGGTTTTGGTAGGTTTGTAGTCGATGCACTTGGCAGCCCATTCATGTGTGTGCGCACCGGTGCCTTGCCGTTTAGCATCTCCTGCGAAGAGTAAGAGTGCAGCGACTGTTGATCGTACAACTTTGTCTGCTCAAAACGATTTGCCAAATCACGCACGGAATTGATCTGGGCGCCAGGTGCTGACAGCTCTGGTTTACGTTGCGGCATATTTCTGAGATCGTGCTGCTTCAGTTGTAGCTCCTTCAGCCAGTTGGCCTCATTCGTCGGGGTATTTTGCTCCTTGCGCAGCTTGAGTAGATGCTGACGCTGTTGTAGTTGCGCCAAAATACTCGTAGTGCCCTCCATTGATGTCTCTAGAATGCGTTGCTGTTTGGCGTTGGCTTCTAGAGCGTGTATCTGATTGATCTGGTGATTTAGTGGCTCTAAGTCGATTTCCGGTGGAGGCGGTGGAAAGTCCTCGCTAGCTTGGCGTGAGTGACAGGTGGATTGCGGTGGACTGGGATAAGGCGGCAATTCTAGGGGCAGTTCAGGCGCAACTTGCGAGCCTCCACCGCCAATGCGACCGTCTACTACATCTACGCCTGCATCCAGCTGATGCCTCAAGTAGCCATGTTCTTGCTGCTGCTGCTGCTGTTGTTGATAGTGCAGTGCATACAGCCCATCGGGCTTAGGTGGACTTTGTTCCGAGTGCACCTGGGCACATGTGGTGATTATGGTCTGGCATGAATCTTCGCTAATCGAAGTATTTGAACTCATTGCAGAGATGTTGGACAAGTTGGCCTCGTGGAAGGGCTGGAAAGCGGCGACTGCATCTTGTTGTTGCTGCAGCGCAAACTGCTGCTGCAGCTGCTGTTGTGTCAGCGATGAACTGGTACGCATTGGTGGTGGTGGTGCGACTTTTGCAACCACCGTCAACTGACGTCCGCTGCCATGAAAACTCTTGCGCATCAGCTTACTACGCTCCAGATTTGGATTTGCGCTATTCGCTTCACGGTATTCAAAGTGACCTTCGGATATATAGCCACTCATCGCATTCTTGCCATTCAAACCCACCGAGCTGTCATCCACAGATGTGGTTATCGGAATGGGAATTTCTTTCTGTGCCGCCTGATCGTCGGCAGCTTCAGTGAGATCGGGCATGGAACGATTTTTGCGCCGTATCAATCCACCCATTAGTAGTTTACGCCGTATCTTGTGCTGCTTTTTCCCATTCTTCTCCTTCTCTTTCTTCTCATCCTTGTCCTCCTTGTGCTTCTTCAGTGTGTCCTTGGCGTTAACCAACAGTGTTTCTGTTAGTGAAAACTCGCGATTAAGCTTGTTGCGATCTTCGCTACGACTGCGTTTCTCCTTTTCTTTGTTGCTATTGCTGCGTCCGAATATTGAGCGACTCTCACGCTCTGGCTTGGGCGTTGTGGGCTGTTGCGACTGCGACTCATATTCAATGACATTGTCATCATTGGAGTTGGATACCGCTGCGGAGATCAACGTCTTCAACGGACTCTTTTTCTTCGGTAATGTTGCGTAGATTTCGATGCTTTTATTGGCGGCTGCTGTTGCGGCTGCTGCTGCTGCTGCTGCTGCAGCGGCAGCGGAATGTTTATCAAGCGTCTTATCCTTGCTGTTCTGACGCACATGCTTGACGCTACTATTGCTGCCCTCGCGCACATGTTTCATTTCGGGCAAGTGATTGAGATCCATATCGGTGCCCATTTCTACCAGAATGCGACGGTGTAGGCTGCGAGCACGCATCACACAAGTATTATGCTTCATGCGTGCGAAGGTCATGGTATGAGGATTGCTGTAGGGGGCATCCATGGCAGCGCGTGCGCGTCCTGCGGCAGCATTACAGAGCACCAGAGCCGTTTCCAGATCGTGTGACTCCTCGACCAGGCGTGATTTTTCGAGCAGCTGATCAGCTTCGTGGCACAGTTTCTCGCAGTCACCGGTCAAGACCACAGTCTCGGGTATCTTGGCCAATTGCGGATTGAGATGATGCTTCGGTGGATATGAGTCAGTGGACGATAAAGAGAATGAATCGTAGCCCGGATCGTAGGGAAGACCATTGCGTGTTGGGCTCTGAGGCACGGCGGGAGCACCACGTTTCCCTACCATATACAGATAGGGATTATCCAAAGTCGTTGAGGATGCCGAGCTAGCACTGTTGCGATCGCCCGACCAGTTGCCCGAATCACGGCGACGTGGTTGATTCAAGTGATCGGGTATTGTAAGACCATCGCTGGGTGGCGATGAGCCATTTGAAGAAGTGCCACTTACATGACCCGATTCAGCACTGTGACTACGGTGTAGGTTCAAATGATGCTTGCGTGCAATCTGCGAGTTCATGGCCTGTTCAACTGGTTTGCGGTTGTGGTAATTGCCGTCTTTATCGTCCACACCATTCGGGGCATTGGGAAATATTTTGTCCTGTATGACGCTGAGATTCTGGTATTGAGCATTCAGTACATTTTCAACAGTCTTGCGGCTTATGTAGGCATCAGTCTCATCATTGCCCTGCGTGGTGTTTTGGCTCCCATTGCAGGCACCCGGAAAGATGTTCTTCTGTATGACACTCAGATTCTGATATTCGTTTGGCGAACGCAGAGGCGTTGGGGTAATGGCACGACGAGTGTTACCCAAATTGGGTTTCTCGGGGCTGGGTGTTATGGCGCGTCTCATGGTAACCGATTGAGTGGAGTTGGCTGCATCTTGCATGTATTGAGGGTTAAGTTGAGTGCCCGAAGGTGGTTGGGGCACAGCATAGAGCAGTAAAAGCGGTTGATAACGGCCACGACTGCATCTGTCGACGACACCTTCCCAATTGGGACCAACCTGAAAAGAAAGAGAAAGAGAGAGAAAAACGAAGATTAAGAAAAACTTTCAGGGAAAAGAGAGAACTATCGCAAAAACCTACCTCCTTGACATTTGCATCATCGAAATAGACCCAAACCTTTAACTTGGTGTGAAAGAAAAAGGTGGTATAATGTTTTCCGTAATAGGAGACAATCCCAACCAGCTCGTGTTGGACTGCTTGGGCCCAACGCTGATCAGATACTTGATGAAAGACATCTGCAAGACGTAGTGATGTGCCGACAGCCTTCAAAACGGCGTGCACCTGTTCAGCGGCAGGACGCTCAGAGTCCCAAACAATGCCAATCGAAACGACATCTGGGCGATTCAGTAAAGCACGGCGAATACCTATTTTGGCACCACAGGAATTCTGTGAAATAAACGACAGAAAATAGCCATTAGAATTAGGCTTTCCTAGAGCTTTCCTAAACACTCACCGGACAATCGCGGATGTCACCCATGTTACCTGCTGCGCGCAGCAATTGACCGAAAGTCAGCTGTTGATGATTTTGCATGGCCAAATTATTTTGTGACGTCAGCGCTGAAGCCGAAACATAGTGAACCATCTAAAAAAAGAAAAAGACAAAATATTATCAAAATGCTGTTGAAAGGCTTTTCAAACGTGGGTTCATTCAAAACTTAAAAATAATATATAACCTAACAGTTTGACCACGACTGAAGACCAAATAAAAAAAGTAACTCATGCATATTATGGTCATCAGTGAATACTAAACATGTAACATCTAACTAAGTGAATTCGAGTCAAAAGCTGATAGCGCCGGAAAACACCTACACAACTTGACCTAATCAAAGACTCAAAAAAAGTTACACTTGAAACTGATGTGAAAAAACACAAAAGAAAGATTTAGAAGTGCTAGAATTTTGTAGCTTAATTAAAAGCACGTGTTGTTATGGCTTTGCCACAGCTTATTTAAGTTATTTAAGTTGTTGCCTCTGTTATCATTTGTCTATAAAAAGGTGTTACTTGTTTTTGCTTTTAAGCTAATTATATTTATAATAAACCACTCTGGCTTTATTCTTTTGGTCATGGTTCTCTTAGACGTTTAAAAAAATTTAACTAATTAGCTCATAAATCATGTAAAAGCTATTAAAATAGGCGTCAGTGTAACGATTGGTATCCATTGTATGAAATAAACGTTGGTTGTCTTGCATTTATGTTAGGTGGAGTTGTTAAAATATTGACGTCATTTGTTGCAGATTGTGGGTAGTTTGATATGAAGTTATGACTGACTTAACTACATTATGACTGACTTTGCAACAAAGAAATCACATAAAAGCTGCTCTACTTTAGTATGCATAGCTTTTATTTTATCAAAGATAGTAATGGAATAAAATCCTACGTAATTTTTTTCCTTAAACACATTTTTACTTTTTTATAGAAGTATTGTAAATAGTTTTACTAATGTTTAGTATATTTTTTTGACATAAAGAATGATGAATTAAATAGGTAGAGTTATTTTTCAGCACAGTAGAAACTTTTTAACAATTTTATTACCTTTGTCAGTAAATTTTGACTGCATGTCAAAGAAATTGTTATAAAATATAAAACAGTAAATTTTAAAGTAAAGGAAAAATATTGAAGTGTCATCAACTAGGGCTCGGATTTTGATGACCTAAAAAACTGCCAAAAATGTCCTGAAAAAATGCCTAAAAACTGCAGGATTACATAAAAACTGACAAAAATTATCTTAAAAACCCAAAGTATTGCATAAAAATTCAACAAAAAATAAAGCTTTAAAAACAGAACATTTCTGAACTTAAAATTTATTTTATATAATTTTTATACATAGCATTACAGTATATTTTACGGTACATTTTTAAGTTATTAAAATTAAAAAACGTCGATTGCCTGGGAAAATATTCTTGTAAACAGAAAAACTTCTTTCTACTTCTGCACTGATGAGAGTAACATATTTAAAAGACTAAAACTTCATCGCAGCTCCTTTTCTAACCTATTCATAGTATTAAAATTTTTAACACCTAATATTTCAGCAATAGAGTATTATAAAAATAAAGTTAATAAAAACTAGCCTTTATTAAGTTATTATGTAACACTTGTTTAATCTTTTTGCATACCCTTTCGTCACTTTCACCACGCGCTGAGCTTTTTTTTCATAAAGGTCTATAAACACAGCACTACATTAATGATAGGTAATGTTTTTCATTAAAGGTACTCTATTGCTAAATAAATATGTTCAAAAATTTGCATTTTTACATTTTTTTAAAACCGAAAAATGATATTAAATTTAAAATTGTCTAAAAATAACAATAAAAATAATAAAACTCGCTAAAAATTACCATAAAATTCTCTAAATCTAGTAAAAATTACCTGAAAACTATAACCGATAAAAAAAGATGAAAAATGGCACAAAATTACCTAAAACATTTGATTAAAGTTTTTTCTAAATGACCTTGTTATTTATTATGTTGATTTTATATGATTTAAATACAAATTCTAAATGTTTGATAGTTAAAATCATAATTTATTTTAAACACAAATTCTAGTTGTTTGATAGCTTTATTGAGCTTTAGGTCAAAGTTAGAATAATTAATTGTTCTAACGAATCATTCCAAAGAAACAACAACAACAACTTTTTTCAATATGAAAAAGAAAAAATCACTACCTGATTTTAAGGCAATTTCGGCCCTCAATTTCTCAGTTTTTCTCCCTTGTCTTAACATGAAACAATTGCCCGTGGATATTGTTATTGCCATACTCTTTGTCTTAAAAAAATTTGACCCCGCCTAATCTTCATCCTAATCTGCGCATCTGAATTTCAATCATCCCCATCCGCATCCTCAAGAAAAGTTCCTTACAGATACTGCATTTACAAAATGATGCAAAGGCGTTAAAAAAACTTGAAAATTTGAAGGTCACATATCAAAAATCTCGAGATTTTGACCTGATTGGAAAAAACTGAGTATGCCATAAAATTCTGCAACTCAAATTGCTTCTTTTCACAAGAATTGGCAATGTTTAACTCTGTCTTTGTTGCTCTCTTATGCATGTTATTGATCCGTGGAAATAGAATTTGGTAAAAATAGTGAAACCGAACTTTCTCACAAACTGCGAAAGTTTCCTAGTGCGAGAACAGAACTTTAATTTTCATAATTATATTTTTCACAAAGACAATTCACAAAATTGTCACCTTAAAACACAAGACAGAATATTATGTATAACTTAATGTGAAAAATATATATAAAATCGAGTAATTTAAACGAAAATAGCAGAAACTGTTTATTATTTGAAATATTAGATGAACAATATAACATTTAATGTCACAAAGTAAACATATTGAAAATTGAGCGATTTAAATATATACTTGAAGTTATTTGTCGGATGGAGCGTGCGCTTACAAAAACTCGCTATCATTTACTGACGCCTCTCGAATGTTCTCATCTAGAGTTGCCAGATAGCCTTACATATATACAATTTATAGTATTCAGTTCTTCAGGTATAGTGTTCAGTTTCATGAGAAATTCCACTCAAATCTCTATACAAAATATGACAGCTGCGAAACAAGCGTGGAAATTTACACTACATTTTCGTTAGAGCGGTACTCTGTTCCGCTGCGTTAAACTATCGCAACATGTGTCTGCGCTGTATATTTTTTCACGAATTCTCCAATTTGCGGGGAGTTTCATGTGGATCGTGGAATCGGGGAATGGGCTCAAATATCTAATTTTTAATGATTAATGCGGGGAGTTCAATATTTTATCTAATATTTTCGGGGAATTTGATTTTATTTTAAATTTTCTGATACAATATTCTTCTAACTATCTTAATTAATACATTTTTGTTTAACTTTTAATGCATTTTCGTTTGTAACCTTGAAAGGTATTGCACAATTGAACAAAAAAAATTGACACTTCGATTTGCATTGCAATAACATCATAAATGTGCGAAGTTGACTTAAGACAGGTTTAAGGCAAAAGCGGTTTAAATTAAAGCATATTTTAGAAGAAATTTTCTAAAAAAGTATATGATATAAAAAATTTATTTTGCATGTTAATTTAACATCATCAGTATAAGTAAAATTTTTTTAAAATATATTGTTTAAATATAAAGATTGCGCTGAAATAAGTGTGCTTAAAAAAAATTGAAAATTATGACACACCATAACTCGGCTCCAGATCGTCTGAAAAAAAAGATGAATTCAAAAACAGACCCTCGAATGCAAATCTGTTACCAAAATGGAATAAAAACACTTAAAATAAAGAAAAATATGAAGCGTGGAAAAAAAGTTGAAAAATGTACGATATTTCTTACCATATTGTACACGCAGCAATAGACAAAGACAAAGCTAGACAAATTTTCCAAAGTCGTTTATTTTGGTAAAAGATGTGTAGAATTACAATAGAAATAGATTTTTTTTAAAAAAAATAAAATTGATCGATTAGTTTGTTTGTAGTAGTGCGGCCTGTTTTGAAAAAGTATGTTTCGAGAAAAACTCATTTAAGTTACTCTGGTTAGTTAAAGATACTCTGGCGCACCGGTTTTTAAGCGTTAGAGAGTCTGTATTATAAGCGAGATTGATTTATGAATTTTTTTGACATATTTGTGCATCAAATGTAAAAAAAATTTGATTTTCAAAAAATTGCTTGCCTAAAACTACTCTTCACCAAATTTTGAAGTCGCGACTCGAAAACATATTTTCCTTTTTTTAAGTATTTTTTTTTAATTTTACAGTGTGTTGTTTTTTTATCAAAATGAATTGTTTTCATTAAATTTATAAAATTCTTACATAATTTATTGTAATATTCAATTAAAACAGTCTATAAGTAAATTAATTAAAATTTGTAAACCATAAACCAGTCTGGATTTCGTGCTGGCTATAGCCGCACAACCGCTACCATAAAAATTTTGGATGGTATAAGGAAATCATACGATGATGGCCTAGTTACTTTACTCTGCATGCTTGATTTTTTTAAAGCGTTTGATAGCGTAAATCACATTCTGCTTTGTCAAAAACTTAAGTGTTGGTATGGGTTTTGTAATAATGCTGTAAGTCTTTTCGAAAGCTACTTGTCAACAGTTTGCAGATAGTAAGAATAGGGGATAAGTGTTCTCAATTTGAATTGGTAAGCAGTGGAGTGCCCCAGGGATCTGGGATTCTGGGAACTCTGCTGTTTTCATTGTTTATTA
The DNA here is from genome assembly GCA_963920525.1 of Dichetophora obliterata. Classification (NCBI taxonomy): domain Eukaryota; kingdom Metazoa; phylum Arthropoda; class Insecta; order Diptera; family Sciomyzidae; genus Dichetophora; species Dichetophora obliterata. Next base: position 55,880,431 of record OY986439.1, read on the forward strand.
ATAATATTTTTTCAACCTGCGGATATTCTTCTATGCATGCTTATGCGGATGACATTCAGTTGCATCTTTCACGTAGAACAGGCCTCTTTGAAGATCTAAGTGTCTGGCTAAATGAAGATCTGAATCATATTCACCAGTGGGCCATTAATAATGGTCTGCAGCTAAATGCGGATAAATCATATGTTCTACCGATCTCAGCCTCAAAAATCTTTCCGGAGAATATTCCAAATCTATTTGGGGGTAAAAAACTTAAACTGGTCACAAATGTTGTAAGTCTTGGTTTTCACATTAATTCAACAATGACATGAACCGATCATGTGAATAGCGTAATACGTAAAATATATAGCATTATGAGAAACCTAAGGATGTCTAGAGATTTTACACCCATAGAAACCAGACGTAAGCTTGTACTACAGCTAATATTATCTGCAATTACCTATTCGGAACATGTGTATTGCAAATTAGATTCAAGCTCTGAACATAAGCTGCAAGTAGCATTCAACCACACAACTGGGTATGTTTACGGAATTCGAAAATTTGATCATCTTTCGCAGTTTAAGAATGCTATTCTCGGCTGCAGCATTATAAGTTATATTAACGCCAGAAACTGTATTTTTCTCTATATGCTAATTCATTCGAAAACTCCACGGTACCTTTTTAATAAACTACAGTTTTGCCATTCGGCTAGAAGTAATATGCTTATAGTACCGAATTTTAAATTTCTAAACTCTACTAGACTCTTCTTCATTAACGCCATTAGATTATGGAATACCTTACCTAATCACTTAAAATAAGTAAATGGAATTGGGAACTTTATGCAAGCTATTTTAAATTTTTTTACATAATATCTTCATATATTTAAACTTTCTCTCTTTCTAAACTTCAGCTCTTTCCTCTTCGTTCCTTTTTTCTATTTTACTTTTATTTCATATATTTGATTTGAAACTGTCTTCTATACTTCCTGTTAATTTTACTTATTATAATGTAAGCTGAATTATACAGTAATATGTATTCTTCATTTAAAAACTTATATCAAACTTTATGTCAAATTTAAATTTAAAAACAATGTCATTTGTAATACTTTACTTTTAAGATTATTGCTTTGTGTAGTAAAATAACTTGTTCTTATTGTGCTAATATGTTGAATAAAATAATAAATTATAATAATAAAAAAAACAAAAAAAAACCATAAAATGAGTTGGCAACCCTAATTGTACTGCCTATTTGTTTTGAAGTGAAAAGAGAGAGATCATATGAAGTTTCCCAACTCACTCTTCGAGCCTTTCTAAGAAACGTTGCAAACGGAACTCTTAGCAACAAGATATGTGTCAGAAGTTTTACGCAACAAATAAATGAATGTTGTCAGTAAAATTTCACGCAAACATAGTACTATGCTTTATACTAAAAAAAAAATAAAAGCACAATTCAAGCAAAATTTGGAATGAAATCAAATTTGTGTTAGAAGTACCATTTCCTGCTTTAAATGTAATATTTGTACATATCCTCTTTTTAGTACATCCCCATGGAAAATCCTGACTACGGCCCTTGTACCAATGATGAGATTTAGTGGGATTTCGCCCTTCTTGCGGGATTTTTAAACCATAAAAGGGCGAGAGGGCGTTCAAGTTTCTTGACGGGATTTTTTACTGTGTCAAAATTTTGAAAGATTGAAATCCTTTCAAAGAACTGATTGATATCATTTTCCCTGTAATCTTGTACAATTGTCGATTCATGTAGTGTTTCATTAAGTTTTCGTTGTAATTGATTAAAAAACATTATCAATATATTTCAATTAAATTGATTTGATACTTAATTGTTACCTCATTTTGGATTCAAACTTTATTCAGCTTCATTCATACCTCGGCTTGAATACTTAACGCGCATTGAAAAAATTTCCCAACTTAGAAGTACTGGGATATACTATTTTTATTTCACTTAATTTTTATTAAATAATCATTCATATAAAGAAACAATAAGTACTAATTTTGACATTAGAATTGGTGGGATTTTTTGCGGGGTTTCACAATCTTTTGGAAGGGAAAAAGTTAGCAAAAAAGGCATTTTTACACGTGCATTTGGGATTTTTAGCAAAATGAAAATCAATATCACTGCCTTATACAGCACATTTCCAAACGTTTGTTGTAAACCAGCCAAAGGCTTTATAAAATATATCCACCTTTAAAGAGTACGCGATATATCAAAGGATTCTTTCGCACTAACATGAATGTTTTATCAAAGCATGCATAATCTGCAACCTCCAGTTGTTGACCTCCAAATTGTTACTAGCAGTTATGAGCACTAGCATGTGGGCTGCTGCTAGCTTGTGGCATTATTGCATATCTATATATTATCAATAACCATAGATAGTTTTTTGAAAGGCACTCACAGCATTATAAGCTTAAGTGCATAAGTTAATTGTTTTAAATTTGCATACTTGAACTTAACATGCTTTTAAATGTGGAACGCTTAAAGTTTTGCGAAGGTGTGTCACAGTTAAGCTTAAGAAATTGTTTGTCAAAGAAACATTTGCTGTTTGCACGCACATATGTGGCAAGCAAAGATAGATGTTTTTCTTAGTTACCATAAAACCGATTTAAACATTCGCTTACAAAAGACTAATAAATGCTTATAACTTTTCTGAATTCAAAAGAGTGCTTACTTTGACATTAGCATTCATTTGTTTTATTTATTTGCTGCTATGCTGTTTATTTAATCGGCTTTTATGCTTTATAAATTTGTTATTTAAAAGTTACTAATAGCGTCAAGCTTAATAATGCCTCTACTACAGCTGAGGGAAAAGAAAAAGAATGTGGTTGAACATTGTCTATCATAGAGCCTCAACACTTTCACTCATTTCAATATCTATATAAAAAAAAAAGACAAAAATGTCTCGTTTACCCACTTAGTTTCTAAACGCTAATGATGATTAATGAAAAATGCTTATTTATGCAAATGCAAAAAAGTATGCAACACTCAATAACTGATATTTTTTAGCGAAATATAAAAAGTAAATGAAGTTTTTTTTTTTTAAAAAACTAATTTTTGTGGGCACACAGCACCCACACTTACCTGCGTGAACGGCAGCTGCTCCGAGTTGGCGCCACATTTGCAAACGCTCTGCTCGATGACGCGCATAGCAAAGCGTCTATGTGCTATGCACGCCTGTGATTCGCATGAGTCCCCATCATCGGCAGAAATGTGCGAATGTACACGATGCAACAATAGCTCAAAACATTCAGCAGCATCGCCCAAGCAACCCAAAGGAAAACGTCGTCCTGCTAGAGGACCGCTGGCCAAAGCACGCCGCAAGGGTTCCGGACATAGCGCAGGCTCCGAACTGGTCTGCAACTGTTGAAAAAGTTCCTGGAAATTGGGGAGAAAATAATTCATTAACACTGGGATATAATTTGTAAATCGAAATATGTAAAGTTTTCTACCAAAGCTAAAAATGCATTGCCAAGGCTTACAATTCGCTCAAAAATAAACACCGCTCTTCAGAGCTCTCAACCCACACTCTACTCTATACCCAAATTCGTATCTCTACCAACTCACAATGACTGCATTTATGCAACGATCACGTTCGCCAATCGCCTCCACGCTCAACCCTGGTTCCTGCGTCATCATCATCATTGTCGTTGTCATCATACGCATCCTTTGTCCATTGAGTCCAGCCCCATTGGCTGGTGTCACCTGCGTAGTTGTACTCCAGCAGTTGTGCGCCACCAAATCAGCTGTTGAAGCTACCTTTGCGAGTGCAGACATCTTGCGACTGCTGTTGGTCTGACGCGTCAATGTTGCCGATTTATTGCCATCGCGTGCATCAGGCAGTTTTTTTGGGCTACTGCGTGGCAACGTGCCACTGTTGCTGATTAGCTGGCAATGTTGCGGATGTTGCAGCAACATAGGCGCTGAACTGGCAATGCTTATGGGCGCTGAGGTGGCGCTAGTTGTTGCAGATGTCGTTTTTGTTGTTGTTGCTGCTGCAAGTGGCTTAATTTGTTCTTTGGTTGCTGTTGTCAGTGCCGTTGTTGCATGCTGCTCTGCCTGTTTCGCTGTTGTTGCTTGTTTTGATGCAGTTTTTCCTGTTGTTGTTATTGTTGTTGAGGATGTTGCTGCTTTTCTGCTGCCATTAGCCGCAGCTGCTGCTGGTTCTTTGCGCTTATAGCGGAATTTAATCATTTTGCTGGTACTTGTTATGCGATCAGGAGAATGGATTCAAAACGATCGCAGCCTCATTTCAATGATGTTTTTTCTTTTTGTTGTCGTATATTAAGCTGCAAAAATATAGTCTTCATTGATAAGAGTTCTGATGGTTTTTTAAGAAACCCAAAAATATCGTTCATTTTGCTGAAACGTGTTTCGTAGTTAACAGACACAAAAGAGTCAAAACCATGAGTCAAAGATATGAATTACTCTGAAGTTGCTGCTTCTGACCTTAATTTTTAAGATGAACAGACGGATGTGACTGAAGAAAATGTTGGCTCTTAATGAACTATTTCCTGACTCTACGTTCAATTCTAAGGAAAAAAAGTCCAGTACGCATACGCGTACGATAAGGTGCCTTATTTTAGATTTAAGATTGTATGTGTATAAATTGTATATACATTATTGGGTGTCCGCGGGGGTGAAGAGGGACGAGCCTAGGCAGGCAAAACTTTTAATATGTCTTCATATTAAATAAAAAAAGCTGTAAAGTACAATTAAAAACTTTTCGGGAAAAGCAAAAGATTTTCTAAATTTTAAGTCGCACTTAAACTCGGGTTTTTTAGAGCTTTGTTTACACAAACGCCATTTTTAGTGGTAGGAGTGTAAAATTTTACAGCAACTTGTGTTTTAATAATGTGTATCATAATTAATCAAAAAGTTAATTTTAAGTTGTTTGAATCTAACGGCTTTCTTGATTTTATATAACGATATGTTCATTATGTATGTTAATATATTTTGAAGAAATTACAAAAATACTTTTTTATGTTTATTTACAAATAAAGCTGATACAAGCCATGCATTAAATCGACGAATTCTATTCGTTATTTTATGCCACGAATAAGATTCGTAGAATGGAAATAGTTTGGTATATATTACGAACATTTTATTCGTATTCGTACAAAAAAAAATTTATTTCGTATGAATTAATTTGTTACATTTACAAATGATCCTAATACCAAATTACGAAAAAAAGACATTCTGTCTGAGCTCAAGTTTGAACCGTGGTTCTTTAGCTTACAAGTCAGCTACTCTGCCAGTAGGATACGGCCACCTTGCAATCATACATTGCCTTATCGATGGTTAAGCACATAAAAGTGATAAATGAAAATTTTTAAATTTTCAGAAACGCTTATTTCCAATACATTTCAGTTAAAAATATAAAAAATTTTTTCTGGAAATTTAAATATTTTGACTTATCACATTTGACACCATCGTTTTATTTGGTAATTGTTCGACAAACCTGAAGCTGAACGATTTCTGTTTTAGATTTTTTTAACTCAAATAATTATTCGTATATTCTACGAATAATGCGTATGGTCAGCCTACGAATAAATATTTTTTACTAATATTATTTTGAATTCGTAAATAGTACGAAACCATTAGTAAATGCTACGAATGTAATGGAAGAAATTAAGAAGTTATTCGTACCAGAAATTAAAAAATTTTAAGGAATGATATCCCTTATTAGTCGAAGATCATTCTTCGTAGCAAGAGACAGCAATGGACATTTAATTAAGTAACGTGTATAAACTTTGACAAAAAGCAAATTTATGTTTTAAAGTCTTTGTAAACAAGCAGAAAGCAAAGCAAAATAAATTTTATAAACATAAATGTTTTCCAAAAAGTCGGCATAAACAAAAATAATTTTTTTGTCATAAAAATTATCCTCTTTCGATAATTTTTAATTTTTCCTAATTTTATAAAAAAAGCTTACAATCTTGCAGCATTTAAATTTGAGAAAGTTGCAGCGATCAAGGCAATGGCAAGGCTTCTAATTCAAAATCAAAAGAAACAATTTGGAAATTATTAATAAAGTGGGCCAATTTTGAATCAAGGACTAATTTTTTTAAAAATTATATAAAAAAATCAGATAAGAAAACCATTTAACATTAGAATATGTTATGGTCAAAAGTTTTTTTATTACTTAAATGTAAATAGGAAACTTGATTTGAAACATCCATTTAATAGTTCTTAAAATACACGTTTGCTTAGCGTCACATGCTTATATAAAATTCAGAATTCAGAATCAAGCCTTGCAGGGAGGTTCTGGAATATGTTAGAAAAATGTATAGAACCCACAACCCAGAAATATATTTATTCATTTTTGAATTTTCCATTTTTTCATTTTGAATTCATGTTTTGAATTAAAAAAAAAAAAAGAAATTTTAAATTACACTGTGCGCTTTTTGTATCTTTTTTATCTGTATTTGATATTTTAAACGTTTTTCACTTAATTTTGGTACATGGAATCTAGTAGTGACATTTGTTTTACAACTTTACCGAACATTTTAGAACAAAATTTTCTTTTTTAAGATATATCAAAAATTACTCAAGATATGCACTCATTTCCATGTTGATAACTTTTGAACCATTAGGATTTTCATTTTGGTTTCTTGGGCAAAGTTCTTTCTCTAATTCTCAACAACAATTTTGCTGAATAAATGAATATAAATATCACTTCCAGTGAGTCTTATCGAGTGATTCTTACAAAAAGTATGAGTACAACATTGCGTATGAGTAACATTTTTTGCTTTGAAGCGCTGAAAGCGGGCAAGATGTATGTGGCTTATTAACGGTTTAAAGACAATTTCAAATTATTTTTCGTTATATATTTGTTCAAAAAGTTATTGACAAGAATAATAGAAAGAACTTTGCTCAAGAAACCAAAATTAAAATCCTAATGGTTTAAGAGTTCTCAACATGCAAATGAGTGCATATCTGGTCTAATTAAAAAAAATTTTTGCACTAAAGTCTTCGGTTAAGTGGAAAAAGGGAAGTTACCACGAGATTCCTCATATTAAAATTAAGTGAAAACGTTGAAATTATTAAATAAAGATTTTCGAGCCGCACAGTGTTATTCATATAATAATTATGTTGTGGATTGGTGTCAATGCGGTATGAGATCCGGTCAAAAATATCTCCCTTAGCATGCGGGAAGCATTTCAAGAATAACGAAATTCTTATTTTTAATTTTTGCGGATTATATGGATTTTGACTGCCTCAATGCAAATCTAAAAAATTTCAGATCACTCCCAATTGGCTTAGAAGTAATATACCTCCAAAATTGAAAAATGGCCTAAAAATCTTGTTTGTTCTTTCCAGTTTTCCAACAAAACAAAAATATTGTTTAATATTGGCAAATTTTTGTATTCTTATTTGAAAAGTTGAAAACTTGGGGGCTCAAAAGTAATTAATGCGATTTCATTAAAAAATAAGTGAGACCCCATATTATTTAATTTTCTTAACAACTAAGAATATTTGCTTTTGCAAAAAATTATTGAAATGTATTGCATGATAAAAATATAAAATGAAATTTAGAAATATTTCGAGCATGGCGCGAGAAAGATTTTTACGCCAACTTTAAAATATATTGGATTTTCCTATGTGTAATTAGTACCAAAAATCTCAGAAAATAGACCCTTACAAGCAAAAGGGTCAGTGATGGTGGGAGAAGTCAAAATCTCATACTATTTATGCAAGGAAATGCTATGTTCGGAGCTCCAAACATTAAGGGGACTAAGTTTATATAGGCTCCATTTTCTTTATGCTCATTCTAGACCCTTTTTTGTACCTACCACCGTAGAAGAAATCCTGCGAATGCCCATGTATACAGTCAATCATTAAAGTTTACGTACATATATGAAAAAAATCACCTTAAAATCATTTTTAAAACTAAAAAACAAGAATATGGCAAATTTTAAATAAAATACTACTCATGTATTAACTTATAAGACTCAAAAAAGTTAACTTTTTTATAACATAAAGAAAAAAATTAACTGAAAATAGAAATTCATATTGTTTCTAACAATTCTAATAAAATAATATTTTTAGAATTATATATAGGCTTAATGCCAATTAAGTTCATGAAGTAACAGGTTGCAACAACAATAAGTTCTTTGCAGAACAAACCACCAAGCAGACTAGACAGCTGTTTCGTTGATAGCTACATCAACTCATCAGTAGTCTTCTGTGGCTTCTGCAGTACCATCCACTTTGATAAGCTTATACTAACACCTTCTGTTAAATTAAAACAGAATTATGTGCTGTATGTCGCCTTTCAAAGCAATGTTTTTCTACTACTTTGCAAAAGCAAAGGTTAAAAAAAAAATTAACTTTTCATGAAATTCATAAATTTATGTCAATAAAGTTTACGTGCACAAATGAGATCAGTGTTGCTTCTTGTCAAATACACGGTTTTTTTAATATTATTTTTTGGGCCTTTCCTTGGTGGCAATAACAGCTTTTAGACGTCTGCGCATGCTTTAAATAAGATTTTGTTTATTGTTTTCTATTATTATTGTCCACTCAGCCAATAAATCAGTTTCAAGACTTTCCTTTGAAGAAATTTGGTGTTTCCGTATCCGCCTTTCTACTGTATCCCAAATATGTTCAATGGGTTTTATATCTGGTGATTGTGGAGGTGTATGCAGCTGCTTCCAATTGTATAACAGCCATTCACGGTCAAGATACGACGTGTGTTTTGGGTCATTGTCCTGTTGAAAATAAAAATTTCGGCGGTCAAGACCCAATTTTTCCACACTTCGATGCAAATTGTTTTTGATAATGGCCAAATAAGCGTGTTTAACCATTTTGTCAGTTATAAAAATCAGTTATCCGGCTCCAGATGCAGCCATACACCCCCAAACCATTACATTTCCACCGCCATATTTCACTGTTGGTATTAAATTATTTTCCTTCAGTTCCTCATTGACTTTCTTCCACACTTTTCCTGCACCATCTGATCCAAAAGTATTAAATTTAGATTCGTCACTGGACACCACCCCGAGAAACAATTTCATATTTTGTGTCAATAAAGTATATGTTGCCCGTGTCGGTAATCGTCCAACCTCTGCACCGAAAGAAGTGCTAGTTCTGGAACACCTTGGCCAGGCACAATGTACGAACGAAGACTGCTGATTCGGGCATACGTCAGTTTATTGTGTCCGAATATAGTCACTCCTTTTTAAGGAATTTATTGACATAATACAGACTACCTACGGTGCTATTTTAGGTGACTTTCGAGGTACTTGTTGGGTATGTTTTGGGTACATTATAGTTTAGACTAGGGCCAGTTTCGATACACATCAGATACTTTGACACGATATATGAATTTTGTTCTCGGGTCCTGTTCGCAAAAACTTCGCAGTTTTTCGTTACTACTCGTAGATTTTAAAAATAAAAATGAGTCCGACACTCTGGACTTTTGTGCCTGAGTAGTTTGGTACAGACACAAATTGTTTCTCGAGCACGTTTGCCAGAACCAATCCGGCTTTTCTAGGTGCAGTTGAGCAAAATCTAATCTCTTATTCTTGTTTATTTTGAATATAAATGGCTTACGTTGCGCCACTGGACCATGATACCCAGCACTTTACAGAGTTTTCCTTATTGTTTGAGGATTTATTTGTTTTTTGGTGCTCTGAGTTATGTCCTTAGCTAACTTGACTGCAGAAGTTTTCAGATTTTTTTTCTAACAGCGGCAATGGATCTGCGTTTATCAGATGGTGTTAAGATCTTCCCGATCGATGTTTTATTTCAAAACTGTCATTGCTTGTGTACGATTTAATTATTTTTTGTACACTAGAATGTGGTTTTCCAATTTTTTTTCCCGATTTCGTGTAATTTTTTCTTTTCTAAGTACAGTTTGATTATTAATTTATGAATTTCTGACGAAATTTTTTTACCGCATCCCACTACAACTTTGTTTATTTAACTTTAAACTGAAAATGATCGTAGATCGCAAAATATGCTAGTAAGTGCATTAGTTTTAATCACTACCAAACAAAAGTGTAAAAGAAAACCAAAAACTACAGTCGTATTAACAAAAACAATGTTTTAGTAGCTAAAATGATTTGGCTAGTTATCACTGGATTTTTGATCTCGCTACATGCATGCATTGGCTCGCAAAAATAACAAAGTAAATATTTTTTTAGCTCTATAGCAAAAATTTAGTATAATATTATGAATAGAATTCATTTGCGAATGGATTCAATTATGAAATAAATATTTACGTAAATTTTATTGATTGACTGTATTAATTTTCTCTGTGGACAAACTTTACATCTTTATCTTACAAAAGAGTGTATTCTACTAGTCTTAGATTAGACTAGTCTTTCGTGTTTTATTATTGTTTAATGATAGTTAAAAATGATTTAATAATGTTTGTATAACTATAAGAATAAAAACTTAAAAAATTAATCATTTGTTGTAACTATTTAACTTGTTATGTGTCAAAGCATCTTTGACAAAGAAACATGTTCATTTTAAATAAAAATTCATCATATTTTTAATTTTTTGAAACTGAACGTTGTTGGTGTTTTTATCATTTTGTAATGTATTTAAAGTTTGCTTCAAATCCACCTGATTGTCGCTGCAAACTGTAACTTAAATGCTTCCGTTTCATTAAACACTTTTCTCCCTTCTACCTCTTACTTTTTACTCTTCCTGTTTTTGCAAGACTGTCTGGCAAATAATGTGATTGCCTGCCAGCATGTTGCCACATGTCGCCAAAGAAGCAACTCTTGCATCCTTCTATTTAAATATAATTATATTTTTTCTGCACAACCAACTCATAAGCATAATGCATGTCTTTGTTGTCTATCCAGCACCTTTTGCTAGCATTAATTTTTTTTTAGCCCTACCTCAAGTACTCGTAATAACAATACTTTGTCATTAAAACTTGAACTTTTCCGCAGGCTATAAACTATTTCCTTTTTTCTTAATTTTTAAGACAAATAAAGCACGAGTGAAGAAGGGTGCCCAGAATTGTGTACACGTGCTGGTAGCGTATTCCAGCTGACACTTGATCGTAATGTACATCCGTATTATGTACAATTATTTGTTGTTGATATCATTGAAATTAAAGCCTCTTTAACAGTGCCAAGAAGTGACTCTTTGACATTTTTCTTTTTCTTTTTCTTCAGCTACTATTTAGTTGCTAATTTAATGTATTTCCTGTTCTGCTTGCGAATTATTTCTTGCTGTTTTTATCTTTTAACTTTAGTTTGAGTTTGAATGTTGCTGTGGCGTGGATTTTTTGTCCTGAACTAAGACAAGCGGACGTAATTGTATCACACAGTATTTTTATGTGTGACTCACATTGTAGTTGGTACAGATTAATTATAATAATATGATGTGGTAGTTGTTTTCATATTATTATCATTAATCAATCTAATTCTCTTTATTTTACCGCAAAAATAGTTGGAAATTTCCTGAAGAAACTTGTAAAGGCTTGTGATCGTAGAGCAACTAAGATAAATGACTCTCTAGCAATTAGCGGTTAGCTGGGCATAAAAGACTTAGCATTAAAGTGAGGACTTGTTTAATTTTACACGAAAATCTTAACAAATTTGAGAATCTTACCAAAAATTCAAAAATATAGCTTAGTCTTGTTCGATGTCAATCAGTTATTTTTGATTTTATCATAAAACAAAAGACTTAAGTAACAAACTCGTTGTTTCTCGGTAAAGTTTATTTAAACAACTTATGACATTTTTAAATAATCATCAATTTCTAAAAAACTCTCAAATACATACTGAATCAAAACAACAACAGCATAAACATGACTCTACTACGCATCAATCAAATTTTCTTACGCCCATAATTTTTTAATAATTTCCAAATATTTTAACAAAAATATGTTCACAAGATATGTTATCAAAACAAATTTAAATTTTAGACAAAAGTCATTAATCCAGCAAAATAATTTAACCAAAAACTTTTTTGTCAAAATTTTGTTTTGTTTTTTCAAATCAAAAAAAAATGGCTAGAACAAATTATATGTTATATCCAAAAACAATAAAATAAAATTAAAAAAATGCCACTTAGATTTGCAGCTAATGAATCAAAGTTGTTGCTCCGCAGCTGCTAAGAAAAGAGAAGATGCTTACTAAAGCGGTTTATTTAACATTTACTCAATATATTTAAAAGCTGCTACCCAGAGCTGACGCCACTTTAGACAATTTTTAAGCAAGAAAAAACAAATAATTAAGACTGTACACAAAACATAAAAAAACAATGGCGTCACCCAAACTGTCTAAACGGTAATTTAAGCACTTCAAGCCCTGCTCTAATGTTAACTGCTTTGCAAACATTTTTTTTGCTGCTCAGTTTTGCTTATGTTGCTATTTTCTTCTATATTTCTTTGCATAAAACTAAAATACGAGCTTGCTTAATGGCAAGAAAAAGTTCAACTCTGGTCAAATGGCACAAAATGTGCTGCTTCCTTTTGTTTTTTTTTTTTTTTGGTGCGGGCTTTGTTTTTGTGCCAACTGTTTTAAACATAAACTTGATATAAGTCAAAAACACAGCTAGTCGTCAACGTAGCGCGTCAGAATTGCTTGGCTCTACTGCTAAAACTTAATCTGATAACCTGTTTAAAGGTTTTCTTCTTTATACATTGTTGTTATTTTTGGTGTTGTTGCAATTGCTTTTTAGATTTTTAAGGCCTTTCATGGCAATTGCACAAAAGCTGGCAGCATTCAATTTCACTTTTTTTCTTGTTTGTTGCTCTTTTTTTCGCTTGTGGTCACTTAAGCCAGTTAATATCTGAAAATCATGTCTTTTTTCTTTCAAGCTTTTTTCAAACAAATTAGGCCCAATAAACGTGTCTTTAAGCACGTTTTTTGTAAGCTTTATGGTTAAGGGTTTCATTGTGTTTGGCTTGTTTTTTGTAAGTCCTACTTTTTTATTTAATAATAACAGCTATTTTTTAGCAAAACTGGTTAATCGGTTTATTTGTTTCGCTCATTTTTGCTTGTTTGTAATCGAAAGTTGTATGATTTTGCTTGTTTTTTTTTAGCGAAAGCTGCAAGCATCTTAAGACTTCAGGATGAATTTTGGATACTTTTGCAAATTAAACGAAAAAAAAAAAATACTTTAAACGAACTCTGCCCTAGCCAAAGCCTATGCCTAAACTCTTTTAATCATTTATACAAATTTGCCATAAAATAATAAATAATCATTAATTTAAATAATGTAATAATTTAAGAGCTTTGGCCATTTTTTAATTTTTTTCTCTGTCGAAAGGTAAGCCAAATACTTTCAAACTTTCCCACGTACTAGTGTTTTTTAAGATTGAACTATTTTTCGCTAATTTTGGGCTAAGACTAGAGAAATATTTAAAAAGAGAAATGTGAACAATTTAACACACATATACACACATACAAATAATTACAAAATTCCTACTAAGCTAAAACATTCACTTAGCATCAATTTCAAACGAAAGACTTAAGTCACGAACTTGTCGCTAATAAATATTGATTATATTCTCGCTGCTGCACCTGTTGCTTTCAATTAATTTGTTTTTGGAATCAATAAAAAGATTAATAAAATTAGTATTTAATACTTCGTATCTGCTTTTGTTTCTTGGAAAACAAAATGTTGTGTTTGCACCTTAGTCGAGTTGGAAATACCGCCGTTTTAAAGGTTGCATTAAAAAAATCAAGGCGATAAAAGTCACCAGTTATAGTTTCTATTTGCATACATTTGAGAGCTGGAATTGACATAAAGTCACTAGGCACTTTAAGCTGACATAAACTCTTCATTTTGAGGTGTAGTTTTTGGTAATTTTTTTAAAAGTACACCAAAATATTGAAATACTTTTTAGCAAAGGATTTTAAAACTTAAGTGTATTTTGTATATTTTATTGAATCGGAAAAAACAAAAAATTCGAATTTTTTTCCTTTAAACCTTGATTTGATACAATATTTTTCAGCTGTTTGCTAGTATATTTTTTAATTTAGTTGAACACAGATATCTTCATTTTAATTCAAGTGTTTTGAAAAATACATTATATAAGGATTATTCTTTTGACCCTTGCTCTTTTTTAAGCAGGATAAAGAAATAATAGTTTCATGTCACTTGATAGGGTCTAAAATGATAAAACATGACAATTCAATAAAGCATTTTTTAAAAACGAATTCTTTTTTAGGAAAACTAATATGTTTGTGAATAAATTACATTTAAAGTGGGTCATTTCAATATAAATATTTGCTGTATTACTTATTTCACTTTTGGCTTTTTAGTGAATAGTCTACTAGCGTATGCAGTATTTATTATTTTATAAGATATCACTGTATAAAGTTGCGAAAATATTACGCAGAAACAAAATAGAAAATGTTATTTTTTAAACTAATCTGGTCTATGCCAATTGTTCTCAAACACGGAGAAGGAGATTACTGATTCTATCAGAAGAAGATATTACTGGAATAAAGCTTGAGCTTCAAGAAATCGAATCTGATGGAGAATCAGAAAGAATCACATTCTTTTTTGTCACTTAACATATTAAACAGAAATCAATATTTGCTTTACACTGCTCCTAACAAGTTAATCCTCGTAAGAAATAAACCAACACATTGCCCAAATTTCAAATATTTTTTTGATAAGACAAATGACGTTACTAGATACAGTTATGCACAAGCACAGTTGATCACAAAGCTCCATACAAAATAGTGCAGCGCTGAGATCATAGAAAGACCATCAGATACTCGATAAATAAGACTGTAGAAGGAGTTAAATCGTGCAAGGAAATTATTGCCTTTGGCAAATGACAGTAATAAAACCCAATAAGATATATTGGGCAAAAATGCATTCATAATTTACACTGACATCCAGTTTCCAGCAAAATACGTTGACGAGCGTTTCTCAAAAAGAAGACATTATACTCGTCAAATGCCACATTCTGCATCGCAAATGTAAGCTTCACATCAAAAATGCGATTGCTCATATCAGAAACAAACCGATTTGCCTTATTATTTGCTTATTTAAAAAACCAGGCACCTCAAAAAACTAAATACGAGTGGAGTATAGAGATTGGCGTATGTCACAATGAATCTCGTTGTGATCATGAGTGAACCAGTCAAAAAATCGCCTAATATTCGTGGGTGTGCGTGATTAAATTTTTCTCGTAAATGTGAGTGTGTCTTAAATTTCTTTGCGTCACGACTTTTCTATCTTGTTTTTCAAATCTGTGCAAAATTTAGTAATGATTTTGCTTTACGGTTTTTATACGAATTGCATACAAAATGCAACACTGAGCACTTCTAATATATCGGCAACAACCAACTTTGCTTTCTTTAATTAATTCGCGAAACATCAACGACTACTTTAGGCAAATTTTGGCCTTGAAAACAAAATAAAATCCAAACTGCTGGATGTAAATTTGGATAGATTTATTTTTTAAATAAAAACTTTAATTAAAGCAAGCAATTCTTTCAAATATACTTTTTAATAATTAAATGCAATCTTTGCAATTAAATGTATTTAAGTGTTTGAAAAGTTTTATTTTCAACTCAAATATGGTATGCTGCTTCCATCTAAGGAGTAATCATTTTGGTGCAAGCTATAAAATGCAAATATGAGATGTATCCATATAAGATATGAATTTAATGTTTTAGGGAAATAACGCCCAGTGAAAAACGCTCAAAATAGAAAAATGAAATAAAACCCAAACATTTTCCATACAAATTCGGTGTTATTTCATTTTTGTAAGAACAAAACATTTTGGGTCTTATTTCATGTTCGGTTTGGGCTTTATTTCATTTTGCATTCCCTGAACCGATTGAACTAACGTTTTTTTATTATAAGAAGAGTAAATATTCTTTAATTCACTAAAAACTTATGTGTCACTTATCTTTACTATTATATAAAATTGAAGTGAAAATTTAAAGTTACGGCTTTACTCCAAAAGTACTGGGCTGATTTTTATAAAAAAAAAAAATTTAAATATCATATTTGGGATACAGATTTATTAAGCGGTATTTTTCTTTCGAAATTTTTAAAACAAGTATATTTATTTTATTCAATATAATAAAGATATTAAGTTTTTTAAGAAATGATCCCAGCTACCACGCATTACTTATTCTTTGTCTTTGGAGGCTTTTGTGTTGCAAGAGTTTCAATAAACTCAATGTGGCTCTCTATTTTTCTATTTCTCTTCCTGCTGAGCCAGCACAGTGCAACAAAAAAAAAAAGCTGCCGCACCTCGGTCAAGACGAAAAGTGAGATACATATAAATGTAGAGCGCTGCTCCAAGACAACACACAACAAAAGCAAAAAGAGCTTTTTTTATTTCTTTGACATGTATTGTCTTAACCCAATAAAGGCGATGATGCCACATCGCATCACTAATTTGGATGTCGCAAAACTAACCGCTTCACATAAAACTTAAACAAAAGCAAAATTAGGTAAAAATTGACACATGTGTGAAAAGATTGTCCCGTCTTTAAGGCGTTAAGGAGATTGATAAAAAACGTCCGTGGCGTGACGTGAAAACATCTTAAAGAATTTTCGTGAGTAACCGTGTCTAATCATAAACAATTCTGTTCTTGAGCACTCGTGAGTCAAAAAATGTAATCGTGATCATACGTAATTGTGAGTTAAGAAATTATTTCAATCGTGTGCGTGTGTGATTAAAATAAAATACACAGTGAGCGTGAGTGATCGTGAGTCCAAAAAATTATCGAGTGCGATCGTGATTATAATAAAACACATCGTGAGCGTGCGTGACTGTAATTCAAAATCACTCACGCAACCGTCTCTAGTGCACTATACCCTAACGAAGTAGAAGGCAACAAAAATGAAAGCTTCTTATGCCTCCAAAGCAGTCCAAACGCTTCAATTTTTTTAACGTAAGGCAAAAACTTAAAACGCTATTTTTTTAGAAATCACTCCCTCAAAACTCTTTAATAATTTAAAATTTAAATTTTAGTGAGGTGTAGCATTCAAACGGGCTAAATTAAGTGTTTTTTTATTGGCAGATATTTGTTTGGTTTTTTTTTTAAACCAAACTAAAAATCATTAACAAAAATACCTGACCATTTCGTTATTATTAAAAAAAAAATGGAGTTATCCTCATGCAATTTAGATAAAATTATTTCTGATTGTAAGAGCGATACTAGCAAAATCTTACAATTTTAAGAGCATACTTTTTGGCAGTTGGAAAAAACGTGCGCATGTCGTGTAGCGTAAATAGCTTGTTTATTTTAATTATGCTTCGCTCTTTTATTTTTTAAGCCATTCTTATTAAATGATTTTTAAAAAGTAGTTAAACAATAAACTTTTTTGTATATTTTGGTATATTGCTATTTATATTTTTCTTCTTTGTAAAAGTTATATTTAAAAAAAATAATGGAAAATGTTAATGAGGATTCTTAAAACAATTTATAAAAATACATATGACCATATAGTTTCAATATTATATGATAGAATTTATTGAATTATTACCATATCACTTATATATTCAATGCATTTTAAAACAAAACAAATATGTATTATTAAAGCAAGTTTATTAAGCTTGTATTTGGTTTATCAAGCAAATCTTTAAAGTATACTAAATAAATTCGTTAACGTACTAACCACTTTATTTTGTGTAACGAAAATGCACACCAACAACAAGCAAGACACGAGAAGTGAATGAATTTCGTATAGAAGATAGTATTGCTTCTCGTATCTTGCTTGTCGTTGGTGTGAATTTTAGCTTTACAAAATAAAGTGGTAAGTCTTACGGGTAAAAAACTACTCGAATCGTATATAGTTTTTGCCATATGATGTGAAAAGAGCCGAAATGCACTCACTTTTGTTATTTGAAACATTATAGCTAAAGACCAATACAACTTATTTCATATATGAAGTGGAAGTGCTGCGATGTACTGATATAGTTATATTCTGCTAAAAGTGTAGTTTTTCACTTTTTCTTAATATCGACTTTCATAAAGAATTTTTATAAAAATCAAAACTAAAAATAATTTTCGAGTATGTAGAAATTTTTTCCAATAATGCTATTAGAAGATGAAAAAAAAAACCGTGTGCAATATTTTTCCTCGTTTCTCTGTAATGACGCTTGAAAATTACCACGGTTTACGACATTCTTTAAGCATCAGCATAAAAATCTTGTGAGTTTTTCTACAAAATATTTTGAAATCATGCTAATTTGACTATTCTTAAACAACATAAAAAAAAAATTAATCACAAGGACAAATGAATTTTGGTATTATTTTCTTCTTTTCAACCAGTGTGCGACGGAATACGAATAATTTATGTATGTATTTTCTACCAGAATCCTGTGACTAAGGTAGTTTGGGAAAATTTTAAAAATTAGCAAATAGTGTAATTAATAAATATCGTTAACTGTTTAACATCACCAAGGAAATACTGGTTTTGATTAAACCTGTTGAAGCTATGCTGTGATCGATAGATTATTTATTTGTATTGATACAAAATTTTATGAATTTTTAATTGAAAAACTAAGCAGCTAACCTTAAATTTAAAACCTTCGCTATTTTGTGCTTTTCAGCAAAAAAATATTGCCTTATTTTATTTAATTTTTGGGCAACATATTATATATACTTCTGCATAGTCATCTTGATTTTCTTAAGAGCGCTGCTCAAGAGCGAAACGAAAGACTTAAGCAACGAACTTGTCATAGATTATTGCTGTTACTTTGCCAGCGCGGACTATTGCTAGCTAACAGTTTTGCGCAAAACAAACTAAAACTATTTATACATAAACTATTATCAAATCAAATTCTTGTATAATAAAAAAACTTGCTTCTTTGCAAGTAATGCTTATAGTAAGAAATTGCTGTTTCAGACTAAATTTTTCATATGCTTAATTGCTTAACTTAAGTATAAAGTTTTTGAATTTATTATTGCTAGCTAAATTCAACACATGCCGTTAACTATAATTACCTAACAAGTTGGCTTTTATATGATAGAAAATAAAACAAACAAAAACAAATACAGAATAGCAGCTGCTCAAATAAAAACGACAGCTTGTTTTGCAAATTATTTCTATGACTTCTCTAGCATAGCTATAAAGTTTCAAATAAAATTTTATTATTAACAAGATAATTATTTAAAGATTTTATTGAAGTCACAGAAAGATTTTACTGAAGACATCAAAAATATATTTATTAAAAATCTATATAATAAAAAAATAGCAACAACTTGTTGTCACCAAGCAAAAAAGCACCAGAACTAAAGCAACATGTAAACATGGGAAAAATATGCGGAAAAAAATAAACAATGACTTAATAGAAAAATTATATAAAAGCCAGACCATAGTAAAAACAACAATTTTAAAGCGTAAAAAACTGCATTTCCGGTGCTGGCTTTCTTGCGTTTGGTTTTCTGAAATACAACGTTTAAGCACTTATTGTCAGAAGCCATGGCGCACGTTCTGTTGGCTCCAATGCAAAACGCAATAAAGCAATTATTTTAGCATTGTTTTAAATTGTAGTAGATTTTTTGAAATTATGTTTCTTTAAATAAATGTACAATAAAAATATTTTATGGAACAAAGCTTTTAGCAGCTGTTGAATTTTATTGCCAAAACAGTTGTGATTCAAGTGATTAATTGCTGTCGATTTATAAATGAATACGAATAGAGCTTTAGTTTGAAATTTTTTTGGTTTCTAAGCTCTTGATACAACTGACAGACCTTGAAAGTTGGCTAATTGTTTTTTTGTAGAATTAATGCGTTTATGCTAATGTTGAAAAACAATAAGTTTTTAATTTTTCTTCTTAGTTCGTTGATATTAAAGCAGTTAATTTATTTTAATTACAATATAAATTGGCAATTAATGCAGGCTGACAAGCTTGAACATGGGCTCGGCACTCAAAACGACTTAAGCAACATAAAGTATGTTGCTTGGCTTGCAACATTGTTGCAAGGCAATTTCATGCAAATCACTTGATTTAAAACTTACGAAAATGCCAGCGTTTATTGTTGACAGCAAGCAGTTTTGCGCATGGCGCACCTTTATAAAAGGACTTAAATGCAGTGGATACAATGATGATTCTATTAAGCATGCTATTTTTCTTTTCCAAAATGTTTCAAGCACATTTATATGCGAGACAACAATTTTAAACTGCCTACAAATGAGCAAGCTATGTTGAAAAATTATGCAAATTTTTGTCAACTTTGAAAAAATGTTCAAATAGTTTTTAACACATTGTTGCGCTGCATTAATATGCAGCGCAAGCAACATTTGAGTCAAGCACAAAAATCAAAAGACCTAAGCAGCGAACGCGCTAAAGATCTTTAAGCCTGGTTCTTAGGTTTTTTATAAATGTTTACATAGAAAACAAATTTCAAATATTTTTTGTGTCTTATGCAGCACTTGTTTGCCCTCTTCCAGACCTATTATTATGCTGCTGCTGTTATTGTGACTTTTATCAATTCTTTTATATTTGCCTTTTTTTGGTAGCTGCTGACAAATGTTGACAATTGGCTTTGATGTCAGACAAGCGGAGACGCACAAGAACAAATCTTACCGTATATGCAAATATTTATTTATAATGCATACTTCTGTGGCTGAAGTCTTCAGCAGCAAAAAAAACACAACATAACGTGAAGAAATTCTTAAATTTTTGAAGCCCTCACCTAGAATGTCAACATCTGCCAGCTTACCAGTAAAATTTTCTTAACTACTTCGTTTGCATGCAATCAAAGTAGAATTTATGTTTATTAACTGGAAATTTCTACAGTTTAAGGCGACATGTTTTGCATTCAATATTAGTTAAACTTGTAAGGCTGGCGTCAAAAAGTGCTTCAAACCCAAAACTCAAGTTTAAGATTTGGTTAAACTATCTTCAAAATGCATGAATGTGTTTGTTAAAACACCTAACTAGATTTTTATCTAATGTTCCATAATAAAATTAGAATAAAAAAAGAACAAAATAGATTTGTGTCTATTGTCAATTTAGTGATATACAATAGAAATGTTGTCTGAAGAATGCAATAACAGCTATTTTAATGCGAATCACTCACCAAGCAATAGTCTTAAAAGGTTAATTGAATATCTAAAAGAATGTTATTAATTGTTTATATGAATTTAATATTTTCTATCGAGTCTTTTTCCCCATTTAATAGTTAAGAATTTAGTGCTTCTTTAATACTTTTGATCAGATATGCAACGATATTTATTGTCTTACATGTGAGCTCCTTGTGTGTGCTACAAGTTAAGTCGTTGTATGGCTTAACTCGCTAATAATAATTTAATTATTCTAAGACCATTAGTAGTGGACAATAAAAATTATTCATGCAAGCTATGCCCAGCAAATTGACCCACCAGTTCAAGTTGTATCGGCTTATAGCCAAGCAAAAGTTCTAACAAAAGTGCTTCAGAGATATTTTCAAGTTTTTAAATACAGCTCTAAGCTGTCGGCAAAGACTTTTAATGCCATCACACATAATGGTTAAACATAAAAATATACTCTAACAGATAAATATATCTAACTTTTGTGGCAAATGCAAATACATAAACATTTTTCTCCTTCAACGATAACCTTTAGCTTTAAATGATGACTCGATTTTTACTGCGATTAATTGAAATAAATAACTTAAAGCTATAAAATCGTAGGCAAGCATTTCAAATTCTTTTCAAAGAAAAATATTAACTACTTGACTGCTTCCTTGTTTTAAATATTTAAACAATATAAAAGTAAATTGTTCCCTTACAACGTAAAAAGTAAAGTTTTTAAAAAATGATTAAGGCAAAATTATTTAGTTTATAAGCGATTACTTTTATGGAAAGTTTGAGTAAAAGTATTTGTGGGTCGGAGTTAGATTTTATACAGAAAAATTTGTCATAATTTTCGGTTGCTTCAATCATAAACATTCCTAACTCATTAGTAGGATTGCATAAAAATCTAAATAAGATAGTTTTGAGAATTTTGTGCATAATTACCAGGGCTGGACATTTTAAGCAAATGCTAGAAAGTCCTTATTTTGCATTCTGATAGTTTGTGCATATATTTGACCATTGTGCATATTTTTTTCATATATGACAACATTACTGTACATTCCAGCGGATATTTAATCATTTCATAAACTTGTTTAATTTTTGGTGGTTGAAATGTCAAAAGAAAAAGAATCTCGTAGCGAAACTCGAGATTATTTTTTATTGATAATTTAAAGGAGTATGTAATTGTATACTGCATTACCAATATTATTGAATGAAAAATGAAAATTGATTTTCATTCAGTATTTGGATTATTGATTAATCTATATCAATCACTTAAAATCAATTTTTTTCGTGCATATTTTTGCCAGCCCTGATGATTAAAAAGAAAATATTGCAAAGAAAATGTTATTTTATGTGTTTAAGTGTAGGTCCTGTGGCTTATGTTGCTAAGATTTTTACCTCCCTTTTTTCACGTATGCTATGTAAAATATCTGGTAAATAATAAAAACATAAAAATCTTCCGGGTAGCTTTTATGTAAAAAAGGCACTTAAGAAGAAACGGTTGGCAAGGATATGAATATTATCTTGCTAAAACGAAAACCAAAACTTTTTCTCCCAAAAACTTTATCAGTTTCTATCGACGTTTTAAGTCGTAAGTAAGTTGAGTTCAGAGTATTTTTTTATATTGACTTTAATTTACTCTACATTTAGTCATTTACTTTCATAAAAAAGAAGAATACTGCTAAATATATGCCTTTGACGTAGTTATTGCGTTCTCAAAACTATAGTGAAATGTGAGAAATATTTTTAAAGATTATTGCAAACCTCTAAAAAAGTTCTTTAGTCCAATAAATTGGATATATTTTCCCATATTCTAATCTACCAAAACAAATAACACATAAACTAAAAATTATGTTCCGTACTCTAAAGTTTTAGTTCAATTCATCAGTGTTGCTGGTGTAGTCCGAGATGCGTACTAACCTACTCGTAAAAATGGAAAAGTTAATCTCGAGAGTGCAATCAAGAGAGTAAAACAATGTAACTCTACTTCCTGTCAAAAGTAATAAGTTATAGTTCGAGAAATTTATTTTGGTAAAAAGAGTAAAAGTGTCAATTTGCTTAAAATCACATGTTTACAAAGCAAAAAAATTACAATATATAAAAACTTCTTTGAATTAATTAAAAAATATTGGAATTAAAACTTTATAAATTAAATTTAAGGTAAAATTTATAAAACCGAAATGTTAATATTAATTTGATAATTAATTTCAATATTGTAATACATATGAATGCGACCGTTGAAGCACAGCCACGAATAACGTCGCAAGCGACAAAATTGTAATTGTTCATTTTTTTTTTTTTTATTTTACAAGTACTTTTATTCATTTTTTTCTCAATCTGCTCAACTGCTTACTCAGTTCTGTTTTTATATAATATAAGAGAGTAATTTTAACAGGCAATCGCCAAAGAAACACTAAAGAAAAAAATGTCGCTTACAACGTTATTGTGCTTCAATTTTTTAAAAATTTTTGCAAATTATTTTATTTGACAGCTTACACAATTTTAGTCAGAAAAGCGATTCCGTACTTTAAATGCTTTTCTCAATTTTTTTAGAATTTTTTTCCTTATCTCACGCTTTTGACAGTTATATCATTTTTGGTCCAAAAAGTACGGGAAAAGGTCTACTATTTCAATCAAATCATTATACTTTCTACAATTCTGAAATCCGTCAAAAACAAATTTTTGGCCAACTACTGCCGTAAGTGGAAAAACCCAAACAATCTCCAATCGAGTTATTATTATAGCGACCATTTGAAAAAATCTAAACTTTCACTAAATTTTCAATATAAGTATTACTTAAAGTATTAAAAAAAATTTAAAAAACGGCTACGTCCGGCTGAAAAGACACATTTCCTCTACAAAATCCGTTTTGAATCATATTAATCGGACGAAAACTGTTTTCGTTATACTGTCAACCAAGTCAAAAAAAAAGATTTTGAGTAAACGGCGTTTAAAGTTTTGAAAGCGTTAAGAGCGCTCGGATAGATTGACAGTATTTGGTGCTATTTTTAAATGCTTAACGTTCCCATTTTCCCATGACACTTAAAATACATATTCTTTGGGATGTAGACTAATAATTTATGAGCAAAAAAAATTTATTTTTGGAAAGTTTAACAGTGTTAACATCCCGATTTTTTTTTTCATAAATGTCTTCAATAATCCTTAAAAATAATGCCTTAAAAGGATTTTTTAAAATTCGCATTATTTTTGGAGTTACAGAGTTATATATATATATATATACTCTCGCGCCGAAGTGCAGTAATAAAACTTTAAATGCGTTTTTCTCGAAATCACTTTTTTCAAACTAGGATGTTTTTCTTCGAGAGCCAGAAGTCAGATGAAGATGCGGCGGATGACGTTTCGTAGGTAATCACGTCAAGCAAGTTCTAAACTAGGATAATGGGACTAACTCTACTACCGGGGGAGGTGTAGGGCAAAAACTCCCCAAAAAACAGCTAATTTTTTAACTTTGTTTTAAAAATCGCTCCATTTTATATATATTTTTTATATTTTGTAAATATTTTAATTCAGAAACTGCCTGACGTGAATTCAAGAAAAACGACACCCCGTTTGCCTTCTCATTTGAACGTACCCATTTTCATCACTGTGGGAGGGGGGGGGGGGGATAAAAAACATCAAAACATAAAAAAGTACGGAAAAAGTTAGAAAAATACGTCTGCTTTCACGTCAAAAACAATTCAAAGTTTATAAATTGAAAAACGACTGAGCTACAGCAATTTTAAAAAACGATATTTTTGTGGGCTTGAACCGCAGGTCATACCTTAAGGGATTATAGTAGAGAATTTTAATAACGTTAATTTTATGTGCGGCTTGTTTTATTATCGTAAAGCTTGAATGACACTAGACAGATATATATTGTAGTAAATGAATAAAAACATACATCGCGTCAATTTTTTACATCTCCGCAACGTTATAATCTTATCTCTCTATTCTTATTGGCAGCGGAAGGAAGAGCTCGAGTTTGCTTTTGACACTTAGTATTTGATCAAAACTTAACTAGTGACGAATTAAGGGGAAACGTCAAGAACAATGCATTAAAAATGCTGTCTGTCGTTCATTTTTTTCTCCAAATCATACAATATGTGTATACACTCACACTTCTTGCATTTTAGCTTTAACATTATTTCAACTGCTCTAGTTTCATTGTTTATGAATAAAAATTGGGCAAAACAATGAAGTACCATACGGGCTTAAGATCGGATCGACTTTTAATTCGACTACAGAATGATTTTCAAAATCAATCACCTAGGATTCGAATAGTGTCATTTGCAGACCAAGGTTCAGAGGTATATTTCTACTTGATGCCTCAGTTGATAAAACCAGCTAAAAATAATAAAATTGTTATAAAGTGTAACAAACGGAGAGTAAAGCTTTGAGCTTTGCCATATTTGCTACAGAGAAATGACGGCCGGGCAGAAGTATTAATTCATTTCAAAAAACATTTAAGCTAACTAGAATTTAAGCTCGGGCTACCGTAGTAATTGGTCACGCACTCTAACTAGCCTAACTAACTAGTTTGTAGCTCAAATAGAACCGGAGTTATACATTTTTAAAAATGAGTCTCCAAGCCAAAAAAACCGCTTTTCTCAAGTTTTCGATCACTTGTTTTATCGAAAATATGCGACCAAAAAAATTCTCGGACACGTATCTCTTATTTTTCGATATATAATCCGTGAAAAGTTTCAGCCAAATCGCAGATGTGTATTAATACTCCGAATTTAATTTTTGTATTTATTGAACTCACTGTTGACAAATAAGAAGTAATTTTTAAATGCCACATTGGCATTATCGTTAAGAGCTATACGAAATGATAATTAAACTAACGTAATTTAATAAACAAGATAGATAAGGGAAACATACAGAAAGGAATAGTTATAGAAGAGAAAAGAATTACTATGGTACAGATATTTCAGAGAAGTGCTCATAGACTAAATGCTATAAGGTGTTACTATTCCTTTTCATATTGTAAAAACTTTGTTGTTGTTGTGGTTTCTTTTGAAAGATTCGTTAGAACAATTAATTGTTCTAAAATCAAGTATGATTTAAACTATCAAACATTTAGAATTTGTATTTAAATCATATAAAGTCAACATAATAAATATAGAGGTCATTAAGGAAAAAACTTTAATTGGAAACTAGTTTAATGCCAATGGGTAATGAATTCCACAAACTGATTGAGCGTACGAAAAACAACCTAGTGGAGTTGATAAAATTGTATCTAGGAATTAAGAGATTGACATGCCAAAATGGAGTATATCAAACAGATACCGAGGACTCTGTGTATATATAATTTTATGCAAGAAAATGCAATTTCTAGCTTCAAGATGACTTAGAAGACTTCGCCCAAGTAATTGTTTTGCGAAGATAGATACGTAGTCAAACCTTCTCCGACCATAAACATAACGGGCTGCGTTGTTAAATGCAACAAGAAGCTTATGTGCCGACCACGAGTCAAGCTTAGAATATACAACTTCCGAATATATGATTAAAGGCAGCAGAAGCTGCAAGACTAGTTTACGTCTAATTTCGACTGGCACAAAACTTGCAGTAACCCGAAGGCTGCGCAACTCATAATACAGCTTCCTAACGCATGAGTTAATATGATCCTCACATGACAGGGAGGAGCTAACCCTCAGTTTGGTACGTGGGTCTGGCCAGAACTTTTTCGATTTTAATTTTAATCTAAGTATATTTTTAATTAAGCTAGCGACTTGAAATTGCAGTGGCTTCCCAAAATTTTATTGGCTGTCACTTTATCTAACAATCAGTATGAAAAAACAAATGCAAGGAAAATTATAAGAATTTTATGGTGCATACATCGTATTCGTACCACATGGGTCTGGGTAGACCCACATATATTTTGTAAGAAAAATAATGCAATTTGAATAAGTTGCTTTACTTTTGATCTTTCTTTTGCAAATTTTCCATTCCAACTCCCATTTATTCTCTTTGAATTTGTGTATTCTTACTATATGGTCTATTTCCGTACTCATTTCAAGTAACTTGAAGTTACTTGCAAGCGTTTCTCCACATATTTTTCAAGCTTGAGAGACAAGAAGAGTAAACAAAATGCCACTCTCTATTCTATTACAATTACAAGAAAAAGCTTTTTTTTTTCTATTCGTTGACAAGTAAGCGTTGAACGGAAAGCACGTTGTTAGTTTTATACACTATTCAAATGATAGTCAAGGCGAAGCAATATTGTTTTACAATGCAAATAAAACGGTCATCGATTGCATGGATCGAATGGTTACACATTTTACTTTAAAACGATCAGCAAAACGATGGACTTCTGCTTTTTTCTGCAATATGCTAGATGTAATGGCATTGGCTGCATTTTGCATTTGCAAAGAAGTTGATGGCACCAAAGGATCTGATGCAAGACGAAATTTCCTATGCATGCTATCAAACACATTGGCTCTCCCACACATCGAACAGCAAATGTACAACCCTCACATCAACAAACATTTAGTTACTTGTTTGGCCTTTGAATCCTATTTCGAGACACAAATAAATTTAAGCATTCACGTTCGGTTTAAATTACATTTGCAGTTAGTTTTCCTTTTGACTTTACTTGTCATCTCATTTGACTCGTTTTTATTTTTTTGTTTCACTTCAGATTGCACCAGAGTAGTGACTGGCATAAGCGGTGCTAGTACATTCGAAAAGAAGAACAGTTGCAAAATTTGTGCACAACAAATGATAAAATACGCCGAAAAACTCGTTTCTTTTGTTCAAAATGTTCAAACGCGGTATGCCAACGACACTCAAAAGTTCATTATATTTGTTTTTTTGCCATAAAGATATTTAGTAAAAATGTATGTAGTATATTTCATCAGAAAATTAGCTGCATGAAAATTTACAGAAGCATTCTTAAAAATAAAACATACATTATAAAAAATAATTTTTTTTTACATTCCAAAAGTTTTTTTCCAATATTTTTGCCTGCGTAGGTAGTTCTACACATGCGAAAACCACCAAAAACAAAAAAAAACTGAAAATATATATCTACATTATATATAAATAAGTCTCAATTCATCACCAAAAACTCAATATTTAAATTTAAATGCTTGAAAATGTATGTGGGTCTGGCCAGACCCATGAGGTATGAATGTGACTCTCCGAACATGTGCCAAATGGAGGGCACATCTAATCCAAGGTTGGTTACCTTCCTAACAAATTTAAGCTCGACATTATTAAGGAGAACTGGAGGCAAATCTTGAATAGTTAGCAAGTTGTTAGCAATAGGCAAAACGTACGATTTTAAAGGGTTTAACTTAAGCAATTTCGCCCCCTCAGCTTTTTTATTTCAATCCTCATTAACCCTAACACAAAGATCCTCTAACAAACCATTTGGCCTGGATATGTACAACCACATGTTCTAATTTAAATATTTTTGCAGTTTCATCACATTTAAAATAAATTAATTTAAAAATTAAATAAATTTAAAAATTTTATTTAAACCAGTTCATAAATAAAACTATTCGAAAAAATCAGCATATAGCACAACACGAACATATGGTGTGAATATGAGGTGAATAGCTTCACCAGTGCCTATGTATTTTTGACTATCATGGCTGAACTATGCTATGATAGTCAAAACTATTTTTGGCTATCATAGTTCAGCCATGATAGTGAAAAATACATAGGCACTATCGTTATGTATACAATGTATACAAATATAATTCACAACCGTAAAACATAACTACAAAATAATTTCCAAGAGATAAGATATAGTTATAAGGTATAGTATATAAGAGATAAGGTATAGTTATATGCCCAAACTCTACATTTTTAAACTTTTCAAAAGTTTAATAGATGCTTGTTGAAAGCGCGAGCTCTCTCTCTCTCTCTCTCTTTTTGATCAATATAATAAGATGTTATATAATCAAATACACTATAGTTTGTACCAATATTAATACGTAAATTTTCTCAGCCTTACCATTTAGTGATAAATGCTTTATTATCAATTTGCACTGAATCCTTCTATTATTTTTTTCTGTCAATTAACAAACTATGCTATCACGCTTTTACATATGTATATGCAATCTATATCATTAAAGGGTCAGATAAATTAACAGGATAATTTACATTTAACACTTTGTTTTAGATTAACTAATTTAACTCTTTAACTCTTTAACTCTTTTCTCAGTTATTTCAAACTATCTGAGCGTAAAACAATACATCGAACCTCATGCATATTACTAAAATATGAATTGTTTATAAGCTGCTGTATAGCTTGATGTCCATTGAGACATAGAATAATAGATAACTTCCGCTAAAATTTTGAATGGTAAACCTAATAAATATGCCTAATAAGTAAAGAATCTGAAAACTAACCCTCAATTAAATGAAATCAAAACGAAATCATCTAATTAACAATCAGTATTAGGAATACAACGCTATCAATTCTGTGTTGATAAGCAATAGCCGCTTAAGTCTGATTTCAAAGTTTCGAGAAATCTTGCTTCAAAATTTTCAATCGCCATATAAGTTATATGGAAGGGTCCTTTGTTTTTGAGTCAAAGCTTTGGCTACGGTCATGCTGTAAGCTCCAGATTTTGTGTGCTTTTAGTTTTATACTCATGGAACACGGCTACATCAGTAATGCAGTTCTGTTTTAAGTCGACTTAAGCGATAATTGCCTTTCTTCACTCTCTTTTAAACTCTGCTTTGCCCTTTATCGTATTCTTCGCAAAATTCTTATAAGTAATTTTATGCAAAAAATATAAGACCAAGTTTCCAGTTTAAATCATTATTTTAAAAAAAGTTCTTATAACAATTTATCGCATACAACCAAGTTTCTCTAGATCAAAAATTTTTTTTCTTCTTTTTTTTTGCAATTACAGTCCAATTTATTTGCAAATAAATGAATTCATACAAACAAATTTAAAGAACTGAACTACGACAAAAAAACAACAGCGTATGTAACAGCATGTTTTTGCAAACCTTGCAAAATAGCCGCTAGATGACGGCTAACTGCAAATGCAAAACCAGTAAATTTGAAGCTTCTGAAAAAAACCTGCTTGTTTAAGCATATAAATTCGTACAGCTCACATAAAAATAAAAAAAAATAAAAACTACAAAAACATGTTGAAGATAATCCAATAAATTGTGTGTTTGAGGGTAAAAACAGCAACTCGTTGTTGAGTTTTGTTTTTTTTTTTATTAAAATAAACTTGAAAAATAATACACTTTTGAGGTTTAACTCAATAGCAGCAAAATGAACAAACACTTTTGGGGCACACTGTATTGCAACTTACAATAAGTTTTATGAATTTTTTTTAAATTTTGAGACAATCAATTTGCTTGTAATTTCTTTTATATACATTAATATCAGAACTTTCGCGCCGTTTTTCATAAGTTATTACTTTTTCACTTAATTTTTGTTAGCTTCAATTTTGGATTTGTTTTTTTAACTTTTTTTTTTTAGCTTTGAACAATTTTTGCCGCTAGTCACGTTACTCACGTCTGCATTCGCGTAAATATCTTTCAAAACTAAGGTTTGTTTAGCTGGAAACAGCAAGTTGAGCGTTCCTTGCACCGAGAGTACAATATTGTTGTTAGTGTATTGGTGAGGAAAACACGTTTACACCAATACCAATCGCGAGACAAAAACAATTAGAATTCTCACCTGAGCTAACAGAGCCAAGTAATCCAGCAAAAGAGCGCTGACAATGTTGGAATAAAGCCAGTTATTTCAATGGCGTTGGTGTTAGTAACACGTTCACCTGGTTACACAAACATAGATACACAAGCGCATATACAGGTGAGTAGCACACAGTTGCATTTAAACAAATTTGTTGTTGTTTATGGGTGTGTGTGTGTTTGACTGAGGTGGACACGCTACCTGCTTATTTGATAGCGCGCAAAGTTATCGAAGTAGCACAGTTGGCGTGCAACATGAGAAGTCCAGCGTTGCCAGTTCAAATAAAAATATTTTTTTGATATGAAAAAATTTAAAAGCAATCAATATATAGTATTTTTATCTACAGTTTAATGTTTTACTCGCCTTCAGTTGTTATATTAACAGCCCTATTCCGGTAAAGTAACAATTTTTTAACAATAACTAGTAACAATTACCTAGTATTTTTAATATTTCTAGATGTTTGTTGCAATATTTTGATTTCAAAACAAAATTTGAAGCTCGAAAAACAAAATTTTTTAATGAAATTGTCGCTATCTAAAAAGCAGGCAACAATTTTTATCAGAATTTATTATTTTTGAGCTCCAAAGTTTGTTTTGAATTCAAAAAATTACTACAAACACATAGAAATATTAAAAATACTGGGTAACAATTGTTAGCTTGCCTGAATTGTTACTTTGCCAAAAATGAATAATTAAATATTTTATTCAATGTTTTTCTTAATATTTTCCAACTGGCAACATGCTCAACAACTAAGTATTTTCAGTTCTCTTATAATTCCATGCCCCTCTCCTCCCTTCCTAAAGCACCACATCTATAGCACCTTTTTCAACAGAACTTGAAAAAAAAACCAACAACTTCAATAAGAATATCTGGCATTAAAGATTAACAATTCATCCGATCTATATGGTTATATGCTTTGATATAAAAAAAAAATAAAATAATAAAAATGAAAAGAAAAAAAAACTGTACCATTTTGTTGCGCAGGCTTAGAACCAGTTTAAGCCTGACTTAAAACTGAAATACGATTCCATACAAAAGGAAGCTGCTAAGGAGCGTTTTAATCTAGAGTAGTAGAATGAGTGAAGTTAAAAAAAAATCAAATTTTAATGATAGAAAAATAAAAGTAAGCATAACTGTAGCCAACTTAGGTGAGATGTTTATGCGGTAAGAGGTGCAATGAGCTCGGCCAAGTGACGGGCAAAGCGATTGCATTGATTTATAGTGGATTAAGTTTAAGAAATGAAGTGTAGACAGACTTATGGCAAAAAACTCAGAGCTTCTGTTAGTTTTAGCTTAGCGTTGAAGATTGACAGAAAAACGATATAAGCTTAAGCATATTTATGTTCTCTGTTTATTTTTAAGTACATATGTGTGTTTGAGTAGTTTATTAGAGCTTATATACATTTAAAAGTGTATTTAGAACAAGCTCTTTTTTGTTCAAGGTTAATTAAGGAAATAAAAATCTCAGAATTTCAGTAATAAAAATTCCAGTCAATTGGAGTTTGTAGTAAACTATGTAATTTTATATATATTTTGCTAAACAAACGTGCAAGATTAAAAATATTTATGAAGCAGAAATGAAATAAATTTCTTACTTTAGAGATTTATGTTAATTAAATAATAACAAGATTTTGTTACTGAAAGACTTATTGCAAAAACACGATAGCTCGCATGGTTTTAAAAATCTACATTTTATAATACCTCTATTCATTTATGCTCTATCAACACCTACTATCAAGATTTGCGGTTCTTTTCCAAAACATATCAGACTTAGTCTATATGGGACACTAAATATGCCACTAACATTTTTTTTTATAATTTTTTTGTCTGTTCGCAGTTAATTTTTTATTTCAATGTAATAGTCTTTTTCTTATCTTTTGAATTATGTACAGAGCAGGTCTTAATGCCAATTTCTGTATCATTTCTTTTAGATCAAAGCAAAGAGACAAAAGGAGTTTTGGTTATCCTGCAGAATATTTTTTTTTTATTTTGCTTTAAAGCTATTTTACTCAAAAATGCCTACCCAAATAAAATTATTTTAATTTCATTTATTTATTTCTAGTATTAAGTCTATGAACAATATTATTACAAACTAATATGCTATTTCAATGAGTTGCATATATCGTCATTGCAAAAGTAAACTAACGAATCTGAAAAACTTCATTTTTAATTTTCCATAGAATTTTGATGCGAAAAGAAAAATTTAATTTTTAGATTCGCAAATTTACTTTATCTTAAAAAATTTAAATACTGTTAAGTAATTATTTTAGAAAAACTTTGGAGTTAGCAAAGCCGATTTCGCAATATTAAATTCATATAATGCTCTATACATTGAAAAATTTTAAGCATAGTTTGTAAGGCGCACAGTGCGCTTTTTTCTATTTTAGGATGACATTTGTATTATCTCTGAAACTATAAAAGCTAGGGCCATGCAATTTTGTACAAATGAGTTTTAGACTAAATAAAGGAACAACACAAAAAATTAAGATCAAAATAGGCATCAACTACCTCGCATACAAACCATATGTTTTAATAAAAAAACCCGTATACAATTGCTTATTTATGTTTTTACAGAGTAAATTTCGTTTATTTAACTTTACTTAAACGTCATGCTAAGAATATTTGAAATCGGATAATTTTTAGATATATCTAAAGTAATAAAACTCATTTTCTGTTTGTTTGTTTGTTTGTTTGTTTATTTGTTTGTTTGTTTGTTTGTTTGTTTGTTTGTTTGTCTGTTTGTTTGTTTGTTTGTTTGTTTTTTTGTTTAGTCTTTATACAAATCTAAACGGCTCAACGGATTTTGCTCAAACTAGGTATACATATTAAATGTATCCCAACTTAAAATGTTACATACTTAGTTTTTGCCACGCCCCCTCTGAAATTTTTAAACTAACGGTAATTTTGTTGTTATAATACTTTTTGCCATCGCAGTTTTTTGTGTATTTAATTTAAAAAAAAATTTATTTCTTTGACATCAAAATCTCTCACGTATATTCAAAATTGTAGAAATTTTCAGTACAACGACTTTTTCATAAAACATCGTTATACTATGTTCACACACGGGCTGAAAAGCCGCTTTTTAGCTGAAAAACCTCTTTTAAAAAAAAGGTGTTCACACTTAAGTGGTTTCAAAGTTAAAATAAAATCACTTTACAAAAATAGGTTGAACTGTACCGTTAAGTCAGTGTATATATATTTTATGATTATGTCAAAAAAGGTCCAAAATATTGATTTTTTACTCAAAAAATGACTCAAAAATTGTTGTTGTTGTAAAAATGAAATCAATTAAAAATTTCACATCTGGCTATCTTTCATATGACATAGCATTTATTTGCAAAAATTCTTCCAGCTAAGCGCAAAAATTATTTTACTGTTTTTGTCATCAAAACAACAAAATTTTTTCGCGAAATTGTTTTTTTCTAAAATGTTGTTTTTATATTTTTTGCAAAAAAGTCAAGTCTCAAAAATAATTTATGTAAAAATATTACCCCAATATCTGTTTCCAATCAAAAGTTATGGCTAAAAATCTAATTTTTTCATACAACTGACTATCTATAGTAATAAAACTCATTTTCTGTTTGTTTGTTTGTTTGTTTGTTTGTTTGTTTGTTTGTTTGTTTGTTTGTTTGTTTGTTTGTTTGTTTGTTTGTTTGTTTGTTTGTTTGTTTGTTTGTTTGTTTATTTGGCCTTTATAGAAATCCAAACGGCTTAACGGATTTTGCTCAAACCAGGTACACATATTAAGTTTATCCAAACTTAAAATGTTACATACTTAGTTTTTGCCATGCCCCTCTGAAATTTTTCAACTAACGGTAATTTTGTTGTTATAAAACTTTTTAGTATAGGAGATTTTTGTGTATTTAATTTTAAAAATTTTCTGTTATTTTGACATCAAAAACACTGACATATCTTCAAAATTGGAGAAATTTTCAGTACAACGACTGTTCCATAAAACATCGTTGCCTAAGAATGAGAAAAAAACGACATGAAAATCAAAGTTTGGTCTTTCGATGCAAATATCTCCGCTGTCCAATAATATATTTCATTCAAATTTTTTTTTTGTCAAAAGTTTAATAAAATCACTTCACAAAAATAGGTTGAACTGTACTGTTAAGTCAGTGTATATATGTTTTATGATTATGTCAAAAAAGGTCAAAAATATTGACTTTTTACTCAAAAAATGACTCGAAAATGGTTTTTGTTGTAAAAATTAAATGCTCACAGCAAAAGATGGAACCGCCAACAACAAAAATTTTCTTATAAATAAAATTCAACATGTTTTTCATTATTCCAGATTTTAAAAAACATTTAATCGAGAAGTGTATGTTAAAATGTTTATTTAAATGACTCTCGAATAACACCGGGTATATCAGCTAGTTTCCTATAAAACAATATTACAAATGAACAAAATTTAAAAAAAAATTACAAAATAAGGTCACAACTTGTTTTAAATTATGAGTTCTATTTTATTTTTCTTAAAATTTAAGAGTACCTCCAAATTGTCTTGGAAATCAGTGCATTTTAGGGCAAAATTTGATTTTTAAGACTTTTTTCAAATTAAGTGGTTTTTCTGAATAGCAGCTAGATGCAGCAGGTTTTTACAGAAACAGAAAGTAGGAGTACTATATTTTATGATAGTTGTAGCTTTCGACTTTAATAATGCGTAATTAGCTAGATATTTTCTACTAAATTAAAATTACATTTTCATTCCTTGAAAAATTTGCAGTTATATTTAACGATTTTTCTATTTTTATTCATTAATATTTTTTATTGTATTCTATATTAAATTCAATAGGGATTAAGACATAAAAAGTTCAAAAAACAAAACCTTGAAATATACTTTGTGCAAATGAAATATATAGTTATTATTATTGTTTAAACTTGACTATATTTTTTGGGTTTTATTGAGATTATTTTTGTTAAAAAAAATTCCAAATTTGACGAATTTTATGAAAAAAACCATACAACACACCAAGTTTTTATTACCACTTTCATAATACATGTTTCATAGTCTAACGAATGAAAATTTTTTTTTATAAAGTTTTAATAAAAAAAAAACCCAAATGTCATCCTAACATTTAAAAAAGCGCACTGTGCAGCGTAAGCCTTAATAAAATCAATTAGAATGCCGAACTGTTCTCATTGAAACATTAATGTTAATTACTTCTAAGAGTTGAGGGCAATCGAGTTTATCAACAGAAATTTCAAAAGAAAATAACATTGAAAGAATTATTCTTCTGGTGTGCAGACATTTTATATTAATAAGCTTACAACTGGTATCGTATGACGGAAAAGGTTTATTAAAGTTTAAGTTTCGTAAAGCAAATCTAATGAAAGATATTTGAACATCTAATTACTTAAATCTAAATCTAATCTAATGAAAGATATTTGAACATTTATATGCGATTAGAGTGTAAAATATAGAAAGGATTCCACATAAAAGAGGCATATTCCATAATTGATCGCACCAAGGAAATATGGAATATGTACAAGCATTTCAACGTATATCGATCAATAAAATTAGAAGAACTACGAAGCAGGAACGCAAGCAATGAGTATTTCTTAGGGATAATATAATTGAGATGGCAAGTAAATCTGAATTTTTTTGTCAAAAATCACATCTAAATCTTAAATTTCTGTGACACAATTGAGCGGAGTATTATCCAGAACATAAGTACATGGAGGAAACTGTTTGCTAAATTTGCATTGTGGTTAAGCAAAACTTGCGCTTGAATCTCAGCCACTTCAAAATTATGCTAGATTTCAGCAAAAACTAATCAAAATTTGCTACTCCAATTTATAAAAACTAAGTAAAATTTTGATTAAATTCAAGCCAAATTTTGCTAAGTTTCAAAATTCTTTTATTTTATTTTAAATTATTTTTATATTAAATATTTTAAATATTTATATTAAATTCAAGCTAAATTTCGCTAAGTAATTATAAACTGCGAAAGCTAATTTCTACCCAATTCAAGCAAATATTTGCTAAGTTATTATAACTTGGAAAAGCAAATTTTGATTAGCTGTTGCTGAAATCTAGCATATTTTTGAAGTGAAATAAATTTTAACATTAAATTAAATTGAAAATTTTCCATTATCCGAAGACTTGACCCTCAGACGAATGAAATAATTCTATAGAAATAATGTCAGAAAAGCTCACACTAAATTTAGAGTAGGCATTAAATCGACTATCGGTAAGGCCCACTATGTTTTTAATTTAGTGTAATTTTTAAAATATAATCAATTTTGTTATTTTTAAAAATATGTTTATAATTTTGATGCCATTGGAAAGAAAATTAAATAAATCACAAATTTTATGCTAACAAAAATTTTGGTTTATTACGCAAAATTCAAAGAAAAATGCGCTCAAACTTGACATTTAATAGTTTTAACGGACTAATTTCAGTTTCACACGAGCACCGCTTGATACACCGTTAGAAAGGTCAATTCATTGTCTTTCAAATGAGCTATTAAAATAAGTTTTCCATGAGTTAGTTTTTTTGCTAAAAGCAATAATGTGCATCAAGGTCATGAAATTCTAATTTACCCTGAAACTCCTAAAGGTGTCAACTCTTTAAATATTTGCATTCTATAGCGGGACACCCTGTATATATTTTTCGATACCTGCCATGCCTCCTTATCAACATTACAAACGGAGTGACAAAGTTAATATACCCTTACGCAGTATGCGTGGGGGTATAAAATATTTTTATAGTAACATTGTATGTCTTAAAATTATTTTGCCGGTGAGGCGATAAGGCGTGCATCCTTAACCCATTTCCGGCGGCTCCTTAACTACCGGGCCAAAATCGATGAAACTTCGTCCAGAGTCTATATATGGCCCCAAACTTTATCTGGCAAAATTTAAAATTTGTACCTCCACAAGTAAGGGCTGGGCGGACTGGTGCATTTTTGCACCACTAGCTGCATTACATATCCTTACAGCCGTATCTGCCCATTTTGAAACAGCAAACAGGTTCTAAATTTATTTTAATATAAAATTTAGAACTTATAATAGTTACTATTGAAAAGCAATTTTTAATATTGCGATTTGAACTTTTTTCGGAATTTTCAAAAATCAAAAAAAAATAAAAAACCCAAAGATTGCGATGTGCCGTGGGCGTAAAATCCAAGTAAACGACCGAATCGACTCAAATCAAAAATATTGTATATTTTTAAAGGTCCATACTAACATAATCCCTACAGTGCCAGGTAATATCACTTTCGCGCTAATCTGGACAAAATTCTAAAGTTACTGGTGGAAAAATGCACCAATAGCTGGAAATGGGTTAATCCATTATTTTTAACGATTTTTGCAAAACTTTTTCTAACTATATGCCTACTGAGTAAATCGCAAAATGAATTACGCAAAACTATATGAATTATTTGACAAAAAAGAATGCTTATAAAAAAACATTTGAGGTTTCTCTCACACGCAAAATGATAAAAAAGAAAGTTCTCAAACAAATTCGTTTAAGTTGCTTTATGAATTTTTAAAGTGCAAAAAATTTGAGACACGGTAGGTTGATCTAAATTTCTAAAAATCTATTAGACCGATCCATTTCATATTTTGTACAGCTCTTTTCCACTTCAATGGCCAGTGATTATAAAGAGGAAGCATATTTTGGATATTCAACTCTTATTTTATGGCAACAATGGGATCAGGCCGATTGCTTGAATGTCAAAATCTTAAAAAAAAATTTTTATTAAATATTTATTATAAAGTTAATCTACAATAAATTCTTAAACACTAGAGCTGTGGCAAAAAAATATAAAAAAATCTAAAAAAAATATGCAAAAATCTTGAAATTTTATAAAAGGGCCTTATTTTGAAATAAGTATCCAATTTCGAGAGAAAAAAACAGAAAACAGTATAAAATTTCGAAAGCAAAAAATATCAAATTTGAAAATTTGAAGTGTGTGGAATAAGGCCCAAAATAAAAAAAAATTATATGAAATCCTATTAGATTAAAAGAGATTTATACACGAAAGTACTTGAACATTAGCGTAGCCGATGTTAGACTTGAAGGAAAAATATTTACAAATACAATTATTAACCCTTGTACGGAGTGTTAAAAACAAGCTACAAGTTTTAACTAGTTTTATCTGCTAGACCACTTTGGACTTATAAGGTCCAAATACATATGATAAAATTATAAAAAGAAACTAGAAGCACGTGAGCCCTAAAATATAAATATTTCGTTATTTTCTTAAATTTTACACTTTTTTCGAAATTTTACACTTAAATTTCACATATTTTTTTTATAATATGACATTTCTTTCCAAAATTTGAACTCTTCGAAATTTGTAATTTTTTCGAAGTTTGATACTTATTCCAAATCTCGTTTTTCGAAATACGATACTTTTTGATTTTTGAAACTTATTTAAAAATTTTTCATATATTTCAAAATTTGACAATTTCCGAAATTTGACACTTTTAGCTGCATAGGCTCATCCATTCGACCATCGCAGTTATTAACTAATGGTCGCCTTATTTTCTTCATTAAGAATAAACGTGCGCTCGTGTGCTTAAAATAAATTTGCTTGAATTTAGTACAAATTTTCTATTTGAGTTTATAATAACTTAGTAAATATTTGCTTAAATTTAATAAAAATTTGCTATTTGAGCTTTAATAACTTAGCAAATATTTGCGTGAGTTAAGTACAAATTTGCTATTTGGGTTTATAATAACTTAGCAAATATTTGCTTGAGTTTAGTAAAAATTTGCTAGTTGATTTTATTTTTTTTTCTTAGCTAATATTTACTTGAGTTTAGTAAAAATGTGCTATTTGAGTTTATAATAATTTAGCAAATATTTGCTTGAGTTTAGTAAAAATTTGCTACTTGAGTTTATAATAACTTAGGAAATGTTTGCTTGAATTTAATAAAATTGTACTTTTTCCTAAATACATCATTCAGCTAAATGAGT
The DNA here is from genome assembly GCA_963920525.1 of Dichetophora obliterata. Classification (NCBI taxonomy): domain Eukaryota; kingdom Metazoa; phylum Arthropoda; class Insecta; order Diptera; family Sciomyzidae; genus Dichetophora; species Dichetophora obliterata. Next base: position 55,919,984 of record OY986439.1, read on the forward strand.
AATTTGAATTTAGCAATCTAAATTCACACCGTGAGTGAGCAAAGTTTTGCTGATTTGTTTTTAAGCAAAACATTTGCTCGATTTAAGCAAAATAATTATCTCCATGTACTTACTTAAGAGTGATCAAATTTTGAGTAGTTGGAATATGCATATTTATTTAGAAGAAGCAACAAATTATGATTACTCAAATCATTAACAGCGTGCAGATTGGCCTGGAGCTAAGAAGCGTCTTTTGAATTATTAACTTCAAGAAATATCTTAACGTAATCCGCAAATAACATACAACAAGAATAGATAATAGTATGAGTTATGTCATTTATAAATAAAGTTCAAGAATGAATCAAATCGGCTAAAAATACGCCCACTTCCTATACAAAATTACTTAGTAACAGCAGTTAATTCGCTTAAAATGCCATAAAAGTCTTTAATATGCATCCCGAGTTCGTAAAAAATCGTCAAAATTAAGTGAAAATGATGCCTACCTTTTATAAAAAGTGTTTTCATAAAATCGTTAAGAACTCTTAAAATTCCACAAAAATTTTTATATATGGGCATTTCCACAGAAAAGTCTACCGTGACCACTTATTAAAAACCTTTTATTTGATGATATTGTCTAATTTAAATTTATTGTAATTTTATTAATTTAAGCAATTTCTACATAAATTCATTTACCATGGTGATCAAATCGTCTGCACTGTTTCACAAATGCAGTTTTTCTTTTTCGTAAATGTTTAGTAAATGTTTCGTAAACTTTTTTATTTTAGTAAAAATGGAAGGCATTGGCTAAAGGTAATGAAAAATGGTTGAGGCAAGAAAAGGACAATATATTAAATTTGTTTTTTTGTTACTAAATTTCATAATTACTTAACTTCCTAATTATTTAACTACATAATTAAACTACTTAAATGGAAATTTAAGTACTATATAAATATATATAGTGAGTGCTACTTAATTACTACGCAAATATAAAACAGGCTTTTTAATAATTAGACATTTTCATTCTTCTCTTTAAATATTTCTTCGTACAAATCGTCCGTAAAGCCAGTTTGGAAATGCTCATATACTATGAGTATAAAATTTTGTGAATTCGAATGAAAACTACACTTGTCTCCCATACAAAATTACGTCATCAAAATAGCAAATCCTTCATAAAATTCACAAAAGTTAATTCACATCAAATTTGCTATTTGTATTCTGAATTAAAATGTTAAAAAATTGCATAAAAATTATACCTATCTTCCATAAAAAGTGACGTCATTTAAAACAAACAACCATAATAACTTCAAACCACTTTAACCTCGACCCAGTCGGCACTAATTATTCCATACTAGCTTTATTTTCATTTTAACATTGATTTTATTTTGAGTTTGAGCTTCAGTTAGAGTTTGATTTTGATTTTAATTTTTGTTTTCATTTTCTTTATGAGAATTATGTTGATTTGTAATATCAAATCTATTCCTTTTATCTTCATTTATTTTACTTTTTCAAAACTAGATTTTGATTTATATATTTTTCTTTTTATTTGTTTATTTTTTTATTATATCTTTATTTTTTTATTTTTTCTTATAACTTTATCTTTGTGTTTAAACTCGGAATGTCATTTAAGCTCTAGCTTTATCTTTTGCTCTAACTCTGACTTAAATTCCAATTCTAAATCTAACTCTTAGGCCTTTTCCACACTTGGTCAACGCAATTCCAGCGAAATATCAACGCAACAGCGAAAAAGTTGAAAAGCAATGCAACTATAAACCGAATGCTTTCAGACTTGCTTTCAAAAGTCATGCAACATATCTGTGGTCACAAGGAATAACGACTAAACTCAAAGTATCGTAAAAAACGATAATTTAATAGCACGAACTACGACCCATTTTTTTGAAATATATGAACAGTTAGAAACAAAATATGTGCAGACATAAGTGAAAATCAATTCTGGGCAAAGAATGGATGTCTGTCATTATTCCTTGTGACCACAGATATAATAATTGTAATAATATAATAAGACATGTTTTTCGACTTCTTGAACTAATTTAATATATAACACTTGCTCATTCATCCTGCAAACTATTTATTCTTCTTTAAGATTATATTAATGAAAAAAATAACTAATTAACTAACTTATTCACCTTGATTAATACTGCACTACAAACAATTCACAAAACAAACAAACTGATGCAACAAGTCGCCGATAAAAATTGCGGAAAGCCGCGTTGCGTTGAACAGGTTGAGAACGTGTAGAGAACTTGTTGCGTGCAAGTTGCTTAATCTGAAGGTTCCGGTATAAATACACATGCTAGCAACTTGAGTTGGAGTTGCGTTGACAAAGTGTGGAACAGACCTTACTGTTATTTTATTTAATTCTAAATTTAATATATACTATTTTTGAGCTATAATTCTTATCAAAGCTTTAACTCTTAACTCTTACTCTTACTGTTACTCTTTCTCTAACTCTAATTATAGCACTAGCTCCAAATCTTTTTCCAACTTTTACTCTTTCTTTAACTCAAACTTTAACTCCCACTTCAACTAAATTATTTAAGTAAAAAATTGTTCCACCGGAATAGTGGAAAATTTGAGTATAAAATAAAATTCCGAAAACTACCTGTTCTGGTATTTCAAACCTTTTGTAAGTTTAGCCTTCAAATTGTTAACTTTTGCATATTTAAATAAATTTTGTCAGCATTAGTTGCTCAGAATAAAGTTGTAGTTACAAACATTTACACACGCTCATTTTTCACGTCATTATAACTTTTGACGATGATATGTCGCTGAACTAATTTAACCAGTTCCAACAAGAACTTTACAGAAAACTTTTAAGCAAAATTAAGATCTTGTTTTTTTGATCTCGTAAAAAATTTTATTAAAAATAGTTTATTAGCTTAATCTGATAATTGAATTGGTATTTTGTGTTTTTCAGGGTTAAGATAACAAGTTGTTGTAATATATGTTAACAGGTAGCATTGAATATTATTGTAAAAACTCAATGAGTGATGTGTGATTTGTGATAATAACATAAGCTTGAATGCTTAGAATAGATTAAACATTAATGTTAATAGAATATTTTTTCTTACATTTACATTTATGCATATTAATTTAACTATTTCTAAGTCATTGAATACAATTCTTTCTGACTGCAATTATATTATATTATTGACATATTACATATTACTGACATATTGTTAAATTCATTTAAAGCTATATTTACAGGTGAGTTAACAGCATAATTAGTTCTGCAAGTATCTAAATAAAATATATCAGAGAATCTTAGAGATCTCATTAGTACATTAAAGTTAATTAAACCCAACAAATTTGGGCAATCAACAGTCCCACATACAATATCATAAATGAATAGCAGTGATGCTAGTATTCTTCTTTTGTGTAAAGGCTTCAAATGTAATAGACCGCATCTGGCATATTACGAGGGAATTGGCAATTCAAAAGTTATAAAATGCAAAGCATACCTCAAAAAGGACTAATGTACACGCTCAAGACTCAAAACATGAGAGGCATAATATGGACTCCATATAAATGACGCATATGCTTTAATATGTGTCAGTAAAGTATGTGTAGTAAAGTAAAGTCACTTTAACTTAATGGTGAACTTATTTCTTACCTTTATAAGGGCGCGTTCATAGTGACCACTTATTGCAGTATCTGATTTAAAGCAACAAATTAAAGCTGTGTGAACAAGCGAGATACAAATCAGCTTGCGTTGATTTCTATCGCACTTGCTCGATATGCTGCTGAACTTTGGTGCTATTTTTTCAGATGTTTTTATGCTGTTACCTAACTAATCCCAACTTTCTCATGTAGCTAATAATTAAATTGCTGTTATTTAAAGCTGTTCAGAATTAAAAAGCAAATATAAAAGCAAGAACATAACTCAAAGTGTTGCACATAACATGCAAGCGCAATTTAATTCGATGCTGCTAATAATATAATGTTTAAAAGAAATTAGTTTGGACACGTGAGAGCCTAAAGCTGTTTATTCCCATCATGCAAAAACCGGAAATACCTATTTTCTGCCAGATCGTAACTAAACAAGCAACGTAAACCATCAAGACCTACAGATTTGCATTAATAGCAACATGTTGCCACCGCAATAGCAATAAATTTAGTGATTCATGCGTATATAAGAAGAAGCAAAGAAAGAAAACAAAAAAATGCCATACTTAGCATAAACTTTTTCTCACAACATAAGCTGTCCGAAATCACACAGGAATCAATCGATTGGTTTATATACAGCAAGCTACTACACGCTTCACTAAACATAATCTATATGCCAACATACAAACAAATATATGTTTAAATGTGGTCAATACGCTTAACAAATTCCACACACGTCCTCTGAATCTTAACATTTCTACGAAAACACAAATTATTTAGGCTATAAAGGTTTTCATCGAAAATCAACAATATTGGAACACAACATTTTGAGCTGAGGGTCATGAATGCGCTACATAACGATGAAAAAAAGCCTTGTAACACAGCTTAAGATAAAAACCCGAGCTGAGTTGTTTTTTCTGGCTGATGACTCAAAATGTCTTGGATGCTGCATAAAATATTATGAACTGTTTCTTTGGGATTTGAACATTATTATTGCATTTTTTTCTTACTTCTTTTTGTGATTAGTGAGTCACCCTCAAGTCTTTGTTGTCGCGTTGAAAAATTTGACATGGTTACGTCTAAAGTAACAACAGCTTTTATGGTATTGTGTAGAACGAAAGAGTTGCTGGTGCTATCTTGTAATATATTGATATTGTTTTGGTTTGATTTTTACGCTTGGCTGCACAACAAAATGGTGGGCGTCTTTGTTTTTTCTTTTTTGATTTCTGACACTTTTTCTTATGAAATTAACCTTGCACGTAAAGAAAAAAAATTAAGTAAACGCTGTACAAATTAAGCATATTGGAATATGATACAAAATAAGAGCGAACATCTAATCTCACAACAAGACTTAAGTCACAAACTTGCTAAGCCCAAAACAACATGCTGCAAAGAGCGACGATTTTTGCAACATCAAGTTCATCGCTCAAGTCTTTCGTTTGTTAATTTATAGACTCAGAAGGAGAAACAGACAACATGTATGACAAACAATTATTCAGTAGCACTGGACGTAGCGAATGTAGCAAATAAGCATTAAGTTGTTAAAGTAAATAAGAATTTAAATACGTTAAATTAGATATTAGGCCTTAAATTTTTAATGCTTAAGTTTGGACATTAGATTAAATACATCGTCGCCTAAAATGCAAGAAGGCGTAACAACAACAAATTTCAAATTGACTTTTTGATTGATTATGATGCAACGTTAGTGCAACTCCTGCTACTAAAAACGGCGTTTTTGTTAACAAAATTCTAAAATCCCTCAGTGCAAGCAATGAGAAATTTAGAAATTTGTTTGCTTCTCTTGTAAAATCATAAAAAGAGTTTTTACGCCTTCTTGCACTTAAGATGGCGATATGAATATAGACTGTTTCTGAAGAGTTTAACACAATATAATTAGAAACTTTCGGAATGAACTGCACTTTAATTTTTTATATTAAAAACTACAATTCCAGCAGTCCAGTTTTATATTGAACCAGAAAGTTATTTATTGAAAATTACAAAAACATTTTAAAAATTAATAAAAATGTGAGCCTAAAAGGATATATTGTATTTTATTATTTTCAACGGCAGCAGTAAATTATTTCAATTTTTTTTTAGAACAAATATTATATTCATTTCATAGACAGTTGGATAAAATTCTCATAAGAACCTTGCTAGAATTATATGTCTGTGTCAAAATAATATATATTTATATTACAAATAGTAAAATATAAAGGGTCCGCCAAATAACTTTTTTTTTAAAAAATTCTATAAAAAAAACCACTTGATATATTCTCAAATTTTATTTTTATTTGAAAGTACAATTCTTCCGGTTAAGAATAATAAATAATTTCATTCAAATGGCTGCCTCGGCTGGCCATGCAGTAGCCTACACGATCGGCCCAATTTTTAAGCACATTATCGATTGTGTGCAGCTGTATTTCACCAATGGCTTCGCGAATATTGTCCTTTGAAGCGTCAATTGCCTCTGGCTTGTCGGCGTAACACTTATCTTTGAGGGCACCTCACAAATAATAGTCCAACGGTGTCAAATCGCAGCTCCGAGGTGGCCAAACGACATCAGCTCTGCGGCTGATAATGCGATCTTCAAAAACAGGGCGCAAAACATCGAGTGTAGCACGTTCGGCTGTGTGGCACGTAGCGCCGTCCTGTTGAAACCAAATGTTGCCAATATCCTCCTCTTCAATTTTTGTGAACAAAAATTCGTTCAACATGGCCCGATAATGATCGCCATTGACTGTAATAGCCACTCCTTGCTCATTTCCGAAGAAAAATGGCCCAATTATGCCTCTGGACCAAAATCCGCACCAAACAGTGACTCGTTTTGGGTGCAGCGGCTTTTCAATGTAAGCGTGCGGGTTTTCTGTGCCCCAAATGCGACAATTTTGCTTGTTTACATACCCGCCAAGATCAAAATGAGCTTCATCTGAAAAGATGATTTATTTGGCAAAATCGGCATCTTCTGTAAGTCGATTGCAGGCCCACTTCCCAGCGTTGTTCAAGCATATACACAACCATATTCGTTCAGCGAAGGGATAAAACTAATTATCTGTCAAATCGGACATGAGCTAAGTGTTACCATTCACGAAATAAGCACTAGTTGAAAAAAAAGTTAGATAGCGGACCCTTTACATATATTTACATATAGTAAAATTGTAGTTAAGACGTGCGTTATTGCTATTTTTCGCAGTTTGGAGAAGGATAAAGTGATTTGAGGTTGGAAAAAATATTTTTTCTTAAAGTATAGCAATGGATCCGTATGCTTATTCGTCTTGAAAAATATAATAAAAAATTACTCAAATTTTTTCGATCTCTTCCATTTAAAATCTGTTAATATATTTTACTAGACTAAAAAATCTTCAGCCTGAATTAAAGATGGTGTTACTAGCTGAAAATCCATAAGCTTCCCGTAGAGCATCAATTTTATCTTGATTACTGTCATAGTTGTTTGACATTTCATCAACGCATCCTTACATTACTGCCCCCGAAGAGACGCTATCTCTGTGTTTTTTGTTTGCCATAAAAAACAAGTGAATATCGTGCTTTGATAAACATTAAGGGTTCTCATCTAAGCATGTAAACATGTAAGCATGTATAGCATTTAAACTTTTGATGAGCGATAAAGTGTAAATAACGTAAATGTCGACAAAATGGCGGCTGCGGCTGTGACAACATTATGACTTTTTTATATTTTAAACCTTTTAAAAACCTTCATTAACATATTAAAAATAAATAAAACGTGTTCAAATTTACTTCAACTACTTTAAATATTTAATAATTAGCGCCAAAGGCAACCCTCATTCACACACGTAGATTTACATGCTAGTTTACACTACAAAATAAGCTCGGAAATGATGTAAACTCACGCCCATACAAAAGACAGATAGTTTACGTGCATGTAAGTTCACAAGGTTTACAATGTTTACGAGTTAGTTACATGCTAAAATGAGAACCCTTATTGTTTAATGATTGTTTCCATTATTTCCTGGCTTTATAAATGTTACGACACATCTGTTTCATTACATTCAACCGTAAAATATTGCTTTACTGAGTATTGTCGCAATCGCACAACCAGAAATAATTCAGGTTGCATGATAGTTCCTTCTTCCTTCATTCAAGAAGAACAAATGAGCCAGTTACGCCAGAAAACATCCGAAAAATTAGTGAATTTTTCGTGAAGAACTGCATTGTGAACTTAAATAAGATAGCTAACATCATGGGCATTCCAAAGGGTCACCGGCCGGCATAGTTTTAGGCAGTTTTAGGCATAGTATCAACACAGTAGATATGGGGAATTCGGGGAGTTCAAGCCCCCCTTAGGAATTAAACAATTTTTTATATTGGGGGTTGGAATTAATTTTAAAGGTTTTTTCGGTTTTTGAGCATTTATTTAGAAACAACGGTACAATGTATATTATTCAAAGTATTGTCCATCGTTAGCTACAACATTTTCCCATCTTTTTGGCAGCATATGGATTCCGCGCCGGAAGAACGATTCGTCTTTTGAGGCAATCCACGAATCGACCCATTTTTTGGTATCCTCGTAAGAAGTGAAGCGCTGCTCAGCCAAGCCATGCGTCATCGATCTGAACAGGTGGTAGTCGGAAGGGGCTATGTCTGGGCTATGTCTGGGCTATAAGGCGGGTGGGGTAGCACATCCCAATTCAGCGCCTCCAACGTTTCCTTGACGGTTCTTGCAACATGTGGCCGTGCGTTGTCATGTTGAAAAACCACTTTGTCGTGTCTTTTGGCACATTCCGGCCGTTTAACCTTTAATGCTCGGCTCAATTGCATCAATTGTTGTTGGTAGCGTTCCCCAGTGATGGTTTCGTTAGGTTTTAGCAGCTCATAGTACACGACACCCTTCTGATCCCACCAAATACACAGCATAAGCTTGGCGCCATGAATATTCGGCTTGGCCCTCGATGTTGATGCATGGCCGGGTGGTCCCCACGATTTTTTTCGCTTAGGATTATCGTAATGGATCCACTTTTCATCGCCAGTGACAATACGATGCAAAAAACTCTTCCTTTTATGCCGTTGAAGCAGTTGTTCGCACATGCAAAATCGCCGTTCAACGTCTCTCGGCTTCAACTGGTACGGCAACCAATTTCCTTGCTTTTGAATCATTCCCATGGCCTTCAAGCGTTTGCCGACCGTTGATAAGTCGACTCCCAATGATTCTGACAATTCTTGAAGGGTTTGACATGGGTCTTCATCGAGCAAAGCCTCCAATTCCTCATCTTCAAACTTTTTCGGCTGGCCCGGACGCTCTTTGTCTTCCGTATCAAAATCACCACTTTTAAACCGACGGAACCAGTACTCACAAGTAGAAATCGATGGAGCATAGTCCCCGTAAGCCTCAGTAAGCGTGCGTTGTGCTTCAACCGCTTTTTTCTTCAAATGGAAGCACAAAAGTAAACCTTCCCGCAAATTGCGTTTTGTTGGAACGAAAGTCGACATGTTCACAGAGAAAAAAATATATGTTGTTTACACTTCAGTGGAATGACACATACTGAAAAATGAAGCTTAGACAATGTGCTTTGAAATGAATATAGTCACAGGTGTGCCCGATGCGATCTATTGATAGTTACGCCATCTCTTAGAAAACTTTTAAAACTAATTCCAACCCCCAATATATTAGATAAAAGCACAGATATTCCAAATGATTTAATTACCATAACACGAAGATAAATTGTACAATTAGGGTATTCACAAGGTGTGCTATCATGCCATAATGTCATATTGTCCTAAGATTTTACACTAGTTTAAGCATTTTATTGTTGCCTTCCATATAAAAAAAGTACTAATATATTACAACTCTGAAAGCTATGCTTATTGAAGTGTCGTAATCAAACAACTGTTTCTTATTTGCATTTATTTATCTTGTAAATTTTAGTTGTAAAATTTTAGGACAATATGACAATATGACATGATAGCACACCTTGTGAATACCCTAAATGTATATTAGACCGGTTCATAAAAGCATGGGGAAAATTATGTGTCGTTTTTTCTTCGGTGCGCGTCCACTTTCTGAAAGTTCGAAACCTAATTATCACAAAAATATTTTAAGACCCAAAAAATTTGACCTCTAGGGGTTCTGCAAATCGTTTGAAGGTCTTTTTAGAGCTATATTGGAGTTTAAACGTTTTAAAAAATGTCGTTTCTAAACGGAAAAACAATTGGAATATTATTTTATAGGAAGCATTTATTAATAATTCAGTCTTATTCATTTTTTTTTTAATATGCATCTGGTAATTTTACTCTCAACGAAAAATTATCGGTTTTCCATTCAAAATTTTTTTCTTATTTTGTTCTAGCGAAATTTTTTTTTTTTTTTGTAATTTTGTATTTTTGTGTGAAACTTAGGCTTTCTTGAGGTGCAACATATTTAACAGTTTATTGACCATAACTTGCGAAAAAATTAAAAATTCTACATTTATTTATTATTTCTAATATTTTTAACTTTTAATTTATTTTTATTATTTTTAACAAATAACTTTTGTTATTTGAACTTCATTTAACAATTTTTTTTATAGTATTTTAACAATTACTTTTTATTATATTTTCGAAAATACCTCCAACGTGAAAATCAAGTTTGCTTTGTGTGATCTATGATTTTTCAAATGTTAAGCAATTTTGCATTTCTCTCCATTTAGACCAAATTTGAATGTTAAACGTAAAATCTTAAAATTTTATATGATTTAAATAAAAATGATTTTTTGTGATTTTTTTTAAAAATTTTTTACTCAAATTAGTACAATATTTTTATAAGTAGATTAAAAATAAGTGGTCAAAATTTTTGTTCTCCTAAAATAAGGAAAATATAACTAAAAATGGATCTAAAAGTGACTAAATTTCGACCGCAAATATCTCGAGATTTTGATCTGATTGGGAAAAACTGAGTATGTCACTAAATTCTACGACCAAAAAAATAAGTTTACGTTCTCGTCATCTTCGTGTGTCTTTTTGACGTCCCTACAGTGTTGTTAAATGAACGTAAAAAGTGAATTTAATTTGTACATTTGTCAGTTTGACGATTTTTTAAGCTGTGTGTGAGTATCGCAAAGTGGTTTTAAAAAAATAAAAAATGTTCTCCTCAAACTCTAGCTGTGACACTTCGTGTCAAGCACATCAATTAATGTATGCACTTACGAGTCCAGAATTTTTCATTGCAGTTTATTTAATACATAACATATATTTATTTACGTCGGCTTTGACTATACTGTTGTAAAAAATCGAGAAAGGTCTAATAGAACGATGTTATGGTTTAGCTCTATTAAATATTCATAAGGATATTTCTAAGAACGAGGAAACTATCATCAATAAATTGGCTTCGCTTTCCAAAAAAATTAATGAACTAACTATGTAAGTATCTACACCTATGTATACTAAGGCGCCTAATGCTCCATAGAGAAGAAAAAAGTTGATCTAGTCTTTCCTTCAAAATAAACCTGGGCTTATGTTATGATAATTCCCCAAATATTTCGACTCTACAGATAGCCATCCGTGAGCTGGAATTGTTTGAAATAACCTCTAAAAATCTATTTTTGTGTAAAAATATTGGCTGTCGTAATATTTAAAAAAAAAAAACTGTCAGAAATTATAGGCCGGAAAAATCTCTTCCAATCTGCATCAACAAATTTTTGATATATTTTATTTTATTTCCATACAAAAACTTTAAAAATTTAAATAACTTCATTACTGTTTTTAACTTCTTGCAATATCTTTTTAGTAGGTGTTTATTTTATAGTTAGTATTTTAGTTTTAATTTCTTTCAGTTTAAGCAATTCTGGCCAGCACTTCTGGCCAGTGAGGATGTCATTAGAAATAATTAAGTTTTTTGAAAGTTTAGGGAAAAATAAAAATAAATCATAAAAGTGCACGAAAAACATCATTATTTTTAATTCATTTTTTCTAATTAACACACCAGCTAATATTTTTACAAAAAACTCAATTTTTTGAGATTATTTCAAACCATTGCTAGAGTCGAAATATTTGTTGAATCATCATAACATAAGCCAAGGATTATTATGTCGGTTTTCGTTATTTTACTGAAATAAATACTTGTCGTCCTGCTCCAAATGAATCGATTTTTTATATATTTTGCTTCAGCAACCCCCCCCCCTCCCGTCTCCCCATCGCCCATCAGAATCCACAGCTTTGTAAACAGCTCACATTAGTTCAAATAGAAATTGAGTAGGGAATTTAACCCCATGATATCACAATGGGCCTCATTGGCTTAATCACTCAGCTAAATCACTCAAAGACTGCTGAAGAGGAAAACGTAGCGATTTCCGAAACAGACTGTCCAGTCAGCTAAGTGATTGACTCTATACAGAGTTGTTGTTGTTGTTACCTTCTTAAAAACTTACTTGATCTTAAGCTCGCAATTTAATTCTTATCGTCTATATTGCTCATTGAAAGCTCTGCTGCACTTGCAAAACCACTTTGTTGGATTTTTAATAAATCCCTATCGTCTGGAACATTCATTGACTGTTGGAAAGTTGCAGCGATTACGCCTGTCCTTAAGAGTGGATCTAAAAATGATGTTACAAACTACCGGCCCATCTAAAAGTTGTCTAACATTTCTAAACTCTTTGAATCCATTATTAAACCTAAGCTATACTTTCATGTTAAGAGACATATTTGCCTGGAACAACATGGCTTCGTTTCTAGCAGGTCAACTGTGACTAATCTTGCTCTCTTTTCTAACTTTTGTATCTCTGCCTTTGAATCCGGCTACCAAGTTGATGCCTTGTATACGGATTTCTCGAAGGCATTTGATAAAGTATCTCATAATATTTTGATTGCCAAACTTTGCAAAACGGGATGCCATTCGGATTTTCTTAATTGGATTAAGTCATATTTAAGTGGTAGAGTGTGCTATGTAGCGATTAATGATATTCACTCTTATTGCTATAGAGTTACCTCTGGAGTTCCTCAGGGAAGTATTCTTGGGCCTCTGTTATTTGTATTATTTATAAACGATACATGCAAATGTTTTTGTAATTCGAAATTTCTTTTATATGCTGATGACTTAAAGTTTTTTAGTAGGGTGAATAGCTTGATGGATGCTGAGTTGTTGCAATCTGACCTCAGTAATGTTTCGGAGTGGAGTACTCGTAATGGGTTGCCATTGATTATAAGTAAATGTTTGAATGCTTCGTTTAGCAAATCTTCTAATTTTATTAGTACAACCTATTTTATGTCACATCTACCACTTAAAAAAGTTGTTAATATTCGTGATTTGGGAGTAATTTTTGACACGAAGTTCACGTTTGTAGAACATCTGAATTTCATAGTGCCTAAAGTTTATTCTCTCCTAGCCTTTCTTCGGAGAAATAGAGCAGAGTTTCAAGACCCTTATACTTTAAAAGCTCTATACAATACATTGGTTCGTTCTCGGTTGGAGTACGCTGCGTTTATTTGGAATCCATCGTTTGCAATACATTCGTTGAGATTAGAAAAAGTTCAGAAGATAGCCACAAAATACATGTTACAGCCTACGCGTTTTTCTGAAAACTTACCTTCTTATACTGCGCGATGTTTGTTAATGGGCCTAAAGCCTCTTGAGACGAGGAGAAAAATAAATTTTTTGTTATTTATATACGACATTATATCAGGTAATATTGATGATCCTTTTTTACTACAATTAATTGAGTTTAACATTCCTATAAGGCAGTTGCGGTGCTTGAAATTATTTTTTATAAAACACCATCGAACAAATTACGCTCTTAATGAACCTATTACGAGAGCTTTGAGTTTATATAATGAGTTGTCGTTAAAATATGTTTTTGACTTTTCTCTGTCTAAGACTTGCTTTAAAAATTTTGTTATAAATTTATTTTAAGCTTATTTGTTAAGTGGTACTGGGCAGTTTAATTATGCTCAAAGTGTTCTTAAATATTTGTTTAATCTTTAATTTATATTTAATTATATAGAATTAATATGTATTCTAGTCCGTAAGGATTTTTGTCCATAGACTCAATAAAGACTCAATAATAATAATAAATAATAATAATAATAATAATAATAATAATAATAATAATAATAATAATAATAATAATAATAATAATAATAATAATAATAATAATAATAATAATAATAATAATAATAATAATAATAATAATAATAATAATAATAATAATAATAATAATAATAATAATAATAATAATAATAATAATAATAATAATAATAATAATAATAATAATAATAATAATAATAATAATAATAATAATAATAATAATAATAATAATAATAATAATAATAATAATAATAATAATAATAATAATAATAATAATAATAATAATAATAATAATAATAATAATAATAATAATAATAATAATAATAATAATAATAATAATAATAATAATAATAATAATAATAATAATAATAATAATAATAATAATAATAATAATAATAATAATAATAATAATAATAATAATAATAATAATAATAATAATAATAATAATAATAATAATAATAATAATAATAATAATAATAATAATAATAATAATAATAATAATAATAATAATAATAATAATAATAATAATAATAATAATAATTATAATAATAATAATAATAATAATAATAATAATAATAATAATAATAATAATAATAATAATAATAATAATAATAATAATAATAATAATAATAATAATAATAATAATAATAATAATAATAATAATAATAATAATAATAATAATAATAATAATAATAATAATAATAATAATAATAATAATAATAATAATAATAATAATAATAATAATAATTATAATAATAATAATAATAATAATAATTATAATAATAATAATAATAATAATAATAATAATAATAATAATAATTCATGTTATACTAATATCACGTTTCTGACGAACATAGTTTCAAAACTGAAGTATATAAAAAATTATTTGCGGAATTCAATGTCTGAAAATAAATTTAATGCGCTTTCTCTCTTTTCAATTGAAGCTGATGTTTTGACAATATTATTGAAATATTTCTTCACGCTAAATACCGAAAGAACGCCATTTAATTAAATGATATGTTAAAAATTTTCATGTTGTGACCAATATTAACCAAATTTATAAATAAAAACTGGAACATTTTGAATTCTTTTGACTTTTCAGTTTTATTTGTTATGCACCCATTGTTTTTGTATGGTATTTGAAATTTTTTCACATTTTTTGTCGAATTTTCCGAAGCTCGGGGCCCGGAAAACTCGCCTCACTTGCCTCTCTGTTAAGACGACGCTGATACACATTAAATAAAAATCCTTTTTCCATTCCAAAAAAATTTACGAAAATTAAATTTATATCGCCAAATATATATATATATGTATTCTATATATAAAATTTGTAAGGCAGGCTTTAAATATGGGCGTGGTTTGAAACCTAAAAACTAATACTAGTCTAAGAGCCCGCTTTGCATGCTTTCAGTTTTGCAATAAATGCAGCGAAGTTATCTAAGGTTGTGTAACGAGTGAGATTATTTTTTTAATATGGGACATTTCTTTTTATATTATGGCCTTAAAGTAGTTATTTTCTTCTCAAAAATATTCTTATAAATCTAGTCTTCTTCAGAACATTTTTTTATATCAACACCTTTTTAAGGGTTGCTTCTGAACTTCGTTTCTGATCTTTTATCAAAACTGATCTTTCTCTAAAACTGCTTCAGAAATCTTTTAATGCGGCCATACCTTTTTTGTATTTCAAAAAGCTAAATGAATGTACCTTTTTTTTATTCACTGAGATAAGAACAACATAACACTTATAAACGAAAAAATGTAGCATTGACTATTTTTGGACTAAAGTGATTGATTTCATCTAAGGTCGTAACGAGACGTGTTCAGGTAAAAAAATGTTTTACTCTTTTTAAGGACTAACCTCTAAAATTTCGACTCTTTTAAAGGCGTCTTCATCATCAAATATTGACTTTGAATATAAAACGACTGCTCTTAAACATCACTTTTCAGAAAACAACTGTATGAAAGCAACTTAATGCTGCTGTCCAAATGTCTAGTGCATGATTTTCCATTTCTCAACTACAACTTAAGCATTTCTAAACAAAGTAGGTCTACAAATTAAGCATAATTTTGATGTAAACTTATACATAACAAATAATTTGAATGCACATTCTAATTGCTTGCAAGTCACTTGAAGCGCGTGCCATAAAATCTCCGTCTTGATAATTTTATCTAATATTTGCTTAGCTTGTCGACGACTGATGGCTCAAAAACCATTTCGAGTGCATCTATGTATCTGTGTTAAAAGGTTCTTATCGGTTCTTTGTTTCGTTTTTCAGTTTTAGTTTTTGGTTTATTTTTCTTTCTTTTTTTTTTTTGTCTCTCTGAGATAAGCTCAGTTCTATTCAGTGTTTGTTGCTGTTATGTTTAATTGCAATCAGGGCACTACTTTTTTTTTTTTGTTCTTTTGTTGATTTACGAATTTAAGGTGCGCTGTGTTTATAGCGTTGTAATCTACATGTTGTAGACGACAAATAAAAGTGTCGCTTTTTTGTATAAAATTTATTTGCATTTATTATCTGTTGCTCTTTGTTTTGTTGTGAAATACAAATAAAAAAGAGTTTTTGAACAGTGTTGACAAAGCGGCTATAAATAAAGTCATTTTGATAGAAATTATTTGAAAAAAAAAACAAAGTGAAAACAAAGAACAGTTTTTGTTAAAAACCTAAACTGCGGCAAAGTAGCTGCATCTCTTCATTATTATGCTAAAGTTTAAAAAAGCTGCCCACATTTTCCACATACGCCCACTTAATGTAACTTAAAACTGCTCCAATTTATTTTCTTTAACCCTTTTATTGAAATTATGTTTGTCATAACTATAAATTAAAAGATATTTTTTTCTTCTTAGTATGCATATACCCACTCAACGGCCAATAAACTCACATAATTGTGGGAGAAAATAAAGCTAAGACAAAGCAACATTGCGTGGGAGTTTCTCACCAAAGTCAAGATTTTTCATTTGCACTTCATATTTAATTTTCTTCTAGCCAATGAGTAAATATAAAACGAACAAAAAAAAAATTAAAAACATGTGTGTAGCCGTTGAAAGAGTTCTTATTAATTCATGATTAAAAAAGCAATTTAAGAAAACAGAGAAAGAAGTTCAACAGCGCCCTCTCAAAAACAGATCTAAATGCAAAATGTTAACAAGAGCTCAAAAGCAAGGGTGTCTTGTTCTGCTTAAAACATGAGTGCAGCAATTTCAAGACTCAACAGCTTAAGAAAAATTACGCTTCAATAAAAGCAAACCAAGACAATACTTAGCCAAACTCTTGGACTACAACTTAGCTGTTTGTTGTTGCTGCTGCTTTTATTGCTGCTATTTCTTTTACTGCTTCATCCGCTTTGTGGTAACTTAAGACGATGACGTTCGCTCGGAAAAACAGTCTGTAATGTTTAGGCCAAGCAACTCTTTTTTTTTCTCTTTTATGGCTAATTTTATTTCTTGCTGCTTTATTGTTCTCGACGCCTTAAGCCATGTCTTTACTTCTTTATAGTCTGACTTGCTTGCTTGCTTGCTTTCTTTCCAACTGCTTTGCTCTGCGCTGCCTGTGTCTTGTGTTCGTTTTCGTGTCGTCACTGTTTCGTTTACTTGCTTGTTCCTAGTTGTCGGTCGCCGTTATCGTCATCGTCTTAGTCGCCATGGCTGTAGTCATCGTCATCATTATTATCATCATCAGCGCAACGCCAGCCAAGTACAGTCGCGCCAATATTGCTAAGCATTGTCTGGCTGACTTTTCAGTTTCTGATTTCTATAAGATTTTCCTTTGGCTTCGATTTTGACTTTTCATCTTGCTGCCTTGTGCAGAGCGCGCGTTGAACTTCAATCCATGCTATGATGCTGGCTATGTTTTTGCATTTGAGGGTGCTTTGTAAGCTGCTGTTGTAGGGATTGTGAGCTGGCTCACAGGAAGAATGGAAATGGATACAATGGAAATGGATAAAATGCAAATTATGCTGTTTAGTGACTTTCAAAGCAATGAATTTATAGGATTTTTTTCTGGTATATGAAAACAGGTATTTGTTTTTGTTATGAACTTTAGTGTTACAATAGCTGAGAAAAGCAAATGCAAGTTTGTTGCTTAAGTCTTTTGTTTGGCAGTATTGAATTGGATAGAAAAACATTTAAATCATATAAAATATACAAGTTTAATTACATAAGATGGTTTTATAAAGTCTTATACTGGTTATAGAAATATTTTTACTGAAAGTATATTTTGGAACTCAACTTGGTGTGCTACTTTAGGAATTATGAGAAATTGTATTCTATTTGCCTTAAAAAGGCCAAAGTTTTTAAATCTTCGAATAAAATTGTGCGCATAAAAGCGCAAATTGATATGTTTTAGTAATATTATAGTGCGTTATTCTATTGTTCATCATTACCATTAAAATATTTGATCTAACTTGAAAGTAACATTTGTAAAAAAAAAACATTTTAAAAACTCAGACTTATAAAATTACTGAGAAACGACTCAATTGTTCTGGTAAATAAAATAAAAATTAACTTTAAAAAAAATAGCGATTTGAATAACTTTTTCAACCCTTAAAATTTTTGTTTGGCCCACACTATCAATTATTTAGTCCACGCTTTGAATGAGACAGCATAATTCAATATCTAAGCTTGTTACAGTTAAAATATTTGCATACATTACTAACTTCACACATAGTTAATTATGTGAACCAGTGAGCATTACCTTCAAAATTTAACAGTAACGAGCATTAATCACTGGCGCTTAATTTAAATGCCAACAAGTCTGCCATTAATACAGGCATTTTCCAAAGAAAAGCATTAATTAAGTTGGCTAAATGTTAGAATTACATGGCTGTCAAAAGACACTAACAATTAAAGTCCTTACTTCCCCGTGTAATTATTTTTCCGCTTCCTGTCTTATTACAATTGCACATATTTTACGCTTTGATGTGGCGACGCGACATTTTTAATGGTTTTCCAAAATAAGCTGAATGCATGAAAGAAATTTTGTTTTTCTCAACAGTAGAAAAAACTGGCTTCATGCCGACAAGGTGGGTGTGAAAAAATTTCCTAGAAACACGAATAGTTTCCTATGGTTTATTTTGCGAAGATAAATGTTAAAACACAACAACAGCGTGACGTTAACGGAGGTAAAGGCATAGCTAATTGCATTTGCTGAAACTAAAGGTTTTTGACTAAATCTAACGATATGTTTAAAGGTGAGCTTACAAAGGTATGTTGAGATAGAAGATAGAAAAGAAAAATTTTACATCAAATTATATTTTAACTACATATACAGTTAGTGTGCAAGCCAATCATTGCTGATCGTTTCAATTTCAATGGTAGGAGATTTATACATAAAACTTAATACTTAAGCAGCAAATTTGCATGACTGTTAAAATCTTCTTTATAACCCGCAAACATTTAAGGTACATTTTTTAATATATATTTTCAAACTTTTGCTAACTAATCACAGAGGTTACTTTTTACGCGCTGCAACAAAAACAGTTTCAGCAAATTTAAATTGATGGCAAAACAAAAAGCGTGACTGGAATCGAAGAAACCTTCAGTGAAGATGTTGCAACAGCGTCCATTCTCAAGCGTCACAACAGCGTTTAAGATTTTAATGATTTAATAGCTACAACTTTGGATCTTGAACTATTGGCAGTTAATGTCAAAAGTTAATTATTGGCTTAAGTTTCTATTTTAAATTAAATATCACGCAGTTTTAGAATAATTATTTTGAAATGCTCTTCACCAATTGTCAGCAACTTTTAAATCTCACAAATATTAGGGCTTCACAAGGATAGTTTATGCATTATTTAACAGCTGTCATAAAATACTGTAGCACTGTATAAAAACACTAGCCTTTAAATCTTGCTGCACATCACTCTTGCACAGAGATCATAAAAACAAACAATAGCAGAGGCACAAACAAAAGACTTAAGCGACGAACTTGCCTTACCCAAAAATTAAAAGAAAAGAAAAGAAAAACCAACATATACATATACACATCCATTCACACAGAACTCTGATTTTTCCCTTTTGATTTTCCCTCTTAAGGTGTGGGAATCTTCTATATTTCCACTTTGCACTGTTTAAAAATAAACTAATAAATAATAATAAGAGTTGCTGCAAGAAATGCACGCACACAAATAGTAGTAAACACAAAAACAATATACTGTGTGTGCGTGTTATATGACATTGAAATGAAAATAACAAAAACGCAACATTACACACTTGAAATTGAAAATTTGTAAGGTAAAAGCAGCAGCAACGTGTTTCAACCATTGAGGTGTAATTAAATTTTCCTAACATATTTACAATTTTCCATCTATTATACGCTGCTGCTTTTGCTGCTGCAATGTGTGGGAATATCGCAAGAGGCAAGTAACAGCGATAATAATTTTTATTCTATGCTAAGGATTTCCCGGTTTTTTTCATACTCTTATTAAATGGCCGGTAAGAATTGCATTTTTTTCTTTCTTAAGGGAAACATTAAAATTTTCATTCTTGAAAGTTTAAAGCGGTTGCCAACATCTGTGAAGCATATGTCAGTAACTTTTGGGTATCTAAAAACTACGGAAGTTTCCAGGATTTTTGATACAAAGAGGGAGTGCAAAGTCTTAGCAGAAAATGATAGTGGCAATGGGCTAAGTATTAAACGCCATTGAGATGTGGTTTCAGATGGCCCAAGAGGTTGTGCCGATAGTTTTGTGAAAATATATTATGTCTTTTAGATACTTACTATAAAGTAGTTGATGTCAAAAGTTGACCAAAATATAAAGACGATTTAAAAAATAAATGTTTTTAAAACGCTAAACATAAATCTGAAGTCAAAAATTAATTGGTGGCTTCAATATGACGAATGATTTCGACTAAGAAGACTTATATTTAATTTTCATCAATAAATAATTTTGCTATATATTATTTTTTGATGAATAGAAACTCGGTCAAAGTCATTTCTAGGGTTGAAATAGAAAATTTATTTTGTATAACATATTTCATTTATATTTTTGCAGTTCTTTTTACAAATCTGTGATTCAATATTTTTTTTCTCAATATATTATTTTTTAAACAGAAATTAAGTTTACTGGTATTTTACATAAACATATCTGTAGCGTTTTATAATAACATCTCAAGTTGACTTAAGACAGATCTAAGTTATTGAAGTAGATGTGTACCACGCATATAGCACTATAAACACACATCATCTGGAGTTTCTAGCATGACCATAAACAAAGAAATGATTCAAAAACGAAACACCCTTTCATATAACTTGTAGGGTGATTAAAAACTTTGAAGCAATATTTCTCGAAACACAATTTTTACACTTAAGGGCTAACACCACTGTAAAATTCATTAAAATAAGTTACGTCTCTTGGAATTTTTGTAAGCAAGAAAACACAATTTATGTAAAATATTCATACGGGGCTTATGAAGCATATGGGCATTTCCAGAAATAAGTCTACCGTGACCAAGAAAGTAAAACTTATTAAAAACTTATTGTTTTTTTATATCATTTAAGAGAAACATTTTAATTTTATTAGTTTTAGCAATTTCTACAAAAACTCATTAACCATCATGATCAAATCGTCTGTACTGTTTCACAAATGTAGTTTTTCTGTTTCGTAAATGTTTCGTAAATAATTCGTAAGCTTTTTTGTTTTAGTAAAAATGGAAGGCATTGGCTTGATATAATGAAAAAAATGTTGAGGCAAGGAAATGACAATATATTTAATTTGTTTTTTAATTACTTATTTACATAATTACTTAGCAGCCTAATTCCTTAAATACCCAATTAAACTGCAATATAAATTTTAGTAACGTAACGACAGTAACGTAACGCCAGATGAAAAATCCAAATAAAAAAAAATCAGAAAAGATTTTTAAATTTGATCACTTGGAAAATAAACTTATGTTATTTAAAAATCTTCAAAAAAAAAGTTTTATTCAAAAGGCTTACCCAATTCCGAGAGTTTTTTAAATTTTGTAATCCAAGTCAGTAATCACATCCGTTTTTTGTAACGTAACGCCAACATATTTTTTTGCTTATATCTTTAGGGATAATTGTTGTCATTGTTTTTACTTAATAAGGTGCTACTTAATAACTAAGCAAATATAAAAAAAATCTTGTTAAAAATTAGACTTTAACATTCTATTTTTTTAATATTTATTCGTACAAATCATCCGTAACGCCAGTTTGGAAATGCCCATATATAATATCAGGGGTGGGCACGAGTGAGGCCAATAAGAGCAAAATTACGATTTTCAAAACCTTCCAAAGAGCCACACTGTAGTTTAAATAAAAACAAAAACCAAAAAGAATTTAAATATAAATTAAGGTATTATTAAGAAAAATCAAAATTAAAATTAATGATGAACATACATAAATAAGATAATAAGAAAAAATTAATCACTTCAAGTTTTTAAACAAAACGAAAACGAGACTTAAAACAAGTCTTTGGCCAATATTTTTTTTTTAATATTTTTTATTTATATTTTTTTATTTATTTATTTTAAAAATTTTTTTCTATATGGGTTAAAGCCGTTCGCAACAAAAAAACCCTACAATTCGAGTAGCTGACTTTGACATCTAGCTCAGGTTTTGTCAGACATTTCTCTAATCTAACCTTACCTTATAATTGTATCATGAAGAAAAAGTACACCATAATTAAAGAGAACGTTCAGGAAAGAAACACAGAGTACACATTATCAAAATGTTCGTCAAATCGTTACTCCAACAACGATAGATCAACATAAAATTCCGTGGATTTTGAATTTATAGAACAAAGCAGTAGCTCGTTTCTGTAACTATTGCGACAAATAGTCACTTTTCTGACGTCAGAGTATTTCATACTGAAAACTTGCTTTTGCGAAATCTAGTGTTTCTGTAACTAAAAAGCGAGTAAATAGTGGTCCGTGATGAAGAAGACATAAAAGCAAGAGATAAAACATTAAAGTAAAACTAATGGCAGAGCACTTTGTGTACAATTGTGCTGTTTTCAGAAATTAATAAACTCAACAATAATACATTGCGCTTTATTTGTAATGCCTATATTTTAATTTGGCTTTAAGCCGTGGTTATCCGCAGCAAATGCAGGCTTGTTACAATGCATGCATATGCTGATGATCTGCAACTGTACTTGTCTAGACCTATTGACCTTGTTGATGATTTATATATTAAAATGAACGAAGACTTAAGTAAAATTACGGAATGGGCTCAAACTAATAAGCTCAAGCTTAACCCCCTGAAATCATATGTCTTACCGATTTAAAAATCTAGGTACTCTTTCTCTAATATACCTGTCATTTATCTAAATAGTGTTCAACTAAATTTTGTTGACAAGATAAAAAATCTTAGTTATCACATTGACGCCTCACTCCCTTGTGAAGACCATATATAAGATTTATATAAGATTTACTATGTGTTGCGGAACTTAAGGTGGACTACTTCATTCGTTCCTAAAGAAACAAGAAGGAAGTTAGTCCAACAGCTCATAGTGCCAATCATCTCTTACTCAGATGTCGTGTACAGTAGACTTGATTCCAGATCCAAGATGAAGCTGGAGATGGCATTTGATAATGCTGTGAGGTACGTCTATGGTCTTAGAAAATTTGATCGCTTTAGTCACGTGAGCAATAACATTCTGGGCTGTAATATTTTTAGTTATTTCAATGCTAGAAACTGCATATTTTTACACAATTTAATAAATTCACAAATACCTAATTACTTATTTGAGAAACTACAATTCTGCAGATCTACTGGAAATTTCAACCTTATAATATTAGTCTAGAAATATTTTAACTCCAATAGACTATGTTTTGTGAACGCCATTAGATTGTGGAATACGTAGCCTAACAGTATCAAATTGATTCGAAATAAACATATCTTTAAGCATGAAATTCTCAAATTGCTCTCCTAAATCTTTTTAGCCCTTTTAATCTAAAAAAAATTTATTAGCAACTAAGTCTAAATTTTTATTTATCTATAATATATTGTTAAGTATAATAATATATAATAATATATTATTGCCTTAAGTTTCATTCATTGTATCGTTAAAGTATGTTGTTATCATGTCATACATAGTACATTTAAAAGACTCTGTCTTACATGTCGGCATTCTTCCTTAATAAATAATAATAAAAATAAATAATGTGCTTGCATCGTAAATAAGTAATATATCATATTAAGGGATATTTTGCTATATTAAAAAAAATCGTTAAATGTTTGCTTAAAATTTAAAAAAATGTTAAGTAATATTTCTTTGAAATATTCAAATTCAAAAAGGTAAACAAAAATTACAATTATACATAATTGCTACGATTGCTACTTTCCTTGTAATAAATTATTAAGCAGTTTCAAGGCGAAATTTGGAAAATAAAAAAAATAAATGCGCTTCCCTACTATATATTTAATTACTTTTAATAAATACCCATACTATTAGTACCCAGATGTATACTTTTAAATTTCATTCATTTATCATGTAACTAAGTGTAATGCCTTTCTAAGAAAAATATGACATTATATTATCACATTTTTTGACAGAAATAATCGGGAATTGGCCTCTAATAAGGCAGAAACATTGCAATTGCTTAAGCAGATCACACGTGAGGTATGTTCTAAAACTAATACGATCAGAACAATCTTATATGAATTTGAATTGAATCTCACTACACATACTTTTATTTTCAATAATATATGTAGGAATCGCAGCCTCAACAAATTGACTTATGTGCTTGGACCACTGAAGAGCAAATCGACGAAGAAGATATTGAGAGAGAAAACCAGGACAGTGATGCAAATGATTCATTAAAAAAAAGTGCGCGAAAAAGATTACACATTTAGAGGCTGTTAAAGCAGTTAATACTGCATTCATTTGGACCGATGAAAAATAAACTTTATTTTAAGAGATTCAAATGCTTCCGAAATGAAGAGGAAAGGCTGTTGTCACACACGCAAAACTTTTAACCCAGCTAAGTATAAACATTTATTTTGTTCAAAATTAATATCTTTTTGCGTGTATGAATATCTAAATACGTAGTGCTTCTCCCCCGAATGTATATACAAATTAAATTAAAATTTTTTATAACAAAACTTTTTATGTTATTATCCTTATTTTTTATGAATTAAAACCGTTTTTATAAAAATACTGTATATCTTGTCTTATTTACTTAGAAAATGGAGTCTCAATACAGAATAACGCTACCTTAAAATATCCTCTGTTTTATGAAACCCTTGCTTATATTTACAAGCTTTAATTGGTATCAAATTGGCATTAATTTGAACTTTTGTAAAAAATATAATAACAGCAATCTTTAAAAAGTTAAAATCATAAAAAACATAGAGTATCTATTGAAAAAACTGTTGGTTTTTCAATGACAGAAATAGTTACAAAATTTTTGCGTTAAACTAGAATAGTTTGCTAAGATAAATTGTTTTGTCAAAAGCATAATTTTTGTTATTTGCTACATTCAAACTCTTTTGTTAACATATCTTAAATAAGTGGTTAAAGAAAATGTAATTTAAAAAATCGAGATAAGTTGAATACGCTGATAAGAAGCTCTTTAATATTTTAGCCTTTCGATAAAAAGTTTCAAAATTATCATATCTGGACTTGGTTAATTTATCAATAGTCCATTGATTTTTACAGCTTGACTATTTTAATATTTTAATTATTGGCAATGCATTTCCCCCAAATAATGTTGCATGCTTTTTAGAGTACAGCAACAAATAGCAACACTTAGCATCCACAAATAATAAAAGAACTGACTGCCCACAAGTATGCTTTAATTATTTTCTTGGCTAAAAACATTGATTTAAAGCATCTTGCATATTTATAGGCAGCCTAGTAAACTTCACATGTGGAACATATTTGTTTAACTTACCTTTAAAGCACAGAATATGCAGTCTTGGCCGCTGCAAACATGTTGATTCAATGAACGAAATGAACGACGAAAAGCGTCTAAGTGCCATAAAACCTAAAAAGAACACAAGAAAGAGAAGCAAAACAAACAGATCAGTAACAAGTTAAAATACAGCAAATGACAAGAAACAAGAATATGAATAAAAAAAATACAAGACGTAAGTTGTTGTAAAATTGTTGTAAATGTTTGAGTAAGACAGCAAAAACAGAAAAACAAGTTTGGGTTTTTGTAGTGTTTTTATTTTGTTTTTGTTTTCTTTTCCTACACGAAGCGTCGCAGTTAATGCGGCAAAGCAGCCATTTTTACTATCTTAAAGTACAAAGTAAAGAGAACTTCACTTTAGCTCTAAGACTTGGATTGAAAAAATATAAAAAAAAATGCAGCACAAAAGGCAGCTTGGAACGAAACAAGAAAACTGGTTTCTCACGCGAGCATTTGTATAGAAATAATAACAACAACGACGACGAGTGGCTGGCTGGCCACAATTTCTTGGTCTGGCAAGTTGACGCTGGAAACTTTGTTTCGCTACATCGCAGGAACATGAAAAAGTGGGTACAGTACATGATGCTGGCTGAATTGGTTGGGTTGGTTTGAAAGTGGCTAAAAGCTTTTTGTTGCTGTTTTTTCCTATTGTCTTGAACATATTCAAGTTGGAGGGAAAAACATAGCAAAGCTTGAAGCATTGTTCGCTACAGCACACAGCTTGAGTAGTTGGGTTGCAGCTGAGCCAGTTACGAGCTGAGTCAAGACGAACAGCGACAGCGCATGAGATTCTGTGAAATTATCTTTAGCTTGTTAGCTGGTTGTTGTGGCTTCAACTGCCCCTGCGGAGACTTTTTTGCTATAATGGCTTGCGTTGTGAGTTTCGTGCTTATTACTTGACTCTGCTTTGCAGCTTACTTCAAGCTGCTCTGCTTTGGGTTAGGAAAACTTTAGTTTTTGAATTCAAACAACGTCTTTTGCTGCAGTCAGCTTGGAGTTGTACATTAAGCGTTGTTATTGTCATAGATGTTGTTGTTGTTTTTGTCGTTGTCGTTGTTGTTTTTGTTGTTATTTTTATTGTTTTTGCTATTTGAAGTTAGGTGGCCGGTGTTGTTTGCCACTTTTATGCTTTCTGTTTCAGGTCAAAGCGAGAAAAAAATATCAAAATTGAGCTCAGCCACAATTTGTTTTATTTTTATTTTCTTATCTCTACGTAGCTGATTTTTGAGTTTATTTTTTATTTTTCTGCTTGGCAGCATGAGCCACCATTTTGTGGCTGTGATTTTTTCAACGCGATAGCAACACAGCTGTGGGTACTTTAGACTTGAAGAAAAATTTAAGTCTTAAGCGCTTTTTTTAATTAATTGTTGTTGTCAATTCGAAATACTTTATACAAGCATATGACAAGCTTTAGTTTTGGTTAACCATTTATTTAGCAACAAAATATTTGCGCTGATTTTAAACACACGAATTTCCGTTTTTTGGGACTTTTTCATTGACGATGTTCTCTAGTATATTTTTCTAGAGCAAAATCAATCGCAAGTACACATTTTCTCTTATGTGTGAGTTATTTATTTTATATAGCATTAAAAGCACTGATTTTATGGCTATTTAATCATAAAGTATCAAAATACTGTTTTATTTCTTAAAAAAGCTTTGCAAACGCCTTGCTAGCATACAAACAAAAGACTTAAGGCACGAACCTGTTTGGAAGATCATGTTTTAAACGAAGCACAACGATAAATTAAATAACATTTAACTCAGTTTTATTACCTTTTTCAAAAGTTTTGTTATATGGATAACTCAGAAAAAAGTGCTCAAGAACGATTTGAACAAATTGTTCAAAGTTAACCCAATTTAGACAACTCTAAATTCGCTGACCTATTCATCAAAAGTAATGTAATATGCCACACTAAATTTGGCTTTAAAGCATGAATGTTTCAACAAATTCAAGCAAAAAAAAACTCAAATTCAAGTTCCAGTTTAGCTGAACACATCGAAATGAATGCCAAATTCATTTTTCAAATTTTAATACCATATAAAATTGACTGTGAATTGAATTATGCTCCCAATCTAATTGATTTTTATTTTATTTCAAGCTTTAGAAAAACTACAAAGCAAGCTTATTTTTAATCTGCTTAAATATTAGCATCTTCTTTTAAATATATACAATTTACGCACAACAATAGCTTACCTAAAACAAAAGCATTACAAATGATACTATTTCATATGTTGACTTAAACACGTTGCCCACAACTTGAGCAGTGAAAGGTTTAAGCTTTCGTTTTGCTAGTTATACGGATTAGGTTACAGCAGTTACTAAAACATTAGCTTTAGATGTGGATGACCAACAAAGCATTGCCGAGTTTGAAAGGAATGTAATTTAGTATAATTTAATTAAATTTCATGAAAGCACAACAAAATAACAACAAAGCGTATAGAAAACAAACGATACAAACTTTAAACTTGCAGCAATAAGAAGCAGTATGAATAGAACTTGAGGTTATCTAATAGCAAACAAAAACAATAACAACACTTTTGCAAAAAGTAATGCAAATAAGAAACTTAAGCAAACAAAAGAAGTTAAGACACGAACTACGCCTTAGTAAAATTCCTTTTTCTCCTTTGCATATTTATTTTTATGTAAAAATAGTAGACAAAAAATTTTTGATTTTTCCAGCGTGATTTTGGCTCACTGGAACGTCTGAAAAAAATAAAATCGGGGTTTTAATCAGCATTAAAGCCGCAATAGATTGAACTAAAAGAATTTTTGTGGGAGAAATTGACAAAATGGCAGAGTTTTTCGAAATTAGCCGAATTTTTGGGACCAAAAAATCCTTTGAAAACCAAAAATACTTTACCGATCTTTCTATCCGTAGTTCAATCTATAGACTTAATGTGTACAATAACATAATAAAATTTCAGAAAGATAAGTGCTGTAGTTTTTTTATCACGCCCGCCAACTCAAAAAATGTGATTTCTAGGAAAAGCGCTTTAAAGTTTTTAACACCGAAATTTTTTAACGAATTAAAAGATTTTAACACCATTTAACATAGAAATTAATTTCTTATTTTATATCATTAAAAATAGATTCTTTGTAATCTTTTGAACAAAAATCAATCATAAAAGAAAATTTGATTTTTGGAAAATTCAGGTATGTACTATCCCATTAAATTTTAATTTGAAAATTTGATTTTTATATTATCTATTTTAAATTTTCAATTTCGAATTTTTAAAATTATAAATTATCAAAAATCAACAAAAAAAGCACAATTACTGAAGAGATTTTGGCTGTTTCTTATTAATCTTCCAACTTTTTTCTAAAAAGTTCCATGTCTAATTCCATTTCCTCATACAACAATACATTTTTTCGAAACTTTAGAGTCGATTATTTCAAAATATTTTTATGTGGCTTATCATATTCTTGCAATAAGCCCTTCAATTCAAAAATCAAAACTCGTAAAAAATTAAAAATTAAAAATTAAAAATTAAAAATTAAAAATTAAAAATTAAAAATTAAAAATTAAAAATTAAAAATTAAAAATTAAAAATTAAAAATTAAAAATTAAAAATTAAAAATTAAAAATTAAAAATTAAAAATTAAAAATTAAAAATTAAAAATTAAAAATTAAAAATTAAAAATTAAAAATTAAAAATTAAAAATTAAAAATTAAAAATTAAAAATTAAAAATTAAAAATTAAAAATTAAAAATTAAAAATTAAAAATTAAAAATTAAAAATTAAAAATTAAAAATTAAAAATTAAAAATTAAAAATTAAAAATTAAAAATTAAAAATTAAAAATTAAAAATTAAAAATTAAAAATTAAAAATTAAAAATTAAAAATTAAAAATTAAAAATTAAAAATTAAAAATTAAAAATTAAAAATTAAAAATTAAAAATTAAAAATTAAAAATTAAAAATTAAAAATTAAAAATTAAAAATTAAAAATTAAAAATTAAAAATTAAAAATTAAAAATTAAAAATTTTTGCCGATTTTGTATTCATTTATTTTAATGCTAAATTTGAAAATGAGAATTTACTAATCCAAATTAATAGAAAAGTTATTCAAAGGAGTATATTTTACTTTATAGGGGCTAAACGCAGTTTGAATTTTCAAAAAATCTTTTTTTTATTTTATTTTCGTAATGTACATTTATTTAAGTAAAATTTCATATCAATTCGGCAAATATTCTTGAAGCTGCATGCATATTTACAAGTGCTTTTAAAAGATCTTTGAATATTTTGAAAACGTTTTTTCAAAACTGTGTGAGAAACCAAGTGTTTTCGAAAACGGCTCAAGCTATCAGTCTCATATATTGACACAAGCTTTGTTAAATTATTTTAGTAATATATTGAAGAAATTTCTTTTCTGATAAATATTTAATGTTTCTTAACAATTTTAGGCCAACATTTCTATCGAAAACATTTTTTTTTTGTTTTGTTAATTCACCATTTTGTTAAAAATATATAATTTTATAATTCCTTCAATTGCATTTACTAAATGTTTTTTGGTTTCTTAATTTATATAATACGTTCCCGATAAATCAAGTCGCCCTTCTTTTGAGGACCTCTTCAACAGGAGCTTTTAATATCATTATTTAAAAAAAAAAATAATTTAATAAAGTTGAAAAGTTTAAATTTAAAATGTGTTGATTTTTATATTAGTTTAATAAAATGTCTTTTTAGAAAAAATACTTGAATAAAAAAATTCTTATGGCCTTCTAACTGTGTATGAATTTTATGTCATGATTTATGATGACAACAATTTTTTTGTTAATTTCGATATCATCCATACATCGTTTTTATATACAATACGTCGTTAAAAACTGCCTTTCATTTTTTTTTGCTCTAACAAGTTTTTGCAGTAAAAAAAAAATATTTATTATATCTTGTCTCTAGAATGATAGATGTTGCTAACAGAATAGCAATAAATAGGTTAATAACTGTATTTGAAGTCGTCAAAGGAACTTTATGTCGGTAGCAAATGCAGTTAACACATTTTAATATATTTTTAATTATTTTTCTTATGTATTAGTGTGTGAGCGTTAAATGGAAATTTGATCAAATTGTGGCTACAATCTTATTGCTTTTTATTGACTGAGTGTCAACATTAATGTCATTATTTTTTTTTCTGCACACACATTATGCACACACAGAAACTTGCTATATTATTCACACATATATACATATTAAGTAAAAATCTTTTTCATCAGCCGTGTGTTTTTTAAAGCTTTGCAGCTGTACTTATTTCAGGAATTTAATAAAAACAATTTAAAGCTTTGCCAATGCATAGCAATAAAAAGCTTTGTCATGCTGCTGCAGCTTGACAACGTGTTAATGGTATTAAATTGCAGGAAAACGAAAGACTTAAGCAACGAACCAGCTCATACAGTATCAAATTAAATATTACGTTATTTTTACATATTTCAAACTGCAATTGGCTTTCTATAGTCAATCGTTGATCCACATACAAGAAACGTATTTTTATTTTAATAATGTTATACAGATTCATGAATTAATCAAAAGTACTAGCCGGTGTCCACTACAAGACCTTATCCATAAGTTTTGTAGTGGACACTGGCGCGTAGGCTCTGCAGCGCACACGCACTTCCGCCTGAATACAGTAACTTTAAATTAATTTCAAAGCCAAAAATGCTTTAAATAAGTTATAGATAACGCTGCGTCATATGCAAAAGGTAAACGACCAGAAAAACGCTGGTCAAAGTTAATGAAAAAGCACCAACTTTGTTGTAGAACACTGCCAAGTGGGTGTTATTTTATATCTTCAAACTAATAAATAAATCAAGAAATGCATTTTCAAAACTATTTCAAATTGCATTAGTTAATGTTTTTTTTTCGTAACTTCGTTTGTAGCTGTGTTGGTGGTTTTATTTAATTTTTTACCCACGCTGCTGTGATTGGTGTTGGGCGACATAACACGTGCTTTTAGCTATTTAAGCGTTGCTTATGAATATTTTAATTTATTTTGAGATGTCAGAAAATGACACGTAGGATGTGCTGTTTAACAAAGAAGTGCCGCACACATGCTTTGCTGTAGATTTTCTAGTGAATTTGTTTATCACAAAAAAAAAACTCAGGTCAAAAAAGATTACCTGAGCTAGAAGAAAAACATGCAACGAGGCAAAGGATATTGTAGTCACGTAGCAATATATATTTCGATTTTAAAATTCACAGGACGTTATTTGTTCATATAATGTTCAGAGACCAAACGGAAATGCTTGCCTTGAAAAGTTTGAATTGAAAAAATAAAAAATACGCCAAGAAACAGATGATGATTTATTCTTGCAGTGAATAAGCCTCTAAAATCGAGCCACTCATGATAGACAATAAGGAAAATATATTAAGACTATTCATATTTTGTTAAAAATAAATTTGCTCAAATGGGTTTTATAGCATTTGAACTTACTAAAAACCTCCACTGGCCAATTTAATGCTGAAAAACAATTACTATACAGTAGTCCACGACTTTGTTGCATCGTTGCAAGTTCATTTTTGTAATGGTAAATTTTTGTGAACACACCTTTATTATTATGATATTGCAAATGCTTTACAACAAAATTCATACTTTTTTTTAAATTCTTCCTCCGTGCAGTTTTTGTTTGCATTTTTACTTTTAGTTTTATTGTTTAAAACTTCCTCCATTTCAGAACCACTTCTTTCCTCTGTTATAAATTAAACTTTTTTCCGCTAAATATGTTAACAATGAAAACACAACTTCTCAATCAGCGATGTTAAAAAATTATTGGTTTTTCAATACAAAATGAACACATTTATTCAGAATACCATCATGCAGTATTATTGGATTTGCATATGCAACAGAGCCTTTTGTTATAGCAAATGATTAATGTTGCAACTGCATATCAATGCTTTTTGTTTTTTAGAAACAGCTAATTTTGTGTTTGCACCAATGCAACAAGATAGTGAACTACCCTTAAGTGTTTAGTGTATGGATATACTGAGAGACTTCGAATTTCGACATTCTGATTTGAGTTGAACTTATTATTCGTAAATTGTAAGTGCTCATATTCGAACTCCAAAGGATAAAAGTTGTTTTCTTCGAAGCAGTAGAGGCCTTAAAATAAAATATTTCCCATAGTGTTTGCACCAGTGGAAAAATAATTAAAAGAGTTATTTGGAATTAAGAGAATATATTGTATATATTGAGGTATATATATTTTGAGAAGTTATTATTATTTAGAAAACTGTATTTTCCCTTCGGTAGTTATAAAAATATGAAGGATTTATATTAAGGAAAGTTCTATCATAGCTTAAGGCAATGCTTAGCTCACATTTTGATTAAAAGAGTTTGAATAGTAAAATACTTCAATAAGGTAGTAAATTCAATGTGATAAATTTAAGTTAATTACTAATTGTATAAAAAAAGTAAATTAGAAAAAATGTAGTATGTGGAAAACGTCAAGCAAATTCAGTGTTATGGTAAAGATAGCAATAAATACTAATGATTTAAACTATGTATAGAATTTTTTTTATTTAGTTCGAATATAATTTGATCATGCCTCATAGAAGGCGTTTGGTGTGCAGGCAAACACATAAACGTTATTCCAATCTGCAAATGCATAGATACTGCATTTTGTAAATATAAAAAAGCATGAAAAATTACTATATAAAGTGCGATATTTTATAATTTTAGTTAGAAAATTCTAGAATATGGTAGTTTTTAAAATGATTTCGATCTGGTGGAAAACTCAAAAAATCATTTCCAGGTTTTCATGCAAATGCGATATTTCCCTATGAAGCAGTCCATGAGGTCCACTCCACTCATATGTGCATCAAAGAACAGCACAAGCCTACTTGTAGTTCAAGCCTTTTCAAGTACTTGAATTCAAGTATGTATCCAAACTTGAAAAAGCAAGCTTTAGCCAGCTTGCAAAAATACCAAACAGATACAAGTCATATTCATGCTTGCTCGTTGGCTTGGCTTATTTAGACTTACTTCTTCGGGCAGAAACTTGAAAAGCTTGAAACGATCGGCAAAAGCTTGTAAGCTCGCAAGTATCCAATTGATTGAATTTAAAGCAAGTATCCAAATAATTCAATAAGCTTGTGTGGAGAGAGCTTAGGCGTAATAGGACTTTAAAGGATTCTGTGGACTTCGTGGTTGGAAGTTTTAGGGGTAGATGATTTCGAATCTGATGTCAAAATTAAAAATTTAAGATGGCGGGTAGAGTTGCCACCAAGATTTTTTTTTTTGTATTTTTGCGAATTCTTGTAATTTTGAAATTCTGACAATAAATTTGGTTTCGAATGTAATGTCACAGCTTTAAAATTTAATATGGAGGTTAGAGTTGCCACCTTAATTTTTTATTTTACGAATTCTGGGCCGCCGCGAACTAAAGGGTAAAAATGGGTCGCTGAATCTGAATCCACTGTCAGAATTTCAAAATTATAAAATTTTTGAAATAAAAGGGTTGCCACCTAATAATATGTATTTTTAAGAATTTTAAACATCATTTAACAGTGTTAGGGAGTCGCTGACTTCGAATCTAAAGTCAAAACTTTAAAATTCAAGATGGTGGATAGGGTTGTCACCTTAATTTTTTGTATTGATATGAATTTGGGGCTGACAAAACAAATAGCATACCAAAAATGGGTCGCTGAATCCGAATCCATGGTCATAATTTCAAAATTATAAATTTTTTAAATAATAGGGTTGCAACGTAATAATATATATTTTTAAAAGTAAAAGTAACCCTATTATTTCAAAATTTTATAATTTTGAAATTCTGACCACGGATTCGGATTCAGCGACCCATTTTTGGAGTACATTTTTTTTTGCCAGCCCCGAATTCATATAAATACAAAAAATTAAGGTGGCAGCCCTATCCACCATCTTGAATTTTAAAATTCTGACTTCAGATTCGAAATCTTCATTTAACACACCCTAACAGTGTTAAATGATGTTTAAAATTCTTGGTATTTCATTTTTCCATTTTTGGTATATAATTTTTTTTTGCCAGCCCCTAATTCATAAAAATACAAAAAATTAAGGTGGCAACCCTATCCACCATCTTGAATTTTAAAATTCTGACTTCAGATTCTAAATCAGTGACTCCCTAACACTGTTAAATGATGTTTAAAATTCTTAAAAATACATATTATTAGGTGGCAGCCGCATTATTTCAAAATTTTATAATTTAGAAATTCTGACCACGGATTTATCGACCCATTTTTGGTATACAATTTTTTTGCCAGCCCCGAATTCATAACAATACAAAAAATAAAGAAGGCAACCTTATCTACCATCTTGAATTTTAAAATTCTGACTTCAGATTCGAAATCAGTGACTCCTTAACACTGTTAAATGATGTTTAAAACTCTTAAAAATACTTGCTATTAGGTGGCAATACTGTGGTAAAAATTTAGGTGGTCATTACCTCCATCTTATATTTTAAAACTGTGACATTATATTCGAAATGAAATCCGTTGTCAGAATTTCAAAATTAAAAGAACTCGCAAAAATACCCAAAAATCTAGGTGGCAGCACTATCCGCAATCTGGGATTTTATATTCTGACAACAGATCCGAAATCATCTACCCCTAAAACTGCCAATCACGGAGTCCACAGAACCCTTAAAAGTCATAATACGCTTAAGCTTTTCATACACAAGCTGATTGAATTTTTTGGATACTTGCTTTAATTGGATACTTGCCTTCAATTTCAAGCTTTTCAAGCTTTTTTCCGAAGGCATCAAGCTTTCCTTTACTTGAAACTTCGTGCCGTTCGCTTGTAAGCTAGCATACTTGCAAGTCGCAAGCTGTAGTGGGCTTATTTATATTCAATTACAAGCTATACTTGATTCAAAATTATCAAGCTCAAGCTAGCTTGAACTTATATATTAAGCAATTACTTGCAAAAGACTTCAAGTAGGCTTGTGCAGTTCTCTGATGTGCATTGTAATCTTTGATAGTTTATGGACATGGATAGCATGTTGCCAAAAAATGTTCTTTTCTAAACTTTTGAATCCAAATGTATAACAGCACTCATTAAATAGGGTGTACATTTAACTTTAATTCGTAGTACTTCGAGAGGTCCTTGTATACAGAGTTCCTAATATCTAGATGTTTGAAAAATGTTCTTTTTTTTTGAGAGGGTTGTGTTTTTACCATTTTAAACTACTTTCCTAGTTGAAAACTAAACATTTTATTACTTTGTATTCTTATAAACGATATACTTATAGAGGATATCTTTTTTAAATTGCACTATTTGAAGCACAAGAAATAAAAATTTCATTTAAAAAAAATGCAATAAAAATGCATTTTTAAATTTGAAATGGTACAAATATATGAAGAAATTTGGATTGGAAGGGTCATCTACAGAACTTTTGCTTATCTAACATATATATAAATTCCTATCGAAGGTTCTTACGATATTGGTTTACGGTTGTCCAGAAAACTGAGTCAAAAGAAAAGTTCAGTACAAAAAAAAGGCCGTTTTTTACTAATTTTCTACATGAAACGGCAACTTAGCCTCTTTATGCACAGAAAAGTAAATTATGAATTAATTTTGATTGTTAAATTTTAAAAAGAAAACCATCGGACGTTCTTAAGATTTTTCATTCTTAAGATAATATGAAGTAAGATTTAAGAAACAAAAATTTACATAATTATTTCATTTTTTTAGGCAACACTATTCAAAACTTTCAACACAAGCACAACATTTTTAATATAAAATAGAGATATTCTGGTATATGAAATGTTGGAAATGCCTGTAAGTTACAAAAACGTTTTCGAAATTATAAAGTTATTTAATAGAAGTATATTGCTGAAAACTATTTACAGATTAAAATAAAAATTTAACTAAAGTTTTTTCTAACCGACCTTGTTATTTATTATGTTGATTTTATATGATTTAAACACAAATTCTAAATTTAAAATCAAGTACGATTTAAACTATCAAACATTTAGAATTTGCATTTAAATCATATAAAATCAACAAAATAAAAATTGAACTTTTTAGTGCAACCAAATTTCGTGGCTTCGAGAGGTTTTACAGTATTTAATAGAAATGGCAATCTAGGATTGTTTGTTTTTACGTTCAAAATTTAAGTCTTAAGGTAAAAGTAGTTATCTACTTTTACTAACAATAGCTTGCCAAATATGATTCCACTCTCGATTATTACCCATAGTGTCCTGTGTGAAGGATATTCGAATCTGAAGGTACACTCGATAAAAGCCAGAACTTGTAGTCTGATTGTCTAAAGTTTAGTGGTACTAATTGTAGTGTTTACGTTTCCCTAAATTTGGAAAATTAATAAGTTGCATATTCTTTAATTTATACTTTTTAACATTTTGAAAAAAATGAATGGAAGATTTTATATACTAGTCATCAAAAGTTGTACCTAAGATATATTTTCTCATCTTGGATTCTTTAAATATTTCTGAAAAACTCTTAATCTAAGAGTATATATTAAAATACCAGGTTAAAACCGCGATCTTTTTCCGATTTCGATTTTAAAAAAAAACATTTACTTCCTAGCATGAAATTCATTACTTCTTTAAGACACCTCCGCATTGACAAAAATGTTATACTGATTTTGAGCTTCTGAGCTTCGACGTTTCTCAACTGACTTAACAATTGTTGCTAACAAGTATTTTAAAGAAATAATATCCATAAAGGAGATACGAACAAAATTGTTCAATTTCATGCTAGGAAGTTTTTTTTTTAAATATTAAACTAGGAAAAAAGTCTTGATCTTTTTCTGGGGCTTTAAATAAAAATTTTTAGACAGGGTTTCTTTTAGCAATATTTAAAAGAAAATTATCTTTGGTACCACTTCTTGTGACCGATATCAAAAATCTAAAATTTATTAACTAATTTTTTTAATTAATTTATTTGAAAAAGTTAAAAATTTGCATTCAGGTATACATTTCTCAAAAACAATGAAATGCGTATTCAAAAAACCTGCTAATTATTGAATCGCCAAATTTAAGGAAAACGATGTCACTATAATAAATAGCTCCAAAATTAAGACAACCTGATAACAATCAAAAGCTCTGTCCTTTCTCGAGTGTACCTTTTGATTCCAATATCTTTCACACAGGACACTGTGGGTAAAAATTGAGAATGGCATCGTGTTTGGCAAGATATTTTTAGTTAAAGTCTATATTTGCTTTTGCTTTAAGACATATGTAGTCATTCTTACAAAAATCAAAGCATTTTGTGAACGTTATTTTTTACTGTTTTCCTCAAGAAACAAGTTTGTCCTTGTGAGAGAAGAAGCCATAATTTTTTTTACTAAAATTTTTTGGGTGATCTTTACAAACCCATGCTTTGTAAAGATTGAGAACTCTTAGACTACAATCTAAATTGTTTTCTACGCTCTAATGAACATGTTATCATAAATAGGTACTCCACAATAAATCTTTTTAAACATGTTATTTCTTAAATATCTCTTTAATTTATTCAACATTTTTAATAATAGATACGACGCTGTAAAGGTATTGAAACCTTCTTCAAGATCTACAATTAAGTTTTGCTAGAAATATTTTCGTAAGATGTCGCTTTTCTACACTTTTTAAAAGTTTTGTTATTTTTGACACTTAGAAATCAGATTTGTTAGTTAAAATGTCTAACTAAAAGTTAGATTAGACTGTTATGTTTCAACATTTAATATATTGTATACACTAATTGGTTAGTTTAAATAGTCAAATTTAGATTTATCGAACGTAACCTTTAAAAATTCTCTAAATTACCATGAATAACAATTTCGGCCAAGTCGCCGAACAAGCATTGCAACAATTAGGCTTATCCATTAACTTCAACAATAGAAAAAAACTTTTTCATAAAAAAACGGTGTTTTGGCATCATGCTAGACATGAAGCAATTTTTATTCAGTCTAAAATAAAAAACAACTTTGTTTTATATAACACTTGCTGAACCCGGTGTGCTTCGCTACCCCCCTCGTACCAGGATTGCATTTCAAAATTGTGGCAATACCAAAATCACTTTTCACGCCATTGAATTTTCGAAATAAGTCCACCCCAGCGCCACCTACCGTGTCCATTTATACACAAATTATTTTCTTATGATTAAACAAACATACATTCTGAATTTCAGTTAAATTGGTCCATAAATTCAAATTTTCGATATAAGTCCACCCCAGCGCCACCTATCGGGTCCATTTATACACAAATTATTTTCTTATGATTAAACAAACATACATTCTGAATTTCAGTTAAATTGGTCCATAAATTCAAATTTTCGATATAAGTCCACCCCAGCGCCACCTATCGGGTCCATTTATACACAAATTATTTTCTTATGATTAAACAAACATACATTCTGAATTTCAGTTAAATTGGTCCATAAATTCAAATTTTCGATATAAGTCCACCCCAACGCCACCTATCGGACTTTCCCGGAGGGTTTTTCCAAAATTTTCCTTCGCAAAAACCTTCTCCTGGCAATTATAAACAACTGAAAAAAAATTTTAGACAAATCGGCCCAGCCATTCTCAATTGATGTTTTACTATACATTTTTTACACCATTTTTATATATATAGATATCTTTCTTATGTGATTATATACAAATAATATACGATCACCTCTATCCAAACAATGTTGGTCCTTTTTAATGGTAATATAGTTTTGAAGGCATTTTTAATACAAATCAAAAAATTCTTGCTTTTAACAGACTTGTATGTAAATACAATTTTTTAACATTTTAATTGCTTGATCTGGAAGAAAAAAAACAAGAAAAATTCGGTGATTGCCTTATATTTTTCCCATTGTCCATGAAATATTGCTGTTTTTTAAAATAAAGATGCCACACTACTCCTGATGTTGTGAAAAATGTGGCTCTTTTTCTTAAAACTTACTCGTATATTAAAATAAAAGCTAAATGCCCCATTCAATAATAATTTAAAATTAAATGTTCTTCGTAAACGCTTCCCCATTAGAATTAATAAATGTTAAACAAAAGACTTAAGCCACGAACTTACTAATCACTGAAGCTCTTTAAAGCTTAACATAACATTCCGTTACAACAAGAGCAAATAATTTAATCTTAAAAAACACAATTTATTTATTCCAAATACAGTTCAAATGCAGTTAATTACAGCATTTTGACAATACAAACTTTTGTCAAGCAGAAAACTGACCCGCTACCCTTTGAAGATTGAACCAATATTCATTAAAATAAGACCACTTTTAATTGTAAACTAGAAACAATTAGAACAGAAACAACAGCAACAACAACAAAATTCACACAAACAACAACAAAATCTACTTATTAATGCCTAGTTTAAAAAAAAACAACATTTAATAAATTAATTTTGTGAAAGTTTTTTGACAGTCACTAAGATAAGAAAAATTAAATATTATAAATACTTTTCTCCCTGCAGCATATTAAAAAATACCTCAGCTTTGGGTTACAGCTTATCAAAAATACCAACCCAATGAGCTGTAGAAGAACCTGTTGCGGGCCGTGGTTTTGTTCAATTATAAGCTTGTTTCTACCGATTTAATATTACATTAAATATTTGTGCCTACTTTAAGACTAATTGAGAAAAAAACCATTCAACCGATGATGAAGAAGGTTGTTAGTTACAACAAAAACAGCAACAACAGCAACAACAGCAACAACAGCAACAATAAGGAACTGAATCGACTGTCAAATTAACATAATGAAAAAAAAAACTACATGCCACAATCTATACAAATCAATATGAAATGAAACGATTTCTTCTCCTTCCAAACATACATATATTAAATAAGCTTCCATGAAATTCATAAATATTTATAAATTTTTATTTTTGAAGGCATGCTTTTAAAAATGTTATTTATATCTCAAAATTTTACGGCAAGTGTTTTCCAGTTTTTTCAAACTCAACAGTTTAACAACTGAAGTTTTTGTTGTATTCGTAAATTTTGAATGAAATCAATTCTAACTTAAAAAATAAAACATTATTTTTGTGTGGAGGAGACGCTAATTTGAAATTTAAATAAAATACCAAAAACAAATTAACATTAATTACTTTACTTTAAACAAGGTGTCTGATTTCAGCTGATTATCTATCTATTGATGCGTTGATTAAAGTAGCAGTGCGATTTTAAAGCTCCTCAATAGTGGCAGAGTAAAAAATTATCACACCGTTACGCTCCAATAGATAAAGGTAGGTACAGAGGAACGACAGACGCAAGCATGCAGTGATGCACATGAGCAATTTTCTTAGCTGTTGTAGGAAAAAGTTAAGAAAATTGAAGAAGCTCACGCTGCAACTGTTTTGCGTTATTCACTTCTTTATTTTGCGGGTTTTATTTTTAGCAATTTCTTTATCTATTATTTTTTACTCTTTATGCCATTTCTTTGTCTATTTTTATTTTAACTGCTCATGTATATGCAGTATTTTGCTTTTAAAAGCGTCACACGACACATGTTGTCATAATTTGGCTCCATTGTGGGTTTTTTAAGTGGCTGTCAACATATTGTTAACAACAAGTAAGTGTTTAATTATATGTCAACAGCATCAATGATTAAGTTATGAAGAAAAAATATCATATTAAAAACATACAAAAGTTTTTATATAATTTGAATTTTATTTAAACTGGGTGTGTTCAAATACTGCAAGTTAGACTAATTTAATTTGTGTAGATGCAAAGCAAAATCTTCGCACAAAAATTTCTTACTTCTCAAAACCAGAAAGAAATATTTTCACTTAAGATTTGTAAAAATTGCTTACAGTAATTCTTAACCTTTTATCAATGTTTTATTCGTATAATTTGTGCTTTAAGCAGCTGTTTCTGTTTCCTTTTTTATTTATGGTTATCAACTTTTTACGATAGTTTTTCTACTGTAACTTTTTTCATAAGGTTTTCAGTTTTCTGTGTTCTTCTTCATCAACCAATATCTTGTGGTTTTTGTTTTTCTGTTTCCTTTTTGTTAAATGAACATTATTGCCTCACGCATTGATTTTCATTAAATGATAAAAAATACTACAGCGGCTGTTTTTTTAAGGTACTCTGCAAAAAGGTTTAAAAATAATTGAGGTAAAGACAAAAGCAGGTCTAAGAAACTTTTAAAATTAAATATTGCACAAGCAATGTAAAGAGAGAAAAATTTTACTATAACATCTGTAGAATCGGAAAAATATACGAGTAGCCGAAACAAATTCAATC
Source organism: Dichetophora obliterata (assembly GCA_963920525.1). NCBI lineage: Eukaryota > Metazoa > Arthropoda > Insecta > Diptera > Sciomyzidae > Dichetophora > Dichetophora obliterata. The sequence continues at coordinate 55,961,653 of OY986439.1, forward strand.
AACATATATTTACAAAGTGCATAATTTAATGCTTTCTTAAAGGTGTTTTAAAAAGTTTTTTGTTAATTTTTTTGCCAATTAGTTTTTATACCTTTAAAATTAGGTTTTTTTAAAAATTTCCTTGTTTTTAATATGAAGGGTTTATTGCAAGAACATGATAAGCCACATAGAAAATATTTTGAAATAATCAACTCTAAAGTTTTGAAAAAATGTATTTTTTTATGAAGAAATGTAATTGAACACGGAAACTTTCACAAATAGGTTAGAAAATTAATAATAAATTGCCAAAATCTCTTCAGTGATTATTGGCAATGCATCAGTTAATTAACCACGTTTTTGCAATAAGCCCTTCATATGTTTTTTTAATTGTATATTATAACAAAAATAAAAATATTTATTATTTATTTATTTTACAATTCAAAACATTTATCAGTTCATGTATTGACCTCAATATCTTACTAAAAAAGAAGGAAGAAATAAATCAGACAGTAATTAATGGCACACTATTATTTACTCAAACGGCTTTCATCTCATTACCACTACTCAACAGATCAGTCCAAGCCAATGTTTGCAGACCCCATGACATTGACACGCTCCGGAAAAGAAAAAAAAATTTGCGGGAATGACAAAAGCATAGATCTCCACAACTTTTGCGTATGCAAAAGCGATTCGAATTATTCGACGTTTCGGTTTTTTTTTTTTGTTAAACCGTCCCGATTTTTTTTTAATCGCAAATTTCGAATAATTCCAAAACCTATTGGTTTTTGCTCGACTAAGACATTCATAAGTCTGCAAAATAACATTGTCTTTGAACCACTTTTTTTATTGCATTTGAGTGACCCTGTTTATTATCTACTTGCGTTTTGACATTTCCTCCAAAGTTGCTTACATTTCTTACCTCTGATTTTATTTCATTTGTTAAAACAGTATATACGATAGGCTGGCGTATTACTGTAAGTTAAACATGATTTTTATTTAATAATGCATTTTTTTCAAAAAATATACAATTCAAGCTCCAAGACATTTTTGAAGGGAAATAACCCAAACTCCTTAATTACTGACTTTAAGCTTACCGAAAAATTAAAAAAAAAAAGTGAAAAAAGATAATTTGCTTAAGGTATTGTTGATAATATGTCCCACATCTACTAAATGTTAACGTGTTTTTTCAGTCTCTCATTATATAGAAAATAAAGCCAAAAACCACCTTAGAGCTAAGCACTTAAATTGTAATTTATTTTTAAGGTATTATTTCAAACAAATCTTTAAGTACAAATTATTTTTATTTTATTTATTTATTTAATTAATTAATATTTGTACAATAAGACTACAATAAGATCTTTATTAGTACATCAATAGAGGTGAATCACATTTATATACTTATTACTTATTGAATAATTAACATTTGTCTAAAAACTATGTGAATTTAAAATATAAAAAGAAATTAAAAATTAGCATTTAGGTTAAGTTTAATTAAATTGAACATTAAAATTTTTAAAAAAAGAATTAAGAATAAGAGATCCTTATAACTACTTCATTGAAGAAAAATTTTTTTAAAGAAATAATTAAAGTGGAAAAAAGAAAAATTATAAACAAAATAAAATAAGAAGAAATCGTTTAAAAGATATGCCAATAAGGAAAATATTATTTCCATTATCTCCATAATTTTAATAACATAAGTACCTTTTTTATTTTTTAAAACTGAATTGCTATTTTTGTTAAATAAAAATTGCATAGATAAATCATGTTTAGGTAAAATTTTGTTTATACAGAGGCTAATTTTACTTAATTTTGATTTTGACTAATTTGTAAGTAATACCATTAGTTTTGTGACATCCGACTTATTGATGCCATATGGCATCATTGTCCTTGTTGGGTTAATCAGCAAATTACTCTCTTTGGCGCGCGTCACAAAAACTATTTTGGTTGAACCTCCTATTCGACTACCGAATAGAGACTGGGCAAGAAGTGACGCTGTAAAAGGTACCCCAAATCCGCCTGGTGCTGATCACTCGTTACCCTTTTCTGAAACACAACCTTCACACACCTTTAAAATCAGAAAATATGCCCAAGTAGATGCCATTGATAAATGCCTAAACCCTAAAAAAGCTCCAGGTCACGATCTAATAACGACAAAAATGGTTAAATAACTGCCGAATATCGCCATTAAGCACTTGCTTTATATTTATAATGCGATTATTAGAACTGGACACTACCCTACACAATGGAAGCTTTCACATATCACAATGATTCTCAAACTCAGAAAGACCCTTCACTTGTGACTTCATATCAGCCAATTAGACTACTCTTTACCCCATCTAAGCTATTTGAGAAACTCTTAGTCAGGTAATTGCTACCTTCAATTCTCGATACAGGCATCATACCCAATTATCTATTTGGATTCAGAGAAAAGCACGGCACAACCTTAGATGGGAAGCCTCGAAGGGAAACTTGCCCTCAAAGTCAATGATAGAACAATTCTCCAAAGTTCCTCTTGAATGCTTATTGACAGCAGGCTCACTGGGAAAAAACATATCAAGACGAAAATTACACAAATTAAATTGAAAAAGATTGAACTCAAGTGGCTTCTTTCACGAAGCTCAAAACTTAGCCTACAGTATAAAGTGTAACTCTACAAGTGCATACTGAAGCCCATCTGAACATATGCTTGCCCATCAAATGTCGAAATTCGCCAGAGAACCCAATTAAAAATACTATTGAAGAGGAAATTTACAAAAATACCCGAAAATACATAACATAGCTTCACTGGCACAACAACTTCAACTCACTTAATGTTGGCAATGCTTGGAACAAAACTGCTTTATTACTATAGAAAAAAAGCACACCCAATAAACACACTGTACAGCACAGTTTACCACACGTGCAAAAAATGGAAGTGTTCGAAGCACTGGCAAGAGGACAAATAAGCAGTTTTAAACAGAGTTCGCAAATAACTGGCAACCGTTTTTACTTTTTGGTTTATCTCTCATGTTTACTCGTTCGTAATGAACATAAAGGTTTCCCTCTGAGAGCAACCTTTATGAGAGAACTGAAGCGGTTTCTAACTGAGATTTATTTGTTGCTCTCAAAAAATAACACTCCTTGGTTGAGATTAACCGAGGACCTTTATTTTTAAAGGTTATTTTTTCGGTTATTTTTTCGGTTGTTTTTTCGGTTATTTGATGAGAGAAATAAGAACTGGTTGTGCCTAATGGTTTTGCCTAAAAGCCTTACAGTTTGTTCGACAATAAAACGTAATTAATTTGTATGTACAAATGTTTTCAACTAATTAAATACACGTTAAGTATACAAAAATGGTTTTTAGTCTAAAATTAGTTAATATTTAAATTAAGAATTTAAATTAAATTTACACCAAAAATTTTAGAATAAAATCCACTTTGAACATTTTATGTTGCTATTTACTATTTTCTAATTCGTATATTAACCCTCATCAGTTCGCAGAATTTTGTAATTTGACTAGCCCACAATGTCAAATATGACCCCAATGCTAATAAGGGTTAAATAAACACAAACAATTTAAAAAACACATTTGAAATTTATATTGAAAATGAAATATATATAGAAAATAATTTTTAGTGACAATAGTCTTGCTTTAATAAACTTTTTTATATCGCTTTTGATTTCTTCTGCTTTGGCGTTTACAAAATCCATTATTTTCCGAGAAATTATGGGTGTCATGTCGAGGCAGGTAAATATTGGATTTACAATATCACAAAACCCCTCACTATCTAAATGAATAAACGGTCGGCCATCTTTCGTTACAATTTTAATTATAGAAGCAATGAATTGATCCTTATCAACTTCATACGAAATTTTAATTTTTTTGTTGACCACTCCACTCTGTTCTTCGTTTACAATTAAATCGTTATTAAATATATCGCTGTGTTTGACTTTTAAATGCCTTTTTAAATTTGTCCCGTGGTTTCCACTTAAAATTGAATTGCGAAATTTACACTTTGACTTTGATGTTTGCGAATCAAACACAAAAAACTTCGTACCAGTTCATTCGGTTTTCTACCCATATTTATTATAAGATTTATTTATTAATCACCCGCACAATTGCACACTTGCATTACAAATAAACAACATGTAAAGTGCATGTGCGCACGTGGCTTGTGATCATTAAGTGCGTTTTATATTTTTTCCCTCCTTCGTATCCCTCACTTACTGAGCAGAATCTTTATATTGCAAAAATAAAGGTTTCGCTCTGAGGGAAATGGAAAAAGCAATCTCTCAGTAGTTTCGGTTACTCACTGAGCTTTACTGTTTCTCTCATTATATGAGCATTACTGTGCGACCTTTTGAAATGGTTGATGGTTATTCCGGACCTCTGGTTTTAAATTAATTTATTTTTACATCTAAAATATTATTAATACAAAAGGGCTATTCTATATTCTGATAAATTATTGTTATATCTAATATATATACAATACAATAGAAGATACAATAAAATATAATAAAGTTGTTAAAAAAAGTAATATAAATTATATTTTTTATATTTTAAATTTTATCTTCAATAAAAATAGAGACATTAAAAATTTGTCTGTATCAAATATATTTTTAGTTTATATTCAAATATCTTAAAAAAAACTCCGAAAAATGTTTTTTTTTAATATTAAAACAAGTTTGATAAAATTTTTTATGAATACCATGAATTAAGGCCGTAGCCAAGATGTCCTGTGGCGTGGCATTGATCTAAAAATGTATTGGTACCAAAAACAAAACAAAATACTTCAAGCATGAATATGGTACACCTGATACAAAATTTGATAACATTTTTTGATGCTCTGAATGTGATACTTTTTTTTATTTAAATATTATTGTAAAAGTGTTCACCATTATTACTTATTTTAATTTTTTTGTCGACTTTTTAAAAATTGTCACTTTTTTGCCTATAATTGCTTATAAATATTCTTCTTTTAGTTTTTGATCTTTTCCTGGTAGGGGTCCTTCCTGTCGTGACAGTGGATAGCATCAGAGACATGTGAATCTGATCGCATGTGCTGATCAAAGGTCCCTGCATCTATATAAGATCTATATAAGCGGTCGTAGATAGGGACCAAATCCCTAACAGACCAAGAGTGCGAGCTAGTGTTCCTGTCGTATACTCTGATCATCAAACTATCCTTGATACGACCAGGTTGAAAAACGATGGCCTACCAACAACGAACTGGAAGGTGACACGGGTTGCAGAGCCAAAGGGGGACTTTAAATCGGTAACTTTCTTGTCATCAAAACGATTCGTGGTAGACTTTGGTTTCTCATCTATCGTATTGAGGATATACAAGAAAAATGAGGCATCATTGGAGGAAGTGCAGACTTCCAACCTAATTAAAGATGCTTCTTCCACTCAAACTTACTCCCCTGCACCAGTATCCGAAAGCGCAAACTCCATAGCAGAACTGCCTTAGACCTTTGGGTTGTTCTCCCTAGAGGATGACCTAGAGGTTGTCTACTAGAAGCCTTGATGCTGAGAGTAGTCCAAATTAACCTCTATCACTCAAAGGCTGCGTCTGCCAGCCTAATCCTCCGTCTTACTAAGAACGGAGATGACATCGTCCTGATCCAGGAGCCGTGGGTAATCTACGACCTGGTATGCGGGCGCAGGACTCCAGCCTATTCGCTATTGGTATACCAAATCACAAGGTAGGCCAAGAACATGTATTCTAATCAAAAAACTTTGAGCGCATTTACTCTCTCTAATTTCTATAATAAGCCAAAGCAGCCTGTGGCTCAATTCAGCATATCTCGCGCATGATCACAAGTTCCTCCCAGATGACAACATGGTAAAACTGGTCTTCACTGCAGCATTGGAATCAAGAGACCTCATCATAGGGTGCGATGCCAAAGCTCATCACGTGATCTGAGGAAGTTCAGACAACAACGAACGGGGTGAGTCTCTTTTTAACATCATCCTTAATATCAATCTAAACATAAGTAATGAAGGTAATAAACCGATCTTCATTATAAGTAATAGGAAGGAAGTCTTAGATATTACCCTTGCCTCTGACCATATATCTAATAGAATAAGGTACTGGAGAGTTTCAAAAGAGCACTTCTTTTCAGACTATAGATATATTTTCTTTGATGTTGATGATTTTGCGACAAAACCGAGCAGCTTTCGCAACTTCAAAAATTTAACTGAGATCTTTATTTAGACACGTTAAAAATAGATCTCTCAACTGGATCATTCAGTCGTCCCTCTTGTAAGCAATCGCTAGACTACCTAGTGGATAGTCTCACAAATTAGATAAACAAAGCTCTCATTACCGCTTGTCTTTTAATAAGCTCTTAATAAAATTTTAATAAGGCAAAAGCCACTATGTTTCTCAGATTCGTGGACGAACTATAAAGTGGCTCTAAAAAAATACAAGAATGAATTGAGAAATGCACAAAGACAAGCTCGAAGGATCTTTTGTTTAAAAGTAACACAAACCTCAGAGACGTCAAGGCTATGGAAAATTCTAGCTACGATTTCCTCTAATCCAAGCTTCTTGAAAAATGAAAATAGTGCTTGGACTACCAATAGTGCGGAATCCCTGAATGTTTTAGTTGAAACTCACTTTCCTGGATGTTCAGAGATATGTTATGCTGAGATCAGTTACCATCTGTGAACAGATCCCCAAAAGTACTCACACAAACAAAGCTCGAATGGGCCATCAATAGCTTCAAACCTCTTAAGTCACCAGAACCTGATGGTATAGCTCCCATTGAAATTCAGAAGACATACAACATCATTAAAGAGCGGCTTTTGTTGATCTACTAAAGCTGCCTTGACCTAAATGACATTCCCGGACGTTGGCGTAATGTGAAGGTTATATTTATACCTAAGGTAGGCAAAAACTCACAGGTAAACCCAAAAGACCCTCGACCTGGGTCGCACTAACGCACTGCACCACAGAAACGATGAGATTTTTTTTAGGTGTAAATTTCTCTGTTTTTCTCCCATTTTATATTTGCACATTTGTTGTTGTATTTTTGCTTTACTTTAGTCTCACTGTGGTGCAGTGCGCTAGTGCGCGCTTGCACGGGTATCACAAAGATTTCTGATGAAGCCTTTAGCATGGCCGAAATTGCAATAAAATCAGCTAATGATTTTTACCTTTTCATATTGAAAATACTTTGTTGTTGTTGTTTCTTTGGAAAGATTCGTTGGAACAATTAATTTTTCTAATCTTGAACTTAAGCTCAATAAACGATTTTAAACTATCAAGCAACTAGAATTTGTATTTAAAATCAAGTATGATTTAAACTATCAAACATTTAGAATTTGTATATAATAATCATATTTAATAATCATATAAAAATCAACATAATTTCTTAAAATTTTTAAGCTTCCAGAAGAAGCAGAATATCATTTTTTTATCACAGGACTCTAAACAAAACAAAAGAACAAAACTTTATTTAATTTAAGATAAAAAAGATGTGACCAAAATTTTGACAGTAGACGCAGAAGTAATGTAACTCACATTGAAATTTATTATTTTCACAAAATTCCATTCAAATAATCATTTAAATTATTAAACTCTGTTAAAGATCACAAAACGTGGGTTCGATATGCCCTTTTATAAAAGCTGATAAAGAAATAGTATCTGACAAACAGAAGACTTAAGCTACGAACTTGATTTATGCAAGAGACTATGAGCACTTCTCTTTTCTTACTAATGTAATGTTCACACTGAGAGCTAAATGCGCATTTACGAAATCCACATTTACGAATGGCTCTTTTCCTAGTATATAGTATATGTAGTAAATGCTCTAAATGCGCATTTAGCTTTTAGTGTGAACATAGCATTAAAATCACATTAAATCTACGATATCACCTAAAATGCATTATTTCAATGATTTTCATTTAATATCACATTGTATTATCTCTTTTGTGTCACGTTAAGCTTATTTCTCTCTTATTTTATGAAGTGCGTTAGAAAGTTATATCATATGTTAACTAGAGCTATTTTTACATACAGTTATATTTACAAGTAGCAACAATATCAACATCAACATTTTTTTATGATATTTTCATTGTTTTCCAATCAACCCCTCAAATGCACTTGTAAAATTTATGATTACGCTGAATAAAAAAACGAAACTTTTCATTCACCCTCGCTAGACAATTCCAGTTACTCATTTGATTTAATTAGAATTTCTTGTCATAAAAAAGAAAAAAAAACACAAAAGGGTAACCTGTGCTCAGCTACAACAATGTATATGCAATAATAAAAGTTATGTTAAGCAACCATAACAACAAAGCAATTATTGTTAAAGCATAAGTCAATAAATAGCTAAATAATCACTCGAAAAAAGTAGCAAAATTACAAAAATTTAAATTTACATATTTTACCAAGACAACAGAAATATCAAAAAATATAAAACAAAAAAAAACTAGCAAAACCCACGCTTAAATACCAACCCAAACAACAAACACAATAAGAACAGAACAACAAAAAGCGTCCAAACAAGTGCTAAGAATAGGCAGCATGTCAACAGTTGTTGTACGCTTTTTAAAAAAAAAAATCTTAATCGATCTTTTTTTTTAATTTGAATGCAACACACATAAATTTCACTTGATTTCTACTTAAAGCAAAGCAATTATTTTTATTTGTTTTCTTGCTTTTGCGGGTTCATCAACTTTGATTGCCACACTTGGCAGCAATTGTCGTTGATAACATTTTCTTTCTTTAATTTTTTTGTTTTCTTCGTTAGAACACGTACACAAACTAAAGAAAGTTGATAAAAATACCATCATTATAATTTATGCAAAGCATAAACTAATTATAACGCTAAGCAACCAACAAAAACAACAAAAACTGACCAGATTAGCCTGCCCAGTTCTAGGAATGTTTGAGCTGGCTTTTATCAACAGTTTGTGGGGCGGTCAAGCAAACGTAATATTTTGCGTGCGGCAGCAGTTATACGCATGCGTACGTTTTGCAAATGTGTTGGTTGAGCTCAGTTAAATTGCCGCAAATCGACGCGAATTAAGACATCAATGTTGCTTCATATAAAAGATGTATGTGTACAGATAAGTAAACAGGTTGTTAAGGGATTTATTGGTTTCAAATGTAAACTCTTCTTCGGCTCTGTTTTGTATCTAGTATGATAGTGTGAATAGGTGTTTTATGCATTTTTTTAAGTGGGTACTTAAAATATTAGAATTTGATGTGTTCATTAACTTGATTAGTGGTGGTAGATTGGAGTTTACGGAAGGAAGGTTAAGAGATAGCCTCGTTTTTAAATTAGATGCCATTTTTTGCTATCACTTCAAAATTCGTAGATGTAGCCCCAGATATGTGCGTGTTATCACTGCTTTTGCCTTCAATGAAATATTTCAAGTTGTAAACCAATTATGCTTAACAATAGTGAATGAAGGAATAGAATGCTTAGAAAAGAAGCATAGATTTTTCAGCGCTTGCTATTGAAAAAATTATGCATCGAAAGCATACATGGGCACACTGCAGTAAATATTTACTGCATTACTAGAAGCAGTAATCAGTAAACTTTTACTGATAATGAAATTCAATTTGCATTACCAGTAAATTTTTACTGATTACTGGAGAAAATTGCAGTAAAAATAAATTTTTACTGATTACTGGGAAAAAATTGCAGTACATATAAATTTTTACTGATAATGAAATTCAATTTGCATTACCAGTAAATTTTTACTGATTACTGGAAAAAATTGCAGTAAAAATAAATTTTTACTGATAATGAAATTTAATTTGCATTACCAGTAAATTTTTACTGATTACTGAAAAAATTTGCAGTAAAAATAAATTTTTACTGATTACTGAAAAAAATTGCAGTAAAAATAAATTTTTACTGATTACTGAAAAAAATTGCAGTAAAAATAAATTTTTACTGATTACTGAAAAAATTGCAGTAAAAATTTATTTTTGCAATTTTGTTCAGTAATCAGTAAAAATTAATTTTTACTGCATTACTGAAAAAAATTGCAGTAAAAATAAATTTTTACTGCTTACTGAATAAAATTGCAAAAATAAATTTTTACTGCAATATTTTCAGTAATCAGTAAAAATTTATTTTTACTGCAATTTTTTTTAGTAATGCAGTAAAAATTAATTTTTACTGATTACTGAACAAAATTGCAAAAATAAATTTTTACTGCAATTTTTTCAGTAATCAGTAAAAATTTATTTTTACTGCAATTTTTTTCAGTAATCAGTAAAAATTTATTTTTACTGCAATTTTTTTCAGCAATCAGTAAAAATTTATTTTTACTGCAATTTTTTTCAGTAATCAGTAAAAATTTATTTTTACTGCAAATTTTTTCAGTAATCAGTAAAAATTTACTGGTAATGCAAATTAAATTTCATTATCAGTAAAAATTTATTTTTACTGCAATTTTTTCCAGTAATCAGTAAAAATTTACTGGTAATGCAAATTGAATTTCATTATCAGTAAAAATTTATTTGTACTGCAATTTTTTCCCAGTAATCAGTAAAAATTTATTTTTACTGCAATTTTTTTCAGTAATCAGTAAAATTTTACTGGTAATGCAAATTGAATTTCATTATCAGTAAAAATTTATTTTTACTGCAATTTTACTGGTACTGCAAAGTGCCCATCTATGATCGAAAGTTATGACGTTAACGTTTGGGATGCTGATATTGCATAGGTTCAAAAAATCTTTAAATAATGAATACAAAAGTAACAATGGGATGCACCCAAAACAAATCTTTGCAAAATTGCAAAATTCTGTGGCTTAAGAGAATACTTTAACATACATAAATTACAGAATTTACTTAGAAAATGTTTGTTGATCTTAAAATATGAACAGTCTCAAAATTTTTACAATATTTCTTTAACACAACTTGATCTTATCACAGCAAAGTGTAGAATAACTTAAGAAAATCAATGTTTTGCCAACTTTTCAAATAAATTTTTCTATTTTGGATTTTGTCTATTTTACTATGGCAAATTATAATACAACTCAAACATTTCACAGCACATTTTTCCAATTTCAAAAGAAAATCTTTTAAAAAAATATTTTATACTTTTTATTATCTATACTATTATATAAAAGGAGACTCACGAAATTTGATCCAGAATAAGCTCGGTAGCCGCTGAACCGATTTCGATAATTCTTTTTTTATTCGATTTCTATGATAATTTTGATTGCCATAGCTTACCAAGGTTTTCGAAAAGTTTATTCTTTAATCACGCATTTTATTTGATGACTACATTCAACCAGCAGCACAATATAACAGCAAACAAAACTTTTCTACACGGCAGCCACGTGTAGTTGCTTTAATTGAGATTTTTGCTTTCATACAGTGTTGATTGATTTTATATGCAAATGTTGTGAGGGGAGTTGCCAGAATTTAGTTATAAGCATCAATAATGTTTTGCAGCCCCACTTGAGATTGTGGTAGTCTATCTATACGAATATATAAAAGCGTTGTGACTTTGCACGGATGCTTGACAATCACGCAAGAACCACTGAATCGATTAACACGATATAGCATCAAACTATTTTTTATTCCAACTTAGCCGTAATATGCTATGTTACATATGCACGTCTACTTTTCATGCGCACTTTTTGCAAAAATGCTATATTTCTGACGATTTTGGTTGTATGAGACTAGAATTTGGTAATCTACGTTGTATGGTTACTTTCGCTAACTTTACTAAAAATGGGCATGACACACTATATTTAAGTCCACTTTTCGGGTAATAAGCTTGGAGTAAAGCAAAGCACACTAGGTTTAAGCTTAATTGGGCTAAAATTCTGGCAGTCTATTTGTGTCGAGTATGAGATGCTTTAAATGAAAAAGTTTATCCACACCCCCATTACCGCTCACAATTAAACAAAAATGGTATATTTCGAACGGTTTTGGTCGTATTAGACTAAAATTTGATAGTTTAGTTCATACGGTTACTTTCAGCAACACTACTAAAAATGGCGAATATATAACATTTTTTTCGGAACAGCATGAAAATGCGTATATAGCAGTAGGATGGTCTGCGGCAAGGCAACGTCTGCCGGGGAATACTATACATCAATAAGAATATTATACATCAATTGGAAAATTCTGATCGTCATGCATTGATGTTTCAAACGGAAACGTCTAGCATGTGATTTGTTCGAAGGTCAATTTACACTTTTACAAGTTCAGAAAACGATCATAAAAAATTCATTGGATTAGGTCAGGACAACGTATACAATAACTATAACGTTAACTATGAATATATATATAAGAAAATAGCTTAAAACATAGATTTATGTATATAACTTTGCAATGGCTTGAAATATTTGAAAAATTTTTCACAGAATTATTTTTTAAGCTATATTTGAAAATGTTTTTCACAGAAATTAGTTTTTAAGCTGTTGAACATTGTAAAAAATATAACAACAACATTTTAAGCCAATTCATTTTCATCAAAAAATCATAGGAGGCCCATGATTTTTAATGATAGAAACTGTTTATGTGTCAAAATTGATAAGTTTTTGCAGATAAATGATGTTTTATTTATTTATTTATTTATTTATTTATTTATTTATTTATAAACTATCGACAAAAATGTTTAACATTCTATTTATTGCATCTTAAATTACACTAAAACAATAATTATAATGGAAATATTATAAGAATATAAAATTAAGGATTTATACAATACTCAATACAGTTTGCTTAAATGCCTCTCTATTTTGAGTGAAATCTATACGAGCACTTACACTGTTATAGACAGTGCACATGTTAAAAATCGGATCACTCCGGCCATAGTTAGTTCTATGGTGCGGAACGTAAAAAAAATCTCTTTGCCTAAAGTGTCTTTCCGGAGCATAAATATTGAGACGGGCGAGGATTGGCGCACAGTTAATATTATTCATTAAAAGATCACGAACAAAAGTTATAAGAAAATATTTTCTTCTAGAACTCAATGATTTAAGCCCAATAAGTGCACATCGGGAGCTATACTCTGGCATAAAATTCCAATTTAGTTTTTTCACAACAAAACGAGTAAAACGTTTTTGGACTTTTTCCAATCTTGTACTATGCGACTCATAAAATGGGTCCCATATTACACACCCATACTCAAGTATTGATCTTATAATGGAAATGAAAAGAGTCTTTAAGGTATACGGGTCAGCAAACTCTCTAGTGTTGCGTCTAACGAATCCCATCATAGCATTAGCCCTACTAATTATGTTGTCATAATGACCTGAAAATGACATCTTTTTATCACAGAGTACACTTAGATCAGATTTAGAATCTACTCTAATCAAGGCGTTGCATAAAATTGAGTAATCAAAAAACATTGGAGACCTTATCATATAAAATGAAATTATGTTGCATTTTGACAAATTTAAATTCAGTTTATTTAGCATACACTATGAGTATTACACTACAGACTATTTAAATCACTTTGTAAAGTCCATTGATCACTGAGAGAGCTTACAGATTTAAAAATCTTAACATCATCAGCATACATAAGGCATTCTGAGTACTGTATAAAATCAGGAAGATCATTGATGAAAAGAATAAATAACAATGGCCCAAGGTGGCTACCCTGTGGCACACCTGAATGATTAATTATTGCTTTTGAGATCGTCTTTCCAATGCATACATTTTGGCTACGACCTAAAAGGTACTCACTAAGCCAAGACAAGAGTGAAGAATGAAAACCCATTAGACTGAGCTTATTAATTAGAATAGAGTGCTGAACTCTATCAAATGCTTTAGCGAAATCTGTGAAAATAACGTCTATTTGTTTACCATTCTCCAATTCATTTTTTATTAAGTGAGTGAATAGAACCAGGTTTGTAGAGGTTGATTTTCCAGAGACAAAACCATGCTGGCTTTCAGATATCGAATTTTTAATGCCTTGATAGATCTGCTTTTTCACCAAGGCTTCAAACAATTTGGGAATTGATGGTAACTTAGATATAGTTTCTTAGTCTATAGTTTCCAATGTCTTGTCTTGATCCAGATTTATGAATAGGGACTATAATTGAAACCTTCCAAATATCCAAAAATATACCTTTCTCAAGGGACAAATTAAAAATTAGTGAAAGAGGCTGAGCAAGTGCAGCAGCACATTTTTTAAGGACTATTGGTGGAATATTATCGGGGCCAGCGCCCTTATTAATATCGAGTGACAACAACTCGTTAAAAACATCTTCTACCGCAAGAACTAAACTGCCCAAATCAGTGATTCGCTCTCCATTATATAGCGACCGATCTTGATGTATAGGAACATTATCTAAAACAAAATTTGATTGGAAGTAGTCAGCAAACATATTACATGCATCCTCAATATTGTTCGATGTTTTATCTTTAAAATACATATTTTTAGGAAGACCCTTAGTATTTCTCTTTTTATTAAAAAATTTCCAGAAAGCTCTAGGATTGCATTTGATATCCGATTCCAACGCCCGGACATTACTTCTATAAATGGAGATCTTCAAATTTTTATACTGTTTACGAGCCACAAGATAGTTTTCACGAAAAGACATGTTCAATTTACTCTTTTTGTATAATTTATTCATACGGTTTTTTAATTTGAAGAGATCTCTACTAAACCATTCCGGCTTGGTGTTCTTCTTAATTTTCCTTATAGGAACAAAAGTCACAAATGCTTCGTTAATAATATTAATGAAAAATTCATAATTAACTAAAAGATTTTCCCCAAAAACTGTACGCCAATCGACACTAGATAAGAAAATAGACATGCCAACATAGTCTGCCTTATTAAAAGCAAATACAAAAGTATCCTCTTCTAGAGCAGGTATACTTAAGGTTGCCGTATCCAACTGAATTAAAAGCGCCTTATGATGCAAAGAGTTATTTGACAAAAGGAAATCAGCTTCGTTACAATTAGCATTAAGATCACGATCAGAAAAAACTAAGTCCAAAATTTTATTTAAACTATTTTTAACCGAATTTAATTGACATAATCCCAACGAGAAGACGGAGTCTAAAAATTCTATTTCAACAATATTACTCATAGAGCTTGGAATCATACTCATAATTTCATTAGAGTATGACCAAAAAGTATTGCCCAAGTTGAAATCACTGAGAACTAATGGATAGTCATTGTCCTTAAGTCGTTCAACTACATTAAGTATATTAATAAAATGCTTAGTATAAATTTCACTATTGGAAATTTCACTATATGCATGGTGGGATATAAGATACAAAAATATAGATACTTAAAAAGGATTGTGCAGCAACCACGTCGCCGGCAACCGGACAATCAACACGTTTTATCAACAAGTTTTATGAAAGAACAGGGAAAATGAAAATTAAAAAAAGGAAAATTACAAAAAAAAATTTACACCAAAAACAACTCTTGGCCTATTTTTGAGTACAAGTTGTATATTTTAGAGGTTTTTTGAAAACACTATAAAACATTGCATTAGTGAGGTAACGGTAAACCTTTTCTCATTTTGCCAATTTACTTAATTGAATTTTCAAACAAACAAAATTTGATGAAAATCGATTTGAAAATGGCGGAAATGTTTGCTTGCTAAGTCAAAACTTGAAATTTCAATCGTTTTTTTTCTCATTCTGAAGCTTAAGAACATGAATTATACTGAGAAAATCTATAGTTTTTGAGATATCGCAATATTTTTGATGTCGTAATAACAGGCTTTTTTTTAAGCATGCCTAATATCCGCACAAAATATTTCCGAAAAAGCTTTGATTATCGTTATTTTTTATTAATCAACGACTTTCCATACAAAAATGCATTGTTATGCATTGAGAAAGTCTATAGTTTTTGAGATATTGCCAAAAGTTTGATGTCATTATAACGGATTTTTTTAAATTTAAGAAGGAAATATTTGTTTTCAGAATCTATGTTAAAAAATTACATTTCTGATTACAAATTTTAAAAATTTTTTACCCAAATTTTGTAAAACCCTATTTGCAGGACTTTTTCAAAAGTCAAAAAAAAAGCCTGGTAATTTTAAGTCATCATAAAAATTACCGTTTTAATAAGTTATTCAAATTTTATTTTTAAGTAATGTTTTAATATTTAATATTAACAATATTTTTTTTATTTTGCATTTGATTTAATAAAGCTAAATACTTTCATTTTAAGATTTAAAATGGTATTAAATGGTATTTAATCTTTTTATCGCAGGCGAAGCAGTGGGTATTTGCTAGTAAAGTATAAAAGAAGCATTTCTGATGATTGAAACTTGATCAATAACGGCTGGGCATTAAATATGAATTTTAAGTCAATTTTGGAGGACCTTCAAATTTTAAAAGCAAAAAGAAACATTTTGAACGAAATCAAGATATCAAATTTATTCATAATGAAAAAATGAGTAGTTAGATAGCAATTCTTCTACCCTTTAGAGCCACAAATTCAGCTATGATTTTATTTCGTGACGCTGCTATCCTTAAAATGTTTTTATTGTATTTCAGCTCTGGCTTATTTACAGGATATACATTCTGTCAAAAAAGTACCGGGAATTAGTCAATTATATCTTATATATTAATAGGCAAACATCAAATGTTGTCGTACACTTTTTTCGATGTTAATTTTAGAATAAGGGCAATGGCACTTATGTCATTCGAAGGGTATTGCGCCCTATATGTGCAGAGTCATTTTAGATTTTAAATTTATGACCTCTGATTCGAAATATTGACGTTGAAAGTTTTTATTATTTTTAATAAGGAATCTCAGCATTTATTAAAAAAAGCCAAACTGTAACAGATGGAAAATATAATGTAAGAGGAAATTTTAGCCATTGCTTAGGTGTGCAAAAGATACTTCTGACATTTTGCGCCATCTCTTACGGATACCCTACAATAAGCATTTTTTATGTTAAAAGTGTGAGTATATATTGTGATGGTGAAATTTCTTACAAATAGCAAATTATGCAAAAATTTCCGTTATTTTGACATGAAAACTGTTGTGATAGCTCGAAAACTATAGATGTTTTCAGTACAACGTATTTTTGTATGTAACGTCGTTGGTTCAGAAATATAATGGTATACGAAAGATTTTTTGGTAATATTTTTCTCGGATAAAATGTTAAAAAAATGTAGATTTTCTCAGTACAACGTATTTCCTTGAAGCAGGGTCATCGCCTCAGAATGAGAAAAAACGATTGAAATTTCAAGTTTTGATTTTGCAAGCAAATATCTTGGCCATTTTTTCAATCGATTTTCATCAAATTTTTTTTTGGCTGAAAGATCAATTAATTGATTTTGGATAAATAAGTAGAAAAATAAAATCAAAAACACTCCTGATGAAGGACGAAAGCCGTTTCCGAAACTTTGGGTAAACTATGAAAAACATATTTTATATTATATTTTTTGTATAAGCAAAGTGACCAAAATAGCCCGAATTTAGAATAAAATCCGAAATAAGAAAAGATTTGCCGTTTTTTCACCAATTTAATGTTTTATATGGTTTTAAAAATACCTCTAAAATATTAAGTTTTTGCTCAAGAGATAGG
Organism: Dichetophora obliterata; assembly: GCA_963920525.1. NCBI lineage: Eukaryota > Metazoa > Arthropoda > Insecta > Diptera > Sciomyzidae > Dichetophora > Dichetophora obliterata. The sequence goes on from OY986439.1 coordinate 55,979,108, forward strand.
CCAAACGTTTTTTTTTTATTGTAATTTTTTTTTTATTACATTTTCTTTTTTCACACTCTTTCATATGACATATCATTTATTTGCAAAAATTGCCTCGTTTTGACACATAATTCGATAAACAGTAGAATTCGATCTAACATCGAAATTCATACTTTTTTTTGATGAAAATTAAATTTTTCAAAATGTTGTTTTTACATTTTTTCAAAATGTTGTTTTGACATTTTTTACAAAGTTCTACAGCTCAAGAATTAATTTCTGTAAAAAAAAATTTCAAATATTTCAAACCACTCCAAAGTTATATACACAAATCCATGGCAGAATAACCAGGTAGATGCAATTCGGAGAGCAAAAAACGAGAGAGCAAAACATTGGCTTAACTATAATGTCACTATTGACAATTTATGTATATTCGTTCAGCCATAGGGATGTTTAATTTGCTTGTAACCGTATAAATCAATTGAGTACCCAGATTTTATGTATGAACATGTAAAAAAAGCAAACAAAAATCTTAAAAATTTTATAAAACTATAAAGATATAATATATAACTAATTGTAGTTTTGCCTTAAAAGAAGCAAATGAAAGTTTACTTTTAATATAATTTTCATTCGACTACTTATTTCGATTGTTCAGTAACCAATTTATTTGTAAAGCTATGTACGGCTTCTTTAAACTGTCAAAATATATTTTGACAAGTGAAATTGCTGTTTGAAAAAATAAAATATATATAATGAAATCGACGATTGTTTGTTTATTTGCCAACAATTGATAAATTGTTTTGGAATTATCGCGACGGGAGGAAGTTATAGGCAGTCCAGTAAAGCCGTTGTCAAACCTGAGTTGTCGTTAAACATTTGCAGTTACCGCAATTGAAATACTCACGATAAACTGCTTGGGAGTACATGCTATTTACGTTTAAGTCCACCGGAATGTGCTAAATTCAAGAAACAATCTTAAAATAATTATGTGTATTGTGTTGCAAGTAATTGTGCTCTGTGTAATTTTCAAATTGTAATGTTTAAAATGTAATTAATAACTTGCTGGAACTTTGAAAAAATAAATTAAATTAATTGTCCTTAAGATTGCAGCTACGTTTTTAATTCGATCCGATCGGCAATAAGGAACATGCGAAATTACTACATTAAAGGCCGTTTTCTCAATGTCCGGTTAAGCACTAATCGGAACTTTGACCGGCTGTTAGCAAGAAAGCATTTTCTCAATGTTCGGTTAGGTCTTAAGTGCCGGTTAAGTTAATGGCAAGTTGAGGTTCCGGTTAGTTGCAAATCGGAAGAACAGCTGTGTAGTGCAAAAAATAATTATATATTTTATAATTAAGAATTGATTATAATTGATAATCATCCAATAAAAAAGCCAAAATTGATATCATTTTCAAAACAGCTCATTTTGACATTATAATTACGCCTTTGTTATTGTTTTGTTGTCGGAGAGAGCGTTTTTCTAGTGCATTTATGCACTGGTTATTCTACCATGCACAAATCTATGTTTTAAGCCATTTCGTTATTATATAAAAATAGGCGTAGGAGAAACAGTTCTTCCGTGTTTCTGAACCGATTTTGATGATTTTTTTTTTTAAATAAACTTAAAGAAGAAGTTCACCGAATAGTTATGTGACCTTTGACCTGAAATATGAGCATTGAAAGAATATTTCTGAAGTAAAACCTAAACTATAAAAAAATGGAAGAACATGGCGTAGGAGGAAATTTTAGATATTAATACAATGTAGGAAAAACATTTTTCGCTATCTCTTACGCTATCTCTTACAATAAGCATTTTTTATAGCACATTTTTTTATTTAACAAATAGTAAATTCTGAAAAATTTTAATATAAAAGTTATGACGAAATCTCGAAAACTGTTGCTTTCTCTCGAAACTTAAGATTTTGTTAGTACAACACATTTTCTTAAGGCAAGGTCAATGCCTCAGAATGAGAAAAACGATTGAAATTTCAGAAAGTTGGTTGAATTACGACCACAGGCGATACTAGTGAAATCAAATTAGTTTATATTTAACAACAGTGTAATAGTGGTTTTAAAAGCAACTTTAGGCATAGAAAAATCGAGTAAGTTATTATTATAGATACTAGTTAAAGCTATAAGAGCTCTATTAATTGGCTCATTAGTGGCATAATTAGTTCTATGACAGATGCTAGTGAAATCAAATTAGTTGAATTTGTTTTTTTAAATAATTTTCATGGAAAATTCATTGAATGGAATTTAAAAAATATTTTCATCATTTCTCGTGAATCCAATGTACACATAATGTACCCAAGACGTTGCTCTTCTATTACATTTGCACACGGATGGCTTACAAAGTGCACTAGCCTTTCGATATGTAGCGAATGTCAAGGAAAATCTGAAATATATAAGTAGCAAAAAATACGAATAATTTGTACCGAAATCTGAGCACTTAAAATATTTTCAAATCTAACAATCTTCCTATTCACAACTTTCGGGCCCCAAACACCTTTGATATGCACCATACTTTGCAACAGTTATTGCAGCTTGATAAAACTAAACCGTTAATTTTTGGCAAAAAAAAATTATTTTTTCAAATCAAAACCGCTGACAGTTACAACAATTTTGATATACTTTTAGATTTAAGATATATAAGGTGATCCAATACGAGGTCCATTTTTCAACTGGGTTGCTTTGACAGCTGTTATGTGTCAAACGGCTTGTCCATATGACGTTTGTGTTCAGTATTCAATACGACTCAATCATGAATAAACTTACTCCCGACCAACGTTTATTAATTGTGGAAACTTACTACCAACATTAGTCATCAGTTAGAGAATGTTATAGAGTTCTTGAACATCATTTTGGTCGTTATGAGCATTCAAACCATCAAACCATCAGACCATCATCATATTTGGAACCAATTTTATACTATTGGACATTCATCATTCAACCAGACTGCATAGAGCCCGTAATTTTGAGAATATTGCTGCAGTAGCAGAGAGTGTTCGTGAAAACCGTGAATCGATTCCTAGCCGATCTCGAATCTTGTCGAAACTTGAAAGTTAAACCCACAGAATGAACCATTTAAGAGCTAGTCGTGGGCAACATTTGAACAAAATAATTTTTAAATATTGAGTTGCAGGAACCGAACTATTATTCCAAATAACGATTTGCATCAATACGTTGATTTTTCTGTATTTTATTTAGAAAACAAAGTATGAAGCTCTTATTGGATCACCCTTTACTTGAATCCAGCTCCCAGAATATGAGTGTCTTAATATACTTTCTACATTCAAAATTATATTCTGACACATGTTTTTTTTTTTTTTGGAGAAACTTGCATTTGCTTTAAATCTTTTCAAACAACATTTTCTTTTTCTTACCTTGCAAGTTTGAAAAAACGCGCCAATGCTTGATTTAGTTGAACTAAAATCCGAATTTGTCTTGGAGCTTTGCTGGCCCCCCACCAAAGACGATTGTTGCAGTTGCGCCGCCGATGCGGACGTTGTTGACAGCGGCACATGTGGCGGCGCTGTTTTTATGGCCACAGTATCCATGTTATTAAAAACTTTATTGCATTTATTGTTGTTGTTCTTGTTGCCAAAATGTTAATATTAACATTTATTAGTTTATTTCATGCACGAATGAGTGCATTTTGGCGGAATCGAAATATTGGATAGTAGAACAATGAAATACGAACAGCAGGTACGCGCAGGAAGCCACTTCTACAAATGCCAGGTAAAAAAAAACCGAAACAGATAAGGGGTTTCAGTTTGAAAGGGATGAGCAACCCCTTTGAACTCTTGATTAATGGTCTGCAAGAAGTAAGTTTTTGGCAAGCAACTGTTTCGTTTGCACGTTCTATCTGCAAAATTACACCTGTTCTCACTTGCTTATGAGTTGTTGTAGTTGTAGTTGTAGTTGTTATTGTTGTAGTTCTTGTTGTTGTAATTTCTGCTACACTACGTTTTGCGAAGGTAGCGTAAAGAAGAATTGTTAGGTAGTTTTTTTTATTTCAAGTTATTTTTTACTTGTGTTTTTAATGAAATATACAAAATATTAGTAATTTTCAATTAAATGCTTGAATTTATCTTTTTAAGAATATATGTCTTTTTATGATTTTGTTTTTATTTTTTTATTATTAATTAAATTTCACATTAGTCACTGTCTTATGTATGGACAAAACAATGCTCTTGACTTTTTTTTCACTCAAACATGAAACCACAAAAATTTTAACATTAAAAGTCAAAAGTCTCGCCTCACGTTTGTCAAAAAAAATCTTCACAGATTGACGCTTATATTGTTGTTTAGTAAGTTGTTAGGTTTTTGCTCCTACGTTATGAACTTCACCATTTTGCTGAGAAACACTGAAAGCGGCAACAATTTTTTCAATTTATTTGTTGCTTGCATACAATCACTTCTTTATCAACATTTAAGCTTATTGAGCTTTTTTTTTATATTTCTCAGTAACATACTTAAAGAAATTACTCGTAAAATCATTAGTAATAAGTACATAGCATTTAACCAATTTCTTTTTATTTTTCACTACATATAGTTACTATAATGAAACTGTCGTTTTAAGCATTGTCTATTTAAGAATGTGTTACTTTATTTCTAACATTTAACCTCACTCGTCAAGCGCTAAACACGTCTGTTTGTTTTAAGAGCAAACTCTGCACTGAACCTGCGCTCACAGGTAAGAAATTTCCCCATTTGGTTTAACACAAACACAATTCTTAGTAGTAAACAAAATTCGAAGTGGTGCTCTTTAAATTAACAAATTTTAAAGTTTAAGGTTTGAGTCTTTGCTATCTACCGGTACCAGATTAAAGATGAGCATAAACTTTAAGTGGCTTATTTCTTGAGGTAGTTTTAGGAGTCATTTGGTAGAATTTGAATTTAGTCACAAAACTTGCCTCTGCAGTCAAATAAAACCTAAGTGTCTGCAATGAAAAATTAAGAGTGCTTTTAGTTGCTGTCTTAAGTCTTTTGTTTCAATAATTATAGTATTTGTAAAGAAATATAAATTATTATAGAAGTATATTTCATGAAAATCAACGATTGTTCTCCAAACGTGATAATTTATCTATGTATTTGTAAAAATCTCTAAAAACTTATCGCAAAATAAAGCAAAAGCTTTAAGTACTACTTTCTACATTTTAAAATATACCCGTTACGAATCCGCCAAAAGAGTCTGAAACGCATTCGTATATGAAGTCCGAAACGGATTCGTATCTGAAGTCCGTTACGGATTCGTTCCTGAAGTCCGTTCTGAGTCCGAGGCGGATCCGAAAAAATGAAAAAAGCAATTCGTATTTTTGAGAGGAATCTTTTGTTTCAACGAACCCGTTACGAACCCGTTGCGAACCCGTTACGAATCCTTCAAAAAAATTTCCACAACGTACATAAAAGACAGTCTTAAATTTGTTTTACAATTTCTTATTTTATTTTCAGTAGATTAGGGATACGAAATACTATTGTGTACTTATTTTTTTGGTAGTTTTTGTTTTTATTTTTATTATACATTGATATAATTTTAAATTTTCTTCTTTAAAATGTAATATGTAGAATGTAAGAACTGAATTAGCAAAAAAATAAAAAATGTTGAACACACATAAACCTTATTGTCCCTTTTTGAATAAGAACTATTTTTAAAAAACGAGTCCGTTGCGAGTTCGCATTATTTAAAAAAAAGAGTCTGAAACGGATTCGTATGTGAAGTCCGAAATGGATTCGCATCTGAAGTCCGTAACGGAGAGAGGAATTTCATACGAAAAAGGATCCGTTCCGGATGCGAAACGCAATCCGTTTCGGACAAAATGTACGAAGAAGTGAGTTCGTTACGGATTCGTAACGGATCCGTTTGGCACACTGGGTAAAGAGATTTTTTTGAATTTGCAAGGAAATGTGGCTCATTTTACAGTATTCAAGAATACGCTTACTGACTTAACGACTATATGAAAGTGATAAATCTGATGATGATGAAGTTGAAGATATTCCACTGCCAACAATTTTCGAAAGAAATCACTTCGCATAATATTTTTTTCTATAACTTGAATTTTTTATAACTGGAAATTAAATTCTGGTCCCTTGATACTTCGAGTTAGGGAAGTTTCACTGCATATGTTTTTATTATAATATTGAATATTCATACCTAAAATTTATGCTGTCTTTTTATAAATGTTTGGGTTGAATTTTATGGTAAACTCTTAAGTTGGGCTGAGTTAAACAATTTGGGATAAATATTTTGGGCTAACTTCACACTGGTACTGCCAAAATGTCTGCTTTTGTAAGTCTATCAACGGAAATGTATGGAAGCAGAAAAAAATTATGAAATCGAAAATTTAATCGAATTTTAATTAGTCGATAAAGTTAATGTTGATTGATGTTTTATGGGTAGAAGTGGCAGATTACTCTACTGGATCTACTGCACACATACAAATTGCAGTTGTAAACAAAATATCATATTTCTAAAGTTTATTTTAGTGAAATAATATGGCGAGTTCTCATTCCCACACCAAGTTTAAATACTCTGTCGAACCAGAAGCAAACAAAAAGCTAAATAATTAAAAAGTTCAATTGTATGGGAAGCTCCACACTTCTTTTTCCAACGTTCGCAATTATTTTATAATGAGCTAATGAAAGCGAATTTATGCACCAAAGAAAAATTCCATATAATATCTGAGCTAAGCTATATAAAACATTTGAGTTTTACAAGAAGTATCACGCCCCTTTTTGTCTTCATTTTATTTTCAGTTAACTTCTTAAGTGCATTCTTGCTCCATACCAAGTGTCTATGATCAATCACAAAAACGCTCAAAAGCTAACCTATATAAATGATTTGAGTGTTTTATTGGTGATGCACCGACCCCTTTTTGAAATGTTTATAAATTTTTTTAGAATGATTAGTAAGATAGTGTAAATAAATTCTAGTTTTGATCAAAGTTTCCAAGCTCTTTTGTGAGTCATCTTTGAGCTAAAATTTAAATAAATAAAGTCATCTGCTAGGTGCCTCACCATCTTTTTCAAGTTCAATTAGTTTGTTGAAGCAAAACTCTCCAGCTGTTTTAAGTCTAGTTTAAAAGCTAAGCCAGCAAACCAAATGATAAAATTTCGATATTGAAGCACAACAAGCTAATACGCACAACTTCTGTGTAATCAAAACAGAACTATATCTGCTTTATTTCCTTTTAAAGCAATAATTTCCATGCCGGATTTTAGAAAAAGCTTTAAAAATAAACATTAAATATTCTATGCAAGCCTATACTCTGTAAGGCTAAGTATTATAAAGTATATAAGTTATTGAAAATAATATCGATATTTTTTTAAAATAAATGGGAAGAATATATCTAAATTTAAGCATCGTTATCTATTTTGCTGGAAAATTTTCATGCTCCATCGTATATAGTTCAAAAACTACGGCATTATAATGACTCGAGCTATATGAGAGGAGCCACGCCTTATTTTTCAATGTCATGATAATGGTATGAAATTTGCAACGCCGTCAACAATTATATAAAAATATTTTTACATAAAAAGAAGAAACACTACAGAAGAGTTAGTGCTATTGTTTCAGAGCTAAGCCGTAAAAACAATTAAAATTGTACGAGAGATGACTGACCTATATCATTAATATAAGATACATAATTATTTTTCAGTAAGATAGAGCAAATAAATGGTAGTCTTGAACCAAATTTCCATGTATATATTTCGTTATAAAAGTTCCAAGCTATAACAATATTTTTAACTATATTGGAGATGCCACGCTTCTCTGTCCAATCAAATTTATTTAGCCCTCCTAATTAAATTGCACTCTTTTGAAATACTTTTCCAAAATTGCGCATCCATTGAGCCTTTGTATTTTTTAAAGCACTTATTTATTTATTTTTATTTCATTTAAGGATACAATAAAAGTTTTATAGGTACTCGTATTCATAAAAAACAGGAAATTTTAAGCAGTTGGAACATTTTTAAAAATCATATATTATTGCATCATATTCGTGCAAAATTCAGTAAATTTAATAAAATCATTAAATTTCATTACATTCGCAAAATTCATTAAACTCCTTAAATTCGCGACATTCATTCATTTCATTCATATTAATAACAAATTAAGAAATTCATGAAAAAACAAGTTCTACTGAATTTTAAATTCATTAAATTTAAATATTTGTTAAGCTTTTAAAATAAACTTATAATAAAGCTTATAAAACTAATTACAAGTTTACGCGCTAAACTTAAAAACACCTAAATTATTTACCAGAGGTTGTCAAAAATAGTTACATTAATGAGCAATTGAAAAAATAATAATAAAAGTATTTAAAAATAAATAAATGCACTTTTTATTAGTAGAATCTAGCTAGCCATAGAATCAGACAGCTTATTGTGCAGCTGCAGCAACAGAACACTAATGTAATCTATTTAAAAAATAGTCAAACACTGTTTAGGTAACATCAATGCACTATGTTCGTTTTATTCTCAGCCCAAGAGTATGCAAGAAAACTTTTAACTGCTGCTGCACAAGGTTTGTGTCTTAAGTCTTTTGTTTACACAATTCGAAAGACAAGATTGTATTAAACTCAGAGTGAGAGAGTAAGAATGGGAAATTTCTGAGTCTCTTAATCACTAAATTTATATATTAAGGGATATTTTTTAGGCTTGGCCGCTAACATTTGACAAGCAGTTTATCTCGTTTTTTTTGAAAATTTAGAATAAATTAAATAATGTTCAACATTATTCAAATCTCTTGATATATCTACTTAAGAAAAACAAAATAAATAATTTTCAAGCTGTCATACATAGCCACAAATAATCGGTGGGCACAAGAGGAAGGAAAAGAGTTGAGAGACTTAATAAGTTACTCAGCCACAATTCAAAGAACCGTCTGTCAGCAGCGACTCACAAGTCAGGCAGCAAGCCAAGCAAGCGTTCAAGCGACTTTACGACACAGATGAAGCAAAGCAGAAGAAATCACACAAGTCAGTAACAACAAATGAACCTCGAAATAACGACCAAGCCACGAACAACGAATACAGTGAGGTTACTTGATAGCAGCAGCTTAAAACAAAATGGCGGCGATGGCTGTTCAGATTGCGCGGATACAGCAACCAAAAGCGCGTCGTTCAAATGTTGTTGTTATTGTTTTTATGCCTTAAGTCTGTGCATGTGTGTATTGAGTAGAGAAGAAAAAATTATTTGTGGCTTAAGGAAGCTGTGCGAAAGGGTGGTAGCGGTGATTGCGGTTAAGGGGAAGCATGAGTTGAGCTGCTTTGCTTTGGGATGCTGTGTTGCAGCAACATCTATTTTGAGCTGCTTTAAGAAAAAAAGCGCGCAAAGTTTTTTTTTTAAATGCTTGTTTGTTTTGATTTTTTTGAAAAAACTTGTATTTGTTTTTTTTCATCGTTTTTATGTTTTGCTGCACTTTTCTAGTTTTTTATAAAGTTTCTTTTTTTTTGCTGCTTTTAAGCGCGAAGATTTTCAAGTTTATTGATCAGTTAGCTAAATTGAACAGTTCAAGGTTCCTCAGACTTAAGTGGAATGTATTTGGTCTTGTTTTTCAAAAACAAAAATCAAAACTCGTTTTAAATACTAAACACATAAACAACACATTAAACTAATTAAACAAAAACATTGTTATGCTAACTTTTGAATTTTAGACAGCCAAATGTTGTATCAGAATGCTGTTTTTAAAGAAAGCAACTGAACATGAATTCTTACATCAAGTTTAGGGAAATCAAAAGTTTCAAGCAGAAAACTTATAAATTTTTTGCAACATTAAATTGCACATAATTTTATAACTCCAAGAACCAGCAGACATTTTTGATTAACATCGTATAAAAAATTCAGACCAAATACTTATACAACACACTCTTAAAGAGTCAGCGTGTCAGTCGGACTTTGCTGCGCACAGTCTACAAATTAAACATAATCCTCTTGATAGCTCGTGCCCAAGCTCAGCACGTCATAAATATTGCCACATCACATCGTTTTAAATAAAGTAAAAACCATTTTAAATGCTCTAACGAAACATACATTGAATACACAATATGCTTATCTGTCAAAAAATATCATTAATTCACAAGAATAAACAGAGATTTTAGTATGAGTGCTGCTTTGGCCCTGGCATTTTTACAATTATGTAGCAAGCAGCATCTTCTGCTGAATATCTTGTCTTCTGCTAGCATCAGTTGAGTTTTTTATAAAATGATATGAAAAAAAAACTTGCACAGCATCATTGCCATCGATGGCCACAAAAGTCAGCTTCGTCAAACGTTAGTCTAGTTTTAAACCGCAATTCATTTTAGCGCTATATTTCTATGTTTTTGTTTAAAGCGTGCGGTTTGTTGCCACGCTTAAGTTTTGCGAATTGCTTGTGTCTCAGAAATCTTAAAAAACACAAAAAAACTGGTTTGGCACGAGCACAGCTTTAACTACTGATGCTCTCGCGCTTATGAACATATATAAAGTTCGCTGCAAATTTTTTTTAACACTTAAGTAGCTAAAAAGTAAAAAAAGATTCAAAGATTAAATAAGAGTGAATGCTGCAGAGCGAAAAAATGGCGTTGCTGTTGTTATTTATGTATATTTATATAGCAAAGCTGAGATGTAAACAAAAGACTTTGACAACGAACTCCTGCTCTTCCGATGCTTATGATATTGAAATTGTTTCGAAGAAATCAGTTTTGGCTGCTTTTTTTAAAGAAAAAGAGCAAAAGATGCTTGTGATGAAACCAAAGACTTAAGATACGAATTTTTTTCATTTATAAAATTTTTTGTAATGGTTTTTAATGCTGCATAGTGTTTCGCTTAGAATAAAATTTGGATAAGAAATCTAACAGCTTTATTTTAATTTAATTTAATTTAATTTAAAAATGTCATAAAAGCTCAACTTGGTAAGCTAAGACGATATCAAGAAGTTGCCCACCGAGTCAAGTTATAAAAGCTCACCAACCAGCGCCGGCTCTATAAAACCAGCTTTTAGAGGCAACCATGGCATAACACTCTAACAACACGGAATCTATAAAATCGCCAATTTAATTATTATTTAATATTATTTACAAATTAACTTCATAAAAAAATTTTTTTAACTTAAATAATTACTTATTGATTACAGCAAACTTTCACAACTTTCTAAGCAATGCAGTTGCTTTGATTCTTTTTTTTATTTTACTTTTATTTTGACATGTTACCGCATCTTAGGAATGCTTTAAAAATAGCTGTCAGTGATGACAATAGTTCAACAACAGAAAACTTCAATGGCTGCCGTATTTATAGCAAGTGATAGACTTTTATAGCCAAAGTTAAAAAAGTTGATCTTTCATGATCTTTTACATTCTCCCAGCATCACATGACATCGTGGAGGATATCACATGCTATAAAATGCAAAATGTATGCCTGTTTCACACGCTCCTTTATCAATCCAATAAAGAGGCACTTGCATTCTATTTCTTTCCCACAGAAGATGTGATTGTGGAAGATCTAAGAAGATCACATGGAATCCGGTCATAAAGCTTCTAGTTCAAAAGCGAAAAAAAAATTAGGAAATTTTGAATAAAGTAGACCAATTTTGGATCAAGGACTAGTTTTTGAAAAAAACTTTATAACATATTTAGATGAATCAAACGATTTTACATAAGAGTTTGTTATAGTCAAAAGTTTTTTATGACTTAACTGAAAAACGGAAATTCGATTTTAAACATCCATGACACTTCTTCAAATTTACGTTTTTTAGTAGTGCCCACCCAGTTTGAGAATTTTGTCGACTTCTTTCGCATCACGTGCTTATATTAATTACATCCAGGATTCAGAATCCTTGCAGGGAGGTTTTGGAATATGTTAAGAAAATGTATGGAATCCAAAACCCATCCAATATACATGTACCTCTTTATTTATATACGTTTTGAATTAAAAATAAAAACATTTTTAAATCATTTATATAAAAGGTTTGTTTCCGTACTCGATTGTTGAACTTTGCAAGCTGCTAGAACTGATGCATGTTGGAAAAAGAAATAACTGTATTGGTGTCAGAAATATTTTCCGTTAGCATGCGGGGAACACTAAAAGAATTGCGACAACTCTAATTTTTAATTTTTGCGGATTAATTGGATTTTTACCTCCTAAATCCAAATCTGAAAAATTGCAGGCCACTCGCAATTGGTTAAGGAGTTATTGGCCTCCAAATCTGAAAAATTGCAGGCCGTTCGCAATTGGTTAAGGAGTTATTGGCCTACAAAGTTAAAAAAGGCCTAAAAATCTAGTTTGTTTTTTTATTAGTTTTCTAACAAAAAAGATTATTGTTTAATACTATCGAGAAATTTTTGTATTCTTAATTTAAAAGTTGAATACTTGGGGCTCAATAGTAATTAATGCAATTTCATTTATTGATAAAGGAGACCACACATTAAAAATTTTGCTTTCGTAAAAAATTATTTATATGTATCAGATGACAAAAATAAAATTAAATTTGGAAATGTTTTGGGCATGATACGAGACAGATTTTTACTAAGTATATGTTACCGAAACTATTACCAAAAATCTTAGAATAGAATTCCATAGTTGAAATTTTTTTTATGCGCATTCTAGACTCCTTTGTGCCTTTGCCCTTCCCCCCTAAAACAAATCCTGCGGGCCCATGAATGGAATTCAAGATTTTCCCTTCCATTTTACCTTCCTTTGGAATCACTTTTTTGCTGGGTAGTTATACTTAGCAATTCCAACCCATAGCTACGCAGGTTGGTTCATTCAATATTAAGTATTAACTAAAGCTATGTTGCAGCATATAAACTTAATAAGGATTGTGTATTGGCTGTCCTACATATTCTGCATATTAAGCAGGTATCCAAACCACAAAAGTAGTAAAAAAAATTACTAAAATGTTGCTTCAACTTACTACACGTTCTCCTTAGCATCGTTCATTAGGTTTTTTTTTTTATTTTGAAGGCAATATACTTACAAACATGTTTTAGTGAAATGATTTCATACTTTTCGGCATATTTTGGACAAAGCACTGATCGGAAAAAATGTCATGTTTATTTGTACCTTACCAGATAATTCACCACAATATAAAAAACCAACATGTATGTGAAAAGTTGTGGAAAATGTTACGAGGTTTTTTTAGATCGATGTTGCTACTAACACATTTAAAAAAATCGGAGATTTACTATGCGGTACTCTTATTTAGATTATCTACTTTTTAAGTAATATAGTAAATTTCTAAGCAAACTTTAAATGTATCATGAATTTATACAAGTTTTTCGATATTTAATTGTGAATTACAATGTACCTTTATTTGTATTTACCACTCAGATTACCTTTATAAAATATTCAAATTGATATATACCACTAATTAATAACAGGGCGCTGATCAAAGTGATTACGCAAATCTCGCCTTATTTGTGTATTTAATCAATTAGCCACATCAATCAATCAAATCAATCATCAAATCAATCTGCTCAAGAGCTTATTGGGAAAGTATTTTTACTTTTTTTGAGTTATTTAAGCTATTTTGATTTACACTCAATCAAAAAAGTTCATAAATTCCAAAAAAAATTTTTCCACAAAGCCACTGTGCGGTGACTACTTGCTGTGCATACTAAAATAACTGTGCATACAAAAATGCAAACTTAAAAAAAATTTATTAAAAAAAAATGTAATTTTCTTCAGAAAGATTTTAATGAATATATACATGCAATTACGATTTTTAGTAAATTTCAAAAATCTTTGTTAAGACTTTTTAAATAATGTGCTTTCGGCTTTTCATTAAATGTTGCCAAAATTCAATAGGCAAGCAAATGAAGTCTGCTTATCAAACCTTTTTAGTATTAGTATCAAATAGTTTTTTCAGATTTACGACCTTTAATGGCAAAACTGACAGGAAAATATGCAATAAAAGAGGACTATATAGTATAGATGCAAACAACCATTCAAAAATATTTTTTTATTCATATAATCATATAGAAACATTATTTATGGTAGAAAAAGCTGACTATCGACAATAACAAATGGCACGCAAGCTTCTTTGTAAATTTGGGTAAAAGTATCACTAAAAACTTTTCAGATAGTTAATAGATGTTTTACATAGTAAAAAAAAGTAACATTGATGGTATCATCAACTTAGGCCATAAAATAGATATTTAGGCATCTCCTTTATTCAGATGTGGTGCTCATAACTATAAGTCTTGTTGAGAAGACACACTGAATATGAAAATTTTGTTATGAACTATGCTTTGTTTTGGGTTAGTTTGTTTAATTTTTATTTAAATACTTTTTAGTATTTATTCACTAATTTGATGCATTCAGTATTTCAGCTACAAATATTTAATGTATATTTAAATTGTGAATATATTTCTTTACTAAACGATCGGTAGCTTGATATCTCTAAATAAAATTAGAGATAAGTTCTTCTGAACTCGTGCCTTTAATGGCTTTAGCTGCTTATTTGAATTTTTCAAAACTTTAATTCTCAAATATCAAAATTTATTTATTTTAATCTCATTAAAAAACAATGAAATGCATTTGAATTATTTTATTTCACAAATAAAAATTGTTTGTGGCTCTGTCACAGTAAATTTCTACTACTTACAACAACACAGCCAGTTTAACTTCTTCGAAATTTTGAACCTAAGTATATACTAATAATCTGATAATAATCCCAAAATAAAGATTTATAGTCAATTTGTAGAAGAGCAGAAAAGTAAACCTTATTGCCTTAAAAGAAAAACATAAAAGAATTAAGCAAGAGACGAGCTCCAGACAGTCAAATAAATAATCTGATATTTGATACGCCTCGGACTTAAGCTCAAATTTGAAAAAAAAAAATCTATAAGCATGTTTTTGTAAGCATCAAAAAATTTAAAGAATTAAGGAACGAATTCAGGTCAAACTTTATCAAAATTCAAAAAGCAAAAGCTTTTTAACAGAGCTGCGCTTAAATGAGAAAAGTTGCTTTTCAAAACGAAAGACTTAAGAAACAAACTTGATCTCAGTTTATTATTTCTCAGTTGATTTAGTTTAGTTGTTTCTCAGTTCATTTGAAGGGCATATTGCATTAACGTGATAAGCCACATGATCTCAAAAATCAATTTTTTAGGCTGAATACATTACTCAATGCATTTCCAATAACCACTGAAGACATTCTGGCTGTTTCTTATTAATTTTGTTACCTATTTTTAAAAGTTTCCGTGTTCAATTCCATTTCTTTATACAAAAATACATTTTTTTTAAATTTTTTTCAAAATATTTTGTATGTGGCATATGATATTCTTACAATAGGTCCTTCATTTCTAAGATTATTAGACAAAACTATGATTTACGAACACTTTGCTACAGCTTTATTTAAAAAAAATAAATACTTTTCTCTTGAAATAATTCTTCTTCCGTAACATTGACGAAAAAATACTGCAAAATTCTAGCAAAAAGTCGACAGCAGAAAATTTCTTGAACACGCGCCACAATCGTGCTGCGAAATGACGAGTATAAAAATAGAAAAGACAGCGCAAAAAAATAAAGCAAACAAATCTTTAGAGACTAGAATGGATAAGCAGATTAATATTGTAAGTCCCGCGCGAATGTCAGCTGAAACTCAAGTCTATTTATCTGTGTATGTGCGTGTGTTTGTGTGTACTAAAATCAAGTCTTAAGGTCTAAAGTCTATTTTGGGCTTTGCAAGAAAATCCAGTAAAAGCGCGCAAACTACGCCATTTTGCAAGCAAACCTTTGGAGGGAAAACTGCAGAAAATATAAGTTTTCTGAAGCTACACCAAGCCAACAACAACAACAACAAACACTATAATAACAGCAACAGATAATAAAAAAAACTATAACAAAACAAACTAAACAACAATCTTAATAACAACAACAACTAAAAAAAGCAAAAAAATTAAATCAACAACAACAACAAAAACAACGATCTTCTGCACAGCTGCATCAACAGCATCATCTGCGCTCAGCACACGCTAAGATTAGCCCTTTTTTGCTTGCTGCAGCTACTGTAGATTTTGGCCAAGTACTGGACAAGCTGTGGCCAAGAGAACAAGTTTTAAGCTTTATTCTTGTCATATTTTTTTTTTTTATTTTTTCTTCTGCTTCTTGTTTATTTAGCTCAACGTACTATGGAAAAACATTGGCAAAGATTTTTTACGCTTAACGTAAACATTAAAACTGGTTTGTTGATGCTGTTGCTCTGCTTTATGCTGCAACCGAATGCATTTGTTTTGGGTTGTTTTTTTTTCAATTTATTTATTCTACGTTGAACGTTGAACAAAGTGCACGTGCATTACTTCAATGTCCTTTTTAAGCCATGATAAATGTAAATACGTACGTCATTTATATGGAGCTTCATACGTTGTTACGTTGATTACATGAACGTTGATCAATTTTTATAATAATTAACCCTTGAAAAGCACACTAGTGCGATTTCGCACTGCTTTAAAATGTAATTTGTTTTAATTTTTTTTCATTTTGCACCACAGATCTAATTCAAAAACGACAAATATGTCTGACATTTTATTGGTCGAATGCATTAGATTGGCTTTTCTAACGAAGGTCTGTTGCCTCTGAGTTACAAGTTCTCAAAAATCTACCTGCAAAAAAAACACAGTAGAAAAGTATAACCTATACGAAAGGAAAAAGAATTGGATTTGTGCAAAAACGTTTTTAATTTATCAAAAAACGTGGTTGATTTTGAACTAAGAACGAATTTGCATAAAACAAATACGTTAATATTTAAAATGAATTTAAATACGTTTTCAATTTAAATTATGCACGCCTTTTATTAAAACTTTTTTAAGCAATTACTTTTTGAATTATATTTGAACGTATTTTTCAAAGTGTTAAGTTTAGTTTAAAAAAATATTTCAATTACATTTTATGAAATTTTTTCCGATTTGGATTTTTGCGATTTTTTATAGTTTTTTTAGAAAAAACATTAGATTTTTTTCGAAAAGTAAAAAGTCACAACTCCGGTAGTTCTTAAAGAGTTTTCCCTGTTTAAAAGCTTATTTTGAAGATGCCAGTGTTTTAAAAAAATGATCGGGATTTTTTTAAATTAGATAACTTTTTTCGAGATATGGCCAGTTGCCATTTTAAATCGCCATGCGCCAGTATTTCTAATATTCCAAATTCCACAAAACTTCTCGAACTGCATTTTTAGGGCAAATAAAAACTTTTTCGGTAACGCGTTGGATTAAAATCCAATTTTCGTTTCTTAAAGCTACTCAAGACCATCAGAGCATAAAAGGTCTATTTTATATTGAATATATTTTTTTAGTTCAAACTTAATTAAGTAAGTATTTACCATTAAAATTAAGAAAACTACTAATTATTGTCGTTAAAAAAATGTTTATGCTCACAAACTTACATTAAAATTTTATGAAAAATGAGTTTGTAAAATATTTTAACCATCTAGTGCAATTTTTTATGGGTCTTTTTCTAGCCCTTTGAAGACAGAAAAGGTTGTAGACTAGGGCTGCCATAAGTCTACAGCACTTGACCGGGACAACTTTGCACACTTTTTTTATATTATTTCACCCAAAAACAAATACGAAATTTTAATATTATGAATAAATTGACATTTAAAACAAAAAATTAAACAAAAATAATTCACAAGTACACATAACTAATAAATCTTATACAAAAAAATAAGAAACATCAATTCTTGGACTTGGCCCAATCATATTTTGCAGATTTTTTTTTTCGCCATGAACATGCTTAGCGCTTTTAAAAAGTTATAAAATTTTGTGCACGTCATAGAATAAAAAAATTTGCTTTGTATACTACTTTCCAAGGTAGTCCTCTTTAGCGAGTTTCTTTCCTTACTTCATTACAAGGAGACCAGTGAAAATATTCGCTCAACATTTCTTTGTGTCCTGAAACAGCGAACAAAAACTGTAGTATTTTTATTTTACAAGTTTATTTTCCCTCTTTTAATTTAGTATTTAATTAAAATGCTTCCATTTTTTATGCATTTACGAAAAAAAAAAATCAGTTTTTCTGTTACACTTTTCATTTTTTTTTTTTCAATATTTTTAACCGGGACATTTTTACTGTGCACCGGGACACCGATCTCAAAACCGGGACGTATGGTAGTCCTATTGTAGACAGTCACAATGCCATAAGGTGGTGCCATATGACGGTGCTTAGGCACAATTACACTATTTTTTCAAAATATAGAACACAACACATACGAAAAATACAACACGTCTTTCAAATAACTGTAATTTAGAATATAATAGTTGATAAAATTCTAAATAAATTTTTTGTGGGGATATTGAAGCAGGTTACCACTGGTAGCATAACCTAAAGTTTGACTAAAATCGTCGTCAAAAGAGCAGTTGTCGCTTTATTCTACTCTTTTCATCAGTCCGTTTTTATGTTATTACAGTGCTAAAATGTCAAAATACAGCAGTTGGTGGCAACCTGCAAGCCTATCTCCTACCGACTTTGGAATAATCAGTTTAATATCCCCAAATTATATTGAATAAAGCCACTCTTCAAACAACAAGAAAAACTGTTTGATTTTAAATATTTGTTACAATTTTTACTAACTTTGACCAAAAGCTTCCAAAATATTTTAAAAATCGATTAAGACATTTTTAGTAACTGATGAGATCTCAAGATTTTTAAAAGAGTTTACAATTTTCTGACTTTAATGTGACTTTCATAAACAAAATAAAGTAATTTAATGCAGAATGGACCTTGAATGGTGTTATTTAAATTTATTACTTACTTAAAATAACTTTGATATGAAATTTAATTCAGAAAAATTGAGAAAATTTAAAATTAATATCAATTTTTTTTTTTTTGTTCTGATGGATAGCTATAATTTTATTATGAAAAAATTAGAACATATACGATACACTTCTTAAAATGCAGATCATTTATGCCTTTTACTTTAAAAATAATACATACAGAACAAGGTCTTGAAAAACAGAAGGAATGGTCAAAATATTAATACACAACATTTATAAAGGTGATAGAGTTTTCGTCAATCTCTCTTTATAAAAATACGCCTTAGACATATTCTGTCCAAAAAAATTTATAGTGAGTTTTTCCGAAACATTTTCCGAATGGCTAATTGTAAGATGTCCTTAAAATTTTAACTTTTTTAGTTGGAAGAATATTTGACTTCAAAATCGCTTCGGGTACTCAGGTACCCGTGTCAGGACGGTTAGTGTTAAGAGCTATAGAATTTTTTGACATATTCTTGAATAGATGTACAACAATAATCAATTAAAAAAATTCAATATTAAAAAAATTGTTTGCTTTAAACCTCCCTTAAAAATTTCTCATTCGTAAACTTTTAATCTTAGAATCCGTTGAACGAATTCTGTAATTTTAGAAAAAGTTAAAAATTGTCATACAGTATAATTAGCACTGTTCATCTGCTTCTATATTTGTCCATGTGTACCTGTAAAAGTGTCGCTGTAAATGCCTTAAAATGAACTCGCACAAAGGATTTGATTTATTTTGCAAGACGCTGCAGCACGCGTCAAACTCGTTTTTGCACTCAACTTGAAGCTGTTTGCTTGAGCTTAATTTATGCACGTTACGTGATGATTAAGTTGCATATTTAACACAGACAGCATACTAATTATTCAGCTGCTTACATTACTTTTTATAGATATGAACACATATTCAAGCTATTGAAAAAAAAACCAAACTAACACAAACCAAGTTTCTGACTTAAGTCTTTTGTTTTCATGCTGCTATACTTGGGCAAAAAGCTTATTTTAACTTAACTGTTAATTAGTTCTTGCTAAATGTTTAATAAAAAAATTAAAAATTTTAAAAGAAAAAACACTCCTTCGCTAGTTCAATGCACCAACTTTGATTGAGTGCTCGCAGCTGTACAACACAAACATGGACATCAATAACGACATCGCTGGCAAGAGTTTTAAAATCAACACCACCAACACAAGATGCAACATAACAACAACAACAACAAAGAGTACAGCTCAATTTTAGCAATACCAGTAGCTAGCCTCAAACGATTGTAGCAAAACAAAAACGGAATCCTTCACATCGATGCTAAAAACAAACTTCAAACTGGCTTCAAAGCCAGACAAAAGATGCTCCTTGTGAGATGTTGTTCTTTTTATAGGCTGCATGTATGGCATCGCAAAAAAACGTAGTTATTCTGTGCAGAACATATGTTGTGCAGCATCAACATAAACAACAACAACAACAACAACCAAATGCTAACTGCTACAGCACGAGCTAAAATAAATTTGCGATAAATTTTCAAGTGCTTATTGCAAGTTCTGTATGCTGCATCATGCTTTATATGTATGTAGTGCTTAAATAAAAACCTTTGCATATTTATGCCGCCTTGGGTGCAAAATTTAGTTTTATGCCTTGGCATAGAAGGCGTTTTTGTAACAGCCTGAAAACGTTACAATTATTTTTAACATGCAGCGTAATTGCATAAAATAATAAAAAAAGCCAAAAAACCATAACAAAATTTATTGAGAGTTCATAAACTTATGCAAAGGAAGATTTACTTCGACAAAAAATTATATACTGTCTGTATAAAAACTTTTCACTGTAAAAAAAAATGGTTATAAGCAAGCGTTTGGCACAACATCGAACTCTTTGCAATAACAGTAAAATCTTTACACTCTTTCAAGAAAAATACAGCAAAAGTGCTAATTTTTCCTTTCAGCATATTTTTTTAAAAAATATTAACAAATCACGTATCGAAATTGAAAGAAACCGAAGACCATTGTGCTAGATTTTTGCTATTTCAACTTGAAGTTGAAAAACATTTCCAGTATTGCTTACTTTAGATAAATTTAACAACATCAAAAATACTTTTATCAAAGCTTTATTGATTTTATTTTCAAAAATTAATCAAAAATGTCGCTAATAATTTTTTTCACATTATTAAGGGGTATGAACAGTGTAAAAATTTCAGTAAATAAAATGATTTTTTTCATAAATTATTAGTGTATACCCCAAGGAATATGTAACTTAAGTTCCAAGTGAAAATTCGAACGTTAAGTAAGTATTTGCATAAAAATTTAAACGCTGCACAGTGTAATGAGGTGGACAAAAGTAGGTATGGAAAAAAGTCATAAATTTTTAGGTATGCAAATTTGTAGTTAGGACTCTTAATTATTTGAATCTTAAAGGATTATTTGATATCTTTTCATTTGTAGTTATGATCTTTATATGCTGGCTTGAAAATTTTACGAAATTTCAGTTTTTACAGTTTTGTACTGTATTGTAGTGTATTGTAACTGGAGTTCTATTCTAAATATCAATACAAATAGTTTATCTTCTCAGAGTCTTGATGATGCGGTATATGCGTTTAATAGAACGCTCAATGATAGTTTTCTTAAGGCTGTTCCGCAAAGGAAAGCCTCTTTGACATAGGGTCCGGTATGGTACACAAATGAATTAAGAAAAATGAGAAACTTGAAATCTAAATACTATAAAAAATATCAAAAAACACATAACATATGCGATTTTGGATGCTATACCTCGATTAAATACAGTTACCAACAGTTATGCAAACAATCCTATAATATCTTCTTAACAAAAGTAAAATAAAACATCAAATCTGATGCTAAATCCTTCTGGAACTTTGTTAACACAAAACGTAAGATTGATTCCTATCCTTCTTTTATGAAGTATAATTCTGTTGAGTCTGATAATGATAATAGTATTTGCAATCTTTTTGTTGACTTTTTCAAGACGACTTATTCATCATCGTCCTATGATTATTTAAGTTTTCCTTTCAATATTCAATCTGAGGATATTTATTTCCCAATAATTGACACAAACACAGTCTTATCATTTTTAAAAAATATTAAATCATCCTATAAAAATGGTCCTGATAACATACCTTCATGTATATTAAAATACTGCTGTGAAGAATTAGTAACTTCAATCTCTTTACTATTTACTTCATCATTAAAATCCTGCTATTTTCCTGCAGCCTGGAAGCATTCATTTATCATTCCGCTGCATAAATCCGGAAATAGGTCTTTAATTGATAACTACTATGGCATCGCAAAATTAAGCGCTTTGCCTAAACTTTTAGAGGCAATTGTTACATCACGACTATCGCATAGCGTTAAATCTTTAATGTCTCCTTTCCAACATGGATTCCTTTCTGGAAAATCCACTGTTACTAACCTTCTCGAATTTACATCAAAAACTATAGAAAACTTTGGAAAAGGCATGCAGACTGATGTTATTTACACGGATTTTAGCAAAGCTTTTGACGTTGTAAATCACAAACTACTGATCTTAAAATTACATCTTGTTGGATTTCCTATACCGTTGGTAAAGTGGATTGAATCTTACTTAAGCAATAGAACACAATCTGTTCTTTTTAAGCTCAAGAAATCACACGAGTTTCCTGTTACTTCAGGAGTACCTCAAGGAAGTCATATTGGGCCTCTTCTGTTTCTACTTTTTATAAACGATTTGCCATCTGTCATAATGCATTCCAGCATCTTAATGTTTGCTGACGACGTCAAATTCTTCCTTTCTTTTAAAAATGATAATGGCGCTGTATTTTTGCAAGCCGACATTGATCATTTTCATAACTGGTGCAAAACGAACCGTATGAACCTCAACATGAAGAAATGCAAGCATATGTCTTTCTCGCGCAAACCACCAATTAAATGTACCTTCAAAATTTGTGGTTATCCATTGGAGTCCTTGGATATTTTCAATGATCTTGGAGTTACAATGAATCCTAAACTACGCTTTAATATTCATGTAAATAAAATAATAAATAGAGCAAATAGTACTTTAGGATTTATTAAATGTTGGGCAAAAGAGTTTAATGATCCATTCATAACGAAAACCTTATTCACTTCTCTAGTGCGGCCTATCTTAGAATACGCTTCAGTTGTTTGGTGCCCACGATACGGTTGTTACATAGACGACATGGATTCAGTGCAGAAACAATTTCTTTTGTTTTGCTTAAGCTATCTTTATTGTAATACTGATTTTCACTTACCACTTTATGAATATCGGTTACAACTCTTAAATCTTCCTTCTTTAAAAAATCGGAGAATTATGATAAATGCTTGTTGGATTACAAAACTTTTACATGGATATGTCAACAGTCCATATTTATTGAGTAAAGTATATTTTAATATTCCTCTTCGTCCTAGAAGATCTTTTGAGTTACTCCACATGAACTTTTGTAGAACTAATTATTTGCAAAATGAACCTCTTAGAAGCGCTTGCGGTGATTTTAATTTTGTATCTGATGTTATATCCTTAAGTGAATCCATGGACTCAATCAAACATAAAATTATAGATTACCTGCAGTACCGTCGTTGATTATGTAAAGTTCTTTCAAACATATATCTGATGCATCTGGTGATTTGTAAACACATTAATATAACAATCTAAATGGATAAATGGATCTAAGCGTAAAATGGAAATTTTAGGTGAATAAACATCTAAATAATCTGAATGGACCTAAACCTGGGATCTTCAGATGCCTCATATCTTCATGATGATTGTAACTATATTTGTCAACGGTACCGTGGTGTCTTGGGTCTTTTTACCTCTTGAAACACTACGTTAGATCGATTTTTAATATATTAATATGAGAGGCCGATAAGACCTAGTTTGTCTTGGTGCCTGCGTTCGCAACTGGTTTTCTTTATTTTATGAAAATTGGTTTGGTGAAGTTGACCTAGTTTGTCGAGTAACCACCCTGTCAAGCCTGGACCTCACCGGCTTCAGGAAGACAGAACGATATATATTTACCTATTGGAGTGGTGTTTTATTGGGTATGAGACCTTGTTTGTCACACGACTCCGCCGGATACAAAAATTGTTGCTAACTTGACCTTGTTTGTCTTGAAAACGCAACCCTGCTTTGCTGTCTGATATTACCGATTTTGACTTAACTTTTTTTTTTGTTATTTTTTATACTTTAGTAAAATTATATACTTTAAGCAATTTAAAACTTTTTAGTTTGTTAATAATACACGATTTCAATCAAAATCATACTTTATATTTTTGAATTGTATTAAATATCTTATTTTATAATTTTAAATTTGCTATAAAACCTGTTAAGGTGTAGCAATCAAATAAATAAAATAATTAAATATTTTCCAAAACCCCAATAATTTTAAAAAAATTCAAAAACGAAACTTTAGCAAAGATATATTTTACAAGTTCTTGCTAAAAAAGACAACTTTAAAAATATAAATAAAAAACTTTCTTATACCACAAAAAAGGTCTTAGAAATAAAAAAAAACATTGACTTCTGTACACAATTACAGAATAAAAATATTATTGTTTTTTTAAAGTATGTCTTAAAACATGCCTTTTTTTAAAACATTCATAAAATTTTGGTCTCAAACTGCATTACAATAAGAATTTCATGAGCACTTTTCTAAAGCATATTTTGACAAAAATGCTCGAATTTATATAAAAAATAAAAAAAATTTCATAAAGTTTCTAACGCAATCAAACAAAGAGGACATTTTGTTTTTTTTTAATTATTTTGTGGTAAAGCGGATAATTTCTCCTTCCCAGCACGGTTTTGTATCAGGTCGATCAACTGTTATAAAACTCACATTATATACTTAGTATGTTATTAAAGAAATTAGCTAAGTTAGATTTTAATTCTAACTTACTACAATGGCTTCGTTCTTATTTGAGTGATAGAATCTGCTTTGCATACATTGAAAATGAAATCTCAAGGCCGTTCGTGGCTTCTTCAGGTGTTCCTCAGGGAAGCATTTTAGAACCCCTTCTTTTTAATATATTTATAAATTATATAACGTTCAATGTAAAAAATACCCAGTGTCTGTTATATGCGGATGATTTAAGAATTTTTCTAAAAGTTAAATCCTTGTCCGATGCCTCGCTTATTGCAATCCGACTTTAATACCATCCTTGCTTGGAGCTCTAAGAACTCTCTCTTTCTTAACTGCAAAAAGTGTATGTTTTCTACCCTTACAAAGTCATTGGTTCCATTAAAAACATCATATCATTTGGATAAATACAATAAAAGATTTCGAAGTTATTTTTGATTCTAGATTTGCTTTTATTTCACATCTAAATAGTATTATTCCTAAAGCATATTCTCTACTTGCGTAAGTTAGATGGAATGCTTCTTATTTTAATGACCCGTCAACGTTGAAGTGTCTCTAAACCTCTATCGTGAGTTTGAAGATAGATTATACTTATTTTGTGTGCAATCCTTTCTATGCATCTCCCACACTGTGAATCGAACGAGTACAAAAAGCGCTTACGAGGCTTGTTTATAAAGCCAATAACTCTCTAGATTTGATTTCATCATATATTGATCGTTGCAGTCAATTAATACTAAAAACTCTTCAAAATAGAAGAACCATTTTGGCGCTTATGTTTATATATGATATTGTAGTAGGTACAGTTGATTGCCCAGAGTTACTTGAAATGATAAAATTTAATATACCACTAAGAAATTTACGACACTTTGACGTGTTTTATTTGGGTACGTGTAGAATTAATTATGCTTTAAACTCGCCTATGTGTTGATCTATGCTGGTGTTTAATAATTGTATGCTATACTGCAATATAGATTTTGCTAATTCGAAGATTTCTCTTAAGACTTCCTTAAATAATTATTATTGAAATGTGAAAATATTATAAACTTTTATATATTAATAAGTATCTAATTGTATTTAAGAAATTTGGTGTATAAATATGATAGTTCCATAATATATGAAGTATTTTTTGTAGTCTGTAAGAATTTTTTGTTCATTGACTAATAAAAAAAAATTTATTTTCAAAAAATACGTGATATGAAAAGGGCTCAATTTAAGATAATAATACATGTTTCTTGAAATTTTTTTACGTAAATAGTAGAAAAATCAATATCCTAAAAATTTAATTTTATTTAATATTTATGCATCTTCTTCTTGCTAGGTGATGTCGAAAAAAATCGTTTACAGTCAGGGCAAAGATTTCTCGAGTTATACGCATCTGCT
Source organism: Dichetophora obliterata (assembly GCA_963920525.1). Taxonomy (NCBI): domain Eukaryota; kingdom Metazoa; phylum Arthropoda; class Insecta; order Diptera; family Sciomyzidae; genus Dichetophora; species Dichetophora obliterata. Next base: position 56,005,038 of record OY986439.1, read on the forward strand.
TTTATCATAGTTCATCTTAAATTGTTTGTTAAGGCTTTGACTGCAACATAAACTAGAATTATTAAGTTTGCTTACAATTTACTCTCCCTAATTTTACGCTGTCATTTTCAACCATTAAGATCTCCGTGGGTAAAAATTGTAGTGAAGGTGGTAGGCTTAAATAAGTAAAATATTAATTGTATTGCTTTAGAAGCTAGTCATAAAGATTTAAGAAAAATTAGCTCAGATCATACACGTAAACACCTTTGAGCACTATGCAATGTAGATCTATTCCGTGGGTTACGGAAAAAAGTTTTCCGTGGGTTCCTCTTAGAAAAATATACAACATGACATAAATAATTTTCTCCGTTATTTCTCTCATTCTTAAGATTTATGTAAAATTTAAACTAATCCATGTATTAAAATAAAAAGTTTCTAATTAATAAATTTCATTAAATATGGTGTGGGAGGTGGGTGAAGGATATGGCCAATCTGAAAAAAATAATTTTATGATAATTAAGTGAAACCAGTTCAAAATAAACAAGTTAATTTTCTTTGTTATACTTTCTACAACTGGTGAAATTGCACTTTTATTCTTAATTTTGTATTGAAGGTGGGCGAAGGGCGTGGCATATCTTGATGAAATTTTTATACGGTAATTATATTAATCATGTAAATAAAAAGTTAGTCAATTTTGTTCCTAACACTTTCTACCCCTGAAGATATTGCACCTTTGTTCTTCATTTTGTATGGGAGGTGGGCGAAGGACGTGGCAGATCTTGATGAACATTTTATATGGTATCTATGTGAATTTAGTTAAAAAAAAACTTAAATTTCCTTTTTTAATACTTTTTACAACTCGAGGTATTGCATTTTTATTTCTTTTTTTTTTTTTTTTTTATGGGAGGTCAGTAAATGGTTTGGCAGGTCTTGAAGAAAATTTTATATGATAATTATGAGAAAGAAGTTAATAAAAAAAAATAGTTAACTTTTTTCCCTAATACATTTTACAACTCGACATGTTGCAATTTTATTCTTCATTTTGTATGGGAGGTGTGTGAAGGGTGTGGCAAATACTGATCTATAGTAATAAAACTAATTTTCTGTTTATTTGTTTGTTTGTTTGTTTGGCCTTTATACAAATCTAAACGGCTCCACGGATTTCGCTCATACTAGGTATACATATTAGGTGCATACCAACTTAAAATGTTACATACTTAGTTTTTGCCACGCCCCCTCTGAAATTTTTCAACTAACGGTAATTTTGTTATTATAAAACTTTTTTTGAGACTTTTGTATATTTAATTTTAAAATTTTTTTGTTATTTTGACATCACAAACACTCACATGTCTTCAAAATTGGAGAAATTTTCAGTACAACGACTTTTTCATAAAACATCGTTACCTAAGAATGAGAAAAAAACGACATGAAAATCAAAATTTGGTCTTTCGATGCAAATATCTCCGCTGTGCATTAATATTTCATTCAAATTTTTTTCTGTTCAAAAGCTCTATAAAATCACTTCACAAAAATAGGTTGAACTGTACCGTTAAGTCAGTGTATATATGTTTTATGATTATGTCAATAAAGGTCAAAAACATTGATTTTTTACTCAAAAAATGACTCAAAAATTGTTGTTGTTGTAAAAATTAAATCAATTAAAAATAGCAAATCTGACTACCTTTCATATGACATAGCATTTATTTGCAAAAATTCTTCCAGCTAAGCGCAAAAATTATTTTACTGTTTTTGTCATCAAAACACCCTTTGATTTTTTCGCGAAATTTATTTTTTCCAAAATGTTTTTATATTTTTTACAACAAAGTCAAGTCTCAAAAATAATTAATGTGAAAAAATTACCCTAATATCTCTTTCCAATCAAAAGTTATGGCTAAAACTCTATTTGTTCATACCAGACTATTAATAAAACTTAGTTTTGTGTTAAAATTCTCTATATTGTTTGAACGTCCCCATTTATCTCTAAGAATGCAGTTGTGCGTCTAGAGTAATTACGAACATTTCGGATTATATAAAATCTTCCTTTTAGTAATCTTATTTAGTTTTTGCCTCACCCCCCGCCTGTTAAATTTGTTTTGTTGTGTTGGCTCTATTTTTTCTCACTATTGTGTCACCGTTGTCACTTAGTTCTTTATCAATGGTACTTTAAATGTTGTATATATATCACAATTTTACCGAAAAGATGACTGTGAATAAGAATGCTGTAAAAGTTAATATTTTTATGCAATCAGTTTCAGCTATATGGCGATATAATAAAACATATGCGCATCTGGTCAGCACAATAATTTCATTAGTTTTGATCTGTGCGTTAAATTCACAGATAGATGGCGCCACATTTGTAAAATGTGTGGGTACAAACTATACATACACCTTGCGGTGAATAGCTGAATAATGTTTTTTTAAAAGTTTCTTCAAATTTAACCCCACACGTTTGGGATTACAGACAGGTGGCGCTATTTTCTGCTTACAGAAGAATATCTGATGTTCTTATGCAGCTAGCAGATAAGTTTTGCGAAATATTTTGCGAAAATGCTATTGCTAACAAACTTTTTAAAAGTAAAATAATGCAGTACTGCCAGTTTTTTCACTCACGGCGTCATCTAGCGTCATAAATACTTAAAAACATAGAATTTGATCAATTTAAATGTCCAGCTCACTTGCTGGACTTTTTGTTGTTTTTGCTTTGCTTGCAAATGCGATTATATGATCCTGATATGCAATGAACAAACGCAGCCAAAAGAAATTTTAGTGGGTACAATCATTTTTAGCACAACGAATTTCCTTAAAACATAGATAGCTAATAATGAGAAAAAAGTTATATGAAAAGCAAAGTTTTTACTTTTAATGCCAATAAGTCAGCTGTTTTTAATATATTTCATTAAAATTTTTTTTTGTTAAAAAGTTCAATATGTTTTTTAATAAAAATCTTTGTTTAGACGTTAAAATGTCCATATCTCAAGGACGCATTGTGTCCCACCATAATTTTTATTTTGTTAAAAAGGTGATTGTGCTTGCTTTAAGATTAAGTAAATATAAAAATTCTTTTTAATTTTTAAAATATGTTTTTCGTACCCCTTCTTTGAATTCAATTAGCTCACCGCAAGAGATGGAACCACCAACAACAAAAATTTTCCTAAACTTTTTTGGATTAATCTTCGTTCAATTACCTTTTTAACAGTAGATAAATACAATTTAAATAAAATAAAATTCAAATAAAATTCAACATGTTTTTCATTATTCCCGATTTTAAAAAACATTTAATCGAGGAGTGTATGTTAAAGTGTTTATATAAATGACTCTCGAGTAACACCGGGTATATCAGCTAGTAGTCAATAAAAAAATTAGTTAATTTGGTTTCTACACTTTCTACAACTCGAGATATTGCACTTTTATTGTTAATTTTGTATGGGAGGTAGGTGAATAGCGCATCCGATCTTAATAAATATTTGTGTGGGGTTTTATATACATGCCATAATGACATATGCTGAATAGCATGTACCTACGATGATTTCTCATATTTTTGTTCCTATTGCTATAGACTTCGTTACACTATTGATTACTTAAAATCACTTTTTCTGACCTGGTAGACAGCATAACTAAAACATTTTTCGTCCGATCGATTTCATTCAAATTGGGTTCTGTAGAGAAAACGTGCTTCTTCCGTTTTGCATATCCGTTTTCTTTTATCTTTTTTTTATTAGCAATTTTCTATTTTTATCTAATTTTAGAATTTTAATTTGCTATAAAACCTGTTAAGGTCTAGCAACCAATTAAATAACTAGATCAAACACTCGAAAATTTTTATTTTTTTGTCCAATGGCCGCCCTTTTCTTTCTATACGATATTTTAAAAATTTCCTACGTTCAGCTAAAGCCAATAATATATATTTTAAGAATATATTTCGGTTTTTTCCTCACATTATCCATGTGAACAGATTGCTGTCAACGCCACTTAGGCCCGATTCCATAGGTACTATTTTCAAACGATCGTTAAAATATACCAATAAAAAAATTAAAACAATTTTTTCCAAGTATGTACTCATTAATGTTCTACAGATGTGTGCAAAGTTTGATATGAATCCATCAAACTGATTTCTTTTTATAAAATAGTCAAACTTGTTGTTGTTGCAACCTGTTGTTTCATGAACTTATGTTGCATTAAGCTCAAATTTAATTCCAAAGAAATAATGGTTTTTTTAGAATTATTAAAAACAATGCATTAAACAAAAAACATTTAATATTCTGACGATTACACTGTTCATACCTCAAAGTAAAGTAAATTATACGTATAAATAGAAATTTTTAGCTTTAAGTTTATTAAATAAATTTAATTTAATTTAAGCTTAGAAAAAAGCGTTAGCTTAATGCTGTTGCAATCACTTTAAACCGTTAACGTGTTTAATAAAACAAAAGACTTAAGCAACAAACTTGTTTTTTTTTTGTTCCTCAAAAGAATAAAACTTTTAAATTAATCACATTACGTCAAATCAGCACACGACTGTCCACTTTTTGCATTAGCGCTCAGACACTCAGCACGAGCGCACTTTTTTCTATCCATGTATTTCCTGAATATTCCTTCTATTGCTCGTACTTTTCTTCAGCAGCATGTCAATCAGATTGTAAATAATATGAAGTTATAATATTGAAACTTACAAGAAAATACAAGAAAATATTGAAAGATGCGACGAAGACTTGCTGAGCTTGAAGAACATGTTCTGCTGTCTTGTCTTAACATTGTCATCAGAAATGGAACTTGTTGCTTACTTGTACACAAACAAGATACATGTGGTGTTTTGTTTTGTTTTTGCAGTTGACGAGCAATGTTTACTGTAACAGCTTTTAAAGGCATGACAGCAAATGCCTATATGTTTTGGCGCGTATCATCAATCTAAAACTTGTTTTATTTTTTTGTTTTAAGAACATACATAAACGTTAATTTATTACAGAAGTTGTTTCAGTTGTTGACTTTGCAGCATCATTGCTGGTGACTGCAAGAATTTCCAAATTGTTATGGAAAACAATTATGCGAAATTACGAGATTCGCTACAGTTGCCAATTTGTAAGAGATACTTATCTTTTAACGCTGCTTTGTGATTAATTAACTTAATTCTTATTATATGCATTAAAATGGTACGAGAACGGTTATGAATAACGTTGAAAGTTCTTAGATCTGGAGCTTTAGTTAAAGTATAGTTGAAAGAAATGGTACGAGAATTTCCAATTTTTTGACGCGCAGCTTCTTAGCCCTCGTTTTGTTGATTTGCTGGCACCAAAATATCAAAAACGGACAGTTTTTTTTTGTTAACTCGTAAATACAACAAATTCTGACTTTATTCTAAACAGTTTTTGCATTTGCTTTGTGCTCAAGAAAACTAGTTCGTGGCGAAACTCAAGAATACGGTTATTTTTTTAAGAAAATAACTAGCGATTGAGTTTTCAATAGATCCAAAAATTTTCACTGTTATTATATTAGATAAAGCTTTTAAAATAAATAAGAAGAAAAATCGTAAATTTAACAAGGCTGCCATTTAAAAAAATGACTAAGATTTTTTTTTCCAATGCTATCAAAAGTATATTTTTTGTACATATATGTATCTATTTAAAAACAAATAATATTTTGCAGACTGCTTTTGATGAAGCTATTCACGTTAGTGTAAATTTTATTTAGAGTTTTTTTATTTAAAATTTACCTTAGCTACGATTTTAACCAGGTCCTCTGATGCTGTCTGAGACCATCACACTTCCTCTGGGATATCGTGTATTTTAGAAAAATAAAAGCGAATCAGTTGAAAAGTTACTCGTGTTAGAAGAGTTGTATTTAGCAACAATTTCGTTGTTTGTTTTAGGAGAAAAGTATTAATATCCAAAGTGTCACTTTTGTTAGCCAAAACAAATGCAATAATGTTTTTAAGGAAGAATATTTCACTGGCTTTAACAAATTTCTTATTTAAAAGGCTCAACAGTAGCTCGTTCTTGTAACTCGTAACAATCGCAGTTACCGATCCATTTTACCGATTTGACACCACTCTGACGTAATTCTTACCTACACTGTTTGTGTAATAATCTGAATTGATTTTTGTTCGATTCGATCATTTCAAATCGATAAGCTGTCACTTGTTCCGATTTCACTTCAATGGTATCTTTAAAAAAGTGTTTGTGTAAGAAAAATGAATCAGTAAGAGTTCATGCTTTTTTCATTCATTCTGCGGCAAGTAAGAACTCTACCTATTTGTATAAACCTATTTGTATAAACCTATACCTATTTGTGTGGTCGAAGTTCGATCATCTCAAAATCGATTTGTCTTTTGTTTTTTTTTTTAATTTTTACTGAAAACCATTTATCAAAGTTAAAAAATATTAGATTGATAAATACTTTTGGCTAATACATATTCGCAACACATTTTACGTACTTTGTACTCGCTGCTATCAGAATCAGAATGTAAAACAAATTATCATGTATGGATTACGCTGATTATTGCTTATATTTGCTTCTCGTATATGTTAATATGTTGATATTTATGTTAATATTTTACACAGGTAAAATGGTGCCACAATTTTTTGTTTGTGTAATAATATATAGATTAGCTAAGGAAATTTGCTTAAAACATAGATTTGTGTATATAACTTTGGAGTAGTTTGAAATATTTGGAAACTATTTTCACAAAAATTATTTGTTGAGCTGTAGAACTTTGTAAAAAATGTAAAAACAACATTTTGAAAAATTAAATTTTCATCAAAAAAATCATTGGGGGTAGCTCATGAATTTCGATGATAGAAACTGTGTATTAAATTATGTGTCAAAATGAGACAATTTTGCAAATATATGATATGCCATATAAAAGAGTGTGAAAAAAGAAAATGCAAGAACAAAATGACGACAAAAAAAGTTTGTCTTATTTTTTGAGCAAAACCTAAATATTTTAGAGGTTTTTTTTTAAAGCAATATCAAACATTGAATTAATGGGATAACGGTTAATCTTTTCTTATTTCTCCAAAGTCATTAAATTGATCTGTCAGACAAAGAAAATTTGTTGAAAATCGATTAAAACATGGCTGAGATATTTGCTTGCAATTTCAAAACTTGAAATTTCAATAGTTTTTTTCTCATTCTGAGGCCTTGCTTGCTGATGGACTTGCTTCAATTAAATACGTTGTACTGAGAATATATAAATTTTTCGAGATATCTAAATAATTTTAATGTAATTTTAAGAGGATTTTTTTAACATACTATCAGTGGAAAATATTACCCAGAAAGCTCTCGAACACCGTTATATTCCTCAACCAACGACTTTTCATACAAAAATACATTCTACTGAGAACATCTATAGTTTTCGAGATATTGCTATAATTTTTAGGTCAAAATAACGGAAATTTTTTAAACTTTTATACGTTAGAAATTTTGCCATCACAATATATATTCACTCTTGTTGTATAAATAAATGCTTATTGTAGGGCATCCGTAGGAGATGGCGCAAAAGTTAAGAAGTATTTTTTGCACACCTTATCAATGTCTAAAATTCCCTCTTACATTATTTTCTTCCATCTGTTACAGCTTAGCTTTTATTTAACGAATGCTCTTATTACGCTCATATTTCAAGTCGAAGGTCACCAATCTAAAATGTAATCATACTGTGCAGCCAGATCTTTCATTTGATACCTCATTTACCATTCTACCTCTTCCAAGCCCTGAGATTCCTTACTAAAAATAAATAATACAAACTTTCAACGTTAATATTTCGGGTCAGAGGTCATAAATTTAAAATCTAAAAAGATTCTGCACATAAAGAGCGCAGTACCTTTCAAATTACATGAGTTTTATTGCCTTATTATAAAATTAATATCGAAAAAGTGTGCGACAACATTTGATGTTTGCCTGTTATTATATAAGATTACAGTAATGTTGTGTATATATGAAATAACAAGTACTCGCAATTAATACTCTGAAACAGGTACTTTTGCTTAAGTTTAATTTTTTATGGATTATAATATTTTTGTTTGTTTTAAAACGTTTTAGTTTTCAAACTAATGCAGTTTAAAACCAATGCCCATTTACATTAAAGAAGGAAATTTACCCAAAACAAAAATATATGTAAGAGCAATGCAAAAGTACCCGGTTGCAAATATTTGCTAAGTTTTTGTTATACAACACTTAGTGGCAAACTATTAACATTCATAATTGTTGAATATTTCCACAAACATTATTACACATCAATATTATATGTTGAATTTTCATAAAATTCATATAATCACTTTTGAAATACAAGACCATCACCTTTTTGTTATAAAATTTTAGCATACATAAAAAAAATAAATGCAAGTAAACCAGCTGCTTGTCATTTAACTCAATTTCGCAACACTTCTTCACAACAAATATTATTTGTTTTTTATCATCACGGACCAAATTTTTAACGATTTGAACGTACACAAACACTAGTTCTCACGAAATCGGTAACTAAGGATCAATACAGCGTGACGTCACACAAATCAGAAACTCGCCGACTATTTTACAAGAACGAGCTGCAGATGTGTAGGTGTTAAAGCACCATTTTTATAATTACAATTAAAAATCAACAATATTTTACTGAGCACAACTAGATTATTGTTATAACAAAAATTGTTATGAATTCTATAGAAGCAAAATACTGTTGTTTTTACTACGTTTTTTTCAGTGTACTTGCAAATGTTTTGATACTCGAATTGGACATATTCGCTCTAGAGAACCATATTTCTGTATGAATAGTTATAAAGCCTTAAAATCAGACTTTTATAAAGTAAGGCTTACGATCACTGAACACAATAACGAGTGCTTTTGTTTGTTGGGAAGTGCGCCTGTTACTCGCTTATCTGTACTTTGGGACTAAAATCTCATTCGTATTGGCAGCGTAGGGATGGTAAAAAGATCATGATTGTGTGGCAAAGATTATCGCCGACTTCAAAGCTTTTATATTTATAAAGAAATCAATAGATATATCTGATATAAAACAAATTACAAAAAAACTAAAATAATAAGATTTCTAATATAAAAATATATATATATAAATAAATTATCAAATTATGTTGACTTTATATGATTTAAATACAAATTCTATATGTTTGATAGTTTAAATCATACTTGATTTTAAATACAAATTCTAGTTGTTTGATAGTTTAAAATCGTTTATTGAGCTTAAGGTCAAAGTTAGAACAATTAATTGTTCTAACGAATCTTTCCAAAGAAACAACAACAACAACAACAACAACAACAACAAAGTTTTTTTCAATATGAAAAAGAAAAAATCACTAGCTGATTTTATTGCAATTTCGGCCATGCTAAAGGCTTCATCAGAAATCTTTGTGATACCCCGTGCAAGCGCGCACTAACACACTGCACCACAGGGGCGATGAGATTTGGAGTTTTACTTTTTTTCAGTTTTTCTCAATATCATAAGTTCACATTTGTTGTTGTATTTTTGCTTTACTTAAGTCTCTATGCTTATGTTATTATTTATGTAGTCCAACAGCCTGCTGGAAGTCTTCCACTAACAAAGCATGTTTACTGAAGTTGTTTTTAGAATTTTGCTGATTTTTTTTCAGCTGTTTCTGTTTTGGTCGAGCTCTTACTTTGACCTTAAGCTCAATAAACGATTTTAAACTATCAAACAACTACAATTTGTATTTAAAATCAAGTATGATTTAAACTATCAAACATTTAGAATTTGTATTTAAATCATATAAATACACTAAGCTGACCTGTACTGACCATATAAACAACACAATAGGAAAAATTTACGGGACTTTACGTTACTTACGCACGTCCTCTAACTTCACGCCTCTTGAAACTCGGCAGACTAGTCGTACAATTAATAATGCCTCATATTAATTTCTTTGATGTTGTCTATAGTCAGCTAGATTCACAATCCCAGCATAAACTTCTAGTTGCATTCAATAGTGCGGCTAGGTATGTATATGGGGTCAGTCGATTTGATCATATCTCTCAAAGGAGTAAAGGCATTCTGGGATGTGGTTTACTTGAGTATATGAACATCCGCAACATTTTATTCCTGTACAATCTTATGAACACTCATTGCCCTCATTATCTTTTTGAAAAACTTCAATTTTTCCAGAGTCACCGGTCTCATAATCTTATTGTTCCTAGGTATAACTACCTCAATAGTAGCAGATACTTCTTCATCAGCGCCATTAGACTTTGGAATGCATAACCTAATTCTCAAAAACAAATTACTTCTCGAACCAGTTTTAAACATTCCATTTATAATTATTTCAATACTTTAAACCAATAAAACAATGTTTTTTTCTATACTAGTTTTCTCATCTTATCTGTGCTCAAATCCTAGCTTTCTTTCTCTCTCTCTCTATAAAATACCTCCTTCTAGTTGTGTTCTTTAGTAATATATAGCCACTAAGATCATTATATATAATCGATTAACTATTTTATTTAATTTAATTTGTTTATTCAAAATATCGTTTTCATATCATAATAGATTTATTGTTGTTTTAAACAGTTTTTATCTAATGTTAGTTTTAAACTACTTTTTAAATATCATTGTCCGCATCTTATGTAGTACTAAAAAAGACCAAGTCGTAATGTACACCATTATAAATAAATAAATAAATAAAAAATAAAAAATAAAAATAAAAATAAAAATAAAAATAAAAAAATAAAGTCAACATAATAAATAACAAGGTCATTTAGGAAAAAACTTTATATTATCAAATTTTACCACGAAATTAATAGGAAAAGTCATTTAAAACTATTTTTTCTTTGCAGTGATTTTGAAGTCGGTTGTTTTTTTTTTTTTTGTTAAAAAGTTTTTATTTCTTCCTTTTTAAAGAATATGAGAAATTTTCGAAATAATTTTACCTATTCTTGAAACGAGTTTTAGCACCCTAGAGTGAATATTATTTGATATACAGTGTTTTCCTGTAGTAACACGCCCTTTGTAGTATTCCGCCTACTTTCTTGGTTGATAATTTCAGTACCCTTGTGTTATTATTAAGCGAGATACTGAGTTTTTCTAATAGTGACACGCCCATTTGTCGAGTACAAAATTTTTTAAAGGGAACCTCCGTGTTTGTGGTCTCTGCCTGTTGAGAAAAATTAAGGCAATCGTGCTAGTACCTTAGGAGTTATCGATGTACATACTTTAAAAAAAAAACAAAGAACTTGAGAACCTCCTTCTTTTTGAAATTTTGCTCGATAGCTTGTTGTCATTTTGAACGTTATTTTCTTCTTTTTTGATGTAGAATTCCCTTTGCCTTTGGTCAAAATACTGGGGCAAGCTGTTTTTACAGAAATTTTAGTTTTTAAGAGAGTCACTTCTGATCTAAACTAAACATACACTTTTGTGTATGAAAAAACTAATTGAAAAATAATAAATTTCAAAAAATTTATTGGCGATGTTGTAAAAAGATCACACTTTGCAGCGGATTTTTGTATTTTTGTATAAATTTTGTATAAAAACAACAATATTTTATCTACTTTTCACGCTATTTTAGCGTGCTTTTGCTCAGAGTCCTAAAACATGTATATTTTCTCTACTTTTCTCGCTATTTCAGCGTGCTCTCTGTTCTGCTTTAAAAGCCTTTGCTTTAACGTCATATGATTTCGAAGTGTTTAATCGAGCAAGTGTCAAAATATCTTAAACTTAAACAGTAAATTGGTCACAGCTTAATTACTCAAGCCTACTGAAGTTGGAAAGAGTAGCGCCTTCTGCTGTGTGATTGACTCTTCTGATTGTGAGTAGTTGTTGTTGTAGTTGTGACTTAGGCTGCCCGCAGAGTAAACGCCGAAGCAGGCAGGCACGCAGGCAGTAACATGCAAGGAAACGAGGTAGAAATAACTTTTGTCTCGCTTGTTTACATAGTTTGCCTGCACCTGCTTGCCTGCCTGTCCGCCTCGGCGTTCACTCTGCTTGCAACCTTACTTGTTTTGACTTGAGAGATTTCACGCATTTCTAGAATTTTTTTATAAGCTAATCAGGGTTGGATTTTGCAGTACAATTGTATTTTTTCAGTACAATTTTAATAAAAAAAGTTCGTTAGTAAAAAAAGACATTTTTACTACATTTGTATACTTTTGATCTTCATCATGCTGACTTGATCTTTCTTTGCTTTTTTTAAAAAAGTCTTAAAGCTTTTTGTGCATGTGAGTTCTGGGAAAAAGTAAATGCTATTAAAAATGAATTCAATAAACCACTTTTTTCCAACATTTACTGAATTTCATAGGAATTTTTATCAATATCACTTTCTTCAGCAAATTAAGCGTTCTCGCGAATAACGTTGTAAACGACAAAATTGTAATTGTTCACTTTTGTTTATTTTACAAGCACTTTTATTCATTTTTATTAATTTTTTTCTTTTGGGTATGCGATAAAAATTCCCCAAACTGCTCCACTGCTAATTCAGTTCTGTTTGTGTATAATATAAGAGAGTTATTTTTACAGGTATTCGCAAAAAAAAGCACTAAAAAAATGTCGTTTACAACGTTATTCGCGATTATGTTTCAAATGTTGAGAAATTATTTTTGATTAAAACTTATTCAAAAGAAGAAGCTGCTGAAATCAGCTCTGCTTGTTGATTCAGATTTTTTATTTAATTTAAACAAAAGATTTGTTAAAAACCAATAGGCAATGCTGCTATAACATAAAAATTAAATTAAATAAAAAATAAAATTAAAAATTTAAATCTTTCTGTGGATGGAAAGGAATATTTTAAAAACTGAATGGACAGTACTTCAATTATTAAACAATATTGAATTGTTTGTCCATTTTTGCTATATTTTTTTATTTTAAATAAATAATTAAATAAATCCAAAAGGTTAATTAATGGAGAAAAAAATACAATTTGATGCCAAAAAGTACAATTTTTATTTCGGTTTGGTATAATTTCGCAAAAGTCATTTCCCATCCCTGAAGTTAATACAAGATTGAAAGAGATAATTTAAGAAGAGAGTTTTTACAAAAGTGCGAAAGAGAGAATTTAATTTTTTAAAATAGTTGCCATTTCGACACCAAAAACTCTTACATATCTTTAAAATTGTAAAATTTTTAGTACAACAACTTTTTCATAAAACAAGTAATCTTTTATCTTTTTCCCAAAACAGATCCAAAATATTGACTTTTTACTCAAAAATTGACTCAAAAATAGTTTTTCTTGTAAAAATTAAATCAAGTAAAAATTGCACAACTGACTACTTTTCAGTAAACATAGCATTTATTTGCAAAAATTCTTTCAGTTAAGTCAAAAATGATTGTACTGTTTTTTTCATCAAAACAACAAGGGACCTACCCCCTTTGATTTTTCAAAGGTGTCGAAATTAATTTTTTCTAAAATGCTGTTTTTATATCTTTTACAAAACATTCAATTCTCAAAAATAATTTCTGTGAAGAAATTAGCACAATATCTTTCCAATCAAAGGTTATGGCTAAAAATCCATTTTTTCATACCATTTCAACAGATTTCAACAGAGGCGTAGCCGTTAATAATTATTTTTAAAAGTTTTTCAAGGATGCAGTTTTGTGTCTAGAGTTATTACAAACATTTTGGTGTGTCAAATTGTATTTGTATGTAATTTGTATTAAATTTTAAAAGTCTTTATATGTTTCGCCTCCCCACCTTACCCCCTCCTATTTATTTGTTGTGATGGCTCCATTTCTTCCCACTACTTTGTAAGTATTGTCACTCCATTCTTTATTAATAGATACTTTGGTTTGTGTATTTATATCACATTTCATCGAAGAGATAACCGTAAATAAATTTTTGTCTAAATTTAATATTCATGTTGTCAATTTCAGCTAGATTGCGTTAGAATCGTGCATGCCTATGTCTATAAATTGGTTGCGTCGATAATATTGTTCCAAAGGTGGCTGTAAACAATAATTGGCAAATAAAAGAGCAGCCATTTTCTTAACCCAATTTGCAGGAAAACAAATGCGAAACGCAACCCGTTTTGAATAAAATATACGAAGAAGCAAGTCCATCTCGAATTCGAAACGGATCCGTATGGCACGCTTACAAATTTTTATTTATTTACATAAACAAATGACTACACAATTTTTCGTATTAAAAAGTAATTCTGACTTCATGAATTGCATTAATTATCAAACCCTCAACAGCAGTTTATTTTATTTATTTCCTAGACAAAAATTCCAGAATAGTTTTTTTACAATCAATGTTCCTACGTACAGCTTTCAAATTTCAACTTTAAGTCCCTTTATGACCCTTTATGTCCAATTACATCTAGGTACCATTCAGCAATTTTATAAATATGTAGTTATTAGATTCTGATTCAAGAAAACAGTTGCTTATCTGCTTCCTTAACAAAAAAAAATAAAACATTAAATAAAAGACTCAAGCAACAAACTTCAAAGATACAAAATTGGCAAAAATTAGTATTGAAAAACGTCATCGTAAACTCGAAAATGTAACAAAATTTTGTATGTTAATGAATGACTGACTCATCATCAAAGACAACCCTTTTTTAACCTACGCAAAACCACTAAAACAAAGTTATCCAAAAAACGTTATAAAAGCCAGCGAAGCGTAACGATTTTTATTTACTTTTCCATTATATATCTTTTATTTTTATTCAGAGTGCAGCGAATATCTGTTGCATGCGGAAATTAATTTAGCAATAAGACAAAACTCTGACAAAGTGTTTACTTTCAGACATTTTATGTTGAACATGTCACATCCGCTAAAAGAAGACTTTTTTGCATTTTCATATGAGAAAATTTTGGTAAAATGTATTGTTATATTGTGCATACAAAAATTTAATATTTGCAAGCGAGCTCATTAACGGCGCAAAACAATTAAGTAAAAGCCACGAAAATAAAAAGTAAGTAGCATTTGCGATCAAGTTTGTTTAAATGTGGTGTTTAAGCACATACAATTTATTTTAGGATTTATAGTACTTATTTTTATTTTATTTTTATTTAGCGTCTTGCCAACAGAGGCCAATAAACTTTTTATTGCCGATTCTTAAGAGCTGATACGTTGCTACGCCAACAATCTGCTGTTACAAAAGAGCGTGTAAACTATTTTAACCGTTAGTCTAACAATCAGCTTAGCTTAATGTCTGAGCTTATTTTTGAGTTGTTGCTTCAAAAGCATGGCTTTTGTTGCCAAAGTGTTTTGTAAGCGTGACACTTGGTATATCACATCACCTAAAACTAAAGAGTTACTGACTATTTTTCTATTTATTTTTTTTTTTTTTTGCAATAAAGCTATGGAGCAGAAAACGTACAGCTAAGAAAACAAAAACAAATTTGAAAAAGTTGATGGCATAAAGAGCAGCTAAAGAAATTTCAGTCAACATATACAGAGTAAAATCTTAGTAAAGATATTTTTTTCAGAATCAAAAAGCTTAAGCAACAAACTTTGCTACAGTAAAATTTAATTCTGTTAAGGCTGTACTGGCAATAAATTTGCTGTATAAAATAAAATACCAAATTATTGGCCAACATAATGAAAGACTTAAGCGACAAACTTCATGCATTCAAAGAGGGCAAAAACAATGCAAGCTTAAATACACACCAACATATTGTATTTTACTTGCATTGCATAATTGTTGGACTGTTCATGCAAAGATCACAGATAAAACTCCACAGATTTCTTATTTCAAAGAGTTCACAAAATTCACTCAAATCTTAAATTAACCATTATTAAGTTAATTAACTTAATAACAACATTTTCACTTCTTGCAAATTATTTTCAGCCGTATTGGCGGTAGATAAAAATTTCGTGAAATTATTGCTTGCAAGCTACCGGAAATGATTTCTATTGATATTTATTATTTGTTATTACATAATAACTCATTAATTGATAAAGCTATTTAATAACTAGCCCATAAAGTGGCAGAGTACGCTGTTAAGATGTTACAACTTAAGTTGTTATGATTAACTTGGTGTCAACATATAAGAACGTATCTCTCATTTTTATAATGGAGATGTTTTCAGCGGAAGTTACGGAAGTAGCTCCAGAACAAGTTATCGGAAGTGTATTGATTTTACTTCCGTTTATGTTGAAAACAACAATAAAAGGCAGAATTAACATAAAAAATATTATGAGCTAGAGGAAGATAATAAGCAAATTAGAAAGATAATTTTAATTAGGTGTGTGTGATTAAGAAGAAAATCGTAAATTATATAACAATAAGAATATTTGAATAATTCAAAAATACGCGGTACGTAACTTTGATTAATAAACTTACATGCACACTATATATAGCTAAAAGCTTACACAAAGCTTATATAAACACAGTTCGTAATTTTTTTTCAAAGCAAGTTAATCGGCGTTCAATTAAACATTGGTTAAGGCTCATGTTTTTATTTTGAAACATATATTACATATGTACAAAAACTCTATTTAAAAAATCTCAGCTTAAATTAAAAAACCTAAAATGTTCCAAAAAGCTGACATAAAAGCTTTTGAAAAGTTACGTTTAAGGCTTTGAAGTTTTGAATATGTTTTATATTAAAAAAAAAGCTTTTATAAAAATTATTTGAAGATTTCCGTAACCTTTGCTGTTTTCCTACAAAAAACTCGAGTTATAAAAATCAAAGACATAAATTAAATGTCACAGTAATTTACTAAAATAATCAACAAAGCTCTCATAGTAACTTTTTTGAAAAAGCTTTTCAAAATCTATCATTAAGGCCTTGAAATTGTTTCAAAATATTTTTTTTATTTTTAAAAAGCTCTCTTTGCTTAAAAGCTAATGTATGTTCCAAAAAACTCAGACTAAAATTAAATGTATATGGTGTTAACTTAGTTATATGATCAATAAAGATATCGTAAAAGCATTTTTGGGAAACCCTTCCGAAAAGCTTTTAATGTGCTTCCTACAAAGCCTTAAAAAAGTATCCCAGTGGGCAATCTAGTGCTACTCTAAAAAAGGCATGCTAGTAGTGCTTTTATTGGCGTCAATATACCTTCTATGCTCACTGTCTTGGTGAGTGCTTCTGCAGGGCCTACTTTTTTAGTATTTTATATGAAATCTATTAATAATATTTTATATGAAAAAATTCTTAAGAAATTTAGTAAAAATTATAAATTATCAGATCAATTTAAAAAAAAATCTAAATTTAAGAAAAACCAAAAAAAAATTTTTTTGTTAGAGTTGGTGTCCGAAATCTAACACATTACATATCATATTACATGAAAATTTTTATATGGAAAAATTCTAAATCATTTCTTTTGTTTTTGTACGAAGAAATTTCATAAAAAAATTAAAAAAAATTTTTATTTTAAAAAATTAAATTTTTAAAAAAATACAAAAAAATTTTTTTTATTCTGAGCTGGGTTCGAACCCGCGCTTCCGAAAACTTACTTTAATTTGTAATGATGCAAAATAAGCTGAAGTTTGTTAACAAATGCAGTAGGTGAGTGAATAAGATATCGGAGCGCCACACGAGAGGACGTTGGTTCAAATCTGGATATGTCAGTAGTTTTTTATTTCAAGTTGATATTTATATTGCTTTTCTTTTTAACATGCATTCTCAAAAAGGCTTCTAGCAAGCTTCTTTAAAGTCGCGAGAGAGGAAGGCCAAGAAAATTTTCTCGTTTCATATGAAAAAGTTAATGGGGGTTGGATATGAGTACGGTAGGGCTAAAAAAATCGATATGATGGTCTGCTGGAAGTGCTGCAAGGCCCTGCTTTTGCCCTCTGGGTGGGATCGGGCAGGTTTGCACACCTATACCTTCTCATCTTGAATATGTTTTCCCTGCAAACTATAAGAGTTTTAAAAGACTCTTTTATGTCGCATTTGTAATAGCCTGAGCCCTCATAATGAGCTCTTATAAGTTTCATAAAAGAGCAGTTTTTCTGTTGAAAGTAGAGTTGGGTCGTTCCGCACCTGCATAGTTCATGGAACTATGTTCACTCTCGGACATAGTTCCAATCATTCCATCTGTACAATTTAAGCATGTCCAAACAGTTTCGATTGCAATAAAAATTTTTTAATTGAGCAACATAAGCTGACATCTCTTTCGCACTTACATAACTTAATCGAATTGTTTGAGCGACGATAAGTGAGCCAATTATAAATGTGAAAGAGAGTAAAAGAAATAATAGATAAAATAAAAATGATATATCGAATTTCAGTTGTGTGCGTTGTTCAACAATGCTCTTTATTTTTGCTTTTAACATATGAAACTGAACAATCACGAAATGACATTGAACATGCTTTTGTTACTTTCATTCTTATAAAGAGAACTGCTGGAACTATATAGTTCCGCGAACATGCTTAAAGCTGATGAACTATAAGATGCAACTGAGTTTCGAGCTTATGAGGATCTGATTGGAAATTATTTTTGCTCGCTTTTCAGCAACTTTATAAATTTACTTCATGAACTTTATTTACTAAATGAAATTCTTTACTAAGTGATAGGATGTGCTTTTTTATAAAAACTAAAGAAAAGTTTTTCTTTAATTTAAAAATATTGAAATAAAAAGAATAAAAAAGCAAATAATTCTGTTCAATTGATTTAAGACTAGTCAGATCGATGTGTTGAAAACCTACATGGACCTTTACACATTTTCTCCGCAGTTCAACAAGCACGCAATTCAAATAGTTCTGCAGTTAAAATAATCAAAGGATCTTGATAGTTCCGCAGACACGCTTAAAATTCCCTCTGTAGTTCAACAAGCAGACAGTCCAAATAGTCTAAACAGTTCAAATAAGCAAAGGAGCTAGATAGTTTCGCGGACATGTTTCCGTGAACTAGTTCCTTTCTTCAAAAGAATCGTTCCATGTCCGTTCCGTCTCTGGAACTGTTAAGCACAAGCCTAGTTAAAAGTGGTCCCCCTTTTAGAGCTTTAATAAGAGTACAAAATTATTTTTTTTTAATATCAAAAGTAATTTATTCGGACTCCTAAAAGACTCTTTTATGAATTTTATATTGGCATTTTGAAATTCATAAAAGACTCTTGAAAGTTTCAGAAAAGTCCTAATTTTCCTTTGAAACTGGATGCTCTTAAGAGGATTCAATATGAATCTTAAGACTCCTTTATTATTCCTACTTTTTCTATATTTTTCTTCATAAAGAAATTATAAAAGTGCCGATAATGAGTTTGTTTCTTTTTAATTTGGTCACTTTTTATGATTTTTTTTATGAAGAAAAAACGTGTCAGAGAACGCTGATTACTACTTTGTTATTTTACCGCTCTTCCTGTGCCGAAATATTAAATTGTACTCGTATACATATAAGATTACCAAGCCGAATGATATATTTTATTTTTAAAGTGGATGAACAGTATTTAAAAGCATGCTTTTTTCTTTAAATTTTTACTCCAAAAATGCTCCCAATCGGGATGTTTTTAGGAGCTTTTTTTAAATACAGAAAATACACATAAAATTGCATATTCAGGAGGATTTTCACAAAACACTCCTAAATGTGAGCTCTTTCAGAGCTCAAAACTGAAGTAAACAATCCGAAATATGTTCTTTTCAGGAGTGTAAGTTATGAAACTACAAAAAATTCACTTTAAAAACTCATAAATAAGAGGGAACTCATAAAATCGTCTTTACTAAGGTTCTTTTCAGAGTCCGAATTATGAGCGCTTTGAACTTGGATTAAAGGGATAGTGAGTGCTTTAAAGCTCACACTGAAAACAAAGTACTGCTAAAGCGCTTTATGCACAAATTTTCTTAGTCATTATGTGAGTATTTTTTTTTTCTTGCTCGGATTTATATTGCAAATTAAATAAATAAGTAGTGGATGGAACGTCAAAAGGAAGCAGATTGACAGACAGATAATGTAAAATACAGATAAGCAGACGGAACTGTAAAAAGGCAGGCTAACAGTAAAAAAAAATGTTTTCTTTATTGTGCTTATGTTGCGTATTGTGTTTTGTCAGGGTCAAACTTACAGCGTAAGATGCTTTCATTTAACGTTCTTGGAACTGATCACATTATGATATGATACGTAGACATGCCGCTTTTAAATCATTAGGAGCATTCCATAGAGAAGTCTATCGAGACCAAAAAATAAAAACTTATTTTATGATATTAGCTAAATTTTATTATTTTATGATATTAACTAAAACAAATATTTTAATTTTATAAATTTAAGTAAGTTATAAATAAACTCATTTACCATAATGATCAAATCGTTTGTACTGTTTCACACATATAGTTTTTCTTTTTCGTAAATGTTTAGTAAATGTTTCGTAAATTTTTTTGTTTTAGTAAAATAGAAGACATTGGCTAAAGATAATGAAAAAATAGTTAATGCAAGGAATGAAAAAAATATGAAATGTATTTTTTAAATACTATATTACATAATTACTTAACTACCTAATTACTTTATTAACCACTTAAACTACAACATTGTCAGTCTGTCAGGCACGTGAAAGTGATTTGCCTCCACGTGACGATATATAAATACAGTATTTAAAAAAAACTGTGTACTTTATTTAAAATATTTTTACGCCGAAATCAAGTTTATGATTAATAAAAAATTTATTTATTTTCTCAGATTGATTCATCTTAGACAAATGTCTCCTAAGAGAGCATTAGGTTTCTTACCACTGTACCAGTGCTCGAGTCTCGCCGTCACCTGATGGAAACGTTCGCCTGCTCATCAGGTTCATGGGGATTATTGCCCTAATTTTTCAGCGTGGCAATGCAGGAAATTAATTTTCAGATACATTCTTACATTTAAAGTATGAAAAGCGGTAAGCATTCTGTCAATGTGTAAGCGCCAATCGTCGGGTTGATGAATTCCTAGAATATCCAACTCATTCTTGATGAGCATGGCGAACGTTTCCATCAGGTGGCGGCGAGACTTAAGCACTGCTACAGTGGTAAAAAACTAAATGCTCTCTAAGGAGACATTTGTTGGAATTTACATGAAGAAGCATAAAAAACAGATGAATCAATCTGAGAAAAAAAACATGTATGAAAAACTTAGTTGTAATACCTTTCATGTCGTTTTGGAATCACAGAAAGTTAGTAAATTTGATTTAATTTGTAACTTAATTTAGCCTTACTATATAAGGGGAATATTTTTCTACCAAAAAGCTTACTTGTTTTTGTTTAAATAAAAATTTGATACGAAAAAAAAAATTTTGATTTTTGAGGTCAATTTGGACCATAAGAGCTGGGTTTCGAGGGTTAAACTATTTTAGGAAATTATTTTCTAGATAATAGCCGATATACATTGACTGCGACAAGCGACGAAAGCCAATTGTCAAAAACTAGAATGCATGTTTTCTTATGAAGATATATTTTTTGAAGACGGAACGACAAAGATATAACACGACCACAATTGTTGCTGCTGCAGATTTCAATCTATTTCTAGTTTGATAGACGAGAAAAGCGAGCATAGAAGAGTTTGTTTATGTTTTGTATGAAATACAGACTGTCGCTGTTGCGTACATTATACTCAAGTTGTCGAGAATACTGCGACATTTCTCTCTGAAGGCAAGTTTTCATTTTGTCGGTGTACGCCTGTTGCAGTCAATGTGTATCGGCTATATTTCTTAATATTTCACTCGGTGACGTGAAGTCGATCAAGTTAATGAGAAAAAAGTTTTTCTAACAAATAAGTGCATCAACATGTACTTGACCTTGATCCTTTAATTTCTAGAAAACAGGCCGAAGCATTAAAAAACGGTAAACACCATTAAATTCTGCGTGTTTAAATTATGCTGAAGTGATATGTCCCTAGCTTGTTTGTAAAAAAAAGTGACCGATTCATGCACAGTGTTATTGTTGTACAACTATTCACAAATATGTCAAAAAAATTTATAAATCAATCCCGCTTATAATACAGATTCTCTTGCGCTTAAAACCCGGTGCGCCAGAGTACCTTTAACTAACCAGAGTAACTTTAAACGCGTTTTTCTCGAAACATTCTTTTTCAAAACAGTCCACATTACTGCAAACAATAGACAATTTTTTTCAAATCTATTTTCATTCTAATTCTACACATCCTTAACCAAAATACGCCTCTATATAAAATTTTTCTAGCTTTTACACAATATGTTAAAAAATCGTCAATTTTTCAACTTTTTTACGACGCTTCATAAATTTCTTTATTTTAAATGGTTTTATTCCATTTTGTTAAAATATGTGCATTCAAGGGTCTAGTATTAAATGCATCTTATTTTTCAGATGATCTGTTGCCGCGCTTTGGGTTGGCCCGATTTTCACTTATTTTTAAGCACACTTACTATATTGCAATCTTTATATTTAAACAGTAAATGTTAACAAAAATTTTTACTTAAACTGATGATGTTGAATTAACATGCAAATTAAATTTTTCCATATATATATATATCTCATATACTTTTTTAGAAAACTTCTTCTAAAATATGCCTTAGTTTTAACCGCTTTTGCCTAAAATATCTCTTAATTCAACTTCGCACATTTATGATGTTATTGAAATACAAATCAAAGTGTCAAATTTTTTTTCAATGGTGCAATACGTTCCGAGGTTATAAGCGAAATTGCATTAAAAATTAAACAAAAATTTTTATTGAAGAAATAAATTTGGCATCAAGAATTTTTTTTGCTAATGTTACTTAAATTTTTCTAATGTGATTAAGAAGAAATTGTATCAGAAAATTTAATATAAAACTACTCCGCAAATGTTAGATAAAATGTTAAATTCCCCGAAAAAATCATAAAAATTAGATGAATTCCTAAATTCCCCGCATATTTGAGCCCATTCCCCGATTCCCCGATCGACATGAAATTCACCGCAAATCTGGGAATCCCCCACCAATTCGCATGCCTGATGTAGAAATACGACATCGTGCAAAAATCTCGAAAATCATGTGCAATTCACAATGACAAAAGCGAGCTCTGTTCATATTGGCACTTCCGCGCAGAGCTTGCAGGACATAAGTGGGTACAATAACTGCTCACTGCATGGCAGAGGCCCACGCGAGGATGCTAAGCATCACCACGGATGACAACTGCTGGAAATGCAACAAACCAGGCACGGTGGAGACTCTGGAGCACTATGAGACTTTGGAGCACTACTATGCACATGCCCGCCCTACTTAGATCAAGACTAAAATACTTCCTGTCACTCAAAGATGTAGCCAAAATATCTCTCGAATTCCTTCTAAGATTTGCGAATTCAAGACAAATCTTTAAAGACTTTAGTTGACCTTAACGGTTCCTTTGAGGGCATGACCAAATTTGATTTGGTTCAAATTTTTCATGGAGCATTACTGGTCGAAATAAAGAAGTTAATTTATTCTAAGGGGAAAAAAATTAAGGGGAAAAAAGTTTGGCGTGATTTTTGGCGGAGTAAGAGTGGCGGCCGTAGCCTTGTGAGTAGGGGCGGCTTGGCACCTAAGCTAAAGAACCGCGGGAGTAGCCCGGGTTTAATTCCAGCTCAGACAGAAAGTTTTTTAATTGAATTAATTTTTCTGTTCGGTCGTCACCTCTCTGCAGACAATGGGTCGTATTAATAAAGCGAGTCGAGTGGAGTGAACTCAGCTCCACTCGCTTTTACTCTGATCAGTATGAATAAAGCATATTAATAGAAATAACTAAACTCCACTCTACTTATGTTTTTATTTGACGTTGAGTCAAATTATGACTCAGAATAAACATCGCAACCTCCAGTACACTCACTTTTTGTTTATTTCGTATTTATAAAACTTGAGATAACTCAATAAAAGTTGAGTGTGCTATCTAACTGCCTCAGCCTTACTCAAGCTATACAAATATCATATTTTGCCCATTTCACAATGAAGTATAACATCTATTGCACCTACCATTTCCTGTTTATCTCAAATTAATTTCTTAGAATCCGAAGTTATACATTTTTAGAATCAATTTTCTCGACCTAAATAGGGTATTTTTTGAGACAACATAGTTCAGGCAATTTAAATGCGATTTTCTTTAAAAGGGTATCATTAAAAAGGCTAATTCGTCTATTTGAAGGGAAAAAATTAAAACTTTTGAAAAAATTGCAATAAGTTTACACAATCTTAATTTTAAAGTTTACTTTTTAAAATTAAAAGACCCTCAGGATCTTGTTTAAGCATTTCGTTATCTTGAACTTCACCAATTTCTAGCGCTGTATTTTCATCAAGTTCTGCATTGAAATTGCAAATAAACACATATGAATGAAAATTTGGCATACTTCACAGTTTATTTATTACTTACTACCTTGGATAGCTTTGAAAATTACACCCATTTTAATTAAAAAATTTTTTTTTGAAAATTATCTTATTTTGTCAAATGACACATAAGAATTAATTATTGAAAAACAAATTTGACTGTCTGACAGCTGCTGACATGAGTGAACACTCCAAAGATGTTTTTTTTTGCCCTCAGAGTGGAGTGGAGTTTATTTGATACGGATTCCACACTCCTCTTAACTAACATCGCACACTCAAAATGCACACTCAAGCACTTCACTCCACTCGTTCACTCAGTTTTTATTAATACGTCCCAATGGCAAACCTTAGAGAAAAAAAAAACTGCCACGTAAAAGCTTCTTGAGAACATAAGCCGTTCGGAGTCGGCATTAAACTCGTAGGTCCAGTTCTCGATCATTTGTGATCAAACATTTAACAACACGCACAACACAATCAATAAAACTAGGTCAAAGTCCTTCCAAAGGCTGAAATGGCCAGTTTATTTATTTTATTAGAGGGCGCACAGTATTCACAAAAATCGGCAAAAATTACGAAAATCGGTTTTTACGAAAATTCATGTCTCAAAAGCTCTTTGCCGAATGTTAAGTTTGAATAACCGATGGAAACAGGCCTGAAGTGAGAGGGGAAAGGGGGGTAATGCTACAACAACCGTTTGCCCCCTAGCCAAATCAGACAAAGAAAAACTTTAAATGAATAATTAATATGCATTTTGTTGATATATTTACTTATTGCTTTAAAATTAGTTTTGTTTAAAAAAACAAAAAATATACACATTCACCTTATTCATGACTTGAATATTTATATAAAATTTGTTTAACAAAACATTTCAGACAAATTGTTACAAATTTTCAAATTTTTACTGGGTCGCCAACATTTGCTACCAAAATATTAGATTTGATTTTTAATAATTTTGTAATTCAATTTTTTTATTTGTTTTACTTAAAGTAAGTTTTATACATATGTTAGCCCATTTCGCTACTCTTCCTTATATTTCTAGCCACTTTAAATAAATCTTGTATTTTTACCTTAATTTTATTACAAAGTCCTGAATTAATTTTTATATTATTTTTTACAGGACAGGAACACAACTAAGGGCTGGAAATGCTTGCCGAGATTAAGGCATATCACAAGCCTCGGTTAAAAGCAATTCAAATTGTCTTTCACGGTTGTTTCGCCTAATCAATAACTCACGTATGGCTCCAATCAATTCCTCTAAATAATCTATCCCTCTCCTTTCAGGTCAAAGGCCAAACCTTGTTTGTATAAGGCGCATGCCTTGGTTCTTTGATCCTTAAAAAAAATATATATATATATGTGTAATGTATTCATTTCTCACGTTAAAAAAATTTTTTTTTTTTATTTAAATGAAAAAACAAAAAACTGCCCCCCCCCCCAAGATGCATGCCTGCCCCCACGGTCTTCTTGGTCTGGCTACAGGCCTGGATGAAAAGATAATTTAATGCAATTTATTTTAAAAATAATTTGGGGATTCCATCCCTTGTGGAAAGGTTATTTATTTAGAAGAAGCGGTTTAACCAACACCATTTAAAATTTTCTTGAAACAATATAAAAAATATAAAAATTAGGGTAGGGACTCAATGAGTTCATTAGAAATGGTTATTTTAACATCGAAGTAAAGATATTTTTAAATTTAAATTTAATTGTTATATTAACTTTGCCATCGGTATTTCAAACTTAACATTCGGTTAAGAAATGTTTGAGATATGTATGGAATTTCGTAAAAATCTATTTCCAAGGGTTTTGCTGATTCTTTTCTGTTTTGTGCACCCTGTAACCTTGAAATAAAATTTTTTATTGCCAACAGTGATGCTCCATGAAAAATTTGACCAAATCGGATATGGTCGTTCCGGTATTTTTATTTTTAAAAATGTTCAAAAAACGTTTAAAATGGAATGGGAAAAAACGGAACAGCAAGCAACCGCATCCTGCTAGCTGAATAGACTGAAAAGCTACTGAAAGTTTATTGCTTTCGTTTTGTCTTTAAAATGATGTATTATTATATAATTATAAAACAATATTCCATAATAGTTTAATAGAATTATTTGAATTATTTGTTGGTAGTTGATAGCCTTTTGAAAAGCAATCATAAAGTTTCGTTCCATAAGTTTATGTTATTTTTAAATTTAAGTTTATGTTCTAGTTCGGAAAGCTTTTCTAGGAATGGAAAAAGGAGCTCTTTTTAAATTTTTGTAAAATATGGAATAAAATACATTTTTAGATAAAGGCCAGGTTTTTTCACGTGTAACTGAAGCTTAAGCATGTCAATGTAAAATTTAATATCACAATGCTAGACTAAAATTTTTAAAAAGGCTTCGTGAAAACTTTTTTTAGAAGCATCTTTAAAGTTTTGAAAAAACTATTAAAATTTTAAAAATCCTTTAGCTATCTTTTTTAAAAATAGTTTAAAAAAATTGGTTGCTCAGTTGGTGGTCGCCAATGGGTTATGCATTATATTTTTATGAAGTAAAAGCTTATTTGGTGTTCATTCAAAAACATAGTTGTCTCTAAAAACCTAACTCTAAAAGCAAGCACATTTTCTAGTATTTTAGAAGTATTTTGTCACTACTAAAAAACAAAAAAGCTTTAAGCTTCTGCAAACATTCTTTTTTGCCAATTCCTTCACATCGTGCAAAAGCTCAAAAGTACTTATCACATCAATAATTAAAGCATTTCTGTGCAAAAATTTTTGACAGCAATATTTATATTTATTTTTTTCTTTAAGTAAAAACTAGTGACATTTTAACTTCAAAAAAATAGATAAAGCCTATATCAAATTTGTTGGTTCTGCACTAGATAATCTTTCAAACTCTTCACACGCACTGAAAATTTAATCATTTAGCCACTTTATTTAATACGAACCTTTTAATCTTTTCACAGGCACTACAAATATTTCAACTTAATGCCAAATGACTTCGAACGAACTACACGTGATTTATTTTAGGTGAATTTTTAATTTTGACATTACATACATAACATTTATTTAATTTGTGAAAGGCTAAAATAATCCACTCTATTGGCAGCTGAACAATTTACTCGAAGCAAAAAGATTTACAAATATTTTCGAGTACGTTTTATTGAATCTTATCTGTGCCACAAATGAAAGACTTAAGCCTCAATTTCTTCATACAAATTTTGTTCTTTTTATTCCTCCAACTAGCTAGCCAACGACAGCAGCACTGTCACTCACAATAACAAAGCGAGCAAACAACAAACAATGGCAGTCTTTGATAAATGGAGAGAGTATCAGATAGGCAAAATACAAAGACAAAAAACTAAGGAAAACAATCTTCATTTACATGTCTACGAGAAGAAATCAATAAGCTACTACAACAACAAAATAAAATAAAATCATCAACAACAACAAAAGTAACAATAGCAGCAACATCATTTGTAGATAAAACATCTCGAAACCACAACATTAAGTTAGAGCCCGCCAACCCAACTTCGGACCAGACCAAGTTTGGCGCGTGCTGCAAGCAATCTCGACAAAATTTTATTGATTTTTTTTTTCTTCGCCTCTTTTATTGTATGTTTTATTTTTTAACAACAAATGAACTTATTTGAGAGCAACAAAAAGTGGCAAAAAAAAAGAAGTAACACCAAGTCCAAAAAGCCTCGGTAGCTATCTGTGGTGCGCTGTGTTACCTCGAGATACTTTTCAAAATCAGCGCCCAACCCAGTGAGGTTCGCTTTTAATGTATGGCGCATTAGTTGGATTTTAAGCCAAGCGCTTGTTGCTTGAAATTGGTAGCAAATAATTTTATTTTTCTTCTTTGCCAAGCTTCGACTTCATGCTTGCACTTAAGGCTTTAAATTGCTGTTGCTTTGAAAATCTTAGCTTTAATTTATTAAGCGCTTAAAACTGTGACAGCCGCTAGAGAGTGGTGGAAGCTGATTGCAACATAAATGATTTTTGTGAGGCAAAATTCAATTAGTAGTTTAAATAGAAAGAACGGTAGCAGGATAAAGTGAGAAATTAAGTCCTTTTCAATATTAAATTATGGACTTTTTTAAGGTAATAAGAAATATTGTTATGCAATCTTAAAGCCCCAAGCAGTAAAAACTAAAGCTTTTTTATTGTAACCAAATATTTTGTAATACTAATGCACAAACAAGTTCATGTCTCAGACAAACAATAAATCTTTGATTAAAAAATGACATAAAACAAGTGATGCATATCATTCTAAATATTTTTCATCTTTTTCTTTACCTGTTTTCTTTACTAGCTGTCAAAAATACTGCCGATGGTGATCTTCAGATGGCTGTAACTATATATTTTAATGATTTATCATCGCAGTCAGTTTGGACGCTTAAACATGGGCATCTTCCTTTGTTACAACATCAAATTTCTGTGTTAATCCGTAATGTCTTTTGCATGTGTGTGTGTGTGTGTGAGTACAGTTGTGGTTTTATTATTTTACGCATTTCAAGAATTAGAAAAACCTTTTAATTGATTTACAAAATTCCACAAATGCTTCATTTTTTTATAGAGATTTCATTGGTTTTTTATTTTTCTTCTTTCGCCCTTTACTTTATATATGATTATATATGATGTCAACATTTGTTTTTTATAGGTGCGGGTTCATAGATCAGAAGTGACAGAATGACAGGAAGATTTAATGCTGTTTGATGGCATGTTCGTGTCATCCAAAAGCAGACAGAAAGCCAAAAACCCAAATGTGGCATTAAAAATATAGTAAAAATTAGTGTTTTAGGCTTAATCCAAAAAGGATCGGGGCTAGCTGCTTATATTGTGGGTGCACACAAATCGAAGCAAACATAGCTTTTTATTACAAAATCTAGCAACTAAAATTTAAAATAAAAAAAAAACAAAAAAGCATCAAACTCAACACAAAATATTTCCAAATAAAGCTTGACAGAAAGCGTTTTCAATTTTTATGCTTACCGAGAAGCATTTAACAAAGCAACCTGCTTCATGTGTGGCTTTTATTTGATCCAAATAATTAATAAATATGTTTAACTAAGACTCATTTAACCCATTTTCTACCGGGCTCCTTTTTTTTTTTTTTTTTGAGAAAAAGTGTCAAACTTCTAAATATCATCATTTGAGGTCTAAAAATAAGTTAAAAAGTTCAGATTGCTTATTGAGTTGAAATTTATTCCGTTACGAGAAAAAATGTGGTGGTCGTTTTTCCGAACAGCAGCGTAAAAGTAAGTATGGTAAAAACAAAAATTTCTCCAATAAGCTTCAATTATTGTTTAGAAAAATTTTGTATTTTTGAAGTTTTTTGTCATCATTACATTTGCATTATATGTTTTTTAAAAATTTTCTCATACAGCCAAAGGTCCTAAAATCATGATTTTTCTTTCCAGCCCCGAACGACTTAGTTTAAAAATCTTGAACAATATTCCAATAGACTTTTAAGAAAGCTTATTGTTCAGACTTTATTTAAAAACTAGTAAGGAATTATCTTCGACTGGGCCGAAGTTAAAATACCCCCACGGCCGAATTAGAGTATATATAAAGTCTTAAGCAAACTGTTAAATATATTTAAAGAGATTTTCCCGTTTTGGTTAAGTCACTTTGTATGGGAGGTAGGTGTGGTTTTCATCTGATTTTTACAAATTTAATTCTCAAAATAAATATTAAATATTTAAGACACTGTGCGAAATTTGAAGTCATTAATTTGATTTTTGTGGAATTTAAAGAGATCTTACCGTTTTAGTGAAGTCACTTTGTATGGGAGGTAGGCGTGGTTTTCATCCGATTATGCTCAGATTCGAACTTGACTTCCATTTTTGTATAAAAAGCTTATAATTTTTGTGAGATTTTAAGAGACTTTACCGTTTTGGTAACCTCACTTTGTATGGGAGGTAGCCCATACAAAGCCCATTGAATGGTTTTCATTCAATTTTTTAAAATTTCATACTTAAATATTATATTGATTGTTTAAGCATATTTGCAAAATTTAAAGACATTAGATTAATTTTTGTGGAATTGAAAGAGATTTTACCATTTTGGGTAAGTAACTTTGCATGGGAGGTAGGTGTGGTTTTCATCTGATTTTTACAAATTAAATACTCAAAATAAATATTTAATATTTAAGACACTGTGCGAAATTTGAAGTCATTAAATTGATTTTTGTGGAATTTAAAGAGATATTCCCGTTTTGGTTAAGTCACTTTGTATGGGAGGTAGGTGTGGTTTTCATCTGATTTTTACAAATTTAATACTCAAAATAAATATTAAATATTTAAGACACTGTGCGAAATTTGAAGTCATTAAATTGATTTTTGTGGAATTTAAAGAGATCTTACCGTTTTGGTTAAGTCACTTTGAATGGGAGGTAGGCGTGGTTTTCATCCGATTTTTCTCAGATTCAAACATGACCTCCATTTTTGTATAAAAAGCTTAAATTTTGAATTTCGTTATGATAGCCCAAAAATTACGGCTGCTATCGTGGACACAGACGGACAGGCGGACAGGCGGACAGACGGACAGACGGACATGGCTAAATCGACTCAGGAATATATATACTGATGCTGAACAGGAATATATATACTTTTCTATACCGGCCACGCCTCCTTATCGGCGTTACAAACGGAGTGACAAAATTAATATACCCCCATTACGTTTTTTTAAACGTGGGGGTATAAAAAAGTGATCAAATTCCATGTGTAGAAGTGGAGATATAAGCGTAAGCATGATGGGACTATTCACTGGTCGGATAAACGACCAGCAGTAGAAAATGGGTTAAGTTGTTTTTATTGAAAATAAAAATAAGCTTATGAAGCACTCAAGTTAATGCTTTAAGTAAGAACTTGATATTTTATATGCATGAACAAAAATTCGATAAAACAATATGTAAACATGTAAATATTTGGATAGAACTTTTTTTAATTTTTTATTTTGTCGTTGAAAAGTGTTTGCAATAGAAGAGTACATTCGTGAAAACTTTTCCCAGAAATAAAAACTGTACTTCTGTTGCAAAATTAATCAAAAACCTAATTTGAGTCGACAAAGAATCATTTAGAAGCTAAAAATTCCTCGTAAATGAACCATTTTTGTTTATAAATGAGTTCAGAAATAAATCATTCTTAAATGAGTTCAAAAAATAATAATTTCTTATCATATCTGTTGAAATAATATCTCATAAACGAACCATTTCTTGTTCATAAATGAGTACAGAAATGAATCATAAATATTACTTTTTTATATACCAAAGTAAGTTAAAAAAGGAATAATTTAAACCTTTGTTGATATAATTGCAATAGTAACTTAAAATATTAACCTTCATACAAACGTCATATAAACTTTTCACCAGTGCGAATTGATTTTCGCCATAAGAATAGAGATGGATGTACTGCTACACGTTCGAAAAACTATGTTCCTTTTCATCTATCAACAAGTCTGTCATAACATTTCAACATTTCTATCAAAAATAAATATCAAGCCCGAGTGTCGAGATATAACTTTTCTGTGGATCATTTTTTAACTCACTTCCGAAAAAAAAGGTTCGTTTCTGAGATTCATTTTCATGTAGCGATTGATTCAAAAAGGCTTCATTTCCGAGTGCCGAAAAAACTTTTCTATGGTTCTTTTTTTATCTCATTTCTGAACAAAAAAAGTACAATTTATGGTTCTTTTTTAACTCATTTCCGAACAAAATTAGGTTCATTTTGAGAGGCATTTTAGTCCGACAAATGATACAAAAAGGGTTTTTTTTAGTGCCGAAAATCAATATTTCTACTCGAAAAGGTTCATAAATGAATTTGAAAACGGTAGTTTTGGTGCACTGTGTAGCTTTCGCAAATACTTTTTCAAATTTTACTCGCTTATGATAACTCAAGCTTTAAAAGTACTTTCAATAAAAAATTTGTAAATGCTCTCAAAAAGCATACTTAAAAAATATATAAATAGTGCTCCACTAAGCACTTTGTAAGAGCTTTTTAAAAAAACTCAACTTTATTAAGATTCAATCACAGCATCCCTTCATTTTAACATTGTTAAATACGGTATTTAATTATGCTGTGTTAAAAGCTATTCTTTCTAAAATCAATTTTCGAACAAATTTTACTCGCTTATACCATATAAGCCTGCACTTTCAATAAAAACTTAACAGAGAAAAACTTCACAAAAAAAAGCATATTTGCAAAGCAAATAAAGAAGCTCCTCTTAGCTTTCAAAATAGATTTTACAAAAGCTCGACTTAAAAAGATAAATAACACTGAAATACTAAGTAATGGATATAACAGCATTTACTTATTTAAAAATTTCTTATAAACTCTATTTAATTAGGAAGTCGTAAGAGCTTTTCTTTCTCCAATAGTTTTTCTTGATTTTTATCGAATATGATAACGCAAGCTTTTCAAATTGTTTCTGAATAAAAACAAATCATAAAAAAGCTTGCTGACGAAATAAATAAAACAAAAAACTTCACAAAGTCTTTATGAGAGCTTTTTACTAAAACTCGAATTTAAAACAAAAAGCTTGTTAAACGCTCAATCACTTAGTTTTTAAAATAACAGCATCTGCTGTTGTTATTTTTATTCTTTTTCTTATCTAAAAGATTTTCCTAGAATTGTTCGCAATTGTAGTGAGCTTTTATAAAATTCTGTAAAAAAAGCTTATTTACGAACACGATTCCTTTTTTTATTAATTTATTCGTTAATTTGAGCATTTCTGTGTCACATTTTATAAGTCTATTAAGAATTTTCTAAGATTTAAAAACATTTTTTAGACCTTACACAATATAAACTCATCTTTAGTTTTAATTTTAGACTTTCTTTTTAAAATTTCTTAAAAAATTTAATTTTAAATTAATCTGAACAGAAACTTTAATTTGAAATCAGTCAAAAGCTTAACTTCATCAAGTTTAGCTTTCTTAAGAGCTTTTTGCAAAAGATTACAAAGCCAGTAGGAAATTATTTTCGACTTGGGCCGAAGTTAAAATAAAAATACCCCATTTGCTGTGTTTTTTGAAGCGAAGCTTTTTACGCCTCGTTTTGTGATTTGCTTGAGTGAAATCTGAAAAACGGCACTTTTTTCCATACACCTTTTTCTTAGAATTGTTGTTGCTCTTTGTATCGATTGCAACAAGAGAATATAAAATTAATAAAAATATTTCTTTGTAGCAATGAGAATCGAACTCGTACCCTTTCGATTGACAGTTCTATAAACTACCAACTGATCCAAAAACCTTAGTTAATTATGTCAGTTTATTTAATATCAGGTATTAACTGAAGCTATGTTGCAATTGATGACGAGAATCTATTAAAGGATTGTGCACTAGCTATCCGACAGTTGAATGCGTGAAGCTATGGTGCGGATCAAAATAGTCTATTATATATAAGGATTGTGTATTGGCTATCCAAACAACAAAAAAAGCAAAAAATATAACAAAACAAATGTTGCTTCTACTATATCTCACATTGTCATTTACATCGCTAAGTACGTCTTTTATTTTGTTGATGAGAATAGTCTGTTCCCGAACTAACTTCAAGAACTGCTGGAACTTAAATTTTATGAATTGACACAAGTTATGCGGCAAAGTAACAAACAGTTTTCGTCATTGCTGACGAAGGTTAGTGATGGTAAAAAACTTGAGCAAAACGAGTTACATTTAATAGAGAGTCGATTTTTTACGAAGCAAACTGCCAGCCGCCTGTGTCCAAATGGAATAAGATTATTTTTTAGTAATGCTTCTGTAGATTTATTTAATAATTCTATCTTAAGCGCAATAGAACACAACAAAATTTCCTCTGTAATAGATAACATTAGTGGATGTTAAAATAGTGAACAATTACAAGCATTTAAATAAAAATTGCATAATTTTAAAGTCATCGATACAGGTGGTTAACCTTCTGAAATTGTTTTTGTCATCAATAAACATTATCTAATAACAACAAATATTAATGTTAGCGATCGTTTGGCAAATGAAGCTATTGGTAAACTAGTTAGTGCACATTGAAATTGACCAAAATGACCAGGTTAAAAAAGTTTGGCTGGAATTCGATGAGTCAAAAATTGATCAGAAAACAAGAATGAAAGCTTATGCTGACACTCAATCGATTCAAGTTGGAAGAAGAGCTGTGCCAATACTACGAAAAAACGGTAGCATAACTCTTAATAAAAATAAAACAATCACAGTTACAAGAAATGATTTTCCATTAATTCCTACAATGACTATAACTATTCATAAGTCACAGGGTGGAATTATTCATGTCATTCGCGGAGATTGTTTACGAATATGACAAAAAGCATTCCTTGCAATTACTCTACGTCGGTTTTTCTCGTGTTACTAGTATTGACGGACTTTTTATCACAACCTCTGATGACAACCCTCAACAAATTATATGTTGTCATGAAATTCGAAATGATTTTTCTAATGTTGATTTAATTCGAGAATTTTAAAGATTATCTCTTAACAAATTATAAAATAAATATATTACTATAAAAAATTTGATAGAGAGCAAACAGTTATTTTCTGTAATGACTTTTAATTGTCAGAGTCTTCATGCGCATTCTCAAGATCTTACCAATTCTATGACTCAAATCTGTGACATTATATTGCTATCAGAAACAAAAATCCAAAATGATGAAAGTATCGATATCACTAATTTCGCTTGTACATATATCTCAATTTCAGAGAAATCGTTGTTTTTCTGAAGGAGTACAAGACAGATAAAGATAAGTACAAGGATAACTACTGGGACTTTATCAATATATTTAAACAGACTTCAGCTACAAAATTTATTCGCAGATATTTTGAAAAATTGGAGAAGTATGATCTGAAGAAATGATAGGTCCTAATGGACAACATATTTTGATGATTTTGATTTAAGTTTCACCCCAGAATACGACCAAAAAAACAAAATCGATAGCATAATATAATTTATCCACATATTTCCTTTATGTTATACACGAGCATGTTCCATTGAACTGGGTGAAAATTATCACAAAATGCTAATTGTTTTTGGTGGAGATTTAAATTGCGATTTTAGACATGAATCCTCAAAGGCACTTAATTTACATATAATAATAATACAAATATCAAGTAATAAGCAATCCAAATATTTGTACAACACAATTAGGAACAACTATTGATGCAGTATTTTCTAGATATATTGCCGACATAATATCCATAACATACATTTGCTATTTCAGTTATTATAAACCCCTAACTTTCATTAATAAAATTCGATAATAATAATTGAAAACATTTACAAAAATAATTCAAAATGGATGTTATATGTAATGAAATAAAATAATAATGATATGTGATAAAATCTACTGGTGTGATTATAACTTGTGTTTGTTTAATTAATTTGATGTAATTTTCAATTTTTGAATTTAAAAATTATTTTATTATAAAAAACTAATAAATTAACAAATCTATGAAACTGTGAAAAAGCTTCGCTTCTCTGGTGTGTCCAACGACGCATCTATTTTTTTTTTTAATATATTCGACGTTATGATTATTTCCTTATTTAAATGACGTCACTTTATATGGGATAGAGGTGTAGTTTCTATTCGATTTTGCCAAATATTCACACTTAGAATACATATGAAAACTTTTAGCTAATTTTCGAAACATAAAGTATTAAGATAAATTTTTGTGAAATTTTAAGAGATTGTGCCGTTTTTATGACGACACTTAATATGGCAGCTAGGAGTGGTTTTTTTCAATTTAGAAAAATTTTAAACTAATTTTAAAATTTTTGAGATTTAAGCTTTTGTGCAAAATCTGATGTCGTTAGAGTTTTTTTTTAAATTTTAAGAGATTTTATCGTTTTTTTTGACGACTCTGTGTAAGCAGGTAGGAGTGGTTGTTATTTGGTTTAAAAACATTTCAAACTAAGCATTCAATATTTAAAATTAGACCTTATGTACAAAATCTCAAGTTATTAGATTATTTTTTTTTAATTTTAAGAGCTTTTACCGTTTTTATGATAAGACTATGTATTGGAGGAAGGCATGGATTTTATCTGACTTGGCTTACTTTCGAACATGATCTTTATATTCTCAATATAATATAAGCTTATATATCAGATTTCATTACGACAGCTTTAAAAATACGACTGTAATCGTAAGCACAGACATGACATAATTTACTCAGGAGATGAAGCTCAGAAAAAAATAGTCTTTTTAAATTTTCTATTCCTGCCGCGACTTTTAATGGGCGTTATAAACATTGTTACAATGTTTACTTACTTGTATAATTACCACTTATTCAAACATAATTATTAATAAAATACTTGAAATATTTTTTAGACACAAATTAATACATAATAATATCAATATAATACAAATAATACACAGTAAAAAATCTTGCATTTATTTTAAATCATAATCAAATGACATTAGTTGGAATCATTATCAAATGAAATTTTTCAATAATTCTTTGATTAGAATTTAAAAACTTCAAAACATTAGAAATTTTTTTAGCAAAACGTAGAATACTATTAACCCATTTCTGGCGGCTCCTTAACTACTGGGCCAAAAACGATGAAACTTCGTCCAGAGTCTGTATGTGGCCCTAAACTTTATCTGGCAAAATAATTTTACCTCCACAGGTAAGGGCTGGGCGGACTGATGCATTTTTGCACCACCAGCTGCACCACATACCTTCACAGCCGAATCTGCCCATTTTAAAACAGCAAACAGGCTCTAAATTTAACTTAACATTTAAAACTTATAATAGTTACTATTGAAAAGCAATTTTCGATATTGCGATATTAAACTTTTCCGGAATTTTCAAATATAAAAAAAACCCAAATATTGCGTCGCGCCGTGGGCGTAAAATCCAAGTAAACGACCGAATCGACTCAAACCAAAAATAATGTATATTGTCAAAGGTCCATACCAACATAATCCTTACAGTACCAGTACTTTCGCGCTCACCTGGAGAAAATTCTAAAGTTTCTGGTGCAAAAATGCACCAACAGCTGGAAATGGGTTAAGTAAATGTTGGACTTTTCTAGGAATGCAGCGTTCTTCTTGGTTCGGTTCTTATGTATATTTATCATTTCTTAAAACAAGTAGCTTTATAGAGCAGTTATAGACCCATGGGTGACCGCAGGGGGTGCAGGGTGGGCACTTGCCCCCCCCCTAGGCTATGAAATTTTTTAAATATCTTCATATTAAATCAAAAAGCCGTAAGCTGCAATTAAAAAATTTTACGGGAGAGTCAAAAAACTTTCTAAATTGTAATTGTAACTTACGCTCAAACTTAAGGATTTAAGAACTTTTTTAATAAAAACGTCGTTTTTAGTAATAGAAGTGTAAAACTCAGCAGGAACATGTGTTTTGATAAGGTGCATCAATAATCAATCAAAAATTTGACTTTGAATTTGTTGCAACTTACGGTTTTTTTGATTTTATATGACGATATGTTCATTATATATGTTAATATATTTTAAATAGAACTCAAAAATGCTTTATTTTAGGTATATTTATAAATACAATGAGCTAAACCATGCATGTATTTTTAAATAGTATGTTGTACCCATCGCAGTGATAAGTTATGATACTATTTCATTTACCCTTGCTTCACAGGCACTTTTCAATACTCATTCTTACACTCAAAATATTTTGAGTGTAAATATTTCTAATAATTGCGTCCATTCTACGAATTTTATTCGTATTTTTCAGTCACGAATAGGATTCGTGGATTGGACGTAGTTTGGTATATATTACAAATATTGTATTCGTAATCGTACAAAAACAAATGTATATTGTACGAATACATTTCTTACAATTACTAATAACGAAAAAAAACTTTCTATCTGAGCTTGGGTTTGAACCACGGTTTTTTAACTTACGGACCACTTACTCTTTCAGTAGACTACGGCCACTTTGCAATCATACATTTCCTTATATTCGGTAATTGTTCAAGAAACCAGGCTGAAAGATATCGGTTGTTAATTTTTTAAACTCAACTAATACTTCGTACATTCTAAGAATAATACGCACGGGTCAACCTACGAAAGAATTTTTTCTACAAATATTAATTTTAATTCGTAAATAGTACGAAGCTATTAGTAAATACTACGAATGTAATGAAAGAAATTACGAAGTGATTCCTACGAGAAATTAAGGAACGATTAGGAATGATATCCCTATTAGTCGAAGATCGTTCTTCGGAATAACAGATGGTAAAGGGCATTTATGCCAATAACGCATATAAACTTGGAAGATAAGCAAATTTATGTGTTCAAGTAATAAAATACAAGAAGAAAACAAAGTAAAATAAATTAAAAAACTAAATGTTTTCCCAAAAATAGGCTTAAAAAATCGATTTTCTGTTTTAAAGGTTATCCAATTTGGATAATTTTGTAATTTTTCGTAAATTTAATAAAACTGCTAACAGTCTTACAGCATATAAATTTGAGATAATTGCAGCGGTCTAGGCGAGGGCAAAGCTTCTAATTCTAAAGCGAAAAAAATTAGGAAATTCTGAATAAAGTAGGCTAATTTTGGATCAAGCACTAATTATTAAAAAAATCTGGCGGAAAATTCTTGTTCAAAAAACGCTCTTACCTTAGAATATCTTATGGTCAAAAGTTTTTTTAGGACTAAAATTTAAAAAGGAAACTCGATTTGAAACATTTATTTTATACTTCTTCAAATTGACGTTTTTTAACAGGCGTTTTTTGAGAATTTTCTGGATTTTTCGCGTCACGTGAAGGATTCAGAATAAAGCCTTGCAGGGAGGTTCTAGAATATGTTTAGACAATGAATGGAGCCCAAAACCCATCTATTAATGCAACTCTTTATATATGAAGACATGAGTAAATGAAGGTGATATATGGCATTTTCGGATTTTCGGTGTTCTATGCATGGATGAAGGTTTTATATGCATAATAACAATTTTAAAACGTAAAACAACTAAGTTTGTGCCTATTTTATGAGTTAGATATTTCAAAAAAATTTAGTTTAGTATAGATTTCAGTACAAATGTGAAAGTTTGAACTCAATTTTCGCGAAATTAGATTTTTGCGACATATCATCTTCATCCACTCATGTCTTCATATTTATTCACACGTTTTGAATTAAAAAAAAATATTTTTCAATAATTCATACAACAGGTATGTTCCCAAACTCGATTTTAGTAACTTGCATGCTGCTAGAACTGATGCATGTTGAAAAAAGAAATAAGTTAGTTTATGTCCATGCGGGGTACATTTCAAGAAAAGCGACAACTCTAGTTCTTAATTTATGCGGATCATATGGATTTTTACCTCCTTAATCCAAATCTGATTAATTTCAGGCCGCTCGTAATTGGCTTATGAGATTTAGGACTCCAAAACTGGAAAAAATTGTCTAAAAATCTTATTTTTCAAAAAAAAAATATTGGGAAAATTTTGTATTCTTATTTGAAAAGAGATAAATTAAAAGTAAAGTTGGGCGCTAAATAGTAATTAATGCGATGTTATTTAAGGATAAAGGAGACCTCACATAATTTAATTTACTAAATTACTAAGAATATTTGTTGAGAACAAATTTTTGTGAGTACTTGAAAAAACAAATTTAATTTGAAAATGTTTCGGGCATGATACGAGGAAGATTTTTATCCCATCTTTGAAATATATATAATTTTCTTATGTGTTTCGAAGGCTTTTCTTTATTCTTTTTTTTTTAAGTAGAACACATTTTGCGCAATAAGAGCTCTGTCTCTCTCTCTCTCTCACTCACTCTCTCTCTCTCACTCTGTTAGCATAGTTTGGCAATTAATAACAACTTTTAAGTGATTTATTTCTTTGACACAATACTTTGAATGCGTCATACAAAAGACTTAAGAAACAAACTTGCTTCATGTGTGACTTTATTTATTAAGAGCTTATGAAAAGGGCGCACAACTAAGCTTACAGCAGAACTTTCTTTAAGTGCTGTTTCTTGTTCTATTTCACATTGCTTCAAAACTACTTTGATGACTTCCGTTTTCACACTTACAACACTTAGTTTAAATTGTAGTGATTTTTTTGGTGTAAACATGCAAGTCACGTTCTAGTTGATATTTTAATTTCAAATACTAAACGTTAAACCATTTCCGATGGCTTGCTTTTCGGCACTTAGAAACTCTTGTAAAATGGAATGTTTTGAAATAATTTTATTAGCTTTTATTATGTTTTAGACACGTTTCCACATTAGATCATTTTAAAAGATAACACTATTAACGTGTCTGGTTAGGTCAAAAATTACTTTTCAAGAATTTTTTTTTCTTTCATGT
Organism: Dichetophora obliterata; assembly: GCA_963920525.1. Classification (NCBI taxonomy): domain Eukaryota; kingdom Metazoa; phylum Arthropoda; class Insecta; order Diptera; family Sciomyzidae; genus Dichetophora; species Dichetophora obliterata. The sequence goes on from OY986439.1 coordinate 56,045,375, forward strand.
TAATTTTTCTTGCGTGTAACGTCAAGCGAGTGCATTGCTTAAGTCTTTTGTTAATTGCATTTGATAAAATGAATCTTTTTTTTCAAAGCAAAATGCAAGCAAAGATGCTTTTGAAGCTATCAATTACTCTTAAAAAAAAAGCAAAAACAACAGACTGACTACTCATGGCGCTTCACTTCTTCTTACACCTACGAGTAGCCATAACTTTTCTCAGACACTTGGAGCTTGTCTTATATTTAATATATGGTTTTCATTTTTTTTTCATTGTAGCAAGTGTTACATTAAAATCACCGCATTAAGTTTTACACGCTTGACAGCGTAGCCTGTGAAATTTTTTTACAAGGTATATGAACGATAATGTAGCAAAAGAAGTAAAAGAATAAAAACACAAAATGAGGCTACAATTAATGACATGTTCAAGTATACACAAAATTATAAGGAACTTTTTATTATATCTGTTCAAATATAGCCTTCTTTTGGCATCAAACTAAAACATATGCAGCAAGATATAAAAATCAAACACATAAAAAACTTTAAAAATCTTGTGCATGACCATGTTTATTAGGCGTGTTGAAATTCATGCGCGACAGTTTTAATTGTAACAACATTTCTGCTACATATATACTTGTACATACATAATTAAGCATTTAAACAAAATCAATGAAAGAGTTCTTGTTTGCAGTCTTTTGGTTGGGTGAACCTTGATTGTATGTGAATTTTTATTTTTGTTTAAAAAAATAAACGTGTCTCAGAGCTGCTGAAGTAAATGCAAATGCTTGTTATACATATTTTATTGACTGTTATAATGTTTTTCTACCAGATTTCACTATGAACTTCAAATCGAATTCTAAGCATTAAACAGTGGCTATGACAGCAAAAACGTGCCTGTTGAATTGAAAACAAATATCTAAATCAAGGCAAGTAGTGGTATCATTGAATGCAATTGAATAATAAGTAAGAACTTAAGGTAGAACATTAATTTTCATATACTGTGGCATTTATAAGTATCAATAAATAATAAACTTTACGATATAAGAATTCACGTATTGGTATTATTATTGAAGGTTAATAAAAATCTGTAAACTTTCTCAAACAATGGGTCATATTATTACTGTAAAGCTATTTCTGTAATTATTGCTGACGATTTAAAGGCGCCAGGCAATCACCACATCTATTTTTTTCTTACTTCCTATCATTAGTTTGAGCAATTCATAGCATGATCTGTATTTAACTTTTGCTGCGGATTTCATCAGATTGAAATTAAAAATCTAGTCAAAACGCCACACAAGCAACAAATAAATTGCTAGCAATCAAAGCTAAAGATAATTTTTAAGCATAGCCACCCAAAAAGCAACGCAGCATGAGTTTAATTTGAAAAAATATTAAAAACTCACAGTTGAAGGTGAAGCATGAGTATTCATAATAATTGCATCTAAGAAATGATAACCCAGCTGGTAGTAGTTATTTGCAGGAAAACAAGAATATATGCAAAGCAAACAAAATTGTGAAGTGCAAAAGAGGTCAAACCAAGTAAAAACTAGTGCTTGTTAAGCTTAATTGTCAAATTAGAAAACTAAAAACTATGGAATGAAAGAATATTTAATGTATGAAAATAATGACAATTTGATTATTTTAAGAATTGTATAGGAGATCTTCAAAAAAATGTAATATTTTATCTTGGGAATAGGCAGACCCTAAGCCGAGATTTTTTGGGGAAGTTTTGTTAAGAAAATGTATTGGTATCAATTTAATATTATATAACAATATGATATCAAAAGTAAAGAATTTGGACTTTCTCATGCAGTGTTCATTACATTATTATTATTATTATTTATTTTTAAACCAAAAATTACAAATTTTTGCTGAAAATATTTTTGAAGCTATGGCTAAAGAGGCCTTAAGCTAAACTTAAACTAATGGGAGAATCGTTAGGAGGTCGGGAATGCAATTGTTGAATTATTAAATATTATTGATACTTATGTACAAAAAAGGGTTAGTGTGCAGTATATTTATTGTACTTAACAATTGAGTAAAAAAACTCTATTAATAATTGCATTTGCTGAAAAAGACCAGACGTTTTAAGGAATTTTATCATTAATTTTATAGAGTCAATGCTAGGGGTAGAGGGAATGGAAATTTGGTTGATATTTTGAAATATTGTTAGTCTTAAATTATGGAGTCTAGTGCAATCGGAAAGGATGTGATGGACATTTAGTGGAGTTGTAGTGTTGCATGTGGGGCATGGAGAATGGGTAGTGTTGTTGATAAGGTGTCCGTGTGTTATTCGGGTGTGTCCTAAGCGTAGTCGAGTAAATTTGATTATTTCATTTCTTTGCAAGTATTTGAGGTTGCAATTCAAGAAGTCCTTCGTCGAAAATTTTTGACTGTTAATGGTGTTTTACACCATTGTGATGTGTTTACAAAGAAAAGTTGGTGCTCATTTAAGAAGTGCTGCTTTATAAACCTATTCAAATCTCAAGTGTTAAAGTTATGTGTTAAAGTTAGGGGGGCTTTAGGGGGGCAAATTTTGCGGATTTGTCTGCGAGTTCGTTACCCTCAATGTTTGAATGGCTGGAGATCCAGACCAGACTTATTTTATTGTACTGTGTTAAAGTGTGTCTAATAAGTGTCGAGTAATATTCATGATGATTCAGATTCTAACGATGATAGTGAATCTGTGCAAATTATGTAGTTACCTTTGCTTATTTTTGCAAATTCTATTGCTTCGTATATAGCAATGATTTCTGCTGAAAATACCGTGCTGTACTTGGATAGAGTTGAAATTTTGATGATATGCTTAGAGCTCGTTGCGCTGTAGCTGGTTATATCTCCTAATTTGGAGCCATCAGTATATATAAGTGTACTCTTGGAATATGTGTTTTTTAGTTCTGCAAATGCAGAGTGGTATATTAATTGGTCTCTGTTTGTTTTTAGAAACTTTCTTATACTTGTGTCAATTAAGGAAATATTGAAATTCCATGGTGGTTGCATTGACGGTGGATTTTTTAAAGGTAAACAGGGAATTTCTAATTTGTTGCAAATTGCTATCGCTTTCGAAATAGCCGAGGGGATTGATTGTGTTCGTTTTGCCGTATTGCATATGAGGAAATTTAATGTAATTAAGTGCCCAGCAAGTCCAAAATTCAACTGCAGTACCATCTCCATTATATCTGTCACAAAAGCGCTAATAGTTTCTTAAATAAGCTACGGTCTATTCTTGTACGGGTACTCCGCAAAGTCATCTCTCAATAAAATTAAAACAGTTTTGAACAGCTCTGGGAGCATTCCGTTCTACACCCATTAATAACATGCTTTTTGAAGCTAATATCCTCTCCTTAGAAAATCAAAGTGATCTAGCGACAACCAGAGTTTTCAAACCGCTTTTACGTAGCATAGATACCCCATTATACAAAATAATATTCATTATAATGTTATTTTTGTTAAATTTGAATTTTTCTTCTTAAATTTTGAAATAAATAACAGTGGTCGACATGGCTATTTATATTTTTTCAGTCGAGTAAATTTTGAGAAAAACTTTTGTGTTCCGCCAATAATTTTTTGTCAACTGATCAAATTTGAAAATTTTTGCATTGTCTAATGAAAAACGTGCTTATTAGAAATTATTACGGGGTTTTATAACTTCTCATATAACTTTTCACGCATTAATTGCTATAGAGATGCATTTTTAGGCTTTTAATTTTAGCATCACCCGAGAATGGTATCTTAAAAAAAATATCCTAACCAAATCTATGTATTTTGATTTTGAAAACCTACTGAAAAGTTCAAATATATTTAATTCGTGATTACAGAAAATTGAAAGTAACTTTAATATTTTCAAAAAATCTTGTTCTAAAGAGTGAGGTTAAAGACTTTTTTTAAAAAAAAAATTTTGGTTTATGAACATAAAAATACATAGAAAAGGAGGGGTCTGTTTTCAAAGACAGAGCATTTATTTATTTTTTAAGGATTATGTTATTTTTAAATACAAGAAAATATTGTTTACAGACTCTGAAACAGTCTTATCACAGCTTTCAATATCGAAAAATTTAATTTAGAATTGCATTTTATTAATAATAAATTGTTTTATATTAAACAATCTAATAAAACTTATTTGTATGTATTTGTTTCAAGATATGCTAGTTTAACAAAATAAATATCGTATAATTGAAGCACTAGTTGCAAAATGTTATCAGATTGAAATATGAATTTTTATATACTCACATTCATATATAATATTTTTTTAGAAAAATGAGTATTATATAAACGATGTTGTTATCTAAAAATGAAAAAACATTAATAATCTGATGAATAAATCCAATATAACTACCCAGATAAAAAAAATATCGGCCGAACAGCGGTCGAACAAGGGCGGCATGGCGAAAATAGGGGCAAACATTTTCTAAAAAAACCAAATAAGTCAACTCGCATGAGTTGTGGCCGAACATGGATCGAACAGTGATCACTTTGAAACAATATGCTATAGTCAATTTTGTAATTTAGCTTATGACAAAACAAAACCATGTACACACAAAAACAACACTATTGAAAATAATTTTTTTATATATTCATGTATTAAAATTCAGTACAGTCGTAGTTAAATAATATTATTTGGATTATTTGGCAACTGCAGGTTAATTTATAGTACACCAACATGTAGTAAAAAGATATTAAATATTTTCGCATAAATTTTCTTACTTATTTCAAAAAGTTTTCTTATTCAAATCGTACGACTTTTTTATTTTATAATTAGAGGTATATTTCAGCTTAATGCAAAATTAGATCATGAAAAGAGCTTGACTTGGAACTTCAAATTTCATTTCATACAAAAAAAAATATTGATTTTATATGATTAAATTAAAATTCTAAATGTTTGACAGTTTATCACACTTGACTTTAAATACAAATTCTAGTTGTTTGATAGTTTAAAATCGTTTATTGAGCTTTAGCTCAAAGTTAGAACAATCAATTGTTCTAATGAATCTTTCCAAAGAAACAACAACAAAGTTTTTTCAATATGAAAAGGAAAAAATCACTAGCTGATTTTATTGCAATTTCGGCCCTGCCAAAGGCTTTATCACAAATCTTTGTGATACGCGTGGAAGCGCGCACTAGCGCACTGCACTACAGAGGCGACGAAATTTTAAGTGTCAATTTCTCAGTTTTTCTCCCATTTCATAATTTCACATTTGTTGTTGTATTTTAACTATTTTTGCATTTAAAATCAAGTATGATTTAAACCATCAAACATTTAGAATTTGTTTTTAATCATATAAAATCAACATAATAAATAAAAAGGTCATTTAGAAAAAACTTTAAAAAAAATAATTTTCAAAACTTTAAAGTCGATTATTTTAAATTTTTTTTTTTTTTTTGTATGTTACATGTCATGTTCTGCCAAAAAGCCCTGCATGTAAAATATATTTGTTATAGGTTGGGCTGATGTAAGGAATTTTAATTTTTCACGAATCTCAGGACATGAATGAAGTGGACAAAAAACAATGGGGGGGTATATTTTAAAATTTTTTTTTAATTACCCATTTCAACTCTTTTAAAATGTTTGCAAAGTTTTTTACTGGAAGTTACAGCACAATTTTTCAATTTATTTCAAAATATATTTGTGTATGCCAATTCATATGTCGTGCAAATCTAAGACATGGATGTTATTTTGCTTTTGGTAAAAATATGTCTCTAAAAATGGGTACTTTTCGTCAATTGGTTTTCAGGCTTCGATGCAGTTTTTTTTTTTTGGGTCAATTTGTTGGAGTTTTTTTTCTGCCAAGTTTATAAAAAAAACTATGCTGAACACAAAATTCCAAAAGAAGCCACAAAAAACTGAATTTTCTTTGAAAAATCAAGTTTGAGACAATACATTCATCATACATATGATCGGTGGCCAAACTAGCAAAACTCAGATAAAATCTGGTTATATACATCCAGGACTTTAAAGAACTGCATTCAAAAAGTTATTTGAATTCGATGACCTCGTAAATGTTCCACTGTGTTTTTATAGTTTGACACTAGACGGGCACCGTTTAACCCTGGTTGGGCCAAAAAGTCATTACAACTCCCGTTGTACGGCCACTGTTGAACTACTGAACTATATCTTTGGCCGAGATTACTTCAAAACTATTGCTTGTTCACCCGTTGTTCATCCTTTGTTCATCCGCTGTTCGGGCTTCGTTAAAAGATTTTTTATTAGAGCAATATAACTATATATAAAACAGGATGCATCGACAAATCTAAAATTTTATATTATAAAAAAATTGGCGTTATGTTTCAATTATTTACATATATAATCAATTTAAAATGTGGATTAAAGTATTTCACGTGGTATCTAAGAAATGCAAAGAAAACAAAAAAAAAATCAAAAAACACGTAATTGATATAAAATTTTAATCAAATTAAATTTTTTTCCTAAATGACCTCTTTATTTATTATGTTGACTTAATATGATTTAAATATAAATTCTAAATGTTTGATAGTTTAAATCATACTTGATTTTAAATACAAATTCTAGTTGTTTGATAGTTTAAAATTGTTCATTGAGCTTAAGGTCAAAGTTAGAACAATTAATTGTTCTAACGAATCTTTCCAAAGAAACAACAACAACAACAAAGTTTTCAATATAAAAAGGAAAAAATCACTAGCTGATTTTATTGCAATTTCGGCCTGGCTAAATAATATACGATAATATATAATAAACGATTTTAAACTATCAAACAACTAGAATTTGTATTTAAAATCAAGTATGATATAAACTATCAAATATTTAGAATTTGTATTTAAATCATATAAAGTCAACATAATTTTAATCAAATATAATAATTAAAGAACATAAAAATGTATAAAAAAAAAATTTGAAGCAATAAAATTCCTTAGCTAGAACTATTTCTAAAAATGATTTATAAGCGCCGACAGTTTTAAGATGCTTTAAAATTAGTGTTTGTGATTTTGATGATTACCTGTATTTTAACCATTTATGATAAATATTTTTCAATTTCTTTTAGTTTTTTATTCCCAACTCATAATGTATATTTTTTAATATGAGCTCATTTATAATGTTTCCTTCAAAATTTCTCACAGTTCTATTTTAAAGCCTCTCAGTTTCACGAACGCAAGCGTCATAAGAACGCAAAATAAAAAGTATTATGCACAATAACAACAACAAATCATTATAATTTCATGCCTCTCCAACATGCTGATTGTTGCACTTGCATCTATCTACTGGCAACCAGCACGTTACTTGGTGCTGGTGATCTCCCAGTAAGCGACTGCAATCTAAGAATATCATATTCTTATTCTTATTGCCATGGCTTATCGTGTGAAATAATTTCATAGTTTTAAATTGAGCCTAGCTTTGAAAATTGCTTATTACCAACGACCACGCCGAGTGGTGGATGAATGGCTGGCTGACGGAATGGCACAAGTGTTTGAGTGTTTGAATACACGTATACATATAAATGAAATCCAAACCTTAAAAGTAGGAAACTAAACTTTTTTTCTTTACTATACTATACTTTACTATAAGATAGCAGCAAGTAAGTCGGAAGAAGTTCTATTTCTTAGCTCGTAAATTTCTCATGATTGTACTAAACATGCTAATGTTCAACTAGAGTAGCGTACCGTAGCAATGTAGGGTGCCATGGAGACGACGCTGTAAAAGTGTGTGTCTCCACACAATGCAGTGAGCAGACTACAAGTCCCTTGTATGGATTTTCTTAACAACGTTGGCTCGACAAATAAGTTGTTTCCTTCCGGACATGCATTAAAATTAAAACTTTTTTAAATTCAATTTCAATGTCGCGGCATGATGAGGAAATGCAGCGGCGACGAAGAGAAATGCTTAAAGAAAAAGGAAGCAACTGTAACAATAGCAAGAGAAACAGCAACAGCATTAGCAAATGACTCATCGCCAGACACGGAGTTTCCTCAGCAACTGTTACGGGTAATTAACTCATTATGGGTTAAGATGTGACGGTTAAACGTTTTCTCAAACAAAAGACTTAGACAACGAACTTGCTCAAAGAAATCCACAAAAACATTATAGAAACGCATTTGTTGGCGGGAAGTTTGAAAAAACAATTTCGTACCCTTTACATTTAGTAAAGAAAAGTATAAAAAATTTGGCCAAAACACCAAATACAATCTAGCGTGTATGCTGAAATAACATTTAAGCCGCTCTTCTTTGAATTTAGTTTCGTTTCGTTGTTTTGTATATATGTTTGTTGCCGTGTAGCGCAAAGGCAAGAAGTAAAAAAAAAACTGGCAACTTCGAATGTGCACCTGCACCGCAACACTTTTTTGGGGTAAATTTTTTAATATTTGCTTTTCTTGATAATAGCCAAGAACATTACGTCCAATTTGGCGGCTTTGCCTTTTTTTTTGCACGCGCTGCAGCTGAATCTGCGCATTGTGCCTCAATTTTTTTATTTTTGGCAATAATTCAGATGTGCGCAGGTGCTCGATATTTTGCACGCGTTAATATCAAAATTGTTGTTTTTCGTGTATGAAAATCAGACAAGATGAACTCATGTTGATCTCGGATCTTGGCTTTTTTGTTTGAATTTAGAGAAGAAGTCTAGCAGCTGTCTTGAAAATAACGTGTAGTGAAACATTATCTGTATAAATATATTCAATTTATGCATTCAAGAAAAACTTAATCTTTTAAGTAAATAGTTACTTTCATTATTTAGTTATTTTCTTTAGCATGATGACAAAAAAAGTTTTTAAACAAACAAATTCTAATGAAAGACTTATTATATAAAAAATTATTTATATATAGCTCCATAATATTGTTGACCTTAAAAGTATTCTTATTTATACGATAGCAAGATGTTTAAAAATATGCCTTTTCTTTTATTTTGCTACTTTATAATACTTTATTGTAGTGATCAAAAACATTTAATTTTGATCCTATTGAATTGTCAATATTTTGATCTTCGACATCTCAAAGTAATGGTCACTGAGAGAAAAAGCTAAAAAATAATCTGCGCACAAAAAATTGCATTTTTGACCCATTTTCTACACAAAAAAGCACCTTACATGGCACATGAATTTGAAGTACCAACAAAATTTTATTGCTCGATTACAAATAAAGAATTCTACCGATTACCTTCCAATTCGGTTTTACTGTTAGCGAGAAATCAGCAAAGATGTGGAGCAAGTTTTTAAAAAAAAAATTTAGTTCACTTAAATCCAGATATTTTTGCCAAAATATCCATTTTTGCCAGATATCCAAATTTTTGCCAGATATTTTATCTACATATTTTTGTGCTTTGTTTGCATTTGTTTAGCTATGCAATGAACACCAGAGGGCGTTCAAAACTATGCAATTTTTCCCTCAAAAAATAAAACTGCTAATTCGATTAGCATTCAAATTTGTATGCAGATATTTTCAATACTGTCATTGTTTGGCTAAATCTCTTGTGCTATGTCTTAAACACCAGAGAGCGTTATATTTCAACCAGTTAAAAATTTCAACTGCGAAAAAATCATAAACCGCTCATCCGTACATCACATGATTGACAAGCTCTATTTTAATCTTCTTTAAGGCTTTAATTATAATTGAGAAAAGTAAAGGAGAACAAGTGTTGATTCCACGAAATCCGATAGTGCCCACCGATTTGCTCTTTAACTTTTGTTGCCAGTAAGCCTTGCCATCACCATTTAACAAGTGTAATGGCGTTATCAACAAACTCTTTTGTCCAACATTTTTAATGCAGGGATTTTTACCAAATCAAATTCATCGCCTAACTGCCGAGAAGGTTTGAACAACATCTGCCCGGTCAGCTTGTAAACAAAAAATTAAATGTTATAAAAAATTTGAACAAAATTACATAATGTTTTGGCAACACAAAAATTGTTTTTTCATAGGTTCCAAGCTTATAAAATTTGAACTCCCGAAGCTTTGTGAAACTGTAACTGAAGCTTTTGGTAGAACTGAAAGCTATAAACTTTATTAAGGCATTCCTTTCGCCTTAATATAATCGCGATAACAAATTTTCTCAAAGGAACGCCAAGAAAAACGACTCGTAGAGGGCACTACCGTTGTAGTCAAAATTAAATTCAAGCAAGCAATCATGATACAATAACTATTAGGTGTCATGAGAACGTGTGTAGTTCAAAACTGTTGTAAACTGTTATGGTAGCGATACCTTAGTAAACGATGATTTTCTCTGAATGTGTTTTACTCTAAACGTCAGAAAAATTGTAAATTTTTTAATTTAATTATTACTATTATGCAATTATAACTTAAAAATAATTTAAGTGCAATTGTTGGCTCCGCTGAATGGGTCCAATGTGTGTGACACACGCGGTTTGTTTTGTTTTATTTTGTTTAACATTCGATGGTCGCAGCTCGTGAGAAAATAGGTAACTGTCATGGCTACCTAATAGTCATTGTATCAAACAAACAAATTATTCAAAAAATGAAATGACAGCTCATAAAAATATACAGGTGCGGCACCTGTGTTTCAAATTTTGTAAAGGCTATATCACAAGTTTATATGGATAGCAAAAATAATCCTATTTGTTATAGGATTATTATTTTTGTTTTTGCTTTGCATGTAAAAAAAGAATAATCTGGATTATTTTGAAGCGAATGGAACGCAGCTATAGTGAGACATATTGTTGTTGAAGCTCCAATTTTAATACTAAGTTAATACTAAGCACTTTAAAAACAACAAAATAATTTTAGTTTTAGAATTGGTTTTTTATTGTAATTATCTGTTTTGATGGAGCTTCCCATTTGATGTCTTGCAAATTGCAAAATAATTATATATATAAAGTAGCAACTTTCAAAGAACTTTGAGAGCAAGGAAATATATATTTCTTTTTTAGGGTGGCAAAAACTTACAGATACAGCAATTGAGCTGTGAGAAAACCACCTCGCTTGTGTGAGAACAAATAAAGTTATGTATTTTTTATGTAAAATTATGTAAGTGAGGCGCTAATAATTAACTGGGGCAGCTAGAGAGGAGTGAAGGGGGGCTAGTATAGCTAGTACAACTCAACTTTGAGTTAAATAAAAACATAAATACTACATACATGTTTTTGTTCTCGTGCACTTTTTTTTTTTTTTTTTGCTTAGTTCTCATCAAAATATTATTTTAAATCAACATGCAATGGCAACCCGTGCAAGATTTGCACTCCAAAAGTGCATGGCATGAGAATGCGTTAGAAACAGCTGAGCTTCAGTGTAGATTCAGAAACAGCTGTTGTGGATCATATTTTATTTTATGTACACAGCATATTTTAACACAATACAGCAAATGCTTTAAAATTTTTTAAAGATTGTAACAATAGAAAATCAAGTTCGCTGTTTTAGTCTTTCAATTAATTAAATCACAACTCGACGATTTAGTTCGAAGTCAAGCATTCTTTATCTTTATTTGAAACTAATATCATCAAAATATTTAAAGGCAGTCTAAGCTTTAAACGTAGCTACTTGCGCAGACTATGCGCTTAAATTTTACAATCAGCGAGTAACTTCAAAAATTCTATTTCATTTTTTGATTTTAAGTTAAACACAAATACAGAAAACCCTGTCTTGCAATTAATTGAAACAACGAAATTCTCTAACAACCTTCAACTTTATCATAATTGTCATCATCACCATCAACTGCTCCACCCGCTTCACCAGCGCTCACAAGTTCATGGCTAGCAGCGTTTTTAATTAAAATTTGTTGCTGTTGTTTTTCTGATTTTCATATATATTTTGGTACCAATTGATGTAAGCCCTTGGCAGCAGCAGCAGCGCCACACTCAAGATCATCGCCACATTGCATGCTGATGTGTGTGTGTTGGTCATGTCAGTGATGCAGCATAATGACAGTCAATCTTATAGCGTCAGTTTATGTTAGAGTTTTCCCTACAGCGCACGACAGCTCAAATCATTTCCCATGAAATTAATTTCGTGTTGTTTTAAAAATGAGTTTTGTTTTGTTCTGAGTTATTATTGTTTTCTTTTTTTTTTTTTTTTTTTGTGCTTTTGTTTTGTTGCAACATTGGATTTGCAAATTAATTAATCATATATGGAGCATGTTGAGCATAATAGATGAGAAGGAGAATGAATGAATGAATGGCGGGCAAAAAGGCAAAAACTAAACCACTTCATATTTTTAGTTGCTTGTTTTATGTTAATACAAAGAATATGAATAGAACTTTTTTCATGCAGTTCCTAATGAAACATTGTGTGGGAATAAAGCGATGACATTAAGTGGCTCTTTTTTTCTAGCACAAAGTAAATCAAAAGACTTAGAAAACAAACTTGGATGCTCTCTTTGTTTTTTCTCTAGAAATAGAACAGCTTTGATTGCGTTGGGTGGAGTGCTTTATTTCACTGTTGCTTTGAGAAAAGTAAGGTCGGTAGGTAAGGGGGATTTTGGGGGTTCAAACCTCCAATAGATACCGAAAATATAAAAAAAATAAAATTATTAAAGTTATTAAATTATAATTTTAAAAAATTGAGTTGGAAAAAAATATAAAAATATTTTACTTTTTCACACAGATATTTCAAAACAAAAAAATCAAAAATGAACTTTTCAATCTACTTTGAGAAAAAAAATTCACCGTTTCCAATTCAAAATTTACAATTATCGCTTAAGCACTTTTCGATAATATCGAATCTTATTTAACCTTAGCTTGAAAAACTGAACTTATTTTACTAATTGTTCAAAATATTTAGACAAATTTTAAAGATAGTTTTTGAATATAAAGTAAAAAGTCCATTAATTTAAAAAAATTATTCGTAGGAAATTAGATATGTAAAATTTTTTAAGTATTTATAAACTTCAATAGTATGGGCAATAATAAACTTTATAAATAAACAGCCTAACCAAAAAACTTTTTAATGTCGACTCTTTATTTAGTGGGAGCTTTTCTGACATTATTTCTTTAGAATTTTTTGTCAAAAACTTATACTAAATTTAGAGTCGACATTAAAATTTTATTTTTTTGGTTAGGCTGAAAATTTAAATAATGTACATATTATTAAAAAATTTATTTATTTTATTTAAAATTTTAACTGCTTAGTTAATGCTAATTAACTGCCAATTAACTGCTAATTAATGTTAATTTTAGAGCTTTTCAAGATTGCTAAAAACTGTTAAAAACCCGTTATCAGTGTTGAAATGTTAGTGCCTTTTGATGATGCCATTCGCAATGCACTAGATGCAAGGCATTAGATGATAAGCACTATATATGGTACATTTAAATTTTAATTTTTTCAGTACTTTTCGATTCCTTAACTTAAAAACTGTTTTTTTTACTTTTAGCCTAAACTACAATATCAAAAAAATATCCTTAAATGCATATCAGTAAAAAAATGGGTTAAAAAATATCATAGAAATAATTTTATACAATTATGTTTCTCAATGGACAGTATTGAGTTATAAAAAGAATTCTTCATTTTTCTTATGTACCAAATAAATTATAGATCTAATAAAATATAAGCAAAAAAAACATATTAAAATTTACTAAAAAATATTATAAGTGTCATGGTGACCGCTTTAACTCTGATATTTACAAATAGGAAACAATATTCACACTCAAGAGTAATAATGGTTTAATCAATGAAACATATTCTTACTTTAAAAATCATATTAGTGTCAATACTACATATTTTTAACCAGGCATAACCCCCCCCCCCCCCTTCAAGAAAGATCCGCCAACGGACCTGAAGAGAGTCAATATAAAACAGAAAATGATTTTATTAAAAAAAAATTAAGCTACAGTAAGCTAAAAATAAATTTAAAAATTTTTAAACAAAAATCTAAAAGTTATAAGAAATGGCAATCTGTTTAGCTAAGCTCACCTGTACAGCACAGTTTAGAAAACAGTTGTTTTGTCCAGGACCATTCAGTAGCCCTTTTGTAGGCGGTTCCAAGGCAGTTGAAGCTAACGAGCTTGGTGCATGCAAAAAATCTAATATACGCGAGCGCTCCGAAGCATGCTGCAGACCACCAACCAGTGATGTTTGATATTTTGGAGACTTGGACACATACAAACCATTTGACGGAGACTGCGTCTGTGATTGACGATAGAGCGTCGTTGCCATTGGGGAAGCCATTTTAGCGATCCTGGCTTTTAAAAACTCCAAAATGTACAGCCCGTGTTCAAGTTTTTAAATCCAGTTTTCGGTACATTTCTGCAAGAAAAGAAATTTTTTTTATCATTGGTAGTAACTATGTATTTAAAAAGAAAATTCACTCTAACAAAAATTCTCGAGAATTAACTACAATAATTGCTGGCAACTGATTGCCTACATTTATTGTCGTTAAATCCCATAGAGCAAAATTATAAATATTTATCGTTAAAAATGCGTGAATCCTCTCAACTACAATTATTACTTTCGCTCTCTTGTAAAAACTCTCTTCTAAAATTATTTCTTCCAATCTTGTTTGCGCTTATAAAAAAAAGCTAGAAATGCGTGAAGTCTCCAAGAATAATATAAGGAAGATCACGCCTTAAGTGCGGAGAAATGGCAATCTACTGCGCAGGTCTACGTCATAAGTGAAAATACAATCAAACAAAAAAATCACATAAACAACAAACGAAACTAAGCAAATTAATCTGATTGGCTAATTGGGAAACAAACGAAATACACACAAAGAAACAGTCAAACTGCTCTCAAAATAAATCGAACAACATAGCTATTTTCTTGTGAAGGGGTCAACACGGAAGTTAACACCCCAATAAGATATAAAATTTTTATCAAAGATAGTAATGACAAATATTAAAATTTTTTCTGTGCAAGCGTTGTTTTTTGATTTCAAATTATTTCTTTTAAAAAACCAAGATTTTATAAAAAAATGAGGAGATTTTTAAATCGATAACCCCTATTCAAAATTTTTTACTACGGTTTTTTCAGTCAGTTTGACTCTCTTTTCTCTTGCACTTCTGACGTCACATGCACGGGCTCACAAAGAGAGCGGACATGCACAAGGCGGAATCTTGAATATATAATTCTTGTGAAGTCTCTCAAGTAAGTTTTGGACATGGCAACAACAACAACTCAATAACTCAGCAGAAGACGCTACTCTTTCCTACTTCAGTAGGCTTGATTAATTAAGCTGTGACCATATTTTAGGGCTCTCTGAGCGAAAACACGCTAAAATAGCGTGAAAAGTAGAAAATATACATATTTTAGAATTCCCCGAGCGAAAACACGCTGGAATAGCGTGAAAAGTCGAGAATATATATATATATATATTAGGGCGGGTCAAATTCTGGCTCAGCGAAATTCGTAAAATACATGTAATTTCAAGACTTTTTCTCCACTACAGCATATACAAATTCTGAAAAAAAGCTGTGCGGACTTTCGTAAATAGATTCATACACATACATTCATACATTCATATTTTATAATTGAGAACAAAATCTATTTACGAAAGTCCGCACAGCTTTTTTTCAGAATTTGTATATGCTGTAGTGGAGAAAAAGTCTTGAAATTACATGTATTTTACGAATTTCGCTGAGCCAGACCTCCAAAAAATTCGTCCATACAAATTGACCCGCCCTAATATATACATATATATAAAAGGGCTCTCTTATATATATATAGCTCAAATAGCTTGAATAGTAGAGTAAATATACATATTTTGGAAAAAGACGCTGATTTTCAGACAAAATTTAAAAAACTCACTGCATAGCTTGGTTTTTTTACAAAATCGCCAAGAAATGTGAAACTTCACAACATTTATTGTAGAGATTTTTCAATCAGTTTTTAGAGTGTTGTTTTTTTTCGTATATAAATAATTTTAAATAATTTTTAATGGTTATATATAAAAAATACTTTTTGGTATAAAAACTTTCATTGTAAAAAAATATAAACTAATAAAATTATGTTAAGATTTTAATATGCAAAAAAATCTATGACTTAGCTAATCATAAAAGACGCTGCGTTCATTCTGACTGAGTTCTCAGATGCTGACTTTTGAAATTTACCTACAAGTCTTTTAACAACATCATTGCATTCAGAATAACAACAGCAATAATTAACGATTAGTTATTGCTTGTATTTTTGCATTAATTGAATTCTTAAGTTCGACTGAACTGATCGAGAGAATGTCAAATGTAGCTTATTCTACTTCAAAGAATGCAATGCTACTGTCAATGAAACAACTCTTAGTTGTAATAAACAACAAAAACAACAATAAAATAGCAATAATTGTCTGAAAGCAATAGCAAAAAAATCAATTAATTGCATTGAAATGCTATGTGAATTTTTCGATCAATAATAGACATTAATAAAAAATAAATGCTGAAGAATGTAGATTTTTAGGGTAGTTAGATCTCTATTTTTTTAAACATTAATTTTTAATAGTTGAAGGATTTGGGGCAATAGGACGCAAGCCCACACTAAGATCAAAATTATGTTTTGCCTTGGTTGTAAAGGGACAATTTTAGCAAATAATTTAAAAAATATCAATTTACTAGAAGATTTCCATGCATTTCGTTGACTACAATCACGTTGGAGCACAATTACTTGAGTGCATCGATCGCAGTTCTTTTGGGAATAGAATCTGATGATGGTAATGTTAGACTAGTTCTTTATGGTTTCAATAGTGATTCCTTTGAAATAACTGAAGAAGCAAAAAGCAAAAAAGAGAGCGCAAGTGGAAAAAGATGCTTGACTTGTATCAAAAACTAAAAAGCTTAGAGAATGTGGCAAAAGGTATTGGGGAAGACGAGAAAAGGTGACGCTTGTAAATATAAAAAAAATACACAATCACTAGCCATACAGAAGAGATAAGTACAGTGTCGGCCAAAACTAACTGAACAAAAGTCACATACTTACTATTTTTAGCACTAAATATAAAAATGACTTGCTTTTACACAAATTTTTTATTGAGTGATTCCATTGCTTTTTGACAAAAAAAAATTAAATTGTCAACCTGACCCTCTCCGATTCAGTTTAAACTTTGTATACACATAGTGTTGGCTACAATTTAGAAAATAAATATGTCATTTTTATTTTTTTCGAATGGTTACTGAGTTACAGGTACACAAAAATTGAAAAAATTCGGTTATTTTTCTTGAGGACTGATTTTCATTGGATCATAACTTCAGTGAAGTTTGAGATAGAGCAACGATTTTAGATTCATATTAAAGATATTTTCAAAAGGCTTATTTTGTTAAATAAAACTTTAAAATTTCTCAAATATTTAAGTTTTTTTTTTTTTGCATAAAAGTTTAAAAAAAAATATTTTAGTGAAAGTCATTTTTAAAAATTTTGAAAAAAATATATATATTAATTAATGATAATTTATCTAAGTTCTCTCAAAATTTCAGCCTGGGACGACAATGGAAACACTATTAAAATAATTTTCGAAGTAAACTAACTTTAAAATTTATGCTCAACACAGCAGCTTGCGAGATAGAAACAAGAACTGAACACACTAAAGTATACCATATGTGTGTGTGTGTATGTGCACAGTGCGTCATCGGTGATTCGGTCTAAGCTAAGCAGAGTTGATAACCTTCTTCGAAATAAACTCCTCTAATAACAATTAAAATTAAATTTCACACAACACATTCATGCAGCGCATTTAGGAAAAAACCTACACAAATAAAAATCCTAACAAAAATTACCGAACGTCCTTAAATCCCAATAATCGCCAGCTCTGTGAGTGCAAGTGAAGTGCTTCAATATTAAACTTTGACGTCAGTGTTTTCTTCAATTTCAATTTACATACAATGTCTAGTTTCAAAGTTTTGTGTTGCAATCCTTTTAATGAAAAAGATCACAAATTTCAAAGGCGCAATTTACGATCGATTTCTCAATGGATGCTAGAAAAAATTCTCTTCATAACACTTGAACATTCTTAGATGAGGCAAATTCTTAGATGAAGCCAAGACCGACATACGGTTGTAGCGCCAACTAAGTAAGTAAGTAAGTAACACTGGAACATAAGATATGTGGCAAATGTAGAAAAAAATTTCAAAAATTGAGCTTTTTCAATTTTAATTGTTATAAGATTAGCTTTTTCGAAGAATTTTATCAACTTTGCTTAGCTTACACCGAAGCACCGATGTTGCACTGTGCACATAAACTCACATATGGTATTCTTTAGTGTGTTCAGTTGAGCATAAATTTTAAAGTAAATTTACTTCGAAAATTATTTCAATAGTGTTTCCATTGTCGTTCCAAGCTGAAATTTTGAGAGAACTTAGATAAATTATCATTAATTAATATATATATATTTTTTCAAAATTTTAAAAAATGACTTTTACAAAAATATTTTTTTTAAACTTTTATGCAAAAAAAAAAATAACGTAAATATTTGAGAAATTTTAAAGTTTTGTTATACAAAAAAAGCCTTTTGAAAATATTTTGAATATGAATCTAAAATCGTTACTCTATCTCAAAATTAGCCGAAGTTATGATCAAATTAAAATCAGTCCTCAAGAAAAAAAAACGAATTTTTTCAATTTTTGAGTACCCGTAACTCAGTAATCACTCGAAAAAAATAAAAATTACAAATTTATTTTCTAAATTGTAGCCAACACTATGTGTATACAAAGTTAAAAGCAAATCGGAGAGGGTCAGGTTGAGAGTGTTGTTGAAAAGCAATGTAATCACCCTATTCCAATAAAAAGTTTAAACGCCCTTTTTAATAATAACATAAGCATATTTTTCATATTCATACCTTAAATCTAATAACAAAATTAAATAAACTTAAAAGTCAACTAGCCAAAGTTAAATAGTCAAAAGTTAACTAGTCAACTAGTCAAAAGCTACAAAACAAACTTAACAAAACTTTTAGTATTTAGAGGAAACTTTTTTTATTACCTCTGCGCATCTTTTAGGCATTAAATTAATAAGATTCTCTAAAATTTGCATTGGTACAGCTGACCAAGTTTCCTGGATTGAACTGAAGACTCGCTCTGGTCTTTCCCCGACCCCTTCCCGATTGATCTTTTGATTTACTATTTCCCATAATTTTTCTATAGGGTTAAGATCGGGGGATTGTGTGGGCCATATCATGACATCGACCTCTTGCTGCTGCAAGCAACTATTCACAACCTTTCAAGTGTGTTTCGGGTCGTTGTCATTTTGGAATATTCAAGGAATCCTCATTTTCTCTCGACCATGTAACAACATTACTTCCTGCAGAATATTTTGATACATATTCTTATTCATTTTACCATCGATTTTATGTAAAGGACCTAAGCTGTGTCTCGAAAAGCAACCACACCACACCACACCATCACATTCCCCCCTCCATGCTTAACAGTACCTTGACGTACTCTTCTCATTCCATCCGAATTTACCACATTGAACTTATATTCGTCTGAAAACGAGACTCCGTTCCATTGGTCACGAGTCCAGTGGAGATGCTCCCGTGCAAACTTTAGTGGAGCCCTTTTATTCTTTTGTGATATGAAAGTCTTTTTTGCAGCTTTGTATGATTTTTAACCTCGCGTTCTACTACTCTTCTCTGAATCGTACGTGTGCTTATTTTATAGTTCAATGATTTTAGAACACTTGAAGCAGACTTAGCAGACCGTTTAAATTTCCTAACTATTCGGGTGTCATCCTTGGTAGTGGTACATCTTTGTCGGCCTTCAGAGTGAATTGCTTATGCAGTTCCTGATATTTGAAACTCATTTAAGTATAATGTAATTAACAGTTGATTTTGTCATACTAAACTTTTTACAAATATCTTAATAAGCCATTCATTCCACTTTAGAAATCTCTAATGAGGTTATTTTTAAATTCATCACTGTGTCTTGCCATCGCAATGTTAGCTGTCTTCGCTAAATTATTTAAAATCAGCACAAATTCTCTTCTTGAAACTGACCTTGTAAAAATGGCTCTATTTTAAATAAAATGAAATTAATTTGAACTTTATTTAAACAAACAATATCTAATATGATACTATCAATAGAATATATTTGCACAATAAACATAACGGTTATTTTTCTCTTTGTTTTAACTAAAACCTATTTTGTTTAGTTTATTTTGACGCATAATATTAGGGATTTCGATAATATTTTACTTATTTATCTTATGTATCTTATTAAGTCAATGTTTTTATCGAGAGCGGGAAACAAGCATTCTATCGAAATGCAATTTTTGCAATGAACACTATTTTTCTCTTTGCACGAAGAGAAAAAAAAAAGAATTTGTTCAATTAGTTTTGGCCGACACTGTAGGTGTGCTCAAAAAAGTGCTACTGCTGCCATGAAATGAGCAGTGGCGGCAGATGCTCAAATACAACAAATATTTAACAATTTTTGGCAAATGGACTGGAGGAGTTCACACATCTAAGCCTTTCCAGCCTAGACCAGCAAAATTTCTAACAAATTCAGACAAGTACTTTTGTGGAACAGTTTGAGCATAGGAAGACACTCTTTACTTAATTAGATGAAGAAGCCCTTAGTTGCGCACAAAAATTCGACGAAAATAGTTCAAAGAAACTATTCTGAAGAGAAAAAAGACATGCATTAATTTTTTGATTCTCTACCAGTAATGAAATCTCATTACTGTCGTGCTATAACTCAAAAAAATATATTTTGTCTTAATGGATTTTGAAGAAAATGCTATATGACTTTTACTCTTCAGATTGGTGTATAACTCACCACGTCAGGCCACTTTCAATTGCATTGTATTATTTGATATTTGATACCAGGAATCTGGGCTTGTTTGCACCAAAGACCAATGCGAGATATGTGCACGTTAATCCGATTCCATTTGTATGGAGAAAAATAAAGTCAGCGGAACAATTTTTTGCAAATATTTGCTTGAATTTAATGCTAAGTTTGCTAAGTTATTATAAACTGCAAAAGCAAATGTTTAATTAATTCAAGCAAGTAATTGCTTAGTTATTATAAATTGAAATAGCAAATTTTGATTAGTTTTTGCTGAAATCTAGCATATTTTGTGATGTGAAATAATTATAAACAATTAAATAAAATTAAAAAATTACCACCATCTTGAGATTTGAACCTCGGCTGCGTGAGTGTAAGTGCATGGGCTTATCTATTCGACCATCGCAGTTGTTAACCAATCGTCACCTAATTTTCTTCATTAAGAATAAACGTGTGCTCGTGTACTTAGAAGAAATTTGCTTGGATTGAGTAAAAATTTGCTAAATGAGCTTATAATAACTAAGCAAATATTTGCTTGAATTAAGTAAAAATTTGCTATTCCAATTTATAGTAAATAAGCTTATAATAACTAAGCAAATATTTGCTTGATTTAAGTAAAAATTTGCTATTCCAATTTATAATATATAAGAAAATATTTGCTGGAATTAAGTAAAAGTTTGCTATTCTAATTTATTATAACTTAGCAAATATTTGCTTGAATTAAGTAGAAATTTGGTTTTCCAATTTATAATAAAATATTTGATTGAATTAAGTAAAAATTTGCTTTTCAGTTTGAATTTAATCAAAATTTTGCTTTTTCCTTAACACACGAGGAGTGATTGCAATTAAGCAATCTTTTTCTAAAATCACATTGTGATTGAGTAAAGTTTTGCTGATTTGCTTTAAAGCAAAACATTTGCTTGATTCAAGCAGACTAATTTTCTCTGTGTCGCGTTTTTCTCGAAGCATGGTTTTTCGAATCGGCTTCTAAGATTTCTGGAGTTCTACTTGATCAATTTCGATGAATCTTGATTCATTATGATTCTTATAGACTCTGTTAAGCACTAGACCTATAAAAAGACAAAAATTTTCTATTTTTTTTGTATGGCTGAAGGTTTCGGCAAAAAAGGGGGTTTTTTGTAATTTTTTTTTTCAACGCATGCCATTTTTTTATTTTTTTTTATTTTTTTTATTTGCGTAGGTTGAGTGCTCAACTACAAACCTAAACTCAAGAATGCACTTTGATTTTTACTTTCAGACGCTTTGTAAATGCTGGAGACGGGAAGCCAATTGCAACAATTTTCTAAACACGCTTACTTTAACGCCCTGTAGAAAATTAACAACAACTATAAAGACAAAAAAATTTTTTTTATTTCCTCATGAATAATTTCATTATGTAAAAAATTCGAATCATTAAAATTAATAATACTAGGTAAAAAAGTTAATAAAAAGGTGTTTTTATAGCTACACACTGTAATAGTACCTTAAAAACTATTTCGGCATCATTTTTTTTTAATCGGAAAAATCCGCATGCAGCAGTTTTGGTTCTCCTAAACCCCTTTTTCGGTCAAAACATTATTAGCATGTAACTTTTTTGTCTTCAGAATGCATACCCAAGATTATTATAATTTAATTGACACAATTAGGTGCTGTTCGATTTTGACAAATATTTTGACAAAGTGTCTAGTAGAAGACGCTTCAGTACAAAATTAAGGACTTACGAAAATCTTGTTATAAGGCGCCTTTTAGCTATTGGAACACATACAATATTGCTTCAAAAATAGCATCAAACAAAGTTTTAAAAACCACACTTTACGTATTAATTAATTATATTACCTTTATATGATTTAAATACTACCTTAGCCAGGCATAAATTGCAATCAGATCAGCTAGTGACCTTTTCATATTGAAAAAACTTTGTTGTTGTTGTTGTTTCTTTGGAAAGATTCGTTAGAACAATTAATTGTTCTAACTTTGACCTTAAGCTCAATAAACGATTTTGAACTATCAAACAACTAGAATTTGTATTTAAAATCAAGTATGATTTAAACTATCAAACATTTAGAATTTGTATTTAAATCATATAAAGTCAACATAATAAATATAGAGGTCATTTAGGAAAAAACTTTAAATGATTATCTTAATATATTGTATTAACCACACACTTTATATATTAATATTAAGAAGAGCTTCAAATACCTTTCCAATAAGCTAAAATAAATGTAAATACCATAAAATAATGGCCTTTTCGAAAATGACGAAACATCAAATTTTGGGGTCTCAAAAGAGTTTGTAAAAAAAATAAATTTCAAAAATTTTTTCTTCCCAAAATGAGTGTACAAGCAAAATCTTTATTATTTTGCTTATCTTGGGTGTGCATTTTGAATAAAAAAAAGTTATATGCAAAAACATGATTTTTTGACCAAAAAAGGGGTTGAGGAAAACCAAAAACGCTCTATGTAGATTTCTCCGACTCAAAAAAAATTATGGAGAATTAATCAGCCTCTTACTTTTGAGCGGTGTCCGACGAAATCTAAGTTTCAATCCGGCTTAGTGCACGTTATTTAGTCTTTCACTGAAAGGTTATACTCGTCATCAAGAGAAAAAACGAAGAGGCAATGATGGTGAAAGATCAAATGTTTTCACAGTTGATTTTCAAGCGGTACAAATGGCTTTGAAATCGAAAGTGAGCATCTTATATTATCGAACTACACTGCGGGTACACAATTTGGTTTTCTATAACCTAGTCTTCTTTAGAATACTTCCAAGTCTTAGCGGCACCAACAACCCTATTAAAACAATATTTTATAGTGAGGGATCTGCATATCAAAACCTTAATTGTTTAATGAGTAACTCACAGCTGTTAAACATTAAATTGTCTTAGAACAAAAAATACTACACTCAAAAATATTTTTGTGTAAATATTACTAAAGAATTTCCACTCTATGAATTTTTTTCGTAGTTTTCAGCCACGAATAGGATTCGTAGAATCGACGTATATTAATACATTTTACGAATATTTTATTTGTAAAAACCAGCCAAAAAAGTTCTGTCTGAGCTAAGGTTTGAACCACGGCTCTTTAGTTTACGGGCCACGCACTCTACCAGTAGGCTACAGTCATTTGACAATCATACAGTTCCTTATGTTGTACAAACAAGGCTGAACGATTTCGGCTTTTATTTCTTTATACTCTACTAATAATTCGTACATTTTACTAATAATTCGTACGGTCAGCCTAAGAATGAATTATTTCTACTAATATTATTTTTCATTCGTAAATAGTACAAAAGCATAAGTAAATACTACAAATGTAATGAAAGAAATTACGAAGTTATTCGTACGAGGAATTTACGAATATTATTATTTATTTATATGTACACAATAATTCGTACAATGCACTAACACGAATTGATTTATTTTTGTTTACGAACACCATTAGTATATAAAATAAATATATCGGGTATTAGAAAGATTTTACGAAACGAATTCGTAAAGATATCACAATAAAAATACTTTGTAAATTGTAGGAATACTTGTAGAATGTACGAACATTTTGTTTACTAATATCATTCGTAGAAATTTTACTAATAAATTTTTTGAGTGTAGAGGCGCAAATGGAGCCAAATAGCATTCATTCTACCATAGAGCGTGCTATAAAGAGTTGAAATGTTGATGTTCCTTCTGAATATATTGGAATATGGAAAGCAGCTCCTAAAATGCCGGAACCTGTCACTTGCTTACTTGAGGATTTCTTTAAAAGCTTAACAATATTTCATTTTCTCAAAGCATCCGCCCTGGACACGTTAAGTTGATGCCAAAGTGTCAAACATACGCGCAATATAGTACACACCAAATCGAGATATTTTTTAAAATTACGATTCACTGATTTATGGCAAATTTTATCCCAAAAAATAGAAAAGAAAGTAATTGCATTGCAGTGGAGCAAGTTAAAGCAGCTATACCAAAAAATAAAACCAATAACAGCTAAGAAATTCGAAGACTTACAATGTTTAAAATTGACTTTACCAAGCGACCATCATCAAATCTTCTGTTGAATGACCTCATGAATAATTCAATTATTTTTTTGTAGTTTTTTTTTAAACTAGCAGAAACGAAGAGACTGCGAAATTATTATTTGTGATAAATGTTGATTAGTATAATTATTTTTTTCTATTATTTTGACTGCCAGCAAAGAAGTTAAGACTGCAAAATAATGATTTTAAATAAAGATTTAATAATTTTTAAATTCTTATATAATAATTTCTTATATTCACAGCAATAAAGTAAGACTGTATTTATGTAGAATACATATATATATTTACTATTAAGCCCGTGTGGCGTTAAAACGCCAAAATCAAAAATACCTAGATTTTATTTTAAACTATTAAATTGATTTTCAACTAATCAAAATTGCAATGAAATTAATTTTGGCATTTTTGCAATATACGCGGTATTGCACGCGCAACGACGATGTAATGTTAGTATATTTTATTTCATACCTAAATATATTTTAAATATACAGGAGTAAGAATATTTCTTGATTTCCAGTTGAAAATGCTTGAACAAAAATGTTTCATTACCAGTTCCCAATTTCTTATTAAAATTTTGTGTAAGTTTTTAAAAATCAAAAAATTTTCCGACCAACAGTTTAGAAATCTTTTTTCAACTGTAAGAAATTAATTCATAGTTTTAGCTATGAAATTATAAAAAATTATTCGTCAGTATAACAGTTTCATAGCTATTAGCCGATAGGTGGCGCTAAATAGCTCACATATTTTTAGGCATATGCTGAAATTAAGAAGAGAAAAGCAACTTAACAACAATTATATGCAAACTTTAACTCAGTATAACTTAAAAAACATAAATTTTTTAGAAGTAAAAAGTCCAGTTTGCACATCTACAGGCCTAAACCTACCAAACAATACTAAATGTATTAAGATTGGACTTGTACTTAAAAAGCCTTACGCCGGACAAAATTTACGTTTGCGTAATATATATAAGAGATGTGAAAATACACAAGTTAGTAATTATGGTGTAAGCTAAAACTGAGTTCTATACTACAAAAGGAAATATGTTAAGTAAAACGTGCTAAGTTCAAATAGTATTTTATTTTCAACAGCAGAAAAAGTCTTAAGACAAATATAACGAAGACAGTTAATGTTATTTTTTTTTTTTTTGTGTTTTTGCAATGTCTGGACATTGAACTATGGTGCAATTAAAGTAACTTCATTTACCGTTTAAAAAAAGATTCATTATAAAACTAATTGAGTTTTTCGTCTCTCCTATAAGATCTCAAAAAGTTAACTTAGCACTTTTACACATTAAGCTGATGATATGTACTTTTTATATACCAGCCTCGAATTCTTATGGGCGTTCAAACAGAGTAACAAGGTTAATACACCTCTTACGCAGTACTCGCTTACCAAAATGCAACCCAAAAGCTTACTGCGCTAATAAACTTTTCTTTTTCATACAGAAATAATAGCCGTGAAAAAATTGAGTTAGCGCATTTCACTGATACAGGAAACTGCGCTTGAGTTACTGTGTCAGCGCAGACTTCCCGGCATTTGCAACTTCAAATTGGAAATATGAACTATCTCAATGAGATGTTTGCTTTATGACGATCATTTGGCTGTATTTCCTACTGATCATTGACTTGATTTAAACATTCATAACTTTTTTCCCGCTGTTTGCAAAAAAGCGCCACAATTTAAAAACTTTTTCAATACCAACATAGCAATTTATTGAGTCAGTTTACTTTTATATTTTTTATGTTTCTTTTTTGCTTTATTGCTTGGTTCTGTCTTCTTAAGTCTTAATTTATTCCCGGACTTAAATGCAAATTAGTGATGACACCAGAGTTGTATTTATGAGTTCACTTAAATAAAAAATTAAAACAATCTAAAGTTAATAATGCCGCCTTAAGACAGCAAATGTAGTAGCATGCTGTATCTTTTTGATTATAATGAACTGCTGAAACAGTATAAAATATAAAATAAAACAAATGAATCATAATTTGTATTGTTCACATTTAAGCTACAGTTGTCTTGTTTTTTTTTTTGCACCATCCTAGGTGTCAGTTTTCAGCTTTTACTGTGAGAAATATGAAGTAATAAATTTTGTTAATTTTTTTTTTTTATTTTATTATATGTATTAATTTGAATGCGTGTTTTTGACGCCGCTTTAAAAATAGTTAAATTAAACGTTTGTGGTTGTTTAGCTTGTTGTCAATGGTAGTTAAGATTACATTACAAATCGTTGTGGTAATAAAATTTGCATTTTTATATGATTTTTTTCAGAAATTAAACAAGTTGATGAAGTGTTGTGAAAAAAGCAATTCAACACACTAACTTATACATTGACTAAGTTAATAAGATGTGTTCACATTTTTCATACGCACCCTTACGTTATGAATTATTAGCAAAAAGTTTTAATTTGGAGTCGTAAATAAAAGGGTGCGTTTGAATTGAGTTTTTGGAGCAATGTCAGTTCAATGATTGATTGTGCAAAGCTGAAGTTTGCGTAAGTTTACTTTTGTGAAGTTTTATAGACTTTTTATAAATTTTATTTTAATTTTATGCCAAAATTAAAACATTTCACTGCCAACATTTTTAAAACCAACAGCTTAAAGAAAAAGCTACAGCAACATGATTCTGTTTTTGCCTGCTTCCTTCACTATTCTCTGTTTGTAGCTTTAAAATTATTTGTTTAATGACTTTATAACTGATATTCATGGTGGTATTTGTGATTGATTCTGTTTTAATTTGTTTTGCTTTTTTTGCTACTCTTGGCCATCTGCACCTATTACAAGTTCAGCTGCTGTTTGTCAGTGATTTGAATAGTATCACGTTTTTGGGCTTTGAAATAAGTGAAACGGTGCCAAAAAAAATATTAAATCATCTGCTCTTGAAGCACGTAGTGTCAGTGTTATTAAGCAATAAGAAAAAATGTTAAGAAAATGTTTGATGTTATGACTTCAACTGAAATTGCTGCTTATGGTTCAATGTTGTAGCTGTCGTGAAGATTTTTTTAATAAGAAAACAAATTTTTACTTTAAAAAAATATTACCAATAAAATGAATATGTATTCAACCCTTTACTATATACTCTATCGTTTGAATTGAGCAAGTTTAAATAACAAGTTTGTGTCTTAAGTCTTTCGTTTTTCATGCGTTGTTGAATGCCTTTTATCTGCTAGATTGATTTTATTTTGAGCATTAAAAATCTTACAAGTAATGTTTATATCACAATGCATATAAAATTTTTGAATAATTTTAATATTGAAGAAATTTGCTGTGTTACGACCAGCTGTTCTTGCTACTCACATTTAGAGCACTAAATCACACTTTCCCCTTATTTAAATGCAATAAACTACTATTTGAATAACATAACATCTAATTTCATAAACAATGCTATGTGTCGCTGTCTGAGGTGAGAAAAGTTCTCACTCTCTGTTGGCTGAAGCTGTGTTGTTCTACTGTTGGTATATATCTTACTATACAGTAGCAATTAATGACCAATGTGTATGCACGTCATAAAAAGAAAATTAATTTCAGTAACAAAGAAAAGCCTCTTTCCACAATTAGCATTTTTGATTAAGGCTTAAGCAGGCGCTGCTGATTTAAGAGGCTTTACAAATTTACGACTAAAGTATACAATTTCTATATGATTTGATTGTAAAAGAAAGTTTAAGTTTTTATATATTTATAGGAATAAAGTCTGCTGTTGATACAGCATAAGAACTTGTGGCTCCCATTAAAAAAGCTATTTTGAGTTTTAATTAAAAAAACAAAAGACTTAAGAAACGAACGTGATGCTGCTGCTACAAACTAGCTGCGGAAGTTGATAGCAAGTTTGGTTCTTAAGTCTTTTGTTACCTAAACGTGGGCGAGATTATTAGAAGATGATGAAGGAGATAATAAAAAGAAAACAAGAAACTTTAAATATGAAGAAGATTTATTTTGAAAACTTAGTAGAGTTTATACAAGAACAATTTTTAATGATTATTACCACTTGTTTTGCCGAAATCACTTCTAACGATCTACTGATAGGTTCTTACAAATCTGTTTATTCAACAAATAACAAGATATTTAAGTGGCTAAGGCATTAAAGTATAATTAAAGAACTGAAATTAAAGACACTTGATAAAAACGCAGATAAGCGAGACAACTAAAAGATAACCTCATCATGTTTTGATGAAATATTATAGAGATTAATTAAAAGAATTTTTTGTTTAGCAGATTTAAAATAAAAATATAGTTTTGATTGTCGTAGCATTAAAATTTATTAATTTTTGCAACGGGATTCTATCTGTGGTGCCTGTAATTATTTAAAAAAAATTTTAACTATTCGTTAGTTATTACTTCAAGTGATAGTAATCAAATCTTTTTCAATTTTTTTTTTTATTTACAAAATTAAAAGCTAACATCAGTACACTCAGAACTATGTTCTTTTATAGTACAAAAATCATTTAGTTTAGTTAAATAAGATTTTAATTAGATTTAATTAGATTAAATTAAATTAAAATTTTGCGCAAAGATTTTAAAAGAAGCAGCAAAGAGAATTTGGCTTAAAAAAAATAAACTTCGATTTTTAAAGCTATTTTTGTTTAATAATGATTCAGTAGATAGCGTGAACTATATAATATTTTATATGTACGACGGTGTTTTTTTTTTTTCATTTAATCATTATAGAATGTTTTTAATGCGTTTCCTATGCAAAATGCTGAAGATGTGCTTACAAGAAGTGTAATATCTCAGCTTACACTTCGATCAAACAGTTTTGCGTACAGATTCTGAAAGGTAAAAGGCGAAAAATTTACTAATTTACCGATCATTAGGCTCTGAGAAGAAAACCAGTTTAGAAAAAGTAAATTTTATATGAAAGTCCATAAATTTAAAAGTTTTTGAACAATATTTTTTAAAAATGTTCGAATTCCCAAATATAAAATTTTTAAAATTTGTAACCTCTGTTCTCTAATAAGTCATAGAAACCTTCAAATGTAAGCAAAAGTAGAGTGTTGGGATAAAATTTGGTACTGTAGGCCAATGAATCTCGGGTGGTTTTGAGCTTAAGTCCCGTCTGACACAGACAATTTTTTTTCGGTAAAAATTATAGCATATCCCAGATATGAAAAGAATGACATGTAAAGTATCTTAAGAACATGAAAATTAGCAAAGCGGATTGGTCTCCATTAAAAAATTAGGTAAAACCGATATTTAATTTTGATCGAAAGAAATTTTTGGCAAATACAATATTTTATTTTGGACTTTTTAAAATGTAGCCAATATTGTATTTCTGTTATACTAAATTTACAACACTTGAAGATGCCTTTTTGAAATTGACTTTTTATAATTGTGAAACACTGAAGTAACAGTCTGGCAAAAATTACAAAATTGAAACATTGAAACTAACAGAGCTTTAAAAGCCCAATAAGATTCTAGCAATACTAAAAACTTCGATTAAACAATTTAAAAACACTGAAGTTGCACTTTAATAAGCACAGAGAAAAACGTTGATATTTGTTTTCAAAGCACTGCAACTACAATTCATGAAGCACAGTTAAAAGATCCAAGTAAAATTTTTTCGATGGAAATTGATTTTATTTTATAGTTTTAAATAAACCTATATTTTTATTATAAAAGTTAATTTAATTAAAAAATAGTTAAAGAACAGTGACTTAGCATACGCTACGGTTGTGTTCATTTTTGTTCACTGCTTTACATACAGTTGTTGTAATCGTAAGCGTTTACATACAACGCTGCACTGCGTTGCGCTACTGAGTTGAAGCACTTAAATGCGTTACTGCGCTGATTCACTTGTTTTAAAATAAGTAACGCAATAGCGTTTTAGAAAATTTCCAAAATTTTTCACAAATTTTACGACGCCTCAAACATAGCGAACATTGTTAGCTTATTTTAATATGGAAAAAGACTTGCGGGAAAGACGCTTTTAAGCAGTTTAATTTTTATTGAATGTTTAAAATATAGTATTTGTTTAGTAATGTTTTATATTAATGAATAACTTATTGTTATTTTTATTGTTAAGTAATTTTGAATCAATTTGTGAGCAATATGATTTTTTAAATCAGATATTTTGTTGCAGGATTTTTTATTTAATTTCATTTATTTTTTCTAAGTGAAGACAACTTGAAATAGGTTTCAAAGCATTTAAAAGTACGTCATAACGCAATTGCGTTAACGCAATACGCTGATACAGTAATCTGCGCTTGGGTTGGTGCATCAGTACTGAATTTTTTGATGCGTTACCCATGTCTACCTCAAGCGATACTAGAGCTTTTAATTGTGTGTTCGAAGGACAAATTGGTATAAAAGTGAACCAAATCAGCCTACTAACATGCTCATCTTCCATAAAATTGAACCTTGCAATCTAGTGAATTTTTTGGGCCAAACAACTATCTCAGATCAATAAAATTTGGCACACATAACTTTTTTATAATTACTCTGATTTTGGTTAAATCGGAGGTGGGCGTGTTTAAGTGTTGATTTGATACATCTCAACACTATTTCTTACTACAAAAATTTTGTGTACGAAATTGCATTGCTCTGCGAAAAGTTTTTTTGGAAATACAAGATATTACCGATTAAGGTTCTATAGAACATAAGTGTGTCTTTTATCCTATTTAAACACAATTTTGTGCAAACAAATCTCTAATCCTAAAACTTTTGCATGATGATGTTGCACGAACGGAAACTTTTATCTCTCAACTCTTTAGAAATAAGGCTAATGAATTAAAATGTTGCTGTAATTTCAAATATTTAAATTTCCAGTTTAAAATTTCAAAATTTGAATTAAAACGATCCCTTTCTCTCATACAAAGGAACGCAAATAAAAAATTAAGCCCAAAATAAGTTCTACAAAAACTAATGTATTAGCTTGAAGGCTTAAAAATCAACGTCACAAACAATTTTAATTAGAATAGTTCTGTAAATACCCTTTCTTAGAGTACATATGTATTTATATCTGTGGGTATTGGTCAAAACCCACTTATCTTGAAATACGAAATTATTTAAGGGTTTTAATCATACATACAAAATTTTAATACTCTTAGTTTATTACCATTGTTGCATTTTTAAGACTTTTTGTCAAAGAGGTAAAGTATCACCAAATCAATCTCTTTCGCTAATTTTTCAAAATTGTATTTGAGAAAACAGCGTCTCATAAACAGTTCATCAATTCAATAGAACATGTTAAAATCTTCTTTTAACAAAACAACCTATTTCTATTTAACGCTAGTTTATGTACTCGACAAATTGTCAAAGGCATTTCAACATTAAAAAAACGTCTTATCTCAACATATGTAATCAAGTTTTAAAACTATTTTACTGGAAATCATTTTGAAAAAAAAACCTTTACTTTAAATGAAAATGTTGGGCAACACAACTCGTTCTCACGCTGCAAAAAATGTTATAAACAAATCAAGGTGTGTTTTGCAGCTGCTAAAACTAATCATCTTTTAAGAATTTTTAGATCTATTATAATATATGTTGCAGCTTACTGATGCATTTGTGTTTATTTAAGTTATTCTAAAAACTTTGTGCGATATCAATACTAGTCTTAGGCATTATTAGAAACCTTTTTTAACATAATCACTAAAATTGAAAATGTATCTTGCGACATAAGACTTACTAAATAAAATCAATACTAAACGATTTTAATGACAGAGCTTAAGAAAGATAAACAATGCATTAATAGAATTAAAAAATCTTAAATATTGCTTTTATTTTCTAAGAGTCCCGACTGTGAACGCACTTTGTTGTATATTAAGCCGCTTATTTTTTATTGGAAATTCCAATAATAACGCGTTTGTCTTCTTAACTAACTCTTTGCATAATTATGAAGTATTAATGACATAAAACAATATTTTGAAAACAATAGGAATATTTTCCAATATTCAAACAAAGCCAAGTTGAGGAACTTTCTGATGGTGAAAGCTAATGATGCTGATAATTATTAAGCTAATGCTGCTGCTGCTGGAAGGTGTAACCGTAGCGTCTTAAGATATTAGCATAAAAATGCGTAGCTTTATCTGAAATTCTTTAATGACAGCAAACCAAGCTAATGCAGGTTGAAAAAGGTTGTCGATTAAATTAATTAAAATGATTGATGATGTTGTTTCCAAAATGAACACATTCATACATACTAAAAAAATATTGCTAAGCCAGTTTGGTTCTTTTAATGTTTTTCAGGAAAAGTAAGGAACCATGTTGCTGAGTGTTCTAATTATTTTATTACGAGTAAAGCACTTAAATAAAACACTTGCAAAAAAATAGTAATGTTTTAGAAAAAAAACCATCAACAAGCATAGCAGCAACATAATCAAAACAAGAGCCAGTCAAGTTGAAATAAATGCGTTCTTATCGATATTTCTGCTCGATTGCATTAGGCACACGCAATTTTCAGGTTTCTAGCTTAAAGCAGTTGGCACCAATTTAGTTGCATGCAATCGCAGCTACGCATGCCGCATATTCTTTATATGCATGTATGTTTAAATTGTTACCAGTAAGCAGCACAGAATAGTTACTGTTTTGCGTATCTTTTTTATTTGTGAACTAATATTTTCCATCAATTTATGTGGTATTTTAACTGTGCGTCATTAATATTCGAAGACTTTTCCTGTTTGTTACACAGACAAAAAAGCGGAAGCCTAGATTTTATAAAAAATATATGTAGAAAATTGCAATTTATTGCATGATATCTAGTTTCCGATGGAAGATTCAAAGACTCGAAGAAGATGCAAATCTAATCGTATTGCATGACGCTATTGTGAACGAATGTCTTCATTTTGCATTGAACACAACCACCTATATTTTCTGAACAGTTGTTTTCATTGTTTACATTTTTAGCAGCAAAAAAATTCATTTTAATAAAAAAAGAGCTAAAGACATGGAGGAAGTTGTAAAAAGGAAAATTAAATAGGAAAATACCAACAAAAAATGGACGGAGGAAGAAGATCGCCAAAGTTTGAATTTTTTTTAAGTACTTCGAAGAATGTAAACAAAAAACATCTGTTTTAAAGCATTTGCAACATTATAATGTTAAAGATGTCCTCACAATCATAATACCTTGCAAAACCACATTTGCAACAATGCAACAAGACCGTGAACTGCCCTGAACTCTTAAGCGGGCTGCACATAAACGATCCTAAGTGACACTCAAAAATTCAACCACAAACATTTATGTGGTTCACTGTTGAATGACGAAAGGCGACACACGGCATAACCATAACCATAACCATAACCATAACCATAACCATAACCATAACCATAACCATAACCATAACCATAACCATAACCATAACCATAACCATAACCATAACCATAACCATAACCATAACCATAACCATAACCATAACCATAACCATAACCATAACCATAACCATAACCATAACCATAACCATAACCATAACCATAACCATAACCATAACCATAACCATAACCATAACCATAACCATAACCATAACCATAACCATAACCATAACCATAACCATAACCATAACCATAACCATAACCATAACCATAACCATAACCATAACCATAACCATAACCATAACCATAACCATAACCATAACCATAACCATAACCATAACCATAACCATAACCATAACCATAACCATAACCATAACCATAACCATAACCATAACCATAACCATAACCATAACCATAACCATAACCATAACCATAACCATAACCATAACCATAACCATAACCATAACCATAACCATAACCATAACCATAACCATAACCATAACCATAACCATAACCATAACCATAACCATAACCATAACCATAACCATAACCATAACCATAACCATAACCATAACCATAACCATAACCATAACCATAACCATAACCATAACCATAACCATAACCATAACCATAACCATAACCATAACCATAACCATAACCATAACCATAACCATAACCATAACCATAACCATAACCATAACCATAACCATAACCATAACCATAACCATAACCATAACCATAACCATAACCATAACCATAACCATAACCATAACCATAACCATAACCATAACCATAACCATAACCATAACCATAACCATAACCATAACCATAACCATAACCATAACCATAACCATAACCATAACCATAACCATAACCATAACCATAACCATAACCATAACCATAACCATAACCATAACCATAACCATAACCATAACCATAACCATAACCATAACCATAACCATAACCATAACCATAACCATAACCATAACCATAACCATAACCATAACCATAACCATAACCATAACCATAACCATAACCATAACCATAACCATAACCATAACCATAACCATAACCATAACCATAACCATAACCATAACCATAACCATAACCATAACCATAACCATAACCATAACCATAACCATAACCATAACCATAACCATAACCATAACCATAACCATAACCATAACCATAACCATAACCATAACCATAACCATAACCATAACCATAACCATAACCATAACCATAACCATAACCATAACCATAACCATAACCATAACCATAACCATAACCATAACCATAACCATAACCATAACCATAACCATAACCATAACCATAACCATAACCATAACCATAACCATAACCATAACCATAACCATAACCATAACCATAACCATAACCATAACCATAACCATAACCATAACCATAACCATAACCATAACCATAACCATAACCATAACCATAACCATAACCATAACCATAACCATAACCATAACCATAACCATAACCATAACCATAACCATAACCATAACCATAACCATAACCATAACCATAACCATAACCATAACCATAACCATAACCATAACCATAACCATAACCATAACCATAACCATAACCATAACCATAACCATAACCATAACCATAACCATAACCATAACCATAACCATAACCATAACCATAACCATAACCATAACCATAACCATAACCATAACCATAACCATAACCATAACCATAACCATAACCATAACCATAACCATAACCATAACCATAACCATAACCATAACCATAACCATAACCATAACCATAACCATAACCATAACCATAACCATAACCATAACCATAACCATAACCATAACCATAACCATAACCATAACCATAACCATAACCATAACCATAACCATAACCATAACCATAACCATAACCATAACCATAACCATAACCATAACCATGATCATACAGAAACTTAGGCAGTCATCAAGTGCATCATTTAAAGGAAATGTGTCAAAAGTAGGCGTGATTGGACAAGTGGGAGTGGCACCTCCCCTACAAATGGATTACATTTTGAGCAATATCTGGGGGACCAGTAATGCCACAACAACAAAAACTTAGGTAATCATCAAGTACGTCGTTTGAAGGATATGTGCTAAATTAAGGCGTGATTACCTCCCAAGTGGGCGTGGTACCTCCCATGCAAATGGATCACATTTTCGCTTTCACAGCATCATTTTTTTGAAGGCTGTGATCAAGTCGTACAAAATTATTTCGAACTACCAGATTTAACAAAACCAATATGAAATAATTTTCATGCATGTCAGGTAAATTTTTCCAAAAATCTTTTGTCTAAAGCCCATATTCTAAATTTCTAATTCGATTCTTCTTTGTGTTGACATAATATTTGTAAGCAGCTTTAAATTTCATTTCAGCTTAGATTAGAATGCAATAATCTATATTTTGGTACAAAATCTTGGTAAAATAATGTTTTACTATTAGTAAATTGTATTAATATACCTGCTATTAAAGAAAAGTTTGTGTTGAGGTTTTATGATAATTGAGATTTTATTGTTGGTGTTTTAAACTTTTTTACTTCTAAATTTTTTTTTTCAAATCGGTGAATTGTATCATATTTATGTTTGAAATCCATACATTTGTTACGATGCTCTCCATAAAACTTTTCCTAACATGTAACTTTCTCAATATCGGAAGTGATATGCACATCGAAAAAGAATTTGTGATATAAAACTAATTTGAAATGGAATGCTTAAAAATGTAGTTATTTAATAAGTAAATTTCTCAAAAAAAAAATTAAAATATTATAAATTTTGAAGACTTTTAAAAAAAAAAGTCTATCAAAAATGTTTGTCTGCAAATGACTAAATAAATCGTACAGTGTAGTCTGCTTGCATTTTTTTCAGGGACGCTGACAAGATAAGATGAGTTGCAGTAAACTTGTTGGAAAGATCAACTTGTGTGTAATTGAATATCAAGTAGAATCAAGTCATGAATGAATAAATGATTGAATGAAAGCTGGAATGAGTTGTAGTTATTTGAGTTGTTGTTGATGATGAAGATGAAAATGATGGTGATCATGGCTATGCTACTGATGTTATTGCAACAAAAACTGTCTAGCTCAATGTAATGCTTAATTTATGATGCAGCTAGCCGGTGAATTAAATCTTCATGCCGAGATTTAGTTCAATAGCAGGTGTGCATTTTTGTGATAGTTTCACAAATAAAACAAGTTTACATTAAAATTCCAGCACAAACTTAAACAAATTGTGTAAATTAATGGGTTTGTATTGTTGTTTTTAAGTTTCTGTATGAAGTTTTGTATCAAATTGTTTTAAGAAACGTGAAATATTAACAGAACTGTAAAGACTAAATTAACAAAGGTGAAGGTTACACTATGTGTTAAATTCAAATAATAATTTCCCGATAAATTTTTTGTGTCCTTACCCTTTCACTCTCTCACTTTGTCAGTAAGTCCCAAACTATAGCTGTACAAGCCATTATAGAATATTGTATATAACCTTTCAGAAAAATCTTTTTTTACGACATCTAACTATTTTGAGTTACATTTTGAGTTACATGGAATGATTACTAATGTTTAAGGTATTTAATAATAAATGTTTTAAATAAGGTATTTAATAATAAAAAAATGAATAAAAATGTATTAGTAAATATTGACATCTTATATATAAAAATTACATTAAAATATGCATTACAGATTTTATTACATTTTTTCCAATGGCAGTTTCTTAATGTGTAATTTTTTTATATAAACAATATGCAAATAAACAATACTTAGCTTTGCTTAATTTCAATTTAACTTGACTTGACTTTAAATTTGAAATAAACATATATATATGAAAGCCTCATTTAGCTGTATTAAGCCATATACAATGGTTTAAGCCAATATAATCATTTCTTTTTATAGATACTGTAGGTTCAATACTTTTTGTGTATGTTTTAATTTTAAAGTCAAGTGTTTCGAGCCAACAAAAGTCCCGTAGTTATGTATTATTGTCTGTATATTCAGGTCATTATTATGCCATACGCACTTGTGTGTTTGTGTTTTTCTGTTCTTTGGCGCTTTTATTATGCGTTCAAGTGTTTTTGCTTATGTATCAACATGAAGTGGTATTTTTTTTTTAACTCAATATGCGCCTCAATAACGATCGCATGCATTAACATCGGTTAGAAATTGATTCTAAGCATAATTTTATTCCAATCATGCATGTAACCTAGCAGCAGCAACAGCAACAACAAGTGAGTCTTACTCGAAGAAGTTCAAATATAATGAGATGTATTTGTAAACTGTTAGCATGTTGTTGGCAATAACAACAACAGCAATAACAATTTGATTGCTGGCTTCAAATAAAGTTCAGCATTAGTTTTGCATACAAAATAGCTTGTCATGATTAATGTTAGAAGGAATAAAAAATGGATTGTGTATGTAAACATATTTTCAATCAATTATTATAAAGTGGATGCGAAGCATTTCAAATTATTAACTTACTTCTGTGATATCTGCACATTTTTGCTTTTATAAATAAGAATAGATATTACGTCTCCAAATTGAAATGTACATAAAGCTATTTTGTTAGGTTTTCCTTTAAACACTATCAAAGAATAGGAATTTTCCATAGCAACATTTCGTTAATGATATGTCTTTCATTATTAATTATGCATGTTAATATACAGGGTTATCCATTCAGCAAATATTCTTGTCATCCAAAGTGGTTTTTGTGTAGCATGTAGAACGTTTTACCATCGATCCCGCTTTGCAAGAAGATTATGATCGTCACAACCGTCCTTCGGAGAGAACGATTTCGAATATATTGCAGGAATTTGAACTAATTGGACCGATCACAAATATTGTAACGCATGTGCATCATCGTAATGTACGCTCCACCGAAAATATTGCTGCATACAAAGTGTGGTTGAAGATCCAAATTTGGCAATTCCACTGAGCGCTCAACATTTGGGGTTCATTATGGCTCATTATGGCTCATTACGGCTTATTATGGCGTATTTTTGCATAGGAGCTTGCATCTTCATCTATACAAAGTCCAACTCACGCAAGAATTAAAGCCTTGGACAGCGCAGAATATACGCCGATTGCGTACTGGAACAACAAACATTAAATGCTAATTCTTCGAGCAAATTTTCTTAGCCCCATTTCGCACTCAGTGGATGCATTAATAAGCAAAATTGACGTATATGGAGCTATGATAATCCCTAAGCTGTTGTGGAAAAGTTATTGCATCTGCAAAAACTGAATGTCTGGTGTTTTTGATGGTCTAATGGTGTATTGGTCCGTATTTTTTTGAAAACGATCAAGGTACAACCATGACAGCCAATTCTGAGCGTTATAGCCATATGTTAAGAAGTTTTGATTTGCCTGAAACTGAAGATATGGATTTGGACGATATGTGTTTTCAACGAGATGGAGCCACATTACTTGGGGCTTTGTTCCAACAGAAATTTACTGGACGTCTTATTTCGATTTGACGCAGTCAATTGGCCTCCGAGATCGGGCGATGTGACGCAATATTCGTCAAATCATGGCCGAACTAGTGCCCAAGTTATGCAGAAAGATCATCAAAAATTACCTCAAAAGGATTGAGTGCAGCAAAAACTTCCGTGAAAACAAACCATTTGAATGATATTGTATTCCATATGTAATGGCAAAGTCCAAGCATTATAACGAAATAAAAGTTATATCGAAATCTGAATTTGCCGCTTTTGCTTGCATTCGGCCATGGAGCCGTGGAACCACTTCAAAGGAGTGTTTTGCGATGTTCAACCGCAACCCGAAGAAGTTTTTGTTCCGTATACATCACAACACGCCAGAGACCAAGGATCAGTCAGAGCAGTGGACATATCCGGGTGAACGTGCATCAAATAATTCTTAGCCCTTGGATGGGCAACTGGGCCCAACTAGGCCCAACTAGGCCCAACTAGGCCCATTTTGAGTTTAAACATGTATATCTTTAATATTTTTTGACGCACAGTGTGTGATTTGACCAATCTAGCAGGTCAAAATTTAACATTTTTGTAACATGATTCCTTGGTTCATGAAAATTGTTCTGGAGTTGGGGTCTATCTTAAAAACCCCTTTGGTTACAGGGTGTTTCATGGAGTCTATATATAAAAGAGACTGCCTTTCGTGTGTGCACTTATAGCTCCATCGTTCGATTTTCACGATTTAAGGCTTGATGGATTCGTATTAGCCCAAGGAAGGATGATTTTGAGGGGGTTAAGGGGGCGTGGCCCCTCACATACAACCCAAATTTGCGATTTCGGATAGCTTGTGAGTTATAGGTCGCATTGCCTCAAAAGTTGGTATTCGACCACAATTTACACGTGCCGTTTCGCTAATAATATTTCATGGGCGCTCGACATGGGGGCGTAACACTTCCTACAATATCCAATTTCGCGATATTAGAAGTAATTATTTAATTGAAAAACATTCTGTCTGCGTTGGTAATTGAACCCGGTCTACCATGGTTCCTTTGCTTACGATGGGTGTTGGACAAGGGGGCGTGGCAGAAACTCACCGGGTTTCTGCTAGTTGCCTATAGAGAAAATTTACACTTTGAGTTTTGGCTTCAACACAGTAAATTGTATTAGAACAACAGCAAATTTTGTAACGTTTTTCTCTGTTGTTACAATTTAAAAGAACTTGCAGGCTTTTTGGTTTTCAAAGAAAAAAGTGTTTATTTTTTATCAAAAAAGTTCTAAAAATACAAAAATTCTTGAGATATTAAATCCTAAAATTCAAAGGAAAAGTTTTTTTATGAACACTAAGCTGTCCCAAAAATATATTTTTATTTTTATTTTTATTTTGAAAGATGTCCGTGGCTTAAATACTTCCTTTTGTCCTTAGAAATACCCTCTCAATTGGTAAAGCGCATCTCAATTGGTAAAGGTTTAGAGTTCGCTAATTAATTTTCTAATATTCCCATACGATTTGTATGCGGAAAAATCAGTTGTGCTAGTGAATTGAATTTAGAGCCATTATCTTCTAAGCGCAATCGAACCTTGCTGTCGTCTGCTTCGTAAGTTCTTCAGATTCTGCTAGCTGCACTGCCCTGGTGGCCCCTGCACCAGAAATCAAGTTTTACGTAACTGGACTTTGCAAAACCTTTAAGCCTCTGACTGCATAATTTCTGCTCGATGTACTATCAACCGATTGGCAAACTTAAGAAGCGATAACCGTCCCATTACCATCAAGCGATTCCCGTCGTAAGAACTGATTACCGTCATAAGCTATTGCCGTCAACCGATTGGCATCGTAAGAACCGATTGCCGTCATAATAAGCGATTACCATCAACCGATTAGCATCGTAAGAAACGATTACCGTCATAAGA
Organism: Dichetophora obliterata; assembly: GCA_963920525.1. Classification (NCBI taxonomy): domain Eukaryota; kingdom Metazoa; phylum Arthropoda; class Insecta; order Diptera; family Sciomyzidae; genus Dichetophora; species Dichetophora obliterata. The sequence goes on from OY986439.1 coordinate 56,086,609, forward strand.
AGCGATTACCGTCAATCGATTAGCATCTTAAGAGCCGATTACAGTAATAAAATGCAATGACAATCAACCGATTAGCATCGTAAGAACCGATTACCTTCTTTAGAAGCGATTACCGTCCAATTACCGTCAAGTGATTCCCGTCGTAAGAGCCAATTACCATCATAAGCGATTACCACCAACCGATTAGCATCATAAGAACCGATTACCGTCATAGGAAGCGCTTACTGTCAACCGATTAGCATCGTAAGAGCCAATTACAGTAATAAGAAGCAATGACAATCAACCGATTAGCATCGTAAGAACCGATTACCTTCTTTAGAAGCGATTACCGTCCAATTACCGTCAAGTGATTCCCGTCGTAAGAGCCAATTACCATCATAAGCGATTACCACCAACCGATTAGCATCATAAGAACCGATTACCGTCATAGGAAGCGCTTACTGTCAACCGATTAGCATTGTAAGAGCCGGTTACAGTAATAAGAAGCAATGACAATCAACCGATTAGCATCGTAAGAACCGATTACTTTCTTTAGAAATGATTACCTTCCGATTACCGTCAAGTGATTCCCGTCGTAAGGACCGATTACCATCATAAGCGATTACCGCCAACCGATTAGCATCATAAGAACCGATTACCGTCATAAGAAGCGATTACCGTCAACCGATTAGTATCGTAAGAGCCGATTACAGTAATAAGCAGCAATGACAATCAACCGATTAGCATCGTAAGAACCGATTACCTTCTTTAGAAGCAATTACCTTCCGATTACCATCAAGTGATTCCCGTCGTAAGAACCGATTACCGTCATAAGCGATTACCGCCAACTGATTAGCATCATAAGAACCGATTACCGTCATAAGAAGCGATTACCGTCAGCCGATTAGTATCGTAAGAGCCGATTACAGTAATAAGAAGCAATGACAATCAACCGATTAGCATCATAAAAACTGATTACTTTTTTTAGAAGCGATAACCTTCCAATTACCGTCAAGTGATTCCCGTCGTAAGAACCGATTACCGTCATAAGCGATTACCACCAACTGATTAGCATCATAAGAACCGATTACCATCATAAGAAGCGCTTACTGTCAACCGATTAGCATTGTAAGAGCCGATTACAGTAATAAGAAGCAATGACAATCAACCGATTAGCATCGTAAGAACCGATTACCTTCTATAGAAGCGATAACCTTCCGATTACCGTCAAGTGATTCCCGTTGTAAGAACCGATTACCGTCATAAGCGATTACCGCCAACCGATTAGCATCATAAGAACCGATTACCGTCATAAGAAGCGATTACCGTCAACCGATTAGTATCGTAAGAGCCGATTACAGTAATAAGAAGCAATGACCGTCAAGTGATTCCCCTCGTAAGAACCGATTACCGTCATAAGCGATTACCGCCAACCGATTAGCATCATAAGAACCGATTACCGCTACAAGAAGCGATTATCGTCAACCGACTAGCATCGTAAGAACCGATTACCGTCATAAGCGATTACTGTCGTAAGAACCGACTACCGTCATAAGAACCAATACTCTCATAACAACCAGAACCAATACTCTCATAAGAAGTCAATCCAAAATCGATTAAGCCAATTTAAATCCCGGGATTGTCTTTACTGGATCCCGGTATTTTTAAATAAAAAATTTTTATTACAAATATTCATGTAAATGCAAACATTTAATTTTAAGTTGATATGAATATAGAATTAGAAAAAGCTTTTATTGAGGCTGAAAAAGATTGTTAAGATGATGAGTGTGAATCACTGGAGCAAGAAGAATGTGCAACATCGGGAAGTCAGCTATGTATTTCAAAATTGTCAGATATTCTGACTTAGGAAATATTTTCTTTTGTCGTGATCGAAACTTACAAATTGCTAAACGATTATCGTACAACTAACTGTTTCTCCAACTAGAATAGAATCAGAACGGCGTCATATCATCAGCGCGTTATATTTGTAATAATATCCTAACAAAGCTCTCTAATGAAAAATAAGACTCGTTGATCAGCTTAATGTTTTACTTTAAAAATAATTGAAACAAAAAATTTAATTTTGAGAAGTAGTTTCCAACCTTAATTTTCCTCAAACACAAAAAAAAACATGAAGACGGTGTACAAAACAAAAGTATAACATATATATAGTAATACCTTAAACTGTTGTCTTTTATTTTTTTCGTATTTTTTGTTCTCTAACCCTTTTAATGGCTAGAACAAAATAATTTTTTGGAGTAATATTCCTATTATTTAGGTCCATAAAGATGAAAAACATACCTTTGATTTTAACCTGCGATACTTACGTTTTACAAGCATGTACAAAGAAAAAATTGTTTTGCTCCTGTTCGGCACAAAATCTTTTTTTTAATCTCTTAAAGGTTTTTCAACAATTTAGATCTTTGTTTTTGAAACCCACTTTATATTCCTATCACTAAAGCCACAAAAAGATAAAAAATATACATTTGATTTTTGTCTGGTTGGTTTGTTTTTTTTCTTATAAAATAGGGCAAAAAAAATTTTTTTTCTTTTCTTCGGCACAAAATCGAAAATCCAACTGTCTTTTATGTCAAATATTTCTCTATATTTATTTTTATTATGTTGGTTCATCTTTGTTTCATAGAACCAAACCTATATTGGGCAAGTCAACTGAAAGAGTTAAATTAATACAATGTGCTAGTCATTAATATTATTTAAGTTTTTTGTGTTTTTTTTTCTGATTTGAAAATCACAATTATGAGCACCCTTTAAAATAGAATATGTGGTTGGGAACCTCCCACTATAGCTTTTTGTTACTATGCAAATAAATTAACTATCCAATTTGATATATTTTATTAATATATGGCATAAAAAAGTTTAACTTACATTTTGAGTTTCTTTCATTTTTGCAATTAGAAAAACCAAGTACGTCAAACATATCATTGGGCTACTTAAAATTACCACACTTTTAGTTTTTAGAGATTTCATGTAAAAAAAAAACGGCTCGGTAAAGTGATATATCAACACCACGGGGTTTTTACTTTAGAAATGAATTAATTTAAATTTTTTAGTTTCAAGTAATAAATAACCAAAAATTGTATTAAACACCTTTTGAATTATTTACTTCTTAAATTTTTCAATCCCGAACTAATCCCGGGATCGAGAAAAGCTTCGAGGATTGGACTCCCTACTGTTTCCCAACGAACCGATCACCCATCATTAAAACCGATTATCCGTTACATAGAACCGAACCAGAACCGATTACCTGATTACTAAGAATCTTTAACCTGTCATATGATCCGATCACACGCTGTACCCGTTATATAGAACCGCTTCTGACTACAAACGCTGTACTGTAATAAATTTGTAAAGTAAAATAAGAACTAGCATAAGGAATTAGAATTGTTCAATAAAGATTGAAAACATAATTTCTAATTGCGTTCTCAATTGCTGGAGATTAGGTGGATCCTTCAGAGAGTCCTGGGACGGCTGAGCCTTACCTCAGCCTTAGACAAAGCCACGTTACAGCACTTAATACAAAAACTGCTATCTTGGAGTTTGAAATAATTTTTCAAAATACAAAATGCACCGTTTTACGGCAGCCGTTTTAAGTATATCAGATAAAGCAATCGATTACAAACTTTTGACATAGCTTCCTGTGTGGAAATGACTTTATTTTCAAAAAATATTAATTTTGTACAACTGTTTTTTTTTTACTTTTGTCCTCCTAGATTGTTCAAATCTAACACTGAGCATCGATCTGAAAATCCATGACTTTTCGAGATGATGCTTAATGAGCACAAACACCAGAAATTGTGTTGATTGGATGCAGTTTGCTGATGAAATTTTTCTTTTTATTATCTTAACATCAAAAATTTCCTACTGGGCCTTAGTTAGCCCAAGCCCTTCAAAGACTTTCCCCAGAGTTTTCACGCATGCAAGAAATCATTTTTCGACGTGTTTTATAGCGGCGTATATTATTCACTGCTGTTGGACAGATTTGACATTGATTTGAAGCAAAAACCACAGCATTTGGCGAAAAAAGGGCTCTTCCGCCATGAAAAGGTACCGGCGCACCCATGTGTAGTCGCCAGGGCAAAAATGCATTAATTGGACTACGAACTGCTATATCATTCACTATTTTCTTAAGATTTAGCCTCCTGCGACAACTTTCTACTTCCAAACCGGAAAATATAAAAAATTAAACCTCGGCGGTAAGAGATTTGTGTCGAATGAAAAGTTCTTTACTGAAACAAATTCCTATTTTAACAACCTTAAGAATACCTTTTATTTAGAAGGAATAAAAAAATTTGAAAAAATTTAGGATACATGGACTAAATGTATCGCTCTAAATGGAGACTATGTTGAGAAATAACACGCCTTTCTGCCGAAAATGTAACTTTTATTTAAATATGAAATTTCTCTCATATCTGTGAAATCTAGATTATTTATTAAATTTATACGTTCTAAAAAAAAAATTTGGACAAGAATCTCAAATTTTTAACGACGGCCTTGAAACTCTTCCTAACACTAGAAATGCAGAGAAGTTTGTCATGAAATAAAAAAACTACCAAGTAAAGGTGCAACTCTTCATGGAGGATTAAGTAAAAATTCAAGCATTAAATTGTCTTCGTAGATAGCAACCTAGCTCATGGAAAGACCTCCTTTGTAGCAAGCTATTCTTCATTTGCCTCAACCTAAGAATCTTTTCTTATTTGCTCTTTAAAAATCAAACTTACATTGAACATGATCTTATAACGAATTCAAGCTTCTGAAATACTTGAAGCTCACTTCAATGTCAGCTTCAATTTCTGCGCTCGAGCCGACATGACGTAATGAAAAATTATCAACTTCTAGATTTTTCGCGTGAAACTTGGCCGCTACTGCACAGATAAAGTACCTTTCACTGACTCCCAACAGACTTTAGTTAAGCTTAAGGCCATGACAAAGACTGCCTCTTTACAGCAGCTCAAATCTAAGCGCAGTTATTGGTATTTTTTACTTCTGTCTCTTTGTCGTCTTGAAGTCTTTTGTCTAATGCAGCCGACAAAGCGCTATACAGCAAGGCCATTATTTAGCTAGCTACCAAAACCATAAATTATGCTGTCAGTCACAATCAAAATGACGAAATGGAACAATTGAAACCTCATGTTGATAATTTGCCAGATTCTTTTTACTATTCAGTGTCGCCGATAAAAGCCACTTTAACTTTCTATGCAGCACTGTGTAGTCTTTACTACCTGGGTGTCAGCATTTGAAGCTGACATTAATTTTCACAGCGTGAAGAATTTATTTGCGTAATGATAGTCTGCTTAATTTAATAATTCTATAATCGTTGCTTTAGGAATTTTAACTTAGCATAAGTTTAAACAGAACTTTTAATAGGTTTTGCTTTGTCTGTTCATTTTTTGCTACATAAAAGTCAGCTTAGTAGGCATAATTTTAAAGAACTAGTTTCTGGTTGAAGATTAAAGCATAATCAGCTTAGGAAGATTTTTCACACTATAACTAAGCAGAGCTTAAAAATGCTTTTATTATTTTTATAATCTATTTTTATTGAAGTTTGGTGAATTCAAAAATATAAACCAATATTTTTGATAAAATTTTTGACCTGTAACTTTTGTGATCGGCAATGATTTTGTGATTGTAGTTGTTGAAGAGTCTCTGATTTCATATTTCACAAGCACAAGCGTTGTTTACTCAACTCAGAATGAGTAAAAGAAATGAGTACTCTTTAATAATAAGAAAAAAAATTTGTTTGTGAATTTTGTAAAGGTTATTCGTGTCGATAAAGAAGAAAAGCACCACTACATAAATGTGCTACAGTGTAGTTGTGATCCCATTTCTTAATGAAAAGCAGTGCAAAAATTGGAAATTTCAGCAAGACAATGCATCTATACATGTCAGTAGGCAAACTCTTTCTTGGCCCAAAATATACCAAAACTGGACTGGCCAGCCTGCTCTCTCGATTAAAACCCCATTGAAAAAATTTGGGATATCCTAACTAGATGCGTTTATGCAGCTAACAAGCAATATGAAAGCGTAAGTGAGCTTAAAGCAGCAATTTCACAATTTGAACGAAAATTTGCTGAAAAATTTGATTGATTCAATGCCAAGTCGCATATTCAATTGCATTACTGTTAAGGGAGCTTTTACGAAATAAAGAAACTAATAATTGATAAACATTTTCTATTTACTGATTGCGCTTTTCACTTTTTTTGCTTATTATTTATAGTTATGCACCGCTAGTTTACATGAAGCTAAAAAGGTGCTCGCAAAACAATTTTAAGAAAACAAAGTTGTAAACAAAAAATACCGTCTAGCCTCTCTAAAGTGGGCACTATAACAGTGTTCTTGCCTAATTGAAAATTTTAAAGAAGTGCACTCTTTTGTTGTAGCGAACGATTTTATTAAAAAAAGATTCATTGTTTATAGATTTGCACCGCACCTTATGAACATACCAAATTTCATTGCGATAGTAACAAAATTGCGGATGTTATCAAATCTACAGACAAACAGACATAAATCCCTTTGTGTTTTACGTAGACCTTTGCAGTGCTGGCTTAATTCTACGGTGCTTCATAGCATTGGACTGATATAATTCGTCAGCCCATTTGAAATTCAAAGGATCCAGTAGACAAGGTTCGTCAATACCCCAGCACCAGACCACAACAAAAGTTATATTAAACAGCTGTACATGACCGTGACAGCATCAGCCACTTTGTACTTGGCTAGGTTATATAAACAATAACCAGACCAGTATAAAAATACTAATCATTTAGCCAGTTTTTGCTTCCGCAACTTCTTTATCATAGTTAAATATTAACATCTTTGTTATGAAAACTAGGAAGCGTCTTTTAGTATAGCTGATTCTATACTACTTTAAAGCATTGGTCTGATGCTAACGATTAATCAGGTTACCCATCATTTGGTGGATAATAACCCCTGAAATTCAAGGTTCAACGCCCCCTTGAATTCCAAGGTAACACTGTGTTTTTTCGTTAGTTGCTTACCTTCCTAACATTAACTGTTTGACATTTTTTCCTCCTACTATCACTCTCTTAGTAATTTACGGAAGCTACCAACCCTAGTGAAACAAGGTGTAACTCGCACCGACTTTTCTGGTCACCAACCACTGCCAGCACGTATGTGTTTCCGAAGGAAAAGTCCAAAGACAGTCAATACCCGGGCAAAAGGATCCATCCGACAAGGCCCCATCGGACAACGCTCCATTAAAAGGTTCCATCGGGCATCCGGACAATAGACAAAGAGTTCTTTAGAACATTTATAGTAGACCGTGGCACCTTCAGTAACTAGAATTGTACATGGTGAGGTTACAATAACCATTGAAATCGCAGTTATTTAATACCACTAGATAACCACAATCCTAATTAGGCAACTTCGTTAGCTTACTTAAAGATAATAACATGTCATTTCGGAAAACTTGAAAGCGTGCTCTACCTGTGCTATACTATGATCAAAAATTACTATCCCGTGCTTCAAGTTATATTGGAATGATAGGTGAACCTTTTGTTTTACAGAAATCAGATGAATCATTAAAGAGCCGTACCTCAAGAATGAATTCATTTTGAAAACAATTAATGAGCCGTGCCCCATAAAATTCTTCATGCCATATCCAATCATCCTTTATCCTGGCTTTGGACAGGATCACATCCCGTTGGTCTTCTGGTGGGCTTAAACCAGCAAACAAACAGAAATGGCTAAATCAGTTCGGGTGTCGCAGATCAAGACTATATATTTAATTTTCAGTACCTACTGCATATACAGATACTGCGCTACAGAGTAAAAAAAATGTAACCCTTGGATTTAAGATTAAGCCACAGGAGAGATTCAAGGCTTAGCTTCCCTGATGATTCCCTACTCCAGGGATGATATTGCCTTACTTGTAAGGGGGTAAAAAATTATAAAGGATCAGGTATGTTTTTTATAAATAGAACCTTTATGGATCGTGCCGAATATGTTTATGTTTATATCTATATCTATACTATTAATATTTGTTGGCCTTTGTAGTATAGTAGAGAGTCCGCTAGACTATCAACCCAGAGGTCCCTGCTTTGAATCCGGGTTCGGACATAGTTCTTTTCACTTTATTTGTTCTCTCCTGCATTTACATTCAAAAAATGTATTAGTAAAATTTCTACCAATTATATTAGTAAACAAAATATTCGTACATTCTACAAATATTCATACAATATACAAAGAATTTTTATTGTGATATCTTCACGAATTCATTCGTAAAATTTTTCTAATACCTGATGTAGTATTTACAAATATATTTGTTTTATATACTAATGATATTCGTAAACAAAAATAAATCAATTCGTATTTGTGCATTGCACTATGGCCGAAATCGCGATTTTAGTGGCAAAAAATACTTCCCGACAAGATAGCTTCACCAAATTTGGTGTGTAGACTTCTTATGATAAAAAAAGGGTTTGAAAAAAAAATGGGTGGGCCACGCCCCCTTTTTCTAAAGAAATGGCAAATAGTAGTTCCCGACAAGCTATCTTCACAAAATTTGGTGCAGAGACTTTTAGTGATAAAAAAAGGATGTAATAAAAAATGGGCGGACCACGCCCACTACTAAAAACCAATTATATGCTACCAAGAAATTCATTTATTTCTTAATTCATAAATTTATAATTTTAAAGAACTTGAAAATATTAATGTGTTAGTCTGAAAATAACAAAAGATATATGCCTTAATTATTCACAGTGGCTTTCTTCAATTTCAACCGCTTCTAATTCCAAAGAATAATTATTTAACGACTCTAAGCTATCATCAGAATCCGAACTATAACTGCAGCTGGAGGCTTCTTGAGATGTTGAAGGTAATAACAGTTCTGCTGGTAATTCAGGCGTTTTAAAAAGAGCAACGACTTCTCGAGTCACAAAAAGGGACTGATCGAAACTTTCCGAAGTCTTTTCTACAAATTTTTGCTTAAACAAGCTGTGACCGGTAGAACCATCAAACCATCTTCTTCTCTAAGAAGAAGAAGAAGAGTTACGGGTTTGATGGTTCTACCGGTCACAGCTTGTTTAAACAAAAATTTGTAGAAAAGACTTCGGAAAGTCGGATAGTTCGGATTCTGATGATAGCTTAGAGTCGTTAAATAATTATTCTTTGGAATTAGAAGCGGTTGAAATTGAAGAAAGCCACTGTGAATAATTAAGGCATATATCTTTTGTTATTTTCAGACTAACACATTAATATTTTCAAGTAGCTCAAAATTAGGATCGATTCTTCAACATCCATTTTACACAATACTTCATCTTGATATGCAAGTATTCTTTCTGCTGTGTGGTTTACCAAATTTTGCAACGATACTTCGACCGAGCTTTCATTCGCTTTGATTCCATCTGGTCTACATTTCAATTTACTCTTATAAAGTTTATCATAGCTCGGATAAATACTAGAGTTGTGTTTTATGTTTAATTGACGCATGTTTAAGTACACCTGTTTAGTTAAACCGTTTTCTAACAAAAACACTAGAGCTTCTTCAGGTGATACTTGGGTAACTTCTTAATGGCTAGTATTAAGAACTTCTCGAATTGGAGATATAGCAACTTGTTGTAGGACAAATTTCAAATCCGTTGCGTTGGATTTTTTGGCATAAATAGTGGCAGCATGAAGTAATAATTGCGCATTGTCTGCTTGCTGGGAAGCTAATTCGGATGCCAATCTCCTTTTATTTCTTTCGCCGCTATTATCATAATTTAGTTATGGTCGCCCAACAGTATTAATCTTTTTCGGTATAACAAAAATTGTTTCTCGATCCAACCATTCCTTATTATGTTTTCTAAAACCTTTTTCATTTCGGTATTGTCTATCCCATTTTAGTTTTATAAAATTAGATAAATTCCAAGCTTTAGCACATATTAATTTATTTAATTGATCATCAATTTCGTACGGAATTTTTTCTTTTATATAACTCGCAACATTCCTCTTGTTTGTCAACCAAAACTCAAATATTTCAGCATTTTCGAACCTGAGTGTTTCTGCAAAAATTTAAAAAACTCGTTTAATTGCAGTCAAACGCATAAGCTTTTGTCACAACATAAAACTAGAGTTTTCTACAAACAATCACATGTAAATAGTTCCAATGACACTTCAAAATATTTGTAGTTTTACTCCACGAAAAATGATAAAACTCTTCAAAATTTAACAAAACAGACACACACAAAAACCACCAAAATAAGTATGAAGTACAAACATTTAGCAAACTATATTTATATATAGCAAAACTACTCACCTTGTGTTTTAGAACTCATATTTACACTTTTTGTTTACAACAATATATTATTAAAATAAACTGTTTTTAATTTTACAAAATTGTGCTGCTTCACTTGTATTAACACGTGCTAAAAGATAAGCAAACTTTAACAGATGTTTTTACATAAACAGGGTTGCCAACAGTAAAAAAAAAATTTTTTTTTACTTATCAAAATGTTGGGTATTGAACACCATCTAGAAAATATTAGGAATTTAAAGTTGAAAAACTGACTTTTTGCCGCTAAATTCGCGATTTCGGCTATAGTGCATTGTACGAATGATTGTGTATATATAAATAATAAAATTCGTAAATATTTCGTACGACTAACTTCGTAATTTCTTTCATTACATTCGTAGTATTTGCTTATGCTTTCGTACTATGTACGAATGAAAAATAATATAAGTAGAAAGAATTCATTCGTAGGTTGACCATACGAATTATTAGTAGAATGTACGAATTAATAGTTGAGTTTAAAAAGTTGAAAACCGAAATCTTTCAGCCTTGTTCGTCGAACATCTACAGAACATAAGGAGCTGTGTGATTGCAAAGTGACTGTAGCCTACTGGTAGAGTGCGTGGCCCGCAAGCTAAAGAGCGGAGGTTCAAACCCCAGCTCAGGCAGAATTTTTTTTTTGGCTGGTTTGTCGAACAATGACAGAATATAAGGAACATAAGGAATATAAGGTATGATTGTAAAGTGGCTGAAGCCTACTGGTAGAGTGCATGGCCTGTAAGCTAAAGAGCCGATGTTCAAACCCGAGCTCAGAGAGTATATTTTTTTTTCGTTATAATGTATAATGATCATTCGTAAAAGCAACAAATGTATTCGTACACTATACATTTGTTTTTTTACGAATACAAATAAATATTCGTAATATGTACTAATATACGTCGATTCTACGAATCCTATTCGTGGCTGAAAACTACGAATAAAATTCGTAGAATGTCCTTTGATCTCGGTTAAAAGCAATTCTAATTGTATTTCATGGTTGTTTCGCCTAATCCATAATTCACGTATGGTTCCAATCAATTCCTCTAAATAAATCTATCCTTTTCCAATTCCTCTAAATAAATCAAAGACCAAACCTTGTTTGTGTAAGGCGCATGCCTTGGTGCTTTGATCTTTAAAAAAAAAATATAAAATTGAAGTGAAAATTTAAAGTTACAACTTTACTCCAAAAGTACTGAGCTGATTTTTATCAGTAAGATTTTAAAACATCATATTTGTTCTACAGACTTATTTTGGAGTATTTTTCTTTCGAAATTTTAATAATAAGTATATTTAATTAAGGTATGTATTAAGTTTTTAAGAACTCATCCCAGCGGCCACGCATTGCTTATTCGTTGTCTTTTGACGCGTTTGTGTTGCGAGACTGTAAAAAAACTCCATGTTGCTCTCTACTTTTCTCTTTCTCTTCGTGCTCAGCTAGCACAGCGCAACACAAAAAAAACGGATGAGCCTCGAGCAAGGCGAAAAGTAAGATACAAACATAGTAGAACTAGACAAGGTAGTGTTGGCATGTATTGTCTTATAAAGATTGATAAAAAAATGTCCGAGGCTTTACTAACAGCTACCTGCTAGTATGTTTATCTTTGGAGTGTCTGTTTGTGATAGCATAACTTCTAAACGTCGTAGCCGATTCAGGTCGTATTTGCACCGATCGATGGCGCTGTTGTCAAAGTATTTTATATTAACGCAATGTAAGAAATTAATGAATAATACAACTGTTGTGTTTGTTAGAAACTCAAACTTTCATATTTTTTAGAAAAAAATTATTTGAATAATAATTATTAAATTATTATAAATTGCATAATTCCAAAATCGAAGTTTGTGAAAAAAAAATTTTTCATTGCCGAACTTAATTAAAAACTATTTTGTTACTAATATATGTTATCATTGTCACATTGAGGTGTGGTATGAATTCTAACAAAAATTTGCCAAAACCGGTTACATCTCTTATATAATATCTCTTATTTTCTGTGCTTTGCTATCTCATGTTAAGAAGAATTTATTTAATTAAAACAAATCCCCTTTTTTGGTAGTGTTTTTAAAAAGGGGCCTTAAATAAACTGAAAAATCTTTGGGACTTTAGAATTAAGAATGGACGTAAAAGCCCCAAATGTCATAACTGCTCTACACCCATATCAAATTTCAGCTTGAATGGTTTAATTTTCTAGAAATGCACTATGAAAACTACAATTTTCCTGAAATTATGAAAATATTTCCGCTATTTTATGACAAATCCATTTACTTTACTTTATATTAAAACTGTAAGTACTATGGTTTTTCTTTTGTGCTCAAATAAAAAATAATGTTACTGTTGAATTAATGTAAAATTTTCTTTGTTTTTGATATTTTTTAAGATATTTTAGTTGGATAAAGTTTAACGCTTTATCTTACTTGCTTACTTTTAGTCTATAGTATTTTAGTTATATAAATTTTAACGTTTGATCTAACTTTCTTTTGGTCTATAGTATTACCCTCCAACTGAGTCATTTGTGTACTGCTCAGGTATTGAACCATAAAAAAATTCCTTCATGTAGCTAGTTAAAATTTGTTTCAATGCTAATAAAAAAACGTGCTCAGTTCGATGTTTGCTACAATAAAGTAAAACAATGGAACTGATTGTTAAAAGTAAAACACTTTCGTCATTGAAACTAAGGCTTGGCCAACAACTTGGTCAACACAGCGAAGTGTTAAATAGTAACAAGAGAAAATTTCACTTTTATGTTGAGGATTTGTTTTGTGTCAAAATTTCATGATTATTTCTGCACTTAAATTCATGTTAAAACAAATTGCAGCAAATTTTATTTTACGATGCTCTTCGTTAGTCAAAGAAGCATAAAAAACAACAAGTGACAAATCATCACTTCACTGGAATGTCAAAGTAAAACTTTTTGAAATAACCATAATTCTTAATATTATTTGAGGTGTTAAAAGGCATTAAAATTTTTATTCAAATCGCACAACATGTTATGATTTGACATAATTTTAGCACTTTTTGCGTAGGTTTCTATGATAGTCGGCAAAACTTAATGCATTTTGAAAGGCAAAAAAAAAATAAACAAATAAAAAAATAGTCTAACTACCTTAGATTTGTCTCAGCTAGCTGATGCGAATGGCTTAACGGCAGATGTAGTGAGGCATACAGCAGTTTGCGGCAAGCCCACACATGTCCAAAAAAAATAACAACGTGCATTCGTTATATTTTTTGACACCTGTTGATTCACAACTGCTAAAAAAACTGACAGTCAGACAGCTTTGTTTATTAAATACCTGAAGTTATAAGAATAGTCTTAACCTGAAAGCCAAAAAAATTGGTTAAAACTATAAACAATGTTATTATAGCATCACAAAAACATAATACATATTTATCTATGCACATCTGAGATTATTCAGGTATTAACAAAATTTCAAACCATAATTAAAAATGGCTCCAAAAATGTGAAGAACAATACTGCAAACCAAAACAAGAAACACCAGCAGATAGCTTCAATAAAAACCTTCGAGCCTTATTTGAAGCTTCGAACTCCTTAAGAAAGAATAAAAAGCCCTGCGTAACATAAAAATTTCAATTCGCCTCAGAGCCCAAAAATGTACCATAAATAAATGAATTGGCATCAAATTCCAATCGTAGGTGTGCATGAATTTATGCTAATTTCTTATCTCTGTGTAGCTTCCTTCATCAAAGCTAAAAAAAAAAATCGACAACTTTGTTTACCCAATCTAGAATGTGAATATGGCGTAACCCATCAATTTAAATATTTTTTCAGCATTTTTGTCAACATAGCGTGGTAGAAATAGAGGCTTAAAAAATTTGGTTTAAGACACGTGCTTTTTTGATTATAATCTAGCTAAATTTGTGATGCTTCATAAACTCATAAATTCAGAGATTTTTTTAGATAATTTTTCTATATGAGCTTCTCTTTTTTATGGTAACTTTGGAACGAACACATGCTTTTATTTTCTAGAAAGTATCAAAAATTAGTTGAATTTACAAAGTCACGTTGTTTTGATGCTAAAAACCATAAAATTCTCTTATGAGATTTCTTAAAAGCTGAGTTCATTAAAGTGGAAATATATTTATTTATAATTACTATTAACAGATTTGGTACACAATTTAAATTTTTAGCTTGATATTTGAAATTAAATCGTCGGATAAAGTTTGGTATAGCATTTGTAAAAAACGGGTAGCCAAACCCGACGTAGACACTCTCTGCTTTCATATAACTACTAGGTGATATACACAATAAATGAATTGACCCATTTTAAATAATTTCCCTCAAGGGAAATTTTTGGGAAATTTTTGGGAAATTTTTGGGAAATTTAAAAAATTGTTCATACAAAACCGATTTCTTGTTAGAACTACATAAAAAGAACTCTTAACTGCTTTAGGTAAATTTCCTTAGAGGGAAATTTTTTAAATAAGTTTTATTTGCATAAAAGTTTAATACAAGTACTTCAGACAATCTTTTCAGACTTTTCTATTAAAAATATTTATACGAATATTTTGGTTTTTTTTATGACGTTTTCATAAGTAAAATGAATGGGGTCAGGCGTCTAATAATTTTCTTAAAAGGGAATTTTCTAAAATTTTACAATCTTATATACAAATGGTGTTTCTTTTTGGTACTTCTGTTTTTTGGTGCGTTCTGTTTTATGTAAAATTCCTAGAGAGACATTTTGAAAAATGTATTTTTTGCACATAAGCAGTATACGCTTCAGACAATCTTTTCTGACTTTCCTAAAATAAAAATTTTTAGAAACCAGTTCCATTAAATTAAAAAACTATGTGTAGGTGTTTCTTGTTTAACTACATCCAAAAGCGCACCATACTGCCTTAGAAAAATTTACAAAGAAGTAAATTTTTAAGAACTGGGTCTCTATACGAAGACTTCAGGCAATCTTTTCTGATATTAGTTAAAGGCAAATGTTTGTAAACTAGTTTGTATTAATTTAAATAAAGGGACAATTTTGGGAAACATTTATAAAAATGTATATACAAGAGATATTTCTTGTACTATATCCAAAAAAGCTCCGAAGAGTTTAAGGAAAATTTCCAAAAAGAGAAATTATTAAAAATGTACTTTATTTAAACATCTGCTTAATACGACAGACAATCTTTTCTTACTTTCCTATACGAAAATATTTTTGGAAACTATTTTTTAACAATGACCTCAAATTGAAATTTTGAGATATTTAAAAATCTTACAAACAAAAGGGGCTCCCAACTATTTTAGTTGAATATCCAAAGAAGAAAATTTAAAAAATTAAGATTTTTTTTAAGGCTGTACTTACACATATGCTTTATACAAATACGTCATACTAACTTTTCTGACTTTCCTAGTAGATTAATTTTGAAAATCAGTTTTTAATAATTTCCTGAGAGGAATAAAACTATGTATAAAAGGTGTTTCTTGATGGTACTACATTTAAAGCCCTCCGTACAGTTGTAGGTAACTAACCAAAGAGGGAAATTTTAATAGTTGGATTTATTTGCACATAGGCTTTATACGAATTCTTGAGATAATATTTTCCGACTTTCTTCTTCAATTAAAAGTTTGAGAAACTGGTGCTAAAATAAATAATATTTAAAATTTGTTAATATATAAAAATTAAATTTAAGAAAGTTTATACGGAATAAGTGTTTCCTGTTAATTTAACCACATATAAAATCGCAGTACGGACTGTTTTCGGTAATTTACCAGAGAGAGAGATTTATAAAAATTTATTAATGAGCACATACACTTTCTGCGATTACTTCAGACAATATTTTTTCACTATTCTGTAAGAAAATTTTTAAAGAAAAACTTTCTAATAATTTCCTTAGAGGGAAATTTTTAGGATTTTAAAAAAATCAAAACGTGTATTCTGTTGAAACCTCATTTTTAAGTGCTCCTACTGTTTAAAATAAATTTCCAAAGAAGTAAATTTTCAAAACATGTTTTATTTGCACATAGGCTATATTTGAACGATTCAAACAATCTTTAGGGACTTTTCTATAAAGGCAAATTTTTGGGAAATTTAAAAAATATTGTGTATAAAATTTTCTACTTATAGTTAGAAGCTCCATCCGGTACTGTTTTAGGCAAATTCAAAGAAAGAAAAATTTTAACAATGTATCAAAATTGTTCATACAGTATATGAATAGCTTGTCATAAAATATGAATGCTTTAAACAATCTGAAGTGACTTTCCTATTATGAAAATTTTTTAAAAATGTTGAAAAAAACAATTTTGTTTTTACTAAGAATGCTAAAAAATTTCTTGAAGTTTAATTTCTTTAAGGCTGTACTTTAAAAATGCAATAAAATATTGTACATATTTATCTTAAATTATGCTATGTATTTTTAATATTTTAGGCAATTGATCAGAACAATAAAGAATTATTATTACATTTGTTATACAAAGAAAAATATATACAAAGAAATATTGCTAATCGAATATTTTAGAAATATTAAAACTTCCCATAAAGGAAATTTATGGAAAATTTTAAAGATTTAATTTTAAATTTCTATGTGTTCAGGAATGTGCTTCAAATGCTGAAATTAAGTTGGTGTTGAAGACTACATAACCCATAAATAATTGAGGGACACTACAAATTTCCGATAATGATTCCATTGCTTCAAACACGAATCATATACTTTATTCTTTCATAAAATAGTTTGGAATAGGTGGGAAGTCTATCAATGAACTTTATTTTAAAATTTCCTTTCAGGGAAATTTTTTGGGAAATTCTCTAATACATATTTTACACTGTCATTTCTTCCTAAAAATATGTCCAGAATGTGTCATTACTGTTTAAGTAAAATTTCCCATAAAGGAAATTTTTAAATCGCTAATAAAAGTATTCCTTAGGATTCACTCTATGAAATCTTAAACATTGTATATTTTATAGTTATGTTTTTTATATTTTTATTATGTATTATAAGGTTGTTATGTATTGTAATGTTATGTATATAAATTTACTGTTGCTTAACATTTTTTTAAACAATTTTTTTAAATATTTAGCAGACTTTTTAATAAAAAAATTAGTTTATATTTGAAGTTTATTTAAATGAAGAAAAACTGAATCGATAATGTAGCAAATCCCATGCCATGTTTTTTTCACCATGGATTACGTTCTCCTTCACTGGCCCAAGCTTGAGGTATTGCATAAATTTCCAGCTCGGGGTTAATTGAATGGTTAAATTTGTTCATAAAAATCTATCTGGATTCGTTGGTGGTAGTTGAGAAAAGCAACTTTGTTGCGAAAATACTTGCACAAACGAACATCGGCAGCGATAATAGCCTACGTTCAGCTATGATTAGTTTTGCTCACACTGTTATCTTAAGTTGCATGAAATTTCTTGGCGCGTATATAAAAAATGGGCGGCTGTAACAAATACAGCAGGCGAATGCATACCATGGAGTGGAGTAAGTTTGTGTTAACGAGTTTCTGAAAGTGAGTTTATACTCTTATATATATATATATGTAAGAGAATAGTTTATAGTAACGCGTGAATTTAAAATAGTGGAAATGCGACTATTTAGTGCTTTTAATTACAGTAGCTAAACATTGAGTATTTTGGCAGCATTCATCAGAGTTGTTAAAAGTCAATTTGAAGCAAACTGATTCGTTTTCTATAATAACAAAAGCTTTATGCAAAAACATCGAAATTTTGACACACCGAAAACTTCCCATTATGATAGCAGATATAACTGAAAACTTTTTCTTAAACATTTTATTGAAACTCTTATCTTTGTCGAAAGATAATTGTCAAAACAATATGTTAATTTTTTACATCTTATGAAGTACAGATGAATGCTTGTAAAGCGATTTTCCGCACGGAAACATTTGTTTTAATGAATTTTTTTCTAGACGTACTGCTGTTTTTTTTTTTTGCATGTCAACAAACTTACCTACAAAACATCAAATATATCTTCGAATTGTGAACACTCTTGAGTTCGACCAAAAACTGCTGCCGAAAAATTTAAATGAAAAAACTAATTCTTTAATTATAAAGAACAGAATCGTGACTTTGTAAAATTTCGCGTTGAACACAGAAACTACGTGCCATAAATAAGAAACATTGGTCAAAAGCCTATTGGGAAAATCAACACCATAAAACTTAATGACTTAAAGCGGAAATTTCAAATAAGAAGCACAAAAACAAAAACAATAATCGGAAACCAGCTTTGAGAAAAAAAATGTTTAAATATAAGCAGAACATTTGTAACAACTGTAGCAAATGTATATGTAGCTGATAAAAAAAAACAAAACAAGCCAGACAATGATTGAAAAATAAACTTAATGAATTGCAAAATGACTAAGCGTTCTACAGAAATAAAGTCTGGAAGAAAAAAAGACAACACTGACCAAAATTAAAATTTTTTTTTTAAATCATATTTATACGCTGAAAAAAAAACCATATGTTGTAAAATTGAACACTAAAATTGTATTTTCTAAAAAATTGTTACTTGTTGCTAAGAAATTAACTCAAAATATATATAAACTTGAATTCAAAATCTGGGTTTGTTAAGTTATCCATGAAAGCTACTTTAGCATTATAAGGAAGAGTTCGGCATCCAGCATGAAAATCAAAATTAGTTTCATTGTTCTTTCTCCGTCATCTTTCTTGCATCTTCAAAAAATTAAAATAAAAATTGTGAATTTTTTCTCAATTCTCTAATATTTTAACCTGAAATGTCATATCTATACAAATTAAAGCAAAAAACGCAGTATCCACATAAACAGAGTTAAAAGCAGTATCTACAGGCAGATACTGCGTTTTTCCTTTGTATTTGTAGTTAATGCTTTTTAAAAATTATTTACTTCTTTATTTTTGTGCCCCAAAAAAAATTGTTATATATTGATTTCTTATACATCACATATTAATTTTTTTCCATTGAGTATCCTTGAACAAGATATTATGGTTTTAAAAATATACCATTTAAATATCACAAATATATAAACAAATCGTCGCCTTTTTAGTCTATTGAAGAGTGCGCTAGACTATCAAATCAGAGGTCCCCGGCTCAAATCCGGGTTTGAGCATGGTTCTTTTCGCTTTCTTTGTTAGTGCTGGAAATGCTTGCCGAGGTTAAGGCCTAACACTAGCCTCGGTTTTGAGCAATTGAAATTGTGTTTCACGTTAGTTCTGACTAACTGATAATTCACATATGGTTCCAATTAATTCTTCCTCTAATAATCTATCCCTTTCCTTTCAGGTCAAAGACCAAACGTTGTTTGAATAAGGCCCATGCCTTGGTTCTTTGATCTTTTTTTAAAAAAATATAAATGTTAGTAATCTTACTTCTGAAGTTAGTCTAGTGCCAAGAGGAGTTGCTCAAGAGTCAGTGCTAGGGCCGCCCATATTTATCATGTATATTAATGACTTACCAAAAGTTATAAAGAATTGTCATGTTCACATTTATGCAGAAGATGTCCAGCTATATCCTTGAACAAGATATTATGGTTTTAAAAGTATACCATTTAAATATCATATATATATATAAACAAATCATCACCTTTTTAGTCCAGTGAAGAGTGCGCTAGACTATCAAATCAGAGGTCCCCGGCTCGAATCCGGGTTTGAGCATGGTTCTTTTCGCTTTCTTTGTTCCTTACTACATTTAAGAATTATTAAAACGAAAAATTTAGAACTTAATTGTGGAAAATGTGAAATGTGAACAGGAACAATTGAGTGCTGGAAATGCTTGCCGAGGTTAAGGCGTAACACTAGCCTCGGTTTTAAGCAATTGAAATTGTGTTTCACGTTAGCTCTGACTAACTGATAATTCACATATGGTTCCAATTAATTCTTCCTCTAATAATCTATCCCTTTTCTTTCAGGTCAAAGACCAAACGTTGTTTGAATGAGGCCCATGCCTTGATTCTTTGATCTTTTTTATAAAATTGTAAATGTTAGTAATCTTACTTCTGAAGTTAGTTTAGTGCCTAGAGGAGTTCCTCAAGGGTCAGTGCTAGGGCCGCTCATATTTATCATGTATATTAAAGACTTACCAAAAGTTTTAAAGAATTGTCATGTTCACATTTATGCTGATGATGTCCAGCTTTATGTAAGCAGTGGACTTAATGATGCAAACTCTTGCGTCACAAAGCTAAATGAGGTTCTAGAAAACGTGCGTATTTGGGCTGAGGAAAATCATCTTTGTTTAAATCCCTCAAAATCAAAATGTTTGGCTATATATAAGAAGTCGCTTGATCACATGTTTTTACCAAGAGTTATCTTGAGTTATCAAAGCTGTGTGCGAAAACGGACAGAACGTTAGAAATTGACTTTACAAATCTGATAAAATGACACATTTCTTACTCATACAAATATATTATTCCAACTTTGTGTACGTTTCACGAAATTGCATAGAACACAGCTTTGATTAAAGCGATATACAAAAAGAAGGAAGAACTTAATACCATTCCAACAATTACAATTCCACGTAAATGTAATGACAAATATGTCTTTTACAGCGGTTTTAAAAAAATGTGTTTTTAAAAATAGCACCAAATTCAATTTTTGGTGGTCAATAAGAGTTATAATGAAATATAATTTTAAAAAATTTTTTGTGTCAAAATGTTGGTATGAGTAAGAAATTTAACATTTTAGCAGATGTGGGTATACGTTCTGTGAAAATTAAAAAGTTGAAGGCAAAAAACATGTTTTTTTTACCAAAAAGGACCATCAGGAGAATCAAAATTGCTTTGGCGGTTTTTCTCCAATTTGAAAAAAAATTATGCAGAAATCATTTTAATGAGTTGCTCTAACTGTAGCGACCTCGAAAGGGGGTTGGGTCCTTTTCGCAGAATTTCAAAATCTTGAAAAAAATCTTGAAATCAAAATCTTGAAAAAAAATCTTGAAAACAAAACTTTGAAAAAAAAAACCTTGAAACGAGAATCTTGAAAAAAAAAATCTTGAAACTCAAAATTTTGAAAAACCTACGCATAGAATGTTTTCTTTAATTCGCGCGCGCGGAGTAGGTTTCTACTATTCTACGATATATACGCACATTCTATGCGCAGGTTTTTCAAGATTTTTTTAATTTAAAATTTGACACTATTTCGAAAGAAGTATCAAATTTTTCGAAAATAATCAAAATAATGAATAATTTTCAAGGCACAGAAATTGTCAAATTTTGAAATAAATGTCAAATTATCCAATTATTTAAAAAATTTCAAAAAGTGTCTTACATCGAAAAAAGTGGAAAATTCGGAATAAGTGCCAAAATTTGAAAAAATTGTCAAATTCTGTATAAATGTCTAATTTCGAAATGCACAAGTTATGCAAAAAATGTCATATTTTATTTTGAATAAGTGCCAAATTTAAAAAAGTTACAAATTTTGCAAAAAAATGTTCATAAATGGACAAAAAACCACCACGTCCTCGTCGTTTATCTGGATGACGATAAGTGTGGGACCATACATATTAAAAAAGTTTATAATTTTGCCAAAATTTGACATTTTTGTTTTTGAAATTAGACACTTTTCCGTTTTTTCCTCGAAATTACAAATTTTATTCGAAAGAACAACATTTCTTAAAATTTCTAGATTTTTTCAAGATTTTTTTCAAGATTTATGCATATTTTGTGTTTTCTAGATTATTTTTTTTCAAGATTTTCGTTTCAAGATTTTTTTATTCAAGATTTCGTTTTTAAGATTTTTTTTTCAAGATTTTTTTTCAAGATTTTGGTTGTTTCAAGATTTTGACCTTCAAGCATTGGGACCGCTCCCCTCGAAAGGCTGAAATTGTTTGTCTCCATACAAGAACGATCCGGCCTGGTATAAAAATTCAATTCTTACTCTGTTTTTGTATTTATACCTGCAGCTGAACTGGATTTTACTACTTTGCAAGAACTTTTTTATTCTTTTCGTAAATTTGTTACTAATTTTGCATAGCGATAGAATTAATTGATTTAAATTTTGGCCGAAAAATTCAAGTTCTTTTATATATTTTGGCCTATACCCTTAAACTGATTGAAAAGTAGTGCTTAAAACTATTGTTGAAATTGAATTACCTTTGGATTGAATTGGAAGTCTCTAACTCGAGATATAGTCTGATATGTGAAGCTACCTCTGAAAAAAAAAATAAAAAAATTCATGCCTCGAAAACCTTTTCTAATGTGATTTTCGAGTTCAGCAGCCCATAATTCAAAAGAAAAAATAGTGGCATTGAATGTACATTTTAACTGTAACTGTTACTGTAACTTAAATTTATACATCAAACAATCAAAAAAGCGGCAACTATAGTTTTTGTTGCACAGTTTTTTTCATATTTAAAAAAACCTAAACAAATATCATTAATATTGGAAGCAAGTTGGATTTTATTGTTCTGAAGAATCCAATATTTATAACCATCTAAACCAGCGATGCCCACGAAAATTATTTAAAGAGTGCAAAAACAACAATCAAAAAGCAACAACATCAAAAAAATTTTTAATTTGGATGCAATGAGGAATTACCAATAACACGAGTGCTGGCAGAGTCCGCTACAGCGAACTTATATGTACACTGTAAAAATAATGAATCAAGTAATTCCAAATGTTTGATTTTTTTGCAAGTCAGAATACATTCCGATTTAATCGTTTTAATCTTTTAATATCTATGAATAAATAGGCAAACTCCCAGTTTTCCGAAAATTCTTTTCTTGCCATTTTTCAAGGGTATAATGACCCCTATAAAAATAATTTATTCTGATGCAATATAAAAATATGCATGCCCTAAGTATAAATTTCCCTAAGGTAAGTTTTTTAAAATTGATTTATTTCCTCATTTTTGACACTTTGATAACGATAATAGCAAATTAAAGATAAAAACGTTTCATTTTTTATTGATTTATTGGATGGAGGCAATGTATTGCAATGTTTCACAGATTGACTTTTCAGTACATTCACAGTCGAAAAAGTACTGGGAATTGGTCAATAACACACAAAATATTAATTATTCATCCAAATTTAGCGTTTGTCCTGCAAAGTAGAACACTTTCGAAGTAATACACTTATGCCAACGAATAATCAAATTATCAAAACATTTTTAAAACGCATTTTTTGCAATCAACTTCAGTTCTCGCTGCGAATTCTCTTTTATGTTTTTTAGGCCCCTATTATGTAAAATAACTCAACTTAAGTTGACTAGATTCAACTAAATTTTTTTCATATAACGTATTACATTTATTTTAGTTGAACCATGTAGTTTGCCTTAATCTTTTAAGAATTTTCAAACAACATAGTTCAACTGGAATGTATGTAATAAATTATGAGAAAAAAAATTAGTTGAATCTAGTCAACTTAAGTTGAGTTGTAATACATAATAGGGGCCTTAAAGACTGAAACACTCGCCGTAGCCATACCAGGTGAATACGGTTGTTATTCGATGGTATTTGCTAATTTTTTAGCGAGAAATTCGTTCACTATAAAAGCGGGATTTTTTTAATTATCAATTTCCGGTACTTTCTTGATGTATATTGATTTGACATACATTTACTTAAAATAAGCAAAATATATAAAATTTGAAAAATTCCCTTGCTATGCAATTTCAATGCATAAATTATCAAAAAATATCCAATTTTAAAAAATTTCCCAAAAATTTCCTTAAAGGGAAATTTTTTAAAATTGACTTGTTCCTTTATTTTCGATACTTTAAAACGATATTGAAAAATAAAAAATCAAAACAGTTTGTTTTTGATTGTCTTATCGGATGTATTAAGCACTTTATGGAACGATATATTTTCTTATAAAATTTAAAAGATCAAAAACAATTAAATTTATGTATGAAAAAATTGCAAGGTAAGAAATTTAACCAAAAATTCATATTTATATTCATTACCACTCCTACTTCCACTACCACTGCTCCATGGTCACAGCGCTCATAAGCAGCAAAGTACACTCAACGCACTATTTAGTTTACAATCGCATCGTCAACGTCTCGATCTCAAAGTTTTTAGCGTAAAATTGTGCGAGATGCGTATTCGTTATGTCAACAACGCGCAAACTTTGCTGGTAGCAAAACTTTCAACAACTGGTAATAAAATAAAATGATTGCAGCTAACAGGTTTTTTTTTTTTTTGACAATAGCAATATTTTAGCCAAACATATTCCTGCAAAATAATGCTCTTAAAAATTTTTAAAAAAATCGTTTTAATAAACAAATTAAAAAATCTGTTGAAATGTATCCAACGAACACAACGACGTAACTGGGTTTTATGTTGAACTCAACAACATAGCACGTTTATCATAAAATCAAGCTGCAGACGGGCGCAGCTCGCGATACAGGTGAAAATCAAGACACAACAACAAATGATGCCAACGGAAACTTTTTTTATATTTATTAAAATTTAACTAAGAAAACAAAGTTAAAAAATAAACCGTACGCACTCTACGCAGTCGCATACATGCAATGACCACGGAATTGAGGACAATTTTGCTGTTTTTGCTAAAGCAGCACGCAATACCGGCTTTAAAGTAATTTTTTTCACAACTATTTTATATGGGCGCGTCTGAAGTACGTTAATGTGTAGTAAAAAGCAGACGATATCCGGATAAGAAGTAGAAGTAACAACAAAGTTGCTTGCAGCATATTTCTGTTGGCCATGAAAATGTGTCAAAATAATTTTAATTCATTTCTTTCTTTTTTTTTTGCTCGAAATATTTAATGGAAATTCTCATCAAAGGTTGTTCGCCAGCTTTCAACATTGAGTGCAACTTGATGTTATTCCGTTCAACATTGAGTGCAACATGCTGTTATTGTTGGTAACATAATGTTTTCCCATCATGCTGCAATTGACTTTGATAGAAGCTAAGATGTTTTCTTCAGCGCTCATCACGCATCATCTTAATTGAAACTGATTGAATTTAAAAAATCTCACGCTTTTAAAAGTCTAGTAGCGTTCCTTGAACCCTTCGAATGATTTTAAATTTAATGCAAATGAAGTGCATAAGTTTAATTGTTGCACTGATAGCGGGCGCAGTGATTTGAATGCTGTCGATAGTTTGTCAAGCACTGATACAAGTGGCAGAGGAAATGTTCTTGCATTGACTATGACTTTTATATATTGAAGCTATTATTACTATTGCTAATGTGTTAGTTTCTGAAGAAATTAAAGTTGATTTAACAGACATTTAAAGAACAAAATTTTTTTCTGAATTGTTCTACTGTAATGTAAGATAATGCTAATGCTAATGTATGTCAAAAATTCAACAATTTTGTTTGATTACTTTGAAAAAAAAATGCAAAATAAATGTGTTCATATCTGGATATATTTAACTGATTGCTGCACTCAATAAATTAGCAAATTTAAGAAATTTCCCTTTTGGGACTTTTTTGGGAATTTTGTGAAAACATGACTGTGCCCAATTTATAAGATATTAAATGCGTAAATTGCTAAAAAATTACAAATTTTTATATTTTTTACAAATTCCCCTTTAGGGAAATTTTTTCAATAGCTTTATTCTGTCATATTTGGTACCTTTAATCGAAATTTACAAAAAAAAAATTAACAATGATGAATTTGTTTGGCAAAAACAGTTTATTGTAGTTTATTGCACTTAAATAATATCTGAAAATAATAGCATTAATTGGTATTTGGAGCAGATTAACAAACAATAAACTGGATTGAAATTTACTGTGAGTATTTTAAGCGAATTTGATTAAAAACAAAATTATGAAATAAACGCATAAATTTTTATATACTACATTACTGTTTAGTTGTCACTTCATATGAAATGTTTGGTAGAACTAAAAATAAATAAAAAAAAATGTTTTATGGGAAAATATTTCAAAGGAGCACTAGCCAATTTTTAACACATTTAATGACTAACAGCTATCTTAATACGTAAATGGCAAGCATGCTTCTCCGCGCACGAGTATCGCTCAAGCTGTAATTATTTGTTGCCATTACTACAGTGCTTTTACAATACATACTGTCCACAAAAATGTTCAGCCTGAAAGTAGGCACAGAAAATTAATTTGATACTTATCAGTGACAGATAGGCTTTTTACAATAGTACGGTTTTGATCTTAATACTTTTTTTTCAACCTTTTATAAGTAAGCTATGACGAATTAAAGGAAATTTTTTGAAGAACTGTGCCAAAAAATGTAATTGTATCAGCAGCGAAACGACACCAGAGTTGCTACGTATATGATGACTTAAAGATGTGTATAAATATAATAAGCCATTTTTAAAGATGTGTAAAAATATGATTGTTACCAAACTCGACTTTTTGCACTTTTACACTTGAACTAAATTTTCAACACTGCTTCAATACTTAAAGTGTTATTTGAAGTGGTATATTTGTATTTTGCAAAAATCAAATGAATAAAAAATCAAGCTTTAAAAAGAGAAAAGAGTGCTTTCGGAAAATGGCTCCAAAAGAGAAATGACCGAAGGCTCTAGAATGGGCTTTTATACTAGTAAAGAATATAATCATAAAAATGTCTTAAACGGAAATTCTTAATAGTTGGTTTCAATAAACAAATTAATTTATTCAAAGAAGAATTTAAAAGAAATTTATTTTAAATTTACTGTTCAGTTCATAAAAAATTTAGGAAAACTTTTTTTAAATAAAAAACTAAAAATTTCCCAAGAATATCTTCTAGGGGAAATTTTTTAAAATTGAATAATTCCATGAAGTCTTCATAACCAAATTATTTTTTGCCTTCATCGTAACAATAAAAACCATTACTTAAGTTGTTTTGTCATGAGGCTATTATAGACTTTAAATATATTTATATATATATATTAACAATTTCAGACTGTGATATTCTGATTTTTTAGTCTCAATGTCTTAACCTTAACAGAGTGATATGCAACGATTGTACTGTTTATTGCTTATTTCACTACTCAAATTGTTTACAATTTACTTAACCGTTCCTTAATTTTTTGCGGAGTTCTTTCGTAAATTCGGATCCTGAAAATTCTTAAGGGATATGAAAATAGCAAAATTTAGGCATTGAATATGGTTTTGTATCATATAATGCCCATATATTCTGAAAAGCATAAATATATTCTGAGCTCCGAAGCCCACAGGTCTGAAAGGGTTAAAAGCAAAATACAAATTTTTAATATGGAAATAGTGTAAGCATAAAATTTACTTGCGGAAAGAAATTATTTTCAAAATAACAGTGCACATTTGAAGTACATTTAATGAACGAATTGTAAAAAGAAATACATTTTTAGTTTACCAAAAACTTTCTACAAAGGATATTCTTAAAAATCGATTAAAATAAAACAAATACTGTTAATTCACAAAATAAAACTACTAGGATTAAAAAAATCTTTTAAAGTTCTAAGACTGTTGAAATTTAATGCTATTAATTTTACGAAAAAATAAGATTTCATAAAGAATAGTTAAGATTTTAAGATAAATCAAAAACGTGTTTAAAAGTTATCCAAAAGCGTTCTGATTGTTTTTAAACACATTCTTTGAGAATAAACTTTATTAGGTATTTTTTCCCATTAATTTCCCATAAATGCCCCTGAGGGAAGTTTTAAGAAACGGGTTTATATTTCAACCTCTATTCAATTCAATATTAAATAAATTACATTAGGAACGATTTTATATGAATTCTATGAATTATTGTTAAAAAACCCTGTGGGAAATTTATTCAAAAGCGTAATGGGCCTGTTTAAATAATTTTTTACGAAAAAAATGCTTAAAATAATAAAAATTTAAAATATCCCAAAAAATTCCCATTAGGGAAATTTTTAGAAATTTCTCTTTTTCGTACGCATAAGCATTACAAAACTATTTTTTGTTAAAAAACACCAAAAGCCAGGTGTAATGGCACCATCAAGCTAATTTTAAAGTGAACAGAATATACTTTTCAGCATAACTTGTTTTTATTGGTCACAACAGGGTTATCACAAAAATCAAAAAACCAAAAAAAGGAAGTAGAAAAAATTGATTTCAGAATTACTTAAGCTACATAGTTTTCTTGTAATCGATTTTACTTAATCCAGCGCTGTCATCTGTTTTTTACAAGAAAATTGCAAAACTCTGAATTTTTTTTACAAAAACCAAAGATATTTAAATACATATGTATAAATATTTACCCAAAGTGAAAGCCACAGGAACTCTAATGTTTACCCAAATTCAAGGAAGGAATTATTCAGACCAGCTGCCTAGGTGGCTGTAAGATACAAATATCTTGATTGTTTTGTTTTATTTACATAAAAAAAAGCACAATAAATTCTTACACATAGCCACATTATTTAAAAATGAACAACATAAAATAGCTGCCACGAGTCAAGCGGAGGAGTTCCAACCAACACGTGCCCTCATGCCCTCGTGCTGTCATAAATTTGTAGTAATTCTTTTTGTAAACATTGTCCAGATATTCTTACATATACACATAAACATGCTTACAAATATGTGTCCATAGCTTCCCAATGTGCACAAAAACGGATACGGATCCGTTACGAACCCGTTACGAGTCCGTCAGTACGCACTACGCTTTCTTATGTTTCGACGGACCCGTTACGAACCCGTTATGAATCCGCCAAAAGAGTCTGAAACGGATTCGTATATGAAGTCCGTAACGGATTCGTATCTGAAGTCCGTTACGGACTCGTTTCTGAAGTCCGTTCTGAGTTCGAGGCGGATCCGAAAAAATGGAAAAAGCAATTCGTATTTTTGAGAGGAATCGCTGTTATGTTTTGACGGACCCGTTACGAACCCGTTACGAATCCGTCAAAAAATTACCACAACGTTAACATAAAAGACAGTCTTAAATTTGTTTTACAATTTCTTATTTTATTTTCAGTGGATTAGGGATACGAAATACAATTGTGTACTTACTTTTATTTTAAACAATTTTTTTATTTCACTAAGCTCGTGCTCCTCAAGCTCTCCTTCAAATCGAAGAAAAGTACTTGTCAGAATTTTTAAATAATTATCATTAGCGATCAAGTTAAATGTGACTATAGGATAGCCGTACAAAAGATATTTTTCGGAAACTTTTTTAATTGCGTGAATTTGGTACGCTTTGTCATTATAGCAGTAAAAGTTATTGGGATGCTTCAATGAAAAATAATGTTGAGCTGTTTGAAGAAACAAGTATGAGCCATCCTGGAACTCACAAACATTGTACTCGTTTGTTTGATATTTTGAATTATTTTTTTTACCATTTAAACTAGCCTCCACTACTCTCTTATAAATTTTATTGCAAAATAATTTTTTTTGTTTTAATTTACGTTTAATTTCCTGCAAAAAGTTTTCGAATTTGAATGCGTCAAACTTGTTTAGAGAACCTATATTTTGAACATATGTAGCTAAATGCGTCAAACGAGTTCGTTGCGAGTTCGCATTATTTAAAAAAAAAGAGTCTGAAACGTCTGTTTCGTATATGAAGTCCGAAATGGATTCGTATCTGAAGTCCGAAACAGATTCGTATCTGAAGTCCGAAACGGATTCGTATCTGAAGTCCGAAACGGATTCGTAACTGAAGTCCGAAACGGATTCGTATCTGAAGTCCGAAACGGATTCGTAACTGAAGTCCGTAACGGAGAGAGGAATTTCATACGAAAAAGGATCCGTTCCGGATGCGAAACGCAATCCGTTTCGGACAAAATGTACGAAGAAGTGAGTTCGTTACGGATTCGTTACAGATCCGTTTGGCACACTGGGTTAAGATGCACAAAAACGATAAGCAAACGCAGATACTCAGATCCACACACTGCTACTGCTCAAGTTTTGCATACATCATCGACTGAATGCGTTTTCATTTGATGTGCGCTGTGAAAATAGTTTCGAAGTTTACGACGCAATGTATTGTTTTTTGAATATCTGGTAAAAC
This sequence comes from Dichetophora obliterata, assembly GCA_963920525.1. NCBI lineage: Eukaryota > Metazoa > Arthropoda > Insecta > Diptera > Sciomyzidae > Dichetophora > Dichetophora obliterata. Next base: position 56,116,669 of record OY986439.1, read on the forward strand.
GAAACATGTATCTGTATCTTAAGGTACAAGTATATAGCAAAATACAGCATTGTTCATTTTGTAAGCGCTCTACTGATGCTTATTGCTTGTTGCAGTTAATTATTTCGTTTTTTTTCCTGTTCTTTCGTTTTCCCTTTTTTTCCGTTTAAGAAAAGCTATTTTATACAAAACTCATACAAAAGTTTACTTTAGCTATAGATCAATGGGTGGTGTTCATTGTTGCTATGCTGCTTCTTATTGTTCTCTTAAACATGTACATGAACGATTTTATGCCCTATTAAATATTATGACTAATTAAATTAAACTGAAATGCAGTCAGGAAATGAATTGATAGAAACAACAGATTTTGTTAAATTGAGAACTAGAATTTTTTTTGTACAGTTGTTTTTTTAAAAGTTGTAAGTGCTTATTTTTTCAAAAGGCTTGAAATTTGAATCATGCACAAACGATCTCATGGATGCACAGACTGTGCAATTCTGATGCTTTGTTGTTTTTTTTTCCAACTCGAGTGGCTGCTCATTTTACATTTTTAGAAGGAAAGAAGAAAAGAAAAAGATTCAAAATGCAAAAGTGTTTCAAATATCAGCTCGAGGAATAATAATACTAACTAATAATGCAACAACAACAATTAATCAATTACACACTTAAAGATTTTTTTTATGTTTTTTCTTCTCACAATTTTTAACCCGATGCAAATGCAAGAGTCAAGTGTTCTGCAGAGTTTCCCGCAGCGCGAGCTCATTGTTCCATACACCAGTGATGTCATGCTGCGTTGCCTTGTGCATTGCAGTTGCACCAAAATCAGGTAGTCGTATCTCTTAAACACAACTTTTGTTTCTTCTATTCTTCTTTTTCTTACGCAGCGTTTTAAACAAAACCATATCATTAACTATTTTGGTTTAGCATTCTTTTTTCTCTTTTTTTTTTTTTTGTTATGTTTACCTTCATTTTTTGTGTTTTGCATTTGACTATTTAAATATTTAACTTCAATCATCCGGTTACATTTGAGACAAAAAAATCACAATGAGTTCAACAAAGTCACACCATGTGCTAAGTGTTTTTTTTTTTTGTGAGATTTTGGTCTACTGACATGTGCTGCGCTGCTTTTTTTTAACGAAATATCTGTCAGTTTGACACTATAAAGATTTCTTGTCATTTGCGTAGTTGTATGTAGCAAAGCCACTTAATTACTTTAACTAATTACTGGTTATATGTGATATTTTTTTAATGCAATTCCTCTAGGATCCTTGTGACCTGATATTTTTTGTAACAAAAGACAAGCTCGTACGATCTTGAATCATCACGTTTTCGTTCAGTTTCGATGAGGTGATGTGTGTCTATTTTGAACAGGAACATTGAATTGTGTTAATGCGAATAGTTTCTTCACTCGTTACTCTCAAAAATATTTGTGTGTAAATATTTCTAATAACTGCGTCCATTCTACGAATAATATTCTTAGTTTTCAGCCACGAATATGATTCGTAGAATCGACGCTTATTAGTACATATTACGAATATTTTATTCGTATTCGTTGAAAAACAAATGTATATTGTACGAATACATTTGTTAAATTTAAGAATGATAACAATATCTTATAAAGAAAAAAATATTCTGTCTGAGCTGGGGCCCCTCGGCTCATTAGCTTACGGGCTCACTCTACCAGTAGGCTACAGTCACTTTACAACCATACAGTTCCTTATGTTATGTAGATGTTTGACAAACAAGGCTGAACGATTTCAGTTTCAAATTTTTTAAACTCAACTAATAATTCGTAAGGTTAACTAACCTACGAATGAATTGATTCTACTAATATTTATTTTCATTCGTAAGTAACACGAAAGCATTAGTAAATACTACGAATATAATGAAAGAAATTTCGAAGTTATTCGCACGAGAAATTTTCGATTATTATTACTTATATGTACACAATCATTCTTACAATGCACTAATACGAATTTTTATGTTTTTGTTTTCGAATATCGTTAGTATAAAAAACAAATATATTCGTAGATACTACAACAGGTATTAGAAAAATTTTACGAATGAATTCGTTAAGACATCACAATACAAATACTTTGTATATTGTGCGAATATTTGTAGAATGTACGAATATTTTGTTTACTAATATCATTCGTAGATATTTTACTAATAAATTTTTTGAGTGTACGTAGCGACTATTTTAGTAAGGCCTACTGTCATTTAAGTTGATCTTATGGAGATTGAATAAAGTGCGAATAGTCAACTCTTTTTAATATTTTTAATGTAGGTTAAACAACAAAAAGTCACAATTCATTAAAACAACATCAGTATTAAATTGACGTGGTGAATTTGATTGGGGTAAGATTAATCATTAAAAACAAATGAAAGTAGCATTTTAAAATTTTTTTTGAAAATCCTACAACACATTACATGAAACTGGCCCTTAGTTGAATTAAATTTCCTTTTTTAATGTGAAACGGCAATATTTTTTGTTTTGTTGCAATATTTGATTCTGTCGTTAGCGATCTGGAAAAATTTGCAAATTATTGCAAAAGTTTTTGCAAGCTATGTTAAATTTCCGATTAAATTCACCTAAAATATATCAAGAGCTTATATCCAATATGACCTATCTATATTTTCCACGAAAATTAGTTTTTTATGGCAAAGAAATCGTTGACTCATCTGCCACCTATGAGATTTATTTTAATACAAAAAAAAGAGTTTAGCGAAGCTTTCCCCCTTAAATGTTTGGCTTATCTACAATAGAGTTTTTGTTTGTGAATACAAAAGGACTCATCTACAAAATTTTTCGGAAATATTCAAGAAAACTGTAACAAATTTGCGTTAGACTTCAATGGCAGGGTAAAATAGAGAAGGAAAATCATAGCAGTAAATTATGCACCATCAGCGGAGGTGATGGATAAGATATTGGATAAATAACAGGTGCTTTTATAATCGAATGAAATTCTCTTAGAATATTAATAAATTTTAATGCAGATTCCCGAGTAAAAAAGAAAACTTTTTAGTTAAGGCTGTTTTTTAATAATCTTGACTGTACAACGGCCGTACAGCGGTCGTACATCAGCTGTGCAGTGATTATTCCACAATGCTACACTCTAAAAACTGATTGAAAAATCTCTACAATAAATGTTGTGAAATTTCACGACTTTTATTGGCGATTTTGTAAAAAAGCTTTTGTAAATGCAGTGAGTTTTTCAATTTTGTCTGAAAATCAGCGTCTTTTTCTAAAATATGTATATTTACTCTACTTTTCACGCTATTTGAGCGTGTTTTCGCTTAGAGAGTCTTAAATTATGTACATCTCTTTACTTTTCACGCTATTTCAGCGTGTTTTCACACAGAGAGCCTAAAAATATATATATTCTCTACTTTTCACGCTATTCCAGCGTGTTTTCGCTCAGAGAATTCTAAAATATGTATATTTTCTACTTTTCACGCTATTTGAGCGTGTTTTCGCTCAGAGAGTCTTAAAATATGTATATTTCCCCTACTTTTCACACTATTACAGCGTGTTCTCGCTCAGATGCTCCTAAAAACGCTCCAGCAGCGGTATTTTACACTTGCCCTTAAATAAACACCTTTGCTTTAACGTCATATGATTTCAAAGAGTTTATTCGAACAAGTGTCCAATTATATAGAACTTAAACAGTAGATTGGTCACAGCTTAAGTACTGAAGTGGATAAGAGTAGCGCCTTCTGCTGAGCTATTGGCTCTATACAGAGTTGTTGTTGTTGCCATGTTCAAAACTTACTTGAGAGACTTCACGCATTTCTAGCTTTTTTTTTATAAGCGCAAGTAAGATTGGAAGAAATAATTTTAGAAGAGAGTTTTTACAAGAGAGCGAAATAAATAATTGTAGGTGAGAGGATTCACGCATTTTTAATAATAAATATTTATAATTTTGCTCTATGGGATTTAACGACAATTAATGTAGGCAATCAGTTGCCAGCAATTATTGTAATTAATTCTCGTGAATTTTTGTTAGAGTTCTTAAATTTTTTTAGAGTTTAAAGTTATAACTTTTAACACAAAAACAAATTATTTTGCGCCACACACTTTGGTGGCATACAACGGGCTTTCAGCGGCAGTAGAGCTTAATTTAGGCCTTGTACGATAATTGTTTGCCCCAACTTTCGGCCACTAGGCTTTTTGGATTATTTTTAAGCTATTTCCGACCCTTGTACGGCCTTGCGAACCTGTTCGCCGCTCCTATTTTTACTCGGGTTCGGACGATAACTCGGCAATGGGCCTTATATGCAGAAGAAAGAGAAATCAGAAATCAAGCAAAAAAAGTGCAACCATTTCCAAGAATTGAAGTCAGTAATTTTAGGAGAATATCAGTATTTTTATGATAATATTGGAAAAATGTACGCAATTAAATTAATAGACCAATATCATTCCTTACTGCTATTTTGATATTTTCCTCTTGTTTTTGTTAATACTGTTATCAACGAACTTTTCTTAAAATCTGAATAAAAAAATCGTCAATGAATTCACGAAGAACTTACTTTTCCTATTTCAATAAAAAGACTTATCTACTGATTTCATTTAAGAAAAAAATATTTTAAACACAAAATAACATATCTACACTAAAATGAAAAGTACGAGATTTCACCAATTTTTTTTTTTATGGAAGCTTGTCATTCTTTTAATACAATAATCTCATACTTTGGTTGGTGAATATTTGTACACTGAAAGATTTAAACGGGTTTTTTTCTCCTGAAAAAATTTATTTTTGTAGATAGGTCATATTTAATATATGCTCTCGATATGATAAAGTCACGTATAGAATTAATTAAATTAACAGAAATTCACTTTGGAAAGCTGATGTCTTTGTAAACGTTTTGTTCGAAAAAAAATCAAACAGCAACACAAGTAACTTTCCTAGGAGTTTCCTTTTATGTTCTTGTGTCGCGTGGCAAACTTGGCATATTGCACCTAAAAATTTTAAGAAGTGCATTTAGTACGCTACTTGTTACATTCAGCCCTGTTCCAGAATCCGCCTTAGCGTAAATTTTCTTTCGGATTCGTAACGTCGTATTCTGCAATCCGAATCATTAAATCGTATTCGAACATTCGTAGCATTGCTGTTCCACAATCCGAACGCATCAACTTTTGACAGCTGATTTTCGGATTTTTTCACGAAAGCTTTGCCTCAACGGATTTGTTTACGACATATATGTTTACGGTCGCAAAATAAAACTTATGATTAATTTTTGGTAAATGTACACTCAGAAAAAAAATTATCGGAATATGAGAAAAAAGGCATCATATTATGTGAAAAATGGTATTGACTTTGCTATAGAGAAATCTTTTCTCTAAATGTTATCCCAAAAATTCCTTAAAAACGGCAAAAGGCTTCCATGAAAAAGAGAAATATTTTCTCATTAATAAAAGACACCTTCTCTTTAATAGAAAAATATTTCTTTATAATACGTTCAACCGTTTTCTTTATTGTGTAAATTTTTCCCGAAAACTGAGAAATATTTATTTAATTTTAATAAACGTTTTCTTTAGGTTGCGTTTATAGTTTCTCACAAAAAATAACATTTTCTTTAAAAGAGCGATATATTTTCTTAACATTAATACAACATATTTTTTTATTGCGTGCATTCTTCTTTAAAACACAGAAGTATATCCGCAATTACGATTAAAAAAATATTTTTGTCAAACATTTGTTTTAACTCAGTTCTACGCAAAGTAGAAGTATTAATATCAAATTATGATTCGGTTAAAAAAATATTAGTTAAAAATGTGTTAAGAGGTAGAATTATTGTTGTGGCATTGTTTTTCGGGACTCTTTATAAATGTTCCAGAAATTTATTCTGAAAAATTATTTTGTAAATGCATCCAAAGAAACAGTTGTAATAAAAAACATAACTTTGTGAAGCTATGTTAAGTAAATAAAAACCTTTTGAAGGAACAATCGTCATAATATGTAGAATATGCAACACTTGCTTTTCACAACATTAATCAATTGCTCTCACGCTTTCCATTTTTTTCGTACCTCATTCAATATTAAAAAAATATATCGATTTTTGAGAAGAAGCCTTTTTAATTTTTGAGAAAGGATTTATTGTTATTGAAGCAAATATCTCGCATAGTGAACTATTTATCAACAATAGAGAACATTTTTCATATTCTATAAATTTTTCTCTATAAATGAGAATTTTTTCAGTGAGAGAAAAATACTTGAAGTAAATAATTGAAATAATTGAAGTAAATTTTATTTTAAATAAAGAAAATTTCTATTGTCGAAAAAAGAGAAATTTTTTATCACAAAAAGATAGGTGTTTTTTTTTGAGTGTAGGTAAAATATTTTTTTAAGTCTGTGAATATGTTATTTGAAATTTATTAATTGCATTTCCTACATTTCGTAATCCATTTCCAAAGAGTTGATGGAATCTCGCAATATTCTTCGATGAATTTTCATTGATTCTGTTTGTGAGAAATCTTCCGCTTATTGTGCGAAAATTGTAATTGCAATGAAATCCATTAAAAATCACATCTAAAAAATACAATGTTGATCAAAAACACTTCAGTTTTTCAATTTTTCTTTTTATTTATTTGTCTGCTGTTGAAATCAGTTGTTTTCGAACTCGCGAAAGTAAATCCGAAAAGGGGAAGTTTCGTTCGGAATTTGTATTAGCAAATTTGTCGTATTCGTAGCGTTCGGAAATTCATTACGACGGATTTTGGAATAAGACTGATTGTATTCCATCGACCACCTGGTCAACTGAACACGCAAGATAAAGCTGTTATTAGTACTTGTTATAATTTATACTTTAAAAAAAATTAACTCATCATTGACAAAATCAAAATTTTTTGCCTGGTCTTCATCGCCTACTAAAAACCCTTCGTCACTCGAACGATGTCTTTTTGTTCCGAGCGCACTTATGACTTTAACTGCATCCCTTCGACTCGTTCGTTAAAAGCTCATTTTATTAGTACAAAAGTATGTATTAATTAGTTAATTTATTTGTGATATATTAAATTATTACATGAATTTAATTGCGAGCTTTAGATAAAGTAGGTTTTTAAGGAGGGGCTATTTTTTATTTGTGAAAATAGCCCTTTCAGTTAAAACACTAGCTTCTAGCGAAGCAAAAAAACTCGTTTCATTTCTATGGTGCATTTCGAAAAACTTTTGAACACCAACGAACATTAAAATAAATAAGCAACTAGAACAGATGGCAACCTTGGTGGAGTTGATGGCGGTGATCTATAAATAGCCTACTGCTTTGAAATGTCATATGATTAGTAGCCAATTTGAGCGTTCATTTTGTGAAATCATAAAAAAATAAACTGGCCATTTCAGCCCTTGGAAGGACTTTGACCTAGATTTTATTGATCAATTGTGTTGTGCGTGTTATTAAATGTTTGATCACAAATGACCGAGAACTAGACCTACGATTTTAATGCCGATTCCGAACGGATTATGTTCTCAAGAAGCTTTACATGGCAGTTTTTACTCTCTTGTCATTGTCTGCAGAGAGGTGACGACCGAACAGAAAAATTAATTAATTTGAAAAACATTCTGTCTGAGCTGGAATTGAACCCGGGCTACCGCGGTTCTTTAGCTTAGGGGCCACACACTCTACCCACTAGGCTACGGCCCCCACTGAAATTATATCCAACTTTAAATAGTGAGTTGATCACAGCTTAATCACTCAAAGACTACTGAAGAGGAAAATGTAGCAATTTCGGAAACAGACTGTCTAGTCAGCTAAGTGATTGACTCTATACAAAGTTGTTGTTGCTGTTGTTGCCTTCTTAAAAACTTACTTGATCAAAAGCTAGCAATTAAATTCATGTAATTATTTATTAATAAAGTATATCTTCCACTAACCACTTACTTTTTGTTAAAATACTTAACACTTTATTAAATTGATTGTAATCAATCACTTTATTTAAACATGATAACCGAAGCAATGAAATATGTATTTTAAATGAATGAAAAGTACTAGCAAGTAAAAGCATTCTATTTTTCTTAAAATTTCTACTCCGCAAATACTAACAATTGGGATGGTTTTAGGAACTCGTGTTTGCAAATATAGACAATACACCTAAAAAACTCATATTCAGTAGGCTTTTCACAAAACACTCTTAAATGTGAGTTTTTTCAGAGCCTTTAAGTGAAGTACTCCAAAAACAATTTGATATATGTTCTTTTCAGGAGTGAACGTTGTGAAACTCATAAATAGGAGGAAAATCTTAAAATAATCTTTAATAAGGCTCTCTTCATAGTCCGCGTTATGAGAGCTCCGAACTTGGTTTTTTTTTTTAATATTAAAAACACCCCTGCCAATATTTCCGAAGAGCCAATATTTCCAAATTGAATTTGTAGTCGCTAGATGATGAAAAAATAAAATAAAAAAACACAAAAATATGTAACCATTTTCTATTAAAAAAATACCTGTTAGAAGTCAGTCGAAGAACATGTAGGCAAAACTGAGAACAAGTTGATTGATTAGCTTAAGCATTTATTAAGTTTTTGTAACGGGTTAGGATGATAGAATGAAAAATAATGTTTTTTTATAATTCCTGTCATGGAAAATTGTTATGTTTGTTTAACTAAGCCTGTTAAAACAAATCCTAAAAAAACATGCAAAGATGATTGATTAATTATTAGTTTATTAACGAGCTCAGATAGAAAAGGGGCTGATTTAAGCATGATTGAGTTATGATGAAGAGCCTATGCTAGATGCTAAGTTGATGAATAGAATATTATTATAGAAACATTATGTGTTGTAATTAAAACGAGCTTATAATTAAATTTAGCAATAAAAAAACACAAAATTTTTATAGAAATTCTAAAACATAATCTAAAAATACATTTAGCTTTCCGTCTGCCTTTTTCTCTTTTAGGTTTTATGCCACCACTCAACTCAGTAAGAGCCACTCAAGTAATCAATACGAGTATTACAATAAATAAATTGCATTACTCAACAGAATAGCAGATACATATTTAATAACAAAAACAATGACAAAGCGCGGCTTAAAACAGCAACTCAACTAATTGAGCCATAAACTCAAATGGCCATTAAGAGTCAACGAATGCAGTATCGGCATTTATTGTATCTCATACATTTATGTGTTTATTTATTGAGCATATATCTGCTATAAGTTGTGGCACACGCACGAATACAGTCTATACACACAGATACATAGGCGAGAGAGTGCAGGTTCCAATTACTACAAAAACAACAAGAATAACAGAAAAAAAAAACATAAACATTTTTATGTATAGATAGATTTGTATCGTGAAAGGCTTTTAAAAAGTTTTACATATCAAAAAATACGAAACTCAGATAAGAAAGGAAATTCAAATTAAAATAAAAATAATAGTTAGCCATTAAAAATGTCTAAGGTTCTATTCATATTTAATGACCGTCTGGCTCATAGATGCAGGTTGGAAAAGGCACGAAAACCTATAAAGTTTAGGATGATTATATTTAATTGGGGTCAATCTTTGAAAGATTCTTACGTTTTTGTGCTTAAAATTATGTTCTTCTCAGCAATTAGAGAGGAAAAAAAGCATGTAAATATGAGAAAAGTTGATAATATCAAAATACTACGATTCAAGGCAAGTTTTATAAGGAAATTTGTGTTTAAAATTCAACAACAATTGTATGAATAATACAATTAAACACGAAAAAACACGAAAACCACTATTCACTAATCATGTCATAAAAAATTGGCTCGATTGGCCACATTGGCTCGGTTGACTCAATTGTTATAATTGGCTCAACTGGTTCAACAGACTCAATTGGCTCTATGGAATCAATTGTTTCAGTTGGCTCAATAAACTCATTTGGTTAAACTGACTCAATTGGTTAGATTGGCTCAATTGATTGAATTGACTCAATGGACTGGGTTGGTTTAGTTTGTATTAAGCCTTTGCACAGGTAGTCTTAAATTGTCTTTCAATGCTATTGCTATGTTACATTTACGCTGATGACATCGTGATATCGTGATCCTTATCAGCGGAAAATACGAGAATACTTTACCGTATCTCCTCACGAGGGCACTCGACATAGTAGCTTAAAGGTGCAGGGAAACAGGGCTCCATGTCAACCCTACGAAAACCAGCATCATCGTTATCAGAGGAAAATACGAGAATACTTTATCGTATCTCCTCGAGAGGGCACTCAACATAGTAGCTAAATGGTGCAGGGAAACAGGGCTTAATTTTAACCCTAAGAAAACCAGCATCATCGTCTTCACAAGGAAAAGAGTCAGAGAAAATCTAACTGAATCTACTCTTTTCGGTGAAACCATAAACTTCTCAAAAGAAGTCAAATACTTAGGTGTGACGCTTGATGATAAACTCACATGGAACCCACACCTAAATAGCACCATAAATAAAGCAAGAGCCTCATTATGGGTCAGCAGAAGTTTTATAGTTAAAAGCTGGGGCCTAAGCCCCAAACTAGCCATGTGGATGTATTCTTCCATCACGAGGCATATCATCTTATATGCTGCACCAATATGGTGGAGTAAGATGATCCAAAAAACAGCTCAAGCCAAGTTCAGCAAGTTGCAAAGACTAGCTTGTGTCTGTATCACACGAGCGATGCGTAGTGCTCCAACTGCTGCTTTGGAGATTTTGCTTGGTATGCTTCTTGGTATGACATCTTCTTGTCAAGAAAAAAGCTCTGATCTTCACAGTCAGGCTCATCATTGACAACAATCTGTATTTAACAAGTAGTTAATTAGTTAGTTTATAGTGGGCCCATGTAAGCCGCGACCCATAGGATTTATTGTGCATGCCCTTAATTAACACTCCAGATTTAGGCTTTTTATATATTTTAGCAGTGTCTCTGGCTTGGTGTTCCAAATTGTTGACGGGGGCACTACTTCCCCTCTAAAATGGAGGCATCTTAAGCTGTGGATTGCCGGATATTCACATAGAATATGTTCGGGGGCGTCTTCTTCCTCCTCGCATAGTCTGCAGACGTCTGATTCAGAAAGACCCATCTTTTTAAGATGGTATCTGAGTAAGCAGTGACCTGTGAAGAAACTGGTGAGAATTCTAAGGTCTGCTTTGGTAAGCTTGAGTAAATCTTTGGATTTTGCTTTACTTGGAGTTAAAAATTTCTTAGATTGCCTTTGTCCATAAGTGTTGTTCCAGTGGCACTGAAATTTCTTATCTTCCCATATTCTTATTTTTTCTAGAATGTAGCCTTTTGCTAAGCTACAGAATAGTTCATGTCCTCTAAGAGTTCGAGACGCTTCTCTTTTGGCAAGGCAGTCCGCCCTTTTGTTGCCGTCGAATCCTTCGTGACCTGGAACCCACCATAATTCAATTTTGTTGCTTTGTCCCAGCGTATTTAATAGCTCTACGCAGTTGAAGACTATTCTTGATTCAAGTTTGTAGGCTTAAAGAACTTTTAAGGCCGCTTGACTATCTGAAAGTATGTAAATGTGAGCCCCCTTTGATTTCCTGCAGAGACATTCTCTGACACAAACTTCAATGGCATATACCTCCGCCTGGAATATAGTCGACGTGTATCCCATAAAAAGAGCTTTTTGGAACTTGGGACCATATATCTCCGCTCCCGTTACTCCATTTTCGAGTTCTGACCTATCAGTGTATCTAATCTGTGAGCCAGGATCAACTGTGAAGCTATCATTCCTCCATAGTTGCCTATTGGGTATGACTAACTTGTAGCGTTTTCTAAAAGTTACCTTCGGCAGCATCCTGTCGGGGATTTTTATAAAGGCGTCATTTTCGAAGGTTTTTAGTATCTTCGTGTGACCCGTAAAATTCCCTGCCTTGTAATCATCGATTTCTTTCAAGTAGCACTCACCCAGAGCTATTAGATGAAATAACTAAGGACGAGAATCTAAGGTTATTACCCTGCGATCTCTGCCTCCCAAAATACAACTTCTGCAAAAACTCCCAAACAGAACCACATGGCACACAGAAAGACCTCGGTTTACTGGTGACTATCAAGCATGGTATACTGATGGCTCAAAGGCAAATGAAGGTGTGGGAGCTGGCGTTTTTTGCTCAAGGCCTCATGGCAGGGAAAATCTATATATGCCAGCATGGGCACAGGTAACTCAGTCTGCCAAGCTTAAGTCCATGCAATTGAGATCTGCCCAAGAGAGTATGTAAACAGTCCCACACCCAAAAAAAAAGCTTCGTACTATGTACAAAACAATTATTATATTCTACAAAGCTGTTTGTTCTTTTCAGCCTACGAACGACTTTGTGAATAATACAAATGACCGTTTGTACATTGTACAAAAAAATATTTGTATATTTTACAAACGCATTCGTTTCACCTACAAAGATTCCAACAAATATACGAACGCTGCTGCCACCGCTTTGTATATTATCAAACAATGTTCGTTCAGTTCACAAATTTATACATTATAGATTTTTACAAACTAGCGTTTGTAGAATGTACAAAGTTACGAAGCCAAAAATTTTTTTCATGCGGCCAACACTACAAACGTTTGTACTATGCACAAAGCATTTGTATATTCTACGAATAGCCTCTGTTTGTATTTCTACAAAGATTTTATTCGTAATTTTATCCTAAATATTTTTTGGGTGCACTAGGAACAAAAACATTTACATTCACTCTGACAGCAAAGCTGCTCTACTTGCACTTAGCGCATATAAAATCCCGTCCAAGCTCGTATGGGATTGCCTACAGCTGCTTATCAATGTGTCTATCCATAACAGAGTACACCTCATTTGGGTACCAGGATATAGCGGCTATTTAGGAAAGTAGGTTGCGGACGAACTAGCCAGGAAAGGAGCTGTTAGTTCCTTCATAGGCCCAGAACCATTCTGCGGGCTACCATGGGGCACTATACGCCATAACATTAATGTGTGGCTTAACAGAGAGACACTTCATTACTGGCGGGAAACCGAATTTAACAGACAGGCGAAAACATTCATGCCAACTACTTCGCTCCAAGGAACAAAACAATTCCTTATTTTAAGTGGAACATCTATCAGACTTGTCACAGGTTTCCTAACTGGACATTGCAAGGTAAATAAGCACTTATCAACCTTGGGTATAATCCAGGAAGATGTGTGCAGATTATGTAACGAAGATGAAGCAACAGCAGAGCACATCTTGTGTATCTGTTACGGTCTAATTAGTATCCGACTTCGCTACTTAGGTACATTGTACCTAGAAACGCACCAAATAGCTGTAGTTTACCCAAGGACATCGCTCTGGTCCTAACGAACTTAACGATTAAGGATGAACTATAACTTATAGAGGTTTGTTTCAATAGGCCCTTGAGGCCGCAGAAACTAGGTGACTATCTCCCTCATCACTTAACTATCTATCTACACGGAGAAAACTGTTTGCTAAATTTGTATTGTGGTTAAGCAAAACTTGCGCTTGATTCTCAGCCATTTCAAAAATATGCTAAATTTCAGCAAAAACTAATCAAAATTTGCTATTTTAATTTATAATAACTAAGCAAATATTTGCTTAATTGCTGGAGATTTGCATAAATTAACTGTATCCGTTCAATTTTTCATAGAGTTAAAAACAATTTTTTCATAAAATTGTAGTTTGTTTTTTTATTTTATTTAGTCACAGCACAAACCGTTAAGTAACGCTTTTAGCCAATTCTTAACACTTTTATAGTAACAAATATCAAATTTGCCGAAAAAAGCACAAAAATAGATAGACGAAATCCAATAACTATTAAAAGGCACGGTATTGTTATTAACCACAAGTCTTCAAGCTCTAGCTTTTCTGCAGCTGCAATACTTAAGCTTCATATTGTTCTGTTTTCTGCTGCTTATACGAGTAGGAAATGAGCAATTATGTCGCCGTAGCTGAGCATAGTGTTGCATAGATACTTTTTGAAGTTGCATGGCTATCAAAGTTGACCTCAAAATCAGCAGTCAACAAATCAGACAGACAAACATCTACACATTCACTCAGTCAGTCAGTCATTCAGTCATTCAGTGTATTAGTTAGCTAAAATGGTCAGTAAAAACTTTCAAAGATGCAGAGATAGATACTCAAAGAACATAACAAAAGATACAATACAAGAAATGCTGAATTGCTGGTATCTTGGGTAATGAGACAAGTCGCAACTGTTGTTGTTGCAGTTGTTGTATATCTTTGCCAAAACTCATATACGCCTCATGAGCTATAGACATACCGTCTAACTAACAACAACAACTTTGGCAGTTAATGGCCCAAGAAGTAGCTTCTGCTTTCTTGGATTTTGCTTGTTTCTCGAAAACTTACCTTAAGGAATTTTCTGATTAGGTGTTGATTGAATGTATTTCTGTTTTGCGATGTTTTTTTCTTAACTGCTGATCGATGTGGAAGTTAATTGTTTGTGGTTGAAGTTGAGATTGAGGTTGTATTGCTGAGATAAGGATGTAATAAATGTTCATATCCTATCCTTTATATGCTTGTTTTTGGTCAGTAGTCATACGTAGATGCTGTTTTGCACAACTGCTACTAACGCAGATATATTTGAAATCTTTTTATAACTACTAATTATTAACGTAATTAGCATAAATTTCTTTTATTTTACCTAAATTATTTGTTATTTTTAGTTTTTGAGTACTTTAAGCTCATTTAGATACTTTTTGGTTTAAGAGATACTTTTGTATCTTGCAGATACTTTTTCGTATTTTTCTTCACAAACAGCTTACACCATCAAAAACTGCACATTGTTACTATGCATGCGTTAATTATTTCCTCAACTGTGTAATAATGAGATTTTTTATGAATATCTCTAATTTTTGTTGTTTTTTTAAATTTCTTCACATCGCACTTTCACTACAAACACGCAGTCGTTCGCACTTTTTATATTTTGCCTCACGCTATGCGTATACAATTTGTAAACAAACGAAATATTCACAAAAAAAATTAAAACTTGTTTTACTAAAATGCACTCTGATTATTTATTTTCTTGTTAGTCGCTCTCTGTTTTCTTCGTTTGTTTCTCGATAGTTGACCAATAGAAAGTTTTTTATCACACTTTTAACTGCAAATTAGTTTGCGACACAAAACATTTACTATTCACTAATTTCATTTGTCAATAAGTAGTTCGTTTGAATTCGTCGTTCATTTGACGTAGCTGCCAGCCGATTGTGTTGTTCTCAGACTCTCGGGCGATCGCGTACTGATCGGCTACAAGTGAAAAATGTAAACATTTGCCGCTGTAAAGACTATGCGAGACTCGCTTAAGACTAGCCATAAAAACCGAAGACTGAAGTCCGAAGACATAACCGAAGATTCGGAGAGAATCTTTGTGATGGGCTTCAAAATGTTAACGTACGATCGCTTTACGAGTTTGGGTCTTTGCGCAAAATGTATAAAAAATGTCGCATGCAACTTTCTTATTTGATAAATTTTTTAAATATAAGCGTCTGATGTAGTACATTTTTGCATTTATTTGTATTTATTGATCAGGGTTGATCAGGGTTGATTATGCCAATATAAGAAAATGTTTCTTGCGCATGCCGCAAATTAAAATATATACAACAAGACCCTTAAGAATTAAAATTAAAAATTAAACATTAGAATTAAAATTGTTATTAAAATTGAATTAATATTTAAATTGAAATAGATAACAAGTCATAACACATTTATAAATTGACACATTTATGAGTTATATAAAAACAAAACACTTAAGAATTAAATTTAAAAATTACATTACATTACAGAATAATTAAATATTATAGAATAATTAAAATTAAATAGCTTTTACTTGAAGAGCAGATAAAATTAATGTCCTGCTGGTACACTGGGTATCATATCTATTGAGTATTTTTGTTTCTTATTGCAGGTATAGAATTGATCTCTAGAGACAAATTATAACAACTTTCGGCATGCCAACGTGCTTGAGTTTTAAATTTGTAGTTTAGGAATTTTTCACAATTTTAGAGTTACTATTAAATTATAGATTTTGAGTAACTAACTATTCTCATTTATGAGATAGACTTTTTTCTTTGCACTTTTATAACAAAAGTAATGATCAACTTAATTTTGACGCAAATATGATACGAAATATTGAGCGTATCATCTGTGATACTTTGAGTATTACTGAAATTAATGTAAACACTTCACAATGTTAATGGGTTTATCGAACGCGGCAATTTGAAAATAAGTAACGGATTTCAATGCTTCCAATTATGAAGAGAAGAGCTCTGACGTGAATGAGGAACAAACAGAACCGGAATCTAATACTGAGTGGGAAACTTCTGATGTTGAGCCATTTCAACACCTTGCCGTTCGTCGAAGAATGTTTCTGCAGATAGGTCAGTAACTTGAAAACATTTGACATATTTAAGACCCATATCCGTCAAACCGTTGACAATACCTCCTTCGAGGTTGTGAAGGACTTCGTTTATCTGGGATCCAGCATTAACTCAACCAACGACATCAGCATTGAGATCAAAAGAAGAATAACCCTTGCCACTAGGTGTTACTTTGGGCTCAGTAGGCAATTGAGAAGCAGAGCCCTCTCTCGACGAACGAAAATCACGCTCTTTAAATCGCTCATCATGCCCGTCCTGCTTTATGAATCACAAACCTGGACGCTGAGCAGTTTAGATGAAAAGACTTTAGGAGCATCTACATGATGAACTGTATGAGCTGTACGCTGACATCGACATAGTCAGGCGCATTAAAATCGAGCGGCTTCGCTGGCTTGGTCATGTTCAGCGCATGAAAGACGATGCTCCAGTGAAGAAAACATTCTATTCAGTACCCAGCGGCTGTCAACGCAGAAGAGGACGACCGCATCTTCGTTGGAAAGACCAAGTAGAGGACAACCTGACGAAGCTTAGAATTTCCAACTAGCGCCAGCAAGCGAAAGACAGAAATGGCTGGCGCAAATTCTTAGATGAGGCCAAGACCGACATACGGTTGTAGCGCCAACTAAGAGCCCGAACAGAACCAAAGCGGATGTCGGTTGTCGGATTCGTTGTGCAAAAAAATACATGAAATTATATGCAGCCGCCAAAAATGAAACCGCCGTAGAAATGCGCGACGGGAAAACGCTAGAATAGAATCTATTCTAATTTCTCTCTGACGGGTGGCGGATTTCTCTCTGAGTGACTTAAATGTTGCCATATTTTTGCTACTTTTAGTGTTATTTTCTTAGTTTTTACTATCATCTGATATTCTGTTTTTGTGCTTGTGTTTCATTCATGTGAATTCAAAGCAAAATATAAAATAATTTGTATCATTCCCAAATAAAATGCAACTGTGATCCGAAAACCGCCACCGCTCCAATTCTGGACGTGTTCTCAGCGGATTTCGCCTAGAGAGGCCCGCCATCTGACATCCGCTTTGGTTCTGTTCAGGCTCTAAGTAAGTAAGTAGTATCCGTCAAACCAGTATTTGATGCAGTGAACAGAAGGACAGGACATCCGAGGGCCTCATATCAAAAAGCCAATACAATATTTTGAGTGATATTTGAATGTTGATTTTTTTTTAAAACATTGCTTCTTGTACGCAATCTACATGTCATATTCGACAACACACACGAATATATTAGAAATGAAGATTGAAGCTTTAGAAAAACAGATATAAGCATTATCCATTCGTTCGCGTAATCAAAACCGTCGACGCACCAATCGTTCCAAGTCACGCAACACAACTTCCGGTTATCTTGTTAAACCATTTTGTTGGTACCATTTTAAATTTTGTGACAGTACTTTTAAATGTGTACTTCCTTGCTCCTACTCTTCCAAATCTCACTCATCATCGGAAAACTACTAACCACCTCGTCTCAGGAGACTGACGGGTCGGTCGTGAAATAATTCGCCTATTTATTCGTGATGTAAAACTTAAATCTGGACACTGGCGCTGATTTCTCGGTATATCTTGCTTTTGTTTCAGAAAGACCACAGGATTCATCACCTTTTAAACTGTTAGCAGTGAGCCAATCTCAAATTAAAACGTTTGGCGAAAAAAATTTTTCAATCAATTTAGGTGGATGTAAAGAATCCTGTAATTGGTGCAGATTTACTCAGTCATAATGGATTATTGGTAGATATAAAACACAATCGCCTAATCGACCGCGTTTCAAAATCAGAAAGTAAAGGGTACTCTTTTCTCCGGTTCAGTGCCATTTTCTGTCAAATCCATATCCGAGAATTCGGAGTTCTACAATTTGTTAAAAGAGTTCGAAGATTTAACTATACCAAGCAGTCAGAACAAACCAATCAAACATTCCGTGACTCATCACATCAAAACTACAGGTCCTCCCGTTAATGCAAAAGCTCACCGATTATTTCCTCAGAAGCTACAATTTGCAAAACGTGACCTTAACGCTATGTTCAAAACAAGGGATTTGCCGTCCGTCAAAAATATCGTGGGAAAATCTACGTGGGAAAATCTATTACATCTTGTACCAAAGTGAAATAGCGAGTGGCGTCCGTGCGGTGATAATAGCCGACTGAATGCGTTCACGATCCCAGATCGCTACTCACATATTCATGACTTTGGATACCTACTGAACGGTAAGAAAACTTTTAGCAACGTAGATATCGTCAATGCATATCATCCAATATCTGTGGACAAAGCTGACATCGAAGAGACTGCGATTATTAACCAATAGTATTATAGGAATTTTTTCGCAAGTCTTTCGGCTTGTGTAATGCTGCACAATCATTCAATAGATTTTTTAATCAAATTATAATGGGTTTTAATTTTTGTTATGCGTGCATAGATGAAATTCTTATCGCATCCAAAAATCTTGAAGAATACAAGCAACACGTTCGACTGTTATTCGAATGCTTTAGGACATTTGGAGTTGCAATCAATGCATCTGTATCAGTTTTCGGCGTATCGATACACAGTTTCTTGGATATTTAGTAACTTTAAATAGTCTGAAAACACTCAAATCGCATGTGGAAGCAATTCTTAACTTCAAGGCACCAGAAACCGCAAGGAATCTACGTCGGTTTTTGGGTATGTTAAACTTTTATCGTCGTTTCATACCTAAAGCCGCGCAACATCAATCAAAACTTCACTCACTGTACTCTGGCAACAAAAGGAGTGATAGCAAAAAAATTCAATGGACGCAAGAATTTAGCGAATCTTTTCAACAGTGTAAGGAACAATTGGGCAAATGCAATTCTTTTATCATATCCGTCATTAAATGCATCAACATCTCCTTGGGTCAATGCTTTCGATACCGGCATTGGTGGTGTATTGCAGCAACATATTGAAGGTGAGTGGAAACCTATTAATTTTTATTCAAAGAAGTTAAGCGCAACGCAAGAAAGATATGGCACTTATGATAGCGAACTATTGGCTGCATATTCCGCTCTAAAACACTTTCGATATTTTTTGGAATAAAGCCAATTTTCTATACTGACTGACCATAAACCCTTGACACGCATCCGTCGTTTGTGTCAATTTGACACATTTTTTTAGTTGAAAATGTTTTTGTGCATTTTGCACAAATTTGAATGAGGTTCACAGACTAATTTTTGACGATATTTTGAAAAATTATATGCCCGATGTGTATACATGCTTAGGAGCCTGGCAACAAGAAAAGTAACGAAGGAGTCGATTGTGTGTCAGTTTGACATATATGGGAAAAGTACGCGAAATATCTTACGAAATATATAAACGAAATATACGAAATATATAACGCGTCAGTTGTGTTTCGTTTGCTGAATTGAGTGGTTGTTTTCGTAAATCAGTGTCATCGTGACAAAAAAAATATTTTTTCCGAAACATAACATAATATAAAAAACTGAAATTATGGATTCTCCTGGCAAAATGAGTGATTGGATGACGATGAAGACTTTGATGGAAGTAATGATGAAGAAACTGATTATGAACCAAATGACAGTGATTTTGATGATACCTATACAAGCAGTGAGAGCAATGTTGACTTCATTGAAAAGGAAACCAGGCAAAAGATGGTAGCAGAACCGAATATTGCATTGTTATCGAAAGACAAGACCATACAATATTGTTTGGAAGAACCTAACTGTACACGCCAAACAGTCCCTTCATTTCGCATGTCTTCAGGTAGCATATTGCGTCGTTTACTTTCGTTAAGTATAGTTACAGAAATTTCTTTTTTTGTGGTTGTCTTAGATCCGAATGTGTTTGCGTCATCACGCTACGTCGACCTTTTGCCTGCTTTTCTCTTGTTTATCGAGACTTTTGAGCAAGTTGATATGACCAACTTATAGGGCTCACGTTAATATGAAACCACCTGGAAGAAAGTTGATATTCAAACGATGCGTGCTTACGATAGGCCTATACTGCTTGCGGGTGTATACGGGTCACATAGTGAATGTGTAACTGAGTTGCGGAATGCAAAAACTGGACGACCAATATTCTCAGCGACAATGCCGCTAGAGCAACATAAAACAATTACACGATATCTACGCTTTGATGATCGTTAAGAAAGACAAAATGTTCGTGCTCGCGATAAATAAAAACCGACCAAAAGTGGCATATACACCAGGTGCAAATGAAACTGTTGATGAGCAATTATTGCCTTATCGTGGCCTCTGTCCATTGAACCATTACAATCCTTCTAAACCATGTCAGTATGGCATCAAACATTAGTGATGCAAATGTGATGCTGAAACATACTATGTTAATGATATTGAGGTTTAAGCATAGTACTATATTTGCTTGCATGAAATTTCGCTGACAACATTCATTTAACTTAACATTCGCTGACTTAAATGTTTGTTGCGAGGAATTCCTATGGAAGCGTTTCTCAGAGAGACTCAGATAATAAGTTGGGAGATTTCATATGATCTCTCTCTTTTCACTTAAAAATAAATAGGCAGTATATTAACTGCCTGACCAGAATCATTTCGTTGTCGTGTCGTCACGCAGAGCGCTGGCAGAATCAATGCAAACCTTATGGAAGGAAATTGTGATATACAAACGACAACGAAAACGGCAAGATAGCAACATTTCTATTTCTATTTTTCCTTGTCGTATATTTGACTGCTCTCTCAAAAAATGTTGCCATATTTTAACAAAATTTTAAAAATCTGTCAACCAAACTAGCGAGTATAACAGTGTTCCTATTAGCAAAAATAGCAAAAGGAGTAGTTTGAAGTTGAAAATGTAGTAAATTTATCTAAAAGGTATTAAGAAATGTAGTACAATAAATAAATGTAGAGTAATTGCAACTCCAGTTGGAGTATGATGGCAACACTGATGCAAGTGGATCAGTTGACGGCAAAACTGAAAGCGACAAAGCCAAAGTTACAATTCTGGGCCAACTCTTAGCGATTCTCTCTTGCCGAGACGCCAACGACATGATTCTGGTCAAATAGTAAACTGTCGTGAAAAAATGTTGCTCAGAAACATGTTGCGATAATTTCACGCAGTGGAACAGAATACTGCTCTTATGAACATGTTGAGAAAACTTCCACGCTTGTTTCGTAACTGCCACGATTTTGTACAGAGATTTGAGTGGAATTTCACATGAAACTGAACAGAGTACTATGCTTTATATTGGTCGATACCGTAATTGTACTCCTGATATCAACCAGGGTGAAGGGGTTATTTTGCAGCTCACAGAAGGGCTAAATGAAAGGGATGTAATCTGCAGCAATTTCATTACATCCCATGACCTTGCAGTGAAACTGAAGCAACGGCAAATGACAACTGTTGGAACAATACGCAAAAATCGCAAGGAACTTCCTCCGCTATTACTCGAAATGAAAACGAAACTACTATGCCATTTGGAGTGTGCATTCGACCACATTCTTGGTGCCACTCTGGTTTCTTATGTCACAAAGAGACGTCGCTTTGCAACTTTGCTGAGCACTTTGCACAAGAAAAAAAAGTGACTGAGAACGACGTTGAAAAGTGAAGAAACCCTAAATAATCAACTTTTACAATGCAACAAAATGTGGTGTGGATATAATGGATGAGATGGTGGGGACCTATCGGTGCAAGCACAAAGTAAATCGATATCCCGTTGCAGTCTTTTGCAACATGCTCGACATCTCGGCGTTGAATGCATATGTGCTTTATACCAGCATGAATCCACTTTGGAATATACAAAAAATAGCTTTTGAAGATGCCTGTTTGTGCTTAAGTTCCAGGCCATTCGGTTGTGGTACCACAGGTTGAGCAGCGGGAGCACACACCGAGAAGTACGTCTGCCTTATCGGTAGTAAATTAAATTCGTGGAGTTCCATCACCACCGTCATTAGTGCCGCAAACAAGTGAACTATGGTGGCACCGCTTCTAGCACCATACGCGGTCAAAGAAGCGCGCAAGGTGCTACATATGCTCGCAAGAGCGGAAAGCCAAAATTCATTCTGTCGAATGCGACAAATGCAAAAAGAAAGTTTGCCGGAGCACCGTTTCATTGAATGCGAAACATGTTAAGCATAATGAATTCTTTTTATATACTTTTTCTTTATCTTTTTATCTAGTTCTAATCTGTTTTTTGCACTAAATTTCCATAAAAGTTTTTTTCCATTTTTTATATCAATAAAAGCAAAAAAACACACTAAAAATACTGCATTGTGTACTTTTTGCTATTTCTTTATTTATTTACTATTAATATGGAATTGTGTCGGGCAAAAATAAAACATAAACAGAACCTTCCATTTCCATTTTTACAATGTTGCATTGGAATTTTTTAGTACTGTGTCAAATTGACACACAAGCGACTCTTTCGGTCCTTTTTTGCTAACGACGAATGCGTGCGTGTTAACGTTAGCTTTTCGACAAAAGTCTGAATCAGTTGAGACATCTAAACTTTATTGGTCAGTACACAGTCGATATAAGCTATATATCTGGAAAAGAGTAAATTGTAGCAAACGATTAAATCATTATAGCCATAAATCAGGAAATTAGCTATAGCACAAGAGTTTGATATAGAATTAAAAAATATTATAAATTCATCAAAATCTACCCCTTCGACGAAAAAACTGAAAATTCCTGACGTAGATTTTGAGTTTTGTTGTGATGTTTTAACAAAACATATTCGACCCTATATTAAGCCAGGTTTTTGAAAAGCTCTTTTTGGTAATATACATGGATTTACACATCCAAGAGTACAGGATCAACAGTTGATCTACTAAGAATACGTTTTGTCGACCGTCAATTTCGAAAGGTGTTCGAAACTGAACTAGATGTTGTGTAGCATGCCAGAAATCGAAGGCTATCAGACTCACCAAAAGCCCACTTGGTCATTTCGATCTTCCAACACAGCGTTTCACATATGTTAGTATAGATCTCATTTAAAGGATACAGGTATGTGTTAGCACGTATTGATCGATTCACTAGGTGCTCGGAGTTTATATCACTTGAAGGCATCACAGCCAAGGCAGTCACTTTAGCATTTCTTTATGGCTGGATTTCTCGATATGGAGTACCATCCAATATAACTACCGATCAAGGGCGGCAGTTTGAATCAGCACTCTTCCGTAAATTTTCAAGATTGCTTGGAATAAAAGTTGCTCATACGACACCGTGTCACCTGCAGAGCAATGATCAAATTGAAAGATGGAACCGCACTTTAAAGACTGTACCTAATAAAATCATTTCAAACACAAAATTGGATTGATGCTATTATAATGAAGAAGATGTATGCAACCGTTATTCAGGATATTGTTTTTTTCATGCAGAAATGGTTTTTGGGTCAAATTTCCATCTTCTTGGTGACATGTTTGATGAAATACAATATTCAAGGAATTTTAATGATTGGATCGAATGATTCCGGTCAAGAATGCAAGACCTTAAAGCTACTGTTGCACTGGGACATAGTTAACCCTCTAATGCCCAAGCCCGCCTATAGGCAGGGTTCACACCGAACGCTATAAAACCGTAGTCTGTGGAAAATTTTTCTAATGATTTCCTTGAGAGTCTAGACGAATTTGTAAGCTATATTTCAGTTTTCGTCGCTTGGAGCTAGCATGCTCTGTTTGATAATTACGTCAATTTGAATTTTACTGCCCTATTCTGACAAATTAACAAATTGTTAACCAGTATTTTGAATATTTCTATGTGTTTGTTGTAATTTTTTTATTTCAAAACAAAATTTGAAGCTCAAAGATAAAAACTTTTGATAAAAATTGTCAACTGCTTTTCAGTTATTGACAATTTCATTTAAAAATTTTGTTTTTTGAGCTTTAAATTTTGTATTGAAAACAACAAACACATAGAAATATTCAAAATACTTGTTAACAATTTGTTAATTTGCCAGAATAGGGCTGTAAATTTCATCATTTTTTTACGAATTCATTTAATTTTTTACTCGAAATTTTTAGCTCGATTTTCAGTAAATAAAAAAGAAACATTAATTGAAGTGAGATCAAAGTGAAAAAAAGATACTAGTTAGTAAGTAGTTGTTTTTTCTTTTAATTGAGATAAAAAAATATGTAAAACAACAATGGAAGGTGTTAAAAAACCGTTAACATTTTCACCTGTTGTGGACATTTTCTCCTGTAAAAAATGAACGAAGAACTAAAAATTGATAACGAACTTCAGATTCATTTTTCTCGTCCCCAAATTAGTATAATCTGATTAGTATAATCTGATTTGGAGCTCAAAAAAAATGGGGCATTAGAGGGTCAGGAAAAATAAATGAACCTCCAGATTTAAGTATGCAACTGCTCACATGTTTTTGTCAGATGTGATACTATGCGAAAGCCACTTCAAAAGTCATACGTTGGTCCGTTCAAGGTAATTTTTAGAACAGACAAGATTGCAAAAATTCAGATGTTTGGAAAGGAAAAGACCATCGCATTAGACAGATTAGGACCTGCGTTTTTATAGGACAATCCTGAATCCATATCATCATGTATGCAGACTCCCAAACCAAGCACCTCTAATCGTTCTCATGAGCTTAAATTTAAACCTGAACGGCGAGCTACTTTTGCTCAGGGAATTTAAATATCGTTTCACTAGGGCGTGGGTACTGTAGAGTTGAAAAAGTAGTATACACTTTGTAAACAGATAGAAAACATATGTTAAAAAATAAACCAAAAACTTATTGAGTTGACGTGGAAAATTCTTTATAAAAAATAGGAGAATTTTTTCATTGGAAAACGAAAAATATAATTGAAAATTGTAATAGAAAATTATTTGACAAAAATAAATTTATATAAAAAAAGCAAAGTTTATTATATTCACCATAGCTTTGCTTAAGATTCTTTGCAATTTTTAATCTTCTTTGGAAAGCTACTTCAGCGACCTAAATGTGACTCCGTGATTTTCAATAAGATACAAGATATATGAGGAGTGTCCGTTCAAAAGGACCTATTTAAGATTTTGGAAAAAGTTGTTTTACTATGGCTTAGCACTTCAAATATTGAATCTTATCATTTGCACAAATAAAAAATTAAGAAAACCGTAAATTTTTTCAATATTTTGTGCATCAATGTTTATGTTTCTGTACAAAAGGGCCTTAAAATGCATACTGAAAAATTGCTTTTGAAGATATTTTAACAAAAGGGACTAGTTTCCATACAAGCTTTCAGTTTTTGTAAAATATTTATTCAAACGAGCCTATTCAATTCTTCTATAAGGCTCAATGACAAGTTCTCTTCTAGGAAACTTAAGCAAAGAAACTGATTATTGAATGAATGAGAGTCCTCAAGGAATCCTAATTACTACTATTAGTAGTAATAGCGAAACCGACGAAGAATGTGAACGTATTGATCCCGATATAGGGCAGTTACGTATTTAGTTAATTGATTATATCTGTGAGAACTTCTTATGAATATTATATTGTTGTGTTGATTACATCTACTGCTTAAAAACCTAATCGAAAAGGTCTATTTCGTCAGTGACTGCCCAAAAAGACTTATTTTCAATTTTAAAATCTCTATAACTTTAAAACCATTTAAATTTTTTTATCCATGCTTACATCATATATTAGCTGTGGGAAGATATATATTTATATCGGTCATTCCATGTCAAATCGGACGCTTTTGTCCAAAAACTAATTTTGACGATTCCGATTTTTTTCAAATTTTTCACATCGATAGAACTTTAAAAAAGAAAAATATTTGAATATTTTTCTTTGTAATTTTCAATTTTTTTTGCAGCTATACACTGTGAAAAATTATAAAGTAAAACAAAAATTGTCATTCGGACATGTGCACAAACAACTATATCTTCTAAACCGTTAGTCCTACAAGAAAATGTTTAAGAATTGGTCTTTATTGTGGTGTACTTTTTTTACAAACACTTTCGTAAAAAATTTTAAATTTTTTGACCACTAAAAATTACATTCACATTTTTCATAGCCAGCACCACTATTTTTTTAGCACTTTGAAAATATTATCGTATTGAGGCATTCATTCTTAATGCATTCTCAAAATTTGATGTTGGAGTATTAATATTTACTATTTTTAACGAAATTTTCAAAAACCGACTAACAAATTTTTAAGTACAAAAAACTTTAATTTTGAATTAAAAATGGAATTTTTAGTATTTTTTGCTAAGCTAGGTACATTAGACCGTATCACCTTGTATGGAAGAAAAATAAACCTATTTTGACACCGACTCAATCGCTAGACATTTAAGAGACATTTTCAAAAAAAATTTTTTTTTTTAAGTGGTCCCTATGGTGCTATTTTGATTTTTTCGTTATATCTTTGGTGTTTTTCATCCGATCCGGAAAAAAATTTGTGTATGTGCTTGTTGATGTAATGCAAATAAATTTGTATTTTTTTTCCTCAAATGTTTTTTTTTAGACTTATTGCACAATCTATCTCAGTTCCTACTATGTCATCATGTTCCAAAAATACCAAAAAACGAAAGCTTACAAAAAATCATTATAACCATGGGAACAAATGAAATCGAAAAAATGCATTTTAGAAGCACTTCCGACCGATTATATGCAAAGAATAACACTTTAATATCATAAAAAATTGTTTTTTAATCTTCCAAATCTTTTCGAGATTCAAGGTAGCTGTAGCGCTCGCAACTATCAAGCTTCGCGAAAATGTGCCCCAAACGATTTTCGTCAGTGACTGCTGTAGCTGACTGGTGCACAATTTGAACGAAACGCTCCGTGTTTTGCGAGTCGCAAGGAATATCTGTTGAAAATATAACATGAAATATACGATTTAGATTTTAAAGTTAAATACGCATAGATTAATTTATTATACAAGTATGAAAGTGTATTGCAGTGCGTACCTGGAATTTTAATCAATTGATCAGAATATTGCATATCAGACAGTTGGTCTTGGGTGTGAAATTGAAGGCATGGTGGCTCAGTGATCTCAAATTGTGTCCAATCAATCATTTCGGTGTAAATGTTGCTGCTGTAGTTGATGTAGGGTTGGTGCTTGGGCCCACGAAATTGCCGAATTCGACCTTGCCGATCACGCACCGTTGCATCCGGATCAGTTATCATAGAAAGTAATATATTTTCATGGTGAAAATAATAGGCATTGCTTTCGATGGTGGGTTTGATGGCTAACTGAACGTAGTTCGGCAAATCACGTATCCATGAAATGTACTTAAAGACATTGTGGCTGCCATGAATGGCAAGTGACTGGCTTTTAACTAAAAACCAGAATGGCGCATACACTCTGACCACGAACATAGCAAGATCTCTTAATTTCTGGGACGGCTGCGCTTGTGTTACGTACCAGCGCAAGATGCGAGATGCTGTTGTAAGCCATCGCGCTGTACTGGTAGCACCGGGCTGTTCGCTGGCTAAATTCTTACCACAGTGGCCACTATCAACCGCAAGAACCATGCGGTATAAGTAACTTTGATCGCTTCGTATTAGCCACGTATCAATGTTTGAAGGCATTTCACCCATTGATATTGGCTCGAAATTCGGTAGCGGCTAAGAAAAAACATAAACAAAGCATAAATAAAAATTATACAAACAGAATGTTATTGAAATTCAATTTCAAACATACAGGAAAATCCATGCAGCAATTTATTCCAACACCGATATCTCCTGGCCACAGCCCAGGACCCTTCTGTTTTCCAAGCCATGTTCTAAGCAGAGCAGTAAATGGCAGCTCGTTGAAATGGAACAGACAGATGAACCATTGCAATGGTCTGCGCAAATACGATTCCAAATACGTTATGGCACCCCCTTTGTAGCCAGTGTTTGTGACTGTGCCATCACAACTGATCGCTACTAAATTGTCTAAATTGTAATTGTTTTTCTGCAAAAAATCCACAATTGCAGTTTGGATACCTCTTGCGGAACCTTCCGAATGTACGCGAATGAAAATTTGATATAAATTATTATTATAAGAAATAATAATATTGACAGTTTGAGCAAAGGCTAAAAAGATCTTTGAACTGGGAATTTCTTTGAACAGCGGCGATTTGTGCTTTTGCACACTAAGTACACGCAGAGAAATAAAACGTTTGGAGGCCTTTTACAGCATAAGAATTAAGTTTGCAGCGTTTGACAAAGTGTTTTGGAAACTTAAAATTGTTTGCGGTAAATTTTATTTGTTCTTGGTAAAGCTAAATTTAATTGCATTACACGAACATAAGCTTTTTCGTGCTCGATAAATGAGTTTTTTCGTTTGCTTATAATGAAATTAATTTTGTATATCTCTCAAAATAACGAGTGTCCGCTCAAAAATACGAATGCTCGATCAAAATGCCGACAACGATGTCTTCCACAAATCCTATTATTTGAAATAATACTTAAGCAACAAAATTCGTATAGCCTGTTTGGCTCAGAGGTAAAGCATCTGCTTGGCAGCCATAACCTCCCGTGTTCGAACCCCGCTCTGGCCACGGTATGTTTTTAAAAATTTCTTTTTTTTTCATTAAACGTTTTCGTTACATATTTCATTGCATATTTCTATTTATAGGTTGCCCGTAAGTACATGCCGCAAACAAAGTTCAGTTGACTAATTTTTCGTTTCATTTATTGATATTAAAGTGTTATTCTTTGCATATAATTGGTCGGAAGTGCTTCTAAAATGCATTTTTTCGATTTCATTTGTTCCCATGGTTATAATGATTTTTTGTAAGCTTTCGTTTTTTGGTATTTTTGGAACATGATGACATAGTAGGAACTGAGATAGATTGTGCAATAAGTCTAAAAAAAAAAACATTTGAGGAAAAAAAAAATACAAATTTATTCGGATTACATCAACAAGCACACACATAAATTTTTTTCCGGATCGGATGAAAAACACCAAAGATATAACGAAAAAATCAAAATAGCACCATAGGGACCACTTAAAAAAAAAAAAATTATTTTTGAAAATGTCTTTTGAATATCTAGCGATTGAGTCGGTGTCAAAAAGAGGTTAGTTTTGATGATACGCTCTAAGGTACATATCGTCGCTGCGCCAACAAAAAGAGTAGAAAAAAAACAAATTTTTTTCAGAGCATTTCTAGTACTGCGAGCAATAACTGTTTTTTATCACTTCTAAACCATAAGAGATATAAAAAAACTGCAAATGCAGAAATGTGGGCAATAGAAAGTGTAAACAAAATATGCTATAAAAAATTAACAAAAATCACATATCTGGTTTTTCTGGCGCAGCGACGATATGTAAAATCAGTCAAATTAAAAAATTTTATCAACTCTTTAAAATATACCTTTCCTCTGAAGAGACTTAATTTTTTTAAATTTGCTGAAATACTTCTTGGTTGTAATTCCGTGACGTATCCCTATGTTAATACTAAATTATGTAAATTGCTTTAACATTTTATTTATAATTTTTTTTTTTTTGTTATTGTAAACTTAAACAATAGTTGAAAAAGATGATGTGGATGTAATGCGCATATCAATTTTCCCTTTGCCCCGTGGTATAAAGGAATGGAGGGTTAAAGTCCCGCTTATCATTATTGCTTTTTCGAATCGCTTTTTGAGAGATTTTTTTCAGAGTTGTACTGCTTTGATGAAAAATATTCCGATTCAATACTTGTCATGTTGTTTGAAACCCAATTATAAAATACTACAGGAGTATTTGTCGGATTATTAATGTTTGCAGACTAGCCTTTGCCGCAAGTCTTTTTACTGTACCTGCCAAACCATCACGTGGCCCTTTGCCGTGCGATGCACAGAGGGCGAAACGGCCAATCTAGCGGCGTTAAATTCAATTTTGAAATATTTAATTGCGCCAATTTTTATTTACTAATCGTTTGCTAATACCCTAATAAGCTTATTGACATATTTAGTTTTTGTTAAAAAGCTTTTTGTGAAAAGCTGTGAGCTTTCAAACTTGACATATGTTTTGGCAGCTGCAATACAATATTTTCCCGCTTTTTTGAGGAGTGCATTGTTTTGGCTGCAAAATCTTTTTTATTTTATTAAATTCTTCTCTTATAATTTTTATTTCAAGAAAAAGGTATGTATAAAATAAAATAAATGTCAGTGATCTGTGTTTACATGTAATTTATTAAAAAATCGTAGCCAAAGTGAATTATTGTGATGACTTATCTCTAGTAGCTTACATTAGTCTTTTGTGGAGTGCAACTGTTCGTATTCGATCATTTCCGTGGTAGTTTTGTATTTTTTTGTTAACATGAGTCCTTGTGATTGTGTGTCTAAAAAATGTTTTGCAGGTTCCTGCAGGTTTTTAATATATTCCACTTTTAAGGTTCAATGTCGGTTGTCAAACGAACACTGTTTTTAATATGGTGCAATGAAGGTGTGCCTAGGAAAAGATTTTCGGCGGTAGAGACTTATATATTTGATAATGTCATTGATAAATCTAAATATAGCAAAGAGCAGTGTCATGAAATCGGCAGAAGATTAAGAAATTTTAACTATAAATTATTTGCGAAGTGGAAAGAAAGTAATAGGGTTAGGGTGGACTTTGAACACAGAAACAAGCAATGGTTGGATGGACCGCTTTTGTTAGTGGATGAAAAAACTTCTACCAATGTTGGACGCCCCGTTAAAAGCTTCTCGGATTGCACAACCAAAAACCAAGTCCAAAAAGTTGCCAATTTGATAAATAAAACTCCTTGTAACGAACTTTTGGTGGCAACGTGCAGTAGTCTTTACAGGGCTGGAAAGAGAACTGCATCTCAGGTTTTATCAGTGTTGGATTCGGATGCAGACACTACGGCAAAAATTAAAAAAGCCTAGAATCAGACTTCCAGGTTCCTATAAAATATACACCTGAAGAAGCCTTGTCACTTTTTATTAATGGTAATTACACAAAATTCACTTACAAGCTGATGCAGACCGGTGCCAAAGCTCGAAACGCTAACATTTATCCCACTTATGATGTTTTGCGGTCAGCTAAAGAGAAATGTTATCCAAGTCGAGTGTTGGCGACAGAATATTTTGCTGAAGTGGCTCTACAAAGCTTGGTTGATCACACAGTTACAAGGATCATTGAAGCAGACGCCGAACTATTTCAAAACATTCCTTCTGGCAGCAATGAAAAATTAGTTGCAGTTTACAAATGGGGTTGTGATGGCAGCAGTGGTCATTCAACCTACCGGCAAAGGTATAGCGATCCCGAAAAGACAATGATCGGCGAAAATTTATTTACGGTTTGCATTGTGCCATTGCAAATTCAACTGGGATCGCCAGAAGGAAACTGCTGACGTTGTTCGTACCGAGGTTGAAAACGTGAAATCCCAAATATCACTAATCTCACCAACTTTTCTGGGCACTCTACAAATAAACCATCAATTTCACTTAACCATGATTGACGGAAAAGTTTTTACAGCGATTGCCAAATCATCATCACAAATATGCGCAATTTGCAAAGCTACTCCCAAAGTAATGAACGATCTCAATTTTATTAAAAAACTTTCCGTGGATGAGAATTTGTATGAGTATGGCATGTCTACTCTACATGCTTGGATCCGCCTTTTTGAGTGCATTATTCATATTGCCTACAGAGTTACATTAAAAAAGTGGCAGGTCCGCAGTTTAGATAAAGATATCGTGGACGAAAGGAAGAAAGCTATTCAAAACGAACTAAGGCAGAAAATGTCATTGCTAGTGGACATTCCAATGGCTGGTGGCGGAAATACGAATAATGGCAACACAGCCAGACGGTTTTTTCTACAACCAACTTTAGCTTCGCAAATAACAGGCGTTAGTGAAGCTATTATCAGAAGATTTGGGGTAGTTTTACGATGTATGTCTTGCGGGTAT
The DNA here is from genome assembly GCA_963920525.1 of Dichetophora obliterata. NCBI lineage: Eukaryota > Metazoa > Arthropoda > Insecta > Diptera > Sciomyzidae > Dichetophora > Dichetophora obliterata. The sequence continues at coordinate 56,148,704 of OY986439.1, forward strand.
GCAGTTAATTCAGAATCTTTTCGCCAATACGCATACGAAACAGCCGAATTGTTTGTGAATGAATATCCGTGGTTTTACATGCCAAGTTCCGTTCACAAAATATTAATACACGGAGCTGATATAACTAATAGTGTTGCCCTGCCAATTGGTATGATGTTCGAGGAAGCATTGGAGGCTAGGAATAAAGATGTCCGAAATTTCCGCCTGAATCACACACGCAAAGATTCGCGACAGCATACAATGGAGGACTTGATGCATGCACTCCTGATTTCATCAGATCCTTTAATTTCAAAATCGTCGAAGACTACTTCCAAAAATTCAAAAAAATATATTTTACTAGATAGAGAGCTAATAAATCTTCTTTCAGACACTGATTTGCAGCCTTCAGTGTCCGACAGTGACAGCTCAGATTATGAATAGCTTTGCTATAATAATATGTTATCACATTCTTACCATGAAAAGTATTAAAAAAAAATAAAATTAGAAAATAAATAAATAATACAAATGTACATTTTTTTAGTGATCTGGCCATTTTAGCGTGTATGGGAGGAGGGTGTGTTCTTAGCCGGATCACGCCTATTTTTCGTACACAATTTAGATTTGATAACACATACACACATACCAAATTTTATTTTGTGGCTCATATATTAGCCATTTTATAACCATTTTATGAATTTTACTAAAGTGGGTTGCTTTAGGAGGTGGGCGTGTCCATGTTCAGATGTCAAAAAATATTCAATACTACATACCCTTTGGTCTACACAAACATCAGTATCAAGCTTCATCCAATTATATAAACTCCTTCTCTCGCTAATGTACCCACTTGCTCAGGTTAAGGGTCTAAAAAGTGTCAATTTCAAACCCACATTAAAACCATATTTAGATGTCAATTTTTAAAACGCCGATATACGTGTAATTTTTTTTTGTCTCTTCTACCATGATCTTTTTACAATATATAATAAAAATATGAAAAATGTTAAATTTGACATACCTTGTTTCTTGGTTGAATAGGCGGGGAGAAAAAGTCGCACAACAACAACAACAAAAATTGTAGAAATTAATAAATTCACAAATTTGTGTATCACATGTTCATTAACTCCCATGCCAAATTTCATTTTGATACCTTTATTAGTTTTCGAGTTATTAATTAAATACCGCTAAACTAGCCATTTCGCCCACTGTGCGATGTTGCGAAAAAGTGCCATTCTGCGGGGATATTGAAATCGACTTTGCATAGATTTAAAAAATTTTTTGTTCTTATATTGAATGACTGCTCCATCTGAGAAGTAAAATATTTTATTTACTACTCACAATTTTTACAGCAGGAAATTAGTTAAGCCACGCTAGAATAAATGAACTGCTACTTTGCCGTGCTTTAAGCATTGCGAAATTGCATCGTAACTTATGCGCACTACATCCACATCAACTTTTTCAACCATTGTTCAAGTTTACAAGAACAAAAAAAAAAATATAAATAAAATGTTAAAACAATTTTACATAATTTAGTATTAATATAAGTATACATCATAGAATTAAAACCAAAAATTTTTTAAGCAAATTTAAAAAATAGAGTGTCTGCCGAGGAGTGGTATATTTTAACAAATTGATAAAATTTTTCAATGTGTCCGATTTAACATAACGTAGCCGCGCCAACAAAAACAGTTATGTGATTTTTGTAAATTTTATTATTGCATATTTTATTCACACTATCTCTTGCACACATTTCTACATTTACAGTTTTTTATATTTTTTTTTTATATTTAGAAGTGATCAAAAATAGAAGAAAATTTGTTTTTTTGCTCTCCTGGAAAGTTACTGAAATACTTATAACTGTTTTTGTTGGCACAGCGACGATATGTACCTAGCTTAGCAAAAAATAATAAAAATTCCATTTTTAATTCAAAATTAAAGTATTTTGTACTTAAAAATTGTGTAGTCAGTTTTTGAAAACTTCGTTAAAAATAGTAAACATTGATTTTCCAACATCAAAATTTTGAAAATGCATTAAGAATGGATGCCTCAATACGATAATATTTTCAAAGTGCCAAAAAAATAGTTGTGCTGATTATGAAAAATGTGAATTAAATTTTTAGTGGTCAAAATATTTAAAATTTTTTACAAAACTGTTTGTAAAAAAGGACACCACAATAAAGACCAATTCAAAGTCTTTAAAATATGTCTTCAACATTTTCTTGTAGGACGAATGGTTTAGAAGATATAGTTGTTTGTGTACATGTCTGAATGACAATGTTTGTTTTTCTTTATATTTTTTTCCTGTGTATAAATGCAAAAAAAATGAAAATTACAAAAAAAAATATGCAAATATTTTTTTTTTCTAAAGTACTATTCACGTGTAAAATACCAAATTTTTACAGAAATGTGAGTTTCGAAAAGCGTCCGATTTGACATGGAATGACCGATATATAACTGCCTTAAGAAAGTCTCAGAATTATAAGCACAACAAAAACTAGACTTTTTTCAGTTTTCTTCAACTTGATGCAACGTCGAAATAGGCCCTTTTGAACAGACACTCCTACTATATAATCCACAAGTTTCAATATTTAGTTATTTACCTTTTTAGCTTGATAAACGTCCTCCACGCCAAAATGCTTCAGAAAAACTTTTCAGACTATTATCGTACTTGTCGAGAGTTAACACCGTATTCGGCTGCGTACAAAATATAATTAGGATATTCACAAGGTCATGTCATATTGTCATATTGTCCTAAAACTTTACAACTAAATTTACAAGATAAATAAATGCAAATAAGAAACAGCTGTTTGATTACGACACTTCAATAAGCATAGATTTCAGAGTTGTAATAAATGAGTACTTTTTTATATGGAAGGCAACAATAAAATGTTTAAACTAGTGTAAAATCTTAGGACAATGTGGCATTATGACATGATAGCACACCTTGTGAATACCCTAATTATTTTCCATCCACAAATTCAAATTTAATTTTTTATGACGAAAACAAAAATAAATTTAATTTCAAAGTTTTTTTTCTCACTTAAAGCTTTGTCAGCAAAATTTTTACATAATTTCTATCATGCCATAAAACGATCGTGTCAGCTGGCCTAAGTCTTTACCCTGCTTGTATTTTCTTATATTTGTTACGTGCTACAAAAACTTACTGCTCTCGCACGTTTAAGAAATTAGTTTCTCGCACGTTATACAAAAACCTGTTGCTCTCATATAAAAATATCTGAGGAAAATATCAGAGTAAACAAAATACAAAATTTTTGGCGGCCATCTTTGTTAAGCATAATTCTGCAAAAAATGGTATCTCTCTAACTTAAAATGCTCTCTTTTAAGATTCTAGCAGACCCTTCAATTTGTTTCTATCTGAAAATTAACGCAAGTCTGTATAAAATCAACACTTTTTTTTGCACAAACAACTTTTTTGCGATAATAATTTTTGGCCTGTCAGCGAAAAGCTGGACTTGAAAGCATTAAATTGTAGCTTCAACAGAATATAAATATCTATTGTTTAAGAATTTTTGGACATCTTTTAAAAATTGCATGCATAAAAATATGATTATGTTAATAGTTAGCTCAAAATATCTTGCGTATAGCAGTGAAAATCATTCATAAACATTGACTTTGCTGCTGATGTTGATCATCATTTCCCATTATCTGATCTGATCCTGTTATTAGAGGTACATCTATGATCAAACAAGAGAAGTACTTTTTGATAAAATGCAGTCTTTTTTTCAATTTAGTAAGAGATTTTTTCCATATTTTTATTAGAATTCTTACATTTTGTTACTTGACATTTTCTTTTTCTAATAAATAATTTCTTTTAGCATTGTTGCCATTGTTAGTGCCTGCCATTCACATTCAAATCTTGCAGCTATTACGTCAAATGGCAATCGACAATTCCCCGACATGTTTTCCTTCATACCAATCATCTTAATTTTCCCCACTAATGACATCTTTTTATTGTCTTCTGACATACTTTCTAGACATGCAGCTACAAAGGAATAGAATAGAATCAACTTTTATCGAGAGCAGCTCGATATTGTTTGCTGCTGCTAGGCAGCAATATGTTTCGCAGCAACATTTTTCTTTTCAACGCGTTACTTAAACAAAAATTTGCTCTAATTTGACCGATTCACTGGGAATCAAGAAGTTTGCCACATAGTTGAATGTTGCATGTTGCAGTGTTGTTAAATTCTACAAGAATCCCAATTATATGTTGTTGATGTTGTTGTTGCTTGTGTCAGATAATTACTTAAATTAGTCTTACAATAAAATCATACTGTTAAGCGTTTCTCAAATGTTGTCTGCACTATCAGAATTGGTTCGTTCCACTTGATTGGTCAGCAACTTATAAAGCAGCGGGTGGAAATTGTTGTCTTGCAACAATAAGGCGCTAAGCATTGGCTAGCAAGCAACATGCTGCGCAAATTGATATTAATTGGTAATATTATGGTTGTAGGCGAAAATTCTACGAGTTTTCGGAAGTAAAATTTACTACAATTTTTCTGTTCAATGTTTTTAAGTAGCAAAATGTTGCGAAAACATAAAATATTTACTAAAATATTAAAGGAATTACTTGAAAAAAATAATGCATTGAATTATAACTCACTAAATACAAGAACTACGATGAAAATTATGCTATGACTATAAAAGTAGATTTTTTGATATATGACAAAAATATAAATGAAATATTACGTCATCAAATTGTAGGGGTAACAGCTTATGCAACGAAAATGCAAATTCGTTACACGAAAATACTACTCATTTAGGTGATATGGTAAAAATTTTCAAACGACTGCTAAGCTCAGTTCTTTGACCTCCTGATAAAAATAATAAAAAAACAATTATAACGTCATAAGATCGCGACGCACAGTGTAACGAGCCCATATAGCTAGTGGCCAAAAATAGAAGGAGTTGAAGAATCATGAAATTTTGTGAAAATTACTTTTATGGTAGGGGAGTTATTCTAACAAAATTTCATTCGAATTGAATGAATGCTGCGCCCACCTCCCATATAACCGAAATCGGTTATCTGGAAAAGCTACCCCAAAAATTATCCAAGATCATTAAAATTTACTACACATTCTTCTTTTGTAATTATAAATAGCTAGTGTGAAAATGAATCAAATCGGCCGACTAGCACGCCCTTCTTCCATATAACTGAAGTCAGTAATCTGGTAAATTACCCCAAAAAATTATCTTATATCTGTAAAATTTCACATCAGTAAAATCTGGAAAATATTAGGAATATGTTAAGGAAGTATTTTATCTGAAAGTTTTATTAAAAAAAATTTATTTTTATTTATTTTATTGGAAAGCTTGTGAAAATTTGCTTTAATTTTTTATATTAAATTGCTTATTTTCGCCAAAACATTCTCCACTAGGTGAATGTGGTTTTTTCTTATTTTGTGTTTTGAACTTTGTAAAAATGTTTGTTATTTTTTGATATAAAATTGCTCATTTTAGCCAAATTAGGCTCCACAAAAATGGGCGTAAAGTCGTTATAATTGAGTTTCGGCAAGCCAAATTTTGGGAACATGTTGAGAAAATATTGATAATAGACATATAAAAACATAAAAAAATGCTGTTTTTCTTATTTTGTTTTTTAAAGTTTGCGAAAAATTTGTTATTTTTTCATTTAAAATTGCTAATTTTGTCCAAAAGGTGCTCCAGAAAAGTAGCCGTAAAGTCGTTATTTTCAAGTTTCGGCAAACCAAATTTCGGCAATATGTTGAAATGAAGTTGTTAAAGGACATATTACAATTAAAAAAAAAAAGAAAATTCTGTTCTCTTGTTATTATTTCTCAAAGTTTTCGTTTTTTTAGACTTCTAAGACCCATTTTTAGTTGTACAAATTTATTTTTGCATGTTCGCTTTTAATTAATTTTTTTTTTTTACTAAATTATATAAAATAAATATAAGTTAATTTTTTTTCCATACATTTATTACTCAAATTTATGTCTTATTAAAAAATATACAGTGTCAAATTGTAAAAACAAAAATTTATCATATTTCAATTGAACTTTGGAAGAGTGGCATTCCCGTAACTGAAAAGATATGGCAAAGTCCTTTTACACTCAAAATATTTATACTCTAAACTATAATTCTGCATATTAAGATTAACTAATTAATGACTTTTTCTTAAGTTATTTTTGGCCGCACTTGTTACTGTGTGACGGTAACAGCTTAATGATGGAACTCTATCTCGGTGACTATAGGCATTACAATTATTTTTATTGTGCGATACAAAAGACGCACAAGAGCTTTTAACAAAAAACTATAAAAAATTGAAATTATAAAGTCACCCGGCCACAACTGCAGCATCTTAATGTAACGTAAATGCACCATCGATGCATGAAAATATTGCATGGAACTAAGTTAAATGCTATTGTGCAACAGTAAAGGTATCAAATCAAAGACACACGAAAACAAAAGCAAAGACAATTTTATGTAAGTCAAAATAAAAATAAAAAGGAAATGAAATTGCAAAAGCAGAATAAGTAGTAAAATTAAAACGAAAATAGCAAACTCAAAAGCAAAAGCAAATGAGCAAATACGAAAGTAAAAGCAAATGGGGAAAAACAAAAACAAAAGTAAGTAGAAAATCAATACCTCAAGCAAAAACAATAGAAATAGCAAAAGCAATTCACGAAAGACTTACCAAAACCAAAAGCAAAAATAAAAGCAAAAACAAATAAGCAAAAGCTAAAGCATCAAGAAAACTATGGTATAAGTACTATGATTTCTAGTTTCTTTTGACATTTATACAATTTATGCAATTATTTTCTCCTACTATTTCTACTACTTTTTATACAACTATTTTTGACAATTACTAGAAATTAAGGTATGGTATGACAGTGTGATTTGATGCTATGGTATCATGTAAATTATGGTGCAATGGTATAGGACTATAGTAATTACGTAGTAGAAAATAAAGTAGTTACTATAGTATTTTAGTACTATTATACTATTATAGTACTAAAGTATTATAGTACTATAGTACTATAAGTTTACTATAGTATACTATAGTTACTGTTTTATATATATACTTATATTACTATAAGTACTATAGTACTATAATACTATAATAAAATACTATAATACTATAATAAAATACCTTCATACTATGGTATAGTACTATAGTACTATAATAATGAATTATGGTATAATGGTATAGTACTATAGTAATTACGTAGTAGAAAATAAAGTAGTTACTATAATACTATAGTAATTTTACCATAATTCACATACTATATAATACTATAGTATATAGTAGGAAGGTATTTTATTGTTAGTTAGCATGGTATGGTATGAAATAAATATTTATACTACTATTTTCTACTACTATTTTTAGCACTTGCTTTTTGTTACTGTTTCTACTACTATTATCAACTACTTTTTATATTACTATTTACGCTGTGTGCGAATTGATCTTAATTCAACCCCAGCTAAATTGAGCCGATAAGGCAGTGATTCCTAATTTATACTACCTAAATTCACAGCCTTAAACTACTTTTTTCGACTTTTTTCTTGTACTATTTCCACTACGTATGAAATTATGATTTTGTATGATGGAATGGTGTGATGGTTTAGTATGATGGTAGGGTATGATAGGCTTGGTAGAATGGTACAGTACAGTATGAACATTTGTACGGCTATTTCTTCTACTATTTTCTACTACATTTTGTGTACTAATATAAACTATTTATACTACTTTTTGTACTACTATTTTTTATTACGTATGAAATTTCAGTATGGTATTTTTCACTGTGGCGGTCGTAGCCTAGTGGTTAGAGTTCGTGGCCCTTAAGCTTAGGAACCGCGGTTGCCCGGGCTCAATTCCCAGCTCAGACAGAATGTTTTTTTTAATTGAATTCGTTTTTCTGTCCGGTCGTTACCTCTCGACAGACAATGGCAAACCTCAGAGAGTAAAAACTGCCATGTAAAGCTTCTTGGGAACATAATCCGTTTGGAACATATGTCGCCATCAAACTCGTAGGTACAGTTCTCGATCATTTGTGTTCAAAAATTTAATAACACGCACAGCACAATTGATCAAAAGGAGCTCGGACAAAGTCCTTTCGAGGGCTGAAATGGCCAATGTATTTTATTTATATTTTCCACTGCTATTTCTGCTACTTTTTATAGTACTATTACTACTATTTCCAATACTATTTTTAACTACTTTAACTACTTTTTTGTACTCCTATTCTCTCAACTATATCTTCTACTGTTTTTAATACTATTGCTACTTATATTTTCTATTTGTATTTTTACTTATATTTTTACTTTTGTTTTCGATTATTATTTTTACTAAACGTTTAGAATGATTACATTGTGCTTATGTTTCTAATACTTTTTAGCCACTATTTCTATTACTATTCTCTTCTACTTCTTTCTACAACTATTTGCTACTACTTGTACCTCTATTTTTTAGTACTATTTCTACTGTTTTTTCAGTTATATTTCCACTACTACTTATTTTCTTTCTTGTTTTTTTTACTTCTATTTTCTACTATGTATTGAATTCTACTACTCTTTTTAATACTATTTCTAATGCTTTTTCATATATATATTTACTACTACTTATTTTCTTCTTAGTACTTTTTTTACTGCTATTTTTTACTACGCTTGGTATGTTCTGACGGGCTAAGTATGATGATAAAGTATTTAATGTATATTTCTATAACGTTTCGTATAACTTTTTCCACTAACTATTTTCTATAAATTTTTCTACTACAATTAATACAAATTTCCTTCTATTTTCTCTATTACTATTTTCTACTTCTTTGCAGACTAATATTTGCAACTTTTATTTAGACTTTTATTTTCTATTACGTATTAGGACATGAATTTAAACAAGGATTTAGACAAGTGCACGGTTAAAAATCTTGGACTAAATTTTAAACGTTTTTGGATTACATAATATATCAAAAATTTAGTTAGTGAAAAAACTAATTTCTCAATAAATTGTAAATTAATTTTATTTCTAGAAAAACCAGAAACCTTTAAAAACGAATGACATATCATTTCAAATAGTCTATTAAAAATAATTATAAAACAATAACTTTTATAGGCTATTAACTCTTTTAAAATCAGGAAATTTTAATTTTTAAATTATAGTAGAAAAACCCTGATACACAAGGTACAACAAAAAAATTTTCGTTAAGAAAAAAAAAAATTTCTTTTTATAAAAAAATTTTTCAATTATTTCAATATTCTTTAACAATACTAATTCACTAGAGCTTAGATTATTTTTTTTTATACAATACTAAAATTATTTACAACACCAAAAAAATTAACTTTTTAAGTCAAGGAAAAGTTTAAAATTTTTCAATCCAAAAACGATTTGTTTTCAATCCGCAAAAGGTTTAAAAAAATCAATATAAATATCAACTTAAAAAAAATAAAAAACTTTTCTGACCAGCTCATGATTTGAACACACGTCCTCTGTAGTGCTGGTCCAACACCTTATCCACTCGTCCATCTCAGTTATTAATAAAGTTACGCTTATAATCTTGGCATCATAACGAATGCCAGTAAGCTTGCAGTAAGTTAGCAAGCGAGCAGAAACGTGGGCTCGAGACTCAGCTAAACTAAAGTAAAATAAAAAAATATCCTTAACAGTTCGATATTTGAACACACGTCCTCCGATGTGCTAGTACAATACCTTATCCTCTCGTCCAACTCAGTTGTTAGCGTAGTTTCGCTTATTTTGCATCATAACGAATGCAAGTAAGTACGCACTTTTCAGGAACGTGGGTTTGAGACCCAGCTGAATTAAACTAATGTTTGGATTAAAAAATAGTGCTTTTCGGATTAAAAATTTCTTTAAGCCAAAGTTTGGATTAAAAAGAAGTCCACAATTTTTCACAGTGTGTTAGGACAATGAGTAGGGCTAGATTAGACAAGGATTAGGGATAGGACGTCAACAAAAGAAGGAGATATATTCTTATCCTTATCTATATCCTTAACTATATCCTTTTTTAAAAGTTAACTTTGAATTCTTAAAAACTGCATTGGTACAGAGTTGAAATCACTTGAACACTTCGTTTTAACAATTTAATTTCTAAGGCATTTATAACAACACAAATGTTTTGACAATTTTTTTGAAGCATTATAACTAAATATAAACCTAAATTTTTTAAAAATACGGAAGCTTTAAGCACAGAGCATGTAGAAAAATTAGTAAGGAGTCTCTCTATAGGCTTAATCTAACTAATCTCAGTCCAACTTGAAGGATTTAAGCCATGTACGCTTCTAAAGCAAATAAAATCCATAACAAAACCATATATCATTTCTTTTAAACCTATTCGATCTTTTTGATGATTGGTGAAATTAATTTTTATTTTTATTTTTTATTTATATTCTATTTATGAACAAAATATCAAAGTTTTCGGAAAGATTTTTTTTCTTTAATTTTATTTATAAGAACGTACGCTCAAAATACTTTAACACAATGTTGCGATGATATTGCTTTTTTTCTAAAAATGGTTTGTTTCCAAAAGTCATAAACAAATTTTTTGCCCTAAAATACTTTTGAGCATAGCTGTTTAATAATGATTACTAATCGTAATCATTAGCAATCCGATTATTTTTTTAAAAAGGTGAAATAATTGATTTAGTATAATTCTTTTCTGTTTGTAATCGTAACCTTATAATTACGATTACAAATAATCAAAAAATAATTTCTTTAGAATACGAAAATAAACAAAAATAATCAAAAATAATCAAGAAAAAATAATGAGAATACTTTAAAAATTATTTTTGATACTTTTTGGCTACTTAAATAATTTCTTAAAGTAGTCGGATTATTTTTTCTTGATTACTTTTAATTCTTTTTGATTATTTTTGTAATTTCAAGTAATCGTAATAGTTTTTTGATTATTTGCAATCGTAATCAATTACTAATCATGAACTTCTCATTTTAGAGATTACAATTCTTTTTAAAATATAATATAATTGCTCACTAATCGTAATCGCAATTTAACAGCTATGCTTTCAAGAAATCCAAAAATTTTTCTCTCCTTAAAGTTTTTATTTTAAGTAGACGCAATATTTCAAGACATCAGAAAAGTTCAACTTAATTCATTTTTAGCCATAACTAAGGTATGTTCTTGGTGCCACTAACATTCATAGTATAGTATTCATAAAAAAGTGCGTAAATTTGCATCAAATTGACACTAAGTAAGGTGTTAACGCTGATTAAACTCAAACTTAAGCAATCTTAATAAAAGCAATAAATAAATTGCTTTTATTTGCATGAATGGAAAATAAATCATGTTTCGCAAAATGCAACAACAAGCATCGCGACTCCCCGTTAAGAATATTAAACGAGGCTTAAACGATGCAAATCGAAATTGTAGCTAGGCTCAAAGTCAGGGCAAAACAGAAAAATTGTCACACCTACGAGTGTGGCTCAGAAGTGTTATAAAATAATAGCCGCTTCAAGCGCGAACCAGCCAACTAAAGGAGCAAAAAATATAAACGTTTCACACCAAAAACAAAACCAAACACCAGCAGTATGCAATCCGATGAGGTGTGCAGTCGCAGTGAGAATTGAGAGTGACGCAGAAGAATTGCGGGGAGTTCCATAAAACTTATTATATTTAATAGTAGCACGAACAGGAAAAAAAAAGAACTTAAAAAATCAAAGCTCGAATTCGGTTTCAATCATTCAAACAAGTGAAACTAGGTCAAATCTTTAGTAAAAATTTTGGGCTGGCAAAAACTTTGGGCTCAATTAGTATAAAGCGAGCCAATCATTGCAGATTTTTTCTCAGCATGATTCATGGCCTGTAAGATTTGACAAGCCTCTGTTTTTTTTTTGTACGTGTATCTACAAAATAAATAAATCGATACTGTCTATAAGCTGATTTATTGAATAGATTTTGTTAGCAAAAGCTACTGAATTTAGTAACAAAAATTGTTCGATAAACTTTGTAGCTTCCAGCTGGTCATTCATTGACATAAGATTGCTTAATGCAATAGAATAATACATAATTATTCTTTAAAAAAAGACGCATACGCATGGTAGTAGTTAAATTTATTTCCAAAAAACTGAAGATCTTTGAATGGTTTAATATTTGAAATTTACTCTTTGAAAAGTGCTGTAACAAAAATTCCTATTTCATTTATTGATTCGAGTAAATTATATATGATTCATTATAATTTTGTAATATAATATTATAACATCATACCCATAGAATCATACTGTAGCATCAAATCTTACGAGCATATCAAACCATCATTCCACACGTAATAAAAAATAGTAGTAGTAAACAGTAGTAGAAATAGTCACTCAAAATGTTAGTATAAGTTTTTCTGGAAAAAAAAATTGGAGTAGAAATAGAAATAAAAAAGTAAAATTAATGGTAGTAGAAAAAGTAGTAGAAGTAGAAGAAGTATTTGAGAATGTTCTAGAAATAGCAGTAGAAAACAGTAGTATAGATATGTGTATTATTACCAGCATATTAAACCATCATTCCACACATAATAAAAAATAGTAGTAATAAACAGTAGTAGAAATAGTCACTCAAAATGTTAGTATAAGTTTTTCTGGAAAAAAAAATTGGAGTAGAAATAGAAATAAAAAAGTAAAATTAATGGTAGTAGAAAAAGTAGTAGAAGTAGAAGAAGTATTTGAGAATGTTCTAGAAATAACAGTAGAAAACAGTAGTATAGATATGTGTATTATACTTTACCATCATACCGAGCACATCCCAAGCCATCAGACCATAGCATCATACCATATTATTTCATACGCATTAGAAGAGTGTTTTAGAAATAGCACTTCAAATAGTACAAAGCATACATTTTGAAAGAAAAATAAGTACCTAGTAAAAAAAAGTAAAATAAATATTAGTATAAAATATACGAGTAAATAGAAATAGTAGTGGAAAATAGAAGTCTTAATATGAATATCATTCCATACTAGCATACCATTCCATCATATCACATCATCATACCTTAGCTTCATTAAATACATAGCAGAAAATAGTAGTCGGAAATAGTAGTAGAAATAACTATCATAAACTGAAATAGTAGCAAAATTATTAGCAGAAATATTAGTAAAAAAAACGTATCTTACTCTACCATCATACCATATCATAAATTTACTTTATACCAGAATGTATCATACGTCACATTAGCTTTACCTATAATATATACATACTTTGAGCCATCGAATCACACAGAAATACAACAAAGAAAATACAAGAAAAGCAGCACTTATTTTCATCATATCGCTCATTTACTTGAAGTCCGTCATACCTCAAAAAAAAAATTTTTTGCAAAAAAATGCGTTTAAAGTTTTCAATTGACTCGCACCCAGAGTTGCCAGAAAAAATTTCTGAAACTATCTCAGCCCTTTTTAAAAATCGTCATTTTTCTGCAAAAATCGTCATTTCAATTAAAGAAAAAATAACATTTTATAGCTCTTAATGGTGCCGTGATATAATCCCAAGTGGCACAATCCCAATTTTTAATTTAAGGATTTTGTCACTCCTTATACAGTGACATAAGCCCAATTTTTTACTTGGGATTATGTCACTTTGGAAGGGATGACATATTCCCAAATAAAAAGAAGTCAAAATTCCAAATTTTTTTGGGATTATGTCACCCGTGTACTAGTGACATAATAATAGTTTTATAGTTTTTCTATAAATCGCGCTATTTTTTATAAAAAATTGTAATTTTTTTGATATATCACAAAATTTTGTGGAAATACTTTTTTGATAAGATAATTAGTCTCACAAAGGTGCGATCAAATCAGATGAATACGCCTGCCTCTCATATTATCGAAATTGGTAAGCTGATATATTTCCCCAAAAAATTATCCTAGAGCAATAACATTTTGTGCACTAGATCTGTCATAGCAACAACTAAATTGTATGAAAACTAACCAAATCGGCCGACTAACACACCTACCCCTCATATAACCGAAATCTAGTTTGAAAATTACTAGTTTGAAAACGAACTAAATAACCATAATAAAGACCTGTCCACTCAAAATCTGTACACACAAATCGCGATAAATCTCATAAGCAAAATATTGGCACAAAAATGTTTTAAATATTTTCAGATAGAGTATTTATTAAGCTTTCAAAAAAGTAATACAAAATTTTATATATCATTATTATGTATAAAATTTCGAGCGTGCCTCTTAATCGGCAACATCAATCGTTGAACATCTGCTCTGGTGACCTGGGCAGCATATTTGTTCCACTGGAGTAACATCGATTCCGGTTTTTTTACGACTCCTCCATATTTCCTCAGTTTGTATTTAACAATTGCCCAATATTTTTCGATTGGGCGCAACTGGGGACAGTTTGGAGGATTGAAGTCCTTTGGCACGAAATCTACATTATTGGTTCGATACCAATTTATGGTTGTCTTCGAATAATGTATCGACGCCAAATCTGGCCAAAACTTTACAGCAGATCGATGGTGACGAATAAACGGCAATAAACGTTTCTCTAGACACTCTTTCCTGTATGTATCAGAGTTCATTGTTGCTGATGTTACATACGCCCGACTCTTCAGACCACAACTGCATATGGCTTGCCAGATCATTACCTTCCTTGCGAATTTATCAACCTTTTTATATTTAAATTTGGAGGAGACACTAAAACGCTTCTTTGCAGCATAAAACTTTTGTCCTGGAAGCTGTTGCAAATCAAGTTTGACGTATGTTTCATCGTCCATAATTAAACAACCTTTGAATTTCGTCAAGACTTTATCGTAGAGTAATCGAGTGCGCTTTTTGGCCGACAAATTTTGTTTATCGGACCGGTTCGGGTATTTAATAGCTCGATACGACTGATAGCCTGCTCCCACTCGTATTCGCCGAGCTGTGCTCCTGCTGGTTTTGAATTTTTTTGCCCGATCATTGTCGGAGAGACCTGGGTTATTTTTAATTGAGGCAAGGATGCTTGCCTTTAATTTATTGTCAGATTTGGTTTTTTTTCCACCGGTTTTTGGCTTTCTTTCGATGCTCAAAGATTCTTTATACCGTTTTAAGACACTACAAACTGTTGTCTTTGAAATTTTTAATACTTTTGCTATCTTATTTCCGGACCATGTGGGATTTTCAACGAATTTGTTCTCAATTAATTTCCGAGCGGCTAACTCCATCGTGAAAAAATTAGTAACTAACATGCAAATCATGGCAAACTTCAAACAGATAACGGGAATATTATTTTTAACGGAAGGGTACCAATTTTTTTTAGTACAACTTCGAAATGACCCTGTAGGAATCACTAGATTATGTACAGATTTTGCATGGACAGGTCTTTATAACCATAATCAGTAAGGTGGCATATTATCCCAAAAAAGCATCTCAGATCAAGATGCTTAGATAGTAGTGTCCGACCGAATATTCGGCTTCGGTATTCGGCATATTCGGCCGATTTTTCAATCTTCGGCTTCTGCCTAAAATAGCCGAATGTTTTTGCTTTTTTGTAATGCAAAAATTTTTTTTACATTTTTGTTTTTTGCATTTTTCGATAGCTATAACTGTGTTAAATATCATTCTAAAAGGTTAAATATAAATTCGTAATTATTCAAAAGTTATGAGCCTCCGAGCCGACTGCGTCAAAGCAGGAAGCGCACTATGTTTAAAACTTTAAAAGAGTTGTTTTTATTTTAAAATACGAGTTATTAAATTGTCAATGGACCATAATCTGATTGATAAAATTCATATTGGAATTTTTATCAACAAAAATGTAACGAAAATATTCAGTAAAAATTGCAAAAATTATTCTATTATTACATTCATACTTTACAGGAAAATAATTTTATTTTCATTTCAGATGAATTTTGCGAACTGTGGGAGGGTCGCCAGTTCAGTTCGTGTTTTAAGCACTGGTCCACGTCGCCCCATGGCTTGCTGCAGTATATTAATTAAATAATTATTAACTATAATATGAAAATTTTATACAATCTACTTCAAAGTACTGCAAATATACCTAAAAAGTTTAGAGTACCTATATTATTTACTTTTTCCAAATAAAATTTATGAAAATTGCATATTTTTTGGCTTGTTTAACCAGACTTGACCTTAAATGATTGCCGTTTTTTGTACTGATATTAATAAACAACTCAAACAAGGCCTAAATTTTATTATTTTTTTACTTGAAAAAAAATTTTGTCAGTATTCGGCTTCAGCTTTGGCCTTAGGCCGATTATTTCTCTTTGGCCGGATATTCGGTTTCGGCCAAAAATCCACAATCGGTCGGACACTATTAGATAGAGAGTTTTTTAATAATTCTATAATTCAATAACTTTAAAATTTATTTATAATTTAAGTGTATTTACTTTAATAATTAACATTAATAATTTTTATGTTATAGTTGTTATTCCATTGACAGAACTTCGAAAATTTACTGAAAAGATACTTCTACAAAAATTAATTTTTCTTGCACAATTGCAGTTATATTTAGCTTATTTTTTTAAATATTTTTCATACTTTCAGAAATAAGATATAGAAAACTGGAGAAGTTCTATTACCTCTTTTTTTTAAATCACTTTCAAAGTTGGCGATATTGTTCACTTTTTGGTTAAAAAAAGAGTTATACTGATTACTTTACTACCGGGACCATGGTAAATAAAATGCATACAAAAAACGAAAACGGATTGCACTAATTCTGTATTTTCTGTACGTATATAATTTATGTATATTTTCTTAATCAGATATTGTAAAAAATTAATTAAATAACGTCTGTTGTTCCTTTAGCGCAGCAAGACCTAAAGAAAAAGCTTTAAAGTTATCACTACTGAATTTAATTTTTGTAAAGAACTGCAGTTCCTTGGATTAAACTTTCCTTTCATACAAATATTTATAGTTATTAAAATAACATATTACAAAATTGCAGAAGTATTATTTCGTATTTTTTTTTTAAATAACTTCTAAAGTTGCTGAAATGTTGGTTATTTTATTTGTCAGAGTCCACTTTATAAAACTACTGGTATCACGATGACGTTACGTAAAAAACAAAAAAAAATATTTTTCCAGACAGATACAATTTCATATTTTTTTTTCTTATACAATTTATGCATTCTTGTATTAACGATTAAGAAAATTCTTAAAAGTATGTATATGTTAAATAATTCTCTTACTAGCATAAGT
Organism: Dichetophora obliterata; assembly: GCA_963920525.1. Classification (NCBI taxonomy): domain Eukaryota; kingdom Metazoa; phylum Arthropoda; class Insecta; order Diptera; family Sciomyzidae; genus Dichetophora; species Dichetophora obliterata. The sequence continues at coordinate 56,165,817 of OY986439.1, forward strand.
TAACTTTGGAAATCCCAACTTTCAAGGAGTCGTGTGTCTACAAAAATACAAATTTTGGAGAAATATTTTGGATTCCATATGAGGAGGTCCATAACAAAACGCAAGAATTACATCATAACACTTTTTTGGATAATCGAAGAAATGTAATTCAAGCCAGTAGGATAAACATTTTTTTGAAATAGCTGTTGTGGTTTTATAGTTTTCAAGGAAGAATAACATATCATAAATAAAATAATTTTTCTGGCAATTAATTATTAAGTTATTTGTATAACAAATTTTGGAATTGTTGCGTTTTGGTCCGTTACATAGTAATTATTTCACTTTGTTATGAACCCATGTATTTGCTGCATTTTGATATGAACTAGATTTGGAATTGTGCCTTTTTGCTTTGGAAAAAATTTCAATACTATTTTTTTTAATTTTAATGGCATAAGTTTTATTAAATTAATGTATAGTGATACATATTCAGGTATTCAAGTATTAAAAAAATCAATATTTATTGTGTTACACTTTTACTGCAGTGTGCTCCTCCAAACAGTCACATAAGATTATATCAGCGGTTTCTTTGGCACTATTACCTTGCTGCTCCGAAAATATATTTGTATAATATTCTAGCTCCGAAATGTTTGACCACTGTTGGCCATAATGTTTTTCCAATAATTTAACAACATCTTTCTTCTTCTCTGAATTAATAGCAACACCAAGAGGAGCTTCATCAAGCAAACAGGCGGGTTCTTTACCTCTTTTAAGGAAGCTAGTAAATTTTTCTTTGTCTTCAACTTTATAAGTTTCAAAAGTTTTGATGAGACATTGCTTTTGATTTGTGGAGAGTTTAAAAAAAATTCTTTTCATATTCTGTATGCCATTTATAGGACGGTAATATTCTGCCAACATTTTTAAATCCTTAAGGTGCCAATCCTTTTCTAAAATCTTAACTTGCCCATGCTTAGAATAAATTTCGTGATAACCTTCTTTAACAAGAATAGTAGTTTTTTTTCGCAAATCTTTTTCAACACGCCCAAAAACTCTATCAGCCGGCAAAAAACTATGACCTCGGACAGGAAAATATAATTCAATTTGCTTCAGCTGTTTCGGAGCACTTCTTAACATCCAATGCTTTAAGGTATGTATAATATGCATATTTTTATTTTGTCCACCACAACCATCGCAAAATAATCGTAAAGTATTTACATCCAACAAATTGACTGTACCAAAATGTGCCAATAAAGCAGAACCTACGCAAACGGCACCTCTTCCAGCTTGATATTCTGTCCAGGTCCATAAAACACGGGCTCCTTAGATGTCATGTCGACAACACATAAAGTGTAATAGCCTATTTGCCTTGAATAAAACGCTTCTTGAATAGGGGTGCGTGGCAATGGTTGAACTTGCTGCATATCGAAACACAAGCTCACAGATCTAGGAGGCTCATCTCTTGCAATTTCATAAAAACAGTTGGCTCTTAGCTTGTGAATTCTTTGTTGAGTAATAAGCTGTTGTTTTAAGTCGAAATGTTGTTCCATTTTGATTTTCTGTTTATTTAATATGCATTGAGCACACACATCTGTCGCAGGGGAAGAGAATCCTATGTTAAGGGTATTGAAAATATTCCAAACATATGTTTTTTTAACATTCAGTGAATTATCTACTGAATCATTATAAATCCTCCATAATTTCATTATATTGAGTTCTGGTGAAATATAGCATCTTTGGGACTTCTTTCTATTATAATGGCTTTCTTTCGCTGGGATATTTTTGAGGAATTTGAGTACACTTTCTTTTTTTGGCTTAAACCTAGCTGTCAACCTATCTCCACCTCTGTTCTCTTTTGGAATATTGCCGTGAGAAATAGTTTTTGCAATAATATTAACTCTCCTACCTGTAACAGACAATGCCTTCAGAAAGAAGGCTTGAAAAACCCTCTCTGATTTCTTATTGTGTTTCAGAAAATAGTTTCATGAGAAATTCTTTTTGCATTCTGGTGTAAACTTATGACGTTTGGGTACATATGGTGCTATTAGCCGCGTCAGATATTGGTCCTGATCAATTTTTTCTTTGTTTTTATATATCAGCTTACGATTGATAACAATCAAATGGGTATTGAACATTCCACATTTGTAATCACTTTTTTCTTAGTGGCTGCATGGTTTATAGAAGGACAGAGCCAACGGATCCTTATCAGCATATCTGCGAAAAAAAATTTTTTTTAGACATCAATGATATCAAGACATCGAAAAAACTACTTTTTATGACGGTTTGCACTCCTATTATTCGTTCTCTGTATAGGGTCACTTCTTCTTTTCCCGACGTTTATACTTCCTACTGTTTCTTCTGCCATATATGTTTTTTGTTAAATGTACTCGATTTGAAATTTAATTCACTTACAATGCACTAAAAAAATAAAAACAGAAGGTATTAACAACTGTTGTTCCTATAAAGAAATGCTTACCGTCTAACAGTTATTGCAGAGTTGCCATACATAAAAAATAAATGTATTTTAAAGAGTTACCAAACAATAAATTACCTACATTTTTATGGTAGAGTTACCATAACAATAAAATTAATTTTTAACATTGACTTTTCAGCAATTCTTTGAAATTGTTTATTGCATACATAGGGAATTGTTGCTTTTTGCTCTGAACCATCATATTTGGTATTGAATAACTTTAAAAATATTGACATTTGGTATGTTTTATAACAATGGTTACATAGATTTTAATATGTAGAGCTGGATTCAGTCAAAAAAGCGAAAAATTTAAAAACTGTAATTATTGCGTTTTGTTATGGACCTCCTCATATCGTCACCCTAATTTTAATAGGAAGTAAGTCAAAATTGGACAAAGTAATATTTATTAGCGGTTTAGGTAGATTGGTCAAAACTACATCTATGTTCTTTTACAGTTTTTAATATACACTCACGTTAAAAATCTGCACAAGTCCACAACTACTGTAGCCTCAAACTTGAAGACTTGAGCAGTTGTGCACTTGTGTGCATTGAAAAATTTGAAAGCTTTAAAAAAGTGATAAGGGTGTGTTCAGGAAAACCTAAAATATTTTCTTAGTTCACTTCCGTTTCATTTTTTGGAATAATTCAACCGTGTCATTAGAAGTTTCACTACAAAAACTTTTTGCGTAATGATCCATGGCAATACACGCTTCAGTTATGATTCCCATCAAAATGATTCCTTAAATGCAAATCATTGCAATCAACACCACGAAGATCATTCATTCCATACTGTTCTAAGCATCGTCATCCCTGAATGAATCCTTTTTGGAATTTTCTTTCAACTGTATCTTGAAATTTCTTCTAACGTTAGTTGCAAACAAGTTTGATGAAACTATTGACATTCAACGAGAACCTACGCATAGCAGCTTCTAAGAGCCAAAAGAAATTGGATACCTCGATGTTCGTAACTGAAGTTGTGGTTAATATAGAGTATGTATCGCTTGATGCTCACTCTAGAAGAGAGCACACATCTGAACGGCAAATTGCCTTAACTTTCAGATCATTTTTTATGTACGTACTTTTTTTTTCTTTTTGCTTACACGACGGCAAAATTCCATGTGTCAAGCGAACTATTTCAGTTGATAATCATGTTCATAATTACCGATATTGAATATCATTTTTTTTTACCATACGCAGCATTAGAATTAAAATGAGGCACAATCGTCAGATGCGCAAAAAATAGCTGGCATCAAGCAAAGGAACTGAAGAATTAAGAACAAACATCTTTCAAGCTTTAATGATAAATATAGTAAAACCTAAGTTTTTTTAGTTTGTGCAAGTAAGGTTTATGCCTGATAGGTATAAAAAACTTTACATGTTCCGTTTAAAAAAAGTGTAGCCAGGAAAGGGGCCCCACCCTAAATCTTTAATCCAATTTTTTGTTGTGGTATCTCCGTTGTGTCTTTATGTAATTTATGTTTTAGTGAACCATGAACTATATCATATCCTAATTTTTTAAAAGTATTTCATTGTATTTGTATTGTATTTTTATTCATAGGCATAGGCTTAGGCTTGCCATAATTTTTTGAAAACAAGTCCAGACACTTTTCCAGTTTTTTGAGGAGGGAGAGTTTTTTTCTCACAGCATTTTTTACATAGGTTTCTTTGTTAGAACTTTTGTGTTTCTTTTTATCATATCTCACTGGCCTTTGTTGCTACGTATTTAAAAAAAAAAAATCAGAATCGATAGTAGACTTTTAGGCATAGATAGTGCAAGTGCATTTTAGCGCACTACACCAACAGAGTCGATGAATTTTCAGTGTCAATTTCAGTTTTTCTCCCTTTCATATTTCTTGTTATTGGTATTTTTGTTTTACTTTAGTTTATGCTTATATTATTATGGAGTCCAATAGACTGTTGGAATTCGCCACTAACAAAGAGTGGTTACTGTAGCTGTTTTTAGATTAGCTGAAAAATCTACAGGCTGTTTCAGTGTTTTTTTTTTGGTCTGGCTCTACCATTTGATTACAATTGAAAGTTTTCTATATGAACTTGTTATTTATTATATTGATTTTCTATGATTTAAATATAAATTCTAAATGTTTGATAGTTTAAATCATTCTTGATTATAAATACATAAGCATAACTTTGACTTCATAACTACGTAATAACATAAACATAAATTAAAGTAAAGCAAAAAGAACAACAACAAGAAATATGAAAGGGAGAAAAACTGAGAAATTGACACTGAAATCTCATCGCCGCTGTTGGTTTAGTGCGCTTAAAATGGCCCGAGTTTGATTCCTGGCGGTGGCATTACAAAGATTTCTGAATAAGTCTTTAGCAGAGCCGAAATTGCAATAAAATCACACGTGATGTTTTCCTTTTCATATTGAAAATGTTAATGTTGTTGTTTCTTTGGAAAAAATTCTTTAGAGCAATTAATTGCTCTAACATGACCTAAAGCTCAATAAACGATTTTAAACTATCAAACAACTAGAATTTGTATTTAAGATCAAGAATGATTTAAACTATCAAACCTTTAAAATTTGTATTTAAATCATAGAAAATCAACAAAATAAATAACAATCACATATAGAAAACTTTCAATTGTTATATATTGTAAATAAAACTTAAGCATTAGCTCCAATAAAATTAAAAATCTGAAAAAAATAAAAACCAAATAAATATCAATTAAAAAATGCACTAATTCTATTAGAAAAAAACGTTGGTTTTGCTCTAATGTGATTTTATTTTCAATCCAAATATGGAACAATATTTTCGCTTTTTTTTCAAATGCATATGTAAACGTATACACGAATGTGCATTAGGGTGTCCCAAAAGAAATTTTTTTTGCAATTTCAAAGTTGCTTAATATTTGTTCGAAAGCTTATGGGGTCAAGTATTTTTGAGATTTTTTTCAGATTTTTTGGAAGAGGTTTTGAGGGTTGCTAATCGGATTTTCCCTAGAAATCAGGTGTTTCGGTGATTTTTCGAACTCCAAGCATAAGTTGGTCAATTGACAGACATTATTTAAGTCTTTGAGCCATAATTTTTAAAGACAAATGTCCAAACTTTACTTTAATATACATAAATCAGAAGTTTTGAAAAATCGTTTAGTCATTCGGGTGTCATATTCATATAATTCATTTTTTCGGGAAATTTAAAAAACGCTTAAATAACATTTCAAAATTCCATCAAACTGAAAAAACCTAATGATGCAGTTGAAAATATAGGAAAATTCTAAGCAATTTAAAGAGAAAGTTCTTGATTTTACTCTAGCCGTTCCAAATTTGTAGGTCCTTGCCATCAGTCATTTGAATGTCGAATCTAAATTTAGTGTAAGCTTTTTGACAACAAATTCTATAGAAATAATGTCAGAAAAGCTCACACTAAATTTAGAGTAGGCATTTAATCGACTATAGGTAAGGCCCATGGCTTTTAAATCTGTGTAACGGTTGGTTAAATCGTTAGTTTGTGTATCAATCACGAAATTGCTTAAAATATGCATCGTGTAAGCCTGCCCTTTCAAACAGCTGTGGAAAAGCATGCAAAGTGTAAGCCTGCTCTAATAACACTCTACAACAAAAAAAAATCCGAATTACTTTATTTAGGGTTTTGATGGGTGCTGAAACCGAATTTGAAGTCAGTTTTTTTGGTCACTTAAGGTTTTCAAACTACATCGGTTTTCAAACTACATCAAACTACTACTACTCCCCTTCTGTAACTAAATCAATATTTCCCCTTTAAAGCTTAGTATGCTGTAATTTTGCCAAAATTTCCATTCGTGAGTGGAGAGATAAAATGTAAAAATTTCGCTGTCGATTATATGCCCGTACATTTAATTGGCACGGAACATTTCCATTCAAAAATAAAAAAAAGCATAAAAAATAATGAATTTGTTATTTAACAAATTTATTGTTGCATTTATATAGTTTATTAATATGTATTCTTGCCTTTTGTAGGATATAAAATTGTAGCAATAAAAATATGAACCTGTCAACCAGAACAGCAAGTGCTTTTTCTCCACACTCAGAAAAAAGTTGATCGAAATATGAGAAAAAGGCATCATATTAAGTAAAAAATGGTATTGACTTTGCTCCAGAGAATGCTTTTCTCAAAATGTGATCCCAAAAATTCCCTAAAAATGGCAAAAAGCTTCCATGAAAATGAAAAGTATTTTCTCATTAATAAAAGAAACCTTCTCTTTAATAGAAAAATATTTCTTTGTAATACTTTCAACCGTTTTCTTTATTGTGTAAATTTTTCCCGGAAACAGAGAAATATTTATTTTATTTTAATAAATGTTTTCTTTAGGTTGCGTTTATAGTTTCTCACAAAAAATAAATAAATAAAAAATTATTTTTGTCAAACATTTGTTTTAACTCAGTTCTACGCAAAGTAGAAGTATGAATATCAAATTGTGATTCGGTTTTAAAAATCTTAGTTAAAAATGTGTTAAGAGGTAGAATTATTGTTGTGGCATTGTTTTTCGGGACTCTTTAAAAATATTCCAAAAATTTATTCTGAAAAACGATTTTGTTAATGCATCCAAAGAAACAGTAGTAATAAACAACATCACTTTGTGTAGCTATGTTAAGTAAAAAAAAACTTTTGAAGGAACAATCGTCATAATACGCAGAATATGCAACACTTGCTTTTCACAACATTAATCAATTGCTCTCACGCTTTCTCATTTTTTTTACCTCATTCAATATAAGAAAAATATATCGATTTTTGAGAAGAAGCCTTTTTAATTTTTAAGAAAGGATTTGTTGTTATTGAAGAAAATATTTCGCATAGTGAATTATTTATCAACAATAGAGAACATTTTTAATTTTCTATAAATTTATCTCTATAAATGAGATTTCTTCAGTGAGAGAAAAATACTTATCATTATTGGAGACATGAAATATTTTCATTTCCCACAAGGAAGGAAATATTTATTCGAATATGTGAAAATTTATTATAATTGAAGTAAATTTTATTTCAAATAAAGAAAATTTCTATTATTGAAAAAAAAGATATTTTTTATCACAAAAAGATAGGTGTTTTTTCTGAGTGCACACAAAAATTTTGACACTACACCAAAATTTCGAGTGTAGAGTAGTATGCCCAAAAATGTTCGTTCCTACAGCATTCTACGCTTAAGGAAGGGCCGGAGAGGCTTAATATGTATGATAGAACCCGTTACTTTTCCAAGATGAACATTTTTCGCTTTTGGACCTATCCCCTCAGATACCTTCTTAGGGGGCTCGCATTAAAATGTTTTGAGTTTCGTATATATAATTAATTTTTCTATTTAAGTAAAATGTTTTTTTATTTTTGTTCGAGTTTCTCGATAATATGAAGTCAGTTTTTTTGGGTCACCTAAGGTTATTGTGCTACATCGGGAGGCGGAAGTGTTTAAGACCTTTACTATTTAATTTTCTCTCAAAAAGAAGGCCAAAAGCTTTTTGTTGTAAAAAAAGTTTATATTAAATCTTCAATTTTTTAAACTCTTTCATATGCTCTTTTAAAGTTATCATATTTCATAAACATTTTCATTGCATTTCTTTTACTTAAGTTTGCAAAAGCATCGTTTTTATTACTTCGTGTATACACTTTCCAACTAAGAAGAAACAGTAAAAGCGCCATTTTTTTGTAGGACTTTTATCTGAGAATGCGTTTGAACCCACTCACAAAAATATTAGAAAAGCTCGTGTAAACCATACCCTTGGAAAAATTTTATAGAAAACACAAATGCGAACCTAATTGCACATATGATTATTTCATCAGATCCCCATTTTAAAAAAGAAAAATTATATATCTATGTATTTAATTATATATAACAAAATTATATCTTGGAAACTGAAAACCATTTAAAAAAAATTACAGTTTTGAAAAGAAGAAAATATAGGCATTAAACGAAAATTACTTTTTTGCGAATTTTATAGAGTTTTTATATTTCTATAATATTTTGAAAATGCTCAAAACTTAGAATAAAAACGCGAGTTTTTAGAAAAATAATAGCTTTGGATTAAATATAATTTCATTTTCTACAATAAAAACTAAAACTATGCTAAAAATTTTACTTATGCTAAAAGGTTAAAACCAAAAGTTTTTATGGATTCCTATCACTGTGCAAAGAAGTTTTAACAATAATGGTTACTTAGGAAGGGTTAAAATGTGATCTATTAAATGAGTGATCAACAAATTAGTTCCTTTGAGTACTTTAAGAAATATGAAGGATAAATCTAGGCTCCATATATGAAAAATTGCAATATACAAGGCGTTCTTAAATTATTTTCGTGTGGAAGATGTGTTGTTGATGGTGATATTTATGTGAAAAAAATTTTTATATAACGATTTTAAACATTTAAATTGAAAATTGTAAATTTTTCTGTTATCACATTTGAGCGCTTAGCCATCGATATATATGGGCATTTCCATGATCGTGCACGTAAAGTTTGAACGCCTTTTTTGTTGTTAAAAATTAAAAAAGAGCAAAGAAAAAATTTTTAGAAGAAGTGGTTTTTTAGAAAAACTGCACACAAATAATATTATTTACATTTATGAATAATTTATTCAAGTTTTAAAGATTTTAAAAATGATGAAAAAACATGAAGTATTTACAATTTAAATTTTACATATATCATATTTATATAGTTTTTAAATATTTTTATATTATATATCGATTCAAAAATACAAAATTGCATGTAATTTAACGAAAAAAGAAAAACCTTTCATTTCAAAATACATATAAATTTGATTTATTAAAAACAACATATATATGAAGTAAGCATAAAAATAATAATTCTAAGTTATCTTTTCCAAAATATGTCGCACTAAATTAAATGGTTGCAAATCAAAAAAAGCGAAAAAATTAAAAACATTAAATACAAGAAATAATATATAACAAAATATATACCGAAATAAATAAAGATTTTATGGATTCCTTCCACTGTGCTTCGTAATGTTTATCAGAATGTTTCTCGAAGAAGAAAATGTCAGAATGAGTATCGAAGCCAACAACCATTGTATTAATTCTGAGCTCATCTAAGAACCATTACTAAGGTCGCGTGCTATAATTCGCACAAAATTACTCACACACAGAGCTCGTACATTAATTAGTCCAGGACTTAACCATTTCAACAGCACTATTCACCAAAATATGGTGAACTCTATTCAAGAAACAACACCTGTAGTGGAATTCCCAAACGCGTTAACGACGCACACTGGATTAGACGGTACCGAAACAGGGGATTAATTAAAAAAATCAAACAAAGTTTTGACAATAATGTGTGGTACCGAGTTAAAGTCGATATGGGCATTTCCATAGTCACGCACGTAACGTTTGTACGCCTTTTTTGTTGTTAAAAATTCAATAAAAGCAAAAAATATTTAAACTTTTTTGTCCTGTAGAGTAAAAGGTGAAAGCGATCGAAAGTATTGTCCAAAGATATAAGCAATCAAAAAAGGACGCGTGACGAAACGAAAAATGGAAGTGGTTTTTCTCTGCATTAATATAATTAAAAAATCTGGGAAGTGTGCACGAGTTTTTTTTATTAAAATTATTTTAATGTTTTCAGGAATGATGGTGCTATAAGGCCCAACCAAGTTATGCTTAAGCAAACAAAATTTTGAGAGCAAAGGCACTTTCGTTCCTTTCGTTCAGTTTTTCAACTTTCGTTTACTTTTTAAAACTTGAGAGAGAGAGAGAGAGAGCGCTTGACAAGAATATGCTTAATTAAAATTTTATAATTTGTATGGCAAATTTTTCGATGAAAAATATTGTGTGTTTTTTTTGTTTGTGTATATTTGAGCAAAATATGCAAAAATTGTATCTTTTTGCTGTGAAATTTTGAGTTTTCCACAGCTTATAAGCCAAGCAGCACAATAAACATGTTTTATGTGTTAGCTGATGGTAACCCTTTTTAACATGTGTACACAAATTTATTTATCTGTCAATTGAGAAAAATACGTTAATTTATTTATTCAAAACTAATGCAGATCCCAATTTTGCTGAAAATTTTATAAAAATTGCTAAAAAACATAAAAACATATATGAAAAAGCTGACAGGCACTACATCAACAAATTTTTTAAAGAATTTTTTAACATTTTTAATATATTTATGTCAAGATTTTGTAAACGTTTGACATTTTGTTAAGCATGAAATCTGTCAACTTGGTCAACTTTTCTACATAATCACATATTTCGTCAACTTTTCTCTGAGACTTTTGTTTGCTTAAGCATAACTTGGTTGGGCCTATATATTCATAATCGTTTCGTTGAAAATTCTTTTTTAATTATTTTTTTACAAGCCATAACATAATACGTTACGATACAGATTTTTTCCTTCAAAGAAGTAAAAATTTTGTATAGTTTTATTTATTTAATTGAACTTAAAAATCATATTAAGTGTAGTTCAGGTCCGTAAAAAAAAACTGAAAAAAATTTTATTAAACTTTGTATTACACGAGTATTTAGTAAACTTAAAAAATTCATTTTTTTTTAATTTTTTAACTTTTGTCACCATTTTTCTACTTTTATTGCCATTCATCATGTTTGTTGCCATTTTTCAAAATTCTCAGATCAGAGATCAGCTCTCAGTACTCTCACAATATAAATTTAAAAATTTTTTCTGTGTTATGAAGGCCTAAAAAAATTTTCAGTTACATTTTATTTTTCAGTCGCGGTTGACCTTTTGCTGGAAATGCCAATATATGTCTGCATCACTAAGTAATTTTTTTTTTATTATTAATGCAACTGCAACTGTCAAAGTTCATTCACTGTTTGTATTTTTGCGCAAAGTGGTGAAAACTGATTTATAACATTTTTAATCAATTTTTTTTCGTAAAATAACAAAAAATAGTATATTTTTTAAATGGAGCCTTCAACGTCAGGTATTTATCTATACATATTAAAAAAAAGTGGTGTGAAAAAAGTTGAAAAATATTTTATATTTATTTTTTTAAAAAGTTCTCTTGCTACGGAATTTTTCATGTGCATGCTGAGTTTTAAATGTGAATTGACTATGATTTATTAAAAGTGCTTATATATTTAAAAAAAAGGCATTTTAACTTTCTGAATCAGAATTGAATTTTTGCGCATTTTTGCGCAAACTCAAAATAAACTGTTTAATGTGAAACAACTCTGCTAAAAACGTAATGTTGCTTTTCTAATAACACTGCATTTACTAAGCATACACATTTTTTTCCAGTTTGCTTGTTTTGTCGACTATTTTGTTTTGGTCGTTGTTGTTGTGTTTTTTAGAAGAAACAATCACAGATGTGTTTTTCTTGTACCTGTTTTTTTATTTTTTATTGCATTTTTTTTTTTTTTGCTTAAGGTTTATCTGTCTTCGAAAGTGTTGTAAATATATAAAAAAATTAAGCTCGAACTTTCTAAAAACTGGTATGCTTCTCATTTTTTATTTAATTTTTCCTTTTAACATGAAATTAAGACTAAAATTAACAGAGTTATGATATTTTACTTTTGGAAAAAAATCTAATTTTTTTCTTGTTGTATTAAAAAAATCGAAAAAATCCAAATTTTAAAACAATTTAGCTAAAAGTCTTGGAAAAATTTTCTAAAACTATACCTAATACAGATACAAAAATTTGTGCGATTACGTTTAATAATTCGATCGTTACGAAATTTTTTTACAGAAGTATGATTTTTTAGAAATTTCGAGTTAGAATATTTTACGCTCGGTATTTTGTTGAAAAATACTCCTGGTTTAATTTGATGTAAGCCTTTAATTTTATAAATATAAATATAAAAATATAAACAGTTTAAGGTATTGCTTTATAAAAAAAAACATGCCTCCAACATTGCATAAGTTTTTTTATACACGAACCAGAAATTATAAAGAATGTACTGATACCAATTGACCAATTGTCGCAGGAAGCAAAAGAAGCTCGTAATAAAGACTTGAAAAAATTATAGAGAGTATTTCTCTCGTAAATACAGTCGTGAAAATTTAAACAAAGATGTATGAAACAGACTCCTTTTAAGCTTTGATCCTGTTATTTCAAGCAAAAGCAGGCACTATACAAAAAAAATTCAACTTTTACCAAAACTGGTATTACAACTATTAGATCCGGAAAGTGATGGCAATTTTAGATATGATAAGGAGGATGCTGATGATGATGATGATGATGATGATGGCTCTGAAGATAGTGATAAGGAAGATGATGATGATCGTAATGATATCTGATGATTATTAAAACTAAAACTCTATTCAACTGAATTAAAAAAAGAATTAAAAACCATGCATCTAAAAATAGTAAAGGAAAATTATTGGCACTAAAATATTATAAAATATACTTTTAAATTAGTTGACCGTATATGAATAAAAAGTTTAAAAATTCAAAATCAATTAACTTATCGCTCATGTGAATTAATCCTCATTTTTGGGTTCATCCAACCCACTGTGCGACTATTTTTAATATCGTTAGTTAGCGAAAACTGTAATATACTATGAACGTGGCACGCACAATGACAACGATTATTATCGTTAAATTTTTGGGAATTCCACTACTGAGAATAATCATTTACAGTAGCAAATAATTTTTAAATTCTTTAGGTATTTCATTTTACGAATTTGAAAGTATGTTTATTAAACAAAGTAGTTTTATGGACTTATATTTCATTATCAAACTCTTATCAGGTTATTATGGATTCATTGTCCAATGATCCCACTCTTGAATTTCGTTATACAACGTCAGTCCAGGACTTTTTGTGCTATACACCTGCGATGCACCAAGTAGTAAATAATTTCTGTCCAATTCTCCTTTACGTACACCGCAACTGAGCAACATTTTGGCAGCATTCAGAGCCTCTTCTGATGGTAATTTTTCTAAAATGCAGATTTTCATGAAAATATGAACAAATTGACTTTGAATTATAACGGAAATTAATGTTAGGCATACCAACAAAGTCGCCGATAAAAGCAATGCCGGTGCCATTCATATTATAGCCATAAGTATGGGAACCACGTACGCCCCATCCGGTACCTTCATAAACATTGCCATCATTGCCGATGAGAAAACTACAGATGATAACAATTCTTCAGTGTTCATATCTCAAAGATTTGTATTTGAATAATATAATAATAAAATTATATAACTAAATATATTTAAATTATTATCAATAAAAAAAAAGGTCAACACATAATAACACTTTTTTTTCAAATAACAAAGCTGCTGAGTAATGCTATGCAGTTATTTATACACAGAGCCAAAAACCACCACATAAAATCAATAAGATCACCTAATTGAGCTATTTTATTAGGTTTTCTTATTAATACTAGCAAATAATAAGAATTTTCCATAGAGAAATCTTTTTAATTCCATAGAGAAAATCCTATTAAAAATGTACAACTACTATCAAACATTTTTTAATAAGATTTCTTATTTAATGAATGAAATGATGTGGTAATCTTATTTATACTTAACTTTAATAAGAAAATCTTTTTTCACTCTCCAAAGTTTAAGAAGAGACCACCTCAAATTAATAAGAAAATCTTTTTGATCTGCTTTCATAAGATTTTTCTTATGAAACACCCTTTTAAGAAGGTAATAACGGTGAAAAGGCTACTTATTCTTTGCTTTAGCTTTCGGTCGTAGTTGTGAAGTGAATTCATAAAATTTATGTGCATTTTATGGATTAAATTTATTTAAAGTAAAATAATATGTGATACTGAATAATGATACTTATGTTCCCGAACTTGTTTTCGAAGAAGCTGAAATTCTGGAAACTCAAGCCATATTTCAGTCGTGGGGCTTGAATGACTCAATTTCGACTTTACTAAAAATTTATACATTAAACTCGAAGGAGGTTCTTCAAAAAATAGATATTGAGGATGTCGCCACTTTCTTTGAAGGCCTCGACAGCGCCGAGTATTTTGGTATTTTTTAAAACTGTCTTGCTTGTTGAGTTAAAAACTTATTTATGCAACAACTTTGAATTTATTTTTTTGGCTTTTTGTAAAATTATATTTTAACAGATATATTTTATATATACATATACAAATTTTATTTCCTAATAAATTTTAATAAGCTTTCAAAAGGTCTTTTTATTTAATATTACTATCAATTAAAATTATATTTCTAGTTAAAAGGTTAATAAGATTCTGCGTTGATTTAAAAATATTTCCTTATTAAAATTTAAAAAGAAATCCTATTAAATCAATAAGATGTCCTTATTAAATTTCATAAATAAATCTTATTAAATCTAAAACAAAGGAGTTTTCATATGAATTTCTTATTGTTTTTAAAAGTGTTCTCATAAAAAACAATAAGATTCTTCTTTAAATTATGTGGTTTACCCAATAAAAAAAGCTCATAGTTTATTAAGATTTTCTCCATGGTTTTAATAAGACAATCGTCTTGTATGAAAACCATAGAGAAATTATATTGATTTTCTTCTATTTTGTTAGGTTGTTTTGGCTCTGTGTAGTGTACAATATTACTTATTGTATTATGTACATTACTTATTTCAACTGTTTTATTCGATTTTCTTACATTATTGTTTGCTTTTATGTCAACTTACTTGTACATTATATCATCATTACCCAGATCATTCATATTGAAATGTTGAATATTTTGCACTAGTTCCGAACATTTGATAAAAGTGGTGCATTCCTGTGTAACAGTGTGATGTATGACGACATAACGTATGGGTCGTACCTGATATGTCAATTCCGTTGCCACCTTACCACCCCAATGACGTTTCAGCTTGATGGACGGACAATCGTCACTAGCCAAAACTGCACCGATTGCTACCACAACAAATATGCATTTCAACATTATAAATTAACGATCGATTAAAAAATTGAACCAAAGTGAACCTTTCGCATCAAAATCACTTTCAGAACTGAGGATTTTTGAGCACCGAATAGAGCGGCATAGCTTATCAGTTGCTGCTAAAAATAAACAGAAGAGGAAAATTCGATGTACAATAGGATGAATGAGAAATAGTAAAATCATAAATTTTTGAAAATACAAATAGGCGTGCACCTTTATCGAAAAAGACCCACAATAAGATTAACCCAACAGTTTTCTCTCGAAAATTGTCGAACAGTTTTTGTATAGAAAAAGTAATCATATCTCCCATATTGTTTACCTTTGCTATTGCTTATTCTATTTCATCTAAAGTAAGAAAATAAGCTCATTCAATAAGTAGAAAATTTTGTAGTTTCTAAATAAAAATTTCACCATTTCCTATAGAAAATTTTACAAAAATCGTTTAAGCAATGCAAAGTTCTTCCCAATAAGATTATTTCGAATCTTATTTAAGCTAAGATTCAAAAGATTATTTAAATTATAGCAAATTATGTACACATTGTTTTAATCCAAATTATCTACTGTAGAAGAGCTTATGTAATTAAAGAAAATAAACTCCTATGAATTTAATTTTTTTCTTTTTTAAATTTTTGAAAACCTATAAAATATAAACAAGAATATACATATTTGGTGATATCAATATTCAATTAAATAAATATTTTTAGTTCAAAACTTTTAATATTCAAGTAGTAAATTTTATAAGATAATTTTAATATTTTTTTAAATTGTTATTAAAATTTTGGTTTTTGAAATTCTTTTGAAAAGTAAAAATTTTTATAAAAATATTACAAATCAATGAAGTAAGTTATTGTGTTTTTGAATATATTGTCACATAAATATTTTGTAATTTTAGTGAAATTTTTTGGGATGTAAGAAGTTTTCAAATGGAATGTATGTATGTATAAAAATTAGCATTTTACCAAATTAAACAAAACATGTGTATCTTCTTTGACATTTTTCTCTTTACCTCATTGACTCCGCTCTGTGTTGGATTTTCCAGTTTGAACGCTCGGAACTATACTCGTAAAATGAAAAGTTTAAAATTTATTGAATTTCTATCCGAATAAACTAATATTCAAACAGAAAATTAAGCTTTTTATTTTTGCTAACGGTTTTCTAATATCTATTATACTTCGTGAGATATCGGGGTAGAATATTGGAAAATTTTTATTTTTTGCGCAAATGTTTTGTCTTTGAAATTATTTTTAAAGTTTGAAATGATACTTTCAACAAACGGTTAATGATTTTAAATTGCGGTTTTTTAACACAATTATTATTTTACTAACACAATCAGTTATTATTATTATTAAATAACAGAAGGTGCCAAAATTATAAGGTCATTTGTGTTTTGATCACAGCGACCAAAAGTAATGACCCTTATTTTTCTCAATTTTTCTCAATTGAGGCGACGCACATTGCGAGATCGTGGCCATAAATAGAAACAAGTAAAATTTTTGATATTTTAAAAAATTTTTGTACTAATCGACAGTTCATACAACAGAACTGTCAAAGTTTGGTCAAAAAATGGTTTCAATTTTTAACTTTTTTTAACCCTTAACTGGTACACCTCAAAAAAATTACACTAACAGTGCCAACTATAATCCATACCAACTATAATCCTAAAAAACCACAAAACTAAGTTGAAAATTCATGTTGTTTTTTTAAGATTGTGGTTAATAAAGTATTTTTCTTCCAATAAAGAAAGAATTTTTTAATTATATTGAATGATTGAATAGGATCGATTTGAATTGAATTGAAAAGAAATATACTCTTTTCTTTTTTTTTTTTTTTTTGTTCTGATCAAACATACCAGGCGTACTAGTTAAGGGTTAAGGGAGGGTTCTCCTGGATTTTTTTGGATTTGGCCGAAAAACAAGCAAAATTTGAGAATGGTTTGTGGGAAAATGAAAAGACATACGAACTTATGCTTTTGAACTTTGATTCGTGGTTTATTGACGAGTACAAAAAAAAAAAAAGATATTTGAAAAATTCAAAATGGCGGCTTGAAAATGGCGGATCTCGTCGACCTCTGCGCGCAAAACATCTACCTCCCGCGGACAGTGTGGGGCCTCAGGTAGTGAACTGAAATGAGAAATGTATAAAATTTATTAAAACTGATAACATTTCATATGCCTGGAACCTAACTTCAATTAAGTTTGGTAAAAAAAAACAATTTTATGGACTTTTAAAAAAAAAATTGAAATTTTTTGCTTTTTTTTACTTAGATCTCGTTTAAAAATTATAAATAAACAATTTTTTATGCCAATGTTAGGTTTCAGGCGTACAAAAAAGTATATACTTTCAAACATTCTTTGAATGAAGGAAATCGGATCAATAGAACAAGCCCTGTGCTGTCCGTTAGATTAGAAAACATGGTTCCGAGAAAAACGCGTTTAAAGTTTTTAGAAAGTTGGTACGCGCGCGTGACATGGGTACGTTTGACACGCTCTAGCTCGAGAAATACGCGTCGTATTGAAATATCCCTTGGCACAAACATTCTACATATATGTAACTTTCATTTTATGTAAAAAAAAATGGATTTTTTCAAAAAAATCCAGGAGAACCTTCCCTTAATGAGAAAATTTGAGAATATCACTTGTTTTTACTAACTGCAGTTGTAAGTGTTCCACTTTTTTGTTTCTAGGAGAATGGATCAAACCTTTTCAAGTACTTGAATTCAAGTATGTATCCAAACTTGAAAAAGCAAGCTTTAGCCAGCTTGCAAAAACACCAAACAGATAAAAGTCATATTCATGCTTGCTCGTTGGCTTGGCTTGTTTAGACTTACTGTGTCGGGCAGAAACTTGAAAAGCTTAAAACGATCGGCAAAAGCTTGTAAGCTCGCAAGTATACAATTTATTGAATTTAAAGCAAGTATCCAAAAAATTCAATGAGCTTGTATAGAGAGAACTTAAGCGTAATAGGACTTTAAAGGATTCTATGGACTTCGCGGTTGGAAGTTTTAGGGGTAGATGATTTCGAATGTCAAAATTTCCAATTTAAGATGGCGAATAGAGTTGCTACCTAAATTTTTTTGTATT
This sequence comes from Dichetophora obliterata, assembly GCA_963920525.1. Taxonomy (NCBI): domain Eukaryota; kingdom Metazoa; phylum Arthropoda; class Insecta; order Diptera; family Sciomyzidae; genus Dichetophora; species Dichetophora obliterata. The sequence continues at coordinate 56,184,135 of OY986439.1, forward strand.
TTTGTGAATTCTTGTAATTTTGAAATTGTGACAACGGATTTGATTTCGTCACAGTTTTAAAATTTAAGATGGAGGTTAGGGTTGCCACCTTAATTTATTTATTTTTTAAATTCTGGGCTGGTGCGAACTAAAGGGTAAAAATGGGTCGCTTAATCCGAATCCGTGGTCAGAATTTCAAAATTTTAAAATTTTGAAATAATAGGGCTGCCACCTAATAATATGTATTTTTAAGAATTTTAAACAACATTTAGCGGTGTTAGGGAGTCACTGATTTTGAATCTGAAGTCAAAATTTTAAAATTCAAGAAGGTTGCCACCTTAATTTTTTTATTTTTACGAATTCGGGGCTGGCGCGAACTAAAGGGTAAAAATAGGTCGCTGAGTTCGAATCCGTAGTCAGAATTTCAAAGTTATAAAATTTTATAATAATAGGGTTGCCACCTAATAATATTTATTTATTTATTTATTTATTTATTTACTTGATTGCTAAACCTTAACAGGTTTTATAGCAAATTTAAAATTATAAAATAAGATATTTAATACAATTCAAAAATATAAAGTATGATTTTGAATGAAATAATGTATTATTAACAAACTAAAAAGTTTTAGTAAATTGCTTAAAGTATATAATTTTATTAAAGTATAAAAAATAATAGAAAAAAAGTTAAGTCAAAATCGATAAAATCAGACAGCATAGCAGGGTTGCGTTTTCAAGACAAACAAGGTCAAGTTAGCAACAATTTTTGTATACGGCGGAGTCGTGTGACAAACAAGGTCTCATACCCAATAAAACACCACTTCAATAGGTATATATATAATATATATCGTTCTGTCTCCCTGAAGCCGGTGAAATCCTGGCTTGACAGGGTGGTTACTCGACAAACTAGGTCAACTTCACCAAACCAATTTTCATAAAATAAAGAAAACCAGTTGCGAACGCAGGCACCAAGACAAACTAGGTCTTATCGGCCACTCATATTAATATATTACAAATCGATCTAACGTAGTGTTTCAAGAGGTAAAAAGACACCAAGACACCACGGTACCGTCAACAAATGTTGTCACAACCATCTTGAAGATATGAGGCAATTGAAGATCCCAGGTTTAGGTCCATTCAGATTATTTAGATATATTATACACCAAAATTTTCCATTTTACGCTTAGGTCCATTTAGATTGTTATATTAATGTGTTTACAAATCACCAGATGCATCAGATATATGTTTGAAAGAACTTTACATAATCAACGACGGTACTGCAGGTAATCTATAATTTTATGTTTGATTGAGTCCATGGATTCACTTAAGGATATAACATCAGATACAAAATTAAAATCACCGCAAGCGCTTCTAAGAGGTTCATTTTGCAAATAATTAGTTCTACAAAAGTTCATGTGGAGTAACTCAAAAGATCGTCTAGGACGAAGAGGAATATTAAAATATATTTTACTCAATAAATATGGACTGTTTACATAGCCATGTAAAAGTTTTATAATCCAACAAGCATTTATCATAATTCTCCGATTTTTTAAAGAAGGAAGATTTAAGAATTGTAACCGATATTCATAAGGTGGTAAGTGAAAATCAGTATTACAATAAAGATAGCTTAAGCAAAACAAAAGAAATTATTTCTGCACTGATTCAATGTCGTCTATGTAACAACCGTATCTTGGGCACCAAACAACTGAAGCGTATTCTAAGATAGGCCGCACTAGGGAAGTGAATAAGGTTTTCGTTATGAAAGGATCATTAAACTCTTTTGCCCAACGTTTAATAAATCCTAAAGTACTATTTGCTCTATTTATTATTTTATTTACATGAATATTAAAGCGTAGTTTAGGATCCATTGTAACTCCAAGATCATTGAAGCTATCTAAGGACTCCAATGGATAACCACAAATTTTGAAGGTACATTTAATTGGTGGTTTGCGCGAGAAAGACATATGCTTGCATTTCTTCATGTTGAGGTTCATACGGTTCGTTTTGCACCAGTTATGAAGATGATCTATGTCGGCTTGCAAAAATACAGCGTCATTATCATTTTTAAAAGAAAGGAAGAGTTTGACGTCGTCAGCAAACATTAAGATGCTGGAATGCATTATGACAGATGGCAAATCGTTTATAAAAAGTAGAAACAGAAGAGGCCCAAGATGACTTCCTTGAGGTACTCCTGAAGTAACAGGAAACTCGTGTGATTTCTTGAGCTTAAAAAGAACAGATTGTGTTGTATTGCTTAAGTAAGATTCAATCCACTTTACCAACGGTATAGGAAATCCAACAAGATGTAATTTTAAGATCAGTAGTTTGTGATTTACAACGTCAAAAGTTTTGCTAAAATCCGTGTAAATGACATCAGTCTGCATGCCTTTTCCAAAGTTTTCTATAGTTTTTGATGTAAATTCGAGAAGGTTAGTAACAGTGGATTTTCCAGAAAGGAATCCATGTTGGAAAGGAGACATTAAAGATTTAACGCTATGCGATAGTCGTGATGTAACAATTGCCTCTAAAAGTTTAGGCAAAGCGCTCAATTTTGCGATGCCACGGTAGTTATCAATTAAAGACCTATTTCCGGATTTATGCAGCGGAATGATAAATGAATGCTTCCAGGCTGCAGGAAAATAGCAGGATTTTAATGATGAAGTAAATAGTAAAGAGATTGGAGTTACTAATTCTTCACAGCAGTATTTTAATATACACGAAGGTATGTTATCAGGACCACTTTTATATGATGTTTTAATATTTTTTAAAAATGATAAGACTGTGTTTGTGTCAATTCTTGGGAAATATATATCCCCAGATTGAATATTGAAAGGATAACTTAAATAATCATAGGACGATGATGAATAAGTCGACTTGAAAAAGTCAGCAAAAAGATTGCACCATATGCCACCTATAATTTCAAAATTGTATAATTTTGCGACCCATTTTTGCTATATCATTTTTTTGCCAGCCCCGAATTCATAAAAATACAAAAAATTAAGGTGGCAACCGTATCCACCATCTTGAATTTTAAAATTTTGAGTTTAGATTCGAAATGAGCGAACCCTTAACACTGATAAGTGACGTTTAAAACTCTTCAAAATACATATTATTAGGTGGCAACCCTATTATTTAAAAATTTTATAATTTTGAAATTCTGACAACGGATTCGGATTCAGCGACCCATTTTTAATGTACCATTTTTTTGCCAGCCACGAATTCATTAAACTACAAACAATTAAGGTGGCATCCCTATCCACCATCTTGAATTTTAATATTCTGACTTTACATTCGAAACAGTTAACATTGATAAATGATGTTTAAAACTCTTAAAAATACATTTTATTAGGTGGCAATACTGTGGTAAAAATTTAAGTGGTAACCCTAACCTCCATCTTTAATTTTAAAACTGTGACATTATATTCGAAATCAAACCCGTTGTCAGAATTTAAAAATTACAAGGATTCGATTAAAAGAATAAAAAAGTCTAGGGGCAACTCTATCCGCCATCTTACATTTTAAAGTTTGACATCATTTTCGAAATAATTTACCCCTTAAACTTCCAACCACGTAGTTCATAAAATCCTTAAAAGTCCTATTACGCTTAAGGTCTCTCTAAACAAGCTCATTGAATTTTTTGGATACTTGCTTTAATTGGATACTTGCCTTCAATTTCAAGCTTTTCAAGCTTTCCTTTACTTCGTGCCGTTCGCTTGTAAGCTAGCATACTTGCAAGTCGCAAGCTGTAGTGGGCTTATTTATATTCAATTACAAGCTATACTTGATTCAAAATTATCAAGCTCAAGCTAGCTTGAACTTGTATTTTAAGCAAGTACTTGAAATAGACTTCAAGTAGGCTTGTGCAGTTCTCTAGTAGCCACATTAATTTCCAATACAACAAAAAAACCTATGTTAAATATGAGCTGTTCAGAGCACAAGTGGCGTAAGTTCATTGTCTGTCACGGTTGTTTCAATAATAAATAATCTTAATAATCTATCCCTTTCCTTTCAGGTCAAAGACCAAACCTTGTTTGTATAAGGCGCATGCATTGGTTATTTGATCTTTAAAAAAAATTACCATTACCATTACCATTACTATTACCATTACCATTACCATTACCATTACCATTACCATTACCATTACCATTACCATTACCATTACCATTACCATTACCATTACCATTACCATTACCATTACCATTACCATTACCATTACCATTACCATTACCATTACCATTACCATTACCATTACCATTACCATTACCATTACCATTACCATTACCATTACCATTACCATTACCATTACCATTACCATTACCATTACCATTACCATTACCATTACCATTACCATTACCATTACCATTACCATTACCATTACCATTACCATTACCATTACCATTACCATTACCATTACCATTACCATTACCATTACCATTACCATTACCATTACCATTACCATTACCATTACCATTACCATTACCATTACCATTACCATTACCATTACCATTACCATTACCATTACCATTACCATTACCATTACCATTACCATTACCATTACCATTACCATTACCATTACCATTACCATTACCATTACCATTACCATTACCATTACCATTACCATTACCATTACCATTACCATTACCATTACCATTACCATTACCATTACCATTACCATTACCATTACCATTACCATTACCATTACCATTACCATTACCATTACCATTACCATTACCATTACCATTACCATTACCATTACCATTACCATTACCATTACCATTACCATTACCATTACCATTACCATTACCATTACCATTACCATTACCATTACCATTACCATTACCATTACCATTACCATTACCATTACCATTACCATTACCATTACCATTACCATTACCATTACCATTACCATTACCATTACCATTACCATTACCATTACCATTACCATTACCATTACCATTACCGTTACCATTACCATTACCATTACCATTACCATTACCATTACCATTACCATTACCATTACCATTACCATTACCATTACCATTACCATTACCATTACCATTACCATTACCATTACCATTACCATTACCATTACCATTACCATTACCATTACCATTACCATTACCATTACCATTACCATTACCATTACCATTACCATTACCATTACCATTACCATTATCATTACCATTATCATTACCATTACCATTACCATTAACATTACCATTACCATTACCATTACCATTACCATTACCATTACCATTACCATTACCATTACCATTACCATTACCATTACCATTACCATTACCATTACCATTACCATTACCATTACCATTACCATTACCATTACTATTACCATTACCATTACCATTACCATTACCATTACCATTACCATTACCATTACCATTACCATTACCATTACCATTACCATTACCATTACCATTACCATTACCATTACCATTACCATTACCATTACCATTACCATTACCATTACCATTACCATTACCATTACCATTACCATTACCATTACCATTACCATTACCATTACCATTACCATTACCATTACCATTACCATTACCATTACCATTACCATTACCATTACCATTACCATTACCATTACCATTACCATTACCATTACCATTACCATTACCATTACCATTACCATTACCATTACCATTACCATTACCATTACCATTACCATTACCATTACCATTACCATTACCATTACCATTACCATTACCATTACCATTACCATTACCATTACCATTACCATTACCATTACCATTACCATTACCATTACCATTACCATTACCATTACCATTACCATTACCATTACCATTACCATTACCATTACCATTACCATTACCATTACCATTACCATTACCATTACCATTACCATTACCATTACCATTACCATTACCATTACCATTACCATTACCATTACCATTACCATTACCATTACCATTACCATTACCATTACCATTACCATTACCATTACCATTACCATTACCATTACCATTACCATTACCATTACCATTACCATTACCATTACCATTACCATTACCATTACCATTACCATTACCATTACCATTACCATTACCATTACCATTACCATTACCATTACCATTACCATTACCATTACCATTACCATTACCATTACCATTACCATTACCATTACCATTACCATTACCATTACCATTACCATTACCATTACCATTACCATTACCATTACCATTACTATTACTATTACCATTACGATTACCATTACTTTACCATTACCATATATACTGTAATATAGGCCCGAAATTGTTTACAAACACTAAATGCTATAAAATTTATGAGCTAAAAAAGTGAGAATGATTGCCAATACATTTAGTTTTTAATTGTTTTTTAACGTAATACACCTCTAAAAAACACCCTTTACGAGCAGGAACTAAAGAAATTTATTTCAATGCTTTAATCACTAAAGTTATGAGTATCGGAGCAAAGATCAGTAATACTAATGACTCTTTCAATAAAAATATACGAAAAACAAAAACTTATCATCACAAAGCACAGGGAAGTCCCTCAGCTAAGCAATACCAACAAATTATTTAATGTTTCGTTCTTCGAAGATAGGCAGCATTACAAACCAGTTCTTAAGAGAATCACTCAGAAGAATCAGATGTGAGAATTTTTGCATGTCAAACTGATGTGTGTGTAAAACCGCAAATGATTAATCAACCTTTAGACAAATTTTGTGGGATGATCATGCGAAGCTTGGTATTTATTGCTGAAGCCAAGCGAAAGCATTGACTTTGTTGATTTTTATTTTTAGCTACTGATAATAAAAGTCACCACTTTGTGCTGCAAGAGATTTAGTTGTAAAAGTGAAGTTAAAGTGAAGGGATCAAGTATAGCAAAATGTTAAAAACATTTTTGATTGCAGCAACGTGTGTCACTGTTATGGCTCAAAACGATTGCCCGACCATCAAGCTGAAACGTCAGTGGGGCGGTAAGGTGGCTAAGGAGTTGACATATCAAATACGCCCCATCAAATATGTCGTCATACACCACACAGTGACTGAGGAATGCTCAAGTTTTGTTAAATGTTCGCAATTATTACAGAATACGCAATATTTTCATATGAACGAACTTGATTTTGACGATATTGGCTATAAGTAGGTGCAACTATATGATTAAAATTCATTGTACTCTTTGAGAACATTTGATATATTAAGGATTTTATTCTTGAATGTAGTGGTTATCAAAATAATGTATTTCTATCTGCAGCTTTATCATTGCTAACGATGGCATCGTTTATGAAGGCACCGGTTGGGGTGTGCGTGGTTCCCATACCTATGGTTATAATATGAATGGCACCGGCATCGCTTTCATCGGCAACTTTATTGGTATGTTTCTACTTACATATATCGCTTTGTTTTTGTTCAGTTTTAATGTTTATAAATTTTGTTTTGTTCTTTTAGAGAAATTGCCTTCTGATAACGCCTTGAGTGCTGCCAAAAAACTGCTCAATTGTGGCGTACAAAAGGGAGAGTTGGACAGAAATTATCAACTTATCGCTGCATCGCAAGTTACCAACACACAAAGTCCTGGATTGACGCTATATAATGAGATACAAGAGTGGGATCATTGGACTTTACATCCATAATTTTACTTACATACCTGTAGGGGAAGAATACCTGTACATCATAACCTTCATACATATCATGATTATTTCAGCAATGTCTTAATCTAAATGACTTTAGTTCCTGTTTTCGGATTTTTGTACTGTTCTTTAAAAAAACAATTTTAAATAAATTTAAATTTTAAATAAGGATTAAATAACTTGTTGGTTATGGCTCCCAAAAAAAAAACAATTGCGACAAAAGCACTGACAATTTTTTTTTTAAATCTAAAAAATTAAAATTTAAATTTTAAATTATTGTAGATAGCAATGGTTTTGAAACGTTTTTCTCAGCGATTAATTAAAACAATTCTAGCTGTCTTTTCAGAGTATTCTATAATTTTATGAATTCTAGGTTTATTCTCTTTACTTAAAAGAAAGTATTTGTATCCATTTAAAATCTGATTTTCTCAGAGGTCCAAGATTTCTTCATAACAAAAGAACTTGACTCAACCCGCTCCTTTATCCCCATTTATAATTAAAAAAAATCTATATCTATAATTTAAAAAAATTTATTTAATATATCAAATTTATCAAAAATACACAATACAAGGGCAAATACACCACATTGTGAATACCCCTACAGTACCATAAAAATCTTCATGACTTTACTAACTTTTCATTTCAAAAATAAATACAAGTAATACCCTGCAAACATTTTCAATCACCTCAGAATCGCCAGCGAATCGCTTCAAAGATGAAATAATCGCCGGTGAGCTCATTTGGAAGTCATCCTGGTATCCCCGAGTGTAAGCAGCTGAGGCCATAAAACTATTCGCAAAAGGGTTACTAAGCGATTGTTGCGAAGCGTCTTTGTTGAACGTTACAAGTTGTTTTATAGGGGACATTTCTTGTCAAATCGTTCAACAAAAATATCGACCACCGCAAGTCGTACTGTTATGAATATTTTCACTTTCCAAAAATTTTTAATTTTTCAGATCGTGCTTCATATTCCAACAATCGATTTTGAAAATTTTAAACAAAGCCATCCTCCAACGATTGCCGAAATAAACGAAGTAAGATTTTAAATATTTTTCTTGAATCGCGCATTCATCGCGTGGGTAATCGAAAATCTATCCATCTTGCAACGATCGCCAGAATGAGCGAAGAAAGATTTTTAACATTTTTCGTGAATCATGCATTCATCGCTTGAGCGATCGAAAAGCGATTCTTCTTCCAAGAGCTTCGCAAAATCAACTTCTCTTCAATCGTCTTCCAAATGTTTGCGGGGTATTCTAAATAAATTCAAACTTTGGAAAAATAAAATTACAAGAATGAAAAAATAAATAAAAATAAAAATATATAATCTTATGCAATAAAAATAAAACATGTTCAAGGGTTTGCTTTGTCGGCAAAGATAATTCCTTAAAAAAACTATAGTAACTTTCTAACGCATGATATGAACCTAGCTCATAAGCAAAACTGAGTTCTTCATACTTTCTTCTGAGCAGCTCATAAATTTAATTTGGTGACAAAGAGGCAATGGACGGACTATCATCCGGCCGGCGGATATTCGGCCATTCAGCCTTGCAGCTTGACGGATACCCGGTATCTGGCCAAATCACTATCCGTTGCATCTCTAATATTAACATGATAATTTTCTCCAGATGAAGGCAAACATCAGAGGGTAAATTTTTCATGGAAAATATTTTTCAAATATAGACCTACTTAATTTGGCAGAAGCATACAGCTAGAAAAGATAAATAATAGTAAGTAAAATTTTTGTATTTATCGACCAGATAAAGGGAAGACATTGTTAGAACTTTTTCACTTTTAAAATATCAAAATAAATATTTTTCTATTGTAAGGAAATTACTTGACACCAATCGACCAATTCGATTAATACGTGCATTTGAATTTAAAAATGGGCTAATAAAATAAAAATTTGCATGAGAAATTTAGTATGAATTTACGCAGAGAAATTCTTTTCCTATATTGAGAAATCTTAATTCAAGAACATGGCAAATTATTGCCTTTTAATTTCAAGAATTTTATAATGTTATTTAGAAAAAAATTCTTATTATTAGCATATATTTCTAATATTCACCTTAATTAAAAATTTTTTTAATGCTGTATAAATTGCTTGAGTCCTGTTCAAGTTGAACTTAGACAATTACAACTTTATATATTACAGTTCTTTTTTTGGTAAAAGTTTATATATATTTATTTTTCAAAGCATAATAAATGATGGCTACAGAAATCAAGGATATAGATTGAAAATATGCTGGCCTTTTAAAAACTCTCAATATATTAAAAAATTAAAGAAATATATAAAAAAATTTAAAAAAATTTTTAATGATTTACTATTATAAGAAAATTTGCCTCTTCTCCAGAAAATTATTTTTTTTAATTTTAAGCAAAAATTTTTTCTTGTTAAGAAAATTTTCTACAAGAGTCAAGCAAGATATTCTTACTTCAAGCAAATATCTGAGTAAGCTTAAGAAAAAATATGCTGGAACGAATCGGTTTTTTCTCTGCTCTCGAAAATGATTCTGTTTTTGATAAGCAAAATTTTCTTTTAGACTCTTTTTAAAAATTCTGAAAAAATTATCAAAAATTTATTTGTGTGTGTAGATACGAAAAATTACATTTTTTATTTTCACGCTAATTTATTTGCGAGTTAGGGTCTTCAAAAATCGTAAAATAAATTAATTAAATTAATTAATAAAATCTTTCAACTATTCTTATTTGAATTTTATAGTATTAGATTTTAATTTTTGTATCCAAACTTTCTTCAATAAAGTGACGGTTTTGCCAAAGTGCACTAATGACGATAGATTTTTTCAGCAATAATGTGACAATGTAGCTATTGTTTTTTTTCCATGTGGTAAGAACTTAACAGAAATGAATCTGCGAGGTAGTTAATTATGTTCTTCAATGACAGTCTACCGTATGATTGCACGTTATTTTTGGAGGCTTAATTCTTGCTAATTTTCTTTTTTCCATTCTTTTTCTTTTTTAAAGGTTGAACTAATGAGATGTAAAAAACATGCAAATTAAATTTTTTGTCTATATAATATATTTTTTTAGAAAACATCTTATAAATATGGCTTAATTTCAATCGCTTTTGCCTAAAACCTCCCTTTAACGATAATTTTTTTTGCTTTTGTCTTATTTGGTTTTAGTTTTTGTATATGCATAAGTACCTTTGGATAGGTTTGAGCTCCAAAAACCCTTCTTGACTACTAGTTTGGCCTGTTTATTGCAAAATAATAAGCCTTGAGTCCAAAAGATTTTAGTATATAAATTAATTAATAGACCAAAACACAAAATTCTTTAAACTTACCACAAACCATAGAGTTGGTTTATCCAAAAAACAGAAAACCAATCCAATCTAGCAGCAATTGCATCAGCGTGTAAATTCCCAAGAGGGACTCCTCTGTTCTTAGATACAGGAATTAACATGAATCTTATGGTTTTATTTGCTTAAATTTTACTATCTTCGAAATTTAAATCACTTTGCTTTTTTAAGAAATAAAAAAATCACAGCATTTTTTTTCTAACTATAAAAAATAATTTTTGTCAAAGTTGACTGTCAAAGTTTGAAAGATATCTTAAGTGTAAAAAGCAGCAAAACGTTGAAAAGTTTTATTGGCGTGAATTTTTGTGAATTGTGGTCACTATTGGTAACGAATAAAGAAGAATTTTTGACAATAGAATCCTGCGCATGTGGAAGAGCAGGTGGAAGAAATCAAAGCTGTCATAATTTTTTCGAAGAAGCTAAAAGCTGCAATAAAAACAAGCTTTTCCAGGATTCGAAAATGGAATATGAATGAAGCTGCAGTAAATGCGTCAGGTACATAGATAAAGCAAGCATGAGAATAATTCTTTCAATTGCAGGGAATTCCAGAGATACAGGGTGGTGAGTGCTAAGAGGTCATCAGGTTACATTGCTGACGTACAAGACATTTTATTGTGCGTAGAGAAGAATCTTCTCTATGGTTCAGGAGAAAACATAAATAATCTTTATTTTACAGCCTAAATCCTAATAAGTCGGGCTTATAAAAGGGACATCACAGCTGTGTCACTTGATCGCGCTCTGCCTTTTCACTGTTTCACACCCTGTGCAGAGCACATGTTCCTCATGAGCAAATACTTTGATGATTGCACTGACAAATGCAACCAACCAGAACAATTGAACTCTGACGCAAGCCATGGACTCATGCTATCCCGCTTTGACCTGCTACCTGCGATGGGCACAAATCGACGATGTCAAATTTAATGGATATTTTGGAAAATGCAAATGTTTGTAAAATACGCCAAATCGAACCAACTCACAGAATAGTTCTATTATTTGCTTGAGTGCGCAAGGGTACAAAATGAACGAAGCACTACTCCTTTTTAACGAAAATTGTTAGGACCGCGAGTTTAGTTGGAGTTTGGCGAGAGCAATGTAACGGTCGCGTTATCGGAAACTAGCTCGTTTAAATTAGAAAAATTAAAAAAAAAAATTCAAAAAAATAAATGCTTTGATTAAGAAAAATCCAAAAAAAGAACTAAACCAAACAAAATAGTGTTTGTTTGGCACAAACTTAAATGCATAAGAAATAGAATATTTTAATAAAAAATACTTAAAAACAAAGAAGAATTGTTAACTATTTTGTGCTGGAAATGCTTGTCAACATGCCAGCAACAACAAGCATTGGCAACATTAACCCACTTCCTAGTATGGAGCATGGACAGTGCATCCAATATAATTTTCTGAAACGAAAACTTAATGTCGAGGACACGCAGCAACAACAACAACAGCAGCAGCAGCAGCAGCAGGAACAAATCAATAACTCAAATGGCGCCTATCAAGGTTCTACCAATATTGATGGTAACGCTTGGAAAAAACGTCATACAGAGGAGTTGGCTCTGACAACAGCAACAACTACAACAAAAACGTCTCCAACTTGTTTTGATGCAAATTCATTGGATACACAATTCATTGGCATCAATGGTCATAAAAACAGCATCATAAACAATAACAATAATAACAACAACAACAGCAATATGCTTAGCAATAACAACAACAATAACAATTTAACGATTCATAACAACAATAATGACTTGCAATTCAGTCTCTCGAGCAGCGCTTTTATCAACGATCTTTTCAGTTACGATAACAATATGATCGTACCAGTGTCCATTAGCGCCGCAATCGATTCGAATCCCACAATAGCATCACCCACCACCATTGCATTACCCTCAGATAACAACATTGCACCGCAATTTGTGACAAATGATGATGCCAATTGGCAGGCTACAGATTTGCTTGAACTGGATCATCGTTATAATTCGGCGCTACAAGCAGTTGAGCATGCAGTTGCGCAACAACACTCGCCATCACCAACAATAACAGCAGCTACGTCACCACCAACGATTCACCAACTCAATCCAACTTTACCGCCGCAACAACAGGCGCAGCAACATTTTCTAATTCCTCAGAAGCAAATCGCCAGATCTCAACACATGCTCACCAAATATCGCCAGCAGTATCAGCAGCAACAGCATCCACAACAACAGCAACAGCATCCACAGCAACAACAGCGACAAGAGCAACAACATAGCCAACTGCCGCAACAGCAGCAGCATCAAGACCACTATCCCAACTCTCTAACGCAACAGCAACAACAACAATCCAGCGACTCCGAATCTGATTTTGAAGATAAAAATCTTTCCTGGTTGTTGAATTTCAAATTTGACGAGTTGCCACATTTATCGCCTGATATCGGCAGTACGGGAAGCCGACAAAATCCTCCTATAGCTGCTACTGAATCTGTTGTGTCCACATCACAACAACGTAGTGTGAAAGCCAATGCTAATTCACCAGCCTCGTCTTCCTCACAAACGTCTTCTGCTTCTTCGGAACGTTCACGTTCAAAATCACCGAAAACCTCTTCGAAAGCCAGTAAGAAATTCGAAGAATTGGTCATGGAAGTCACCGCTGAATGTGATGGCAACGATATGATTGTTGGCGAGAATGTTGTGGTCGAGGATTACTCACCGAAAGCGTAAGTGAATGACTAATTTTTAAAAATAAACCCTAATTTGGAGTAATTTAAAATTACGATGCATTACCATTAAAAAAAAGGTTATAAAATACTTTAGTTTTTGACGAATCAGGATATAGTTTAGTGCAGGCGCTTAGCCAAGAAGGGATTTTGGGGGTTTAAACCCCCCCCCTATAGGGTTCTAAGTTTACAAAAATAAAACTCGAATGAGTGTATATGACAAAGTTTTTGAATTTATATAATTTCTTGCACTACGATTAGGGCATCCAATCCCGGGATTCCGGACTTTTCTTAGTCCGGACAGTCCCGGGATTGCAAGGCCTAAAATCCTTGGGTTTTCGGGTTCCCGGGATTGCCTCCACTGCAAAAAAAATTCCAAAATATTCCAACAAAAAATTCAATGATACTACCTTAGAAAAAATCTATATGATTTTAAAAAGTAATTTAAATAAAAACCTTTCTTAAACTAGCACTAGCAGAAAAAATAAAGCAATGAGCCTTACCAATAGTCATTTTAATGCCGACTCTAACTTTAGTGTAAGCTTTTTGAGAGCAAATTGTATAGAAATAATGTCAGAAAAGCTCGCACTAATTTTAGAGTAGGTATTAAATCGACTATTGGTATGGCCTAATGTGTTAACACATATTACTTCCTAAGAAATACTGAAATGTGATTTTATTAATACAAAAATAAAAATCTTTTTTAACTAGCTGTACAATATATGACGTGAAAATACCCAAATGTGACCTTAAAAATTAGAACAAACAAAACTTCCTTAAACAAGCTGTACAAAATATCACAAAATTCTTATTTAGACATACTAAAGTTATTATTACTAAACAATTTTTTTTTTAAATTATATTATGAACATGTCAAAAAATTTGGTGATGCTACCTGAGAAAAACCTGAATGTGATTAAAAAATTTTTTTAAATAAAAACCTTTCTTAAACTAGCAGTACAAAATAACACAATGTTTTAAACACATGATACTTCCTTAAAGATACTGAAATGTGATTTTAATAATACAAAAATAAAACTATTTTTTAACTAGCTGTACAAAATATAATATCAAAAATATAAACTATTTGTTGAACTATTTGAACTAACTGTAACAGATATTACAAAATACTTTTAACCTAAAAAACTGTCTCTTAAAAAAAACTAAAATTTGACCTTAAAAAATTAAGAAAAACTCCTTATGCAAGCTGTACAAAATATCACGAAATTTCATGGCAGAACTAGAGAAGGTAGATGCATTTCACACTGCGTGATATTTCGCATAAACAAAATTGCCAAAGTCAGCTCTTTGTGAATGAGAACAAAAGAAAATCAATGGCCACATTCAGCAGAGTCAACAGTTGGTAACTGTTGTGTTAAAACTCGCTGAAACACTGATAGAATGCTGCAAATTTGAGTGGGAAATCATTGCAATTAATTTATTTGCATAATTAAATAATTATAATTATTAAATTAAATAATTGTCAACTTTGCTACGGTATCGCTACAATAACAGTTCACAACAGTTGACTCTGCTGAATGCGGCCAATTTTCGCTTTCTCGTCGGTTTCAGATTAACTATAAGCTGCCAACTTCGTTTTGACAGTTTCGGCAGTCTGTCTCTCCGAAATGCTTCTACCTTCTCTAATTTTACTATGCAAAATTCCTACTTAGAAATACATAATAAAATTACACTGTAGGAACGTCAAAAAAACACGAAAATACCGAGACACCCCTGCAAACACACTCCGAGTTATTTAACTAGTTTCCTAATCGGTGGAGCTTCAGTTAGTTTTTTAGCTAGAAAGTATAGGCTGTCAGGAAAAATTCAACCTATGTATTTACTTTCTATCTGTGTGTCAGCCTTTTAGAAAACAAAGCGCTTCAAAACCACTTGCATAACACTTTACAAAACCACAATAGCGCTTTGTTCTCGCTTTAAATAGAGCTTTATTTAACATTGTCATGTGATTGGAAAGAAGATCTTTGTTCTCGCTATGAAAAGTTATTCAAAAAAGCGCTTTGCTCTCCTTTCGGAAAGAGCGCCTTCTTTGTTCGCCCCTGCATTCGCGACTTCATTTTCGATGGCGTATATTTTTGCCCGATGTAATATTTTACTATTACGTTTTGAATATCCAAACCACTTACCACTAATTGTATTACCTTTTTTATGAAAACATTACAATTTAACACTTTATAAACGTTTTAACCTTATTTTTTTTCATTTTTTACTGCAACACTTTTTAACGAATTGAACTTTTTGCATAAACAAGTGATGAATAATGATGAGAAAACAACAAGCGATGTTAGTGATGAGCGTACGATTAGTCAGCAGAGTAGATAACGAAAAAAAACGAAGAATTTCGAAACCAAACAGCTTTTTTAAGCTTAATTTGAAGCGGGAGCAAAGCACTATTCATAGGCAGAGTGAAGACCTTTTTACTTGCTTTTTAATAAAGCACTTTAAAATTTCCGATAGGGAGGTGCAGATGGCTGAATCTTTCTAACCGCTTTTAAAATTACTATTCTTACCGTTTCGTAACCATTTTTTATAAATAAAACCGTTTTTTAATTCATATCCGACCCGTTTTCTAACCAATATTCTACCCGCTTTTTTAATTTGTATGCTCACCATTTCTAACTAATATTCTAACCGATTTTTTAACTAGTATTGTAAACGTTTTCTACTAGCATTCTTACCATTACTTACTATTTTTTTAAAATTCATATTCTTTTTAGATTATAATTCTTAACAGTAAATAAATACAAAAATTGATATTTCTTTTAGTTTTTAATTTTTTATTCATTTGTTTTTTCAATTGTTTTTATATAATAACATACATTTGACATTATATAATAATGTAATATTTGAAATAAAATAATAATGAAGTAATATATGAAATAAAACACAGTAGCGAGCATAAAACAGCACATTTTTTGTAATGACAATAAGACTCATGATAATATGATCGTTACGTTTTTATGTTCACTACTGTATATAGATATAATAGTAATTAAAATGATGTAACATATGTGTGTAATTGCGATTTTCAATGAATTTCAATGTTTAAATTTAATTTTAAAAATCTTTCGGCAAGTAGAGTTAAAAAAGTAGAGTTAGTTGTGCTTAGAAGATATATATTTTTGTTTGGTGTTGTTTTTAAAAATATTTCAAATTGTTTAATAAGTATATACTATATTCTCTGCACCCAAGCTTTGTTTTACCTAAGGCTTGGAAAATGTCTACCACATTTACTGCGCTATTGAGAGATTTAATCTGGGACCATTTTTTCTGCTTAAATCTATTATGCGATAAATCAATCGACTTTCGAATTTCTTTTTCGAACTAATTTCGACACATTCTTGAAACTCCTAATATTACAAATTTAAATAATTAAATGAAAATTCAATAAATAAGCTAAATGTAAATAAAGAAAAACAGTGCGACAAATTTCGAATTTAATTTTTGTATCGGAGAAACTGCTGTTTGTTTCCAGTAGATATATATGGATGATTTTCAATCTCATATTTATTTATTTTATATGTACTCTCTATATTTATTTACTCTCCTCATATTTCCTTTTTTTTCTTACAATTGTTCGTGTTCTAGTAGTTCTCTTATACTAAAAACAAGCAGCGGTTTTTCCAAAACATTTTGGTGAAATTAAAAGAAAGTTTAGTAAGCAATCAAATATATTACGAAATATAATTACATCGAAAATAATTAATTTCACTAAAGCTCTTTTGCCGCATCGACCATCCCAATTAAATTCGGCTACGCATGTATCGAAAATGATACATCTGACTAGGTCGTCCAAAGAAGAATATGACATTTTTAGTTTAGTCATATACGAGTTCTATGAAGAACAGTAACATTATAATGCATTAAAAATTAAACTGAAATCCAACCATTGAAATTGAAAATTCTGCACCCACCAAACGTTCCTCTAGAGTCATAATTTCCGCAATCGTTGTGAGGGGAAACATCGAAGCGATTTCTATTTCTATTGCACCCAAATCTTCTCCAAGTAAATTCCTGCTGGCTTTAAGAGCTTGTTTGGCAATTACCAAATTTTCCCGGATGAGCTTGTTTTGAGCAAGCAGTTCATTTTTCGTGATTCCCTACAAATATATTTTTTAATCAATTACAGAAAGCATAACATAATCATTTACTGTTTGCTCCAAATTAGTTGATCTTTTTTCAATGTTTTCCTGCTTTTCAATAACGACTTTCAATAAGTCACGTAGCTCCGCATGATTTCTATTCTGTACATCTGCTATTAATCAAATTATTAAAATGTAATAAAATGTAATATAATTCTTCAAACTGCTATTAATCAAATTATAAAAATGTAGATGTAGATACCGATTTCATTGAAATCGTTTGATGCGTTTATAATTATTCTTTTGTTGAAAAAAAACTGGTAAAGGATCTAAATAAATGTTTCTTAAAATCAATGTAAAATAATTTATTTTAAAAGTTTTGGAAAACATCACATTTACTAACCATTTCTTTTACTATTATTTTTCAAAACTTCCTTAGTACTGTTGTTCTAAATTATTACTGTCATCATTTTTCAAATGACGTCATCATTTTTCAAATTCTACTAAATTAAAAAAAAAAATTAGAAAAATAAAAAAATAAAAAATGTATGTTTCAAACAAAGAATGCTTACAACGAATAGATGTTAGGAACAATATAAAGGGGAACATAGCCAAATTCTAAGTTTTAAACGCAGTGGAAAATTCTATAAAACAATTATGCAGAATTTGTGTAAAAATAAATTTATTATTATATGGAATACACATCAATTTGTATTCTATTTCCTCCGTATAAAAAGTGCTTATTTCACTACCAAGAGAAAAAATACCTAGAGCTCGAGATAATACCGGTTCTGCAAAAAAATTTAAGGAATAACCTAAGAGTGCATCTCTAACTGATGTATTCCCTACACCTATGACTTTAATAGGTCCTTTGTGCCTTATAAAATAGGCTTAGGTAGTTCACGAACGAACTAGTTCAATTGAACTATTCGCACTCATGAACTATGTGAACTAGTTCGTTGATTCTCGTTCTTTTAGTTCAATCAATTTTGCAGCGAGTCAGATCGAAATGAACTAGAAAAAATTTGGTTTCACTCAACAATGGTTTGAGTCAAAAAAAAAACAAATTTTTGTTTCAAATATTGTGTGGAATGCCCCATATGAAGTATTATTATGTAAATTTCTTCTATGTCCGCAGTTAATGCTTGATTCAGTCATATAGTTCGTTTCATTTTATAGATCTGATCATGAACTAGCAAACAAAACAAACTAAAAGAACAAATGAACTAAAAAATACAACGAGCTAACATACTTAACGATCTACAACACCAAACGAACTATAAGACCTAACGAACTAACAACATGAACGAGTACACGAAAAGAACTAAAAGAGCGAACGAAATAAATGAACAAAATGAACTAAAAGAACTATATGAACGAGCTAGTTCATTAAAATCAACTGAACTAAAAAGAGCGATCTTTTTAGTGAACTAAAATGCCCAAGCCTATTATAAAACAGAAGTAATCCTTCTCATTATTATATTTTAGTTTAAAAAATCCAAATTTGTTAACATTTTCTTTGCTACATTTTTTCTCTCTCATCAATTCTTAAATAAAGTTTTTGTAAAATATTGTTTGGCTTTTTTATTAACTTCTTTAGATACTCCATGTAATTCTCAAACTTATAGGTTGAAAAACTGTCTAAGGGACCCAATTCTTTTGCGCAGGCAGATATATGCAGTAATCCATGTATGTTGAAACTTTCCAAATGAAATCTTCTCCGAAAAACGAGAACATAGCCCAACAAATTCCTCTAACAGTTTTTGGGCAACATCAGACTGTTCTTGGTAAGATTTTTCAGAAGAAAGTAAACGAATTCTGGCATGTAATAATAAAAAAGATAATAGAGAAAACAAAAATACCCGTATAAAGAAATTGCCTATATTCTGTAGCTTTCCAGTTTTGAATCCCAGCAAAAGCTCTGGGCAGTCTACCGAATTCAGAAGGAATATGTTTTACTAAAGAAATTAATTTGGTATTCATTGCAGAAATATTCTCTTTATTTATTATTAGATTCAGAAGTTTTTTACAACTCGTAAATCTACCAAGTGCATAGTGTCTAATGGGAACTGAGTCACCATGTTAATATTAAGACTTTCTAAAAGTAGTGGTTGACATTTGAAAGCTAAAGCGTGGTGTGCCTGATTAGATCGTATCCTAAAGGATTCATTCGTTCGTAAGTCTGCCATGGTTGTAGAAAAACAAACTCTTCTCTGTATATATCTTCCTTGCTGCATGCATTTAGGGCAACTATTTTTTCCGTTATGGGATTGAACCGCGGTCATAAATGCGCGGGCTGGTGAGTCACACGAAAAAACACGGATATTAGAAGGTTTTAAAATTTTGGAAAAACCCACTTTTTTTGCTTTTCTTTGCCTGAATCAGCAGCTATAAAAAAAGGACTCTCATTAGGAAAACCTACAACAGCACCTCAAATTGGCCAAAGCACTTTTTTTGAGCTTTTAAAAAGCTTTAAGCCATCTACCCCAATATCTAATAAGACATCACTTTCGTTTGATAAAAAATCAAAAATTTTTGAGGTGAAGTAGTTTTGAATGCCATAGTAATAAAATTCCCCAGGGAGCATTGACGTAACAACAATTTTTTGCTTTTTAGTTTGCAAAAGAGTGCATGCTGTAACCGGAAGACCACTAACACCAACTCCAACTTGTCGTAAAACGTGCAACAAATCAGTCAACTGATTTTGGGTGATGCTTTTGCGAATTGCCCACAGTCGAATTGCGTCAGCTTTTTCATTTGCTGCAGATTCGTCTTCAAGTATAAATGAATCATAGCCAAAATTCTCTAACGAATTTTGAAATTCATTTTCACTAAAATCTTCCCTTTCATTTATATTTATATCTTCAATTTCATTATAGAAGAAAAATATACAAAGCTTTTTTCATATTTTTTTTCTGACTTGATAAATTACTTAAAGTTTTATTATTCATAATTTTACTTATCTTGAGCTGGAGATCTGATGAGTAATAGCGATGCAAAAGAAAACTGGTTCTCCTATCTAACCGACATTGAAACTTCATATTACGTCCTCCAAAAAAATTCATTCTATTAGGTTTGTCAAGCCCGGGACTAGTACAGGAATCCCGGGATTATGTTTTTAAAATCCCGAAATCCCGGGATTGCCGAAGCGTCCCGAAATGGGATGCCCTAGAGTGAGGAGAAGTCATCGACTAAAATGTCATTTTTAATATAAAATTTAAAATAAAAATACACCGAAACCTGCCAAAATGTATATACATACAGTGTTGCGCAAAACAATTGCAACAAAATCGGTACGCTGCTACAAAATCGTGTATCTTTTTAAATATTAGGGACACACAAAAATGATTATAGGAACCAAAGCATATATTCATACATCATATTAAAAACACATCATATTCAAATTTGGTTTTGTTTTCTTTATTAAATTTAAAATAAATGTGACTACATTCAGTTTGTCTGAGAGCAAAACAAAAGCAACATAATTAATATTTGGTGTAAGATCCATTATTCTTGATAACCGCTGCACATCTGAGCGACATCGACTCTATTAAAGTAGATATGTTAGTATTAGGTATATGTTCCCAATTAAGTTTCAGGGCTTCATACAGTGCAGTCTTATTGGAAAACCTTTGAACAGAAACTTTTGCAGTCAAAGTCCCAAAAAGATTTTCAATGGGATTCAAGTCATTGTGATTGTACCGGCTAATCAAGGACTTGAATTCCATTGCCTCTAATGTAATCTTTGATGAGCTTTGAAGTGTGCTTCGGGTCGTTGTCGGGCTGAAACCCTCACTGAAGCGACATATTCCACTCTGAATGTGGTCGCATCTTGCTTTCTAAAATATCATTATATACAAATCTATCCATAATTCCATCGATTTTTTGAAATGGTTCAACTTCATTATAGGGAAAACAGGTCAAGACCATAATGCCACCGCCTCCGTGTTTAAAATTTATTTTGCAGTTTCAGGCTTCAAGTCGTGTACCTGGGTGGCGCCGTACTATGCACATGCCATCTGAATTTATCAAGTTGAACTTTGATTCATCGCTAAAAAAACGGTTCTCGATTTTTGAACGGTCCAATTTAGGTGCTCTTTTGGAAGACTGAGTCTAAAAAACAATAAATTGCAACTAGTTGTCGCAATTTCAGACAGAATTGTTTAAATTGTAACACCTCACCTTGTTTTTTATGCTTAGCTGTAAGCAAAGGTTTTTCTGCCGGTATGTAACTTCTTTAATCGTTCTCAACGGCTCGTTTTCATACAGTGCTGTGGTGAATATCTGAATCAAGTGTCCGAACAACCTCTTTGAATGTGGCAAATGCATTTCGTTTGAACACACCACAAATGTTCCTGTCATCACGCAGCGATGTCTTCCGCGGTCGCCCTCTTTAATGTACCGTTGTTACGTCTTTATTGAATTTCTTTATTAATCTGCAAACTATTGGCCGATTAATATCAAACTGTTTCACGTTAGATATTTGCGAACTTTCGTTTTTATATTCAAAAATAATTTTAACAATATAAGAGCTTCACAGTATTTAAAACGCGCCATTATAAATGGAACGGTCAATGTCACAACTAGCACAAAAAAAACTAAACTTAAATGTTTATGACTTACAAACAACACGTACTTTACAATAACGGAACTTTAACCAATAATTCTTGGAACTTCTGTTCTCTTTTTACATTTTTCAAGTTTTGTTGCTTTTGTTTTGCTCTCAGACAAATTGAATGTAGTCACATTAATTTTAATTTTAATAAAAAAAAACAAAACCAAATTTGAATTTGATTTGTTTTATATATGATGTATGAATATATACTTTGATTCCTATAATCATTTTTGTGTGTCCCCAATATTAAAAAAGATACACGATTTTGTTGCAGCGCACTTGTTTTGTTGCTATTGTTTTGCGCAACACTGTATGTCATAATGACAGTTGAATGCTTGGTCATCCTATTCGATTGAATTGTGTGTGGCCGAGTAAAAATGCAGGCCGCAACTCAGTTGTTCGGTAAATTGATAGGTGTATGGGGTGGTTATAACTTTTATTATACCTGCTTACTAAATTGTTCTTTTTTTTCTCTCATATCTTTCCTTCTTCCGAACGTTGGACAACAAAACCAAATAGGCAAAAGAAACCACCATTCACATACACCGAGCTCATCGAATACGCCCTCGAGGATAAGGGTGAACTAACCGTGTCCGGAATCTATCAATGGATATCGTAAGTACTTTTTTGCAAATATTGTCTTATCTACATTGTAAGCAACAAATCAAACACCATTTTCTTTGTTAACGGAAACCGGATACACTTAAACAAATTCTTGACATACACTAAACACTGGAATTTGGTGAAATCAAAAAACTTTATTTTAAAAAAGAAAAAACGATTGCCTTCGCTTAAGATTTATAACATAAAAGTTGGCACAAATCCAACAAGTTGATAGCGACAAGATCTCAGCTAATTGTAAGTCACTGCAACAAACAAACAAAAACAAAAGACAATAATAATAAGGGAACAAAACATTGTTGAAATATGTTGCCAAGTAAGTTAAAAACAAACAAACATGTGTAAAAGCACATGTGTACTTTTATGAGAATTCGACTTTGAATTTAAATTGGAATTTCAAAGAGTGACGGAAAAAAGTTCA
This sequence comes from Dichetophora obliterata, assembly GCA_963920525.1. Taxonomy (NCBI): domain Eukaryota; kingdom Metazoa; phylum Arthropoda; class Insecta; order Diptera; family Sciomyzidae; genus Dichetophora; species Dichetophora obliterata. The sequence continues at coordinate 56,207,527 of OY986439.1, forward strand.
TTCAAGACTTTGCTTTCCGAATCCCGGACTATTTAAGCCCCTTTAATAAATTTATATTACAAATATTCATGTAAATGCAACCATTTCAATTTATGCTGCTATGAATAAAGAATTAGAAAAACCTTTTGCTGAGACGGAAAAATATTGTTAGGACGATGAGTGTGAATCACTGGAGCAAAGACTTTGCAAATTTTTAAAAAAATTTGAAACATCGGGAAGTCAGCAATGCCTTTCATAATTGTCAGATATTCTGAGTTAGGAACTAATTTTGTTTTGTGGTGAAGGCAACTACAATTATCGTACAACTATTTCTCCAACTAGCATAGAATCAGAATGGTGCTTCTCATCAGTGGGTTATATCTATATATTATTACGCAAACAAAAAAATTGTATCACCATTTTACCCGTGTTAACGTCAGCATATTCACATAAATCTTATATCGTTGGAAAGGTATTTTCGAGTACATTGGCAGAATATAATTTTTATTCGAATAAGTTTGTCATTAAGATAGGTAAAACTAAAGCTGGATTCACTGATAGCCTTCAGCAAGTTTTTGCGTGAATTAAAATAATGTTTATCAAGTTGAGAGCGTGCAGCAAGTTCTTTCTCTGAGAGGAAACTTCATATAAAAAAAACTTGCAAAACATGCTGAAGGTGATCAGTGAATCCGCCTTAAGCATATGTAAAAACCTTTTTTCCCAATGGGACAGTGCAAACCAATAGCAACACAGCTCTGTTGAACATCGTTGCTGTAGCATACACGTGAGAGATGAGAGTGACTCAGAACACTTCAACAGAGCTGTGCGGCATTGTTGTTGTCGCTGTATCTTTATTACTCCCTCGAACTGATAACCTAGGCTCTCATCACGTAACTTTTAAAACGACTATCGTTTGAACGATACTATCCGACGATATCGTTTTTAGTTAGCTCCATATAAGTCCATCGCTACCGTCTCGTCTATCGTTGTGTTTTCTATAGTTTGAAAGGCTCTGCAAAACATATATTCAGTGCCAAAAGTGATATTCACTTTTGTGTAGAATTTGATTTTGGATTTGTTTGCTTCAAAAGTGAAAATTTAAGGTAAAATGTAAGAATATTTAATAAGTTATTTTGATGATAATGTTTTGAAAATATATTATTCGGCAGCGACACCTAAGTAAATGTAAATATTGCTACACTTTATTGATGAACATCCGCAGCTGGGCCACAATTACGTCGCAAACATAGTGCAGGAACGACATTCCATCTATTTGTTAAGGACCACTTTAACAAAGAAGCGCCTAAAACATTTTAAAATTATTTTTATTATTTCCAAACAGAAAAATAGCCAAACGATACCAAATTAGCTATCGCGCCAAGCAATCGTTTCGACGATACCATTTGACAGTTGTTTGCCATACATGAAGCAAGCAAAACGATATCGTTTAGACGATGCATAAAATTAAAGGTTACGTGATGTTAAAGTATCGTTGAAACGGTATCGTCAAACGGTTCTCGTCATACGTGATGAGAGCCCTGAACAGAATGAAGTAATTTCATTCAATGAACCCAGTGGTAAATAGACACATGACGTTATTAGCCAAAAGTATTTATCAATGTAATGTTTTTCAACTTTGATACAAGTTTTTCAATTCAAATTAAAAAAAACACAAAAGATATCGATTTTGATATGGTCGAACTTCGACCACAGGCGATACTACTTTATAATAATATCCGAACAAAACTCTCCAATAAAAATAAGACTCGTTGATCAGCTTAATGTATTACTTTAAAAATAATTAAAACAAATAATTTTATTTTGAAAAGTCATTTCCAACCTTAATTTGCCTTAAACACAAAAAAGCATGAAGATGGTATCTAAAACAATGTTTAACATTTATATAATGATACCATAAACTGTTCTGTATTTTATGTTTTATAATTTTTTTTTTCTTTAAATTAATACAATGTGCATAGCCATTAATATTATTTAAGTTTTGTTGTGCTTATTAGCAATAAGGGTATTCACAATTGTGTGGTATTGTTTTTTTGTCATAGTTGAAAACCAAAATTATGAGCACCCTTTTAAGTAGAATTTGTGGTTGGAAACCTCTCACTATAGCTTTTTGTTAGTAAGCAAATAAATTAACTATCCAATTTGATATATTTTATAAACATATGGCATAAAAAATTATAACTTTCATTTTGAGCTTCTTCCATTTTTGCAATTAGAAAATAGCTGGAAACCGATCAGTTGTTTATGGAACTTTAAAAACCACGTTCGTTAAAAATATCATGGGGCTACTGAAAATCACCACACTTTTTAACTACAATGAAAACAACGCAGTTGTGAATACCCTTACAGCCCTATTCTGCCAGCTTAACTAAGCTCACCACATTAACAAAATAGTTAATATTAACTATTTGTTAAGGTTTCGTATTCAGCTGCAACTTTAAAAGCTCTTTTCCTTACAATTTTGTTAATAACAGAAAGAGTCTTAACAACGAATGAAATGTATGTGCTTAGATAGAAAATTGTTGTGAAAATAATAAAAAAATACAAATTTTAATATAATACTTACTTACTTACTTACTTACTTAGTTGGCGCTACAACCGTATGTCGGTCTTGGCCTCATCTAAGAATTTGCGCCAGCCATTTCTGTCTTTCGCTTGCTGGCGCCAGTTGGAAATTCCAAGCTTCGTCAGGTTGTCCTCTACTTGGTCTTTCCAACGAAGATGCGGTCGTCCTCTTTTGCGTTGACCGCCGCTGGGTACCGAATCGAATGTTTTCTTCACTGGAGCATCATCTTTCATGCGCTGAACATGACCAAGCCAGCGAAGCCGCTCGATTTTAATGCGCTTGACTATGTCGATGTCAGCGTACAGCTCATACAGTTCATCATTCCACCGTATTCGGTACTCGCCATTGACGCAGATTGGTCCGTAGATCTTACGAAGAATCTTTCTCTCGAATGCTCCTAAAGTCTTTTCATCTAAACTGCTCAGCGTCCAGGTTTGTGATGCGTAAAGTAGGACGGGCATGATGAGCGATTTATAGAGCGTGATTTTCGTTCGTCGAGAGAGGGCTCTGCTTCTCAATTGCCTACTGAGCCCAAAGTAACACCTGTTGGCAAGAGTTATTCTTCGTTTGATCTCATTGCTGATGTCGTTGGTAGAATTAATGCTGGATCCCAGATAAACGAAGTTCTTCACAACCTCGAAGGAGGTATTGTCAACGGTAACGTGGGTTCCAAGACGCTGGGACTGTTTGTTTGTTGACACTAAGTATTTCGTCTTGTCTGCATTCACTGACAGACCCATTCGACTTGACTCTCTTTCTAATCTGGAAAATGCTGCACTGACTTCGCGCGTATTATGGCCAATGATATCTATGTCATCAGCATACGCAAGCAGCATAACACTCTTGTAGAATATTGTGCCACTACGTCTCAGATCAGCAGCTCGGATGATCTTTTCCATCATTAGGTTGAAAAAGTCGCACGATAAGGAATCACCTTGTCTGAAACCTCGTTTGGTAATAAATGGTGGGGAGAGGTCCTTCCCGATTTTAACTGCGCTGCTGGTGTTGCTCAGTGTCATCCTGCAAAGTCGTATTAGTTTTGCAGGAATACCAAATTCAGACATGGTGGAGTACAGGTGCTTCCTTATTGGGCTGTCGAAGGCGGCTTTGTAGTCGACAAAAAGATGGTGGGTGTCGACTTGTTTTTCTTGAGTCTTCTCCAAGATTTGTCGTAGCGTGAAAATCTGGTCGATGGTGGACTTTCCAGGTCTGAAGCCACACTGATAAGGTCCGATCAGTTCGTTAACAATGGGCTTCAATCTTTCACATAAAACGCTAGACAGGACCTTATATGCGATATTAAGAAGGCTTATCCCACGGTAATTGGCACAGATAGTGGGATCGCCTTTCTTGTGGATTGGGCAGAGCACACTGAGATTCCAATCGTTCGGAATGCATTCTTCCGACCATATTCTGCATAGAAGCTCGTGAATGCATTTAAGTAGAGCTTCGCCTCCGTTCTTAAACAACTCAGCAGGTAAGCCATCAGCTCCCGCGGCTTTGTTATTTTTAAGCCGAGCTATAGCTGTCAGAACTTCATCATAGTCGGGCAGCGGAACCTCAACGCTGTCATCCAAAATTGGGGTTTCCGGAATATCATCTCTATTGGCGGGATTGTTGTCAGCGTCGCCATTTAGAAGCTTAGAGAAGTGTTCCCTCCATAACGTCAGTGTACTCTGGACATCTGTCACTAGATTCCCGTTTTCATCCTTGCAGGAAGAGGCCCCGGTTTTAAAACCATCGGCAAGGCGTCTTATTTTTTCGAAAAATTTTCGGGCCTCATTCCTGTCACCATACATCTCAATCTTCTCCTGCTCGCGCTTTTCTGCCTCTCTTTTTTTCCGCCTGAAAATATGTCTCTCTTCCCTCCTCTTTTCTTTGTATCGCTCCTTAGCAGCGCGCGTTACAACCGACTGCAGGGTGGATTTGTAGGCGGCGTCTTTCTCTGCAGTGGCGTCGCGACACTCCTGGTCGTACCACTGGTTTCGGCTAGGGCGTTGGTAGCCAATCACCTCTTCAGCAGCCGCACGCATGGAGTTGGAAATGTGAGTCCACTGCGCGCATATATCATCGATTGGAGGAGTGCTTTGAAGCAGGAGTGAGAGTCGAGTGGCGAAAGCATCGGCTGTCTGTTTTGATTGCAGCTTATCGACGTCTAGCTTTCTCTGTGTAGGGTTGCGTGTATTCTTAGCTGCGCATAGACGTGTACGGATCTTGGCTGCAACAAGATAGTGATCCGAGTCAATGTTTGCACCACGGATCGTGCGTACATCCAATACACTGGAAGAGTGCCTTCCGTCGATCAAAACGTGATCAATTTGATTTTTTGTTTTTTGATCAGGGGACATCCAGGTGGCTTTATGAATATTGAGATGCTTGAATCTAGTGCTACTTACGACCATGTTTCGTGCTGCGGCGTAGTCAATCAGCCTCATTCCGTTATCGGAGGTGTTGTCGTGGAGGCTGAACTTTCCGACTGTTGGACCAAAAATATTTTCCTTGCCCACCTTAGCGTTGAAGTCACCAAGCACGATTTTTACGTCGTGACGGGGGCAGCGCTCGTAAGCATTTTCAAGGCGCTCGTAGAAAATTTCCTTGATCTCATCGTCCTTGTCTTCTGTCGGAGCGTGCGCACATATTAGGCTTATATTGAAAAATCTAACCTTGATGCGGATTATGGCAAGTCGTTCGTTCACAGGTGTGAATCGCAGGACGTGGGGCCGTAGTCTCTTGCCAACTACAAATCCGCATCCAAACTCGTGCTTCTCCGCATGGCCGCTGTAGTAGATATCACAGGGTGCATGCCGAATGCAACCCTGTCCCTTCCATCGCATTTCTTGGATAGCAGTGATATCAGCTTTGTATCTTTCCAAGACATCAGTCAGTTGGATAGAGGCACCTTCCCAATTAAGGGTTCGGACATTCCAGGTGCATATCCGTAAATCATTATCAGTTTTTCGTTTGCGGTAGTCGTCATCAGATTTGGGGATCAATTTTCTTCTATTCTTGTTTGTTTTCATTGAAATTGGTTTTTACGGGTGGGCTTCAAACCCGACGCACAACCTATTTTAAGCCTAGGGAGGCCCGCCGCTCAGATTAGCCGCCAAACTAACGGTTGTCAGTTTTGACGTTGCCCAGGAAACACCACGTGGAGGTTTGAGTCGACTTGAGACGATTTCACAAAGATTATGCTGGCCTCGCCAGGTTGAGACAGTCAGACATGTTACATTGTTCCATCGTATCCAATTTTAATATAATATTGAGTTTAAATACATTAAACTGAAAAATGAAAGAATTTTTTACTTATTTTAAGTGTTGATAATGAAATCTTTCAGTAGCCGTGGCAAATTTTTCAAGCGCTTGCAAAGTCACAAGCTGCACTCGAAGCATCTGTTTATATAGCGCATCTCTTCTTTCAACAGGCATATCAATTTTCACCATCCATGGTGAACTTTAAAAGCTTTTTAAGCTTTTATGTTGTTAATGATTTTTAAGAATACCAGCATTTACATAACATAACAAGCAGCTTAACAAGAGCTCCTTAACTATTTCTTGTTAAGTTAACAACCAGAATAGGGCTGTTAATGTGTTTTGTTTTGTTTTGTTTTTGTTGCTTTATAAATTTATTATTTTCCAATTTTTAATTGCAAGTAATTAATAATAAAAAATTGCATTAAAAACATTTTGAGTTATTTGCTTCTTAAAGTTTTCAATCCCGAACTAATCCCAGAATCCCGGGATTGAGATTTTCAATACCGACAATTCCGAGATCGAGAAAAGCTTTCGGGATTGGATTCCCTAATATGTATGTATACTTGGGCGTAAACTTTTTTGTTTTTTGTCAAAATTTTGGGGGGCTGAAGCGGAATTTAAAAGTCCGTCACAGAATAGAATTTTGAGGTCTCTCAAGGTCGTTTTTTCCAAAAAAGTAGTTCTCCAAAGTAATATTTGTGCTTTCTATCAAAACTGAGTGCCTAACTGAAAAATATAATGTTCCAACGATATTATTTGGAAAGTATGATGTTCAAATTTAATTTTCGTGGGTTTGAACTATCAAAAAAGGGGGTTTTTCCTTTATAAATTTTGCTGTTTTTTTTTGTAACCTTAAATTTATCCAGATATTCGCTCTTTATATAAAATTAGTATCGCCTGTGGTCGAAGTTCATTTTTTAAAAAAATGAGCTGCGGACGTTAGTTTTTTTTCGTATACTAAAATACTAATAGTGCAATTTTAATGAAGTGGATGGACATATTTTAACAAATAAAATAATATAATTTAAAATCTTAATTGATTTGAGGTCATTTGGTGCAAAAAAAATTATTTCAGTACAAACTTTTGGTTCTTGAAAATCCGTGAAGGACATGAAAATATCAAAATTTGGCTTTGAATACATTTTCAGATCATATAAAGTCCATTTACTTCAAAAATCATAAAAAATTTTCAGTGGCTTAGCTTCAGGTCTAAAAGGGATAAAGAACGAACAAACAAACAAACAAAGAGTATTGTCGTTTAACAGCCGTTGAAAGTAGTCATGGCAATTTTTTATAAATAGCACTAACATACCAAATTTATTACATTTTATACATTTTTGGCTAATACGACTAAAACTGTATGAAATATGCCATTTCTCTTAATTTGTGGATGTCGTGTCATGAGTAAGGGTTTCATTAAAGTAAAGATTTTCCTCTACACAAAATTACTAAAAGCGCCTGAAGAAGTTTTAACTTCAAAAACTCAGTTATTAACTCTACAGTCGTTGGAGGTCTCGCAGCTTTATTGAAGGTATAAAAGAAATAATTGGTTACATCATGTGTCTATTTACCACTGGGCTCATTGAATGAAGTTACTTCATTCTGTTCAGGTAATCAGTTCGAGAGAGTAATTAAGAAACAGCAACAACAACAATGGCACACAGCTCTGTTGAAGTGTTCTGAGCAGGGTTGCCACTTGTAAAAAAAATTTGTCACCAAAATTTAATCTAAAAGTTACCAAAATTATATAGGAATTAATTAAACAAACAAACATTTTTTTTAAAGTAAGAAAATCAAAAAAAGTATAATTTTTGTTAATAAAAAACATTTATTCAACATTAAAATACTTAAAATTATAAACAGATATAGTGGTAAAATAAATTTAGTTAATATTATTAAGTATTACATTTTTTTTGTTTAAAATTTTTTATTTTTAATAACTAAAAATCACAAACGTAAATAAAAAGTACTTAAAATTCATAAACTCATATACTTATAAAAATAATATGTATATCTTTTTTATACATACATACATACATATATAGAAAAAGTATAACTTTTTTCTTATATAAAATATATTTATTATATTAATATAAAAATCACAAATAAGTAGTAAATTCAGGTAAACGTAATTTTTTTGTCACAAAACAAAAAATTATAAATTAATGGTATTATAAAAATGAGATCTTTATCTTTTTTATTTGAAACAAGAAGGTACTAAAAAAATATTTTAAGAAAGTAAATGAATAAATACAAAGATATGGCATTTAATACTTTAAAAAATTATCGGTTTCTTCAAATTTAAATTTTAATAATCTTGTAATAAATAAAAATCAGAAACTACACAGGTCGTTTGTTTTATAGGATATCAATTCTAACTACGCGCACTGATTTTAAATATAAACTTTTTCACCATCACCTCAAGTTAAAGAGTTATGAAAAAATATGGTATACAGTTCTTTTTCCAATAACTGCTCCTAAGCACAAACTATTGCATAGTATTTAAAGCTTTTGCTGATGTCTTTTTACGTTTTACAAAAACATATTGTGAGAGAAACGATAATTTTATTAAACTTATTCAAAGCAACTTTAAGCGGCTGGAAAACCCTAATTTTTCAGTAAGTTAGTTTAGAAATTTTTCCTATAAATTTTTTATGTAATCAATTTTCGTTATTTTAAAATATATCTGGAATTATTCGCAATATTTGCAAAGGTAAAATGTATGCTTAAATTTTAAGGACAAAAGATATTTTTATGATTCAGACAATTCACGGCAGCAAATTTTTATATTAAAAAAAGTTTTAAACATTATTATTTTTAAAGGCCATTATCTTCAGAACAAAAGATGAAAAAGAATTTGTTTACAAAAATGGTTAGACCTAATCAGCCCTATTATAAATAACTTTTCAAGTGGAATCGAAAATGAGAGTTATAATTTTTAAGATAAACCTTAAGAACATTTAAGAAACTTAACAAGGAAAAAAACATTCAGGAAAAAATAACCTAAAAATGTCCAAAATGTTATAGAGCTTAATCTTAAAAATTAAAACTTCCTTTTCCGATTCCGCGTGAAAAATTATACATGATAAGGCTGAATATATCCTAATCAAAGCTGTCAAATACGATCGAAATCGACTGATGCAATTTAAAGATATTATTCTGTTAGAACATAACAGGTTTTTGCATTTTTGCCTATAACTCATAAACTAAGGCTGATGGCAAAAAAAAAATCTCAATTTTATATCTAAAAATCTTCTTCTGGTGACCACACATAATGAGGCTTGTCTCTTATTTTACCGAGTTCCTTTGAAATCATTTTGCTATTTATCGTATTAAAACCCAACTAGTTTCGTAGCTTCGTTTTTATAAGAGACTTCCTTGTTAACATTAAATTTCAAGATTGAAATATTTTGACATTTTCTTTTGACATGATTCGCAATATTTTCAGATGATGCGTTAATTTGAAATACAATTTTTTGGAAAAACTAAAGGGAAAAAGTTACCAAAACTATAATAAAATAACCAAGTCAAAAATTTTCTACCAAATTTGGTAATTAATTACCAAACTGGCAACCCTGGTTCTGAGTCACTCTCTTCTCTCTCGTGTATGCTACAGCAACGATGTTCAACAGAGCTGTGTTGCTATTGGTTTGCACTGTCCCATTGGGAAAAAGGTTTTTACATATGCTTAGTTCTACCTATCTTAATGACAACTTATTCGAATTAAAATTATATTCTGCAAATAGACTCGAAAATACCTTTTCAACGATATAAGATTTATGTGAATATGCTGACGTTAACACAGGTAAAATGGTACCACAATTTTTTTGTTTGCGTAATAATATATAGATCTTAGTATGCAGTCTTAAAAATTATTCAATCTTAAATAAGTAAAAGAAAAAACATTAATTTATCTTGTGTTTTACCGAAGTTATGCGTATTGAAAGTTTTGAAAACATGTCTTTTTTCGTTCAGTTTATAAGTGTGAGCAACGGTTTAATAAATAACAGTTATAAAGTCTTTGGTATGAGGGTAGCCATGTAACACGAGGAAAAAAAAAGTTAAATTTTAGTCAAAAACAATTTAAAAATGTTAATATTTTTATTAATTTTTTTTTTGCAGCTGTACTCAAAAAACTGTGTATATTTGATTTTAACTTTAGCTTTTACCACAAAATTTTGACATTTTTCTTTCCAAATAAGATCGTGGAACATACTATTTTTCAGTCAGGCAACCATTCTAGGTACAAAGCACAAGTATTATTTTGAAAGAATACTTTTTTGGAAAATACGACCTTGAGCGACCTCTAAAATTTTTCAAAAAATTTAAAAAAATCTCTAAATTCTATTTTGTGATGAACTTTTAAATTCCGGTTCCCCAAAATTTTGACAAAAAAAGTATACGCCTTAATGTATTCGTTCTAAACGGAGGTTAACAAATATTAGAGGTATTCGCTCTGTTGTGTATTTATGCATACACCAGTGTTCTTCTGTCAAGTTATACTTCTGTCAAGCTTATGTGTATCTTTACACTAACAAAAGATAATTGTAGCTTTGTTGTATTTTTTGAGTGTAATATGTTGACATTTCCATCATCAGTGTTATTTATTTTTTTATTTTTTTTTATTTTTTATTTTTTTATTAATTTTATTTATTTATAATCTGCAAGCCAATAAAGGCGATAACGATGACATAAAAGTTCATTATTTGCTTCAATGGCATAAAGATAATGACAGTGACTAAAATTAAATAAACTTAAAAATTTCATACAAGTTTTAAACTGCTTTTTTTTATTTTGTAATAATAATAATCTATATATATAAAATGGAATGTGTGTTTGTTTATTTGTTTGTTTGTTTGTACCATATAGGAGGCCAAACCTCTGAACCGATCTTCCTGAAATTTTCACAGCATTTAACTAGGACTCTGGCATAATTAATAGGGTACTTTTTCGACCAAGCCCACTTTTACGCCCACTTTTTTAAAATTATGTAATAGCTCCCATATAGTTTTTAACAGATTTACTTCAAATTGTATACACATTATACTCCAGGCGAGGTAGAAATAAACATTTCTTACGCCACGCCCCCTTTCACGCCCCTTTTGTACAAATTTGTTCCTTCCAACGGATTATTTTTTATTTGGTAGTAAATTGCTCTTAATACTGTTAACGTCGCCATATTACTATGAACCACGCCCACTTCGCCGCCCCTTTTTTTAATTCAGATACTTACTTATACCACTAACAATGTTTGCTATACAAAATACTTTTTTTGTAATATGTATTTACCTAAAATTTTATATACTTTTTATCTACAGGTAAGGTAGCCATAGATTTTTTTATTACCAAATCCCCCTTTTTCGCCCCATTTTACTTTAATTATAATTAATCTGCTTTCAATCTATATATATAAAAATGAATGTCTCTCTGTCTGTTTGTTTGTGTGTGCTTTATAGGAGTCCAAACCCTTGTACCGATCTTCCTGAAACTTTCACAGCATGTTACTATGACTGTGGAAGAAATAATAGGCTATATTAAGTTTTTATTGGACAAAGGGGCGTGGCACCGCCCATATAACCCAAAAATTTAAATCGCCATATTATGGGCATTTTTGACCTACGTCGATGATATTTGGTACTTATGGTATTGGCATAATTAGGAATACATATCAGGAGAAAAGTGGGTGGGATCACGCCCCTTTTTAGGAAAATTAAAAATCGTAATATAGTCTTAACTACTGGACCGATCGTCATTAAATTTTCACAATAGGATATTCTTACGAAATAATATATTCTTGACTATACAAAGTTGTGAGTGGACAAAAGGGCGTGGCCTCGTCCATATAACCCAAAATTTAAAATCGTCATATCTTGCGCATTTTTTGACCAAAGGCGGCAGTATTTGCTATATATGGTATTGGCATGAATAGAAATACGTACCAAAAGAAAAGTGGGCGGAGCACGCACCTTTGTTTGCGATATATTTGAGGCTAGACCTGTTAACCGATCTTAAATTTTCACAGCGTGCAGCTTTGACTCAGGAATACTTATTACGTGATAATATTTTTCGACCATGCACACTTCTGCACCTACTTTTTTACTACGTTTATTAACGGCTTTACCTCAAATTTAAAATACATATTAATTAAAATAGTGGGGTAGCCCCATTCTCTTTCTCCCACAACTGACTGCGAAACAGCTGATTGTGTAATTGCTGCTTTTTGATTGGTCTAAAAATAAAAAGGGGGAGCATGAAGCAAATAACATGCGGTTCAGTGATGAATTCTAATTGGTTTAAAACAAAAAAAGGGGAGAAGCATTGCAATAATTAAATTAAATTTAAATAAATAAATTTTTGTAAACATATAAGTACTTTTAATTTTATTTTATAACGAGGGGGGTAGCGAAGCACACCGGGTTCAGCTAGTACTATATAATGATACTTCATCAATGCTTAAGCTACCCACCCTGCACGAATATAAGGAAGTGCTAAAGAGCTTTATTACGAAAAAAATTTAAAATTAAATAATGCAATGGCTAGAAATAAAATGAAAAAAATTATAATAAATTTAGATGTGACTTTCAACAATCTGTTTAAAAAGCTGTAGGCTATTTGAAAACCCACGTTAATTATATGTCAGCAAGGTGTTCCAAAGACGTAAAACTCGTACTAAATGCCATCTTTGCATCACTAATGAGTTAAATCTGGGACACATTAACCCTAAAACCCATACGGGGTGCGTAGGAACCCCATTAAAAATAAAAAGTGGCTGTATTTTGTTTTATGGAATATTTTATAACATGAATTTGTGTCACTATAGGTGGGGTTTTTGTGTTCTATTGCAATCCTTTTTTAAAATTAACTAATTATGAATAAAAAAAGAAAATATTGGTTTCATTTGTTTCTGAATTTAATGAAATGCCGCTTTAAAGTAAGTTGGGGTGTAGAGAAACCCCAAATAGCTTAACGTAACAAAAAACAAGCTATGGGTTGTAGGGTTAAAGCATGCATTCTGGATGAGTTGCAACAATTTATATTTATAATAACAATCAGTATCTACACCTTATACACAAAAGAGCGAATACCACTAATGTTTAGATTTCTCATGAAAATCAAGAACTTTTTTTCAAAACCAAAGCCATTCTCAGCCGATACCTTCGATCATTTTAGCAACATCACAGTTTTATTTGGTGACCTTCACAAATATGTACAACTCCTTGACTACTTTATGTTAAGTTGAACTTTAGAATTTTTTTTATTATTGTAAAAATGCAAATATCGCATTAATTAATCTCTAGATCATTGAGGTCAATCATGCATGATCATCGCCCAATCAACTGTCATGCATACGCAAGCGAGCACAACCGGAAGCGTACGTTCAACGCTTTTCACATGCTAATCGTAAAGGTGTTCTGTAATGTTTATGATTCTTGTTGTTGCTTTTTTCCTTATTCTCAATAAATGTGTAGTGATCATTACCGCATGCTGCTTCACCATGCTAGCAATCCGCCAAGCCACCTGATGAAATGCAATCAAGCGTATAAAAGGTGTAAAACTCGCCTACAAGCCAAGTTCACAAACGCGTCACGTGGCTAATAGTTCTTTTTTTTTTGTTTTTGCTACCAACTTTTCTGGCCAACTCTCCTTCACTGCCTGGTTCACTGCCAACCTGTTTCAACCCCTATTCAATACCACTTTTTCACCCACTGTGTAATGCTTAAACACAAGTTAAACGTTTTATTCCGATGACGCTACGAACAATTAATAATTATTATGAGTAATGAACGTGCGACGACGAATGCTAAAGCCTATAAATTTCATGGACAATTTGAAAAATCATTGGGGTTGCACGTTACCAAACGTGGGTGGATGATGGGGTGGTAACATTTGCCGCAAGGTAAATTTGTGAATGGTTAATGAACAAGTTGGCAAAGTACACATTAAGTTTTTTTCAGCATTTAGTTTTGCTTGTTTTTTCTTTTTTTCTTTTTTTATTGACTTGAAGAAACATGTTGCGGGTAAGTAAAATACAGGTTTGGGGTAGAAAATGGGGTACCTATATTCTACACTTATATGAGATTTAAGCACGCAGCTGAGGTTTATATACACAGGCATGCCGAAAGTGCAAGGATGACAGTTACAACTTAAAATTATCGTTTTTTTTTTTGTGATACAATCTTGCAACTTAGCTTGGATGATATAAAAAATTGAAAGACTTTTATATGCAAATCTGATCTTTTCGTGACCTTAAATTTTCTTCAAATTTCTACTCCTTAAAATAAGATAAAAGCTTTGTTTGGATTACGATTCTAACTTGGATTTTGTTATATTATAGCTACTGTTCCTAAACAAAAATCATCTGAGTAGGACCGCCAAGTTGCACGGTCAAAAATCTTGGACTAATTTTTAATCCAATCGTTGGAATCATGCATTTTTTAATACCCTTTCTATTAGAATTCATACTCTTCAAAATACTAGACATTTTTTAATAAGACCTGGAATAATATTTAATGCAGGTTGGATTAGTCTTTAAAAACAGCGTTCGGCTTGGTTCGGTTCTTATGCATGTTTATCATTTCTTTATTCATGTGGCTTCATAGAGCAGTTTATAGAGCCAAAAACGTATAACCTAAACGTAGTGGGTTCAAATCCCACATGTTTCGTTAATATTTATTTTTGTAAAAAATATTTTAATGCAAGCATGTATTAAAATTAAGTCCCATGAGAGAATAAAAATCAATTGTAATATATACCGTTGATTAAATTTTAATTCAGTTTCGGTGTCGTCATATATACAATACAGCATTTATTAGAATTTAGTCCAAGATTTTTGAGCGTGTAGGTATTTATGGCAACTGATTTGAAACACTCAATTTAATATCAGAAATTTAATTATTCCACCAGGAATTATTAAATCTAGAACCGTAAAAACCCATGGTAACATTTTAGATAACACCGAATTTTTCGGAAAAATGTCACTGGAAGTTACATGTATGTTTTTTGGCAAAAAATCAAACTTAATACATTTGTTTCCCCTTAAAAAAAAATCCGGTTTTCTCATCGAAATCGTTCAGAGATTTTTAGGTTGCTTAAACATATCACGTTCGTGCCTACATGTGCCTAACTTCTCATTGGTGAATCCAAAGTTTTAGTTTTTAGCATAAAAAATATCGGCTCAAGAGTGGAAAGTTGATGTTTGTGAAAAAAAACACCGTACATCGTAAGTGTAGACCAAGCTGGGTTGTAATGATTCCTTTAATTTCACCTCAATTCCAATTCCTTGGAATTAGGAATTGGGAACTTTATATCTCAATTCCTCAGGAATGGAATTGGAAAAACTTCTCAATAACATTACAGGAATTGTAATTGGTAATTGGACTTCTCAATTCCTCAGGAATGGAATTGAAAAAATTGTAAATTCCATCACGGTAATTGTAATTGGTAGTTGAACACCTCAATTCTTTGAAATGGAATTAGAAAAAATATTCAATTCTATTACGGGAATTGTAATTGGTAATTGAACGCCTCATTTCCTCAGGAATGTAATTGGAAAAACTTCTCAATTACATTACATGAATTGTAATTGGTAATTGGACTTCTCAATTCCTCAGGAATGGAATTGAAAAAATTGTAAATTCCATCACGTTAATTGTAATTGGTAATTGAACGCCTCAATTCCTTAGGAATAGAATTGGAAAACCTCGCTTTGTTAGCAGATTAATGAAATTTTGTACAGGGGTTTGCAAGTTGTGTACCACAAACCTTGCAAAAAGTCGCCGGAAATTTACCAGGTAGCGTAGCAGATATATATTTTGTTCTAACTCAAAATGTGGTATTAAATTAAAAAATTGGTATCTTGGATAATACATTTATTTGTAATTATTTTATTAACCGACTAACAGTGGGAATCAAATAAAGTTTTCTAATGCATAATGAAGTAGTTTTGAGTTAATTAAAAAGTAATTTAAATTTTAACTTCAAATTACTATTCCTGTAATAGAATTGACGATTTTTTACGATTCCATTTATTCCTTTAAAGGAAATAGTAAATTCCTGTAAAGGAATTGACTATTTTTTAATTCCATTCCAAGGAATCGTGGTGTTCCATTACCAATTACAATTCATGTAATGGAATTGACAATTTTTCCCAATTACATTCCTGAGTAATTGAGAGGACCAATTACCAATTCCTAATTCCAAGGATTGAATTGTACAAATTCCAAGGAAATTACAAATTGAATTGAATTGTAATGAGTACTTTTTGACATAGCTCTGGTGTAGACGCAGAATTCTTTTTTCTGCAATAAAAGAGAAAAATTCTGTTTTTGTTTTTCTTAAGTTTACTTATACATATAAGTTTTTATTATTATGTAAAGGCCTGTTTCCAGCTCTTAACTAATGCAAATTTTTCATATAAAAAACGGAAAAGTAATCAAAAAGTAATTTTCTTTTTTCAAAATTACTTAGAAGTGAATCCAGCTCTTAAGAAAACTTTTTTTATTTTTACTACTTTTTTTCAATGAAAATCAGGCACGGAAACACTGTGACTGAAAAGAAATATATGCTCGAGGCATTGTTTCTTTAAGTAAAGTTGTTAAAGTATCTTTGCAGATATATTTATTTATATTTTTCTTAGCTATAGTTTGGTGATTGTTTACGAAAATTATGATATAAATGCATGTAAGGTAGAGGTTACGCAGAGTTTATGCAATCCATGCAAAAGAAAATAATTAGCAAACTCAAAAAATTCATACAGAAAAACATCTTTAAAATCGACAAAGATGATTCAATCGATTAAATTGAATGTTTAGGCCTTCATTTAAATGCCTGAAAAAAATCTTTGTTTCGTAAACTAAAATTAGTCCATCGTAACGGAAATTACATTCGGTTAATTAGATACCATAGCATTATATGGTAAAAGTTATGCGACTTTGGTCAGTAGCCTAGGCTGCCAATGCAACAACAAAGAAGATAATGTAAAGAAGTAATTACATCCTCAAAATAGTGTACTTTCATTCCCTAGTCCACTTAACATGCATATTCTAGAAACGAATACTTCTTTTCGTCTGAATTATTGTGATAATATTATAGAATGCTAACCCCTTTCATTTCATAAATGCACCAAATTGAGATTTCAAAAAGGAAAAACTCTGATTTAGGCTCCTGGAAAGAGCCATGATCACTGCTTTTAGGAGATCGCGAGCTACCTACATATAATAATCTAGAACTTTTATGGTAGCAAAATAGAACAATAGAGCTAATTAGATATCGCTGATCGTTAGTATCACCATCAGAGAGAGAACAACTTCAGTACATTCAAATGACGTTTAGAGTGTCACGTCAGTATACGAGATACGAATATGCGCTTTGCATTAAAGTTAACCCAGATTATTTGAATAGCCTGCATGTAAAAGGCTACGTGAATACATGTACCAATCGCTGCAATCGCTGATAAAAATGCTATAGCGTAAGGTTGCAGACAGAGTGAAAGCCGATTCAGGCAGGCAGGCAGATAGTCGCAGGCAAACTGTGTGAACAAGCGAGATAAAAGTCAGCTTGGCTTCATTTCTCTCTCGTTTCTTCGCAGGTTACTGCCTGCGCCTCTCTCCCTGCCTGTCCGAATCGAAACAGTGCTCTGCGAAGAAACGAGATAGAAATAACTTTTTCTCGCTTGTTCACATAGTTTTCCTGCGCCAGCCTGCCTCCCTGCCTGCCTGCTTTGGCGTTTACTCTGCGGGCAGCCTAAGAGCATTCGTGATAACGAACGTCTACGACACAAGAATGCACAACGAAGCAAGATATTAGTAGCATTCGCAAGCAAATTCATGCTTTTACGTTCATTCGCTCCATGAAAAAAATATTAACTGTAGCTCTCAAAGTAAAGAGAAAACGCTAACGAGAATATATCGTACGTATTTGTTGCATTTTCGTTTCGTGGCTGGCGGATTAACGGAAAGCGTCTGAACGTGTTGAAAAAAAATTGCGTCACTCTAACGAATTGCAGCTTTCATGTTATTTGCTGTGCGACATTTGAAATAGCTATTTGTAGCGGATATTTAAATAAATATTAAATAGAAATGGGTACGCAATAAAAACCTAAATGGAAACAAACAGAAACAACAACAAAGAGGAATACGTTGCTAGAGAACGGCAGGGAGGTCTAAAAGTATTTATATTGAGTTGCAGACACTCAAGTTCCAAGCGAAGCATCCGAATGTCTTCATTGTCTGAATGCTGCCTTCGTATTCATTCGCAAACCGTTGTTTACGAGCTTGAGCCGTATGAATTCATTCATTTTTGTGTGAAATTGTAGCTGATGGCGATTGTTATTCGAATGGCAAACATTTTCTCATTCGAATCTCCGATCACCATTCAAATAAACCAAAAAAATCAGCTAACGGCTCGACAGCCTTTTTTTGAAAAACCATTCTGCCAAAATAAAAATAAATTATTTATTTTTGAGAGATGTCAAATTTACTTTCATACTACTTTTTTCTACTTACGAAATATATTCAAATATTTCTTAAGTAATTACCTGAGAGCTGGATAGAGGCCTTAATAATGAAAATAATTGCTATCTTTAGGATAGGTTAGGTTGAGACGGCAGCCGCTGTACGTGCTCAGACCAAAACTCACGTACCACGGCTAACTTAGACCAATAAGGTCTATTGTGGTGCCGCTGAACTCTTGGCCTTCAGTCCGAGTGGAACCACATTGAGGTCTTGATAAAGCTTACAAGACGTTTGACGCTTGTTCTTGACAGGTCGTCAAGTTCAGAAAAGAAGAATGACCCCAGATATTTATGCCTTCTTCCAGCGAGCGCGGGACAGAAACAGAAGGTGGCAGATGGTTTCTTCCTCCTCCTCAACCCTGAAGCATCTGCAGAAGTCATTTGTGATGAGTCCCAGTCTGAAGGTATGTCCTCCTATTAAGCAGTGCCCTGTGGTAACGGCCACTATCGTAGCTACCTCTGGTCTTCCAAATGAGAGAATTTCTCGCGATCGCTTTGGGTCTAAAGTCGGCCAGAGAAGCCATGTTGTTCTGCATGTTGAGAGCTCAGCCCATTTTGAGTTGGCTTTAGATGTGGTGTATTCGTTGAGCAGCATTTCGTCAGTTGCCATCGGGATGCTCGGCTAGTTCCGAACCTTAGAAATCACCGATGAACTTTCGGTAGCTCGTCTGCTTTTTCATTTCCACGTATGCCCTTATGCCCAGGTACCCATATTAGGCTGATGTCAAAAAAGTTTAACATTTCGCCTAATGCAGCACGGCATTCTTTGGCTACTTTAAAGTTGATGAATACTTGCTCCATCGATTTGATCGCTGCTTGGCTGTCCGAGAAAATGTATATTTCTCGTTTAGAGATGACATTCTCTGAGAGCTATGTTGCAACTTCCTTAATCGCCATAATTTCGACTTGGTAAACACTACAGTGATGCGACAGCCTACGAACCAAGGATACCCTTAATCCAATTGAGTAGACCCCATACCCGATCGTGTCATTTAATTTTGACCCATCAGTATAGAAGTGTAGAGACCCTGGTTTCCACGGAACACCTTTATTCTAGTATATCCTAAGTGGAATGAGGTTGCCGTAGTTTCTATCAAAGGAAAGCAGTGGCTTAAGGAAATGAGTCCTTGGTGGAATGAAGTTGAATTTGTAGAGTATGGATGCATTTCCTGAACCCAGGTGTTTTCATACTCCAGTATAATCTGACCCTTAATCTGACCGCCGAACAAGCTGCATGTTGCCTAGCAACCAAGTCGAGTGGTAGAAGGTGGAGTAAGGTCTCTAAAACCGCAGTCGGTATTGTTCTCTGATGCAAATAGATGCCATTCTTTGGACTTTTTGAAGCTGGCTTAAATATGTGACCTTGTCCAAGGCTGGCCACCATATCGTTGCTCCGTATAGAAGTATAGGTCTGATGAACCCTGTATACAGCCAGTGAACGATATCGGGGGAAACCCCCATCTTGTGCCTATAGCTTTTTTACAAGTGTACAGCGCAACTGTCACTTTCTTCGTACACTCAGAAATATTAAATTTCCAGCTAAGCTTTCTATTAAGAATGAGCCCTAGATATTTTGCATTTTCCGATAAGGACAATGCGGACTCATTTAGCATGATTGGGGTGAGAGACGGAATTCTATGTTTCCTTGTGAAAAGGACCAGTTCTGTTTTGGCCGGATTTACTCGAAGACCGAATGGGTTCGGCCCATTGCTCGAGTTTGCAAAGAGCTCTTTGCATAACGTCGCGTAGGGTAGTGGGAAATTTGCCTCTGACTGCGATTGCTAGGTCATCGGCGTATGCTGCCACTATACAGCCCTCCCTCTCTAGAGACATCAGTATGTTGTTCACTACCAGATTGAAGAGGAGTAGAGATGGCACTCCACCTTGTGGCGTACCTCTTGTCACCGATCTTACAGCGCTGTACACACCTAGGTCTGATAAAATTACTCGGCAGTTGAGTAGCTTATCTATTAGATCAGTGATGATTTTATTCACACCTAATCTACGCAACTCTAGTCGTATAGACTCTGGCGTGACATTATTAAATGCTCTCTCTATGTCTAGGAAAGCAACTAAAGTGAATTCATTATGCAGGAAGGATCTTTCAATGGTCCCGACCTGTGAGTGCAAAGCCATTTCCACGGATCTTTCCCTTACTGTTTGCATGCTGTGATGCCGAAAAGAGAGCAGAGTCGATACTGCTGCGTAGATACAGATCTAGTAGCCGTTCTAACGTCTTCAAGAGGAATGACGTTAGACTTATAGGCCTGAAGTCTTTGGAAGTGGTATGTGATGTCTTCCCTGCTTTGGGTATGAAGACCACTGTGGCCTTATTCCAAGCGTTGGGAATATATGTCAGGCTTATGCAGTAGAGTGGGGCGATTAGTATGGAAGAAAAAAGTGTTAATGGGCGCTTCGCATTTCTGATTCTTGGGATTGTACTGAGCAAAAAAGTCCACTAGGCCATACGTCTATGGTGAAAATCGAGCTTCCAGATTTTGACTTGCAGTTTTTTCTCAGACTTTTGTCATTTTTTTTTTTTTTTTTTGATATTTTGGCCTATAACAGCCAAACCATTGAGATTTTTGTCTTAGCATTGGATCGAAAATCTCAATGGTCCAAAAAAAAATCAAAAAATATCCAAAAAAATCGTGACAAAAGTCTGAGAAAAAACTGCAAGTCAAAATCTGGAAGCTCGATTTCCACCGTAGACGTATGGTCTAGTGGACTTTTTTGCTCAGTACAATCCCAAGAATCAGAAACGCGAAGCACCCATTTTGATGTTCAAATCGCCCCACCCTAATATGCAGCCATCGAAAACAATGCGAAGCCAAGGCTAAATATATATCGCAGCTTCAAGTATTTCTACAGTGATTTATGGAGCTTGAACTGTTTATCGCCCATTTTAGTTTCTTATCAGAGACTATGCCTTCGGTGTCCTGTGTAGAACAGCTAAGACTAGGCAGTTGTGCGCGCTACTACCAGGCGCGCTACTACCAGGGAAGTGCGTATCTAATAGGAGGTTGAGAGACTCCTCACCAGACATTGTCCATATTCCATCCGACTTTTTAAAATAGCCGGGTGTGCATGGTGTGCTAGCGAAAATCTTGCGCAGCCTAGAAGCTTCTGAAATACAATATTAATAACAATGTATGCATACAATATTAATGGCAATGTATGCATGCAGTATTAATGGCAATGTATGCATAGAGCACTACTAATTTCCCATGCATACAGCATTAGTGATTATGCGGGTACTCAGTACACATGCTCTTGTATGACATCGTCATGCAAAATGGAAATGAGCTTGCATTTATGCTGGCATGTATACAAAACATCAAACGTATGCGTACATCATCAATGCTGTATGCATGAATGTACTTACTGGGATGCCAAACGTTTTTTCTCTTCTTTATGTGTGGATCTTCTCGGTTGGGAAACACGAGAGAAAATGATTCTTAACGGTTTCGCCCACGACTATGTATGTATAGATACAGCTTATTTTTGTATTAAAATTACCTATTTGAAAAAATATTGTGGAGTTTAAAGAACACCAAAGTATCTTTTGGGGTTAAATGCGTTGTTGCATTTCCAAAAATACAAAAAAAAAAGATAGGAGAAACTATTGACTTAACTTAATTCAAAACAATGGCACATTATTCACTTGAAGCAAAATGTGAGCAGTAGAAAATTCGTAATTGTCTTTTAGAAGTTGCATTAAAAACTTTCCGAAATTTCAGTTTTGTGAAATTACATTGTTTTTTTTTATTTTTTATACACAGCTTGTCCGAACAGAAAAAAAAACCCATTCGGAAAAAAGTATCTCAATAACTTATTGCAACAAAAATGCAATAAGAAGCATTCTGTTCATAGCATTGCATTTCATTTGAAAACTCTAGCCTCTGGTGCACCGAGTCAACTAATCGAGTGGAAGGAGTTAAACGAGGAAAAAAAACCTTTATATATAATTTATGAACTGACTTAAAGCACAGAAGCTGAACGTGAAACGATATCCTTAGGCTGCATTACGAACACTTTAGTTGTTGGCCGTACTTGGGCGTGCCTGGCACGAACGCCAGTCAGTCAGCCAGCCAACCAGTACTTTATAGTCTCCAACGTCTAGATAGTTGCAGTGGCAGCAACACAGACGTCAATGCTTGGCCATTCAAACCTCTCAACTCAACTTGTGTTAAGGGATGCACATGGACACTGGCATTAGGCAAAAAACCACCCAATCCAATAGCCGTCTATTCACTTGATGGGTGGGTGGGTATTAAGATATGTATTTTCCAGCATTTGTTGTAGCCGAATTTATTTTTCCTTCAAAACATGTCTACATATTTATGATAACCGAATGATGGTTTTTCTAGCATAACACAACAACTTGCGATATCCAACTAGTTCTGCTTCGAGTTTATTATATTTCATGTTTGTCTGTTTTTTATATTGGATTGATTTTTATTTTGTCACAAGCACGTAGGTAATGCATATCCTTCTCTTTCCACAGCCTTCATAGTATAAAACTAGGTGTGGGTGGTATTGAAATGCAATTGAAATGGTTTTTTCTTTTTTTGTTTTCTTAGGGCGTAATCGATGTACAGCTATGTGTCTAAGCTGTTGATGTATACATTATTATTATTGTGTATATGTGTGTATCGATTGAGTATCTCAGATTCCGTTTATGAACTAATATTGCTATTGAAAGATATAAAAACAGGGTATACCGGAAAAAAAATATATTTAAAGTCAGCTAAAATTCTCTAAACAAGAACTTGAATTTTCCATATCCTAACCATGATTTTCATGTGGATTGTAATATAGTGGTACTAGGTGAAGCAGTCTAAAGTTTTCCATTAGATAGTAACTACATTCTAACTACCCAATAATTGTCTAGACCCTGACTAAGAAGATATATTTGGTACGGACTGATATAGCTCTAAAGTAGGTCTCTATTATCTCAGTCGGAAAAATCGACAATTTTTAACAATGTATTTTCATAGTTATTTTCATACTTCATAAAGGGTATATTAACTTTATCACTACATTTGAACCGCCCATGACGAGGCAAGGCAGGTAAAGAAATGTATAAATATTCTTGACCAGTATCACCTCCTCAGGCGATTTAGTCATATCCGTCTGTCCACATGTCCGTCTATGATCACGATAACAGCCGTAATTTTTAAGCTATCTTAAAAAATTTCAAAATACATATGTACGTAAAATAAAGATCAAGTTTGAAAATGAGTCAAATCGGAAACCTACATTCTTTAAATTGGCATAATGACTTCAAATTTTGCACATAAGCTGCAACCTCAAATGATTTTTCACGCACTTTAAGTATGAAAATCGAATGAAAACCACGCCTGCCTCCCATGCAAAATCTGTATATAGGTAAATCCTAGCGTTCAGACGTAACATCCCCCATTGGCTCTTTTTGAACATTCAATTTCTAAATCAGTTTTTCCTAAGTTATGGAAGAGTTCGTACATAACACCTCTGTATAAAAAAAGGACCTAGAAATGATATTTCCAATTACAGAGATATTGCAAAACTGTAATGTACTAACAAAAATTTTCGAAAGAATTATCTGTGACATTCTCTTTTTCCATTGCAAATCTATTTTTCCTCCTAGTCAACACGGCTTCCTCGAGGGAAGATCGACTACCACTAACCTTACAGAATGCTCGTTGGAAAGTGGGTATGAAGCTGATGTA
The DNA here is from genome assembly GCA_963920525.1 of Dichetophora obliterata. Taxonomy (NCBI): domain Eukaryota; kingdom Metazoa; phylum Arthropoda; class Insecta; order Diptera; family Sciomyzidae; genus Dichetophora; species Dichetophora obliterata. The sequence continues at coordinate 56,231,567 of OY986439.1, forward strand.
GTTTCTACCGACTTTAGTAAAGCGTTTGACAAAATCTCACACACTATCATCCTTCTTAAGCTTAAAGCCTTTGGTTTTTGATCACTGTTTATATCATGGATTAAATCATATCTCAAAGAGCGCCATTACAGTGACATCTTTAGATCTTCCAATTCAGAGTATTTTACAGCTTCCTCTGGTGACCCACAAGGTAGTCACCTTGGTCCTTTCTTGTTCGTCTTAACAATCTCTGATGTAGATGGAATCATCAAAGGTTACAATCTCTCTGTGTATGCTGATGATATGAAAATCTATCTGCGTATACAAACCAACGGCGATTCTTGCAATCTTCAAGATGATCTAGCTAGTTTTTCCACTTGGTGTCAAAAAAATCGTCTTGAGCTCAACATCAGTAAATGTCAAACAATTACATATTCATATGGAAAGCGTCTCCAGCTTCCCCCGAGAACTTATTACTTACTCGACGAGCCAGTTCCTCCTGTAAGCTATTTACGGGACTTAGGTGTAATATGTGACAAGGAACTTAATTTTAATAATATTGATTATATCATTAGTAGAGCCAACTCTGCACTGGGTTTCGTGAAACACTGGTCCAGAGAGTTCTCCAATCCTTACGTTACTAAATTTCTCTACCTTTGCTTTGTTAGACCCATATTTCAAAATGCCAGCCAGGGTTGGTCTCCTATCTACAACACCCATTCTGTCCGAATCGAAGTCGTTCAACGAAGATTCATTCGGTTGGCACTTCGCGGTCTTCCCAGTTCTGACAGAAGGAAAGTTGCCGATATACACTTCATTCATAAACTTGTATGCGGAACCATTAACTGCCCAGCACTACTTCAATTAATATCCTTTAATACCAACCCACGTAACCTTAGGACTATTTCTCTCTTCCACCTCAACTTTCACTGCACCGGCTACGGATGCAGTTAACCTGTAACCAGGATGCTTCGTGTAGCCAACAATTTTATCAGCGAATTCTATTTTCATCTAAGCAGATGTCGACTCTGAAATGCCCTTCTTAACTCCAACGCCACTTCTTCTTAACTCCTACGCCACTTTTTCCTCCTCTCTAATGATTTTCTTACAATTACGAAATGGTACATATTATAATTAATGATATTTGTAAGTTCCCTTTATTACTTTTCTTCTCGTATTTTCTTTTTGACGTTTTACGTGTTCTCAAAACTACATCATTCAGGTGGGCGGATTACGCCCACCACGAATTGGATATCTTTCAAACAATAAAACAAGGAAAAGAGAGAAGAAAAAATAATAAAAAATAAATAAACCCTGTTAAAATAAGCTTAGTTCTTAGTTAATCAGCTTGTATTAAGCTTAACGACTAAATAAATAAATAAATATAGACTCTAAAGCCGCCAAACCAATCTTTATGAAATTTTTAGGAAAACTAAAACAACATCTTGAGAGTGTTCCTATGAAGTTTAATGTTGATTGAACAAGGGCCATCGCTCTTAAGCCAAAAAAAGGTATATATATTTTAGACGATTTTGATCGTAAAAATCTAAAATTTAGTAATTTTGTTTAGGCAGTGGCTACTGTCGGCCACTGTACAAAAAATGGGCGTGGTCACACTACACTTTAACCGCCCACAAATCAATAGTACTTTTATATATCAGACGGTGTTGATAGTATATTACTAAAATTTATTAATTTAGTTCATATGTCTGAACCGATTTTCAAGAAACTTTATGAAGTTATTAAACACATACCAAGGAGGGTTTTGCATTGTAAAAGGGGGCGTGTCACCTCCAATAAAGCATAAATTTGCGATATTGTATAGCTTTGGAGTTATAGGTCGCACAGCGTCGGAATTCGGTATTCGAAAACAATTTACACGTGCCGTTTTACTGATTACTTTTAATGGGCGTTGGACAAGGGGGCGTGGCAACTCCCATACAACCCCAATTTGAGAAATTGAATAGCTTTTGAGCTATAGATCGCACAGTCACGGATTCGATCGCAATTTACACATGCATTTTCACTGATAACATTTTATGAGCATTTGGCAACAGGGGCGTGGCAGCAACACACCGTGTCTCATCTAGTGATTTTAAAATAACAGCAAAATTTCATAAAAACTATTTTTAATGCCTTCAAATTTTGCAAATATGTTTTAATCTTTACTGAGTGCATAGTTTGAAATTTGGTAAAATAAAGAAAAGTATTAAATAAACGGGTGGGTACCTCCCATATAACTCAAACATCTCAAACGTGATATCTTGCAACTTATGAAATATAAAGCCATCAAATTTGAAAAACTGATTAGTTTTGTTTAAACTAATCGACACAAAAAATAAATATCTGATTGCAAAAGTAGGCATGGCACCTCCCTTACAACTCCATATTAAAAAACACTATTACCCCTAAACTAACCGTCTGGTTAAGATTAAACTTAAAAAACCTGTTTGCATTTGTGTCTGTTGTACATTTAAAGGATGATCCAATAAGAGGTCCCTTTTTCAACTGGGTTGTTTTGACAGCTGCTATGTATCAAATGGCTTGTCCATATGGCGTTTGTGTTCAGTATTCAATACGACTCAATCATGAATACACTTACTCCTGACCAACGTTTATTAATTATGGAAACTTACTACCAAAATCACTCATCAGTTAGAGAATGTTATAGAGTTCTTCAACATCATTTTGGTCGTTATGAGCGTCGAAACCATCACCAAATTTCTAACCAATTTGCACTATTGGACATTCATCATTCAACCAGAGTGCATAGAGCCCGTAATTTTGAGAATATTGCTGCAGTTGCAGAGAGTGTTCGTGAAAACCGTGAACAATCGATTCGTCGCCAATCTTGAATGTTGTCGAAATTTGAAAACTAGACCCACAGAATGGACCATTTAAGAGCTAGTCGTGGGCAACATTTGAACGAAATAATCTTTAAACATTGAGTTGTAGGAACCGAACTATCATTTCACATAAAGATTTGCATCAATACAATGATTTTTTATGTATTTTATTTAGAAAACAAAGTAGAAAGCTCTTATTGGATCACCCAAATTTTCCGATAGGTGGCGTACAACTTATAAATTTTCTGAATTTCAGAAGGCTGCTGCACAAAATTCGAAGTGACAATTGCAAGAGATGTATCCAAATTTACTGACATCAACTTTCTGTGCTTAGAATGTTGCGATCTTCTAGGAGATGAACTCTTTTGGATTTTTGGGTTTTTGGATTTGGACTTTGTTTTATAGAGAAGGAATTGCACCACATGCTATGGCCCCTTTTATATTGATCAAGACTTGAAGTCAAGTTTCAAGAGTTTGTAGGCAATTCGCCGCACATCGGAAGCGACGGAAGGGAAAAAGAAACTTGAAGCTGTACCGGCAATTTTTCGTATTCCTTTTGTTATTTTCGCGTTGTTGACAGTGCTTTTTATTTTGTTTTTTGCATATCAATGTGAGTTTGTTAGAATTCGGGTGCATTAAATTTTTTTTGCATTTAATTTAATTTTATTTTGCATTAAATTTTTAAGAAAAAAACATTTTGTTAACTTCCATCGTGGTAAAAAATTAAAATTCAGTTTGCAAATTTTTATAAACTATAATTCATTTGCTTGCTACCTATCTCATTTATTTTGAGAAAACAAGGAAAGAAGACAAGAAATTGAATTCAAGGCTTGACCAATGTGAAAGCTTTCGTCAAGTTCAAAAGAGAACGTCAAAAAACTTGACTTGAAGTCTTGATCAATGTAAAAGGGGTCTATGTAATATAAAAGGAGATGCAGTAGTCTGCTCCTGGACTTCGTCTACCGGTAGATTAACTTGTTTCCCCGTCCTTTTTTTGAAGATGAATCGAATACCCCGGCCAAATAACCCGACCAGAAAACCCCGGTTTTTCGGGTTATTCAAAATGCAGAATTAAAAAAAATCGAAACCGAAAAATCAATAAAATCTCTATACAATATCTCGAATAACCCGAACCGAGAATGACAAGACTAATCACAATCCATGCAAAATCGATCTCTTGATTTTATTCAAGGTGTTTTCTGCAATGAAATTATTTTTACAAAATATCAATCTTTATACATGTAACCATATAATAGAGCTTAGCCATCATAAATCAAGTGTCCCTTTACAAATGTCTAGCGTTTCAATAGAAGAAGACAGGAAAATCACTCATCAATGCGATGAAACAGAAAAAATCGGCCGTAAGAGGTTTGTTTCCGCATTCATTTTTAAGACTCTAATGACATCATGTTTAAAAAAGAAATGGCGTGTCTAACGTGAGGGAGTGCTTCCTACATTCTATGGAATGTTTAAATTTGGGAATGTTTCCATTTCCTAGAGGGTTGGTATAAACTCGCTCTGAGTATTAGTGTCCAACGCCCTCTTTTGAAAATAATATGAGTACTAAATAAGTGAAGAAATGACAGAGTACTAACTTTTTTTAACAGAGAATTAGTTTGAAACTGAGTTCTAAGCAGAACTCGGACTGGCTCGATTTGATACTCGGTGAAGAAATCGGCCATTTGAGTATAAAATTTGCAAAAATCGAATGAAAATCATGTCTACCTCCCATACAAAGTGGCTTTATGAAAACTGTAAAATCTCCTTAAATTGTACTTTTACAATTTTAGTACACCATTGTACTTCTGCAAATAAATTATAATCTTAACTAAGCACAAAACGTTTGTGCGACGTCATCATGATAGTAATTTTTAAACTTGATATTGTGGACATAAGCTTTAATAAATAAAAAGAACTCTGAGTTTCAAATGTCAAATACTTAGATACAAATCACGCCTTATAAAAGTGACGTCATCAAAATAATACAACATTCACGACTTCGATTAAACCAAAATACGGCCGTGGGGGTAATTTAACTTCGGCCCAGGAGAAGATATTTCCCTACTACACGGTTCAGAATCTTGAACTAAATTTAAGTACATCTAAAATATTACTGCATTTTTTAAACCTTGCAGTTAAAAATTTAAACTTTGCAAATACCAACTAATAATTAAAACTGTACTGTATTTAAATTAAAGCCAAAACAAATATTATAGCTTCCCTCTTAGCAATTTGGTTTAAATTTAAGTACAATTCTGTATTGTTTTTTGGTTTTAATACAATTTAGACTAAACTCTAGTACATTTTGATACTAAATTTGGATTTTGACTCGTAAAAAGTTATAGTTACGGGTTAAGACTCGTCAATGTTAGGCGATTTTGTTTATGTGTTTTTTTATCGCTTTTGTTACGCGCAATACGTATAGCACAATATAACAGTGGTCAGAGTAGTGAAGTCAAAAATTAAATGTTGTGGGTTCGAGTCTTACAGTGGTTGTTATTTCCTTTTTTTAAATAATTTAATCCAAGCCGGTACTACATTTCTAATATGTATTCAAACCATATTTTTGTATTTTGCAAGTACTAGATTTTAAAACAAAGCTGGTGTGGACATGCATGCAGCACAAAACAATTTCAATTTTAGTACAAGATTTCTAACCGTGCAGTTTTATGTGTTTCTAGCTGATATACCCGGTTTTACTCGAGAGTAATTTATATAAACATTTTAATATACACATCTCGATTAAATGTTTTTTTAAATTTTGGAATTTTGTAAAAACATGTTGAATTTAAGTTTGAGGCCACTATAAAAATACTAGTTAAAAAATTTATCGGTCTTTTTAACGTAGGAATAATTTTATTACTGTATTCTCACAATCAAAAACGGTTTTTTAGTTTCAAACTGAATTTACTGGTTATTGATAAAAATTTTGCTTGCACTTCGCTCATAGAAATCAAATTTGTAAAAAATGGAAAACAGACACCTATCTTCCGTAATTTTAACAATAGAGTTCAGCTACTACAGCTTTTTCACACTTTCTCCGCAATAGATCATTTTAAGAACCAATCCAAATATCATTGAAATATCTCAAAGATATCGATAGAAGTGGTCAAAAAAAAACCAAAAGGGAGAAAAATTTACCCAACATAATATGGGTTGGGCTCAGGGACAAACACAAGACATAACAACTAACCATGCGTTTACATAGATCTTATCCTTCATTAGTTTTCAAGTAGTAGTTTTTCCAGTTGGAAAATAACAATTGGTTTGTGTCTAAAATAAAAAATAAAATTAACTGAGTCTGAAAGTTTCTTAAATCTTAAATCTTCAGAATTCATTTTTTAAGCTAAGTATGCTGTAGAAGCGAAAAGAAATCTTCCGTAAGAAATGCATTGCGTTTTTGACAGCGAAAAGGTAGTGAAATTTATTTTTCGTCGGCTAGTACGCTGTTGAATGAAAAATTTGTTCAATGCAGCCAAGTTCACAATCACAATTGGAGAGTAAAAATTTAAAAATTTCGCTGCCTTTTATATGTCCGTACATTTTATTGCCGTGAAAATTTTACATTCAACAATAATGTTCAACTAACACATTCAACCAACAAGTTATAGTAAGTATGTGTTAGTGTTGAGTCTACACCAAAATTTCGCGTGTAGAATTAAATGCCTAAAAATGTTCATTCCTACAGCATACTAAGCTTTTGTCGTGAAAAGTATGCTGTAAAATGTTCTAAATTAAGCTTAGTATGCTGTAGGAACGAAAAAAATTTCCATAAGATATACGTTGAGATTTTTGACAACGAATAGGCAGCGAAATTTTCGTTCGTCAGCTAGTACGCTGTATAAGCGAAAATTATTGCCATGTTGCCAAATTTCCATTCGTGAGTGGAGAGTTGAAATTTCAAAATTTCGCTGTCGATTATATGCCCATACATTTAATTGGCGCGGAAACTTGCCATTCAACAATAAAAATAAGCATAAAAAATAATGAATTTGTTATTTAACAAATTTATTGTTGCATTTATATAGTTTATTAATGTGTAGTCTTGCTTTTTATAGGATATAAAATTGCAGCCATAAAAATATGAATCTGTCAACCAGAAGAGCAAGTGCTTTTTCTCCACACAAAAATTTTGAATCTACACCAAAATTTCGCGTGTATAGTTATATTCCCAAAAATTTTCGTTCCTACAGCATACTAAGCTTTAGAAGTAAGCACTGCATTTCCAGCGTACTAACCAATGAAAAAATGTCGCTACCTTCTCGCTGTCAAAAAAGCAATGCAATTCTTACGGAAATTTTATTTTCGCTTCTGCAGCGTACTTAAGCTTACTTAGCTTAAAGATTAGTATGCTGTAGGAACGAAAATTTTTAGGCATATAGCTCTACACTCGAAATTTTAGTGTAGAGTCAAAATTTGTGTGTGAAGAAAAAGCACTTGCAGTTGTGGTTGACAGATTCATATTTTTATTGCTGCAATTATATATCCTATAAAAAGCAAGACTACACATTATAAACTATATAAATGCAACAATAAATTTGTTAAATAGCAAATTCATTATCTTTTATGCTTTTTTTTATTGTTGAATGGCAAATTTCCGCGTCAATTAAATGTACGGGCATATAATAGACAGCGAAATTTTGATATTTCACCTCTCCACTCACGAATGGAAATTTTGCAACACAGCAATAATTTTCGCTTCTACAGCGTACCATCTGGCGAAAAAAAATTTCGCTGCTTGTTCGTTGGCAAAAATCTCAATGTATTTCTTATGAAAATTTTTTTTCGTTCCTACAGCATACTAAGCTTTAACAAGCTTTAGCGAGAAGGAAAATTTTTATTCATTTAATTTTCAATTACAAACAATGTAGTTAAACATTTTTTTTGCTGGTTAGTAAGCTGTTGAACCGAAAAATTTGTTCAATGTAGCCAAGCTTACAACCATGATTGGAGAGATAAAATGTCAAAATTTCGCTGTCTTTTATATGTCTGTACATTTAGTTGTCGTGGAAATTTGACTTTCAACAATATTATTCAAATACACATTAAACATGATAATATTAACTTATACTGCATTCAATTCACGGTCATTTTTTCGATGAAATGGTGATGTATATACAAAAACTAAAGTAACATTGATAAAATACAGAGTGACAACGCTAAAAATGTAGTGAGATGAAATGATGCCATCACCATAAAACACATTTAACAGGTGAGGGGGGGGGGGGTGGAGCGGCAAAAATATAGACGTACTAATATAAGGAAGATATTTAAAATAGAGAATTTTAATATAGCTGGTATGAAAAAAAACATTTTTAGCCATAACTTTTGGTTGGAAAGGGATAATGGGGTAAGTTTATCACATAAATTATTTTTGAGGTTTGACTTTTTTAGCAAAAAAATATAAAAACAACATTTTGGAAAAAATAAATTTCGCGAAAAAAATCAAAAATAATTTTTACAACAAAAACAATTTTTGAGTAATTTTTTTAGTTAAAAGTAAAAATTTTGGACCTTTTTTGACAAAATCATAAAACATAAAACATATATACACTGAACTTTTGAACAAAAAAAATTTGAATGAAATACATTAATGGACGGAGATATTTGCATTATCTGAGATATTTGTAGCGGAGATATTTGCATCGAAAGACCAAACTTTGTTTTTCATGTCGTTTTTTTCGCATTCTTAGGTAACGATGTTTTATGAAAAAGTCGTTGTACTGAAAATTTCTATAATTTTGAATATATGAGAGTGTTTTTGATGTCAAAATAACAGACATTTTTTATAATAAAATACACAAAAAAATACGATACTAAAAATATTATAATCACAAAATTACCGTTAGTTGAAAAATTTCGGAGGGGCGTGGCAAAAACTAAGTGTGTAACATTTTAAGTTGGGATAGACTTAATATGTGTACTTAGTTTGAGCGAAATCCGTTGAGCCGTTTAAATTTGTATAAAGGCCAAACAAACAAACAAACAAACAGAAAATGAGTTTTATTACTATAGATTATAAACTTTTTTAACTGTACAAAAAAATTTCTTTTTTTTTTTATTTTACGATATTTTTTTAAAAATTGTCTTACGTCCAATGTGGGCATCTAAACAAAAAGGAGTGTTGCTGGCCTGGATAACTACAGCACTTGCAGTCACATGAAACGAAAAATTAAATAGAATATTGTACTGTAAGCTTATCATTCTGCCAGGTAGTAGATTTGAATAGTTACATTAAAATATAACAAAGAATAATTTTTCAAAAATCGGGTTTTTTTTATTGTTGAAAATCGGGGTAAAAAATAGCGAAAAACTATTTAAAATTAACAATTCTACTATCTGCGAGAGCCATTGGCGTGTAAAATAACGTATTAAAACTTCAGTCCAATCGGCCCGATAGAATTTTTTTAAATACCCGGACCGATCAAAAAACATTGTTTCAAAAAAGACGCTTTTAAAGCGCGCATTAATGAGGCACTCTCGAAATTTGTACAGCATTCCCTTAATGTATAGTACTTTCGAAATACATTGAGAAACAAAAATGGATTTTTTGAAACTCAAACTCCAGACTACATCCGAAAACCAAAACCAAAAAGCTTATCGCTACCTTAATACAGAAAGGTCCTAACTCATTTTTTTTTAAATCGGTTTTTTGAGATTTTGCAAACAAAATGCTACAGAAAAAAATTTATACAAAAAAATTTCTACAGCATTAAATTGGTCAGTGTCTTAAATAAAAAACCCCACTTGAAAAAATTCACACCATCAAAATTTTAATTTTATTTAGTTTTTTCTTTCTACCTAGCAGTTTGTGGAAGGTAGCGTTATGAGTTCCTTGAGAATGCATTAGAACTTTCACTTAAAATTGTTACTCTGCTTAGAAAATAAGATGACCCTGTAAAAACGAAACACCGACTCCCCAAAATAAAAAGTTCTCAAAGAAAAACCACTCGCCAACTTTCGCAGCGGAAAGCACTACAAAAATCTAGAGAAAAAAAGCATATCCTTTCGGCCTTTTACTCCATAACCGGTCGACTCTACATATATTGGATATGGTAAATATGCAGCAACAAATGTAATAATATTTCGTCCCACCAATACAACACCAACAACAACAACGACAACAACATTTATAATTAAGTGCACGCAAGCCGTATTTTGCGTTGTAATATTTTACTAAAAAACAAAAATATAAAAAATCACCGTACAAATTTTAAGACCCGCAAAAAACTGCTTGCTACCCCACCGAATAGCCCAAAGTAGGCGCCATTTTCATTTTTATTTTTTTTACGTGGGACTTTTTACGAGTACGCCATCATGACAAACTCTACTAAACTCTAGCACAGCCCCAAAACTGAGTTGGTTTGGGGAAGAAATTCTAAGCGGAAGGGTCATTAAAAGTATTGCAGAGTTTTGTGTGGGGTTCTTTATGGCAGCTACATAGTTTATAGCATTGTGTAGGCATATTTCATGTACTATACTCTACAATTCGTATTTATGAGTCGTCATTTTTTTTCGTCTTCTCAGTATATTTTATACGAAAGCTGTGTGTAGGGGAGCAGTTTGTGGATTTTCCAATTTCTACTTTTTATGTCGCGTGCTTAAATTGGAACTAACTGTACAGTAAGGGATTTCTTATGAAAGTTAAGAATTAAGAAGGTTAAACGGTGGGGCGGCAAAGGAACTAAAACACACAAACATACATATGCATATATATATACAGTTAGGTAAGGAAAAATACTACCAATGGTAATGAGGGTGTGATAGCTGGAGTGAGTAGAAGAGCTGGGGATGATGGGATGGGGTTGGTCGAAATGCCGTAACTTACTTTGAGGGTGATTTGAAATAGTTTTTTTGAGTGCGCATGGCACGCGATGTCCTTTCCGTTTGTACGCGGTGATGAAGTTGATGTTGTGGGAGCTAGTTGTTGTAGGGTTGGTCTACATTGAGCATAGCGTGTTTGTGAAAGGTTAAAAGTTTTTGTAATGGAAAAAGTTTTATTGCTACTGGTCAGAGTGGGCCTTTGGTAAATGGCCAATGGCTGACGTTCCTGATGGCCGAGCCAGAAACAATAACGTTAACTTAATTCAGCTTCCTGCTGTTGACACATAAAATGTATGTATACATGTATGTGACTACGGTGACCACTCACAGTAGAAGTAAAATTTATTTATATAGCTTAAATAATTTTACTTTTATGACAATTTTATGGTTTAACATTTGTTTATGTGGTATAAAAAAAATCACTCCTTGGTAAATAATCAAAGACGAAAAAATCATATTCCTTTCATTGATCAGAGCAAGAATTTAAGCTTTACGTGATTTAATATCATAAAATAACATCTTTTATACTTACAACCTTTCATACTTAAATGCGACAGAATTTCATCTTAGCAGAAGAAAGAGTAACTCAAAATAGTTGATATGTTTGAATCATAAGAATAATCATAAGCATCACATACCAATTCATCATACAACATCCATCATAACATTCGACTTATATCCATTATTCCTGTTTACGGTCGATAGAAAACATAAAAGGGAATTCAGTGTCTTTTTTTGTCGAATGGTAATTTTTTTTTTCATTGTCATTAGATCAATTTTTAAAAATCTGGAACACGGTTCGACTCTTGTACGTTAAATGAAAAATGTTGAGCATTTCATTTCTTATGATACAGAGGAATTATCTTTTTTAAAAGCCTGTACCTTGTTATCCACCTCAAAACGTTAGGAAAATTATGGATTGAATTTTTAATTTAATGGCATACAAAATTATTGATCAGAAAGCCTATTCAATATATTGAAAATACATACAACTGATCTACAAAAAACACACTTGTTATCCAATATTTATTGTATTTCTTACCATTTTTAAAATTATCATATATATGGTCATTTCTTAACTGGAGTTACGTACGGTTTGTACGAGAAAATATAAGAGGGAAAAATGAAAAAGTCTCATTTTTAAAATGGTTTTAATATTTGTCTAGTAATTGAATAGCACTATTTTAAGTACAATAATAACAATGACAACAATCGACCCTAAGGATTTAAAGTAATAAAAAATAAGTTTAAAACTATAACCCGACTACTAAAAAGCACTCTCTAAAAAGTGTGAAACAAGAAAATATTATCTTCTGAAATTATTATTTTCAAACTATTCAATATTTTTTGTCTATTAAATAAACAACTTACACATAAAACATTTTATTGCACATAATACTTATTTATAGTGACTAGTATCGCCTGTGTTCGAAGTTCGACCATATCAAAATAGTATTATTTTGTTTTTTTTTTTAATTTTTATTGAAAAACGTTTATCAAAGTTAAGAAACATTACATTGATAAATACCCTCCAGGAAAAATCGGAAAGCTTCCATCTAATAGTGATAAAGAAACATTCCCCACCGTATCTTTTGAAAGCTTAAGAGTAGTTTTGTATTTATATTGTTTCCCCACCGTATCTTTTGGAAGCTTAAGGGTAGGTTTGTATTTATATTGTTTCCAAACCGCTTCTTTAAGAATGCATGTGGAAACTTTTATTTATTGTCAAGCAATGACAATATAAAATATTAATATCATTGTTTTCTAGCCGCTTATTGTAGAATTCGATAGTCTAGTGGTAGCGCGCTCGACTGTCGCTCAGTGGTCCCGGGTTCGAATCCTGGCCGAATCCATTTTCATAACAAGGGAGAGGAATGTTTCCACATTAATTCTTAAAACAGGGGAGAGGACTGCTTCCAATTCACTTTTGAGAACAGCGGAGAGGAATGTTTCCACATGACTTTTTAACACAGCGGGGAGGAATGTTTCCCTCTAATGACATGCTATGTTAAAAAAGCAATGTAGTGTGCAACAAAGGGGAATGCTTCCTACATTCCATGGAATGTTTCCTGGTAACATCCGGGAATGCTCACATTTCCTGGAGGGTACTTTTGGCTAATACATATCCACAACTCACTTTACGTACTCTGTATCGCTGCCCTCCAGGAAATGTGAGCATTCCCGGATGTTAACAGGAAACATTCCATGGAATGTAGGAAGCATTCCCCTTTGTTGCACACTCCATTGCTTTTTTAACATAGCATGTCATTAGAGGGAAACATTCCTCCCCGCTGTGTTAAAAAGTCATGTGGAAACATTCCTCTCCCTTGTTATGAAAATGGATTCGGCCAGGATTCGAACCCGGGACCCCTGAGCGACAGTCGAGCACGCTACCACTAGACTATAGAATTCTACAATAAGCGGCTAGAAAACAATGATATTAATATTTTCTATTGTCATTGCTTGACAATAAATAAAAGTTTCCATATGCATTCTTAAAGAAGCGGTTTGGAAACAATATATATACAAAACTACCCTTAAGCTTCCAAAAGATACGGTGGGGAAACAATATAAATACAAAACTACCCTTAAGCTTTCAAAAGATACGGTGGGGAATGTTTCTTTATCACTTTTAGATGGAAGCCTTCCGATTTTTCCTGGAGGGTGTTATCAGAATCAGAATGTAAAACAAATTTTTTATGTATTGATTGCGCTGATTACACGGTGTAACAGTGGATAAAAACTTGACTCGAGACATAGTAGACGCATTGGCGTCGGAAGCGGGGGGAAAGGGGGCAGTTTCCCCCCCCCCACTTTTTTAGCCAGATAAACAATTTAAAAAGAAAACTTCAAAAGTTATTCAAAATGTCAGTTTTTTTTACAACGATAAAATTTTTGTATTAGATATTTTTCTCTTCTTTCTCTCTTCTTCATAAGCATGCTTGCGGATAACCATTTTCTTTCTCTGTGTTTGCCAAAAGATAGAGCAAAATGTAGAGTTTCTACTGCAAACCCACCACTTCAGTTTAAAAGCGCCCTTAAGTATGTAGCTTAATACTGTAATATTGTAATCGAAGCCTTCAACGGAAAAGTGCCTTCTGAACAAAATCTAAAAACAAAACTAGATCTTTATGCCGATGACTTTGATGTGAGCGACCTCCACGCGCAACTTAATTGCTGAAGCAATTGCCTGACCAAACACCTTCAAATTGTAGTGGCATTGTATCCCAATTTTCAAAAAATTCGGATACTGTAAAAGAAACTATTAAATGAAGTTGAAAAACTTATTGCTTTGCTTTTGACTGTGCCTGCATCAGCAGCTTCATCTGAGCGTTCTTTTAGTGCACTAAGACGACTTAAAACGTATCTTCGAGCAACTATGACACAGAAACGACTCACTCATGCAGCGACTCACTTATACACATTCACAAAGATAAAACCGAAGAATTGAATTCGATGGAGGTGGTGAAAGAGTTTGTTTCTCGCAAGGACAAAAAAAACATTTTGGAATAATTTAAATTTATATAACTGTTTGTACCTTATTGCATTTAAACCATGTAAAGATATACCTAGTCTTGCTTTATAAAAGCAACCATTATTTCTTATATTTTCATATTACCATATGAAAGATCCTTTAAAGAATGATCTCTAATATTGAAAATGGAAGAACTTTTAAAAATAATCATATATTAATATTTTTTATATATTTTTATATTTTTTTATTTTAAACTAAAATTTGTGCATTCACATTCATGTTTCTTTGAAGAAATTTTGGTGAACTTTTTTTGCACCACCATTTGTATTGCCCCCCCCCCCCATTTGTACTGCCCCCCCCCCCAGATGAAATTCGCTTCCGACGCGCTTGAGTAGACGTTGTAGGTCTGGCTTAAAATGAGATAACTGCATACTAGGTTTTTTAAATATACCCTCAAAATCGGGATTTGAGGTCAAAAAACCGATTTTAGATAGGTACATGTATAGTTTGTTATGCAACTCCATTATGTCTAGCTCAATTTTAAAAATTTAAAAATTTATAAAAAGAAGAATAATGTAGCTTTAAAACAGTATAAAGAACAGTATTTTTTTATCGAATTGACAAAGTAACAGCTAAAATCATTTGAAAATTTAATTTTTTTTTTTTTTTTTAACTTGAACAACGTTTTGTTTAAAAATTTTGTTCTGTGGTACTATTAATTTTGGCAAGATTCTAAAAGCATGCTTAATTTTGCGTTCAACAAGTTATAATTTATTTCAATCGGCTGAAATGCTAATGCAATATCGAACTTTTAGCATTCGTTATGAAACGCAAAAAACTTTTTTTTTTCTAAAAATGATTATTTGGCCTTTTTCGTTTATATATATTATCATTAGTTTCACGTTTTAGTGACCAGCATTAGTCTGCCAACATGTTTATTGTACTTTTTCCGTGAAAGCGGGATTCTATAGCTTCCATTTCCTTATGGAACCTTTCTCCTTGTTCATCACTAAACTGCCCACGGCTATTGGGGAAAAAGTTTATATGAGAGTGCAAAAAATTAATTTTTATTGGCATATTGCATCCCATTTCTTCGTATACACTTAAAAATTTATTTATAACATCTAAGTAAAACTATTCCACGCTCTTTTTTCTACGGGATTTAATTTACAAACGAAATCAGTGTCCTGAAAAATTTTCCGAGTTTGTGGGCCCACAAATAAACCTTGAAATAACCAAAATGAATAAAAATTTCTTATGAAAGATTTGAACATGCAGGATACCTTCTTTGATTTTGGCCTCACTTAACCTAGGAAACGCTACAATCAGATGGCGAAACGCATTGCTGTCAGTGTTTAGTTTTTGACGAACTGTTTCATATATCCTAATTTTAAATGAAGGTGCGGTAGGATGATATTTTCAGAACGCACCAAGGGAATATTTAAAACATTTTTTTTGCCAATTTGAAAAGAAGCATGTGGTGGCCACTCCTTTTGCTTATATTTATTAGTCGCACGACTGTCCCATTCGCACATATAGCAAGGATACTTGGCATATCCACCTTGCATTCCAAACAGTATTGTTAGAACCTTTAAATCGGCGACTATTTGCCATTTATGAGTATTGTTATTTATAAAACGTAGTATTTTTTCCATTGTGGAATAAGGCAAGGCACCGAATTTTGATGCGCACTGGACACATATATATTTAGGTTCAAACCAATGACTAGCGGTATATGAACGTTTAAACGAAACACCTCCATTAATGCACTATATGTAGTGAATTTCAGTCGATGCTGCTTATCAACAAATAAACCACATACAGAAGTGGTCACGAATTTAGCACACTTAAAAAAGTAAAGTGAATACTTATATTTTCCATTTATTCGTTGTAAATTTTTAATTATCTTTTTTTTAATGTATATATTATGTCTTCTTTATTTCTTATATACATTTTTTTATTTCAAAATTTTTTTTATAGGACTTAAAATCAAATAAAAATTAAAAATAAGCATTTCGACTTGGTCATGAATTTAGCACACGAGCGAAAAAATGTCTAGGATGAAAAATATAATCAAAATTGATTGCATAACATTCAATATTTCGTAGGAAATCCCTTATTCTTAATTACTGCATCTCATATCCTTGGTAAACTTTCGACCAAAGCCTCACAACGGTGCTTTGGAATACTATACCGGATCCTTTGGATTTCCCTCCACAAATCTGGCAAATTTTTGGATTTTACTGTTAGTATTTGCTGCTTGACATCCCTCCACAGATTGTCAATCGGGTTTAAGTCCGATGATTGCGATGGCCACTTCAAAATATCAATATGTTTGTCCTCCACGCAACTCTTAACTATTGGGCAGTTCACGATCTTGTTGCATCGTTGCAAATGCAAAATAAACAGCTTTTACAAAAAAAAAAAAGCATTGAAAAGCTTTTGCAACATATGCTTTCTGTTTTTGTAAAAGCTGTTTATTTTGCATTTGCAACGATGCAACTATTAAAATGAATTTGTGTGCTAATCAATCGAGTTTTTATTTGAACTGAAGTAAATGAAAATTTCTAATTTTCATTTTGATTTACAAAAACAAAGTTTACTAAAAATAATATCTATAAAACATACAACAGTAAAATAACTTCAAGTAACATTAGCTTCAACACTTTCCCTTGTTATTGAAGTTATTGAACTCCCATCCTGTCACATAAAATTGCAAGCCTAGTCTTTTGAAGTGGCTTTGTCATTATGTCAGCTACTTGTTCAACGGTTGATATTTGTTGAATACTTATCTTTCCTTCAGCAACCTTTTCACGAATAAAAAAATGTTTAATTTCAATATGTTTGGTTCGACGATGAAACTCTGGATTCTTCGCAAGTCTGACAGCTGCTGCATTATCCACTTGCAAAACTGGAACTTGATCTAACTTTATGATTTCGTTGAATAGTCTTGACAACCAAATGATTTCCTTAGCTGCTTCGTTTGCTGCTACAATTTCAGCTTCTGTAGTTGAAGTAGCCACCATAGTTTGACGTCTGCTTAACCACGAAATTGCACCACCTGCGTACTTCACCACAACTCCTGAAGTTGAACGACCTGTCTTCGTACAACCACCAAAATCTGCATCGCTATAGCATTCCAGAACTCCTTTGTTCACATTACGGTTATAAACTATGCCAGCATCAATTGTTCCAGCAATGTATCGCAACATCCTCTTTACTCGCACTATATCTTCATAAGTTGGTTTCTCTAATGATCGTGAAGAAAATCCAACACTATATGCTAAATCCGGCCTTGAACCAAGCATCAAATACATAATTGCTCCAATAGCTTCGCGGTACGGAAATTGCTTTTCCTCAACTACTTTCCCTGATTGGGATACATCTGAAGATTTCAGCATAGGTGTTGCCACAGGTTTGCATCCTGTAAAGTTGAAACGCTCGAGGATCCTTTTTGCATATGCCGTTTGACTTATTTTCAAAACATCATTTTTCCTTTCAATTTCTAATCCCAAGAAATAATCAGCTGTTTTCGAGACTATCTTGAATTCAACTTTTAATTCATTAATAAACTCTTCCAGGTCATGAGAATCGCTTCCTAAAACTAATCCATCATCAACATATAGGACAAGGATTATCTTCTTATTGTTTCTCTCCCGAATATATAAACATGAATCTGCTTCACAAGCTTTGAATCCAAGCAGTGCTAAATAGCACCCAAATCTTTTATTCCAGCATCTTGGTGCCTGCTTCAGCCCGTACAAACTTCTCTTAAGTTTGCAGACCCTGTTCGTACCATCATCGTATCCTTCGGGCTGTTTCATGAAAATTGACTCCTCTAATTCTCCGTATAAAAATGCCGTAGATACATCAAACTGCTTTAAATGTAACCGCTCAGTTGCAGCAAAACTTAAAAATGCACGTATTGTTCCCATCCTTGCAACTGGACTAAAAGTTTGGCTATAGTCTATGCCCTTGCGCTGGCTGAATCCCTTTATGACTAGTCTTGCTTTATACTAGTCAATACTACCGTCAGGATTAATTTTCAAACGAAATACCCACTTACATGATATTGCCTTGGCTCCTTTTGGCAGTGATGTCAACACCCATGTCTGATTTTCATCTAATGATGCTATTTCTGAATCCATAGCGTTTTTCCACTCAGTTCGCTGTTTACAGTTTGCCGCCTCTTGAAACGTATCTGGAGTTTTAATATCATTTATGAAACTTTCTGCTTCCATTACATATTCATCGAAGTACTTCGGTCTTTTTAAAACAGGAGCATCTCTTAGGCGACGTGCTACCGGCAGTTCTTCTTCATCTTCTTTATTTGTCTCTTCGATGATTTCAACGTCACTATCATTTTCTTCTCTTATTCGCTTCTGTCTTGCAAAATGTTCAAGCTCTTTATTTTCTTGTTCAGGCACTTGTGTTACTTTGGGTTCTATATTATCTTGCTCGGGCACTTTTGTTACTTCTTCTTCTGCTTGAATATCATCATTGCTGGATGAAATATCCTTATATGGCAATGTAACGTTTTCCTGACACACAGCGGGTTTTTCTAGAAAACTTACGTCTCTGGAAACTTCCACATTTCTTTGACCTTGCACAAAGATTCTATACCTTTCGTCACCATCGTATCCTACAAGATATCCTTTCACTGCTTTTGATTCCATTTTCCTGCGTTTTTGCACTGGGACATGGACGAAACACGTAGAACCAATGATTCTTAGATGTTTTATACGAGGCTTCCTTCCCAACCACAGCTCATACGGCGTTACACCATCTTGTGAGGATTTTCCAGTTCGATTCAATATGTAGATTGAGGAATGAACTAGCTCCGCCCAAATTACTTCTGGAAACTCGATCTCTGAATTTGAGTATTTGAAAGTTCTCGCCATCTCCACAATAGTACGATTTTCCCGTTCACTTCCTCGATTTTGCTCAGGCGTGTATGGTGCCGTAAGGCGTTGCGTAATTCCATTTTTCTGTAGAATTACTCGTACTTCCCCATTATCGAACTCGCCACCGTTGTCACTCAGTAACGCATTGATTGAATGTCCTTGCATCTTTGCATGCGCTAACATCTGCTTCAGTACTTCCTTGACTTCAGATTTAAATTGAATAAAGTATCCATAGCGAAACTTTGTATAGCTATCTTTAAAAACTACTAAATATCGTTTTTTGGAAAACGATTCGGCGAAGGGACCGCAAACATCCGTTGACATAAGCTCTCCTGGCTTAGTTGCTTGCTTCCTAGTCCCAAATGGTAATCGATGAGCCTTACCAAAGATGCACGGCTCGCATAATTCCCTCTCTAGTTTGACTTCGATGCCTAATTCCCTCTTAAGCATCTCCTTGACATGTCGTTTATCCTGATGACCCCATCTCTCATGATACAGCTGAAGCATTGAGCTTTCTGCAACAACAACATTCGCTTGTATCTTTTTATTTGCATTTAATGGTTTAATAAGCGCCTTGTACAAGCTTCCTCCTACTTCTCGTGTTCCATACAGTATTGCTCTGCCGTTATTTTCTAGCCTACACTTTGTTGCAGTTGACTTGAACTGACTTCTCTGATTCCGATCTTGAGCTGCCAATATCGAGAACAAGTTTCTTGAAATGTCAGGAACGTACCAAACGTCGTTCATCACCACTTCTATAGTCTTGCCATTTATTTTCGACATCGCCTGAATAGTTCCTGATCCAAATGCCATCATAGTCTCTTTACCAGCAGCCTTAATGCTACAAGGTCTCTCAAATTCTCTGTAATTTACGAAGTAATCTGCATTATTAGTCACATGTTTTGTAGCTCCATTGTCAATCCACCAATCTGTTGAATTAGTTGTAACAACACACGTCTCATTACAAATTGCAATGAAGGATTCTCTTGCATCGATTAAATTTCCATGCGCGTAACCCTGCGACTTGTTTTTGGCTGGTCTACCATCTGCTATCCACTTCTTGCAGTCTCGAACCCAGTGACCCCGTTTCTTGCAATAGTTACAGCAGTCGTCCTTCGGTGAGGGCTTGCTACTTGAACTCGTATATTTCTGCTTGTGCTTGTCAGCTTTTACAACAAGCGCTTCTTCTATATACTTTCCCTCCTTGTCAGCTACATTTCCTCCAAAATTTCTTTCGTACATGCATAATTGCATCGTCAGCTCATCGAAAGTTTTGTCGTTATCTTTAGATAAGAGCATCCAGCTAGACCGAAACATCTCAAACTTGATAGGTAGAGTATGTAACGTCTTACATACTAGCAGTAAATCTGGCAACGAATTTTCTCCTTTGGCAACAAGTCCATTGTTTAACTCGTTCCACAAACTCCGAAGTTTAGCAATATGTGTTGAGGCATCTTGACCACTAGTCCAATTGAACGCAAAAAATTCGGTGCAAATTTTGAAGAGCTGATCCTTTGATGTTGCTTCAAATTGCTGTTTTAGCGCTACCCACGTATCATAAGCTGATTCCTTATCCATGACTTTTTGATACACCTCATCTGTGATTGAGCTTGTTAGCATAGTCTTGGCAAAGCTGTTTGCCTTTCGATAAAAACTGCTTTTTTCCCTATAGTCTTTTTCTTGACCTTCCGTGGCCCCAACTGCTAGCGGTTCTGGCTTCTCCAACCGCTTGTCGATGACATCTAGAGCGCCGTCGTGGTAGTCCATTAAATCTCTTATTTTTCTCTTCCACATTGGCCAATCCTTTTCGCTCGACAACTTCTTAATATTTTTCGCAAAATCCATCGCTCGTTCTTGAATAGTTTATTCCTTTTTTTTTTTATATTTTTATTAATACAGGCGAGTACCTGGGCCCATAACCT
This sequence comes from Dichetophora obliterata, assembly GCA_963920525.1. NCBI lineage: Eukaryota > Metazoa > Arthropoda > Insecta > Diptera > Sciomyzidae > Dichetophora > Dichetophora obliterata. The sequence goes on from OY986439.1 coordinate 56,252,517, forward strand.
ATTAAAATGAATTTGTGTGCTAATCAATCGAGTTTTTATTTGAACTGAAGTAAATGAAAATTTCTAATTTTCATTTTGATTTACAAAAACAAAGTTTACTAAAAATAATATCTATAAAACGTACAACAGTAAAATAACTTCAAGTAACATGTGAGCCCTTATGTGAGCACTATGCTTTGGATCATTATATTGCATAAAACGCCATTAAAGCGGCAAATAATCCTTTCGAAACGGTATCATGGCATTGACAAGTACGTTTTTGTAAGCGAGCTGATCCATTTTTTGGGAAATTTTAACAATCGGACCAACTCCGTGCTAAGAATACTCCGCCCATACCATAAAATTTCAGCTGTTTAATAGTCTTGAGCGTGTACTTTGGATTGTGTTGCATGTTTTGAGGACGCCACACATATTGTTTGCTGTCAGATGCGAACCTGCAAAACTTTGATTTATCCCTCCAAAGCACATTTTCCCAAAAATTCGTTGACTTTTTAAATATTCTTTTGCAAACGCAAGACTGCATTTAATATTTGTTTGCGACACATGTGCTGCATGTTGGGCTATAAAGCTACGGAAAATGTTTTCACTCAAGCGTCTTCTTATGCCTTTTGAGGATACATTTATGCCATATTTTGATGAAATTTCATTTTAAATTTTATTTGAGGTCTTAAAAGGATCACTAAATGAAGCTCTTTAAATCAAATGGCCCTCTCTTGCTATTGTTTTTCGCGCTCTAGGTCGCTATTTTACATTTTTAATGCTCTAATACTGCTCTACATGTTGTAATGCGTTATATAATAACTTTCACGAACATCTAAGAGCAGAGCAATCTCTGAAACTGTACTTCGACCATTTTTCATTTGCTGAATCAAATGCCGCTGAGCCTCTGAACGTCAGTAGCATTTCGCCATATATTTCTGCAATTTTTTGTTAGAACTCAAATAGAAACTTAATAAATTTAGTATATCTTACTAGTAAAGTTTAATTAACGAAAATAAAATACGATATGAAACAGTAATTCCTACCTGTGCTAAATGCGTGTCCAGCATTTAAGCCACATTGATTCATAATACTTGAAATATGTCAGAAAACTTAAGAATAACTAAGAAACCAACTAAAGGTACATAGAGTTAACCTCATAACCAATACTCAACAAAAAGTATTTGATTGCAATTCCTAAGCTTAGATGTAAAAAATTTCAAATAAGAGTTACTAGCACAGTGTGTGCTAAATTCGTGACCACCACTGTATATAGCAAAACATATATCTATTTTCGCACATGATTTTTATATTAAATTTACGCTACGCAACCACTTAAAATAATTTTTACTCAAACCATTACTTATTTTTTTGATTTACGAATACCGATTGACAACAATGGAAATGGATAGTTGACAACAAAAATTAAACACAATCGATTGCTCTCGTGTTTTCTCTCGTTTGAATCTCTCTGTTAAAAATGCGAAAGTGTATTTGTATTTCATACAGTTAAAGTAAATGATAACTTGCGAAACGCAAAATTAAACAGACTTTTAGAATCCTGCCAAAATAAATGGTGCCACAGAACAAAATTAGTCAACAAAACGTTGTTAAAGTTGAAAAATTTGAAAAAAAAAACTAGAAATTTTCAAATTACTTTACCTGTAACTTTTTCAATTCGTTCAGTAAAAAACGGTCTTTATATTGTCTTAAAGATACATTATTCTTCTTTTTATCAATTATAAAATTGTAAAAATTGAGCTTGATATTACGGAGTTACATAACAAACTATGCATACACACACCTAAAATTGGTTTTTAACCACAAATCCCGATTTTGAGGGTATATTCAAAAAATAAAGTATGCAGTTATCTCATGTATAACTGCATCTATTATGTCTTATGCCAAGTTTTTCCATTTTTTCTAATTTTGTTACACCGTGTTATTGTTTATGTTTGCTTCTCATATTGTTTTGACGCTCATTTTGCCACTTCTTAAATTTTCACGGTTTTCTCACGGCACACTTATTTTTTTCAAAAATGAGCAGCGGACGTTAGTTGTTTTTTCATTTACTAAAATAGTAATAGCGCAATTTTAGTGAAGTGGACACATTTTAACAAATAAAATAATATATTGAAGAATATTTGGGAAAGAAATTATTTCAGTACAAACTTTTGGTTCTTGAAAATCCCTGAAGGACATGAAAATATCAAAATTTTGACTTTGAATATATTTTCAGATCATATAAACTCCATTTACTCCAAAAATCATAAAAAAATTCTCAGTGGCTTAGCGTAAGGTCTGAAAGGGATAAAGGACGAACAAACAAACAAACAGTGTTGTCGTTTAACAGACGTTGAAAGTAGTCATGGCCACTTTTTTAAATAGCACTAACTTACAAATTTATTACATTTTATACATTTTTGGCTGAAATGACTAAAACTGTCTGAAATCTTCCATTTTTCTTAATTTGTGGATGTCGTGTCATGAGTAAAGGTTTCGCTAAAGTAAAGAGTTTCCTCTACACAGCATTACTAAACGCATCTGAAGAAATTTTCACTTCAAAAACTCAATTATTAACTTTACAGGCGTTGGAGGTCTCGCAGCTACATTGTAGGTATAAAAGAAATAATTGGTTACGTCATGTGTCTATTTACCACTGGGTTCTTTGAATGAAATTACTTCATTCTGTTCAGGTTATCAGTTCGAAAGAGTAATTAAGAAACATCAACATCAACAATGCCACACAGCTCTGTTGAAGTGTTCTGAGTCACTCTCTTCTCTCACGTGTACGCTACAGCAACGATGTTCAACAGAGCTGTGTTGCTATTGGTTTGCACTGTCCCATTGAGAAAAAAGGTTTTTACATTTGCTTAGTTTTACCTATCTAAATGACAACTTATTCAAATAAAAATTATATTCTGCAAATGTACTCGAAAATACCTTTCCAACGATGTAAGATTTATGTGAATATGCTGACGTTAACACGGGTAAAATGGTACCACAATTTTTTTGTTTGCGTAATAATATATAGATGTTGCGGGAAAAAAAGAAATCCCTTTTTTTCTTAAATTTTTTTTTTGGAGATCTTTGGGAGATCTTGGAACTTTTGAGACCTCTTAGAATTTGAAATTCGAAAAAAAATTGTAATTCAGTACGCCCTATTAAACATATAGAGGGCGACTTGTGACAATATGTATGAGGTGGTACACAACCACGGATATCTTCTTAACATCACTAAAAATTAGTATTATATACAATAAAATATATTATGTGTAAGTTATTTATTTAATGGAAAAACTAGTAAGGAATTATCTTCGACTGGGCCGAAGTTAAAATACCCCCACGGCCGAATTAGAGTATATATAAAGTCTTAAGCAAACTGTTAAATATATTTAAAGAGATTTTTCTGTTTTGGTTAAGTCACTTTGTATGGGAGGTAGGTGTGGTTTTCATCCGATTTTTACAAATTTAATCCTCAAAATAAATATTAAATATTTAAGACACTGTGCGAAATTTGAAGTCATTAAATTGATTTTTGTGGAATTTAAAGAGATCTTACCGTTTTGGTTAAGTCACTTTGTATGGGAGGTAGGCGTGGTTTTCATTCGATTTTGCTCAGATTCGAACTTGATCTCCATTTTTGTATAAAAAGCTTATATTTTGAATTTCGTTACAATAGCTCAAAAATTACGGATGCTATCGTGGACACAGTCGGACAGACGGACATGGCTAAATCGACTCAGGAGGCGATGCTGATCAGGAATATATATACTTTTCTATACCGGCCACATGCTGTTTAAGACTTTTAAAAATACATTTTATTAGGTGGCAACCCCACTATACAAAAATTTCATAATTTTGTTAATTATGATTAAACTGCCAACCACGGAGTCCACAGAACCCTTAAAAGTCTTATTACGCTTAAGCTTTCTCGACACAAGCTCATTGAAGTTTTTGGTTACTTGCTTTAATTTGGATACTTGCCTTCAATTTCAAACTTTTTGCCGAAGTCATGAAGTTTTCCTTTACTTGGGACTTCGTCTAGTACGCTTGTAATCTAGCATACTTGCAAGTCGCAAGCTGTCGTGGGCTTACAATATTTATATTTAAGTTCAATTTATACTTGACTGAAAATTATCAAGCTCAAGCAAGCTTGAACTCGTATTTTTTTTTTTATTATTAGTCAATGAACAAAAAATTCTTAGACTACAAAAGATACTTCATTTATTATAGGACTATCATATTTGTACACCAAATTTTATAAATTAGATACTTATTAAAATATGAAAGTTTATAATATTTTCACATTTCAATAATAATTCTTTATGGAATAATAATTGTTTGGTCTTAAGAGAAATCTTCGAATTAGCAAAATCTATATTGCAGTATAGCATAAATTTATCAAACTCCAGCATAGATCTACACATAGGCGAGTTAAAAGCATAATTGGCTCTACACGTACCCAAAAAAAACTCGTCAAAGTGCCGTAAAGCTCTTTGTGGTATATTAATATTTATAATTCCAAGTAAGTCAGAGCAATCAACCGTACCTACTACAATATCATATATAAACATAAGCGATAAAATGGTTCTTCTATTTTAAAGAGTTTTTAGTTTTAATTGACTTCAACGATCAATATATGATGGAATCAGATCTAGAGAATTATTGGTTTTATAAACAAACCTCGTAAACGCTTTTTGTACTCGTTCGAGGCTCAGTGTGTGAGATGCATAGAAAGGATTCCAAACAAAAAAAGCATATTCCATCTTCGATCTCACTATAGAGGTATAGAGACACTTCAACCTTAACGGGTCATTAAAATTTGAAGCATTCCGTCTAACTAACGCAAGTAGATAATATGCTTTAGGAATAATACTATTTAGATGTGAAATGAAAGTAACAGGTCTATTCTGGTAACAGGTCTATCCAAATTTTATAAATTAGATACTTATTAAAATATGAAAGTTTATAATATTTTCACATTTCAATAATAATTTTTTATGGAATAATAATTGTTTGGTCTTAAGAGAAATCTTCGAATTAGCAAAATCTATATTGCAGTATAGCATAAATTTATCAAACTCCAGCATAGATCTACACATAGGCGAGTTAAAAGCATAATTGGCTCTACACGTACCCAAAAAAAACTCGTCAAAGTGCCGTAAAGCTCTTTGTGGTATATTAATATTTATAATTCCAAGTAAGTCAGAGCAATCAACCGTACCTACTACAATATCATATATAAACATAAGCGATAAAATGGTTCTTCTATTTTAAAGAGTTTTTAGTTTTAATTGACTTCAACGATCAATATATGATGGAATCAGATCTAGAGAATTATTGGTTTTATAAACAAACCTCGTAAACGCTTTTTGTACTCGTTCGAGGCTCAGTGTGTGAGATGCATAGAAAGGATTCCAAACAAAAAAAGCATATTCCATCTTCGATCTCACTATAGAGGTATAGAGACACTTCAACCTTAACGGGTCATTAAAATTTGAAGCATTCCGTCTAACTAACGCAAGTAGATAATATGCTTTAGGAATAATACTATTTAGATGTGAAATGAAAGTAACAGGTCTATTCTGGCAAAGTATCAATTGTTACTAAGCAAAGGTCAGTAACAATTGTGGCAAAGGTCAGTATTTTTATTATTTCTATGTGGTTGCTGTAATTTTCTGATTTAAAAAAAAATTAAGCTCAAAATTAATAAACTTTGATAGAAATTGTCACCTGCTTTTCAGATAGTCACAATTTCATACAAAAATTTTGTTTTTTGAGCTTCAAATTTTGTTTTAAAATACAAAATTACAGCAAACACATAGAAATAATGTAAATACTGGGTAGCAATTGATACTTTGCCAGAATAGACCTGTAAGTCTAGAATCAAATACAACACCAAGATCTTTTATTTCGCTAACATATCTCATTGGCTTTTTATCCAAATGATATGATGTTTTTAATGGAACCAATGACTTTGTAAAGTAGAAAACATAAATTTTTCGCAGTTAAGAAAGAGAGAGTTTTTAGAGCTTCAAGCAAGGATGGTATTTAAGTTGGATTGCAATAGCGAGGCATCAGACAAGGATTAAACTATTAGAAAAATTTTTAAATCATCATCATATAACAGACACTGGGCATTTTTTACATTGAACATATCACTGATAAATAAATTAAAACGAGGGGGTCCTAAAATACTTCCCTGAGGAACACCCGAAGAAGCCACGAACTGCCTTGAGATTTCATTTTCAATGTATACATAGTAGATTCTATCACTCAAATAAGAGCGAAGCCATTGTAGTAAGTTAGAGTGAAAACCTAGTTTAGCTAATTTCTTTAATAATATACTATGTGGCACTTTGTCAAAAGCTTTTGAAAAATCCGTGCAAATTGAGTCAGAAACCCTGTTGAAAGGCAGAAATGCAAAATTCAGAAAATAATGTGAGGCTTGTAACAGTTGATCGACCTGATACAAAACCGTGCTGGGAAGGAGAAATTATCCGCTTTGCCGCAAAATAAATTTTTTCCTTTACTATTGATTCAAAAAGCTTGGATACTGTGGTAAGTTTCGATATCGGTCTATAATTTTCAATGTTGTTTTTATTGGCGGATTTAAAAATCGGTGAAACCGATGATACTTTCCAATCTGCAATAAACAACCCAGAGGAAAGAGATTTATTAAAAATAAGTTGAAGTGGTTTTCACAGAGATATACAACACTTTTTTAACACGATACTAACTATTCCATCAGCATCCGGTGTAGTTGCCATTTTAAGATTTAAAATACGCTTTTCAATGTCTTCTATTTAAGCAAGTACTTGAAATAGACTTCAAGTAGGCTTGTGCAGTTCTCTGATACATACATACAAACATACATACATACATAATAGGGCTTTCAATCCTGGGATCCCGAAATCCCGGGATCCTAAACCAAGTCCCGGGATTTTATTCACAAGTAAATATAAAAATTTTCAGGAACTATAAATGCAACTGCAATGCAAACGATGATTTTTTTCACAATCGAAATCACCCTGTTCTTTTTTATCTTTCTTTATTTAAAGTCTATTTTTTAATTTGTTATGGTTGTGATCTTAAATGACTCTTTTTACTAGGCTGTTTAATTTTCATGCAATTTTTAAAGCAGCAATACTTTTATTACTATGCTATATTTTTTTACCATAAAAGGAATATTTTATTCACATCATACTTTTTACTAACAGCTAACTAATTTATTTGAATAACGAGCTGAAAGCCCTGGCAGCTATTGCTCGTTTTTTTTTTCTTTTATTTATAAGATTTTATATATTGTAAATAATTATAATAAATAAATAAATATTTGAATAAAAAGTTTCATTTATTTATTTATTTTATTTATTTATGTATTTTGTTTTTATGTTGTTTTTTTCAATTTATTTACGTTTATATTTTTGTGTTTAAAATAAAGTGAACTCGCATTTGATATTTATAAATATTTTTGATTTTCATTCTGAAATAAATGTTGAACTTTTCTGAAATATAAGAAATCAGAACTTCTTTATTAAATAAACTTATAATTATAATTTAAATGTTTAAAAATTTAGCAAATATCTTTAATTAAGGACCGTACAGGTTATGATTTTTATTTTAAAAAAATCATCATATCGTAATCGTTCTTTTCTAATATAATTATTTGTCGATCTGGTTTAATCAGATATTTCCTCAATTATAAATTTACTTGTGTTTCCCCTTAAAATACAAAATGCTATTTCAGAATTAGACTTTATCTTCCAATTATAGTTGAATTTTTTCCTTACATTCTTTTCATGCAATTTTTTCCTTACATTCTTTGTATATTGCAACAATTATGATTTCGTCTTAGTGTGATTTTAAACGTCTTATAAACTTTTGAGTGTTTTTGAATATTTTAAGTATGAGTAACGATTACGTTTGGATTTATATTTTAAAAATAAAAAAAATTAAAATAGTAATATGTTGTTATTTTTGCCAAAACGCAGAAATTAATAGAAAGAGTTGTTAGCTGTCCCTGCTTTTAATACAGCTAAATGCCATTATTTTAAAATTATGGCATTTCGGTTCCCGAAAAATCCTATCATCTCGGGATCACGAATTTCAAATACTGAAATCACGGGATTCACCAAAACCCTTCGGGATTGAAAGCCCTAATACATACATACATACATAATACTAAGGTGGATCGTTTTGTTCAGGGGTAAAAAAAAACTTTTTTCGATACTCATATTCTGGGAGCTGGATTAAAGTAGATCTTAAATTTAAAAGAATATCGAAATCGGTGGAACCGTCATCCAGCGGTTTTGATTTAAAAAATCAATTTTTCGCCAAAAATCAACGGTTTTTTCGCCGTAAGTTTTTCTCAATCTAAAATAAATACCTTAAAGTTGGGTGCAAATGAAAGGTATCTGGACCCCAAAGTTGTAAATAGGGAGATTGTAGATTCGAGAAATTTTTAAGTGCAACAGTGTTCAGAATTCGGTAAAAATTTTGGATATTTTTCACAAAAACCGCTATAAATTCGCCTTTTTCAGTAAATTTGGGAAAATTAAGCATTGTTAAAAAAGGCTTGTTTTAATCCATTGATATATATAAAAAAAAAATCAAAGTAATGGATTTTTTTTAGTTTTTATTAAAAAGTATTTTTGAAAGGATATTTTTCACAAAAATCGATATATATCCACTAATTTTCATACCATTTTAAACTTTCACGTCCAAATTATTTTAAAATTAAATATTTATATTCTTTATCGCTTTGAATCTCGCCAACTTCGTTGTCGCTGTCGGTGTACAAATTAAATTTATGCCAAATTTCAATTTACTATTTTTTTTTTGTCTTCTTTATATACAGCGATCGTTTTCCTTTCTACAAATCTAATGATGATCGCTGGAAGAACTCCGTGCGCCATAATCTATCTATAAATCCACACTTTCGCAAAGGTGCTAAAGCGCCCCAAGGTGCCGGTCATCTGTGGACGATATCGAGTGGGGATTCAGCTGAAAATGTTCTAGCCTGGGAGCATGTAAGTAAAACCCCTTCACATAAATTAAAGTAAATCCATTTACATGAGTCGCTTTTTTCCTCCTCCCTTCTTTCCTTACTTTCTTAATTCAATTCTGTAGAAAAAACAACGCCTCGACTTATTCTTCAAAATGGAATCGATGAACCGTGAACGCATTCAAGAGCATCAGCAAAAAATTCAGAAACAACAGCATCAGCAACAACAACAACAACAACAACAGCAACTGCAGCAACATCAACTTTTAAGTCATCAGCCACAGGAAGAGCAACATCATCAGCAGCAATGCTCCAGCTTCGCACCCCTACATCAACAATGCCAACCAGGTCAATGTTTATACGATGAAGCTGCCGCAGCAGCAGCGGCGATCACCCAGGAAATGTTGCAGCAATCGTCAACTTCATCGACATCGCCAAACACATCATTGTCCTTGACGAGCAGTATTGAGAATAATAGCCGAGAGCTGCGTCACGGTTTCCACGAGCTGCACAGTTTCAATGATCTGATGAGCGATGAAGAATTAAGGAAAACTGCTGGTCAGATACTGAATGGCATCCATCGCGAGGTGGAGGTACAGTCAGTGAACTCAATCATAAGCACATATCATGATGTTCTTTTGGATACAGGTGAGTTTGGGAACTCCTCTGGGAAGTTCTTTGGCATTAATCTAACCGATTCCTAGTATTTTATAACCTAAAAATTTGATATTTCCTGGTTTAAACATACGAATAAAACAGAGTTGAAGAAGGAAAAGGGTTTCGATTCAAGAAAATTTGCCACAACTTTTATGTAATCCTTTTTCTACAAAATAACTTTTAATGCTTCCTTTATTTAGGTTCACAATTGTAATTTTAGGGTGTTAAGAAATAACACTCGAGCTAATTATGTTGATACATACCAGTGTTGTATCCCCTCTGAAAGAATACGCGTGGGTCCTACAGTCGCCGAGCGACGTCCTACCTAAGGTTTGTTTGCCGGCGCTTAAGAGCGCCACTGGCATCTACTCAAAAAAATACCTCTTTCGCCGTCACCCTTAGGTGCATTCAGGCATGGAGGTTTTTATTTATACTTACTTGTGGAGGTGTCCTCCGAATTGAAAATCTGGCCTTCTTCAGTAAAAACGAATGCAAGTGTTTTGGTTTTTCATATCAATCCCCTTTATTTTAGCGGGGACCAGATATTTATAACATATCTGGCCGCGCTTCTTCTTCTTTATTTTTACAAACTTATTACATACTTAATTCTACTTATTGATTAATCAGCGGTTGCGTAATTTTATCTTCCGCCTTTGGCTTAAATTAACTTCATTATTAAGTTCTTATTATAAAACATATTCATACATACTTATTTAATGATGCCAACTTGGGCCGAACAAACATACAAACATGTATAACATGTGTAATTGGGTCATATTCCAACGTTAAATTCTTATTTAAATTATACTTGTTTTGCGTTATTCGCTTAGCCAAACTGTGTGTATGTTAAATACAACAATAAAATATTAAAACTAATTTACCTCTGGTTTTTGCATGGTCAGCATTTGACGCTGGCCGCACAGAAGTAAATTATTGGCTTCATTTTATTGTCTGTAAATAAAATGAAAACTGATCGCTCAGTTGTTGTTGCGGTAGATCAGTGTTCATTTTATTGTCTTACTTTTATTTTACTTGACTCGGTTTGTTTACTGGCCTTGGCATTGGATTCATATAAAAATGCCGCAATGCAATGAATGTTGATCGCTCGATTAGTTGTTGCGGTGGATCAACTTTCATTGCCAGCACTTGGCCACTAGTAGAAGGATAATATTTTGGGGAATACCTCGTTGTGAGTCACAACACCAGAGAACAGCTTGAGTGCATTTAAATGGCGTTTCAATTGTCTCGTCCATAAACGAGCTACGAATGTGCTTTCTGCATTTAAATTAATGCGCGAATGCATGTTACCAATCGCTATTGATACGAATTCCCAGAGTATGAGTGCTAGCGATTACGAACCTCTACGACACAAGAATGTCGAACAAGGCAAGACATGAGGAATAATCGCCAAAAGCAAAGAAAATCCATGCTTTTATGCTCATTCGCACAAAGGAAAATATTAGTTGCAGTATTGCATTTTTTATAGGCTCTGAATATTGTTACCAGACACAAAAGAATTGCAATAGTATAAAAGTAGATTTTAATTAAGCTATTGTTGGCGAAAAGAATGTGTAAAATGCTAATTCGGGTGGATTAGCAAGGTGGATAGCGAAGGAATTGAATACGATTGATATGATCCGATATTAAAAACGAATTTTAATACAACAATTAAAAAAAAAATAAACTGGCCATTTCAGCCCTTGGAAGGACTTTAACCTAGCTTCTATTGATCAATTGTGTTGTGCGTGTTATTAAATGTTTGATCACAAATGATCGAGAACTGGACCTACGTGTTTTATGCCGATTCCGAACGGCTTATGTTCTCAAGAAGCTTTACATGGCAATTTTTACTCTCTGAGATTTGCCATTGTTTGCAGAGAGGTGACGACCGAACAGAAAAATTAGTTCAATAAACAAAACTTTTCTGTCTGAGCTGGAATTGAACCTGGGCTACCGCGGTTCTTTAGCTTAGGGGCCACGCACTATACCCACTAGGCTACGGCCGTCACTTTCAACAATTAGTTTCATTAATAAAGCCAATGGTATAAAAAAATTGGTGTTAAGCTTTTTTCACATAAATTATTTATTAGTCTTGACTATTGAAAATATAAAAACAACATTTTGGAAAAAGTAAATTTGGCAAGAAAAAAGCAGTGGGCGAAAAAACCGTTTAAAAAACAGTTTCACAAATTTTGCGCAAAACTAGAAGAATTTTTGCAGAAGAATGTTAGGTTAAGTTAAAGTGGCGGCCGGTCAATGACCAGCCCACATAGACCAGATATTTGGTCCGTTGTGGTACTACAGGGGATCTACTTCTCCTCTCTTAAGTGCTGTCGTGAAACCACCTTGAACTAATAATAAAAAGCAGTAGACGCTTAGACGCTTAACGTCTACCTCCTCAAGATCCCTAAGATCATAAAAAAAAGGCTTCCTAGATGCTTCTGTCTTCTGCGGGCTATAGCGGGGCATGAACAGAGGAGATACGATACCGACTCCTCCTCTTCCTCATCCCTGCAACTCCTGCAGAAGTCATTCGCATTAACCCCCATTCTAAGGGCATGCCTACCTATAATACAGTGTCCTGTTATAACGCCTGTTACAATGAAGAGATCTTTCCTCGCCATTTGAGTTCGTTTTTCAGTAAAACTAGGCCACATCTGTCTAGCTGTGTGAGAGGTGGTGCTACGCTTCCACCTGAAATTAGCCAATTCTGTGTCATGTTGCCTTAGAGCCAGCTTGCATGACGCAAGTGACATTCCTAATGTTTCCATGTCCGGCAGCAGCGTTGCCGCTGTACCTTCCCTAGCAAGCTCATCCGCTCTACAATTTCCCCAAATATCCATATGTCCTGGTACCCAGACTAGATGGATGTCGAACTTATCAGCCATCTCATTAAGAGACGAGCGACATTTAAGGGCTGTTGGTGATGTTAGGAATACATCTGCAAGGGATTTAATCGCTACTTGGCTGTCTCTAAAAATGTAGTTATCTTTAGTTGATATCTCACTATACCTCAGCCATTCCACAGCTCTATAGATAGAAATTATTTCAGCCTGGAGGATGCTGCAATTATCTGGCAGTCTAAATGAGGTTCTGATGTCCGGATCCGTTGAGAAGACGTCTCTCCCAACTTTGCGATTAAGTTTTGAGACGTCAGTAAAAATATGCACGCCAACTTGGTATAGCGGCAATAACCGTCCCATTCTACTCTGGTTGGGATAACTGTATGAAAGCCGTTCTCGAATGAGTGGAAATAGAGTAATCGATGTTACTGGGAACTGCTCCTGCAAGATTGATAATGGAGGAATGACCTGTATGAGTGTTAGTCCACTGCGAGGTTGCTCCCAGACGGATGGATGTTTCCTGCGCCATCCTTTTTCCCATAATATCGGAGGGTATTAAGCAAAGAACTGTAGCAAAGTAGACCGAAGCACTCCGCTGATACATGCGGCCTCAGTTCTTTGTACTTTCCCTACAACAATTTGCAATCAGACTGTGCCTTTAGTGCTGCCTATCACACACAGACACCGTATAGCAAGATTGGCCTCACTAAAGCTGTACAAATCTAACGTGCAGTATTAGTTCTTAGTCCTCACGTTTTATCTATAGCTTTCTTACAGGTATAGAAAGCAACATTGGCTTTCCTTGTTCGCTAAATAGGACAAATTCAGTTTTTTGGGGATTTACCACATCTGTTGGCTTAACTATTGAGATCCGAGAGCGCTGACCCAAGCAGCTCCGAAAGAGTGTTAGGAAACATTTCCTGTGCAGCAATAGCTACGTCATCCGCATAGGCAACCACCTTGAAGCCCACCTTTTCTATTTTTCTTAGTAGTTCATTGACTACCAAGTTCCATAATAAATTTGATAGATCACCCCCCTGAGAAGTGCCTCTACTCACTGGCCTTTAAAATACCTAGGGATGCACTGACGATTTGCTGTTCAGCAGGTTTTTATCAGTGCACAGAGTGACTCAGCCACCCAAAGCTTCATGAGTGCGCCAATGATTGCTCCCGAAGAACATTGTTAAAGGCACCTTTGATATCTAGAAAAGCTACCATTGTGTATTCCTTGTGAAGAAAGAAATTTTCTGTGAAGCATACCAGGGGATGCAGTGCCGTTTCTACGGGCCTTTCCTGTAAGCATGTGGTGAAACTGAAAGCAAATTTGTGTCGATGTTACAACGAATATGAGCGTCTATAAGTCTTTCGAGTGTTTTCAGCAGAAAATTTGATAGCCTAATGGGTCTTAGTGCCTTCTGACTCGTTCCCGATATCCAGCTTTGATATAAATACTACCTTTACCTCTTCCCTCATTTGGATGGTATGTATGTCATGTCAAGGTTACCTTTGAAAATGACAAGAAGCCATTGAAGGATTAAAGATGCCCTCTGCTGTAGAGCTGCCGAGATAACACCATCAGAGCCAGCAGATTTATATGGTTTGAAACTAAATAGAGCACATTTGATCCTGTTCTCTGATATGATATTTGTAGGATTACTCAAAGCCAGAGCCCTATTACAACTTATGATAATGGGGTCCACAGAGCAATCCAGAAATTGGGTACTGAGAAAAAGATCAATGGTCTCCTCGCTGGAGGATGTCCAGGTATCATCTGATTTCTTTAAGTAGCTTGGGCAGCCAGGACTAGAAGCGAGGATCTTACGGAGTCTTGATGCTTCGGAAGCCCCCTTTATATTACCCCCTCTATATTACGGCAGGAAAGCCTCCATGAATTACGCTGAGCCTTTCGAAGTGCTTTCTTGAAATCTTTTAAATTGTATTTATACGCATTGAGTTCTTCCCAATTTTTTAGCTTAGTTAAAAATCAATCTACACTGCGACCTTATATTACCAATTTCCCTTGACCACCAAGGAGGTTTTGGTTTAGCTATTCGAGCGCCCTTAGGGCATGGGAATTTTAAAGCCTCATTTAAAGTCCCCAATAGCTGCTCCACGATTGAATCGAATCCGAGTAACGTCGAAGGGAGAGCATCTGAGTGAGGGGGTAATTATGCTTCCAGTACCTCCCTTAATTCACACCATTTTGTTTTCCTCAGATTCTTTAAGACAGTTTTGCTAATAAAGTGGCCCTTTAGATTGAATGCTATATAACTGTCTCGGTGAAGTTGAATGCTAGCTCTCCGTCTCGGTGACCAGACAACGCAGATTAACAGCCGGCAGTGGCTCGGGATGGTCATGAGCTAGGTATGTCGACGCTACCACGCAGGCGTATAATCCTAGCTCAGAACTAACTGTCACTAAATCTCGATCACTGAAATCGGATAGTAAAAACAGTTAATACAGGTTTTCGCTAGTATACACGATCTGGCAGTACCTGTGCCGCTAGCTAAGAATAATTTATATCCGTCCGCCTTCAGACTACAAATCTTGCCTCCATAACAATAGAGTTCAGCTATTACAGCTTTTTCACACTTTCTCCGCAATAGATAATTTTAAGAACCAATCCAAATATCATTGAAATATCTCAAAAATATCGATAGAAGTGGTCCAAAAAAACCAAAAGGGAGAAAAATTTACCCACCATAATATGAGTTGGGCTCAGGGACAAACACAAGACATAACAACTAACCATGCGTTTACATAGATCTAAATCACACATTAGTTTTCAATCTACTTTTGAGTTGACCTTTCGACAAGTTAACATCAAACACGTTACAGTTGTTAACAAAGGTACTCATGCGATTTAATGGAGCAGCTAACATATAATTTGTTCTACTAAATGGTAAATAAATCAAGTTGTTAGAGTTTCTACTGCTTCTACGGTTAGTGTTAAAATTTAAAAGAGAAAGAAGCTCTGGAGAGTCGAATACACCAGTTATGAGTTGGTGTAAGTAGACGATATCAGCAGATTTTCTTCTCTCACTTAAAGATTGCATTTTTAATAATTTCAAACGATCCTCATATGGAGGAAGGTTAAATGTGTCAGTTCCACTCAAGCCTCTTAGAGCAAACCGAACAAAACGTTTTTGAATTCTTTCTATACGATCAACATGCACATTGTAATGTGGGGACCATACTTGACTTGCGTACTCCAAGTGACGACGCACGATTGAATAATACAGAGTTGTAGTTGTTATTAAGCTATCAAACTCTTTGGCCCACCGTTTTATAAAACCAAGCATAGAAGACGCTTTTTTACAAATTGTATCAATATGCATGTTAAACGACAATTTAGAATCCATGCATATACCAAGGTCTTTGACGGTAGTTACACGACTTAAAGCAGTATCTTTAATTTTGTAATCAAAAATAAAATTGTACCTTTTACGTGAAAAGGTCATAGTTTGGCATTTATCTGGATTTAAAAACATGTTATTTTTAGAACACCAAACCTCAAAGGAGTTCAAGTCTGACTGGAGCAGGTCTGAATTGTCATTAGAATCAATTGTTCTGTATATCTTCATATCATCTGCATAAATAAGCAAATGAGAGTGTTTGATAACGTGGGTAACATCATTAATTGCCAAAATAAACAGAAGTGGACCCAGGTGGCTTCCTTGAGGAACACCCGATTCTGCACCAAATGCAGAAGACAACACGCCTCGGAACCGTATTTGATAAGATCGCTCCATTAAATACGATTTGATCCAGTTTACAAAATATTGTGGAAATCCCATTAATTTAAGTTTAAATAAAATTAGATTATGTGGTAATTTATCAAAAGCTTTGCTAAAGTCAGTGTAAATACAATCGACCTGGCTACCAGAATCAATAGATTTTAAGCAGAATGTAGTGAAATCAAAGAGATTAGACACAGTGGATCTGCCAGTAACAAAACCATTCTGACGAGTTGTCATGACTTGCCCACAGTGAATTTTCACTCGATCGTACACCATTCGCTCAAAAAGTTTAGGAATCGAAGACAATTTAGCGATAGGCCTATAATTAGTGCCGTCATTCCTGCAACCTTTTTTGTAAATAGGATTGATATAAGATTTTTTCCAAAAAAGAGGAAAATTACTTTCATTAATTGATTTATTAAAAAGTAACGAAAGTGGCTGACATAAAATGGAGCCGCATTGTTTTAACACTGCGGCAGGAATTCCATCTGGTCCAGCGCTAAAATCCTCATCGATTGATTCAATATACTTAAAAATATCCTCTGAGGTAAAAGATATATGCCCCAAAGAAACTCTGGATGCGTTATTCATATAATCAAAATACGCTAAATCAGGATTAAAAGAATCTGAACAAAATGATTCTTTGAAAAGATTAGCAAATAAGCCGCAAATAATGGTGAAATCGTTAGTAAATCCATCCTGAAGTTTGAAAGAAGAAGGAAATCCATCAGTCTTCTTCTTAACATTAATAAATCCCCAAAATTTTCTTGGATCAGACAAAATACTCAGCTTCATATTATCCAAATACTCTTTATATAATGCAGCTGAGCAATTCTCAAGTTCCAGAAACAAACGTTTGTATGTTTCTAGGTCATTTGAGTCAAAACTACAAACATATTTCTTCCATGCCCTATTCCTATTGTTGCGAAGAGTCTTTAAATCCTTTGTGTACCAAGGGTACGCAAAATTTTTCGCAAATTTGAGACTATATGGTACAGACTGAGAAAACATAGCAAAGAGCTCCGTATAGAAAAAATGTATTGAACTATTAAGACTATTATTATTTATGTACTCTGTAATTATATTTAATTTACTATAAAGTAAATGATTCAACCCCAAAAAGTCAGCTTTTTTGAAATTGAATTCATAAACTGTGTCAACAGAGCTTGAATTTACCATATTCTTCCTATCGGATTTATACCAAATACTCAAAGGTGGATGGTAATTATCAATAGTAGTCAAAGCATGAAGTGCCTTCTGAACAATGACATTGTTACTGTCTGTAGTTAAGACTAGGTCAAGCAGCCTTTCCAGACTATTATAAATACAACTAACTTGTTGTAAGTCAGAACATATATTGTCAACAAATATATGTTCTTGGCGTGTCTTCGAATTACATGCACAAAAATGTGTTTCATCGTCAGAAGAATGCCATTTTAAGTCAGGCAAATTAAAATCGCCCAACAATAAAATGTCGTCATTAACGTCAAGTAAATTTAATATAAATTCTATGCAATCCGCAAGGCTTGCATAGACCTCTACATGAATGAGTTCAAGGCTCCTGAGTCAAGACTACGGCCCTTATTATGCGTTCCTACGGCCCTGCGTTCGATCTTCGACTGTAGTCGAATGGTCTGATCGTACGAATTTGCATTTGGTATTATACGTGCTTTCCACAAAGAGTAGCGCTATTGTGATTTTCGTTTATTTTGCTTGTTCACGGTAGTATATTTCTATCAGGTGATAGTTGCCTTATTTCAACTAAATACGATTGGTTTGAAAGTTGATTGCAAAAAATAAGACAAAAAAGATATGACTATGATAAAATTATGTTTCGACGCTTCGTCAGAAGAGGATGAAAGCTTGACAAAACTGGCTAGAAGTAGAAAACGGTTGAGCAACGCTTTCTTAAGCTAATCTTAAGCCCTTTTTGCTGTTGTTCTAACTGGTGGTCCTAAGCAATTTAATTCCAACGTGAGTTCTTCCCATTTCTTTGTCGCCTGAACTTGAAACAAATATCCTTTACAGTTAAAGTTTGCCACCATCAATGAGATCAGTTTTTTAAACTGCGATTTGTTGGGAAAAAGGAAAACACAATCACAAAATACTTAAATTTTTAACAATTATTGCTCAGCGCGCATCGCATCGAAAGCAAAATCCTATTCGACTGAAATTTCAATGAGCAACGAACATTTCGATAGGGTTGCACTGCTTATAATAAGAATTTAACGTTCGATACTCGTTGTTCGATAACCAGCGAAGATCAAACGTAGAAAGCAACTCATAACTCTTCTTCACCTCTACTAAGGCGGATTAATAAGTCGACACTAGCCTTTGGATGGTGTAGGATTATCTGCAGCTACCTAAATAGTTCGCAGTTTACTCTCCTTGACCTCTATTATGGTACTGTCTCCTATATCCGAATCAGATTCAAGAAGCTGCTTCTCTGAATCCTCATCAAAAATGTCACAAATACCATACTCTGAAGATCCTACCGACATGCGGTCAGTATCATCTTTAACCGTACACTCCTTCAGAGGAGTGCTTACCTATGCTCGGTCTATATCTATCGTCGCGTTAACAGCAGACTCCTCTACAGCATTCTTCCTTAGAGTGCTTTC
This sequence comes from Dichetophora obliterata, assembly GCA_963920525.1. Lineage (NCBI taxonomy): Eukaryota > Metazoa > Arthropoda > Insecta > Diptera > Sciomyzidae > Dichetophora > Dichetophora obliterata. The sequence continues at coordinate 56,271,367 of OY986439.1, forward strand.
CTCGGCGGGTTATCCGCTATATTATCTTTATTGTACACTTTCACGAGTATCATTGCGACCCCGAAGTGAACCCTCCCATCGCACTTTGCTAGAGGTCTCAAAGATGTTTCGTCCAGTGTAAAAACCGCCTGTCTTGCGCCATATTTGGGATCCTCCACCTTGTCAACCGATCAGTTCTAAACCGGAAAGCGGGGGTTAGAAACTCTTAAGAGCGTCCAGAATTTTTTCTGGCTCTGGGTTCCAGTGGTAGCCAGACTCGTGCCTACCTCTGGATCGTGTCTTCTAGGGGTTTCCTCTTTTGAGACCGCTTCTATACGTGCGCATGGCATGGCACTTCACCTACTTTGGCGATAGAAGCCTTATAGAAAGTGCCAGATCTGGCATCAGCACACTTTACCAACTTAAACACCCTCGTCGCCAGCCCATCGCCAAACAGTCGAGAAGAACCCAGAATCTCAACCATTAGCCTGAGATAATCGGACGCAAGCTTTTATAGAAATACCTGGAAAAAGAAAAAGTTTTTTTAGTAATTTTAAAGTCCTATGCTAAGTTAAGATCCCTGCCCCCCTGAATGCAGAAGGCTTTAAAGTACCATTGTCCTCGTGTTTGCCAAACCGTCAAATATTGAAAACAAAAATCACCGATAAAAGGAAAAATCACCCAAAACCAACAAATTAGATTTCACCCAATTATCAAAAAAATAAATTTGCCCAATAAAAGTGGCAAAATAGCCCACTTTTGCTGGAAAATAGAATGGTTGGAAATTCAATCAAATTTTATTAACAAAAAACAGTTCAACTAAACTAAACAATTTTGTTTCTTTCTATTCCTATATCCCAAATTTATTTGAATGCATTATTTTGACAAGAAATTGTGTTCGAAATTTACACAAACCTCATGGCATTGGGACATAAAACAACAGAGAATTGTCAATATCCCAAAAAAAATGTGCGCAAAAAATTATCAAAAATCTATAATAAAAAATAACGGAAACAGAAAAAAACAGAATTAGAAACTAATTATGATAAACAAGAAATAAGAATTTAGACAAAATTTTAAGAGATGTTTTATAGAGATATATAAAACATACAGCATACTTGTAATTTTTCCGGTAGTTGAACTTCTTCTGAAGTGTGGAGCTTCTTCTGAAGCTGATCTTCAAATAATTTTGCTAGTACATAATATGATATGATATGATTGATATTATCAAGATCTTTAATATGCCTTGGAAAAAACATATAAATACAACTTTATCATTTAAATCAAATTTCAGTTTTTCACTAACAGATATCTTTCATTGCCTTCCCCAAAACAGATTATCTCAATCCGATACACAAGGATGTGGCCGTCAATGAAAGTGGGCTACGCAACACCTGTCACAATCATACCACATCGCAGTACTACATCACCGAAATAGATCCCATTGAGCTGGGCATACAGATGAGCCATCAGGTGGAGGAAGAGGTGCTATTTAGCGATGAATTTAATTTGAATTATTTTGGCTATAATGCTGGCAATGATATTGTGGCTTGACCGCGTACCAGCAGCAACAATGCAACAATAGTATTCCAGCAACAACAACAACTACTACAACAACAACAACAACAACAGGTTCCAACTGTACCAAATACCATCTAAGTCAGCAATTTATACAAAACTCACTCTAAATATACATATGTGCATGTGTAGGTATATTTTAACTCATAGTTTAAGGTCCTAGCATAGCAATGCAAAAAACTAGTCATTAAAATTAATTCCAACTGTAAATCAATAATTATTATTTTAGCGAAATACACACAGACGGACACACACTAGTCGTAATTTTAAGTTTAATTTCAATAATAATAGTTGTTGTTTTTTTAATAAAACTGCTCTTTCTTTTTACAAAAATTCTATATATTATTAACTGGTTGTTCATGACTTGAATTAAAAAAAAAAATCTCGAAAAAATTACTTAATTTATTAATATGTAGAATGCACTTTTATTCAACATATTTAATGTATTTTAATTGCAACTTAAAGAAACTTATTATGGATGAAATAAACAATTTAATACTCACTAAAACGTATTTTGGTTTAATTAATAAATGCAGTTTTAATAGCGAAGTTTTAGCGACTTAGAATGGGATTACTTAGTCACTGCCAGAATTCGCCCAAAAAATATCAAAACCGTAGGTCAAAGCTAACAGCCTTTCTTTCGGATGTGTCTTATTAACTAATGCCCAATGCCAATTGCTGTCAACGTAACGTTCGTACCAGTGGCGTAAAAATCAGGCCCGCAGAGCCCGCATTGCGGGCGAGCGCAACTAAGCCAGGGGCGCCCTCAAGTCCCTTTATGAAAATGACGAAGTGGAGAACGACGCACAGTGTAAAATAAGCGGTCAAAAATCTAATATATCGATGTTTGAATTTTTCTAAAACTTGTATGGCTTTCAATAGAAAATATTGTGGGTGAAAAAATCAAAATTAATTTTTTTAATAGCAGCAATTGTTTCGTTACGACAAGCCGTCAAAGTTGCATTTTTTAAAAATACAGTTTTTCTTGTTATTCACATTTTATTTAATTTTTTTTATATTTAAAAAAAGTTTAAACGTTTTTATGTCTGGCAATATTACTGTTTTTTCACATATTGAACATATGGTTTCAGCTTATCATAAAAGTAAACACAAAAAGCGGGATACAAATTTTTAATATTCAAGTTTTAAAAGTGCTCAAAAAATAATTTTGAGAAAGATTGACTATAAATTTTTCACGAAAACATCATTAGAACTGCGTCACACAAAATCCAAAAAAATTTCTTGCTGATACTGGCTAATACAAAAGATATACATTTTTTATGGTGACCTCTTTAGTTAAAATGTGAGATGTATGAAATTTGATGTATGGATGCTGATTATTTTTCAAAATTTCGACTTATTTACAAGCTCAAAACAACTCAATTTTTAAAATTTCCTTGCTGTAATCGAAAAAGCTTACAAATATAAACAAAAACTTCGTTAACTTGTGTTGGTAGTATTTTCCAAGGCTGAGTTACTAAAATATAATTAATGGCCGTGACATTCGCCTACGAAATTTTTCATTTATTTATAATCACAAAAGAAATTTATGTAGCAAATTTCGTTTTTTTGAGACAAGACTTAATGAAGTTTCAGGCAAAAATGGATTTCATTTATGTTTCTTAGTTTTGTCACGATAGATATTCGTGCCAATTTTCATAGCTCTACGATCAATCCTTCTATTTTTGGCCAAGAATGGGGACGTTACACTGTGCGACGTTTGTTTTAAAAAAAAATTAAGATACACTAAAATATTTATTTCCTTCGCAAAACATTATTTTTTTAAATAAACAACAATAAATGAAAAATAATTTAAAAATATGTGATGAAATAAAATTTCTCAGAGTGCAATAATCGAAGTCAAAAAAGCCGACTATTATGGTCGAAGTCGATTTACCCATTGTTTTCATATTTTCAGCAAGTCAGCTACTGATGCTATTTTAATCAATCAGTTGGAAATTTCTGACGTTAGCAAATTCTTCAGTTAACTTTTAACATCAAATACAAAATATTTAAACTTAACATCTTAAACTTATCATTTCACCGATAAGAAAAATTATTGATATCATTTATTCAAACTTTTAGTTTCTTTAACTTTGTAAAAAAATTAATATAAATAAGCAAATACGCAGGCTTTAAGGTCAATTTTTATTACTTATTAATGATTTCCAATATTTGATGTCAATGTTGTTAACCTAGTGAATTTAAAAAAAAATTGTTTATATAATTGTAAGTGCTTTTTTAATTGCCTTAGTGCAAAATTGTTTTATTATAAGTATTTTCAATTGTTTTTCCTTGTCTTTGATAATGTACTTGAGTTCGAAATATTGGAAATAATTAATAAATAATTAAAACTGACCTAAAGCCCGCGTATTTGTTTATGTTTTCTTTTTGCCTACTTTGTGATAAAATCTTATAATATTTATAATAGATTTTATTACATTTGATATTTTAAAAAGTCTTTTTTATGTTATTGCTATTTTTTAACAAATTCTATTAAAATAAGATTTACATTTATTTATGAAATAAAATATTTTTAAAATATAACTGTTGTAATAAATTATGACTGTTGAATTAAAAAAAGTCTCTTCTTGTTCTCTTTTTTTTGTCAAGAGTTCTCTTGTTTCCTCTTACGCTTCTAGTAACCTACTAATAACATAGTTTTGGTCTAAAAGTAAATAGTACGGCGCTTTTAGAAACCTGCTGGCGGGCGTACAAAATATAATTACGCTACTGGTTCGTACGCTTTTGTTGTTAAAAAAAAGAATATCTATATATATATTAGGGCGGGTCAAATTCTGGCTCAGCGAAATTCGTAAAATACATGTAATTTCAAGACTTTTTCTCCACTACAGCATATACAAATTCTGAAAAAAAGCTGTGCGGACTTTCGTAAATAGATTCATACACATACATTCATACATTCATATTTTATAATTGAGAACAAAATCTATTTACGAAAGTCCGCACAGCTTTTTTTCAGAATTTGTATATGCTGTAGTGGAGAAAAAGTCTTGAAATTACATGTATTTTACGAATTTCGCTGAGCCAGACCACCAAAAAATTCGTCCATACAAATTGACCCGCCCTAATATATATATTCATAATTGTTTCGTTGAAAGATATTTTTTAATTATTTTTAACCGACTTCAAAAAGGAGGAGGTTCTCTAGTTGATTATTTTTATTTATAAAATTTGTGAGTTGCTAAGCTAGAGATCCTAGCTCATTGGTGTGGGTGTTGGTGTTATGAGCGTGAGCCACTCTCTTAACAGTCTGCACTCCGTAAAGATATGAAGTAAGATGTTTTCTGGATTTGTACCTTTTGGGTTTCTATCATTTTGCATATAAAGCGAAGTTCATATCGACTTTTCAGAGTTGAAGTAACCAAGTCTCGTTTCTAACAATTTTTCTCGTTTCTAATGCGATTCTATGTAGTATTATGTGCAAAATTCAGTGCTGTATAAAACTAAGTCATTCCAGTTTTTGTTTACGAAACTCTGTAAAAAGTTTAAGTCAATGACATTACTTTTGCACAGGATGCGATATATGCCATGGACTTTGTGTAGTTCTGTCTCGAAACACAGATTTGATGACTTGGTTTACTTCAACTCTAAATCGTACATGGTATATATGCTGCATACGCGATCACTGTCACCACTTCGAATGAGGGAGTGGCAATAGTGTAATCAATGTTGCCAGGAACTGCTCCTGTAAGACCGATCATAGAGGAATGACCTGTACGAGTGTTAGCCCACTGTTAGCTCTAAGACGGATCGCCGTTTCCTGTGCCATCCTTTTTCCCCATAATATTGAGGGGTTTAAGGCAGAGAACCGCATTTAGAGCTTCAGATGAAGTGGAGCTAAGCGCTCCGCTGATGCATACGGCCAAAGCTCTTTGTACTTTCCGTAACAATTTGCAATTTGGTTTTGCTTTTAGGGCTGTCCACCACACAGACACCGTATTGCAAGATTGGTCTCACTATAGCTGTAAAAATCCCACGTGTAATATTCGGAATAAGTCCCCACGTTTTACCTATAGCTTTCTTACATAAAGCAACATTGCTTTCCAAGTTCGCTCGAGAATATTCAGTTTCCAGCTTAACTTTCTATCCAAAATAACTTTTAAGTATTTTGCCTCATCCACGAAGTGTAGCTGAGTGCCACTAAGACGTGGAGGAATTATGCTCGGAATTTTGTATTTCCTCGTAAAAAGGACCAGTAGCTCGTTCTTGTAATTCGTAACGATCGCAGTTACCGATCCATGTTACCGATTTGACGTCACTCTGACGTAATTCTCACCTACACTGTTTGTGTAATAATCTGAATCAATTTCTGTTCTACTCGTCTGTTCCAAATCGATAAGTTGTCACATGTTCCAATTTCACTCCAATAGAATCTTTAAAAAAAGTGTTTGTGTAAGAAAAGTGAATCGATAAAACTTCATGTTTTTCTCACTCTGCGGCAAGTGAAAATTCTACCGATCTGTATAAATTACAGTAATGTTGCGTATATATTAAATAACAAGTATTCGCAATTAATATTCTAAAACGGGTACTTTCGATAAGTTACATTTTTTATTGTAATACCCTGATTATAATACTGTTTTTGTTTTAAAACGTTTTAACTTTCAAGGTAATGCTATTTAAAAAGAATGCCCATTTACATAAATGAAGGAAATTTAAGAAACAAAATATTTGTTAGAGTAAAGCAAAAGAACCCGGTTGCAAATATTTGCTAAGTTTATATTACACATCACTTATTGTCAAATTATTTACATTCATAGTAGTTGATTATTTCCACAAACATTTTAACACATATAAATAATCAAATAATCAGTTTTTAATAACAAGATCACCTTTTTATTATAAAATTTTAGCGCACATAAAATAAAATAAATGCAAGTAGACAGCTGCTTGCCATTTGACTCATTTTAGCAACGTTTCTACTCGATTTGTGTTATTTTTCATCACGGCCAATTTTTGCCGATTTCAACGTACACAAACATTAGTTGTCACGAAATCGGTAACTAGAGATCGATAACGCGTGACGTCACACAAATCGGTAACCTGAAGATTTTACAGGAACGAACTACAGTTCAGTGTTTTGTTGATTAACCCCCGCCCACAACTTTTGCCACATTTGAACTATTAAGATCGGAGAGCGCTGACCCAAGCAGCTCCGAGAGTGTTTGGAAACTTTCCCTGTGCAGCAATCAGCCAGATTCTGAAAAATTTTTCCCGGGGAATCGCAAAAGGGAGTTCTAGTTTTTAAGATGGCAGATAACACAGCACATTTTTTTTTTTTTTTTTTTTTTGTTTACGCTCATGAACACTGACGGTTGATGAACAAATTTGCTGTAATAATTTCGAAAATGTTCTTAAACTCTATCTTTAAAATTCTTTCCTTTTCCGATTCCCCGACCAAAATTATTCAGAATCGGGCTGAATAGCTACGTCATCCGCATAGGCATTCATCTTGCAACCCACATTTTCTATTTTCCTCATTAGTTCATTGACTACCAAGTTCCATAATAAAGGTGATGAAAAAGAATAAACTGCGTTGCATTTTGGTTCTTAACTTGAACCTTTATTTATAATTTTTCATACAAATATTTGCATTAACTACTAGAAAAAGTATGTCCTTAAATGCTAGATATATTTAAGTTCCAATAATTTAATATGTGACAAAAACAGCTAAAAAAAGTTTCCAAAAAATTGTTGAGTTGTCAAATGCATATAATTTAATTTTTTAAAGTCTACAAACTTTACTAAAAAATAGAATCATTATTTTTTTAATATGGATATCGTTAACGTCGTTTAAACGCCTTATTTTTAAAAACAATATTGTTTAATTTAAGTTACTTTTCAGCACTGAAGAAATGAATTGAGAAAATTTTTGATAAATTTTTCCAGAAGCTGAATTTACTCTCATACAAATGGAGAAAAAAGATAAATCTTTGTGTATTGCCATAACTTTTTTTATCATGTGTTTTAATGTTTTAAAAATTTTTTTTTAATTTTTTTTATTTTGTAACTGCATAGACCTATTTACGATCTAAAACTAGAATGGTTGAATTAGTCATTCATTTGCTTAAAATGAATATACAAAAAAACTTTCTCCGCCATTCAGCGTCGCTGCACACAATTTAAAATTGTCACCATCCCACTCGTTCGTGAGTTTAATCATCGCTTTCCTCGAATGATGGACTACTTGGCGTATACGCTGGACTAGTTGGACTATATCCTTGCGATGGCGCCGTTGGTGAATACAACGGCGATGTTGGTGAATATGTGCGCGAAGTGGGCGTATAATTGGGGCTTGCCGGTGAATATTTCGTGCTGTTGGGCGAATAGGCCGATGTATTGGGCGAGTAACGTGGACTGCTTGAAGAATAATTGGAGCTAGTCGGGCTGTATTGATTAGCCGGCGAATGCTGTGGCGAACTCGGCGAATAGAGCGGCGAAGTTGGTGAGTACTTGGGCGAGGCCGGCGACGCTGGTGAATACTGTGGCGAGCCTGGTGTGTACTGGGGTGAACCGTGAGATCCATCAAAAGAGGATGACGGCGGTGAATAGGTTGGCGAAGTTGGCGAGTACTTAACACCTGTCTGAGTGTACGCCGGCGAAGCAGGTGAATAGTGTGGCGAAACAGAGTAATTGGGCGAAGTTGGTGAGTAGGATGGCGTTACTGGTGTATAATTCGGAGAAGATGGCGAATACGATGGTGAAGTTGGAGAATAGCAAGGCGAAGTAGGTGAATACGATGGACTCGATGGCGAGTAAGATGGAGAAGTTGGTGAATAATTGGGAGAATTTGAAGAATAGTGTGATGATGTTGGAGAATAGACACTGCCTGGAGAATACATATTCGAACCGCTACCCGAGAAAGAAGGACTCGAAGGTTGAAATTTAATAGTTGGTGAATAGACTGGGGAAGATGGTGAATAACGGGATGTGCCTGGTGAGTAGCCCGTCGACTGGGAAGTAAAGTTGGGTGTGGTTGAAATAAATCTGGGACTGGTTACCGTATACAAGGGACTCGTAGGCGAATAGTTTGGACTGGATGGCGAATAGTTTGGCGAGCCAGCGCCCGGTGACGATGCCGTATAATTTGGACTAGTTGGTGAGTACGACGGCGAAGCGCTGGGTGACGGTGGATAATAAGGTGACATCGCTGGACCAGGTGAGCTAGGCGAGGAGCCAGGATGTGCCGGGGACCAGCTAGGTGACATGCCTGAAGCATCGGAAGCCGCTGTTGGCGAGAAGCTGGGTCCACCAGGTGTCATGCCGCTCACTGAAAAGATAAAAGAGTCAAGCAAGAGTTCATAAAGTAAGAAAATCACGTCAAAATGTTTTAAACTTACATGGCCCGGATGGTGATAAAAAGCGTGGTGTGCCGCATTGAGGCCATGGCGTCATAGGTGGCGTCATGCTGGGCGTAGAACCAGCACCAAAGAACATTGCTGCACCGCCCAACATGCTGGAGCCTAGAGTGCTTGGAATTTCAATGCCAAAACGACACTTCTCTGCATCGAGGAGCAAGTCGAAGCAACCTAAAAAAAAAGTAATGAAAAAATAAGATACATTTGGCTTTTTTATAAATCCCACGTGAAAAAGATTACGCAAAAATTCTTATTTCGCAAAAACATTAAAAGTTTTCATTTTCACTTATACAGAACAACGGCAAGAAACTTAAGTCTTAATAGTCAATCTTACATAAATCAAGCGTGATAAATACGATGGTGTACTTGGATTTTGTTCCATCACGTCCGAATTTCATCCAGAAAAACTAGTTTAAAAATTGTTAAAATGACATACATTCTAGTATGGAAATATCATTATATCGAAAGCGTACTGTTTTTCTTATCATGACTAAATGTATTGTGTTATGACGCGTTGAAAACTTTTTTCACAAACATTTCAACAGCACCTAATTGGTTCAAAGAATTTAATCTCCGTCCTGAAAACTCCTGCTCCGGTAACTTCTTCGGTTAGAGAGCCATCAGTATACCATGTAATCATGTACTGGTTGTTCTTATAAGTTTCGGATAGACCTTCCTATATTTCTTTTTACTACTTAGTTCAGTTTGGAATCTTTTGGTGAAACTGAATCTTGGATGCATGCTGTCCCTCGGTTTTATTATTTCAGGATAGTGTCTCGATAGAATATCAAACTTTTTTCGAGTTAAGCAATCCATTTTCCCGATAATTTCACTGGTCATCATCCTTAGAATAGCTCTCTTGTCCTTGGATTGAATGTAAATGCGAAGAGGTGCTAGTTCTGGTAGAACCCTTATGGATGCTTTTGAACATGTTCGCATGGCTCCGGTTATGCAGACGCAAGCCAAGGGGTTTGTTCGGCGTAGCGTAATATTGCGCATGCCATGCATCGCTACTGCTTTTCTGCACTGCACATACATTGCAACTCTCTTGCGATGCTTTGACAATGTGCAGTAAAATAGTTTTATAGAACAATTGAAAATTTGCAAGATAATTGAGTTTTTAACTAATTTGTTAGTTGACGTAGCGGACAATCCGATTTCTTAATATAACGTTATGTTTTATTGCAGACGTATGCGCACGCCGAACAAACCCAATCTCTCTAGCATATTGAGCGCAGCGATGACTGTATGTTGCTTTGTTTTTCTGTCTACATGACTAAACCATACGCAATCATGGGACGAATGATCATCGTATATATATATCGCAGTATTTTTGGGGTGCATCCCCAACTTTTTCCTGCTATAGAAATGTCTTTCACTTAAATGTGTTTTTCAAAGTACATTTTTGATCTAAAAATACTACTAAGATTTGCATTTTCCTTGCCTACAGACTGAGAGTCATTTCAAATAACTTCTGCAGAAGCTGCAGGGACGAGGAGGAGGAAGAAACCATATCCCACCTTCTATGTTCCTGTCCCGCGCTCGGTAGAAGGCATAAACATCTGGGGTCGTTCATCTTTTCCGAACTTGACGACCTGTCAAGGACAAGCAAGCGTCAAACGTCTTATAAACTTTACCAAAAGCTCAATGTGGTTTCACTCGGACTGAAGGCCAAGTGTGCAGCGGTATCACAATGGACCTTATTGGTATAAGTGAGCTGTGGTACCGCGGTATGGTTTAAGCACGTACAGCGGCTGCCGTTTCAACCTACCCTAGCCTAAGGTGTGCAAGTTTATATTTCTTGTTAATGGTATGATGGTGGTCTCTTGCCGGATTTATGTTCGGCCCCACCTTACTGCACCATTTTTTTTGTCACCCTTACGCCCATTTTAATTCTATCACACAGGGTCTCTTCGAATTTTACACTGCAGATAATTACTATGTCATCATTGTAACCCTGGAACATTAATCCAGTTTTAGCCAATTCTTCCAGTAGTTCATCTACTATAATGGTCCACAAAGAGGAGATAATACTCCCCTTTGTTGACAACCTCTTGTTGTAATTGCTGTTATAGTGCTGGTACCAGTTTGTATTGTCCTGGTACTGAGCATATTACCCATTCATTTATCCATTTCTTAAGGGTGCTGTAAGAGCTTTACTTATGGCTTCATGAGAAAGAAGTATTATCAAAAGCACCTTCTATGTCGAGAAAATCACATTGTTTCTTTTTTTTACGTTTTGTTACTTTTTTTTAAAAAAAACTTTTCGCGTCTGTTTTCTAAGATTTTTGTTTTCTGTAATTAAAAAAGTGAATTTTCGTTTAAGTTACGTTGACGGGTCCCTCATATTTAATAATTTAAAATACGTTAATTATTTTGCAAAAAATAAGGTGAGTCCTGGGGACTCAGGGTGGGTATTTATGGGATTATGAGGAGGGTGGATAATTGAGGGTTAAAGCTCTGTTTCTTATAGTTTTTTTAAAATATTAAAAATAAGAATTTTTAAACATTTACATCTATCAACAATGGACGTGATGGCGAAAAAAAGAGTACGCTATCTTGTTAGCAATCATTCACTTATAAAGTATTGATTACGTATCTTTGTAAATATTTACGATATTTAATTTTTGGACGCAATCAAGTGTACTTTATTTATTTTAAAATCTGTTTTCCAAAATCAGACGTTATTGAAAAAAAACAAGCCATTTTGTACCTCGTCTTCGATTCAAATAAGATCAATTATCAAAACTAAGTAGCTTTTTCAAAAACCGATTTCTTTGTTTTACATCATGATACAAAGAGCTACAGGTAAAGTATTCCCGGCGCAACAAACAAAATTTACTGCGCACCTAGTCATCGGTGCTCGTCAAATGTGACACTTGATGAATACATTCAAAAGAAAATGTAGAAAAGTGACGAAGATAGCAAAATGAAAACGAACAAACAGTCAAAATTCTGTCAAGCACATCAAGCAACGTAGCCGCTTTTTGTGTAAATGGGTAAAAAGGGGAAAAGCACCCCTACAAAATATGCAAATTTTTCTTCACAAACAGTACTAAAAAATATATTTACTTTATTTTGGACATGTGCTTTATATAACAATATTTATTTCATATCAGTAAAACAAGTTTTCATAAGAAAATGTAGGCATTTTAAAATCTTTATACCCAATGAATAAATTGTGACTACGTTTTAACCAAGGAGCACCTTGCACGTCACAGCAAAGATGGCGGACATGCGCAATACTTTATCTGTAGTTCTTTGTATCATGGTTTTACATTATATATCTTGCGGGAAAATTGCCTTTTCCCTCAAATATTTTTTACTTTTTTGTTTTCTTTTAATTTTTGAATTTTGTAGGCTAAAATAAATGTTCAACCTTGTTTTTACACATTTCAACAATAAAATTACGAAAAAAAGTCTACGAAACTCACGACTAAACTTTAATATAGTTGTACAAACCTGTGCCCATTTTTGGCAATTGTCCCATAATAATGTTCTCCGACACGCCTCTCATCGGATCTGTTTCGGCATGAGCCGCGGCATCCATCAACACATCGACTGTTTCTTCGAATGAGCATCTCATGAGTGCACCAGTATCCTGTCGATTGATACCGTGACGTGTAATGGCCATCAAGTGACCCTTAGCTGTCATTACGTCACACAACAAAGCCAAATGGCGATAGTTCACGTACAGTCCATAGAACTGCAGCACAGCGTTCATTTCTTTTTCCACCGACTTACGAACAGCCTCAATGCCCAACACCTGGAAAATCTCACAAATATCATTGGAGGATGTACGCACGGGATCCACATCACGCTCTGAAAGCACTTTCATCATAGAAGTACCATCAGTTTCCAGCAACCACTCGCCAATTGCCTTAAATTCACCCGTCTCAGTGATGACAATGCGTTTCTTGCTGTCCGTCTGAGGCAAATGCATGTAGACCTTGCCGATGGCTTCAATGCCCTGCAGTGTCATGTCCGACAACATATTAGCTTCGATGCAACGCAAGAACATATCATCCTCCATTTTATCGACTGCCTCTTCCTCATCCTGGAACTTGTTGTCCTCATTGTTCATGATACGTATGCGCAGTACCAATTTGTCTGCGTTATCATCATTGAAAATACAATTCAAATCATCACCAAAGCCAGCATTGATTTTCTCAGCAATCTGTTCCATGGTCAATTTTTTATCAGTCATACGTTTGCGATCTAGCTCAATGCGTAGCAACCAGGGTGAAATACGAGTTGGATCAAAGTCGGGCATTTCATAGTAAACATTGACGAACTCTTGATCTTCAGAGATGACTGTACGTTGCGGATCTGGATCATAGTAGATGGCTGTGTTTGCGGTAACCTTGCGCAGCGTGGTGTGTTCCAAGCGACACAGAACATTCTTGGCTTTTTCAGCATCACGCGCAGCACCACCTGTCAAGAAGACAGTTAGAGAAGGAGCTTTGGGCTTCTTGGAAATATTGATGATTTCCTTGAGACGTGGCACACCCAGGGTTACGTTCTTCGAAGACACACCAGCAAAATGGAAAGTGTTGAGTGTCATCTAGAGAGTAGAGTGAGTGATAGAGATATTTTAATAACAATAAAAAATTACAATAAAAAGAGAGGTAACGCACTTGTGTGGCAGGTTCACCCAAACTTTGAGCAGCTAGAGCGCCCACCATTTCACCAGGATTAGCCTGAGCCTGCTGGAAACGTGTTTCGATTTCTCCAATCAACCACTCAAAAGCTTCGGCGGACAAACGGAACTCTTCGGCCACATATTTTGTGCACAAGGTGGAGCGCACCAGACACTGAAACAGCAAGGTGGCGTTCTCATTGGCCTGTTTTGAGAGACGATCATTGCCCACGACAATAACGCAACGTTGAAGCAAATCGCGCACGCCGTGTATAACACGCAGTGGACTTAGATCAGTTGGCATGCGTTTGTTTATATGGAAAATCTTCTGCACATTCCAGATCATGCGCTGCAAGTTGCAAGGCAAGACAACCTATACGAGAAAAATAAATAAAAAAACAGCCATAGCTTCATGCTGAGAGAAAGCAAGTAGGTGTGTCATACCTTTGAATCGCCATTGGGGAAAATCTCACGCAGTGCCTCACGATCGCGACATAATTGGTCCCATTCAATTTCCAGCTCAGGCAATGCATTGCCGCTCTCACTGAGTTCCTTGATGACTTCATCGGTGAAGACTTTGCGCATGTAGCGCTCATTGGACCAGTCAAATTTGAAACGTTTCTCAAACGCCTTATTCGACAGCTTTACGGTGGGTAAATTCTGAAATTCTACTGTCTCACCACACAGACCGTCCTCTCCATAACGCAACTGAATCAGCTGACCCACTGAGTTACGCACGGTACCGTCGTAGTTAACCATCACCGACTCCATAGCCTTTATCAGACGACGCTGAATATAACCGGTTTCAGCAGTTTTTACAGCAGTATCAATGAGACCTTCACGACCACCCATAGCGTGAAAGTAAAATTCTGAAGGTGTCAAACCGGCAAGGTAGGAGTTTTCAACAAAACCACGCGATTCAGGACCATAATCGTCTTTGATGAAATGTGGCAGAGTGCGCTTGCGAAAGCCGTAAGGTATACGTTTGCCTTCAACGTTCTGCTGACCCACACAAGCAATAACCTGGGAGATATTAATGTTGGAACCCTTGGAACCAGACACCACCATAGCTTTTAGATTGTTGTATTCAGTCAGAGACTTTTTGGCGGAGCCACCAGTTTTGTCACGAGCATCGTTTAGAATACGATTTACTTGATTTTCGAAAGTCTGACGTAGAGTGTTGCCTGAAAAAATGTAAGTGAATAAAGTTAAAAGAAAATTGAGCATTATTGCATTTTTTACCTGGCGTTGGTTCCAGTTCCATATTATGCGCCTTCTGAATAACATTTATGACATCGTCTTTGGCTTTCTTGATGGCCATCTGAATCTCGTTATAAGTTTGAGGATCGGCAATTGTGTCACCAATACCGATACTGTGACCCTCTAGCAACAGCCAGTTATTAATGACAGTCTGAATGTTACCATAAAAGCGTCCAGCAATTTCATGACCCAATTCCAAGAAGACAATATGCAGCAATGAGCCGGCCGAAGTACCCAGCGTCTTTTTACACAAAATACCCATTATTAGTTCGCCATGTTCTACCATGACCTTGGTGTCACCGGGTGAAATCCACTTATACGGTCCATCATCTTCTTCATCCGGATGTGTGGAGTGTGTGCGTATCATATTGACATTGCCAGGTATAATCAGTGAGAATATCTGTTTTCCTGTCCATAGAGGACGAGGCTTGAGGATGCACGGTTGTGGCATTTTGCCATCCCAAGTGGGCAAAAACATCAGCAAATTCATCATTTGTTCACGTGTGATGAAGACATCTCGCTTAGTCATTTTACGTACAGCTGTCAGGGTATCCTGCACAATACCCATGACGGGTTTGTTGGCCTTAATTAACAGTAATAAAGAATTTAAATGAATTTTGTTTTTTTCAGTTACAATGAAGCCATAACAATAACATGCAATTTTATGATAAGCCATTTGATTTTAAAAAGCAACTTCGTTAACGATAGTTTCAAACAATATTCCAAATTTCATTAAATTCTGTTGAAACGTGAAAGATTTGCAATCAAACAAACGGACATCTTATATTTTTTTATATTAGTAAAGAATAGTATTTTGTGTTTTTTCAAAATTTTAATGTTAAATTTTTGGAAATAACATACGATTATGCTGTCGAACATTGTAAGATTAGAAACAATGATCTACTCTTCTATCTTTAAAGTCTGTTTTGAAGATTTTACTAAAGTCCATTAATTTTTAATCAAGGTTTAAGAATGCCTTTAAAACTCTTATTTCATTCATTCAACAGTATATATCCCAGTACATATCCCATTGACACATTACCAAAATCTCACGTTGTTGTGAATTGATTCTAATATTATTTAAGCATGAATCCAAATGTATATGGTCAATTTTTTTCTCTTTAACGTTACATTCGAACGCATATTTCTGCAAATATATTGAAAATATCTCATGAAACCAAAAAATGTTGTATGCGTATATGAAAAAAGACCTCAAGACTTGCATTTTGTGTAAACAAAATTTTCTTCTAACTTTTGTTCTTTCGAAAATATAACCAGTTTTATGTGGTCTTTAACGTTGAATTTTTTAGAAGTGAGTTTCGAGGTAGATCTGCATTTAAAAAATTAGCTAAATTGGGAATGCAAAAACCTAAATTAAAGGACTATATCAAAGAAGAGGAATCAAGCAAACGACTAAAATCGAAATAATGAACAAAAAAAATGGTGTCTTGCACTTGTAGGAGCCAAAATGTGTGGTCTTTAACGTTACACATCTTTTCGAAGTTAGTTTCGAGGTAGGTCTGCATTTCTTAAAAAATTTTCAAAAAATCGAAAAAGAGGAATTAAATAAACGACTAAAATCGAAATAATGAAAAATTTTTGTCTTGCACTTCTTCTAGGAGCTAAAATAAATGTGTTGTCTTTAACGTTACATTTTGTTTCTTTTTGTTCTCATCTAAATTTTTTGCAAATTTCGATCTGGTGCTCGACACAGGCGAAATGAACGTATCTGTCTGCATGAAGCGTGACAAAAGCACACTGGTTTGATATTTATGTTTTGCGATGGTATGGTTTATAAATGAATGGAATATAGTCGATACAGAGCAAAATTATTTTTTCGGCCGTTACTCCGACAGAAAAAATTTACCATATATATATTGCCAAAAATTCTTCTTTTTCTCAAGAATGTTATCAAAATTTGATTTATTTTTATTTTTATTTTATTTTATTTATTTCATGTGTATAATCGAAGCCAATTAAGGCCAATATGATTACAAGTAAATAATTGTACAAGTAAGTCTAAGTTTATATTTTACATTAAAGATGTTTATAAATTTCTATTATAGTTTAAAGTTCAATATGATATAGTATATTTATTTTTCAATTTCAATACAAATAATAAATTGTGGAAACCCTAAATCTAAAATCCCTAATTATTTAATTTTTCACAAGACAACCCCTATATCAGACGAAATAAGACCTGCTGTTACGATTAAGCCAATTCACTAACGTGTTGCAAATATTTACGTTTGAAAGTATTTAATGAGTCTGAAAATTGCTTAAAGCTACTAGGTAAAAGGTTCCATACACGTGCAACCTTGATAAGAAATGACCGCTCAAAAATAGATTTGTAGATACGAGGAATTAATATTTGTGTGTTTCTTCGAGACCTAGTAAAACTAAATAAATTCCAAAGATAAATTGGAGTTTTAGTTTTAATAACTTTGTAAAATAGCAAAATTTGTCTCATTTCAATATAGTTAATAAAATTGCAATGAAGAAACATAAGAACATGTTCCGAAACATGATCACGAACTTGGATGTTGAAAGCAAACCGAATAATCCTATTAAAGATGCGACGCAGTTGATTAATGTTGCACAGATTAGTACAAGAATAAATCTCTAACCCATATATGATATGGGGCATAAGTAGTGCTTGTGCAACACTAAGTTTAACTGGAGTTGGCATGTAGGTATTCATGCTATATAATTTATGTAACATAAAATTGATCTTATTACTTAACTTGTTTATATGAGCCTTATAGTTGAGGTTGGAGTCAATTATAATGCCTAAACATCTTAAGTGTTCTACGAATTCAATTTCAATGTTATTTATAGAAATTGAAATAGGTATTTCATCATTATTATAAGGCATATTAAATATAATAGCTTTTGTTTTGCTATAGTTGATAACTAATTTATTCACATCCATCCAATATAATATCTGATCAGTTGTGTAATTAATGCAAGCTTGTAGCGAGTCAACAAAGTCAAAGTTGGAAGAGAAGAGCAGGTATATGTCATCAGCATACAGATAGATATTAGAGCTATCTATACCTATTTGATCTACAAGACTGTTAATATAAATCATAAATAATAGGGGTCCCAATACAGAGCCCTGAGGGACTCCACTCAGCACATCTAAAGTATTTGACAACCGATTGCCACAAGAGACAAATTGTCTTCGACCAGTTAGAAAGGACTTAATAAGGGAGCATGCAGAGCTGGAAAAAAGAAAATCTTGTGCAAGCTTATGGATTAAGATATTATGGTCAACTAAGTCAAATGCCTTAGACAGGTCAAGAGAAAGTAGTACACTGAGCTTGTTCTGATTGGAGTTGTGACGTATCTTTTCAGTTAGTCCTAGTACCATAGAAGTTGTGTTATATCCATTGCGGAATCCAGATTGACATTGACTGAGTTTACTTAAATCGCTCAGATTATCATATATTTGGGCATTGAGAATACTCTCCACAATTTTTGAGAGTGATGGAAGAATGCTTATAGGCCGAAAGTTTTCAAAAGCACAGGAATTTCCTTTCTTTTTAATCGGAACCACTCTTGCTGTTTTCCAAGCAGTGGGAAATGTTGACGTAGTAATTATTGTATTAATAAAGTGTAATAAATACTGCTCAATAAACGGGTATATTATCTTAATAAATTTTATGGGAATATTATCAGAACCAATGGAGTTCGACTTTATTCGATATGTAGCTAAGTAGAGCTCATTAAGAGTGATGTTTCTAAACATAAATCCTGTGCTTGAATCAGCGTCAAAATCACTATATGCATTATTGGAGCGTACCTGAGAAGAGACAAAAAAAGAGTTTAGCATATCTGGATCAACATCATCAGAGAAGCTATTTTCATTCACACATCCATCTCCTCTCAGCATATTCCAAAGTTGCTTTCCATTTACGTTTTGGAAACGTGCAGTTCCATACTGGATTTTTGCTTTACGAATTATAGACTTCGCTTTGTTCCTATATTTTGAAAAAATCTTCCAGTTACTTTCGCAGTTATTTTCAATAAAAGATTTATAAGCCAAATCACGCAAACTAATAGCATAGACTACATCAGGTCTTTTCATGAAGGGGTCCATATCTCCGGTTTTCAGAGTTTTTTTACGGATAGGTACCATAGAAAAAGAGTCAGATATTACGTCATTAAGGCATTGCAGTTGCTCATTTACGCTATTTGTTTCAAAAATGTAGTTCAAGATAGTATTATTTATTCGACGTTCTAGTTGTTGGAAATTTATAGCATTATAATCACGATATTCAATAAATCTTTGTTTGTTTTCGGCAAGGAAATCAACGCTTATGTAGATAAAAGCATGCCGCGATATATTAGGACATTGAAATTGACTAGAGTACTTAAGCTTGCTAATGTCATTTAGTAAAAAGAAGTCAATAAGCGATACTGAATTCCAATGGTAATCAAAATGTGTTGGTAGGTTATTGTGAGCATAAGACAAGTTTGCACAGGAAAGCACCTCTCTCATTGTACTTACTGCAGAGGAATTAAAAAGGTTACAATTAAAATCACCCATGCAAATAATATTTTCGTATCTGCAGCATAAATCACACAGGATGTCTCTTAGATTTGAAAAATTGCCGTGTGGTAGATATATGCAGCCAACAAGAATACGTGCACACCTTAAGTTAATTTCAACAAAAATACCCTCAATAGTTCCACTAACTGAAATCTCATGTATGATTCTAGTTTTAATATTATTAGCTACATATATTCCAACACCACCACCTCTCATGTTCAAGCGATCATTTCTGAAAAAGTTAAACCCTGGAATCTTAACAGCTGTATTCGAAATATAGGGTTTTAGCCAAGTTTCAGATACTCCAAACACATCTAAGCATGAGTCCTTCAAAACATTTCTTATTTCATTAAATTTAGACGAACGGACAGAGGGTCTCAAACTTTGTGCATTTATATGTCCAATGTTCAAATTTTGTTTTCTACTTAATAAGCTTAAACGCAGCTGTGAATTGTCGCTAACAACAGGTCCAAGATTATAGTTAATTGACATTAAAAGGAAAAGAGGATGTCCTGAGAAAAACTAAGATTATAATTATTGGGAACATGTTTTAGAAATGAAGAAAGATAAGTAAATTAACTATTAATAAAATACTTATATTTAGTGTTACTGTTAATGAATGCTGTAATACTGTGATACAGTAAGAATACAGAAATAATTAAGTTAATAGGAAAAAAAAAAAAAAAATTTATTGTTCAATTACAATGTCAAACAAAGAATTCAATTCAATTCAAATTTACAACTTCGATTTAATTTCAAAATTCAAAAGTAACATTAATGTTAACAGTCGGTTAGAAAGTATAGAAAAGCAATGGATGTAATTTACACAATTTAAAGTAATGTGAATTAATAACCATCTAAAGCATGTACATAAATAACAGTGCAAATATAAAGAAATTTAAAATATTGTAAAGTAATGACAATTTAAAATTATTAATTATACATAGCAAATATGAGTAGCAAAACAAAGTTAAAGAGGAAATAAATAATTAATTCAAAACTATTTAAGGTAGCGATTATGAGTTTATAAAATTATAAGTTAAATTATCAGACTCAGACCGATGAACCCCGACAAACCCAATGCCAAAACCCTCCTGAACAACAACACGGAGAAAACGTTCACTCTGCCAGAACTCACATCGCACCACGATGATCATACTCCCAACAACAATCAATCTTATAATTGATTGATGTTAGGAGCATGGTCATCAAAGTGCGCTATGCATTCCGATAAAGTAAAAACCCTCTCCATGTTGTCACTCAAAAGAATCCTAACTCTAGGCCTATCCGAATTCATCAACCTGAATCTGATAATTTTCTTAACCTTACGTAAGTTCCGGCAAAAAAAGTTAAGCTTGCTAGTATCCGGTGTAAGGTGGTCATTCAAATAAAGCCTTGACTGAATATCAGTCTCTATTACATCATCCAACTTAAGGTTGCGATTTTTGAAGTAACTTCTCATAAGCGCATCCCTTTTATACACTGAGTTAAATTTTACTAGGAGCGATTTTTTGTTGTTAATAAAGCAGCAATGATTAATATCATATTCTGTTAGGTTTACTCCCAAAGCTTTTCCAACATTAATTACACAATTATTTAGGTCAGTCAGAGGAATTGGCAGACCAGATATTATGATGTCTCCTCGATTGAGTCTTTTATGTAGTGTCTCGTTCTCAGCTTCCAGGGTTGAAATCTTATTAGAAGTTGATTCGTCAACCAGCTTTACCATTTTGGTACAATTAAGGATTTCATTCTTAACTTCATTTAGTTGTTTTGACAAATCACTCTTAAGCTGTTCAATGATTTGGTCACATTTTGTTTGTACATTGGCCATGCCCAAGCGCAACTCCTCTCGAAAACTCAATTCCTCATTAGTAGCTTTTTTTGGGGGGTCACTAATACAGGTTTTGCAAGTAAATCCGAATGAGCCTTTACTTTTAATCAAAAAACTCATTTCTTCAGCACCTACTTCAGCACAGGAAGAATGAAACCATTGTCCACATAGTATGCAACCAACACTCGCTTGCCCTCTTGATATATTTTTTTTGCAAATGCAGTGACTACCAGATTTAGATGACATCTTGAACAGGTCAATTAAACGTAGCGGGCAATATGACAGCACCAAGAAAAGTAGCTAGGGAGCAGGAGCAGGAACAACCGATACAACAGCACAGAAATAGCAGCGAGCGGGAACCACAGCAACAGCAAAGTAAAGCAGTGTAACTTAACACTGGTAAGCAGACAAAGACAGCGAGGTTATGTTGACACCCACATTGAGATGTCAAGAAGTTTTAAGATTTTTAGAATTTAGCACTGCAATAATCATGAACAGGAACCACAGCGATATGAAGCAGACTAGTGTATTAAGTTTTATTTAGGCTGAAGCAGAGTTTTATGAGAAATAGTTTTTCTTCACTATAGTTTATTCTGTAATAGAACGCACGGCACATAAATAGTGAGGTTATGTTAACCACGCTTAGACAGAAAATTAGCAAATTAGATAATGTAATAAAGTTTACAAGGATATTTTAGAAACTTTTCTAAGTTTATTTTTTTATTTTTAGTTAAGTATTTAATTTTTTCTAAATCGGTCAACAATTACTAGACATATAGTGACATGTGTAGTTTCCAGAAATTCGGAGTTGTTTAGATTCAATTAACAAGCCCATCATTTTTTACCCACCTACCGTTTTTCGACGTGTCTACAAAGTACGGCTGTGAAACACGACCTTCGGCTTCACAAAACAGTCATGTAATCAGGTATTCAAAAGTATAATTTTTTTAAAGCTATTATATTTTTTACACCACCAAAAGCTATATACGCCACGATATCCTAAAATCTAATAAAGATAGTATACTAATTTTTTTCACAGATTCGGAATAAGCGCTCAGAGATCTATTGAAATTGACTACAATTTAAAAAAAAAGATAAAATTTTCTTGGGCACCGTGATGTTTAACACTAGATATACAGACAATTTTTCAATGTAAGATAACCCGACACCTCTCTTTAAACCCAAAGTGCTCTTTAAAGCAGCTTTGACGTGTCAATGGTGAAACTTTTAAAGCTTGTAAGGATCAGTCATGAAAAGACTTTGAAAAAAACGTTGCAAAGGAAATACTTCAACAAATTTTATCTTTGTGATTAAAAAATATAATAAATAAACGTTATAAATGTTATAAATTATTATAAATACTCTTTTTATAATTGTGGTTTACTTTTTTAATAGGCAAATTTATTAACTGATTATATTGTGATTCTTGCAGAAGAATTGCGGTAGCAGTAGTGTTAAATATTGAGATATTTTTTTAATTAGTTTTTATGATCTATTGAATAATTACATGAATTAAGATTTTGAGCTTTAGATCAAGTAAGTTTTCAAGAAGGCAACAACAACAACTCTGTTTAGAGTCAGTCACTTAGCTGACTAGACAGTCTGTTTCGGAAATCGCTATATTTTCCTCTTCAGTAGTCTTTGAGTGATTAAGCTGTGATTAAGCTGTGATCAACTCACTGTTTAAACTAGCATATGAATGTGCAGATTTTGGAATTCATTCTTATGAATTGTATGGCTGCTAATCATATGACATTTCAAACCAGTAGGCTATTTATAGATCACCGCCATCAACTCTATCAAGGGTTGCCATCTGTTCTAGTTGCTTCTTCATTTATTTCAATATTCATTGGTGTTCGATAGTTTGTCGAAATGCACCATAGAAATGAAACGAGTTTTTGCTTCGCCAGAAGCTAGTGTTCTAACTGAAAGGTGGATATTTTTGCCTACTGGGAAACATCGATAATTTTCGTATGACATGCAATGTTAAAAAGTATATGAAGCTACATACAAAATGGTATCGATGGTTGATAGCAAAAACGTCGCTGAATTATTATTAAAGCATCGGTACCTACGACTGCTGGGATATGATTCATTTAATTATCAGAGAAATGTCATGACAATTGTTTAAAAAAAAAATTAAGGTGAAGTAAGAATTTTAAAATAAAATTGTAAAACCAGTCCTTGGATGATTTAAAAGAGGAAGATATTATATCGAGATCAAATTTTGAATATGCCTATAATTATTGATCCTTATCACGTTTACTGCGATATAATTCATTTTTAGAATTATGCTATTTATATTATAAGGACACTCTGAAGTAGGCATTTGGTTTCAGATCGCAATAAAATTTTGTATGTGCTTAGTTTATGATTTGGCCCTAATTTTTAACGATTTTAAAAAAATATGCCATTTTCAAGATGAATAACATTCTGCAAAAGGATGGCGTTATATCAGGATAATATGATCATATCAGGACAAAACTTTGTGTAACTACATTCTTCTTAAAACTTTTAATTACAAATGTAATTAATTTTTTTATAAAGTTTCCTGATTTTAAGGACAACCGGAGCAGGGTTTAATGCAACCAGATCGAAATTAAATTTTGTAGCTTACATGTTTGTTACAATACCAGGTCATATGTGCCCTGAGCCAGATCGATGCTATGCACTTTTGAAGTTCGCTCCGCCTAATATACATGCAGTTGTGCGCTCCAAAACAAAAGAAATTGATAGAGAGAAAACTTATCGAGGCCGCCGACCACTGTACAGTGGTTGCACTTATATGGGGATAGTGGCCAAAATACTTCTAGCAGAGATATAAGCCTGAAATTTTGGTCACGGGTTTCTATAAATGTGACAATGACTTTATGTAAAAATGGGCGTCTTTGGACACCTATACGCCCGCCTCTTGGCATATCGAGGCCAGAACTATCAAGCTCGGTGTTGGTTTACATTCTCAAGATTTGAAATTTCAAGTCCCAATCAATGATTTGAAAAAAAGAATGCAATCATTTTTTCAAATCATTGATTGAGATTTTAAATTTTAAATCACAATCAATGATTTGAAAAATGAATGCAATCAATTTTTTAAATCATTGATTGGGAATTAAATGATTTAAAATCATTCATTCATTTAAATCATTTTTTTATTTTTTTATTTAATTTAAAATATTTTGTTAGAAATGACAAAATTCAAATTTTTAAGGCCTGCAAATTTTCACATTATTTTCGTCAGAGCAGTACTCTGTTCCGCCGCGTGAAATTATCGCAACATGCTTCTGAGCAACATTTTTTCACAACAATTTAATTGTACTGCCTGTTTATTTAGTACAGAAAAATTTTAGTTATGGGTTAGTATTTGTGAAAGTTTAAATTTTAAACAGTAAGGTTAAAAAATATGTAGCATACTTTGAGCTGTACGAAAATTTATTCCAAGATTTTTAACCGTGTATAAGGAATTGAAATATTAAAAGAGCCAAACATGTGAAAGAGAACGAGAGCGAACCGAACAATAAATAACAAAATAAAATTAAAAAGCATGAATTAAGATTGTGAGCTTTAGATCAAGTGAGTTTTTCAAGAAGGCAACAACAACAACAACAACTCTGTATAGAGTCAATCACTTAGCTGACTATAAAGCTGACTTAGCTATATAAAAGCTCTTAAAAAATTATTTTTGCTTGCAAGTAACAAAGATAAACTGTTAAACAAATAATATTAGTCTATGCATTTCCAATACTTGTTCAACAGAGATATCAATTCTTTTGATAATAAGATATGTTACAGAAAAACATGGACCGCCTTTATAAAATGTGTTTTCTTATCCTGTCCCAAGGACTCAATCGAAGCCGGATTGAAGCATTGATTCAAACACACTGTTTAATAAAAAATATCTTACTTACTTCACACTGATATTTTAAAACATTATTTTATTGAGATTACAGTGACTGTTTTCAATGATTTAAATAAATGAATGAAATATCTTGAATGCAGTCAAAAAAACATATATCGCCATATGTTTTAAAGTTTTTAAAATGTTCCTTGCGTAACTTTATAAAAATAAATTTACTACTTTACTTTTACAAACTGATAAAAACTAGGATCCCCTCATACTTATTGCATCTATTTCTTTTCTCACGTTCGTCTAGAAATACCCAAATTATTATACCTAAAATTTCTTCCTCCGTGTTTGAGCGATCATTTCTGATAAGAACTGCACGTTGTTGGAACAAACTTCCATTAAGCTTACGATGTTTTTCTGATTCTCTTCCTATATTTAAGGGGAAACTCCTTGAATACTCTTTAACTAACCCACTTTAGTTTTTAAGACTCCTTAAAGCGCTACCTTAGCATGCTTAATGTGATTAGCTACTAATTACTTATACATCTTTTTTTTCCCCTCTGTCGCTGCAATATGGGATTGATGAAATTTTGACCTCTTATTTTCTATAGAGTTTTTAGTCTTTTATTAGGAAGGCTGATATGAGTTTGTGCATCATATATTATATAAAAGTATTTATTTGAAGTTGTTTTTACATAAATATTACCTTGAATTTTTTATTTGTTTAGTTTGCTCAACTAGTACTTATACTTGTAATATTATTATTTGGCCAATAGGCTTTTGTATTACACATGAATTAATAAAATAAATAAATAAATAAATAAATAATTGCCAACCAAGGATTTGAAAAAATGATTGCATTCATTTTTTTCAAATCATTGATTGGGACTTGAAATTTTAAATCACAGTCAATGATTTGAAAAAATGAATGCAATCACTTTTTCAAATCATTGATTGGGACTTGAAATTTCAAATCACAATCAATGATTTGAAAAAATGAATGCAATCATTTTTTTAAATCATTGATTGCGATTTGAAATTTCAAATCAAATTCAATGATTTGGAAAAATGATTGCATTCATTTTGAATATAAATCACATGATTTAAAATCATAAACGATTGCATTCTTTTACAGCTCTGGTCCATACAAACATTGCCAACGACTTTGCTTGCCTGTATATTTTGAAGCTGCTTTTACTCTCACTTTCTCCGAAATTCTTTTTTCGTTTCTTATATATATTAGTACAATACTTAATTTTTATTTTTTTTAATATCTTAAAAAATTTTCAGGTTTTTTTATAATTAATATTTTATCTTTAATACGTATAAATTTTAAAAATTCTGGCAATGAATGCAAGCACCTTTCCGACGATATCTTAAAAGTGAGGATCGCATTAGAAGTAATAAAGTTATTTCAATTTTAGTGAAAATAAATTCAAAACAATTTTAAAAAGGCACGAAAAACAGCATTTCTTGAATGCTATTGAAAAACTTTAAAATTTTGTGATGCAGATTAGAGGAGCCTTTTCCGGCTTTAAATATCTGACAATTTATTTTTTTACAACTATTCTACCAGCCAATATATTTACGAAAAACATGATTTTGGAGGTTTTTGCAAAATGTTTTATTAGAAATAGAAAATATTTTGGGAATCATAAAATAGACCATGGTTATTTTTTAGAGGGGTACAAATGAAAATTTTTAAATTTTCTAATGGAAGTCGAGGTACCTTAATATATTTACTTGCGTATATAAAAAACTTAAATTGAGAATGAAATGAAACAAAAACTTATATATTTTAATTTTGAACAAAAAAAAATGGGTTGGTCCTGGCTACGGTCCTGGTTTAAGGTATTATAATATAAATGTTAAACATTTCTTTTTAAGACACCGTCTTCATGTTTTTTTGAGTTTAAAGCAAATTAGGGTCAGAAAAGACTTCAAAATTAAATTTTTTGTTTTAATTATTTTTAAAGTAATACATTTAGCTGATCAACGCGTTTTATTTTTCATTAGAGAGTTTTGTTCGGATATGACAAATATAACCCGCTAATGAAAAGCACCGCTCTAATTCTATGCTAGTTGGAGAAATAGTTGTACTATAATCGTAAGCAATTTCTAAGTTTCGATCACGATCGACTTCACCACAAAACAAAATTATTTCCTAAGTCAGGATATCTGACAATTTTTAAATACATAACTGGCTTTCCGATGTTGCAAAATCTTCTAAAACTTTCCAAGTCTTTGCTCAAGTGTTTCAATTCCTAACAATCTTTTTCAGCCTAAATAAAAGGTTTTTCCAATTCTATATTCACATAATAACTTAAATTGAAATGGTTGCATTTACATGAATATTTGTAATAGGAATTTTATATTTAAAAATCCCGGGATCCTGGAAAGAAATTCTAATATTCCCTCATCTATGTTTTTTAATGGTAGGAAATCATACTCCGCAAATGACATAGCTCAATTGTTCGCAGATTATTTTAAATCAAACTTTGAAACTACTTCGGCTCCTGCCAACTCTGATGTTGCTAATAATGTTGTCTCATGCTTAAATTTTGGTAACTTAGTGGTTGCCCTATCTGATGTTAAAGTTTCTATTGCTTCCATAAAAAACTCAATTAAAAGTGACTTAGATGGCATTAGTGCTTTTTTACTGAAACAATGCATACATTCCTTATCATTGCCTGTTTGTATGATTTTCAACAAATCCTTCAGTTCCGGTGTTTTCATTGATAAATGGAAAGTTCCGCTTATAACCCCTGTTTGAAAAAACTGGCAATAAGCACGATGTTCTGAACTATAGACCCATCCCAAAATTTGCTAATATCTCAAAGCTTTTTGAAAAAATCATTAAGGATAAAATGTACTTTGCCATAAAAAATTCAATCAGTCCCAATCAACATGGGTTTGTCTCGGGTAGGTCAACTACTCAAACCTTAGTATTTTTACAAATTACTGCATTACAAATTTAGAAGATCGACATGAACTTGATGTAATTTATTCTGATATCTCTAAGGCTTGACAAATTGTCGCATGATATTCTTTTGCTCAAGCTTGCAAAGTTTGGCTTTCATTCAAATTTTCTCGCTTGGTTGGTTCATACCTAGCTAATAGAGTCTCGCACGTTGTCATTGACAATGCAAGATTATCATCAATTTTAACTATGTCAGATGTTTTCCAAGGTAGTATTCTGGGTCCCTTACTTTTCGTTGTTTTTAAAAATGATATTTCGAAGTGTTTCTATATTGCTCAATTTCTGCTCTATGCAGATGATCTTAAGGTGTTCCATAAAGTCGGAACTCATTTAGATGCTTCTCGTCTTCATTATGATCTAAATAATGTTTTTCGTGGTACAAATTATCACTAAATCTTGGTAAATGCTACGTAGTTTATCATTATTATTATTATAAATTACATTCCCCTATTTTATTTGATTATGCTTTTGACACCTCTAAGTTAGTTAGACTATCTGAAATCCGTGACCTGGGTGTAATTTTTGACTCAAGTCTAAGCTTTAGTGCTCATTTATTATCCCCAGTATTATCCCCAAAGCGTATTCTCTTTTAGCGTTTCTGAGGCGTAATAGTGCTGGGTTTGCTAACCCTTACACGCTAAAAACTTTGTACATGTCCCTCGTTTAGATCAAGTCTTGAATACGCTTCTTTCAGTTGGAGCCCATTTTACTCTGTACATGTTAATAGATTGGAAAAAGTTCAAAAAAGGTTTTTGAAGTTCGCTTTACGATCATTTAATTTTTCCGAACCACTTCCTTCATATAGGACGCGTCGTTTGCTCATTGGTCTATCCTCTCTTGAGGATAGAATACTTGTACATAGCATTATGTTTATTTACGAATTAATTAATGGTAATATTATCTGCGAATACTTGCTTGAATTGCTATCGTTTAATGTTCCGCAAAGATCGCTCAGAAATTGTAATTATTTTCACATTAACTGCCATAGAACTAACTATGCCATTAATGAGCCAATAAATAGAGTTCTTATAGTTTTAAACAGTATGTATAATACTAACATGCTTGATTTCTCTATGCCGAAATATGCTTTTAAAAATACCATTACTATTTTGTTAAATAGTAACTAAGTTCTTTAATTATTATTTAAGTTTGTTTAGTCTATAAGGATCCTTGTCCATAGACGTAAATAAATAATAAATATATAGCGCCACACGGAATGCACTTTTTTAAATTCAACAAAAATTTGTGTATTAACAGTAAATTTAACACATTATCTTCCATATCTTAAACGTGTTGTCAGCATTTGAGTTATGGCAAAATTTTATTAACACCACGCCCACCCTATTTACGAAGTGACGTCATCAAACTTTTCAAAACATGCATAACTTAGAAAATATTGTGGTGGTATTCCAACTTCACATAACAAATGCATAATTTGGTTCAGATTTTCATAAATAAACATATGTGCAGCTTTCGATTTCAGTAAACTGAGATATTTTAAATCACCATTACTATTAAAATTCTCATGAAACATGGTATCATCAAGAAATTTTGATTATTAACTAGCCAGTTCACGCATCGGCGGCAGGAAAGCATTTTTGACACCATGTCAAATTATTTTTTATATAGAAATTGAAAAAATTCTTTGTTGAAAGTTATAACAAACTTACACAAGACAGTACTGTTAAGACAGTTGCAACACATTCATAAATTTTTTTTAAATTTACACACACACTACCTTTTTCTACTGTATGTTGCTGTCTGCTCTACTGTCTTAACTTTTTTGTAGACATTTGGCGGGACAGTAGTAAGGACAGTATAATTATATTTAGCATATCAAATGACATAAGACGAGAAAATTTAAAAGAAGTAATTTAAAATTTGCAGTACTTTGACGTGCTTGTAGTTTTAACAAAAATTTTCTTCATAAAATAGAACATTTTAACTATTTTGTCTACTGTCTTGCCAACTGTCTACCAACTGTCTGGACTATTATTCACAGACACAAAGTTTGACAAGTAATACGTATTTTTCACTGTCTTAACAGTATTGTCTCTTGTAAAAATAATTCTATTATAAAGTAAATTACAAGTTGTCTCAAAAGCAGATTCGTTCCTGCTCAGTTCATACCAATTCATCAGTTTTCAGTGATTTTTGCTATCTACGAACATGAAATATTTTTCAACAGTGCATTTAACCCACCTGTGGCGTAATAATCTGTCTGGGAGTTATGTGAATATTCTCCACCTCGGCACGCGTCTCCATAGACTGCGGTACATGCAGATTCATTTCGTCACCATCAAAATCAGCGTTGTAGGGTGAAGTACAAGATAAATTCATACGGAATGTAGACCACGGCAGCACTTTAACGCGATGACCCATCATACTCATCTTGTGAAGAGTAGGCTGACGATTGAAAATAACCAAATCATCGTCACGCAAGTGACGCTCGACCTTATAGCCACATTGCAAATGCAAATCAGATGGCTTGGGATGAAAACGCAAATCGATACGTTCGCCATTATCACGCACGATATACTTAGCGCCTGGGTATTGTGAGTTACCACGACGTACCAGTTCCTGCATTCGATCAATGTTGAAGGGTGTAACCAGCTCGGGGAAGGTCAAGTTTTGTGCAATAGAACGCGGTACGCCAACCTGATCAATACGCAAATTGGGATCTGGTGTGATGACGGTACGTGCGGAAAAATCCACACGTTTTCCCATCAAATTACCTCGAATACGCCCTTCTTTGCCTTTCAAACGCGCCTTGAGCGATTTTAGAGGTTTTCCAGATTTTTGCATAGCACGCGGCATTCCGGGCATATCATTGTCGACCAATGTTGCCACATGGAATTGCAGCATTTTAATATTTTCTTGTATGACATGCGCAGCCGCACCTGAAGCTTCATTTTTCTTCAATTCGTTGTTGGACTTAATGATATCTGCAAGCTTGTGCGTTAAATCGTCCTGATTCTTGGCAGCACCAAACATAACAACCGCAGGACGCACAGATAGAGGCGGTACGGGCAGCACAGTGACAATCATCCAATCAGGACGAGCAAATTTGGGATCCATGCCTAGAATAAAACATTCTTCATCGGTGATATGTTTGAGAATTTCCCAGACACGTTCCGCGGAAACCATGATTTTAGTTTCCTATTGAAGCGAATATGTTAAAAAATTAAAGTGCTAAAAGGACATGCATAACTTACCTGTGAATCTTCGTTCACATGTTTCCACTCGGCTGTCAACTCCAGGCCGGTACGTCTTATAGAAGGTTGATAGTGACCGCAACCGCCGTGTCCCTGTTTCTTATTAGGATCTGTTGGCTGGCCATCCTTTGTCAAATCCATATCTTCACCACCCTCGCAAACAGTTTTACCTTTGCATAGATCATAAACATAGGCCAAACGTTTGCGTGGCTGCCCCTTTGACTTCATAACAATTTCTTTTATTTTTGGATTGTGCGGTGAAACCAACATTTTGGAACAATAGAAACAAACGCAACGCAATATTTTAATTGTTTTTGTTATAAACCCAATATGAAAGACGGGCTTGGACAAATCTATATGACCAAAGTGGCCTGGACATTCAGTCATGTTGCCCGCGCAGGTCTGACAACGGGATGTACGATCGATAACACCTTGACGCGGATCCATTAGACCACCCAGCTTGGGACGGCCGCCCTCCATCGTTTCAGCAAATTGTACACCACCCTCGGTGACTGACATACGACGCTGTGTTCATTCGAAACATATAATAATAAAAATTCACCAATTAATAATGAAAGTTACTCACAATTTCATCAGGCGAAAGAATACCAAACTGTACACGTCGCACCTGCCGTATAGGCGCTTTAGAATCATTTGTAGACATTTTTCCAGGAATCCACGCCTACGATACTCCGGTTTAAAAAAAAAAGCTAGCGTAAGCTGTCTTTTATATATGCTTTAATTGCCTATTCCACACCACTCCACACCACTTTCCAAGAAAATTTCACAATTTTACTTATCTAGCGCTCCGCTGTCCGCGGCTTTACGAAGCGCAGCAGTCTTCGTAGACAGCCTTCGTTTCTGCAAACGACTGCGACACACTCTAGGTGAACAATTTTCAATCGTTATTTTAGCCTAAAAGAAGCTCATAAAAACAATAAATTTCAATATTTACTGGTTTTCCGTCAATTCAAACACAAAATTCAGCTGTTTTTGTTTATTTTCAAATACTTTTAAATACTTTATTCTTTAAGAAGAAGGAAGCCCACAAAAGAAGTGTTGAAAATTTGCGAACGAAATAAATGCTCGCCATTTGAGGTACGTTCACTGTACGCTTGATTTCTTCCGCATGTTTGTCAGTGATGTACACACTTTATAGAGGTTTCAGACTATACTACAAGTAGGATGGACATGTACGATTTCAGAATAACGGGGAAATTTGTTCGAGTTTTCAAACTGACCTGTAGCAGCTTGGTGCCAGTTTACACTAGCTTCACTCAACCGACTCACTGATTGTCAAATAATAGTATAACGCAAAAATTTTAAAATTTTTAATACTCTTGCTTTACTTCCTTCTTACTTCCTCTTCTCTTCTGTAGACGTCAAAGTGAGTCGGTTGAGTGAAGATAGTGTAAACTAGCACTTGGACCTCATAATTTTTAAGCGTTCAATACAATTTCTTGTTGCTCTGATAATTGATGGAGCTTACTTTTACAAAGCTCAATGAACTCCTTGCAAAACACAGTATGCATGTTTTCCTGCCTGTCAAGTTCATCCCACATGTAGTATGGTCTGGAACCTCCTTATATGGAGTTTTTTAACACATCACTTACACTACACGATACTGTTAAGACTGTAAAGAATTCGTATGTTTTGTCAAAATTGTGTCTGTAAATGAGGCGTTCTGGCATTTTACTATACCAGCAACTGTGCCGTGAACTGTCTTCAAAAAAGTTTAGACAGTAGAGCAGACAGTTACAAAAGTGGGTATGTTTGTGGGTAAAAATTTAAAAATGTGTTCCAACTGTCTTAACCCTAACACTGATACTATTTACATATGTAAATATTTCAATTTTTTAATGGCTACTAATTTGATGTTTTTGGCACAATTTGTATATAATTTACATTCAGTGGCTAATTTTTAAATTTGTTTAAATAAACAAAATTAGCTACTGAATGTAAATTATATTCAAATCGTGCCAAAAACATCAAATTTGTAACCATTTAAAAAGTGAAATATTTACATATGTAAATAGTACCAGTGTTAGGGTTAATGCTATTGCCTAAATTAAACGCCACGCAAACGGCAGACTGCCATAATATATAGAGTATTTTGATAAATCTTCAATATCGTTTTAAATATATGAAAGTTTACAATTTTTATACATACAATACAATTTTAATATAAGTAAATTATTTCTTGATTTTGTGCCTTAGCTTAATAGTATAATTTTCTTGAATAATATATAGTGTTTCCGTTATTTATTTGTTCGTCATAAAAACGTATATCACGCCCTAACTAAAATAGGATCACGACATTACACGACTAAATATTTTAAAATTTTTACTATTTTATGTAAGAATATTCGTAGATCATCTCCATCGACCGTCAGAAATGTAAACACATCTTCTTTCTCTTTAATTAAAAAAAAAATCATCAAAGTTATTTTTACTCCTCCTTGAGTTGTGCTTTTGTTCTGTAGTGGAATTCCCAAAAATTTTACAATAATAAACGTTGTCGTCTCGATCGGAAGGAATCGGAATCATCCAATTTATTAGTAAAGGCCAAGTTAAAAATTTGTTCAGAATTTTCTCAATTATATTATTTTTTTTAAATCGTTTGAAAGCCGTAGTTTTTCACGTGCTATTCAGCAATGCTGCCATTATTTACAGAGTCAATCGATTTTCTACTTTATTGATACCAAAATACCCACAACTAAAGTCACCACAAAGAGACACATTTCTGCTTCTTTGATAATTTAACACATTACGTTGATAGAAATTTCGCTATACTTTTATTATTATTGAATTAATATTGTTTTCCTCTGGGGTTTCCACATGTATACATTTTGTTCTTGTCCCTTGCGCTAACCTAAGAGGCTGTTCAGACTTGCCTCAAATGAGGCGACTTACTTGCCTCATTTTGACATAAGTTAGGTATCAGGTGTTCACACAAACTATTGTCTCACTTTGAGGCTGCATCATTTTGGCGTTCATTGTTTTTTTCGTTTGTTTTCTTTTGAAGTATTAAATGCTCAAGTTTTCACTTTTTAAAGAATATAAATTTGCGAACAACAATTAACAAACAAAATTAATTCGCGACAGAACAAACTAAAAAGAGCAAAAACTTCAACATAACAAACTTCACTCTTACGTACGTCAAAATAAGTCACAAAATTTTTAAAATTCTGGCTTCACGTAACATGTCACCTTTCCGTCACCTACCTCATTTGAGGCAAGTCTGAACAGCCTCTAGCGAACACAGGTGGCAATTTGCCATGACAATTCAAACTTTTTTTACCAATCCACTCATACATTTCAATTGCCACCGCGATTGGTAGCAACATTCAGACTGCAAGTCGGCTGGCAACAACAGAGGTTCTTATTATTTTCTAAAACATTACTTTTTAAAACAGCTTGACCAAAAAAACTCAAAATTAAAATAAACCACAGTGGCAATAATTTTACGTTTGCTTGTGAAAGTGATTACAAAATCTGAACGACGGCGCTTTTTATTATAAATTGCATTATTTTAATTTTTCAAAATGAATATTTAATTTAAGTTGTCAAACAATCAATATAATTTGTTTGAAAAATTATTTATTGTCATTCTACTGTCATGCTATTGTTATGCTACCTAAGGAATAATCAGGCTGCAAGTCGGCTGGCATAAAAGCGGTAATAATTTAATGTTTGTTTATAAAAGTGACTTAAAAATGCTAAATGGAGCCGCTTTTTTATTATAAATTGCACTGTTTTCTTTCTTCAGAATATATATTTAATTTCAGTTGTCAAATAAACAAAATAATTGGTTTTTCAAAAAAATTAATTTATTGACATGCTATTATCATCAGGGACCGAAAATAACTGTTATTTTACAATTTTCAGATGAAAAAGACATAACAAAAATGTTGCCGGAGGACTTTTTTTAAATAAACCAATATAATCGTAATGGTAGTAGCTTCGATAATATTAAACGCCTTTTAAATTTTCGACTGTTACTATAAAAGTTAAACTTAACTGTTATATTTTGCCTTTTATTTTTTCGGGCAAAAATAACTGTTACTTTTGACTTTTATTTTTTAGGTAAAAAATAACAGCTATTTTGTGCCTTTTATTTTTCGGTCAAAAATATCGGGCAATTTGTATTTTTTCAAAGACCGCTTGACTATATAAAATACTATTAAAACTAAAAAAGTGTAATAGGTCAAAATGTGCGCGCTGCTGAGACAATGCAAATTGCACTAAACTTTTTTTGTCGTTCAAGCTGCCTTTAAAAAATTCTAATTGCCTGATATTTTTGACCGAAAAAATAAAAGGCACATAATAACTGTTATTTTTGACCTAAAAAATATAAGACAAAACGAACAGTTATTTTTGTCCGAAAAAATAAAAGGCATAAAATAACTAATATATTTGTCGGAAAAAGTAAAAGTTTAATGATAACTGTTAACATCTGATTTTTTTGATAAAAACCATAACCGGTACGGTCCCTGATTTTCATGTTATTGTTATGCCACCTACGTGATTATCGGCAATTGTCTTGATGATGGCAATAATTTGACAACTAATAAAATTTGTCACGACAAGTTTTCTCGTATAGTCCCAGCGTAAAGTGAAAAGTATACTCCTTGCTGAACGTACCACAAACAGCTGAAATTGAAAAATTTAGTCTTTTCGACCTTCGGGAAAATGTAAATAAAGCCAAATTAAAGATTTAATTATTTTTTAATAAAGTCTAAAAATGACTGAAGAAAATATAACTACAGAACATTTAGATGCTGAAAAATCAAAACGACACAGAATACAAGGTAAGCCGTTCGAATAATTTACCAAAAATATGCTTTACGTCGTTTCGTAACATCCTACAGGAGCGGCATTCCTTGGATTAGTTGGCGGAATTTCAGCACTTTTTGGCTTCTCACGAACGTTGGGTAATGCGAAGAAATCCGAGAGCAAATTAATTGATAAAGGCGGGCGCGAAATGGTGCTATTAATGGACGAAGGCTCCAT
Source organism: Dichetophora obliterata (assembly GCA_963920525.1). NCBI lineage: Eukaryota > Metazoa > Arthropoda > Insecta > Diptera > Sciomyzidae > Dichetophora > Dichetophora obliterata. The sequence continues at coordinate 56,307,646 of OY986439.1, forward strand.
GTTGGCACTACGGGCACTCGGTTGGGGCACTTTTTATGCGATTGCTGGTACGGGAGCTTTGTGCTACGGCATTTGGAAGCTATCAGGAGCAAAGAACGTAAGTCAACAATATGGAAGCTAAACAAAGTAATCAGAGAACACTTCGTTTTCAGATGGAAGAGTTTCGATACAAGATGGGAAGCGGATTGCCCAAGCTTACAAAAGATGAGAAGCCACAGAGTCGTACAGATTTTGATGGTCTAACCGACCTTATGAAGTACTTAGCTGCTTGGGGTAGGGAATAACGATATACCCAGTGTAAAAACCGAAATCGAGCAACAAGCAGACAAAAAATGCTATCAATGATTTTTTTTTAAAGCCGAATTAGTTGTAGTATTAGTTTCTTAAGACAGTTTGCAAGGAAATATTACTGTTTTTATTCTAAAGCAAAAAATCTGCATTTATTTTTTAATCTAGTTTTTCCTATTATTGTCTCAATTGGGACCTGTAGCCAATAGTTCTTTTATTATATTTTCCTTGGTAACATGCCAGCGATACTCGTAAATTGCCAACAAATTTTCCTCCATTTCACGAGCTTCTGCCATATCAATGTGTAAAAAAACATTGGCGGCTTTGCGAAACTCCATCGAGTCACGAATAAAACGCTGTAGATTTGGTGCTTGCTGTAGATAGGCCCGCTTTTGAGCTGGCAATGCAGATATATCCACAGTGTCTTTTTTGTTTTCTGTAGCTTTTAACTGATTTTTGGCGTCTTTCCAGAGGTTCTTCCATTCGCGAATCTCGGTTTCAAGCTTGCTTTCATGACTAGATATGAGTGGTTAAGATTAATTATATGAACGGATTCTAAAACAATCACTTACTCTTTGTAGTCTGCACTTTCTTGGCTCTCTGTAACTGGAATATATAAAAAAGATATATATAATTCTAATAAAATTAGTTGGGTTTTTACAGTTTGTCAGAGTTAAATTGAAAACGCTCTTGGTTAAGTTGGCCTTTTGAATTGGTAAATCCTTTAGAGACACGTCCATGTCGACGCTCGTATCCGGTTCGGTATCAGTATAATATGGAGCTGGCATCTTGTAATTTTTTCGTAGTATATTTATTTTTAATATAAGTTATTTTTAAGCGCGTTGAAAATTTAATTTGAACAAAATTTTTCTTGTGCTGAACTGTCAAAAAGACAGAGTGCTTCAAAAGTATTAAGCCAAAAATTGCATATATCAAAATTATTTACAGGGCGACTCATTAAATCTGCTTCCACAGTGGAGCTTTAGAGCAACCGCACACTACAGACTTTTTTTATGGCGTTTGTTTTGCTTGAAAAATTATGCATTTTTTCTGCCCTTCGTGAGAGTTCTGCATTTTTCCCGTTTTTTACTCGAAAAAATGTGACCTTAAAAATGAAATAATGTTCTTTTCTCGAAAATTTTAACCTCAGAAGCCGAAAAAATGCAGAATTTTTGCACTCTCAAGATCAACGGTTTTAAAATTCTGCCCTCAAATGCTACCAACTGAATGAAGAAAATAGTGACATGTTAGGAAAATATTACACATTATCATTGACATTTCATTAAAGTTTAAGCTTTTTCACGCATGATAATGTGAAAACCCGTGAATACCCCTATTATAAAAATTGTGATGTGGCAAATATAAACGCAACAGTTGGGGTCTGCAATTAATGGCCCAATATCATAGTCAAAATAAAGTCGACTTTAAATTTAGTGCAAGCTTTTTGACAACATATTATATTGAAAAACCGTCAAAAATGCTTATACTAAATTTAAAGTCGACTTTATTTTGATTATGATAATGGGCCAATGTTATTATTAAAGAGTTGCTAGAAGCGTCATCGTCCTTATCCAATGGTGAACATCTAATAATTCTTCATTACCGAGAACAACATAATGAAAGAAATAAAATAGTATTTAATTCTTTTATTTACTTTTCTTCGTAACATATCTTCGTAAGATATTTTCAAAGTTGGTCGTATTTTTTTTAATATAATTTATTTATATTTATAAAAATTTGTAAAATTTATAAAACTAAAAAAATTAAGGTGGCAACCCTATCCACCATCTTGAATTTTAAAATTCTGACTTTAGATTCGAAATCAGCGACCCTTTAACACTGATGAATGACGTTTAAAACTCTTAAAAAGGCATATTATTAGGTGGCAATACTGTGGTAAAAATTTAGGTGGCAACCCTAACCTCCATCTTAAATTTTAAAACTGTGACACAACATGCCGTTAACTTAATCAGCACTTAACTGACAGTTCAACCTTAACCGAGCATTGAGAAAGGGCTTTTTTGCTAACTGCTGGTTAAAGTTCTGATTAGTGTTTAACCGGACATTGAGAAAGCGGTCCTCAGTAAATTTTAACACAACAGTTGTCAGCTGTTGACTCCGCTGAATGCGGGCATAGTGATGAATGACAAATTTTTCGCAGAAATTAAAATTTCATCGTTTTCTGCAGCCAACTTTACTTTCTAACGCTCTGTCAAAATTGGATTTTCTAACCGCTGAGCGTTGCCGCCGCGTTATTATGGTTTGCTTCATATAAATCGTATGGGCATGAGAAATTTTTGACAGATAAAAAACGCTTCCGCTCTGATTTAGGTTTGACTGTTAGACGTAAACAACAATGCAACCAACTCAATATCATTGTAAAAAATTCTGCATTTTTTCTGATCTTTTCTCGACTAATAACAGGTCAAACATTTTTGATTTCAGGTTAAAATTTAAAAAATTCTGCACTCTCAGAGGGTGCAAAACGCCATTAGTCTCCCGAAACACAGTGCGTTGTTGCCATACAAAAATTGGCCTATGATATTGCAATTTTGTATACTTAATTATTTTGAGTCAATTAAGAAAAATTTTAAAAATGGTCGTAATACATGTACCCATCCCTTGGACCAAGATAAATTTTTTACTTGATTTTGTTTGGAAGATACATACAAAGGTTGACCGATCTTAACAACAATTCTTCAGAATAGCAGTCAATAGGTTAATTTTTTACTTGATTTTGTATGTATATTTTTCATTTGAAGCATTTAACAAAAATATATATTTGTAGGACGAAGCAGGAAAAATTATTTGCAGTTCCCTGGCTATATAGAATATATGCTAGTAGATTAAAAAAAAACGGCACTTAATATTATAGAATTTTTTTTTTCATCGAAATATGTCAATTGTTGAAATTTTTGATTTGATAATATCATATAAATTACTAACATAGGTATCAAATTTGATATTTACTGCGATTTTTAATTCTATTTATTTACTCAAATATTTTTTATAATAAAAAAAATTTTACTTGGCTCAGTTTAATCACAACACAAATTTTTACAATTATTTGTTTAAGAGAGCCCAAAATGAATTGAACAAAATATGATTTTTTTTATAAATATTTCAACTTTGAAGTGTCACAGCGTAGCCAAAACTGATATTGCATTCTTTTCTGGAAAAAATTCTGCATTTTTTCTGACCTCTTCAAGACTTCTGCATTTTTTTGTTATTTTCTAAAAACAAAATGTTGTCCTCAAAATTAGTAGTGTTCTTTCGTTATTTCGATTATTTCAAAATAATCGTAAAAGTATAAAAAATGCAGAATTTCGCGATTTGTGTTGTATGACACTTCTGCATTCTGCTCTCTAGCAATACCAAGACAAAAACAAAATAAAATAATTTTGACATTAATATTTTGAGCTGTGAAAGTTGTGAGAAGCAAAAAGTCGCAATTTTTAAAAATTTGTGAAATTGAATCCAATATATTTTTTATTTAAGTCATTAGTTTTAATAAAACTGAATTGATCGAAGGTCCCACTCCTCCTTAAGGTCGTTACAAGCGAAGTGACAAAGTTAATACATAACGCTTTTTTGTTGCGATTGCGACACCGCTCTCAATTTTTTTTTTCGCAAACCCGGCTGTGAAATACTGAATATTTTATAAATAAATGTATTTAAATACATACAAAATTCAGTATTTTTCAGTAGCGTTTGCAAAAAAAAAACGTGAGAACGTAAACGCAATCGCGACAAAAACGCGTTATATGAACACGGCCTTACAGCAATGAACATATCGTCATATGAAATAAAAAAAGCCATAAGTTACAAAGCCATAAGTTACAAAAAATTAAAAATCGACTTTTTGATTGATTATGATGCATCTTATCAATGTTTCGCAAAATTTTACACTTCTACAACTGAAACCGACGTTTTTTTTCAAGAAAGTTCTCAAAGCTCTAAGTTTAAGCGCAACTTACTATTTAGAAAGTTTTTTTATTTTTTCTTAAAAATTTTCCTGCGGACGCCCATGTGGCCATCTCTCTGCAGACAGTCAAACCTCAGAGCAAAAACTGCCATGAAAGCCTCTTGAGAACATAAGCCGTTCGGAGTCGGCATAAAACTCGTAGGTTTAGTTCTCGATTATTTGTGTTCAAACATTTAATAACACGCACTTCAGGGGCTGAAATGGCCAATTTTTTATTTTTTTTTTTTGTGAAAAGGCTAAAGGTGTGTTTCCGTACTATTTGCCATCGCTGCGAGGCTTAAGGTGACTGCATTTTTTAAAAAGTCGCGCTAAATTTTTACAATTGCGCCAAATTTAATAATTCTAGTATAGGTTGTAGCGACAACCCTACAAGAAATATGTAAGTAGCTTGTTTTGCTGGCGTTCATGGGCTCATCAGGGTCATGCATTGTTGTTGTTTCAATGTAGATTAAAAATTTGAGAACGAGAGCGAGGGAGTAATTTTTTCCCACCACGCTCATCCATAGTATAACTGACAAGGTTGTGTTAGTGCTCTCTTTCTTAGTCAAACTGTCAAACTCATAGTAGATCTAGACAAGGTAGTGTTAGGGCTGAATGTATTATCTTTATTAGTGACCATAACTGTCAAACTCAGCCATTTTGGCATTTTGCCAATTTTTTCTTTCATATTGCATGCTCATTGGTTGCAGATTTTGTATGAAATGTCAACTTCGTTTTGACAGTTTCGGTCACCGGCTCTCCGCCCTAAAACAACCTTGTCTAATTTTTCCACGGTCAAACAAATTAATATATAAGTATATGCCTTATTGTACTGTACGATGGTTGCCGTAAGTTGAAAAAAGAAAAAAAACAACTAAAGAGAAATATGTAACTATAGATTTACTCTATATATTTACAGTTATTTATATGTAACTTTAACTGAATTTTTGAATTTTAAATTTATTAACTACTTTTTTATACATTTCTGTTCTTCAAAGTTAAGTAATGGTTCCCACGAGGAAACATAATTGCTGTTCATGTTTTCAATCTTTATACTTTCTCTAATATTGCACTATTGATTTTATTCAACGACAGTGTATAAGATTAAACTATGCATTATTAGCGATAGCTATTTTGCTTTGTTAAAACTTTATGTTACGAAAGCTTATCGTCTTTTATTTGATTGCAATTGTTACACAATTTTGATGTGTATTCGTTTTTAACTTTAAAGTTATACTTCTGAACTGACTTATCCATTATTGTACTCTGTTACTCATAGCAATCTTATCCGAGAAAGTAGCAACGACTTTGTATTGTATAAAGTATATCTAATTTTAGCATGCCAAACTGCCACGGTCATGCTGGTCGTTGTCTCACTCTTTCTTATGTTAGTTTTTAGAAAATTTGTATATACACTTGAATGACATTCGTCAGATGCTATAAATTTATTACTCAGTGAGCAGGAGTAAACTTGTCAGTATGAAGATATTAGCCATGTGGCATTCAGTTTATTAATGTACTTGATAAAGTAACCGATTGTGCAGGCCTTACTATAATAGCCGCTAAGTTTACAATTAAGTAATTGTTTGTATCTTCTTGTATTATCGATTTGTACAAGACTCAATAAAGTACTACTACTACTACTAGACAAGGTAGTGTTAGGGCTGAATGTATTCTCTTTATTAGTGACCATAACTGTCAAACTCAGCCATTTTGGCATTTTGCCAGTTTTTTTCTTTCATATTGCATTCTCATTGGTTGCAGATTTTGTATGAAATGTCAACTTCGTTTTGACAGTTTCGGTCACCGGCTCTCCGCCCTAACACAACCTTGTCTAATTTTTCCACGGTCAAACTCAGCCATTTTGGTATTTTTGCCAATTTTTGCTTTCATATTGCATTCTCATTGGTTGAAGATTTTGTATGAGTTGTCAACTTTGTTTTGACAGTTTCGGCTCACCGGCTCTCCACTCTAACACTACTTTATCTAATTTGTCCATGCCGTCACCAAATTATTCGACAAAAATATAAAATCATGAGATCAAAACAGTTTTGCGTTGTGGATTTATTCACAACATTTGTGTTTATGCAAGAAAATAATACACTTTTAGTACGAAATGTATGAAAGCAGTATGGAAACCTGCTTAATAGCAATACTCATGGGTTGAAAAAGTACTAAAAGTAGCAAAAAGTGTACTAGTGCCCAGGGATTATATGACCACCAGCATAATATACTTTCGTCACAGAGCTCATCAAACGAAAAAAAGAGTGTACAAAGTGACGTGACCACGGATCATATGACGACCAGCATATTAATGGTCTAACCGAAACTCCAACACAATCACTTAAATTTTTCTGTTTACAATCACATTCTCATATTCATTTCAGTGTAAAAATTTGTGAAACAAGAAACAAAATATGAAATTTTAGCATATGGATCTCAAAGAAAGAGAAGGTATAATTATTAAAAAGCATGTAAAATGTTTGCATGTCCGCCATTGTATTTTACCATTCTTTGTTTCGCTGACAAGAAAAAAATCAAGTTCTGTAGTAAGAAATTAAAAAATCTTAAAAATGCTTGTGAATTGCACAAATTTAAAAAAAAACCTAAGTCTCTATGTATTATGGCCTTTTCACAATAAATGTTTGAAATCGAGTCCATTTTTTATTTTAAACGTGCAATGCCACTTTAGATGGTTAACTTTAGATAGACTCAAAATCTCAAGCACTCTATTTTCATCATCAATGGCTCGTATTATTAAAAAATATATTTGTTTACCATCAAGGTGCTATATGAGATATTTTAGGTCATTTTAAATTTTGTATGAAATTTATTAAAAGAAATTTCGACAAAGTTTTGCTGATCAAAATAATTTTTTCGTATTACTTTATTGGGTATTTTTTTAGAACACTTTAAAGAGCGAAAAATGTGGAAAATCGTACTAAAAATTCACATTTTCACCATTTTTGTAATTTTCAACTATTTATTAATATTATAGGCTCATGCACCAATAAATGATGGGATGACATAACGTCCATGGACATTATGTCTACTTCGCAAACGGACATAATGTCCATGGACCTTATGGCGTTTTCAGAATTAGAAACTACGCGGTTTATTAAAGCTTATTATACATTAATTTAAAGAATTTTTTAAAGTTCGGTGCAGTATGTATGAAATTCTGTATACAAAATTCTGCATTAACAGAAAAATGTTAAAAAATTCTGTATGCCAAAATTCTGCAAAATGTGGACTAAGAACAACTTTCCGTATTTAAAATAACAACTTTCCATACAAGGGCAAATAATTTAATCTTAAAAATATCGTTTTGTATCCCTAATAATGTTAAAACGCTGTAAATAGAGAGCAAACTTTTTGAAAGCAAAATTGTTCAAAAACAGTATATTGAAATAAAGGAAAATTGGACAAATAGTATTTTAAAAACACTGTACAAACTACAGCATTTTGACAATACAGACTTTTGACAAGCAGAAAACTGACTCACTCCCAATTTATTATTTTATGATAATAAAATATAAAACTGTCATATAAAACTGATATTTTTCATGAAAAATTGGATATATATAACGTGTTCAGTAAAATTGTTTTAAACTAAATTTCTATGAACTTTATGCCCGTTTTGATTTGAACATTATGTCCGTTTGCGAAGTAGACATAATGTTCATGGACCTTATGTTCATGGACGTTATGTCATCCCACCACAATACATATATAATTTATAAAAATTTTTCGTTTCAGATACCATGAACGTACTGTGCGATGTAGACTGTTTGGGCACCTTTTTTCAACGTGACGTTAGACGGCGCACAGTGTTTTCTTTTTGCCATAAATAGCAAAAAATCAATTTCCGAAAAAGCCCAAAAATGTTTTGTTTTCTAATAGAAAACACTTCAACTAAGAAAAAGTCCAGAAGGTTTTTAAATTTTTTATTTTTTTTGGTTATACGGAGCTCTTAAAGTTAGAAAAAATTATAGTTTAGCAAAAAAAACTTAAATTTTAGTCCAACTTTAGCATCTTCTAATTGAGTTACTTTCAATGCAGACCTAATTAATAAAGCATATTTTAAAAACTTGTAATCAAATGTAACTAAGAAAATTATTCGTAGTTTGTTTTGATAACAACTTTGTTTTGCGGATATTTCCAACGTCGTAGTGATTGTAAAATTTAAAATATATCTTTTAAAAGTTTGGAAGAGAATAAAAAAAAAGTATATCGAGGTATATTTTGTATTTTATTGCTTAAGTTTGCTTAAAGTATGTTTTATCGAATAAAATATGTCCCAGCTGCAAGTGCCTGCTAATAATGCCGAAATTTTTTTACACTCACACGAAATAAACCATATAAACGTTAGACTAGAGACAAAGGATATTAAAATTGTGTTCCCACTTTTTCTCTCTCAGATTTTCTCTAGAACGTAAGAATTTTTTAAATTGACAATAGGAATTGCTTAAAATAATTTATTTACATACTTAAAACCTTCAAAAAATAACACATGGTATCAAAGTAAAGAAGACAATTTTTTTATAAAAAAATTTTAAAAGCTTTTTTGTTTTGATATTAAAAGTAATGGAACTATTTTTACTTAAAAAAAATTTAAAATTATTTCTATAAATGTTCAAATAAAATATAAGTCAATTAAACTAATTTAAATATTTAGTATGAAAGTATTGTCGTGGATGTATTTCTGATAAAATAGATTGTCCTCTTTCATATGATACCAATATTGTCATGTTTTGAAGGTTTTAAATACTTAAATAATTTTTTTTAAGCAATTCCTTTTTAAAAAAATCCTTACGTTCTAGAGAAAAACTGGGAGCGCAGTCTTACTATACTTCACCTCTAGTTTTACGTGTATATTTTTAACTTTGTGAGTGAAATTTTTTCCGATAATTGTAGTGCGGTGGAATAGACACTTTTTTCTATTTTTTGTGTGGGCACTACCAGAAGGTCAACAGATGGAGTGTAGTTGTTTTCATAAGAAATGTTGAGGGGGGAAAATTAATAGGACCCGCTAATTTATTTGACATCTTATCTTATTTTTTTATGAATTATAACAGACATTTTTACCTATATTTTGTGGTTTTGTATATAGATAGATCCCCACAATAGATCTTTCTACAATATATGCAATTTTTTCACGCCAAAATTAGCAAATTACGGACATATATCTCATATTTTAGTAATGAAAACCATTAAATTAGCATTATATATTAAATCAACAACCAATGACGGCCATTGTAGTCTAGTGGAGAGTTTAAGAATTATGGAAAACTAAAAATCCACAAATAAATTGTGGAAAATGTGGAATTAAGGGACGAACAACTAAGGGCTGGAAATGCTTGCCGAGGTTAAGGCAAAACACTAGTCTCGGTTAAAAGCAATTCAAATTGTCTTTCACGGCTGTTTCGTCTAATCAATAATTCACGTATGGTTCCACTCAATTCCTCTAAATAATCTATCTCTTTCTTTTTAGGTCGAAGACCAAACCTTGTTTGTATAGGGCGCATAGCTTGGTTCTTTGATCTTTTTAAAAAAAAATTACAGTGTAAATATTATATAAGCAGAATATTTGTATGTAAATTTTGTATTGTATTTCTTTTAAGATGCTCTCTCTCTCTCTCTTTCTATCTGTCTCTTTCACAAAAATCTCTCAAGAAAATAAGAAGTTTCACTTCTGCATATACAGCGTGTATACAGTGCTTTACTGTATTTTTACTTTTACTATTACTTTTTTCTTGTTTTTGTTAAACCAGAAATGCTAGATAGAATAATTTTGTTTTAATTGTCTGAGCTTGCTTAAAAAACAAAACCTTTCTAACTTTTCCCTTAGAGTTAGTCGAAATCTGTGGATGCTTGCATGTACAGGTTGTGGGTGGGTGGGTTGGTAATGGTGGTAATTTGAGTCTAAATGTACATCATGTTCGAAAATTGTATTAATAAGCCAAAAATACAACAGTGTACAAAATTTTATTGAAATCTTTTGGTGTTTGAATATATTTCAGTTTCGGGTTGTACGGGAGGGGAAGAGGAAGGGGTGTTAGTGAATCGATTTACACTATGTTTAAAAACCCTGTTATTAAGCCCAAAAGGCGACATCGTATTAAATTTCATTGAAATATATCGACATTGACTGCTTCCCAGTTTGAGTTTGTACCGGAGGGAGGGGTTGTATTGGTCTGATATGTACCATTTTTTGGAATTTTCTTAATAGGACTAAAAAAAGGACTCTGTACTAAGTTTTATAAAAATCCGCAAATGTTTACTTTTTTGGCACAAGAATATATGAAATCAAAACACTGTGGCGTACTTACACTTCACATTACACTTCTATGCACCAAAATAATATTTTCCACACTTTAAGAATCAACACTTCTATGCCTATAACTCAAGTTATTCATTTATTTTATCCTATGAATAAAAAAAAACAAAGAACATCACCGTGTTCTTGGACCTCTAGATGAGATCCTGCCCTTAAGCAGTCTATTCTATAAGCCCCGCTCGCATTTAAAATTTTCGTCAAATCGTTTAAACACAAAAATGTTCACACTCGTAAAATTTTTCTTCAAATTTCATTCTTGTCTTGAACGACGAAGTTAGCATATTGGAGTTAACATCGTATTGGAAGAAGAGGCAGAAGACAGTTCTGCATATGTCCAATAAATTTCTGTAAAACTCTTTTCAAGTGACAAAATTGTTCTACTGAATTTGACGAGTGTTCACATTGGCTAAACTGTTGCTCAAACAAGCAGAAAAATCCAAAACTTTGATTTTCATCAAACGTTTTGACAAACGATTCGATGAGTATTCACACTAATTTTTAAAAGGGTCCAAACAAAAAGGCTATCGGTTCTCATTCATGCATACAATCCTCCTATTTATATTAAAATTCTCAATTCAAGTACGTAAATTCTTAGTTGAAATAAATAAAAAATGAATGTTAGAAACAAAGCTCTCATTGTATGAATTTTTTTCAGATAAATAGTTAAAAATGTTTGATTCAAGTAATTTAGGATTGATTTGACACATTCCAGAAACAAGCAAAATTGTTTTAGAATACAAGAAAATTATATCTCTCCGTGTATAAACTTAATTATAAATTAATGTTAATTACTATAAACTTGAAATTCTTTAAAAATGTATATGGGTTTATTTGTAATCACAACAATAAAGATTAATTTTACTAACATGAAAATACTTTTTTTAAACAAAATTTCAAATATCATAGAGAAATCTTTGTATATATCAAGTATCAAGAATTTACTATAGGTCTTCTTCGGTAGCAGAATCTGTTAAAGCTTCCTTTGCTTTACGACCGCGACCACGCCTTACTGCGACCACATTCTTATTCACAACGCCTTTTCTGGTCTTACTGGCAGTTTTAGAACGCGTGCTACTAGCTGGTTGCTGAACTTCTGACAAATCTTCCATACTGATTGGCATTGTAGATTCATCACCGGTGCTTTCTTCGGTGATGACGAGGTCTTGTCTGTGCATTAAATGTAGAGATTTTGAACGTGGCATTTCTTCAGAGACATTAAAGTATCGCTGATTCAGCCCGCCGTCCGATACACTAGAGCGCATCACATTTTCATTCAAGACTGCAATGCCACTCGGAAAATGACGATGTATTGCGTCCGTCACAAATGTACGAACATACTGTGCGGCCTGTGTTAACAGCTGGATAAATGTTGTGTATCCCTTTTGGCGTAAGCGCACGATATAACCATCGATTTCAGGCTCCTTACGCTTCAACAGAGGATGTACAAACTTGCGATAAAGTATTGAACTACCATTTGTTGCCGGTGAGAGCAGCCACAAGACGAGCACCACTTTGATCTCGAAATAGAAAGGAAACCATGGCAGGAAGAGATCCGTGAATGTTTCGATGCACGAAAATATCGCAAACACAATCCAGTACATCATCCATTTAACATATTCTGTTACATTTTTGGCGCGAACTGCCTTGAACGAGGCATAGGCTGGATAGAGTGTGCCAAAAGAGAGAATAGCAAGTCTGGATACAACGCTGGATATCATGTTAAGATATGTTATTAAAAACAAAATTAATTTAAACAATAAAAATCTTTGAATACGCAAACAACATATATAAAGAGTGAACTAAATTGAGAACCGGTTCAACTATTGCTTGGCATTGCATTACAAATACAAAATTGGTCATGCATTAACATGCACGTGATCAGAGAAAACATACCCCTAATAACGGCTTTGTTTCGTCACATCAAAAACAACCACAATAAATTTAACAACCACAATAAATTTAACAACCACTATAAAGTCTTGCTTAACTTATGCCAAGTCATAACTTCTAAAGGTTCATTCTATATCGAAATAGAAAAATCTTGGAAAAATTAAAATTTTCCTAACATTTTGAGATTGTTAAGGAACCAAGGCCAAAGAAAAGTTATTGTCAAGTTTTTTATGACTAGAACTTTCAGTAGAATGAAAATAGTACGAAATATAAATACAAATATATTTAGTTTTTAAAAGGAAACTGTCATTACAAAAGGCAGATTCACGATCATCTTCAGTAAGTTTTATGCAAAAGTTGAAAATATTCAACTCAATCCAACCAGAACCAACCGACTTAACCCATGGTAGAAGAATACAGGTAGATGCACTAGATGAGAGCATACTCATCATACCGGAAATGTCAAAACCAAGCAAAAATTTTTCTTTCTTTTCTTTTGTTTCAATTCGCCACACAGCTGAATTTGACAGACATGGAAGTATGGAAAGAGAGCACAGTCAGCGCTGCAGCTACCTCTATCCTTCTACCATGACTTAACCCAAGTCAAAGAGCTTGCAGTAGTTTCTTGTTACTCTTGTTCTCTCTTTTGTTCTCTCTTTTTCTTTATTTTTAAAAATGTTATGTCTATACAGATAAATTCGTTATTTCTGAATGGTAAATATTTACGTAAGGAATTAGTATTGCGATTCATTTGCTATTTATTTGTTTTTTCCATTTTTTTTATTTGTTTCTAACACGCTTGAAAAATTAGAAACACAAAACTGCTGACAATTGCAGTTTGACAGCGTGCAGGTTACGCAGGCTTATTTACGACACACGAGAAAAAATCAGTGCATAAAATATTACGAGCTTCGTATCTCGATGTTCAGATCATGATATAAAAAAAGAAAACATAAAACGAACGTAATTTTTTCAAAATTGTGTTCATAATACAAAAAGATTAAAGCAAAATTAAACAAAATTTTTCTTATCCAATATTGTGTTGCTTAAAATTAATTTATTTATTTTCTTTGTGTGACAAAAAACATTTTTGATATCTCCGTTTTTCATCAGCTGCCATAGCAACCATGGCACACAGAAGTTTTGATTTTCTTTTGTTTGACTTTCGTCATCCGCAGCTAAAGTTTTGCGGCTACTTGGTTAGTTATGGTTACTAAGGCCATTCACAGTTTGAATGGTCTGTTATTTGTACGATTTTTATATGTACGCCAATTTACGTAAGCGTATTTTGCATTGTTCTTGTTTTGCATGCAAACGCAAATACACAAGCACGCGTAAATTAAAGTAGCCCTTGGACGTGTTTTTTGTATATCGTATATGTATGCTTTGCCTACAGTAAATACAAATCTGTGTATTTTGTTAGTGTAGTGCAAATATATGCAATAATATTTTGCAAATGCACTCATGTAAGACCATTTGCACTGGATCGTGAACTGCACTAATATTTGCCACAAAAATTTTTTTTTGCGAAAATTTTTTTTTACCGTTCATTAGTGAAAAACTGTATCAGCACGGAGTCAAACCATTATTGAGTGAAACCAAATTTTTTTCTAGTTCATTTTGATCTGACTCGCTGCAAAATCGATTGAACTAAAAGAACGAGAATCAACGAACTAGTTCACATAGTTCATGAGTGCGAATAGTTCAATTGAACTAGTTCGTTCGTGAACTACCCAAGCCTAATTTGCATATGAAGTCGGTAATTTTTCTGCTGCTAGTTACTTCTGTTAAATTCTATGCCATAGACTACATTTAAGTTTTGTGAAGTTTAAAATATAGGTGTCCTTATTTTTATCAAATTTTTTAATTCATTCATTAATCAGTCAAATATTAAAACTTTAAAACATATTCTTCATATTGTTTTCCTTATGCAGAAACCTATGAGTTAATTTTGATGCAATAAGGCCAAAAATTTGCTATTTATCAATGTTTATCAAGTGGCTTATATTAAGTTCAGAGACAAGATAAATAATTGTTTGTAGTTTCTCATTTCAAATAATACAAGAAGCAACCATGGCACAATTACTGACAAGTTAGTAGCCTAGACTGGCTTTTTTCTCACGAGCGGCGATGGGTAGTTGTCAAAATTAGCTGTTAATGCAATTAGTCAAAGAAAAGTGAAAAAATAAGCGACGACTTAAGCATTACTAGTCAACCGCAACAAACAAAAACATTTCAATCAACTTCGCGAATAAATTTAATGAATCAAAGATAAGTTAAAACTAAGCACATAGCTAGTCAACAGCAGCAAACTACAACATTCTTTAGCTGTTTTTGACAACTACCAAAAAACTGTCACGGCTACCTTGTCAAATAATTATACCATGAGAAGCAACATTGTTTGCACCTACTCGCTTAATTTTGACACTATATGCGCAAAATGACAGTGTATCTCCGCTGATTTTCAGCGAATAATAATGGTAATAAACCTGGTAATTCCATCATGGGAGATTCTATGATATTTTTACTACGACGGACTCGGTGATAGGGCTGAATATCTGTGCACAAATTTCGATACTAGTAGAATGAGCAGTTAAAAACGTTTTGCATGATTCGAAAATATGTCAAATCAATTCAAATTTACTTAAATTAAGCATTGAAAACGTATTATTTAAAAATATTTCTTATTTTAATTGGAGATTTCTTGTAATAAGTTAAATTGATGATTTGTAGAGACTAGAATAAATTGTTCGATTGGTTAAATAAAAATTTCTGAAAATGCTGAAAAAAAAACTTTGAAGCAAGTTTTCAGCGTGAAGTCTCTCAAGTAAGTTTTGAACAAGGCATCAGCAACTCTATATAGAGTCAATCACACAGCAGAAGAAGTTACTCTTTATAACTTCAGTAGGCTTGAGCAATTAAGCTGTGACCAATATACTGTTTAAGTTTTATATAATTTGACACTTGTTCGAATAAACTTTTCTAAATAAATAAAAAAAAATATGACGTTAAAGCGAATGTTTTTATTTAAGGTCGAGTGTAACACCCACTCAAATAGCGTAAAATATTACTGTTGGAGCGTTTTTAGGACACGCTGAAACGAGAAAACACTGAAATAGCGTGAAAAGTAGAGAGAATATACATATTTTTGGAATCTCAGAGCAAAAAAAAAAACGCTCTGATAGCTCTCAATAACTTAGTTTTGTCTTAAATCTACTTAAGCTTTTATTGCTTATCGACACAGAAGTATTGAAATATTATTCTTACAAAATTTCAAAGCATTTCAAACAAAATTTTAATTTTTTTCTCTTGCGTAATAATTAATTTCAAAATGCAAAATATGCTTATTATTAGAAAATTATAAAAATTGGATCAATAAAAACGTTCACTTTTACAAACAAAATTATCATATTATAGGAAAATTTACTATATTGCTCTCATTTTAGGAAATTATTTTCTAATATAAAGCAAAATGTTGTAGTTTATAGAAAGTTATTTATTTGTATTTAGGAAATTATTACTATATCAAGAAAATAATAAAATAGAATTAAGAAAAAATGTTTTTAGCTTAATAACATACATTTGTTATTTTTTCAATACATGAATAATATTTCTGAAACTGATAATCTATATCTTTAGTTAAATAACAGCTATATTTAAATTTTTTTGAGATATTTGATTACAAAATTGGAAGATTAAAAGAGATATGTGTACAAACAAATTTGTTAAGTTCATGAAGCAACAGCAAAAAGTTATTTGCAAGATTCCGCAAAGATTTGATTGTTGGGCTCTTTGTTTACTTCTTTATCACGAATCAATCTAGGCTCCAATAGTTTGCTAATATTAAATTTAATTTTTTAATTATGAAAACAATATAGTAATTAAAATTATAATTATAAATAATAAAATTTAGTAATAATAGTAATTAAAATATGCCGTCGAAAGGTAAATAAAGCCTACCGGGCTGCATTTTTCATGAAACTTTTTAACATTCTTCTTTAAATAATTTTAATAAAATTTTGGCAACTTCATTTTATATAAAAAAAAAACTTAAATTTACGTTTGTATATAAAATAAACTCGAAAAATCAGCATATGATTGTATTAAAATTTTCACATAAATCAAAAATATTTGCAATTCAAAAACAATAAAAATATCGCTTTATTTCTTAACATACAAATCAAATGTATTAAGCCAGCTACTTTGAACATAAACCTAATGGCCGTATAATACTTCATTAAATTGATAAATTTTTTTGTCATTAAAAATTAAAATAGAGCATTTCTAATAGTACGAATGCATAGATTCAATTAGTGTGAGTACGAATTGGAGAAAAAATGTGAAACGAGCTGTATTTTTAATGCATTGTTCTTGACGTTTCTCTCAATTTGTCACTCGTTTAGTTTCGATCAGATTTTAAAGTTGAACAAAAAATTAAGTGTCAGGCTTTACCATGCTTTCGATTTTATTTTTTGAACTGCAAATTGTCAATTTGACAGTCTGGCAGCAATGACGAATTTAAGCAAATACGTTACAGGGTGGTTTGAGAGCATTTTTTAAGTTTTTGTAGTGATTTAAATTTTAAAATGGACAAGTCAAATTTATTAGACACTGATGCTTTTCTTGCGACGAATCTCCGGTAAAGTAGTCCAAATGTAACCTCCTGCTTTGGTCTCAAAATCCATGCTATCGGGCAAGGGAAAAGGTGTAGTGCGATCCAAATAATAATTGCTCGGTGCATGCATAACAAATTCTAGGCTAGAGAGCTTGCGAGACAAATCCTCATCTGGTCCTAGAACGGATAAACATATATATCAATTCACTCCATTAAAGTATCAAAAAAATAAAAAACCTATTAAATATGTGGCTGCATCGAAGCCCTCCTTGGGATCAGGACTAGCCTGTGTGGGTATCAACCAGGTAAGGAACGCCGACTTTTCACAATAGTTGTCCACTAGAAGACCGCGTATTTGCGCATAGTAAACATTGTGCTCACCATCGACCAGTGAGACTATGTCGCCCACCTGCAGATATGATCCCTAGAAGCGCAGAAAATCATTGCAAATGCTGTCTGTAAATCAAAGCGAAATCCATTTCGGCTTACCTTGTGAAAAACACTGTCGACACAGTGTGTTGTTGCTTGTGCGGTGGGCGTTTTGAACGGCGTTCGCTTGAAAATATTTCTTCGATTACGTCCTTTGTTTTGCGACTTGCTAGCACAGCCAACGTTTATTCCACTGCCACCACCACCACCAGTAGCACCGCCATTTTGATGACCATTTGCAGCGTTTGTTGTCGTGCTGGCCGGTTTGTTTTTAAAACGTGTAGCGCGTGTGCTCTTCCGAAGCCGCTTCTCCTCACTGGCTGATTTATGCTCGCTGCTCGCCCCGCCACCGATATCTTGGTGTTCTTTATCCTTGGCATCTTTAAATTTATCGTCTTTGCATTTTTGGTGCTCTGCACTGGTTTCTGCGGCCAATCTTTCTTTTTCTTCAAAACATTCCTGGCATATCTGACCCTGGTCGACGTTGCGCCAAAGCAAAGATTCAGTTTTAAGGCATTCACTGCACTTGGGTGCTGCACGGGGCGTCATTGCAATTTTCGGTTTGTGAATTTATCTGTAAATTGCTTTAATTTATCACAAATATACTTAAGCCTTATCCAAGAGAGTCTGTTTTGTTTAATAAATAAACAAATTCACAGAAACTTCAAAATGGAAAAATTGCAATTATGCGACGAACTTGGCAGCACTGCGCCAGTTGTCAAACACCAAGTGTGCTGAATGCGTATATCATTAAATTTAAGCAGCTTTCACACTATACCAGTGTCATCAGTTGAAATTACACCAGAATTCTCTTTTATCACACTTAAGTTAACCCACTTTATCACACTTAAGTTAAGTTAACTAAAAAAACGTTTCGTTTTCACCAAGTGTCGGTTAAGTAACTGTCGGTTAAGTCATTAATTGTGAATTTTTTCAATTATGAATACGCTAAACTGCATATCAGCTGTTTACGCTTGTTTGTTATTTTATTTTTGATGTGAAAGTTGTAAATATCTAATAGCTTTGACACATTGGCATAGGTAATCTTGGTTATATTTTGTAGTTTAAAATATAACCATTGGAGATGACACACTCAATATTTTTTTTAACTAGTTTAAAAAATAACGAAAAATATAGAAGTAATGGGCGAGCGAACAACACTATAATAGTAAACTGTTAAAACTCGTTTAGCTGCGATAAACGACTTTCGGAAACTAGTTTTGACTAAACGAATTCTAAACTTAGTTTAGCAGAAAATTAAACTAGAAAAGCAATTTAAACGAGCTTAAGTCTGCCAATGTGTCACAGGTATAACAAGGATTAATTAACCCTCGAACGGGTAAGGCTCTTTCTGCCGAACTTTTAACATTTTTTTCAGTGTAACCTTTTCTATTATGTCGCCTACTATTCTATTTACAGTTTTTTTTGTTTGAAGTAAATCATATCGTATTTGCTTATTCTGTCAATTGTTGTGTGCAACAAAAGTGTGCAAATTAAAAAGAAATTATTTGTGAAAAATATAATTTTTTAAGTGACAAAATATAATATTTGGAAATATATAATCCTTGTGAATAATTTTTGGTAAGTAGATGTAGAATACTTATTGATTGTAATACCAAATTTATCAGCAAAAAATTAATGTTGTGTGTGCTAAATCCATAAAAACTGATGGCTGCCTGTAGGCAGTCTTGCCCGTTTATGGGAACATTTGTAAGGAATTTTTTTTTTATCATGGTTGAATTATTTGTGCAGATTTGTGGACTTATAAGTAAAATATGGAAGGAAGGAGTATATTCAATCGTAATAAGCGGCTAAATCTTGCTATTCTGACTGAGGCGGAATTGCAAGAGTTTATGGATTCAGTAGAATCTGATGAAGAAGTTCCTGATTCCAGCAGTGAAGATGAATATGAGGGTCCAGATTTCGCTGATGACCACATTTTTGAAAATATGGATCCAATAGATATTGATCCATTATCATTTGATATACCAGATGCTGCAGCTACTTCGAACAGTATTCCAATCGTCGAAAAATCTGATCCATGCTTTTCATCTTGTAGAAAGAGAATGCGGTCCCCTCTACCAACGCTAGAAGAAACAGGTCCCTCTATCTTACCCTCAAGTGGAGGATTTATTGGTTCTGGTCCTGTTGTTAAACTTTCTTACATATTCAAAAATTAATGTATCGTTCTCTTTCAGGTCCATCTGAAATTAAAAAGGACTCGAAGGAATTTTCAAATATAACTTGGAAAAAAACATCAATGCGTTTACATGTGAACGAAGTGGCATTTGCCGGAGATTCATCTTTGCCACCAAATATTAAAAGTTTGAAGAACCCAGTAGATATATTTCTGTATTTCTTATCAGATAATATATTAGAAATGATTGGGGGAAGAACGCATTTCCCCAAATTCAAAATACTATGTCGCTGAAAAGGTTTATATCAATAAAAAGATATCTTTCCTTCCAAGACGAATCTCATCGTATCAGGAAAGGTGAACCAGGATACGATCCCCTTTTCCGCATTCGGAAGCTTGCTGATAGAATGAATGAGCGGTTTGATTCGATTCCAAAAATGTCACGATTATGTATTGATGAACAGATGTGCAGTACCAAAATGAAACACCATCTTCGATAGTATATGCCCAATAAACCCCACAAATGGGGAATCAAATTATTTGTACTGTGCGACAC
The DNA here is from genome assembly GCA_963920525.1 of Dichetophora obliterata. Taxonomy (NCBI): domain Eukaryota; kingdom Metazoa; phylum Arthropoda; class Insecta; order Diptera; family Sciomyzidae; genus Dichetophora; species Dichetophora obliterata. The sequence goes on from OY986439.1 coordinate 56,327,865, forward strand.
AAGTGGTTATGCGTACCGTTTTGAAATATATAATGGCGCTGGTGACAATGCGGTTCTAGCAGGAACACCCGACCTTGGGGCAACTGCAAATGTCGTCGTCCGTCTTTCGCAAAGTGTGCCAGATTTTGTGAATCATATAATATACTTCGACAACTTTTATACGTCGCTGCCCTTGTTGGTGTATTTACGAACTAGAGGGATTTTTAGTTTGGGAACAGTCCGAGCTAAGCGTTTGCCAAATTGCAAACTTCCTTTAGACAACCAAATTAAAGATAAGGAAAGGGGACATTCCGTTGAATTTGTTGGCTTCGCATACGGAATTGAAATGAGTATAGTCCTCTGGAAGGATACTAAAAATGTCCGCTTAGCCTCAACATATGTAGGTATTCAACCATTTAAAAGGAATAACTCAAAAGATAACGCTTCTAAAGCACCTCGATATGATCGGAAATTGAAGAAAGTTGTGGAGGTCGACTGTCCCCAAGTGATCCACGAATATAACCGCCATATGGGAGGAGTGGACCTGATGGATGGTTTAATGGGGTGCTATCATATAAGGACAAAAACTAGGAACATTATGACAAGAATATTTTACCACTTCATCGATATGGGAATAACAAATTCATACATTTTATATCGACGTATAAATGAGGAAAATAAAAGCGAAACAAATGAAACACAGAAACTACTCCAACTACCGATGTTCCGGGAGGAAGTTGCAACTGCGCTTGTCACAGCAAAACGTTCAGCTGGTCGTCCTTCATTGCAAAGCCTTCAAACACAAATTTTAACATCAGGTAAAAAAGCCAAACATCCTTCTGAAGACCTGTGATATGATCAATTTGATCATTTTCCCATTTGGCTTTGTAAGGAAGATGGCGGTAAAAGAAAGTGCAAATTTTGCAAAAAGTCCGAAACTCAATGTTACTGCAAAAAGTGTAAACTTAATTTATGTTGTTCAAACTCAAAGAATTGCTTTTATGAATATCATAATAAAAATTAATATTTAGTTTTCTTTTTAAAATTGCTCATTTTCTGAATATAATTCATGTATAAAACATAGTAATATTTTAATATTTCTATTTACTTATTAAATATATCCATTTCCTGATTAAAAATCATAAAATGAATAAATTTTTTTTTATATCTATTTTTGCCTTAAACGGGCAAGGCTGCCCTGAGGCAGCCATTCGTTTTTTCAGCCTAGGGACCCCAAAACACAAAATTTTTGAACTCGGTCTCAAATTATTTATTTTTATGCAAATATATCTCCGCAAAAAAATTCCCGACTTTCTAGTGGAAAAATTTAGCTTTTGCCCGTTAGAGGGTTAATAATAAATAATTTCAAAACGCAACAGAGTGCCAAACTTCAGTGCATATGAAGAAAATGCATTGCTCTTCCACTCTTCCACTCTTGATCGAATTCAAGTAAGAAAAAAACGAAATCCTCGAAATTCTTACCATTTTTTATTATAAAATATATAATTATTTTTTACACTACACAGCTGTTCTTCCAATTAGCAACTAACCAAAACCTAAACTTTCCGTTAACTTAACCGGCACTTAAGACCTAACCGAACATTGAGAAAATGCTTTTTTGCTAACCGCCAGTTAAGGTTCCGATTAGCTGCAGAGTTTTCCTATTGAGGTAGTCGTTTATATATACACAGTATTTTTTCATTGTGTAATTTTTTACTATTTTCTTCGCTTGCAAGAATGAAATCTTAGACTCTTGATTGCTGAACTTTACTAAGACCATCTTATGATTGTTGCTTGAAGCTCTTTGTTGGTCTGAAATTTTATAGAAGCTCGCATGGCTTATGTCGTTTTTGGCGATGAGCACGCTTAGTTCCTTAGACAGGTCTAATATTAGTTCCGCTGCTGTTTGGGAGTTGGTTACGTCTGTTAAACCACGCACCACGCAGTCGTTTTTGACTCTCTCGTCCATAAAAAGTTTTATAGAGCTCTTATAGAGCTCTTTTATAGAGCTCGCTTCGACTTCGACCTGCAGCCTTGAGTCCGTGAGTCCTTTCCTTTGCCACCGATTAAACTTTTTTTGTTTTGATTCACTGTATCAATCAGCTCCTCATATTGCCGCGACATAAATTCCACTGACCTTTTTATTTCATCCAGTTGACCAAGTTTTCCCATAACACAGTGTCTCCACTTACAATATTTGATTGCATGTGAACTGTCAAATTGAATTTCATGATATATGTATATCTCAAGTGTAGACCACTTATATCATGAAATTATTCATACACTAAAATAAAAACGGTGTTACTATAGCACCGAAATATTGTCACATAGGGTTCATCCGAACGGTGTTAATTTTATTGTATTCGTTTGTGTCGCTCCAAATGGATATAATAATATCCAAAACGGAGCGAAACTAAACACCAATCAGTGTTTATTTTGAGTGAAATAAAGTTTATCCAAATGGATAAAATCAAATGATCCATAAATGAAGTGAAACGTTAACATCATTTGGACGTTTTCATGTTATTAGAATGGTTTTAATTAAAAACCAACATTAATTAAAGAATTAACCAACCATATACGGCAACTTTACAAAAGCGGCACTTTCGACAATTTGTTAAAGCGTCAAATTAAAAAATTACTTTTTTATTGAATAAATAAGATAAAGGGTCCATTTGCAAATGCATCATGATGGGCCTACTGCTTTTGCAGCACAAGCAAAATGTTCAAAAAAGTAAAATTTTGCAGCACTGCAAACGTCTAGCATTCAAAAATTAAATTTTTCTATTAAGCGGCACTCATCATTAATATCAAAAAATTCACGCTGCAATTTGGACGATCGAAAAAGGCCAGTTGTAAGCATACTCTCAATCGTATTACATTTACGAACAGATCCAAATATGTATCTTATTTACATATCTGTAGTAAAAAATAAAGCATTATTGAATTGTTATGCACGCAACACGTTCAAAAAACGATAAGAGCGAAAACCGACTTAAAAAATGACTAGCAAGAAAACAAACGACGAAAGTATAAAAATAAAAATAAAGCGTCCTCTGATTGTTTTTTAATTTAACTGAGTGGAAAATAAAAAAATATTAAAATTGATAAAAAAACAATATTATCCATCTGATGGATAATATAACTACACAAGTGGTGTTAAAAATAATGTTTGATTGTGGTTTTTAAATTCACACTGCATTATTATTTAGAGTGTATCATGAAATTTATCTCTTGAAATATTTCTTCACTAAAACATGTAAGTGTATGCATTTTTAAGAACTTTTCAAGCAAAAAATATTGCAAAAGCATTAAAAGAGTAAAAAACCATAAAATGGAATAGCGAATGGAAGAAATTATTAATTTAATAAACTTATACAAACAATTCCAAAATCAAATTTCATGAGATAAACTGCCCACCTAAATATTATAGCATGAAATCTGGATATCATGAAATTCAATTTGATAGTTCGCATGCAATCAAATATTGTAAGTGGAGACAGTGTGTAATTAGAATTGAACTTATTTAATTGCGTAAATAATATTGAACTGACTGGTTGAAAGCTTGTCAGCGCCCCTTTATTCTTCGCTTTTATAGTTTCGTCACTTAAAAATTACGTTGCAGCCCTGGCGACTCGCCTAGTGTGCTGAATTCGTTCGCATTACTCGTTGCTGAATGCATTTCATGTCAGAAAAAAAATCACACACAAACGAGTGAAAACCAGTTGAATGTAGAAAAAGTAAATTAATAAAATTCTGTCGATGAAATATGAAAACATTAGTTTAAAGTGCTTTAAATAATATATTATTGTGAAAACACATTGATTTAACAACCCAATTAGACGATACACCCAAAATGCTAACGAAATTCATCCAAAGATTACAACTTGAGACAATTAAACTTTGGTGTTTTTTCTGTCGTAATCGTGCGTGTGTGTAAGCGAATAAATGAGAAAGTAAGCATATTGGGGGATAAAAGCAATCCTGCTAAACTTGTGATATTTCAAAGTGTGCAAGAAGTTACAACAAAAACTTAAAAATTGTATAAATTTTGCAACAAAGCAAAAATAATCAGTACACAAAATTAATTGCAGAAGACGACAAAATGAATAGAAATCAAATCAAAGCAGAAACAATTAGAAAATTAAAAGAAAAACAAAAAATACTAGGGAAAAGTGTTTAAAGAAGCTGCGCATATAGTGTAGAAAAATTGCTAAAAATAGCAACAAACCGAAGAGAAAAAATAAGAAACTAATCGGTTTTTGTATAAATATTAATGTAAACTTGTGTCCAAGTGACAAAAAAAAAAAAAAAAAAAATTCACAAATTATTTAGAGAATTCCATGAATTGTCTATAAATATATCTAATCAACGTGCTTAACAATCTTTTGTGAGTGATTTGATTAAAAAAAAATCAATAAACAAAAATAGTGACACGTTTATGTGCTCTTAAAAGCTAATCAAAAAGAACAATAAGAGAATATTTCTAGTAATAAAAAAATAATAATAAAATGCTTTTAAAATTCACAAAAGTTTCAGGAGCTGGTTGTGGTTCTGCCAGCTCTTCTTCAACAACAACATCATCAACGTTTGTTGCGCGTGGAACAGGTTTGTCAAACATTGATTCTTATCAGCTGGCTTATATTTAACTCGTAAAAAAATTCTCAAAAACAGACCGGGTATATTTTTAGTTTAACAAAAAATAGCCATATTTTAAAAAATTATTAGGGTATTCGCAAGGTGTGCTATCATGTAGTAATGTCATTGTCCTAAGACTTTACACTGGTTTAAACATTTTATTGTTGCCTTCCATATAAAAAAGTACTAATATATTACAACTCTGTAATCTATGTTTATTGAAGTGTCGTAATCAAAAAGCTGTTTCTTATTTGCATTTATTTATCTTGTACATTTTAGTTGTAAAATTTTAAGTTAATATGACATGATAGTACATCTTGTGAATACCCTAATTGTATTCTATTTATTACAATCGACTATTTTAAAAAATTTTTAATCTTTTAAAGCCTACTTTTTGGCTATTCAAATCGTATTATTAAAAAGGTTGCTGTATAAGCTGTAATCATATCGTTTAAACTTGCTGCCTAAAAATATGCTTCGAATTTTTTTTTAATTTGCAGAAAACAGATTTCTGCTTTCGTGGGCATGCAGAATTTTTCCACATTTTGACCAGTAGCTCGTTTCTGTAACCCGTGTCGATCGCAGTTTTCGACTGATATTTTTGATTTGACGTCACGGTGACGTAACTCTCACCTGGACTGTTTCTATTATAAAAAGAATCGATTCTTACTACATTTGCTCATTTCAAATGGAACACATGTCACATGTTTCAATTTATTTCAATACTATTCACTTAAAAAAAGTGTTTCTGTAAGAAAATTTAATTGATTCAAAACGATTGCTTTTCTCACTACCTGTGAGCTAAGTCAGAACTCTATTGATTTATACGAATATCGATAATGTTGCGCAAATATTACAAAAAGTCAACAAAATTAACGTAACTAACCAAACACCTTTTCTTAGGAAATATTTTTCTCTTCTTAAAAGACATTTGATTGGGATAAAAATGTTTTGATTTATAATTAGCAGTAAAGAAGAAAATAAGTAAAAACTTTTAAGTGACAAAATAAATAAAAAGTAAAAGCAATTAAAAATAAATGTATTCCTAAAAATATAATCGGTTTTTTTGTGATTCGAATCCATGCGTTTCAAATAAAAAAAAACCTCACTAATGCCACAAAATTAAAAACGTTTATGGCGGCAAAAAATAAATCAAAAGTTAAACGATGCAAAATGAAATAAAGTAAGTTTTATTTCCAAAAAAGCGTTATGAATAATTTTATTTTATCTTGGAGAGTTATTACAGGTCGTATAACACGTAGCCAAAAGCTTCAGCTGCTTCAATTGATGAAAACCTTGAAGCTTGAGAGACTAGCAAATTTCAACTATTCCTTGCCGATTTGTGTTCCAGGTCCATCGCATTTCAAATTATTTAAATTTTCAGCTACAGATACGCTTGAATTTGCTTAATCGACAATTTCGGATCGAAACAGTGTGACGTCAGTAAAATCGATAAGTACTCGACTAAGTTACAGAATCGAGCTACTGATTCGCAATGCAAGAATACAAAATTAAAGAAGCATGTGGACTTAAATTCGATTTATTTCAACAAAAATAATTATTTCCCATTTCCCTTATGTTAAATATCTGTAAAAAAACGAAATTCGCAAAATTATTTCATGTTGTTATCAAATCTATTCTATCTATTGTATTTATCTATATAATCATCATATGCATAAACGAACTAAGCTTTTTCTTTATTTTTGAATTTTTTTTTCAATTTAATTTATTTATCCAATATTTCTATTTAAACAGTGTTTATATACATATAATATTTATGAGATCTATCAGAGATATTACATCAAATTTAACTTATATCTCATCAGATTAACGTAAAATTTTTAAATCAGTAATAACTTCTTAAAGGTAAAAAATGGAATAAAACCCCTTTATTTGAAAGAAAAAAAAAAGGCAAACAATAACGGAAAAAGTAGTTGCATATAGTTAGATAATTTTTTAAAAAAAAATTAGCTATATATCAAGATCTTTCATATTTGGTAAATTTTATGTGTACATAGTTACAAACCATGTTGTTTCTAAGCAATCTCTTAATATAGCGTAAGAATAATTCAAAATTCCGGTAAAATAATTATGGTTTTGTCTTCTAATGAAATCTGTGAACAAGTCATATCCCGTTTCATTATGTGGCGTTCGTGTGGAATATCTCCAGTGCCTGTTATTTATCATTTTCAAACATTTATTTTGTATGATTTGCATTTTTGTTAGATGGCATTTTGCGGATTTGTACCATACAGGAGAAGCATACGACAGAATTGGTCTTGTGACACATTTTAATAGTAAGTTTTTGTTTTGGGAATTTAGATTTGAGCGTCTGTTTAACATAGGCCATAGTGCTCTGAATGATCTTACTGCTTTTTCGCAGGCTGCCTCTATATGTTTGCGGAATAAAAGATTTTGGTCAAGTATGACACCGAGATACTTTACTTTGGTTTGAGTATTTATAACGCTGTTATTAAAAGCTAGATGGCGCATTGGAAGTCTTTTTGGTGATTTATTAAATGGAAATATAACAGCTTGTGTTTTATTTTGATTAATTTGAATCTTCCATTTTGTAAAATATTTGTTGCTGGACTCAATGTTTTTTCCATTTTCTTCAAAAGTGCGCTTGTTAGCTTACTTGATGTGATCAAAGCTGTATCGTCGGCATAGTAGGCTACATCCATTAACTTAGGGACCTTGAAATCTGCTGTATAGAGCACATACAATAGCGGGGAAAGTATTGAGCCCTGATGCAGACCAGCTTGAATACTTTTGGTAGAAGAGAGAACGTTGTTCACCGATACCGAAAACGTTCTGGTATGTAGAAAATCGGATATGAGTTTGCACAGGTATTTGGGTAAATTCATGGAAGCCAGTTTGAAGATAAGACCATTATGCCAGACTGTATCGAATGCCTTTTCTATATCCAGAAGTATAATACTAGTTGAATTTTTGTTACGTTTGTTTTTTAGTGTTTTGTTTTTAGTTCTGCTGACTTGGTGGATTGTACTATGATCTTTTTGAAACCGAATTGCTCATTTGATACTAAGCCACGAGAAGAAACAAACTCATTGATTCGGCGAAGAATAAGTTCTTCGAACACCTTCCCTAAATTGCTTAAGAGACTTATTGGTCTATAACTACTAGGGCAAGTCTTGGGTTTGTTATGTTTATGCATAGCAACAACTTTGGCTTTTTTGAAAGCGGGTGGGAAATAATTCAATCGAATGCAACTGTTTAATAAGGCTACAAGTATTTTGACAGCTTTATCTGGAAGATTTTTTAATAAGATGTTTGGGATGTCATCTAAGCTTGGAGATTTTCTATTTTTTAATTTTGATAACACGCTTGCAAGTTCAGTTTCCGTAATAAATTGTGCTCTATCTGTATTTGATGATTTTACTACAAAACCGAGCAGCTTTCGCAACCTCAAAAAAGCTAACTGGAATCTTTATTTAGACACTTTAAAAATAGATCTCTCAACTGGACCATTCAGTCGTCCTTCCTATAAACAATCGCTAGACTACCTAGTTGATAGTCTCACAAATTCCACTAATAAAGCTCTCGATACCGCTTGTCTGTTAAAAACACCAAGGGGAAAGCCAAAGCCACCTTGGTGGAACAAAGGAATCGAGGAGCTCTGTAATAAGTCCAGAAAACTCTACAATAAGGCAAAGGCCACTATATCCTCAGATTCGTGGACGAACTATAAAGTGGCTCTAAAAGAGTACTAGAATGAATTGAGAAAAGCACAAAGGCAAGCCTGGAGGAGCTTTTGTGAAAAAGTAACACAAACCTCAGAGGCGTCAAGGCTTAGTAAAATTCTAGCTACTGTTTCTTCTAATTCAGGCTCCATGAAAAATAAAGATGGTACTTGGACCACCAGCAGTGCGGAATCCCTGAATGTTTTAGTAGAAACTCACTTTCCGGTATGTGCTGAGATATGTAATCAGTGTGACCAGAAGATTTTTGAAAAAATATGCTTTTTGTTAAACACTTAAATTTATTTTCTTCTCTTATAAAAAATTATAAATATTGTTATGGTTTTTTGAATTTTAAGTAACGATATATAATAAACAAAACTAAAATTCAGGCACATCTTCGAGGTCAATTCTTAAATTGTTGCTTGTATTATTATCATAGAAATTCGCATTTCTAAATTTTTTTATTAAGCTATCTGGTATTTGATAGGTATTACCACACTTTTTTTGAACATGCAGCCATGTTTTTACATTCAACAAATTATTTAAGAGTTTTTCTTGCATTCTATTTCGAATTTTCGTTTAAATAAGGAAGATTCATATAACTAAAAAATTTCTCAACCTCAGCATTGCTAAATGGTAAGCTAAGCGAGAAAAGCACAAATTTTGATAAATCTTCAGATTCCGAACATAGATCAATAACTTTTTCTGCTTTATTGTTTTGAATCCACATTTTAAAATAGTTAAAAGAAATAGCTATTGTTAGCAATAATAGTGGTATTCACGATGTGGTGCATTTGTGATAAATTTTTGCAAAATTTACAATACTTACAACTTATTGTGATCGAACCTTCAGTAAAGTACATATTATATTTTTAAAATCAGCTGATTTTTGTATGTACTTCTGTTTGGAAATATTAATTTAAATCATCACTTAACTAAAGGAAATCATACAAAAATTAAAATGAAAGAATAAAATATATTAATTTTTATTAAATAAACTCACAGCGTAGCCTTAAGCTTGCTCCATGCTGAGTAGAAATGCTTGTACAATCAGCTGATCCAATACACAACGAAATTTACACTCAATAGTGTTCCATCGTTGTATATTTTCCACAAGGTTGTATTTTAAAAATTGTGCATTTTGTTTTTGTTATATGACAAAATTTACTACAAATACCAAATTTATCAAAAATACACAATACAAGGAAAAATACAACACATCGTGAACACCCTAATGTTTTCTGAAGTAAATTACTTACTGCTGTAACATAATCCATAAAAAAATCTAACCATACAAACATATAAACAAATTTACTTCACTTTTTAAGCTGTGTGAAGTTATTAAATGAATTGCAATAACATTGACAACGAAGAAGTTAACCACAAAATGAATTCCTTATATTGCGTTTTACAAGGTGGTTCAGAGATGAAAAAATATAAAGTGTCGATAGACAAAAAATAACCATTTAGTAACCAAATTGACATTTTTTATTGCAATTTTTGTGAATTTTATAAAATATAATCATACGAAAAATATTCCACTTTTTATGCTGCATATTTTTATAAAAAAAATATGCTTCCCGAAGTTTAAATATGCCAAAGTGGAATATAATATTCCACTCTGGTCACACTGTATGTAATACTCCAATTCCCTAACAGATCCCTAAAAATACTCACATAAATAAAGTTCGAATTTAAGTTAAGTCACCAGGTCCTGATGGTATAGCTTCCATTGAAATTCAGAAGTTGTACGGCATCATATAGGAGCGGCTTTTGTTGATCTACCAAAGCTGCCTTGACCTAAATCACATTGCCAAACATTGGCGTAATGTGAAGGTTATCTTTATATCTAAGGCAGGCAGAGCTCATACGTTAACCCAAAAGAACTCGACCATTAGTCTCTCATCTTTTCTTCTGGAAATTCTCGAGAGATTAATCGATATTCACTTGAGATTTCAATTAAAAAATAGGCACTGTCAATAGCACAACATGCTTACACCAAAGGCAATTCCTTGGAAAAAGCTCTCCACTCCCTAGAGGGAATATACGATGATAGCTTTCATGGATATAGAAGGGGCCTTTAATAACGTCGAAGCAAGACCTATCACTGAGGCGCTAACAGAGCTTTGGGTGGAAGCCGCGCTGATAACACCGATAAATCAAATGCTAGTTGGCAGGATTATAAGTGCAAAATTTGGTGCGGCATCCACGTTCAAATCTGTACCAAGGGAAACTCCTAAGGGAGGGGTTCTTTTGCCTCTACTCTGGATCTTGGCAGTAAATGAACTGTTAGTCAAACTGGAACTAGAGGAGTGCAGGGTGATGCCGATGACGTTGCTGTTGTTACCTCTGTTGTTACATATCTACTCTCAGAGATATTATGGAAAATTTCATAAATACACTAGTCAACTGGGCTATCAGCTGTGGGCTCAGCGTTAACCCAATAAAAAACTGAGCTACCTCTAATTAGTCTTCCAAAACTGGGAAACACAAGACTTGGCTTATCAGAGCAAGCAAAATACCTGGGCTCAGCGTTAACCCAAACAAAACTGAGCTACCTCTAATTAGTCTTCCAAAACTGGGAAACACAAGACTTAGCTTCTTAGATCAAACAAAATATCTGGGCCTTATACTGGATAGGAAACTAAACTGGAAGGCCAATCTGGTCGTGAGAGCCAAAATTGCCCTGTACTCATGCAAAAAGGCGGTAGATAGCAAATGGGGCTTACAAGCAAGTGTTACTCACTGGCTATATACAGCAGTTGTAAGGCTAATCTTGCTATATGGCGCTATTGTCTGGTGGCATGCACTCAAAAAACAGACTCACCTAAACCTTCTCCGTAAAGTTCAAAGATCAGCGGAACTGTTCATCAGTGGAGCCCTAAGAACCACTCCGACAGACGCATTAGACATAATGCTCCATCTTATACCACTTGACATCCTAGCTAAACAGATGGCCGCTAAAACAGCTATCAGCCTAGAAGTCACCTCCCAGTGGAAAGAAGGTATACTATGACATTCTTGCATTAGAAAATTTCTCCCTCCCATACCTAGGTCCATCGACTACATCACACAACTATCCTTTGAAAGGAAGTTCTATGTATCCATTTCATCTAGAGAAGAGTGGGAACTAGGAAACCGTTCACCTCACAATTACAAAAGAGTTCAGCTACTACAGCTTTTTCGCACTTTCTCCGCATTAGATCATCTTAAGAACCAGCCCAAATAACATTAAAATATCTCAATGATATCGATAAGAGTGGTCCAAAACAATCTAAAGTGAGAAAAATTTACCCACCATAATATGGGTTGGGCTCAGGTACAACACAAGACATAACAACTAACCATGCGTTTACGTAGATCTAATCATACATTAGTTTTTAATCTACTTTTGAGTTGACCTTTCGATAAGTTAACATCAAAAAAGCTACAGTTGTTAACAAAGGTACTCATGCGATGTAAAGTAGCGGTAGCCATATAATTTGTTATACTAAAAGGTAAGTAAATTAAATTGTTAGCATTTCTACTGCTTCTACGGTTAGTGTTAAAATTTATAAGAGTTAAGAGTTCTGGTGAATCGAATACACCAGTTATGAGTTGATGTAAATAGACGATATCTGCAGACTTCCTTCTCTCATTCAAAGATTGCATTTTTAATAGTTTTAAACAATCCTCATAAGGAGGAAGGTTTAAAGTGCCAGTTGCACTTAAGCCCCTTAGAGCAAACCGAACAAAACGTTTTTGGATTCTCTCTATACGTTCAACATGTACATTGTAACTTGGGGACCAAACTTGACTTGCATACTCTAAGTGAGGTCGCACAATTGCATAATACAGCGTTGTAGTTGTGATCATACTATTAAATTCTTTGGCCCAGCGTTTCATAAACCCGAGCATAGAAGATGCTTTTTTACAAATGTAATCAATATGAATGTTAAACGATAGCTTAGAATCCATGCATATACCAAGATCTTTGACAGCATCTACACGACTTAATGCAGTATCTTTTATCTTATAATCAAAAATTAAATTATTCCTTTTTCGCGAAAAGGTCATAGTTTGGCATTTATCTGGATTTAGAAACATATTGTTTTTAGAACACCAAATTTCAAAGGATTTCAAATCAGACTGGAGCAGATCTGAATTGTCTTTAGCATATATTGTTCTGTATATTTTCATGTCATCTGCATAGATAAGTAGATGAGTGTTTGATGATGTGGGTCACAATGTCATTAAGATCTTTACTGATGGATCAGAACTAGATGGCAAAGTAGGTGGAGGACTCTACTCGGAAGCATTAAGCATTGATTTAGCCTTCAGGCTCCCTGATCATTGCAGTGTATTTCAAGCTGAAATCGCTGCTATACATGGAGCGTTAACTTGGCTTCAGGTAAATGAGAAACCTTCCATGGCTATTTGCATAATATCCGATAGTCAAGCCGCTTTGAAACTCCTAGGAACTGTTGAAATAACATCTGAAACAGTTGTCAACTTCCGCAGAGATGGCAAATGATGGACATAATGATAACATAAGTAGAAAGTAAGAGATAAAAGATCTAGGGGTTATTTTTGGTTCTAAAATGAGTTTTTAAAGCCATTACGATTATGTTATTTCCAAAGCTTATGCAATGTTGGGTTTCATTAAAAGGAATACACAAAATTTTAAAGATCCTATGACTAGTCAGAAGCCTATTGGACTACTGTTATATTGTTTGGAATCCGTATTATAATAAACACATTAATTTAATAGAAAAAGTTCAGAAAAACTTCACTCAATATGCCATTTATAAATTGCATTGGCCTGATCTACCCAGTTATGATGCCAGACGTAAATTACTTGGGTTACAGTCATTAAGAGATAGAAGAACGTATTTCTCTACTTATTTTTGTATACGATATCCTTTCCGGTAGAATAAATTGTGTAGAGTTATCAAATTTTTTCACTCCTAGAGATTTAAGAAATAATAGAATGTTTGTGGAATATTTTCACAGATCTAACTATGCCATTAACGAACCTATATCTCGCTGTATTAAATTATGTAATAGCCTCACTCCTTTAATTAGTTTCCATGTTAGTGTAAAAAAATTTAAATTAAATCTGTTCATCTTTGGCGAATTATATGAGAAATTTTATTTATATTCATATTTATATTTAATATTGTTATTAGTCTGTAAGATTTATAAAATTTAAAAATACGTGGACTGAAATAAATAAATAAATAATGATTTTCTAGGTAACTGCAAAGCAGATGAACTCGCTCGCACAGGTACTACCAAACAACTATCTATAGATAAGGCAAGCCTTGGTATTCCTCTCACCACATGTTAACTCCTTACACATGAGTTATCCGGCATCAAAACCAACAACAGATGGTCAGCAGGTAACACCTGTAATATAACGCGGCAAATCTGACCCAAACTCACCCTTAAGCGTTCAAAAGAACTCATTTCTCTCAGTAGAGACCACATCAGCACCATGGTAGGGATCCTTACAGGGCACTGCCGTATTGGCAGACACGCTCAGTGATTGAACATACCCCACAACGACTTCTGCAGAAGCTGTAGAGATGAGGAGGAGGAAGAATCTACAGTACATTTCTTCTGCATTTGCCTGGCGCTGGCTTAAAAATGCTTCCTCCACTTAGGCAACTGGTTTTTCAATTATCTTGAAAAACTCTCGGAATTTTCGGTTTACCGAATCCTAGATTTAGTAAACAGCTCAAATTGGTTTAAATAGAGATAGATATAAATTAGGTTTTTCATCAGTTTTCTTCAAAGAAGAATTATATGGAAAAACTTAGTTTGCATAGATTTTTACAGTCTTCAGAAAGCCTACCTTCAAAAATGAATTCCTCAGCATCCTGAATTATATAGAAAAACTTCGTTTGCATAGATTTTTACAGCCTTCAGAAAGCCTACCTTCCAAAATGAATTCCTCAGCATCCTGTCGTTCTATTCATATCAAAGTTTGCACAAAAGTAGCTGTATCATTTTTATATTCACAGCAAAAAAAAAAAATCATTAAGATTTCTCAATTCATTCAGAAGTTATAATTTTTCCAACGAATAATGCCAGATCGAGATACCGTGCGTCGGATGTACGAATTTATCTTCACGCAGTAAAAAAATAATTGCTGAAAAAATTATTGATTGATTGATAGCAATAATTGTTATTTGCGTTTCTTGACAACATTTGTTGTTAAACCTGAGGCAAGAGTTATGCCTTCGCCTCAGTTATTACATGTTGCTTATCGATTCTCTCCACAATCTTTCCTACCACCCAGTGCATCTCTTAAGTCATAGATATTTATGTAAATATTTTTTAATTCATTTTCTTAGAAATAACAAAAGAAATGTTTAAAGCCGGTAGGCAAGTGCGCCTCCAAATTAGATTATTATACTTTCATTATTAAAGCCTCCAAAAAGATGTACAATTTTCATAATAATAATTGAGTTCTTAAAACAAAAAGATAGTTATTGACTACAACTACAAAATTTATATCTTGAAATCAATTCAATCAGTTTCCAGATAGTCGACATTTTATGTGAAAAAAATTATCAAGAAATAAGTTGATTTTACTTTGCTGTAGAGGGACATCCTGTACAGCAGACGATTGCATTCTTTAATTTCTGGTTTTAAACAATATTCAAAAAACCTTGGTGGAACTTTCATTTTTGGACTGATGAACAGCACAAAACATGAACGAACATCAATTAGCCAATTGCGACGCTTACTTAATATTAAAGTGTTTCCTTTTCGGATCTCGTTTTTTGTTCCAGTTCTGTATTGCAAAAATGTTTTCCGGAACGACAATATTTTTTTGCATTTATTACTTATTTCATGGTATTATTATTTTTATCTATTATTCAAAATCAAAAATAAAATCACAAAATAAAAATAAACTTTTTTTCTTAAAAATCCCACGTATGCTAATAAACTATTTTGTGAATCACGAATCAATGATACCCTCGGAACTGGTCCTATAGTCACTATACTAAATACTCTTCTATATGTGATAGAAAACTCATGTTTGGGTTTTTCTTTTGGTACTAATCCGGTTCAAAGGTAGTCTGTCTCTATTTATTTAACTGCGCATTGTGGCATTGATTCTTTTTTATATTCGACTTTAAACCAACTGGTTGCGTTCCTTGAGTGTTCCTAGAAATGTGTCAACAACATTGAGTTGATTATTTATTTCTTTTCTATTTCGTTGTAGCTAGTTATGTCTCGTGACCAGCTAGGTAACTCCAATAATTTGTTTTTTCTCTTAATTTGTTCTCTTTGAACAAGCACATGATTTGAATCATGATTTTTGCTTAAGCCGCAAGTTTATTTTTTTAAACGTATTTTATAAAAAACTTGATTAATATTTATGCAGTAGTCTGTGAGAAGTGGTCAAGCTACGGTGTACAATACTTTTGCGGTTACCAAACAAAATCGCTCATTATCATTGCCTCTTTTTAGTCTTCTCTCCCCACTGGAGCATTACCTTCTCCATGATTCTTATGGCTGCACTCCCGTATCATTAATAAAATGCGATTCGAAAGTTGAGGTTGTTATTGGGTGTGTTGTTGTTGTTGTTGTCAACAAGTGTTCACGGTCACTTGGTCACATATCGTAAATATATGTACGACGATTATTTTGGTCGGCTGACTGAAGTCAATTGATGGCATTTCACGCGATCTCGTCAATATCGAATAAAAACTAGCGAAAAAAAAACAATAAAAACATTATTTCTGGTTTTTCCGATGGTTCACGATTTAATAAGCGAAGATGATTTTCTTATTACAGGTGTGGGCTATCTAATTTGGTATTAAACATGTTTCGTTTTGAACTTACATTTATTAAATTCGTTTTAACGACTTAGCAAATATTAGATATTTAGACTTTTTGGCCTTTGAAACGATATAATTAGATATTTTTGTAAAGGAATCTATAGCAATAAAACTAGTTTTCTGTCCTTGTCTATAATTCTTGAGAAAAGTGTTTAGTTTATCCAATAACGTTGCCCAACGCCGCAAGTTTCTTTCACCTTCAAATTTTTATCAGTCCATATTTGAGTGTAGCCCCACCCATTTTAATTCGGGCATGAAAGAGTTAAATGAATTAACATAATCTTAGCTTTCTAGCGGAAGCAAAAATCTCTCATTGGTGCATTTCGGAAAATTCGTTGAACTCCAAAGAAGAATAGTGAAAAAGAAGAGGCAACTAGAACAGACAGAATCTCTTCTAGAGTTCCTGGCGTGACTTAAAATAAGAAACTTTTACTTTAACGTCATATGATTTCGAAGAGTTTATTCGAATAAGCGTAAAATCATATAAAACTTAATCACTCAAGACTATTGAAAACGGAAAGCGTAGCGCCTTCCGAAACAGTCTGTCTAGTCTCCTGTTTGATTTTTTCAATTATCCTTGATGTAACACAATGTTACCATACAGAGTTGTTGTTATTGTTGTTGTCGTCTTCTTCAAAACTTGATATAAATAGCTCATAATAGAAAATCATGAAAAAAGGTTATTTAAGGCATTTTTATATTGAGTTAAGGATAAACATAAATATATTTTCGAAATATTTTTAATTTTTTTTCTTTCATTTAAATTTAATCCAGAATAAATCAATTGGCATAGTTCAATTTCCAAAAACTTTTTTCATTTGTGAGTAACTTTCAACTTTTTATTATTACTAGCTATTTTTCTAGAAATTGTATTTAACTAACTACTACTGTTCTTATGTGTTCTTATTTGTTTATAATAAACAGTGACCTTTTGAAAAGTTTTTAACTCTAGTAACTTTTTAATTGTGAAGACTTATTTTTCGGACTCGCAGTTTTCTCTGTTTCTGATTAATTTAACAAAAGCGAAATTCTTAAATTTTATTTAATTAATATTTTCGTTTCCATTGCTTTCAATATATGATATAAAAAAAAAATTGAGTGTACGAAATTTTAAACGAAACCCAGAAATTCTCTTTGAAATTCAGAAAAAATCAACTGACTGTTATTAAAAAAATCGTCTGAAATTTACAAAATATCAACTGAACTACAGAAAAGATCACTTAAAATTCAGAATAGATATCGGAATAAAAAATAGATCAATTGTTATTCCGAAGAAATCGTTAGAAAATCAGAAAAGATTATTTGAAATTCAGAAATTTAATTTGAAATTAGGAATAGAGCAATGGGAAATCAGAAATTCGATTTTAAACTAAAAAAATTTATTAAAATTCAAGAAAGATCAATTGAAATTGAGAATGGGTGAATTCGAATTCAGAATAGATCAATTATTATTCATTAATGTTGATTTTATATGATTTAAATACAAATTCTAAATGTGTAATAGTTTAAATCATACTTGATTTTAAATACAAATTTTAGTTGTTTGATGGTTTAAAATCGTTTATTGAGCTTTAGGTCAAAGTTAAAATAATTAATTGTTCTAACGAATCTTTCCAAAGGAACAACAACGGTTTTTTAATATGAAAAGAAAAAATCACTTGCTGATTTTATTGCAATTTCGGCCCTGCTAAAGGCTTCATGACAAATCTTTGTGATACGCCGTGCAAGGGCGCACTAGCGCACTGCACCACTGAGGCGATGAGATTTTAAGTGTCAATTTCTCAGTTTTTCTCCCATTTCATATTTTCAGATTTGTTGTTGTATTTTTTGTTTTGAGTCTTTATGCTTATGTTATTATTATGGAGTCCAACAATCTGTTGGAAGTCTTCTACTAACAAAGCATGGTTACTGAAGTTGTTTTTAGATTTTTTCTGATATATTTTCTAATTATTTAATTAATTGTTCTAACTTTGACCTAAAGCTCAATAAACGATTCTAAACTATTGAACAACTAGAACTTGTATTTAAAATCAAGTATGATTTAAACTATCAAACATTTAGAATTTATTTATGATCATATATTTATAGTGTTTAATATCATAGTATTTAAATCATATAAAATCAACATAATAAATAACAAGGTCATTTAGAAAAAACTTTAATTATTCATTAATTTCATTTGAAATTTGAAATGAAGGAAACATCAATTGAAATTCAGAAATTTTGTTTGAAACTTATAGTAGATCAATTGAATTTCAAAATTCCATTTCTGAAATTCTGAATAAGTCAGAAAAAATCACTTGAAATTCAGAAAATATCAATTGAAATTCAGAAATTCCATTTGAATACCGTATATATTATTTGAAATTCAGAATAGATCAATTTAAATACAGAAAAGCTCAATTAAAATTCTGAATAGAGCATTTGAAATTCAGATGGGAAGTTATTTATATTTTTATACATTAACTAGCAGGCCACATGTGTCCGAGACTTGCCACGTTTTTTTTTCAATCTCCTTAAGACAATACATTTCAAACGAAAAAAAAGTAAGTTCAAAAAACTTAAACCCGACTACTAAAAAGCGCTTTCTAAAAAGTATGAAACAAGAAAATATTCTCACCTGAAATTGTTATGTACAAACTATTAAATTGTTTTTGTCTATTAAATAAACAACTTACACATAATATATTTTATTGCATATAATACTAATTCACAGTGATGTTTAAAAGATATACGTGGTAGTATGCCACCTCATATATATTGTCATACGTCGCCCTCTAGATGTATAATGCATTTTGCCCTAAAGCTTTTAATCGCTTACTACTGTTAGAATGTATTGTTTTGTTAGGGTAGGTGGCATACGACCACGGATATTTTATGCAATAAAATATATTATGTGTAAGTTGTTTATTTAATAGACAAAAAAATTTAATAGTTTGTACATAACAATTTCAGGTGAGACTATTTTCTTCTTTCATACTTTTTAGAAAGCGCTTTTTTGCAGTCGGATTTTAGTTTTTTGAACTTATTTTTTATTTAAATTATTTTGGGGTTACAGTTTTTATATAATCGAAAATATTAACTATTTATTATTTATTAATGATCAATTTATAAACAAAGATGTTTATTATGGCACTTAAAATTTTTTTTTTTAGTGCATGACTTTATGGCCTATAGAAAGCGCCACATTTAATTAAATATGACGCCACAAAGCGTATAAAAAGCGGACTAAAAGAAAACGCTTCCAACGATACCTGATTCATCAAATTATGATAAGCAGTTTAGAATTTAGGGGTTTAGTTAATTTTCTGTCGTCTAGAGGACGTTTTATTCTATTTAGTGTATAGCCTTTAACCAGCGGACGTGGAAAACGCTTTCAACGATACCTCGTTTGTCAAAATATGATAAGTATTTTAGAAGTTAGTGGTTTAGTTCACTTTCTGTCCTCTAGAGGGTGCCATATTAAATTCAATTCTACGTCACATGTGCTTTCCTATCGGAAATTTTAAAGTGCTTTATTAAAAAGCAAGTAAAAAGGTCTTCACTTTGCCTATGAATAGTGCTTTTGAAAAGTTATTTTGCTCCCGCTACAAATTAAGCTTAAAAAAACTGTTTGCGTTCGAGATTCTTCGTTCTTTTTCGCTATCTACTCTGCTGACTAATCGTAATCTCATCACTAATATCGTTTGTTGTTTTCTCATCATTATTCATCACTAGTATATGCAAAAAGTTTAATTCGTGAAAAATTGTTGCAGCAAAATAGTGAACAAAATAAGGTTAAATCGTTTACAGAGTGTTAAAATGTATTGTTTTCATAAAAAAGGTAATAAAATTAGTGGCAAGTGATTTGGATATTCAAAACGTAAATGTAAAATATTACTTCGGGCAAAAATATATGCCATCAAAAATGAAGTCGCGAATGCAGGCGCGAACAAAGAAGGCGCTCTTTCCGAAAGGAGAGCAAAGCGCTTTTTTGAATCACTTTTCATAGCGAAAACAAAGGTCATCTTTCCAATGACATGACAATGTTAAATAAAGCCCTATATAAAGCGAGAACAAAGCGCTATTGTGGTTTTGTAAAGTGCTTTGAAAGTGGTTTCGAAGCGCTTTGTTTCCTAAAAGACGGGTAAAAAGTAAGGAATTATCTTCGACTTGACCGAAGTTATAATACCCCACGTCTGTATTTTAGTTTATTTTGAAGTCTTAAATGTTGTATTATTTTGGTGGTGCCACTTTTACAGGACGTGGTTTTTATCCAAATATATTACATTTTCAGAAATTCAGAGACCTTTTTATTTATTAAAGCTTATGTGAACAATGCGAAGTTTAGTATTATTTTTTTTGGAATATTTAAGGTTTTTACTATTATGATGACGTCACTTTGTATGGGAAATGGGCGGAGTTTTGTGTTTTTTTCAAATAAAATTCCAAACATCGAGTGGCATAGTTAAGACTTAAACTAAGCTTCAAGATTTAAGTTTGAAATTAGAGATTTCACTAATTATATTAAGTCACTTTGTATAGGAGGTAGCCGTGGTTTTTTTCGATTTTTACATATTTCATACTCAAAGTGCATATAAAGGATTTGAGGTCATTGGATTTTTTGTGGAATTTAAAGAGATTTTACCGTTTTGTTAAAGTCACTTTGTATGGGAGGTAAGCGTTGTTTTTATCCGATTTGGCTCATCTTCAAACTTATTCTGTATTTTTGAATATAAAGCTTATATATTGAATTTGGCTTTCTAAAATGACGTCTGTTATCGTGATAATAGACAGACAGAAGGACATGGCAACGCCTCCTTATCGGCGTAACAAGCGGAGTGACAAAGTTAAATTCTGTACAAATATGTCAAATAAAAGATTTTCTCTTCCACTGGTGTAATTCTTAAAAAAATTTTTACTTTTGAATTTTCAAAAAAAATTTCATATTTGGAGCTACGTTTTTTGGCACACAGCAGCAGCTCAAGCAAGTAAAAATTTGATAAAATGTAAACGATTTCTGCTAAGGTATTGCTCTTTTTTAAAAAGTAATTCTGCCGCTAATTTTGTCGTCTTAACTTTTGAGAATGACTTAGATGCCGGATATCTTTGAAGTGCTTTGCTGCTGGCTAATCAACGCTGGATGCTCCTTTAGCTTAAGTTAGTTGCCCACACATGATACGGCAGTAATATCTTTAGCCGTTTATCATAAATAGCCGAGAGGTGTATTGTGTTGTTTTCATTGTTGTTTTCTTAAAACATTTTTGTTTTGATGTGATTGTTTGCTTGTAAAACGATCATGTCTGCTACACTCACATTATAAATTAGTAAAGATCGCTTTAATGCGAATTACAATGACTGAGTGTGTGACTCGCAGAACCTACTTAGTTGAATATGCGTTTTTTTTATCTTCAATTTAGTTTGTTTATAATTTAATTTTATCTAATTTTCTTCTCGCTGTACTTCTTCTAGAAAACTAAAGTTATGCAATAATAATGATCAATTGATAAAAAAAGACACAAAAATGTAGTTAATTCGCATTACAGTGCAGTTTTAAATTTACTTTTCTCTCTCTACCTTCATACCCGTAATAATTTATTTATTTAAGCTGGATTTCACTTTTCAACACGAACCTACCTTTTGTTGTTGTTGTTGTTGTTGTTGTTGAAGCAATGCTAGCAGCTAGTAAAATTCTTAGAATTGCATTAGAAATGCATTTATAACAAACTGGTAGCGGAAATGCTACACCTATGACGTCACAGTAGTGCTGTGAATCCCCTGAATTTACATTAAATGCATAAATTATTACTATTTTTTCTTCGTTTCACATTTATACACAGTTGTTCTGTGAGCTCTACTAAGCTGATTTTAAAATTAATTCTTAGCAGTTGATTAACTTAATATTCAGCATTTATAGCTTGCCAATAACAATAATTTTATAGCTTTGTGATAGTTCCTAAATCATCTATTTTTAGAACATAACATTATATTTGATTAAAGCTTACGAGTAATATGTAGCTTTCATCAATTTCTTAATGCGCAAAAAATTCAAAACATTTTTTTGGTATGTTTTTGTCAAAAAATAAGCTTTTTTTTGTGCATCATCGTTTTTGTTAACTATGCTAATAAGCTCGACATGATTTTCAAACACATGCCCAAGAAAATATTAAATAAAAAAAAAGAAGTAAAGGTGACAAAGATATTAAAACCTGAATTAACAGCTTCGCACCAGACCGGCGTTTGACCAATGTATAACATGCCCCAATCACGATGTCCAAACATGTCAGTCAAAATGTTGGTTGCATAAATTGTGTGTTTATTTTTTTGATAAAAAAGTATAAAAAATATAGTACGAAAAAAAAATGGTATTAAAGAATAAAAATAAATAAATTGGCGATTTCAAGCCTCGAAAGGACTTTGACCGAGCTTCTATTCAACAATTGTGTTGAACACAATTGATCGAGAACTGAACCTACGAGTTTAATGCCGACTCCGAACGGCTTATATTCTCAAGAAGCTTTACATACAGTTTTTACTCTCTGAGGCTTGCCATTCTCTGCACGGTGACGACGGAACAGATTAATTTAATTAAATTAATTCAATTGAAAAAACATTCTGTTTGAGTTGGGAATTGAACCCGGGCTACCGCGGTTCTTTGGCTAATGCCGTGGTTATGTTAGCCAAACATGTTCGGTGTTCATTTTCGTTAATTTATTCTCTTCGCTGAAATGTTTGTTTGGTGGTTATGCTATGATTGGTGGCACAGTTGCATTATATGTAATAGTGTGTCAAAACACAAAAAAGCACAACCCTAATTTGCATTTTTGTACTTAAAATTAACGAATTAAAATATACGAACAGATATTACTTACTCTGAATTTTTATTATAATATCTTAAACAAAATGGTTTGCATATATCTGACATGCTAGCTAGCTGTTTATGTTAAGGGTTACTTGAAGACACAATGAACTTCACTTTTTAAAACTTTTACCTACTTTTTTGATGCTATTATACAAAATGACTACAGCCAACACTGGAAAGTTCGGCATGTTTGGCGTTTCAATCAGCAATCAAAATGTTCGGTCCGAGAGCGAGAAAATGAATATGAGAAAAAGTTCATTTCTTCATTTTATACGTGAAACAATAACAACAAAAAATGTTCGGCAATCATGTTTGGCTAGCATAACCACGGCATTAGGTGCCACGCACTCTACCCACCAGGCTACGGCCGCCACATTAAAGAATAGCATATAAAATATCAAGTTGACATCCCTGAATAGCTCTGGAGTTGTTGTTAAGGGTATTTTGTTGTCATTTTTTATGGTTGTTGCTTATGTTTACATAGCAGTGAATTTAAATGATTTTTGTAACCAGTTCTTAGCCTGTATACTTAAAATTTTGTTATTTTAAACACTTCCTTGTTATTTTTTCCGTGTATTTCTGAAGAATTACCAAGCTAATAAACTCAAGAACTTTCTGTATATTAGTTCTTCAAATAAAAGTAGTTAACAATGTTTTAATTAAATACTATCTAAAACCAGGAGCATTGCTGCCACGCCCCTGTTGCCAAACGCCCATAAAATGTTATCAGAGAAACTGCATGTGCAATTTAGTTCGAATGCTGCATTTCGAGGCTGTACGACCTATAACTCCAAAACTATTCATTATCGCGAGGCCTACAACTCAAAAGCTATTTGATGTAGCAAATTTGGGTTGTATGGGAGGTGCCACTCCCCCTTGTACAACGCCCATGAAATGTTATCAGTAAAACGGGACATGTAAATTGTAGTCGAATATCGTACTCCGAGGCTGTGCGACCTCTAATTTCAAAGCTATTCGATATAGCAAATTTGGGTTTTATGGAAGGTGCCACGCGCCCTTGAATAGCACCCATAAAATGTTATCAGTAAACGGCAAGTGTAAATTCTGATTGATACCAAAATCCGAGGCTGTGCGACCTATAATTCCAAAGCTATTTAATATCGCAAATTTTGGCTGTATGGGAGATGACACACTCCCCTTTTCCAATGCAAAAACACTCCTTGGTATGTGCTTAATAACTTCCTAAAGTTTCATGAAAATCGGTTTAGACATGAACTAAATTACCAAAATTTAATATTATACGATCGAAACCGTTTAATATATAGAAGTTCTATTGATTTGTGGGTGGTGGTGAAAGTAGGCGAGGCCATATAAATATATATAGTGACCGCCACTTGGAGCACCTACATACCGAACTTCACTATAAAAACGTGTACAACTCCGGAATTAATACATAGTGAGCGTGTATATAGTGCGACCACGCCCATTTTTTACAGTTTCCGACAGTAACTATCGGAACAAAATTACTGAATCGAAGTTTTTTTATGATCAAAACTGTCTGACATACACTTTTCTTTTGGTTTGTGGGCGATGACGCAAATTTGGCTTGTATGAGGGGGTACCACGCCCCCTTGTCCAATTGACACTAAACTTCACAGGAACACTCAAAGATGTTGCTTCAGTTTCCTTCAGCGGTTATGGAGTCTATACGTGATATACACACATTCAAACATACCCACACCCCCGCTTGCATTTTTTATATACATATGTACATATATAGATGAAACCTTAAAAAAAGGGTCTAGGTTATTATTATGACGAAGTCTACTTTGCCTTGAGTCGATTAAATAATTTATAAAGTATAAGAAAGTTTTTAATACATCCTAAATTACATAAAATTTAAAATTTCCTTTCAAGTCATTAGGTATTTAAATGATTTAATTCCTCTTAATAGGGAACTATAAAATGAAAAGGCAAGTACCTTGATTTGGAACTTAACCCTTAAGATATTACTTAAGATATTTTAGTGACATTATTAGATCAAGAATTAAAAAGTATCAAAAAATTACGAATCCAAGGACAAAAGGGCGTCTTTTCGCTTTTAAACTCATTGATCTTTTCTCAATTTGAAATTACTATGATTCTAACTATTCAAGGTTTCATTTGGCCTTTTCTGAACTTTAAATATAATTCTTAAATCAGCTAGTGATTTTTTCCTTTTCATATTGAAAGTACTTTGTTGTTGTTGTTGTTTCTTTGGAAAGATTCGTTAGAACCATTAATTGTTCTAACTTTGACCTTAAGCTCAATAAACGATTTTAAACTATCAAACAACTAGAATTTGTATTTAAAATCAAGTATGATTTAAACAATCAAACATTTAGAATTTGTATTTAAATCATATAAAGTCAACATATACTTCTGAACTTTAATAGATCTTTCTGAATATCAGTTATTCTATTCGGAATGTCCATTAATCTTTCCTGAATTGCAATTGATCTATTCCGAATTTTAATTTTATCTTCTCTGAATTTCAAGTGGAACTTCTAAATTTGAATTGATCTATTCTGAATTTCAACTCATCTATTATGAATTTCAATTACTAATTTACTGAAGTTAAATAGATGTTTTCTGAATTTCCATTGATCTCTTCTAAACTTTATTTTGCTTTAAATTTTTTTAAAATTGTTTTAACTATTTTTTTAAAATTCAAATAGGTCAATTGAAATTCAGAAAAGATCAATTGATATAAAAAAGATCAATTGTAGTTCAGAAAAACTAATTTAAGGGGACAGTATACACCTGACTTTTAAAAAAATCATATTTTTTTATGATTTATTTTTATTCAAAAGACCTCAAAGTATCTATTTTTAATGATTTAAAATTCGAAATTACATAATTTCTATGTGAAATAGTAAAGGTTTTAAGCGCAGAGCGTCAAGGCCGTATAATCGGTGTTAAAAACTTTCAAGCGCTTTTTCTAGAAATATCATTTTTTGAGTTGGTGGGCGTGATAAAAAAAACTACTACACTGATCGTTCTGAAATTTTAATATGTTATTGTACACATATAAGTCTATAGATTGAACTACGGATAGAAAGATAGGTAAAGTAATTTTGGTTTTCAAGGGATTTTTTGGTCCAAAAGAAAATTCATTTAGTTCAATCTATAGCGGCTTTGATGCTGATTAAAACCCCGTTTTTATTTTTTTGAGACGTTCCAGTAAGCCAAAATCACAACCACCGTGATTTTTTATGCTTTCTTCAAAAACCTGCATCAGCCAAAAAACACGCTGGAAAAATAAATATGCAAAGTTTCAATAAGATAATTGTTCCTTTCTTAAAAAAATATGCATTTTAAAAATTTCATTTTTGAAAAATCCAGGTGTGTACTGCCCCTGCAGCACAAATTGAATTGTAATTCAGAAAATATTATTGAAATTCAGAAAATTCCATTTTAAAATTCGTACCTATATATTAATTGAAATTCAGAATAATTGCATATAAAAATGCGTAAGGGGTATATTAATTTTGTCACTACGTTTGTAACGCTGATAAAGAGGTATATAATATTCTTGATCAACATCACCTCCTAAGTCGATTAAGCTATGACCGTCTGTCTGTCTGTCCGTCTATGAGCACGATAACAGCCGTAATTTTAGAGCTACCGTATTGAAATTTAATATAAAGATCAAGTCCGAAAATCAGCTAAATCGGAAGATTTCGGTAGGCCATGCCTTCCTCCCATACAAAGTGACTTAACGAATATAGTAAAATCTCTTTAAATTCTACAAAAATTAATCGAATGACTTAAATTTTGCATATAAGCTTTAAGCTTTAATATTCACTTTGATTAAGTATTAAACTTGTAAAACTCGAATGAAAACCACGGCTGGCTACCTCCCATATAAAAAGACTTTATGAAATTAGTAAAATCTCAGTAAATTCCACATAAATTAGTCAATAGCTTCAAATGTTGCAAATTAGTTTAAATCTTAACTATACACTCGATGTTTCGAATTTAGTTAAAAAAAATAAAATTTCGCCCATCTCCCATACAAAGTGACGTCATCATAATAGTAAAACCTTTATAAATTCCAAAAAGAAAAAATAATGTTCAAACTTAATATTGTGCACATAAGCCTTAACAAATAAAAAGGACTCTGAATTTTAAATGTGAAATATTTGGATAAGAACCACGCCATATAAAAGTGATGTCACTAAAATAATACAAAATTCAGGACTTCGATACGGCCATGGGGGTATTTTATTTTCGATCCAGTCGAAGAAAATTCCTTACTAGTTTTATACGGGCAAATTCTGCCAAAAGTGCCCATTTACATGTCCTAACAGTTTTGAGTGATAAAAAACAATTTTTGTTACTTTTTGATTTTTTTTAAAAATTTTTGTCTTGAAGTTTATGTATTCATTTAATAAATTTTTATTAAGTTCTAAGAGATGAAACCTTTTTCCTAAAAGCATGTTATATGATAACAATCAGAGTATTCACGATTCAGTGCACTTGCCAGTGCAGTTGAGGACTTGTGCACTTCACAACACCAAAATACACGTGCGTCAAAATTCTGCACAAGTGCTTTTCTACTGTAGCCTAAAACTTTAAGACTTGAACATTTGTGCACTTGTCTGAATTGAAAAATTTGACAGCTAGTAAAAAGTGATAGTGGTTTGTTCACGAAAACCTAACTGCAACACTGCACATGTCCTCAACTGCACAGGCAAGTGCACTGAATCGTGAATACCCCTTATACTAATTCTTATACTAATACAACTGATATATACAAACAGCAAGTTTTCGAAAAGTGCTTTAAATTGGTGTATTTATCTTTTTGAAAACATTCAAAACAGACAAAGCATTAAAATTTCTTAATAAATACATCAAAAATTACAATTTTAATTGAAAAATCTTTTAATTTTAAATTTAGCGGCAACAAAACATTGAACTCCAAAATTATAGCTAAAAATAAAATTAGAGTTTCTGTACATCGCTAAAAAAAGTTTAGAATTGCATCAATCTCTAAAAATCGCTAAAAACTATAAATTTAGCTTTAGCGGTGGAGATTTCGCTTTAGCGTTTTTCAGAATTCGCCCCCAGGTCATTAAAAAATTATTTTTGCAGGTGAAAATGTCCTAAATAGGCCTTAAATGTCATTCCTGTAACCTGTCTTCGATCAAAAGAATAACAATTCAAAGAGTGTAGCTTCCGCAATTTTTATTTCTAAATGCTTTGTTTAAATTTTGTCTAAAAGTGCATTGTTTTGTCTAAAAAAATTAAAAAATCCTTCAAAAAATAGCTTTTACAAAATAGTCATTGTGAACTCATAACGTACTCAAAAATATAGCGGAGACAGGGAGGGTTAAATTATGTTTTATCTACAAACTTCTTCCCTGAAGCAAAACTAAGAAACAAGTATCGCTTAAGCGCCCTCTCAGTGTTGCTTTTTACACTACATATATTCAAGTTTCAAAAATGCGCCAATGGTTTTGAGTGCGAAGCTCAGTTGCAAAATTAAACTTTTTTGTTATATTATTAATATTTAAAAAAAAAAGTTGTCAACTGTGTATTTAGTTACTGATGCACTAAAACGAAATTGAGTATAGCATATTAAAGTAGTTAGCAAATAAATGATAAAAACGGGACGGAAAATGGTTATAGTTTCCTCTGATGGCTGCGATCTCCAAATAAAGACGATTTTGTCATTCCTGTATCCGTCATTCCATTGTTCCGGCTTATACTCGTCAAGACGTGGCGGTCAAGTCTTACCTTTGTGGATGAAAGACGCGGCCATCAACGTGAGAGAGATGAAAGTTCTAAAGGGAATGAGCAAGAATTGACGTTTAGTCTTGACGAGTATAAACAGAGATATTGCCATTTTGTGTCATTCCTGTAACGCCACAAAACACAAAATGGATGCAAATCAATTTCATGACGTCATACCGTGTGGCCTCAAGCGATTTTAAATTACTTTGGAGCCAAATAGTATAAAGAAACCATAATTGATGCATTGGATGCAAAAAAGGCGTGAGAGAAAAACTTTATTTCGAGAAAATCGAATATAAAGCTTTTGATAGCTTGTAGCTCGTAAAGTAATGGTTCAGTTTTGCAGTTTTCTTCTTTAAAATAAATTCTCAAGTTTTTTCACTGAGTGATAAAATGTACTCATTAAATTTTTAAGTATATATACATGGGCGTAGCGAGGGTTGGGCAGGAGGGCATTGCCTCCCTAAACTTAAGAAAACGAATTTTCCCAGCTTTAAAGTAAGAAATTCAAAACAGTTTTTCTTATGATTAGAAAAACAAAAAAAAAATAAACTGGCCATTTCAGCCCTTGGAAGGACTTTGACCTAGCTTCTATTGATCAATTGTGGTTATGCATGTTACTAATTTTTGAGCACAAATGATCGAGAACTGAACCTACGTGTTTTATGCCGACTCCGAACGGCTTATGTTCTCAGGAAGCTTTACATAACAATTTTTACTCTCTGTGGTTTGTCATGAAACATGATACGTAGAAGTTTATTGTCGTTTTATGCAAAAAGGGCGTGTAGCAGTTCAAATAAAATTTCTGAATTCCTTTTGATAACTTTTCTGAATTTCAAATGGATATCTGAATTTCAATTTATCTTTTCTGAATTTCAAATGAAATTTCTAAATTTCTATTGATCTGTTCTGAATTTTATTTGCTTCTTCTGAATTTCAATTGATCTTTTCTGAATTTCAGTTAATCTATTCTGAATTTAAAATAGATTTTTTGATTTCAATTGAACATTTCTGAATTTCGAATGATCGATCTTTCCTGAGCCTCAATTGGATCTGTTCTGAATTTCGATTGATATTTTCTAAATTTCAACTGATCTCTTTTCTTATTTTCAAATGATATCTTTTACCCACTTGACCCCAGTGACTCCTTTACCACAGTGATCAGTGACCAGTGACCAGTGACCTTCAAATTACAAAGACTATAGTAAGTTTCATTGCAATTTGAGGATGATTAGAGACTGGAGAGCTTATTATTTATGGTTCTCCAGCGCTCTAAAGGGCAACAGGAGAAATATTTGGAATATTATGATAAAATTTGAAATAACTCTATCATAAGGGTCAGAAACACCTTAATCCTTTGACGACGTATGGGTAAAAAATGACCCATTTACAATTTTAAGACGTGTGAGCACAATTTTCGAGATATTTACATAAAGTTCGGCTTAAAGGATTAGAAATTCATGTGACTTTTAATGTGTGCCACATTTTTTGAATTTGTTTTAATTTTAAGAGAAAGAAAAAACTAGTAAGTCAAAAAAATTTTTTTCCCATAGGTGTATTTGAATCCCGATTTCTCAGAGACTACAGTTATAAGCACCACAAGCGGATATATTTTCTCATCCCAATTATCTCAAAACCTTTGCGAATTAGCTACTCCAACGAAGTTAAAAATAACTTTTCCGGATGAACTTTATTCGAATTTTTCCGGAGTTTTTCAATACTTACAGTAAAAAAAATTTGTAAATGTTTTTATGTCACTTTTGTATAGAAATATGCCATCGGTGATGACCATTCCGCATACAAATTTTTGAAATTAACAGCAGTTTGTTTGTCGCCCTCAAAGGGTTAAAATAAGTTGAAAAGTCTAAAAAATAAAAACAAGCACATTAGGGGTATTCACGGGTTGATGCGAAACGCAGTTGCGACGATGCGAAAATGCAATGTTGCGAACTTTCGCATCACTCCAACAACAAACACATTAAAAGCAATTTTGCAACTCTTCTTGAAACGCACTGCCCAAACCTATTGCGAGAACGCACAAGCAGTGATGCTAAACAGGTGATTAATGTTTTGTTTGTTCTCAAACATAGTTGCCACCTGGATAAAACTTTAAAAATCTTAAGTTTGTACGGTGATTTTAAAAACTTTTTGTGATTTTGAAATGAGGTGGCAATATATTTACTGTTCATTCGACATATAATTTTTATTGCATAATTAAGTTGCAATATTGATGCTAACGCGTTAGTGCGCAAAATATCTTGCATTTTCACACTCTTGCAATTCGCAACAACTCGTGAGTACCCCTATTGTTGTTTCAAAGCCTCTCCTATCGATAGGACGGACAATCATAATGGTTATTAAAGTGGACAAATTCAGTGAAGTTAACTCAAGTGATTAAGCTGCTGAAAAAAACTCTGCAGTTATCAAAAAGCACTCTTGACCAATTAATTAACTTGAATTCGTTCTTCTTGCATGTATGTATGTATGTTAAGTATCTAGCACAGTATCTTCGCATGTCAGTGCAAAGTCCAAGTTTATTTTGTTTATTTTTTCTTTTGTGTTGCCATCAGCGCGTTATTCTCTTTATCTGTTTTGCCATTAAAGTTGATTCTCTATCAAGATTTTACGAGCCAAAGTGCTCAAAAGCTTTGTTTACCAACATTTTGTAAATCAAACCAAATCAAGTGCCGGCGGCCTGCCGGTATTAACTACTAAATATTGAATTCAACAACTGTTTGTAACCACTACTCGTCGGTCAGAATAATATATTGCTACAATATTTACCTACATAAAATCAGACGTTCTGTCTCAGTCTAATGCATCAGTTAGATTGAAACTTGAGCGTTTTTTAGGGCTGTCCAAGTAATCTTAAAAAAATTGCATACATTTTATTTGAAGGGCTTAGGCCTTTTACACATGGAGCAATTGAAAAGTAATGCATCTACAACGCAATAGCTTGAAAAGTTGCAAGCCACTCTAATTATGCAATAATGCAATACTGAAAAATTCATAACAACACAAATATTTTTTAATTGAAACTATGTTAAATAGAAACAGAAAATTGAAGTAGTTAAAGCGATTCGAGTGATGAAGATGTTATTTCATATTTTTATACGGGAACAACTCAACGTCAGAATAGAATTTGGGTGCAACCATACATAAGGAATAATATTAACTGCAGATTATTTATCACAGCAAAAGAACGGCAGCAAATTGATGTCAAAGAAAACACAATATGCAACACAAAATCGCCAATCAAAATTGCAGCAAGCTGTGTTGCATTAAACACAGGTCGCAAACGAGTTGCCGACTTGTGCACAAGTTGCTTCATATGAAGGCTACGGTATAAATACATTGGCTAGCAACTTTTGTTGCAGTTGCATTACTTTTCAATTGCTCCATGTGTAAAAAGCCTTACTTGAACCTTAACACAGTAAACGGCAGATATTTTTGTTAGGTCATCCCAGGCTACTAGTTAACTATAAAGCGAAAAAGTGTTAATTTTTTTATAAGTTTTGAAAGTAGTACAAATATTTTATTGATTAGCGAACTTATGTAATGTGATATGATATAATGTGTTAATATATGCAAACAATTTCTTTAATTACTAAATTTTTGTTCCATCTCCTTGAAATCAATGATTATAGGAACAATACTTTCTCTCACTTGGCAGCCCTGGCGATGTTTTGCTTTAAGCATTCATTTACTCAATTACTGAACCTTTTACATTTTGCTAAAAATACCCTCTTATTTTCACTCAAATACTTACACGTATACATTCACCATCTGACGTTTAAATCATTTAGGTGTGCCACCTTAGTTTGTTATTTGCCAGCAATGCGAAAAGTTTGTGGACATCTTCTTGTGGTAGTAAGCTACATTTCAATTAACATAAATTTTAGATTTTTTAGCAGATTTAATCAGTTATTTTCTTTGTATTGATTTTTCCAAACTTTAATTTTTATAAAGCTTTCTCCACTTATCTTCTGTTATTCTTGTTGTTGTTTTAATGAGTGCAAATTAAATATTTTTGACAAACTTCACTCTACAATCAGTTGATAAACAGTTGGACGTGTTAAATTAAATTTATGATAAAATGTTATCAAGAGAAGAATATTCATTTGAAGCATTTGTAATGAGTTCAAAGAAAGTTATGAGTATAAGCTATTTTCACCGCGAAGGGGGAACCTACAAAATGTTCGGTTCTAACGTACTAAACCCGAACGTCCTCATTGAATCTCCGTCCCTGTACAAGGCGCGTAGAACCGCCCTAAAGCATGAATGCAATAGAAAAGTTTACATGATCTACGCCCACTTGCTCGACTTTTCATAGTTCGTCTATTAGCCAAAGCGTTAACCCGTAACCGATCAATTCGTCTCGCGCCTGCGCTTTAGATTGACCAAGTTTTAGATTGTTGTCATTTCGCCGAGCCTGGACGAAGCACTCCAAATCTCAATTAGGCGAGTTCAGGGCGCTCGAAAAGCACATGAACGATATCCTCTACTGATCTAACAGAGCAATGTGTTCAATAGGGGTCAGTTAAATGCTTTAATTTTTGCAGATTTGCTCTTAAGCAACCGTGCCAGCTCGGAATTTGCGTAAGATAAAAGTTCCTTGATCTGTGATTTTAACCACACCAATTAGCTAAGTGAGAGATAAGCTGGTAAATCCAACGTCTTATCTAAAATATCTTTGCGTGTTTTTGACACTGCATCATGATTTTGTCTCCAGGCAGTAGGGCCTTATCTAACAGGAGGTCGATGCTCATCGAGTTGGCTTAGGCTGCCCGCAGAGAAAACGCCGAAGCAGGCAGGCTGGCAGGCAGGCGCAGGCAGTGCTCTGCGAAGAAACGAGATAGAAATAAAGCCATGCTAACTTTTATCTCGCTTGTTTACATAGTTTTCCTGCGCCAGTCTGTCTGCCTGCCTGTTTCGGCGTTTACTCTGCGGGCAGCCTAAGTCTGCGGACAGAGTAAACGCTGAAGCAGGCAGGCTTGCTTACTTGTTCCAGTGCGACGAAACTGGCTTCATATAATTTCATATAAATCTGTCCGAAGTGTGCAGATTGGCAACAGGCAGATTAGAACAGATCCGATCAGAACAGATCCGATCAGATCAGGTAATCAAACCAGATTGGCGCAGATTTCCCGCAACTGATTTTGATTTTTTGCGTTGTTATTTGTAATGTTTTAAGGAAACTACGTTTTTTTTATTATCTTTTGTATACACAAGAACTATTACAACAAAAACATGCAACAACAACAACATCAACAACAACAACAAAAACAACAACAACAACAACAACAACAACAACAAACACAACAACAACAACAACAACAACAACAACAACAACAACAACAACACCATTAACAACAAAGCGTTGCACGTAACAAACATGGTAACAACAGCAACGACCGCGCACATGCTTATGTGAGTGTGAGGGTTGCTTTTGTTGCGCATGAGTATGTGTATTTGAAAAATTTTTAAAAATAAAAAAAAAACTTATTCTCTCACTGATCTGATCTGATCTGCTCGAATTCACTCTGCACAGCTTATTTACTGAGCAGGTTACTGCCTGCGCCCGCCTGCCTGCCTGCTCGCATCAGCGTTTAATCTGTCCGCAACCTGGGGCTGCCCTATGGACTAGTAAACTGCGGAAAAATTTGAAATAAAAATAAAAATGGGTGATCTCACTTTAATGTCTGTAACTTTTTTACTAGTCCATAGATTTTTTTTTATTTTGGGCTTAAAAATTTTGCAAAAGCTTATGCTGTACAAAAAAAAAATGTTGTGGTCAGTTGCTTTTCAGGTGCTTAAATGAGTTTTCGACCACAGATTTCCATGAAAGTTTTTTTTTTTTAAATATTAATTCATATCTCCATAATTATTAGTCAGATGAGATCAATATGTATCAAAAAGTTATTGCGAATTTAATTGTCTCTTATAAAAAATGTAATTTTGGTCAAATCCGTCGGTCCAAACAGAATTTATTACGAATAAGCACAAGTCACCTTTTTCGAAAAAAGCAATCAAATTCTTTGGTCGATATCTCAGAAACCTATCCATAGATAATTTTTTATTTTTTATTTTAGATCTAGGGACCATACCGCTTATGAATTTTATAAAGAAGTCGTGGTCACAGAGATTTTCCAATCTACATCAACAAATTTTTAGTTTTAGCTATCGGATTAAACATAATGCTGTTTTTCATGTCTATTTTTATATTTTATATTATTTTATATTAAAATATCTGTATCAGAGCATCTTACTATAACGTTTGCATCGGTACATGTTTGACATACGTGGAACAGGGAATAATTCCAATTTTCGGTTTGGCACTTAGCGGATTTCAAAAAGCACTAAAAGTACTGAATTAAAAAAAAAATTAAAATTTGCAGATTTATATATTTTAATAATTCAACATTTAGGGGTTTCACAAGCTGTCGCATTGTTGTATTGGGCTATTTTTTCACAACAATTGTAAAATTATTGTACTTGTATTCAGTACTTTAGTACTGAATTTATCATCCCTGACGTGGAATACCATCTGTTCGAATTGGCGGAAAAAGAGAAAATAGTTGGGCTAGAGTGAGTGAGTGACAAAATGTATTTTATTATACCTTTTGGTATATTCATTGTGTTGACAATACCATATTGTGTTGTACAAAAGGGCGAATTTGTGTCCTGCTTAATTTGTTGATGTGATGTCTTCGTCTTCTGGGTGGGTGGGTTGTTGTGATGTTGATTATGTTGTCGATGGTTTATTTTAAAGCTGTCTTCAAGTTGTTGCACGATGTCTTTTTGTCTCGAATTCTGTAACGATTGACATTACGCTGGCGCAACGTTGATGTTGCCGAACGAAAACATCAGTGGTCGTGCCACTTGTAGCGAGTAGGTGAGCGGACGTGTTTAATGATCACTGAGTTTACGTTTGGCGTAAGCACTATCTTTGTGTCCGCCTTTTCATGAGCTGTGCAATTTAAATTTTGGTCTACAATTCTCACAATTTTAAAAACAGTGAAAGGGACCTCAAAAAACTTTTCGGGCGTGAAGGATGCCATCCCAACGTGAAGGATGCCATCATTAAATACCAAACCCAGATTGCTGCTGACAGGTATTGTGTTGCTTTACAAACAAAACTTTGAGTTCCAAGTTTTAAAATATACATATATACTGTAATAATGACCGCGTAAATGGTATTTTTTATTGATGTTATTTTTAACTTAGTCAATTCTACCTCGAAATGTCAGCATTAGATACCTCAAGACCTGCAAAGATTTTCGAAAAGTAGGGTATAGTGGGGAGTTGGGCCGGTATGGGTTAAGAGAAAGTCTAAGGGAGCGTTTATAGTGACGACATGTTACTTTGCCGAGCCGAACCGAGAGGGAAAGCTGAAAAACGCTGCACATACAATTATATGAAATAAGCTCAAAGTGCGTATAGTGCGGGCCGAACAAGCAGCTTAAAGCGACTTGTACGCTGGTATTCAGAGTGCCGATTTTTGCTTTCTCGCCCGTTCGCACGGTTTGCATGTGTTTAGTTTTATTTTACACGATGATATTTATTATTTTCATTAAATAACATAAAAAAGGTAGAGCAACAAGGAAAACTGCAATTAAATACATACTATGTACTTACGTTTTTTGTTGTTTTTGCTGTTGTGCCTTTTTTTCGTTTTTTCTTGGGATCAAAAGCAAGTGGGTGAAAAAATTTAAAATAAGCAATCAGTAGTTTTTGTTTTCTGCAAAATTTTATCATTTGCTTTGCAAAAATCAATCATTAGACATCAATCTGTTAATGTGTATGCAAAATATGAAAATAATTAGATGTTGGTCAATGAAGCCCTCAACGAGTCTGTATAATGTATACAAACAAACACATATAAATGATGTAAGGTTCGCATTCGGGCAAATGTTTAGGAAGACTTTCGATGAGTCGCTTATTTAGCCGATTGACTTTTTTGCCCACTAATTTTTATTTTGTTATTTTTTCTGTTCTGTCTAAAAAAACAATTCGAAAAAACGCAGCAACAAGGCAACTAAAAACATTACAAAACAATTGCAAAAAAGTCTAAACAAGCTGCAAACAAGTGACTTAAAGCGACTTACAGTGACTTAAAGTGCGTTTCCGCATAGTTTTTCGCATTTTCGTCTCTTGACTTGTTGTCCGCTGGTTTGAGGAAAGCAAAAAGCACACAAGAAATCACGTGACTTGTTTGATGCTTCGATTGCAAAAATAAACAAAACAAAAAAGTAATATATATAAACAAACTCAAAATAGCCAAAAACCAGCTGCAAATAGTCAGCGACTTAAAGTAACTTAAAGCAACTTACAGTGGCTTAAAGTGCGTTTCAGCATGGTTTTTTTCGTATTTTTTTCTCTTTACTTGTTGTCCGCTGGTTTCAGGAAAGCAAAAAGCACACACGAAATCACGTGGCTTTTTGATGCTTCGATATCAAAACTAAACAAGAAAGAAACGTAATATATACAAATAAACACAAAGTAGTCGAAAACCATATGCAACAAGTCGGCGGCGGTAAGAGCACATTATACGCATACCAGCTGCTTTTAGCTTGACGCGCTTTCAGCTCGGCTCGGCAGAACAACAAGTCGCTACTATAAACGCGCTCTAAGGCCTTTTCCACACTTGGTCAACACAACTCCAAGTTGCTAGCCTGTGTATTTATACCGGAACCTTCAGATTAAGCAACTTGCATGCAACAAGTTCTCGACACGTTCTCAACCTGTTCAACGCAACGCGGCTTTCCGCAATTTTCATCGGCGACGTGTTGCATCAGTTTGTTTGTTTTGTGAATTCAAGTATTTGTAGTGCAGTAGGCTTTATATTAATCAAGGTGAATAAGCTTATTAATTAGTTCCCAATAGAATCTACAAGAAGAAGAAATAGTTTGCAAGATGAATGAGCAAGTGTTAAATATTAAATCAGTACAAGAAGTCGAAAAACATGAGTTATTATATAATAACAATTATTATATGTTGCATGACTTTTAAAGCAAGTCTGAAAGCACTCGGTTTATTGTTGCATTGCTTTACAACTTTTTCGCTGTTTCGTTGAAGTTGTGTTGGAATTGCGTTGACCAAGTGTGGAAAAGGCCTAAGAGTTAAATGTTTGGTATCAAATGGTACGTAATGCATTGATAAAAATTGGTGTAGAACATTTTAATATCGTATTTTGAATAGTTTTTTATTAAAAATAAAAAAGTAAAAACAAATTTAAACTTTTATAAACCTCCGATATCGAACTACGAGTCTCAGATAGAAAAACAATATACCTATAAGGTTGTTTTCAAATTATCTATAATATTTTCATGCATTGCAATGACGTCACTTCAATAGAATGGATGCAATGCCGTAGAAATGGCAAAAATCGATTTTTTGCGATTACAAAAGGTCACGGAGGTGGGCAGGAAATCTATTGACAACTTGTCATATATACCAGCAAAATGCATAACTTATTTTAAATATATATAATACCTATACTGAAAGTGAAATATAGAAAAATCTTATTATTAAAAACAATAACATATTCAACACGCGGACTGACGGTCTTGCCGCCGTTATCAATACAGCTGATTATTGTCTTTATTATTTCAAAGGTAAAAAAATTTACCTGATAAAATTCAAAGGGTATAAAATGACTTCATACTTATTTACTTAGTTGGCGCTACAACCGTATGTCGGTCTTGGCCTCATCTAAGAATTTGCGCCAGCTATTTCTGTCTTTCGCTTGCTGGCGCCAGTTGGAAATTCCAAGCTTCGTCAGGTTGTCCTCTACTTGGTCTTGAAATGACTTGATGCTGGAACGTTTTTAACAAGTTCATACTCGTGACTGACGTATAATCCACCCTCTGCAAAACAGCTGACTATTATTTTTTGGTTCAAAATGCTTTCAAAATCCATGCCACAAAGTTTGGCGCGGAATAAAAGTACTTGTGGATTTTCGATATTTCAATTCAGCGATTCCGAAGTTTCGGGATTCAAATGAGTGCTTAAGTCAATGAGCAAATGAGTCTAGTGTGAGCATGTGACTATTGAGCATATGATCATTTATTTGATTCTCGATAACGCTGTTTTCTCACATATCTGTGTCTATAAGCAATAATCGCTTAATAATCGCTGTGTCTATAAGCAATTAAGTCGACTTAAGACAACTGAACTATTGATGTTGCTGAGTTACACGCATATAGCACTATAAACACAAAATCTGAAGCATGATTTTAGCCAAAGTTATGACACAAAAACAAAAGATTCTTTCATATAACTTATATGTCGATTGAAAGCTTTAAAGCAAGATCTCTCGAAATCAGACTTAAGCTGTTATTGCTTATCGACACATATATTATGTTATCAAATAGTTTTGTTTGATTACCAATTCCCTGTTCTATTTATTTCATACATATAATATTTCGATCTTTGTCCAAAAACAAAATAACATCATCGGACATTGTATATAAAATCAATGAGTCAATGCAGTTTTAAAACTAAATTCTTTTTATTGTACTTTGAACAATTTTTTAATCAACCAATAAATGGCTTTTTTAAAGTATTTACCTTAAAAAAAAGAGTTACAACTACGTCATCTGAAATACGAACAACACGTGTATAAATTATTTTTAATTATTCAATTGTTTTTTATATTTAGTTATAGTATGTGAATCGTAAATGAATTAATAATTAACCCTATTCCACAGCGATTTCACATGAGATTTTAAATCCTCACATTTAATCATTTCAAATTTATAATTGCAAAATGTACAAAATGGAATGAAGTATTTATATTGTACAAATATATAAATTTTAAAAGTGTTTATTCGAATTGGTTTATTTCTTGAGATACAGTTTACCTCAGAATAAGGAAATTAATTCTTAAGTTTGGCATATTGGTAATAAGACAAATAAGGACCTTAAGATTTAAGATTAAAATTAATAAAAAAAAAAATCAATGTATTTCTACCGCTTAACACGCTCAACCTTAAGTAGGCTAGTTATATACTGATAGAAAAACTGACACCTACTAATAAATTATGTACACAAAGATCGTATGTTACTCATTTCTTCAACTGTTTATAGTCTTTTTACCGGCTTGCTTTGAGCTCATTCATCAAGCTAACTGATGATCATTTCAAAAAATCATGACATTAAAAAAGTAATTGAACCTTAAGTCGGCTTAGCTTGAAAATTTTCAGAGTAGTCATAAACAAATCATCCTGAATAAAATCACGTGACAACATTATTTAGAATTCTGTGTTTAATGACATCATAAAAATCACAATATAGTTACAGCAACAATAACAAGATATTATAACAATCTCAACAGTGCGAGCAGTCAATTTAAGATGGCTAAAATGTGGTTTATTGTTAAATCGTGAATGTTGTTTTTGAACATATTTGATATTTTATGCCATTGTTTTATGATGTGATACGTATTTTTATGTATCAATCTTAAGAACGTGTTTGGAACACTAATAATATAAATGAAGCGCTCGTAAGAAGAACGATTCATCAAAAAACCATTTAGTGCTTGTTGATGTATCTCTTCAAAAAAAAAAAAAAAAAAAAAAAACAAAGTGACAGAATCAGGAAGACACGATTTACTTTATTATTGTAGAAAGAGTAATACTAAGTCCTACCCCTCAAGGCAAAGTAGATACAAAGTACACCATCATATGCACCATTTGCGATGGTTGGGCCTGTTTTTTCAATATTCAAAGTAGAATATCTTTGAAAGAAAAACCAAGAAAATGAGACTTTATTGGTAAAAACAGTGTAGCGTAATTGTGTTGGTGACATTTGAAAGAGGAGGCCTCAAGCTATCGAAAATACTATATTGTAGCAAGGGACTTGGTAAGACAGCGAAAGCGTCAGTACCAGTTTACTTGCGTAAGGTCGCGTTTATAGGGACAGCTGGTTGCTGGGCCGGACCGAGCTGGAAACGCGTCCTGCCAAAAGCAGCTGGAAGTGCGTATAGTGCGCGCTTGTCGCTGGTGACTTGTTTCAGCTGGTTTTTGACTATTTTAGGTTTGTTTGTATATATTCGTTTTTTTTTTGTTTATTTTTGCAACCGAAGCATCAAAAAAGCCACATGATTTCGTTCATTCACTTTGCTTACCTCAAACCAACAAGTGCAGAGACGAAAATGCGAAAAACGCTGCTGAAACGCGCTTCCTGAAACTGCAAGTCGTTTCAAGTCACTTGAGGTACCAGCTTGTTTCGACTTTTTTCGCAAGTGTTTTCTGCTGGTTTTTGTTGCCTTCTTGTTGTGTTTTTATTTCAATTTTTTTTTTGACAAAAAAGAAGATCGTAGAAAGAACGCACATTAAAAAAACGTACATCAGCTGCTGGCCCAAGATTTTTTGATGCTATGACTCAGCGAAAACGCACTTCAAGCCGCATGAAGCCACTTGATCATCCAACTGGTTTTAACTTTTTTAACTTTTTTCTTTAGGTTTTGTTTTTGTTGCATTATTTTTGATATTCCAACAAAGCAATATAAAACTAATCTAAACAAAGTTGCTATATCTTGTTGCTGCTATTTTTGTTTGCTTACTTTTGTGTTTAAAATCAAATGGAAAGGAAGAGCGCACATAAGAAAATTTGATAATCTTCGATTCTCTGTTTTAGATGAAACGCACTTACAGCCGCTTATTGACGAATTGCTTCACCGGCTGGTTTAGCTTTTTTCACTATTTCTCTTTTTGTTTTCTGTGTGCAACAGTTGATAGAAATTTATCTTCGTTGCTTCTTTAAAGTTCTGTTTCTGTGTGTATTTTTTGCGGAAAGAAAATACAGCATAACATCTGAGCGCAATTTCGTGTTCTTGTATGCTTATTACTTTTCTTGTTGGTCTTCTTTGTTGCTATCGTGTGGTTCTTTGTTTTTTTGAATGAATGAATTCAAGGAAATACAGAATTGATCGCGACGCTGGCAGTCAAGTGTGCTGCAATTTGTTGTTTTTTCGTATATCAATATTTTTTCCGAGGAATTTAGTTTGCTACCGCCAACGTTGCCAACTTTGTGGGAAAAAATCCCTTTTTATTCGTTTGTTCATTTTACACACTTGCTTTTGTGCACAATAAAAAACAAAGAAAAGACGAAGAAAAGGAGCAACAGCAAAAACAACAAAAAAATTGTTTTCCTTGTTTCTTTTTCCATTTCATGTTAGTTAACGAAAGTAATAAGCAAGAAACGTGTAAAATGAATCAAAACACAAGCAAACCGTGCGAGCGAGCGAGAAATCAACAATCGGGAAGATGGAAACCAGCGCACAAGTCATTTGAAGTTGCAAGCTCGGCTGGCAATATACGCACTTTGAGCTTGTTTCATATGATTGTATGTGCAGCGTTTTCCAGCTTTCGTTCTCGGTTCGGTCCGGTCCAGCAACAAATTGCCACTATAAATGCGCCCTAATAGTTTTTTAAAATAAGGATCGTACGATTACTTCGTATATCTTTCCATAAAGAAAAAATATCTTTCCGGTGTTCATATAATGTTCAATAAACGGGACTGGTTCGGTTAATCATCAAATATATCTGTATTTTCGAATAATATTTTGTTTCGTAAATCTCTTTCATCAATTTTAAGATGTGGAGCCTCATCTGAACGTACGGTAATTTCTAAAGAATTTAAGCTCAAAAAGCATGGTTTATTATTTTTTATTAGTCTTAATTTTTTCATAGGTGGGGAAAAGTTCACGATTTTTAAATAAGCGTAGGTTATTAGGAATAGAACTTCCAAAAACTTTCTTTATTTCTTCTCAAGAGTTCTTGTATGTTGATGTAGAATATTCAGGAGGTATAATTGGTTCAGCTGTTTTCTTTTTAAATTCAAAAATTTTATTTGGGTCATCTTTATAAAACCAATAACGTTGAGCTAAATCGAGCACCATTCCAACTTGTTCCATGAAATCAATTCCAAGTAGTGTGAGGTTATTTTCTGCTGAGGGAAGGCAAATCAATTGGATCTTTTTAAATCTATTTTCTATTATAATATCTGCCTCCGTGAAGTAAACCTTTTGTTGTTTTGGAATACCGTCTGCTAGTACCAATTTTGCAAAAATTTCTTTGAATTCCACACCTTTTTGTTTTAGTTTGTGGAAAAGTACATGTCCAGCAACACTTGGTCGTGCGGCGGTGTCTATATAAGCTTCACCATTTAATCCATTTATATTCAAAGTTACGGTAGATACACTTCTTCCGATTACTGATGTATTTATTGAATTGAAATCTATCCATACTGGCTTTTTGGTGTCGTTAAATTTGTTACAGGTTGGACAGTTTGACCGATAAACGCCTGGTGCACCGCAACCGTAACAATTAAGAGTGGTTCGCTCAGCTTGTGATTATTTATGGTTTTCAATTTCAGCTTTTTTGTAGCATTCTTCAGCAGTGTGGTTTCGTTTGCGACAGAACGTGCAGCGTTTCATTGTAAATTGTTTTAGTTGTTCTTCTATTCCTTTCATAGAGTTCTTTTCGTTAGCTATTAGTTCTGCTTCTCTTGCTTTATACAACAACTCTTGAAATATCCGAATATTTTCTCTTGGGACTTTATCGCGAATTTGAAACAGGAGCTGTGAGTAGAGAATATTTAGCATAGTGTTTTCACTTAGTTTCTCTTTAAGTTGAGCGAAAAGTTTTCGTTTTCGACAGACGAAATTGTCTGTTGATTCTGATGTATGTTGCTTGTCTTTATTAATTTCGTAAAAAATTCTCCAATCAGGTTTTGGTGGAGAGAATGCCTGCAATAAAAGAAGGATCGCCTCGTTAAATGTTTTTGCTTCGTCTTTTACACCTTGCCACCAAGAGGATGCATAGCCTTCAAGTAATAGTGGAAAACTTGCCAGAGCGAATCTATCATTGATGCTCTCGGCTTCTTTGAACACTTGAATGGTTGCGACAAAATCTTCAACATTAGTAGTGCCTGGATCTCC
This sequence comes from Dichetophora obliterata, assembly GCA_963920525.1. Taxonomy (NCBI): domain Eukaryota; kingdom Metazoa; phylum Arthropoda; class Insecta; order Diptera; family Sciomyzidae; genus Dichetophora; species Dichetophora obliterata. Next base: position 56,371,548 of record OY986439.1, read on the forward strand.
ATTGAATCGAGCACGGCATTTGCTGAATGATGATCGAATGTCGTGATTCGATTGGATAGATTCTAACAATTCTGCAAATTGTTCCCGAGTCATACTGATGTTGGTTGAACTGGTTTGATCAACAGTAGTTGATGTAGATCCACCAATTGTTTAATTGTTTAAGTGAAGAAATTAACTCGAGCAAAGTATTGTTGGGGCAGAAAACGGATTTAAAAGGTGCAGATAGTATAGATGAGAAACGGAAGGCAAATGCTTCTAAGGCTGGCCGCATAGTAAGCGCCGAAGCACTCAGGCAGGCAGACAGGCCCTGCGAAGAAACGACTGTGACTGACTGTGCGTCACTGTGGATGAACAGCCAATGAGACGAGGGACGTGGTAAGACTGCAAAAGCGTCAGTACCAGTCTCTCTCGTGTATTAATTCTTTTTGGTGAGGTTCGTTTGATGATGAGCACACACAGCACGGGTTAAGTTGCTGCGGCAGAGGCAAGGTCACGTTAATTAGACGCACAAACAGTGAATGAAATGGGCGTCACTGCGGCTAAAAAGCTTATGCACAGTTTGATGAGTGTAAATTGCACGGCTTAATTTGCTGCGGTGCGTCGTATATGTAATTTCAGCGAATGAATTAATGTCGTTGTATCAGCAAACAGGAAGTTCTTGCGGCTAGTTTTTAGATTTTTTAGTTGGGCGCCAATGTAGCAAGGGACTTGGTAAGACAGCGAAAGCATCAGTACCAGTTTACTTGCGTAATAGTTTTTTTTAAAATAAGGATCGTACGATTACTTCGTATATCTTTCCATAAAGAAAAAATATCTTTCCATTTCAGTATTTTCTATCGTAATGAATATTTTATTTTATAATTTTGAAATATCTTAAATAATTTTTATTGAAGTACAAATTATATTTCAAAAGTATTTAAAGTAATGTAAAGTATTTAAACATTTAAATAATATGACAAAGAGTGAAACTATATAATGACAATAATTGCAATCGTTACAATATCATGTTTTTTTTTAATAAAGTTGTTTTAACAAAGTCAGAGCCTAAGGTTAGGTTAAGGAGGCGGCAGGTCTTTAGACGAGCCCACTTAGACTAAATTATTGGTCCGTTGTGATACCACAGAATGGAAGAAGAGAGTAATCAAGTAAAACTTTTGTGTAGGACATTTTTGATGTGGCAGAAGCTGTAGTAACATGTGATATTAAATCTGAAGCGAGTGTTATGCCTTGACCTCAGTAAAATCTAGTTACTAAGCGTTCCTCTCCACAACCTCTTCCTACCACCACCAACTCCAACTTTAAATTTCATCTTAATTTAATTTAAATTTTAATTGATGTGTTTTAGAGTTTCTTTGTTTACAAATAAGGAATGAAAGGTTATCGCGTATGACCATGGCCCGGCCAGGATTCGAACCCGCGACCACTGAGCGATAGTTAAGCGCGCTACCACTAGACTATGGAGGCCGCTATTGAGCTTTAAATGAGTAAAAATATTTTTAGGAAGGAAATTTTTTATGAAAATTTAAGAAGTTTTTTTCTTAATAAAACACCTCTCTTCCTGAGTCTTTCATACCTTTTTTTTATTTAAATAATCTATTTCATTTATTTAATTTAATTATCATGTTCACATATGAGACAAAGTCTTTTAAATGCAGCAAGAAATCAAAGAATAACAACAAGTTATAACCAACAAATAAATAAAAACAAAAAATTTTAAATTACTTGTTTAAATTAAAAAAAAATTGTAAGCAACGACTAAATTTAACTTTAAATTTTAAATTTAAGTTATAATCAACAAACAAATGCATTTGACTCAAGAAATTAAATTAATTATAAGCTTAAATTTTAACAATAAATTATAATTGAGTTGAATTTAGATTTATGTATAAATTACCTTTAAGGAACTTTATCAAATAATTAAGAAGATAACTTTATTAAAATAGAAAATAGAAGAAAGAAGAAAGATAGTATCAAGAAAAGTGTTGGAATATTGCATGCTTAAAGTTGTGTTTATTTCGGATACTTTTGATTCTTGAAGGTAGCGAATTCCACATTCTGATAGCGTTCACAAAAAAGAGTCTGTTAGAATTAAAAAAATTGTATACAGGGATTACAAGGTTCATATTTCTGGTCGATCTACAAAACTGTAACTTATTAAATAAGTAATTAGGAGTTTGTGTATAAATCAAGTTATGCAAAAAAATACAGTTTCTAGCATCCAAATAATTAAAACTATTGCAACCAAGTACTCGATTGCTCAAATGACTTATACGGTCAAACTTTTTAAGACCATTAACGTATCTGACAGCATTATTAAACACATGTTGTAACTTAAGCTTTGACCTCGAATCAAGCTTACTGTATACAACTTCTGAGTAGGAAATTATTGGCTTTATGAGTTGAACCACTAGCTTTCTTCTAGTCTCAACAGGCACAAATGTTGCAGTTCTCCTCAAATTCCGTAGGATATACAGGGTAGCCCTTATTCGAAACGCCCATCTGGCAACACTGTAACTTTCCGCAGTGATGCCAAATCGACTAATGACATACCGCGTTTGAAGCGTCATTCCAAGCAAATGTTTACAATGGAACAGTACACGCCACGCGAACGCTCTAAAATTGTTGAAATTTACATTCAACAAAACAAGTCAATAGTGAAAACTCAACGTGCTTTCAAAAAAATAAATAAAGTGAGAAGTGCGCCTTCCAAGAAAACAATTTATCGTTTGTATGAAAGATTTACAACTGGTAATACTTTTGGTAACCCAAAGAGGCCAAATAAAAAGCGACCAAGGCGATCGGATGAGAATATTGCAGCCGTACGAGCCAGTATTGAGCAGTCACCAACAACATCCCAAAATCGCCGTTCTCAGCAGCTCGGCATTCCCCGATCCACTTTACAACGCATTTTACGTGTTGATTTGAATTTGTTTCCGTACAAAATTCAATTGGTAAACAAATTGTTGCCTACCGATAAGCCACGTCGATTGGAATGGGCCCAAAGAGTCATCGAAATGGCTGAAGAAGACGAGCAATTTTGGCATAAAATTATCATGAGCGATGAAGCTCATTTTCAGTTGAACGGAAAGGTAAACAAACAAAATTGCCGTATTTATGCCACTGAAAATCCACAAGAGATTCGAAAGGTACCTCTTCACGATGCAAAAGTCACTGTTTGGTGCGGCGCACACTGGGGATTTCGCGGAAAAAAGTCAAATTGTCAACATAGTCTTCATGCAACATGCAGTGGTATTTTGATATTAAAGACTAAATGGTACAGTCAAATCAAAAACAATTACTTCAATCTGACTGGTAGTTTTATTTTTATGCCGTTTCAAACTCCGAACTTGTATGTTTTACCGAACTAACTTAATATAAACCTAAGAATTTCAAGACGAATATTATTTTACTATGTGAGCTAACGTGTTTTTTTTTTATTTTTTATTTAAAGTAGGATATGTCAATATACTAAAATTTAAAAAATAAACTCTGCAGAGACTTAATTTTTTTTTTTTTTTTTTTTTTTTATGAACTTATAACTAAAATCCCGTTTTTTCCAAACATTTGAATCTGAAATTTTAGCTGTACTTGCCTATGTTTGGAAATCACTACTAATACATTGCCTCATATCTGTTCTTACATTTTTAATCAATTTCAACTGCGGCCAGGTGCGCCTTTCAATAAAACTTATATTTTTATACCCTACACTTGACAAAGTCAGGGTATATTAACTTTGTGCAAACGTTTTTAACGCATAGAAGGAGGCGTGGCCGGTATGGAAAAGTATATATATTCTTGATCAGCGTCAGCTCCTGAGTTGATTCAGCCATGTCCGTCCGTCCGTCCGTCCGTCCGTCCGTCCGTCCGTCTGTGTGATTATATCTTGCAAAGAATAAAGAGAACCAGGTAAGATATTTGAATGAAATTTGGCACACATATTGATATGGACCCGGGGATGAGCCCAATGATTTTTTTTTTGGATACGCCCACAATTACGCCCACCTCCCATACCACGCAACTATTGAGAAAACACAAAAAATGGGCTAATAATTGAGCTAGAAAGACAAAATTTTGTATGTGTATATGTTTTATCAATTCTTAGTTGAGTACCAAAAATGGGCGTGATACGCCTACAAATACGCCCACCTTCCATACCACCCACAACACTCAAATTTTATATAAACACACTAAGTGTAGGGTATTTCATAGTCGGGCTCGACCGACTATAGCTTCCTTACTGGTTTATATTTTATATTATATTTTTATATCTTTTTTTTATATTTATGTTATTTTTTTTTTAATTCAAAGAGAACGTGTTAAAAGAAGTTGTGTTATTAAAAGAGTTTTGCGACTGTTCGTGATTGCGCTAATTTTTGCCCCATGTCCATGTTAGAATAATAATACATAATAATAATAAAATTTATATGAAAAATTCGTTTGTTTTTATATGGGCGGTATATGATGGGCGTGGCCGATTTTAATGAAACTTTCACAAATTTTTTATTTTGTTAATTGTAATGTCTGTGCTAAATTTCAACATGTTCGGAGCAAAAGAAAAAATGTTGTATGAATTATTAATTTTGAGTTATATGGGCGGTATATGATGGGCGTGGCCGATTTTATTGAAACTTTCACAACTTTTTTATTTTGTTAATTGTAATGTCTGTGCTAAATTTCAACATGTTCGGAGCAAAAGAAAAATTTTGTATGAAAAATTCATTTTGAGTTACATGGGCGGTATATGATGGGCGTGGCAGATTTTTATGAAAATTTATATTTTTCTTAATAACGTTAATTAAGTGCTAGGTGCCAAGTTTTATCACTCTACAAGCACTCCTTATAATTTTTTCCCAGAAATGTATGAAGCCATCCCCACTGTGCGGCGTTTGTGCTAAAATGCTCATTGGGCCGTTCTTTTTCGAAGATGATAATGGCCACAGAGTTACTGTCAATCAGGAGCGTTATCGCGATATGATAAACAATTTTTTCATGCCAATCGTTCGTCGAAAGCGTATCAGGCACTACTGGTTTCAACAAGACGGCGCGCCACCACACACAAGCCGCACTACAATCGATTTTTTGAAGCAATTGTTCCCTGGCCGTTTGATGTCAAAAAATTGTGATTTCGATTGGCCGCCAAGATCACCAGATTTAACGCCTCCAGACTTCTTTTTGTTGGGTTATTTGAAATCAAAGGTTTACTTCAACAAGCCAAAGACCCTAGAAGAGCTGTAAACCAACATCCGTCAAGAAATAACCGCCATTCCCATCGAAATGTTTAAGAAAACCATGGAAAATGCTGCAAAACGGGCACAATATGTCGTAGAGGCCAATGGCGACCATTTACGAGATATCATATTCAAGAAATAATGTAAGCAAATCTACTTGAACCCAATTAAATGATATTCATGACAAACAGACAAAAAATTGTGGTTTCTTTGATTTATTTAAAAATAAAATGGGCGCTTCGAATATGGGCAACAAACAACAGGCTTTACAAACAACAGAGTTTATATGATCTTCACAGGAAAGTGAGGAGTTAATATAGTAACCGAGATTTTTAACTTTACCTATAAATTTCAAGTCGACTCCATTCAGAAAAATGGCTGGTATATCAGAAAAAGAGTATCTAGACTTAAAAATCGGCAGAACAAATGATTTAAGAGGGTTAAGATTAAGCTTATTAGCTTTAGCCCAATCTATTATTTTACTCATGTCTTCATTTACCTCAATACATAAATCATCAACAAGATCAATTGGTTTGGACAAGTACAGCTGAAGATCATCAGCATATGCATGCATGGTTACATGACGGCATTTGGTGAAAATATCATTAAGAAACATTGCAAATAAAAGCGGACCAAGTACCCAGCCTTGAGGAACTCCACAGGATAAATTGTTAAAAGCAGACAGACTATTTCTTTTTAAAAAAAACCGTTCTGATTATTTTTGGTGAAATTCACGGTTGCCACCTTTGTGGGAAAAATCCCATTTGTGGTTATTTTTAATTGCCGTGGGAAATGGGAATTCCCATGGGATTTTTTAATTGAGTGTGGTTTTTTTAATTCACGTGGGATTTTTTTTTGTTTCTTTCACTCTTGACATAATTACATACATTGCGAAAATATGTTTCAGTGAATTTTTTTCTTTTTTTATTAATATACAAAATTGGTATATCTTAGAATTGATTTGTGATTGGCCCTTATAACGTTGCTTTCGACGTAATCTTCGTTGGTTATAAAACAACGAGTATCGAACATCTAACCCTATCGAAATGTTCGTTGTTCATCGAATTTTCAGTCGAATAGAATTTTGATGCGGTGCGTGCTGAGCAATAATTGTTAAAAAGATAAGAATTTTGTGATTGTGTTTTGCTTTTTAGCGACTAAAAACTAATTTGAAACTCTTTTTGTGAACTGTATACAGGTCTAAGGTGGATTACAAAATATTTTTTATTGAATATTATTACTAAGACTAATTAATACACAGACGACGAACTATACTAGTTGTTATTTATAATTTTTTTGTTTAATTTTTGAAAATTTTTTATTTCTGTATTTACTGTGGTAATTTTAATAGAAGAGAGATTTTTGTGTTTTTTTTTAATACAAATGGGATTTATCGTGGTTCTTTTAAATACAAATGGGATTTATCGTGGTTCTTTTAAATACAAATGGGATTTTTCGTGGTTTTTTATTTGCATGGGATTTTCGTGGTTATTTTGAATGTCCGTGGGATTTTTTGTGGTTTTTTTAATTGCGATGGGATTTTTGTTTCAATTTTATATCATGGGAATTTTCGTGGTTATTAATTTTTGCTATTGTGGGAAAAAGGTTGTTTTCGTGGGAATTTAAGGTGGCAACCGTGGTGAAATTTGATCCTGAAATTTTTTACAAAAAATTTTTTTTTATTGTTTATCATCAAATTTTTTTCTTATCTTGCTCCACCGATATTATGTTTGTAATTTTGTATTTTTGGGCAAAATTTTAGCTTTACTTCAGTATATCATATCTTTTTTCGGTGATCAAGAAGTTTTAAAAAAGTAAAAGCTTATATATGTATAATTGTTATTCAAATTAAAAATATTAATTTTATTAAAAACCGAGTAACTTGAATCGAAATTCGAGTCGAGTTGCACTATTCGACTCGACGCGAGCTTGAAGCTATTCGCACAGGCCTAGTTGAAATAATAGTCATGAAACACCAAAAACCTTTCTGGTTTTTGAATCCCGTACCCCGTACTCCAAAGCCTGAGCACGCACAAACTCTTATTTTTAAGCACTTCCACGCAAAAGCATGCCGTGTCACGCAAAAATCACGGCACGAACACACCTCTTCTTTATTATTATACATACCAAAACATTAATAATAATATAATATTATATATAAACTGAAGGGTTTTTTAAAGTTTCCAAATAATTGTATTTTGAGAGTTATTTTTTTGTTAGGGCGATTTGTCGTGTTTTTAAAGTTTACTCGTGTTGTGGTTCCCCAAAATTCGCAATATGTTATACCGTAGGAAAGCTAAATCTTTGCCCAAAAATACAAAATTACAAAAAAAAAAAAATATCGGTGGAGCAAAATAAGAAAACAATTTGATGATAAAAAATGAAAAAACCATTTTTTTAGAAAATTTCAGGATCAAATTTCACTAAAAATAATCAGAACGGATTTTTTAAAAGAAAAAAAAAACCAAAATAAGTTAACCAAAAAATTCCTTAAAATATGCCATTAAAATAAATTTAATATTTGTTTTGGTTTCGACACCATGTTTTATAAGGTGGTTCAGGTCGGTTCAGGGAAATAACGCCCAATGAAATAACGCCCAAAATAAAAAATGAAATAAAGTCCAAAAATTTTCCATACAAATTTGGGCGTTATTTCATAATGAAATAAGTCCCAAAATTTTGGGCTTTATTTCATTGAAATTGGGCTTTACTTTATTTTTCTATTTTGGGCGTTATTTCATAATGAAGTAAATTCCAAAAATTAAAAATGAAATAAAGCCCAAAAATTTTCCATACAAATGTGGGTGTTATTTCATTGAAATTGGGCTTTACTTTATTTTTCTATTTTGGGCGTTATTTCATAATGAAGTAAATTCCAAAAATTAAAAATGAAATAAAGCCCAAAAATTTTCCATACAAATGTGGGTGTTATTTCATTGAAATTGGGCTTTACTTTTTTTTTCTATTTTGGGCGTTATTTCATAATGAAATAAATTCCAAAAATTAAAAATGAAATAAAGCCCAAAAATTTTCCATACAAATGTGGGTGTTATTTCATTGAAATTGGGCTTTACTTTTTTTTTCTATTTTGGGCGTTATTTCATAATGAAATAAATTCCAAAAATTAAAAATGAAATAAAGCCCAAAAATTTTCCATACAAATGTGGGTGTTATTTCATTGAAATTGGGTTTTATTTCATTTTTCTATTTGAGGCGTTACTTCATTATTATTCAGATATAACTCTTTTTATATGAACTTATCGGCCTTTGTAGTCTAGTGAAGAGTGCGCTAGACTCTCAACCCAAAGGTCCCTGGTTCGAATCCGGGCTCGGGCATGGTTCTTTTCACTTTCTTTGTTCTTTCTTTGTCCTACATTTAAGAATTATGGAAAACTAAAAATCCACAACTAAATTGTGGAAAATGTGAAGGGAATGGAACAACTAAGGGCTTGAAATGCTTGCCGAGGTTAAGGCATAACACTAGCTTCGTTAAAAAGCAATTCAAAATGTCTTTCGCGGTTGTTTCCCCTAATCAATAATTCACGTATAGTTCCAATCAATTCCTCTAAATAATCTATCCCTTTCCTTTCAGGTCAAAGACTAAACCTTGTTTGTATAAGGCGCATGCCTTGGTTCTTTGATCTTTTTAAAAAAAATAAAATTTGTCGGCCTTTGTAGTCTAGTGGAGAGTGCGCTAGACTCTCAACCCAAAGGTCCCTGGTTCGAATCCGGGCTCGGGCATGGTTCTTTTCACTTTCTTTGTTCTTTCTTTGACCTACATTTAAGAATTATGGAAAACTAAAAATCCACAACTAAATTGTGGAAAATGTGAAGGAATGGAACAACTAAGGGCTTGAAATGCTTGCCGAGGTTAAGGCATAACACTAGCCTCGGTTAAAAAGTAGTTCAAATTGTCTTTCGCGGTTGTTTCGCCTAACAAATAATTCACGTATAGTTCCAATGAATTCCTCTAAATAATCTATCCCTTTCCTTTCAGGTCAAAGACCAAACCTTGTTTGTATAAGGCGCATGCCTTGGTTCTTTGATCTTAAAAAAAAAAAACTATTTGTCATACAAATGTTAGATCAAAATCAAATTAAATTCAGAAGTACTGTAGACAGTGAAGCCGGTGTTGGACTTACGGAGAGTTGTAATCCCTAAGCAGCGGGCGAAGGCCGCCTATTAAAAAAAGAATTATACCCATAAGTACTGTAAAACAAAAAAAGGGCATGTCCGTATAAAGCCCAAATGGTTTTTTTAATTTATGATATAACGATTTGCCCTTATACGAAATGTGGTTTTGAAATTCCGTACAAGGAAAAATCATTTTATCGGCCAAAGATCATTTTATGTGGTGGGGCAATATTTCATATTAAAAAAAGATCCCGAATTTGGGCCCTTATTAATTTTTCGTTTTGTGTGCATTTTTTCAGAGGTCTAGAGCTTTCCCTGGTCGCTTTATGGTCGCGGTCAGAAGAACCACAATTGTTTTTTTAATAATATCCTGAATATTCTGTTGTTGACGCATAAACCAATACATTTGCTGGCGGACGACAGCAGCATTTGTCATTCATATTCATTTAAAAAACGACCAAGCTCTATGGAGATTGAGAGAAAAAGGCAAAATATGAATTACACACTCCTAAATGATCTACAAAAATCTCCGAGTGGGTTCTTGCTAATAGAGTAGAGTTCAATGCAAGCAAGACTCAGTGCTGCCTGCTAACCCACAAGCGGATGGATTGCCCCTTAGCATCCCTCAATATGAATGGTGTGGATCTTGTGGAATCAACCGCTCTTGACGTTCTGGGCATATCGATCAAATCTGATCTTCTTTGGAATGATCATATTTTCGATCTGTCAAAAGAAGCGGGGAAGTGCCTAGGTTTTTTAAAACGGTGCAAAAAATATTTCACCTCAGCTGATCTTCGCATGATCTACACCTCATATATTAGACCGAAAATGAAGTACAATTGGCACATTTGGGCAGATCTTATTTGGAGCTTCTGGATCGAATTCAACGTCGTGCGATATATTTGATAGGGAATGAAAGTATTTCATCCTCTCTCAACTCTCTTAGGCATCGATGCAATGTTGGTTGCCTAAGCCTTCTGAATAGGTATTACCATGGGAAGTCTTCAAGGGAGATACATGGCTTGACGCCACTAGCTCGTGTGTTTCCCAGGTCCACTCGGCCAGCTGTCCAAGCCCACCCCTTTATCATTGCATCGATGTCCAATAGAACTTCGCATTAACGTGATAATTCGTTCCTTAGACGCACGGTTAAGTTGTGAAATAGTCTCCCTGCGAGCGTGTTTCCCGGCAGTTTTGAGCTGTGCAAATTTAAAACAAATATTCACCGACACTACTCCATCTATTCACCCTCTAACTAACTATCACCCAGCCTCCGAATCAACACAATGCTTACGCAAATATCCCCTGAGCGTTGGTTCAGTCTAAAAAAAAAGTTCCTGTGTTCAATTCCATTTCTACACACAAAAATAAACTTTTTCAAAACTTTACAGTCGATTATTTCAAAATATATTTTATGTGGCAATAAGCCCTTCAAATAGCATTGTTGATTTTAACTTTTTCCATTTTTAGAAAAATAATTTTCTTACCTATTTCGCAGAGTTTGGAATATTTTCACATCAGCTTCCTCAAAAAACTTACTTGTCGCGTACGAATTGTCATTACAAAGGTTCATATCTTGACATTCAACGATCGACCGTGCCTGATGTTACTCCTGTATATAGTACTCCTCTAGGGCTTTACAACAACCAAAACATGAACTATATCCTCGGATTTCACTTTGTGTTCTTATCTGTTATATTCATACAAATGCCGCTAACCTAAGCGAAGAAATGCCCAATGCTATGGAAGTAAAAAATTAAAGAGGCACTACTTCGAAAAGCAGTTTTTAAGTCACTGTTAATTAATTTTTTTTAATATATCATATTATTTTAGAATAATACTTTTGTTTATCAAATTTCGGTTCAAATTCGTCACAACTACTTTTTATTCATATTATTCTATATCTACACTACTATTTGTTGTGCGTCAGCGTAGCAAACTATGCTGCGACATTATCAACGTGCCCATTAATGAACGAAAACAACTTTTTTTTTATTGTGATAAGTTGATAAAGTTTGCTCTTTTGTATGAATGATCGTTATCAACACGTGACATATAATAAAAATCTGAGCGTTCCTTGAATGCTAAAAATTTATTTAACCTAACGTTGTACTTCAACTTTACAAAGCCAAAAATTAGAGGGTGAGGGTGCGTGTGAGTGTGTAGGTGACAAACACAAAAAAAACATGCACTTAACTGCCAAAAATCATTTCAACAATAATAATACCAAAAAGAGAAAAATAACGATAACAACGAATTTGTATTTCACTTGTTTTACAGTTTTTTTTTGCTAGTTCTTCTTCGAAAAATAACATAAATTTAAGCAAATAAAAATATAATTTGGTGCGTCTTTTTGTTGTTTGTTCGCTCATTTGTCGTTTGCTTTTATGTTCAGCCTGTGTTCTTGTTGTTGTTGTTGACGTATCTGTTTCTGTGAGTAAATATCGTAAAAAATGTATAAATCGTGATTTTATGATTAACATGAATTGAGGTTTATGCGAATCATTGTTATTATTTTTATTTTCACAAAATTTCAACTTGTTTTTGTATTTAATTTATACATATATATATATATATATATATATATAGAGAGAGATACTCTTTGCATTTCTTACTCTACTTTTCTCCACTTTGTTTTCAATAAGAATAATTTCGAACATTTTGGAATGTGTTTGTTCTTTATTCCATTTCTTTTTTCATTTATTTTCTTCTTGTTTTTCATATATTTTTACTTATAAAATCCTACACAACATACCAACGCAATTCCGAATCGAAAAATGATAATTTGATTGAAATATTTGTTGCTCTTTTATATCTTCAATTGTTTATTTGATTTTGGTGCCAATAAATTTAGGGCTTAACCTATGTAAGCAACCCACTTATTTTTATTGAAAAATAAAATAACAGAATTGATAATAATCATTGCAAATTCTTAACAACCACTTCAACTAAATAAATATACACCTTTTTCATAACTGAACGCTTATAGATAGCTGAAAAACTTGCCTAAGTTCAACCGATTGGGAAAGGTCTCAACTTTTCTAATACTTTAGCGACAAAAATGCACAAAAAGAAAATAATTTTCCAACGTACACACGTTTTTAGAAACACTTATAACCTCTTCGCCTTGTCTAGCTTCTGAAATATTTGTATAATTATATTAACTAGAGTTTATCAGTGATCGAAATTCGATATTTTTACTGTGACCTTTCTACCTAAAGTGTGATATTAGTTCACTTGCGTTCTCAGATGATCGTGGAAAGAAAAAAAAAAACGACTCTATTTTTATTTTCTATTTGATGCTCCGTGTTAGCCAACAACTTTTCATACAAAAATACGTTGTACTGAGAAAAGCTACAGTTTTCGAGATATTGGCATAAGTTTGATGTCAAAATAACGGGAATTTTTCAAAATTTACCATTTGTAAGAAATTTCACCATCCCAATATATATTCGCACATGTTGCAAACAAAAAAAATGCTTATTGTAGGGTATCCGTAAGAGATAGCATAATATTTTTTGTACATTTCAGCAATGTCTAAAATTTTCTCTTACACCGTGTTCTTCCATCTCTTATAGCTTAGCTTTTATTTAAGAAATGCTCTTTGAACGCTCATATTTTATGTCAAAGGTCATAAAAAGTATTCGGTGCACTCCTTCTTCCTACTATAATTAATTTAAAAAAAAAATTATCCAAATCGTTTGAGAAGGACGGGAGAAAATGGTACCGAACTTTTTTGCCTACGCCTATTTATTAATAGCTATTTTCGGTTTTTGAAAGATCAAGACCTTCATGAGACCTACTTAACACTAGAAATACTGAATTTGTGTGTATAAGGTATTGTTTGAAACCCAAGCAACTTTGTCAATTGTCGAAGTGGACAAAGTACTGTATATCTATTAATTATCAATTTATTAAAAATAATTTAGTTTCTTACAGCAACAATAAAAATTAAATTCTAATTCATAAACATAGTAAAATTATCCAGGTAGCAATGACGTTTGTTTTGGAAAACATGTACTGTCAAAAAATATACTCAAAAAGAGAGCGCTTTCAATCATCGGGCATTGTCAGTAAGTGAAAACATAACCTTCATAAAAATGTTGAAGTGCTAAAACACTAACAGCTATTTTTGACAGGCTATGTTTTATTTGGAAGAGAAAATAAGCAGTTGTCCATGATACCTGGATAGATTTACCATGATTCATAGCAAGTAAAGACAAAAGAACTCCGCAAGTCTTTACAGTTAATACACAAACAAAGAACGAATATGTACCGCCTGTATCCGAAATTCGACCAACCTTCTGAAATTTCAATCGTTTTTTTCTAAATGTGCTGTACTAAGAATATCTTAAGTTTCAAATTATCGCAATAATTTTGTTATATAATTTTAACCGTTAATACCGTTAAAACCGTTTAATAATTTACACCGCTATTATTCACAACCAGGGCTTTTCATATAAAAATGCGTTGTACTGAGAAAAGCTATAGTTTTCAAGATATCGCCATAACTTTGATGTCAAAATAGAGGGAGCTTTTCAAAATTTACTATTTGTAAGAAATTTCACCATAACAATATATATTCACACATGTTACATACAAAAATGCTTATTGTAGGGTATTCGTAAGAGATAGCGAAAAATGTTTTTTGTATATTGTATTAATTTCAAAATTTTCCTCTTACACCATGTTCTCCATTTTTTATAGTTAAGGTTTTACTTAAGAAATATTCTTTAAACGCTAATATTTCAGGTCAAAGGTCACAAAATATTCAGTGAACTCCTTCTCCCCACTCTATTTTTTTTTAAAAAATTATCAAAATCGGTTCAGAAACACGGAAGAACTGTTTCTCGCACGCATATTTGTATATACTAGTATCGCCTGTGGCCGAAATTCGACCAACTTTCTGAAATTTCAATAGCTTTTTCTCATTCTGAGGCGTTGACCTTGCCTTAAGAAAATGTGTTGTACTAAGAAAATCTTAAGTTTCAATACAAAAATACGTTTTACTGAGAAAAGTAATAGTTTTAAGATATCGTCATAACTTTGATGTCAAAATAGAGGGAGTCTTTCAAAATTTACTATTTGTAAGAAATTTCACCATAACAATGTATATTCACACATGTTACATACAAAAATGCTTATTGTAGGGTATTCGTAAGAGATAGCGAAAAATGTTTTTGTACATTGTATTAAGGTCTAAAATTTCCTCTTACGCCATGTTCTTCCATTTCTTACTGTTTAGGTTTTACTTCAGAAATATTTGTTCAACGCTCATATATCAGGTCAAAGGTCACAAAAATATTCGGTGAACTCCTTCTCCCTACTCTAATTTATTTAAAAAAAATTATCAAAATCGGTTCAGAAACACGGAAGAACTGTTTCTCGCACGCATATTTATATATACTAGTATCGCCTGTGGCCGAAATTCGACCAACTTTCTGAAATTTCAATAGCTCTTTTTCATTCTGAGGCGTTGACCTTGCCTTAAGAAAATGTGCTGTACTAAGAAAATCTTAAGTTTCAATACAAAAATACGTTTTACTGAGAAAAGTAATAGTTTTAAGATATCGTCATAACTTTGATGTCAAAATAGAGGGAGTCTTTCAAAATTTTCTATTTGTGAGAAATGTCACCATAACAATAAATGTATATTCACACATGTTACATACAAAAATGCTTATTGTAGGGTATTCGTAAGAGATAGCGAAAAATGTTTTTTGTACATTGTTTTAAGGTCTAAAATTTCCTCTTACGCCATGTTCTTCCATTTCTTACTGTTTAGGTTTTACTTCAGAAATATTTGTTCAACGCTCATATATCAGGTCAAAGGTCACAAAAATATTCGGTAAACTCCTTCTCCCTACTCTAATTTATTTAAAAGAATTATCAAAATCGGTTCAGAAACACTTAAGAACTGTTTTTCCTACGTCTATTCCTATGTAACGAAATGGCTTAAAACAAAGATTTGTGTGTATAACTTTGGAGTGGTTTGAAATATTTGAAAATTTTTTTTACAGAAAGTATTTCTTGAGCTGTAGATCTTTGTAAAGAGTGTAAAAACAACACTTTGAAAAATTAAATTTTCATCAAAAAAATCATAGCTCATGAATTTCGATGAATGAAACTGTTTATTAAATTATGTGTCAAAATGAGGCAATTTTTGCAAATAAATGATATGTCATATGAAAGAGTGTGAAAAAAGAAAATGTAATAAGAAAAAAAAATTACAACAATAAAAACGCTTGTCTTATTTTTTGAGCAAAATCTAAATATTTTAGAGGTTTTTGTAAAACAATATAAAACATTAAATTGATGGGATAGCGGTTAGTCTTTTCTTATTTCTCCAAAGTCATTTAATTGATCTTTCAGACAAAGAAAATATGTTGAAAATCGATTAGAAAATGGCTTAGATATTTGCTTGCAAAGTCAAAACTTGAAATTTCAATAGTTTTTTCTCATTCTGAGGCGATGGCCTTGTTTCAAGGAAGTACGTTGTACTGAGAAGATATAAATTTTTCGAGATATCTAAATAATTTTAATGTCATTTTAAGGGGATTTTTTTTAACACACTATCCGCGAAAAATATTACCAAGAAAGCTTTCGTATACCGTTATATTTCTCAACCAACGAGTTTTCATATACAAATACGTTGTACTGAGAACATCTATAGTTTTCGATATATCGCTATATCTTTTATGTCAAAAAACCTTTTAACAAAAAAAAAAAAAATAAATTCAAAACCACTACAAAGTAAAAAATAATTTTAAATTTCTTTTCACATTAATTCTTGGTCAAATTTGATTATTTATTTATATATATTATTAAATTGGAAATCTTATTATTATAATTTTTTCTTCTATTTTGTATTATTATCATAAATATATTAATTTCTCCAAGGATTAAAAAACCTTTAAAGTCGGTGCTTATATAATCAGACTTTTATAAAATAAACGCTTCGGCGTTAACGGTTTTTATTCATGGAGAAATTAATATATTTATGATAATAATACAAAATAGAAAATAATTATAATAATAAGATTTCCAATTTGTTAACATATATATAAATAAATCATCAAATTTGACCAAGAATTAATGTGAAAAGAATTTTAAAACTTTTTTACTTTGTAGTGGTTTTGAAGTTGGATTTTTTTTTTTGTTAAAAAGGTTTTATTTCTTTCTTTTTAGAGATTATGATAATAATTTTGCCCATTCTTGTAACGAATTTTGGTATCCTAGTGTCTATTATTGCCACGTATTTTTCTATTGTTTCCACGCACCTTTGTCAAATACCGCCCACTTTTTTAGACGGGCACCTCCGCGTCCAATGGCTCTATCTGTTGATAAAAAAATTGCTGCTATCGGGCTCGTACTTTAGGAGTTATCGATGTAGGTTAGGTTAGGTTAAACCGGATGCCTACGTGAAGGCTCACATAGACCAATTCAGGTTCTTAGTGGTACCGGTAGCGAACAAAAGGAACCTTTGTGTTTATTTAAAAATCTTTAAAGATTTGCGTTGAATTCGCAAACCTTAGGAGGGATTCCAGAGACGCCCTGGCTACATTTTTAAGCGACGGGAATGTCGATGAGCCTAGGTATTTTAGTCTCGATCTAAGTAGGGCGGGGCATGTGCATAGTAGGTGCTCCAGGGTCTCCACTGTGCCCGGTTCCTTGCACTTCCTGCAGTTGTCATCCGTGGTGATGCCAAGCTTCCTCGCGTAGGCTGCCGTCATGCAGTGACCAGTGAGCATGCCCACTAGTGTCCTGCAATCTTTGCGCGGGCGTGCCAAGATGAACAGAGTTCGTTTTTCGCATTGTGCATTGCACATGATTACAAACATTATTCGATGTACATACATTAAAAAAAAAGAAACCAACCAACCTCCTCCTTTTTGAAGTCGGTTAAAAATGATGAAAATTTTTCAGACTTGACTATTTGTAAGAAATTTCACCATCACAATATGTATTCACTCTTGTTGTATTAAACAATGCTTATTGTAGGGTATCCGTATAATGTCGGAAATATTTTTTGCACACCTTATCAATGTCTAAAATTCCCTCTTACCTTATATTCTTCCCTCTTACATTATATTCTTCCATCTGTTACAGTTAAGCTTTTATTCGATACATGCTCTTTTTACGCTCATATTTCAGGTCGAAGGTCACCAATCTAAAATATCCCTTTAGGAAACAAAGCGCTTCAAAACCACTTGCAAAACACTTTACAAAACTACAATAGCGCTTTGTGCTCGCTTTAAATAGAGCTTTATTTAACATTGTCATGTCATTGGAAAGAAGACCTTTGTTCTCGCTATGAAAAGTGATTCAAAAAAGCGCTTTGCTCTCCCTTCGGAAAGAGCACCTGCATTCGCAACTTCATTTTCTATGGCGTATATTTCTGCCCGATGTAATATTTTACATTTACGTTTTGAATATCCAAACCACTTGCCACTAATTGTATTACCTTATTTATGAAAACATTACAATTTAACACTTTATAAACGTTTTAACCTTATTTTTTAAATTTTTTACTGCAACACTTTTTCACGAATTGAACTTTTTGCATAAACAAGTGATGAATAATGATGAGAAAACAACAAGCGATGTTAGTGATGAGAGCACGATTGGTCAGCAGAGTAGATAACGAAAAAGAACGAAGAATTTCGAAACCACACAGCTTTTTTTAAGCTTAATTTGTAGCGGGAGAAAAGCACTTTTCAAAAGCACTATTCATAGGCAGAGTGAAGACCTTTTTACTTGCTTTTTAATAAAGTACTTAAAAAATTTCCGATAGGGGTGATCATACTGTGCAGCCAGATCTTTCTCAGATCATTCTACCTCTTCCTAGCCCTGAGATTCCTTACTAAAAATAATACAAACTTTCAACGTTAATATTTCGGGTCAGAGGTCATAAATTTAAAATCTAAAATGATTCTGCAATATAGGGTGCAGTTCCTTTCAAATGATATAATTTTCATTGCCCTTATTCTAAAATTAATATCGAAAAAGTGTACGACAACATTTGATGTTTGCCATTTAATATACAGGGTTGTCAATATTCGAAGCGCCCATCTAGCAACACTGTAACTTTCCGCAGTGATGCCAAATCGACTAATGACATACCGCGTTTGAAGCGTCATTCCAAGCAAATGTTTACAATGGAACAGTACACGCCACGCGAACGCTCTAAAATTGTTGAAATTTACATTCAACAAAACAAGTCAATAGTGAAAACTCAACTCAATGAGCGATGAAGCTCATTTTCAGTTGAACGGAACGGTAAACAAACAAAATTGCCGTATTTATGCCACTGAAAATCCACAAGAGATTCAAGAGGTACCTCTTCACGATGCAAAAGTCACTGTTTGGTGCGGCGTTTGTGCTAAAATGCTCATTGGGCCGTTCTTTTTCGAAGATGATAATGGCCACAGAGTTACTGTCAATCAGGAGCGTTATCGCGATATGATAAACAATTTTTTCATGCCAATCGTTCGTCGAAAGCGTATCAGGCACTACTGGTTTCAACAAGACGGCGCGCCACCACACACAAGCCGCACTACAATCGATTTTTTGAAGCAATTGTTCCCTGGCTGTTTGATGTCAAAAAATGGTGATTTCGATTGGCCGCCAAGATCACCAGATTTAACGCCTCCAGACTTCTTTTTGTGGGGTTATTTGAAATCAAAGGTTTACGTCAACAAGCCAAAGACCCTAGAAGAGCTGAAAACCAACATCCGTCAAGAAATAACCGCCATTCCCATCGAAATGTTGAAGAAAACCATGGAAATGCTGCAAAACGGGCACAATATGTCGTAGAGGCCAATGGCGACCATTTACGAGATATCATATTCTAGAAATAATGTAAGCAAATCTACTTGAACCCAATTAAATGATATTCATGACGAACAGACAAAAAATTGTGGTTTCTTTGATTTATTTAAAAATAAAATGGGCGCTTCGAATATTGGCAACCCTGTATAAGATTTGCAAAACAGCTATTTTAGTCTCATTTTCTTTCATAAACAAAATCGTATTTTAGTTGTTTCCGCACATTTAGTAACATTCATTCATAAGTCTGACAATGGCGCATTCACATTACCTTCAAGCTAAAACAAATCGAGCTCGTCACATCACAATTTATCGTATATAACTATAAAAGAACAAAAAAAGTGGTGTTAAACTATAAACCTCATAAAAATCAAAGACGGGTGGTATTTAAAATAAAAATAAAATGAATTTGGCAATTCACTTATTTCGAAACTGACCGATTCGGAATTCACTTTTGTTTTTGCAATTACATCTTAAAATATAAAATACGTAAAACAAAAAATTAACAATGAGAAGAAAAGGTATTCTCTGAATATCTTGACTCACGCACT
This sequence comes from Dichetophora obliterata, assembly GCA_963920525.1. Taxonomy (NCBI): domain Eukaryota; kingdom Metazoa; phylum Arthropoda; class Insecta; order Diptera; family Sciomyzidae; genus Dichetophora; species Dichetophora obliterata. The sequence goes on from OY986439.1 coordinate 56,391,289, forward strand.
TGTTCGTTACAAACTAAATGCTATTTTTTTCGCGTGTAAGAAATCAATAAACTTTCGTGTAACATTTAACATTTCTTGCATCAATTAAAAACATATCAGGACTTTACTTGACCATAATGTTTTTAAATTTTCTAGACTCTTACATTTTCTGACATTACTTATTACTACTAATTACCCCTGTGGTCATGCCATCTTCTTGTGTCGCATTTTGAAGTGTTATTTTCTCTTTAACTAATCGACTGCTTAGTTGTCTTCCCTTCTAATTACGGGTTGTTCTTGACGTCAGTTGAACAATTTTCATTCGTTCAGTTTTGAGCATATCTCTTGTTCACTCTCTCTCTTGGCTTTATCTTATGCTAAATTTTTTTAACTCCCACTTGATTCCTTTTCCTTAATTGTTCAAGTATTGACGTCAACATTTCGAAGTTTATTTATCAGTAATTAATTTCTATGTGCACTGCAAAAAAATCCAGGGACCGAAAATAACGATTTTTTTTTAAATTTAAGATCAAAAGATCATGTGTAAGAAGTTTTTGTACAATTGTTTTAAATATAGCTATGTGACGCGAGGAAACTAGAGATTTCATTTTTAACATGATTTTTGTTTTGTGATTTATAAGATAAAAATCGCATCAAATCAATTATTTTTGATCGATTATTTTTCGATCAGAAAGACAAGTTATTTCTTGGTCGTAATTTATTCAATCAGATATAAAAGTTCTTGGTCATTATTTTTTCCATAAAAAAAAGTTATGTCGTGGTCGTTACTTTTCAGAAATAAAAGTTATTTCTGGGTCATTATTTTTTCGATCAGAAATAGCAGTTATTTTTTACGCTATTTTTTCGATTAGAAATAAAAGTAATATTTAAACAGTTATTTTTTTCGATCAGAATTTAAAGTTTTTTTATCGTTTTTTTTATTAGACTCATGACTTTTCTCTTCTCTTCTCAACTCAACTCTTATTATAGCATAATCTCTATTAGCGAAATTACAATGTAGGAGTTGCAACGAAACAAAGCAAATTAATCTGATTGTCTTATTAGGAAACAAACGAAATACAAACTCGGAAAAGAATTGAATAATTAAACTTATAAAATTCAAACTTTCGTTCAAATTTTTCAACTTTTGTCACCATTTTCCATTGTCCAGTGCTATTCATCATTTTTGTTGCCACTTTAATATTCAAATTAAGATTAGCTCTCAGCACTCTCATAATATAAAATTTAAACAAATTTTTAAACTAACGAAATTGTATCAGATAAAAAATAATTTTTTCTTCTGTTTGAAAAAAATAACGGTAAAAAATAACTTTTATTTCTGATAAAAAAAATAACGGTAAGAAATAACTTTTATTTCTGATCGAAAAACTAATGACCAAGATATAACTTTTATTTCTGATTGAAAAAAATAACGGTCAAAAAATAACTGTTATTTCTGATCGAAAAAATAATGGCCAAAATAACTTTTATTTCTGATTGAAAAAAATAACAACCACGAAATAACTTTTATGTCTGATTGAAAAAATAACGACCAAGAAATAACTTTTATTTCTGATCGAAAAAAATATCGATAAAAATAACTGTTATTTAATGATGAATTGATAGCGATAATCGTTATTGGCGGTGCCTGAAAAAATCAGAGCTATTATATGAGCTAAGCAGAGCACAAGTGGCGTAAGTTCATTTTTATTTATTACGAGATACATATTTAGATGTTCGCAAAAATCCTTATATATAATTCAAGGAATCAATTACAACTTTTGTTCAGAAAGTGGATAATAAGCAAAGAATAAGCTATTCTTTGCTTATCTTACTTAACATAATAAATTTATTTCCAAAAATGGCTAACTTGTACAGTCTTGGACTCACGTAGTTTGTGCTCCGAACTTTTTAAAAACTTCCACTTATTGGCTTATTTTAGATTATGGAAAGCTTTTTTCATAATTTTTTTATTTTCCTAATTTTTGTGTTGCTTATTAAAGAAAAAAAAAATATTCATCCTGTGTCGAATTCCTTAGGAAATGCGCTGGACTTAAGTTGTTTGTGCACCGAAAAAATGAGAGAATAAGTCAATGCAAAAACAAAGTATTGCATATTATTTATAGCTAATAAAACGTAACAGTTTCGAACTCGGTCCACTAAAAAATATTTATCTTGCTGTTCACTTTTTTGCTTATAACTCTATTAAGGAAAAAATTAGACTTACGCCACTTGTGCTCTGCGCAGCTCATATGTTGATTAAAGTGTCAAAGTCAAATAAGTCATTTGATAAGCCATTTCCTAACTTTCGAAGGATCCTCCGCAAGTATAAAAAAAAGAACTTTAATTGCTTATTTGAGTTTTATAAACTTGTATTAACACTAAACGTTCCGGACCACTTTTTGTATTATACGGTTTAATTTTTCCTCTGGCTACTACTATGCATTTCATATTAAAATAATAGTTATAGAATCTAAGTTATATGTTTTTGATAAAGAAAAAGTCATAAGTTGAGCGAACGAAACTGAAATCAAGATATTCGTATTTTTAAAAGCTTGAATCCGGTCAAATGACCTAATTTGATACGCTTAGGGTTAAGTTTCGAAAGAAAAATGTGTGAGTTCGTTTTTAAATTATGAATTATTAAGCCTAACCGAAGTTCAAGAGAAAAACATAATTGTGTAGGCGAACGCCTTAATTCGAACCAGAGATCTGTAACGAATACTTAAAAATAAGTAGTACTCGAGTACTATTCGTTGACAACTCAATGATTAAATCAGAGATTTGCAATGAATCACATTTTTAAATCGTGAGCCACTTACTCAAAAATGAGTATGAATAAGCATAGGTAGTTGCCAAAGTAGTATTCATATGTGATTGATTCGAAATAAAGTGAATCACATTTCTGAATCATGAGCCATTTACACAAAAATGCGTTTGAATAGGTATAAGTAGTTTCCAAAGTAGTACTCATATGTAATTGAAAGTGAATAACTTTTTTGAATCATAAGCCACTTACACAAAAATGAGTATAAGTAGTTACCAAAGTAGTATTCATATGTGATTGATTTAAAATAAAGTGAATCACATTTTTGAATCAATAAGCCACTTGGACAAAAACGAGTATGAATAAGTATAAGTAGTTTCCAAAATAGTACTCATAAGTAATTGATTCAAAACACAGTGAAGCAAATAAGTATAGAATAGATTAAATATTAAGGGTTGCCACCTAATAATATGTATTTTTAAGGTTTTTAAACATAATTTAACAGTTTTAGGAGTCGCTGATTTTGAATCTGAAGTCAGAATTTTAAAATGCAATATGGTGGATAGCGATGCCACCTAATTTTTTATTTTTACGAACACTAGGAAAAAATGGGTCGCTGAATCCGAATCCGTTGTCAGAATTTAAAAATGATGTAATTTTTTTATAAAAGTGTTGACACCTAATAATATGCATTTATAAGAGTTTTAAACGTCATTTAACAGTGTTTGGGTTCGCTGATTTCGGATCTGAAGTCAGAATTTTAAAATTCAATATGGTGGATAGGTTTGCCACCCAATTTTTTTTTATTTTTACGAATTCTGTGCTGGCGCGAACTCTAGGTAAAAATGGGTAGCTGAATCCGAATCCTTTGTTAGAATTTCAAAATTATGTAATTTTTTATAAAAGAGCTGCCACCTAATAATATAATTTTATAAAAAATTACATAATTTTGACGATGAATTCAGATTCCCAGTTTTACCTAGTGTTCGCGCCAGCACCGAATTCGTTAAAATAAGAAATAAGGTGGCAGCCCTATCCACAATATTGAATTTTAAAATTCTGACTTCAGATTCGAAATCAGCGACCCCCTGACTGTCAAATTATGTGTAAAATTCTTAAAAATACATATTAGTGGGTGGCAACCCTTAATATTTAATTCGTTCTATACTTAATTGATTCACTGTGTTTTGAATCAATTACATATGAGTACTACTTTGGAAACTACTTATACTTATTCATACTCATTTTTGAGTAAGTGGCTCATGATTCAAAAAATGTGATTCACTTTTTTCGAATCAATAACATATGAGTATTACTTTGGAAGCTATTTATACTTATTCATACTCGTTTTTGTGTAAGTGGCTCATGATTAAAAAATGTGATTCACTTTTTTCGAATCAATAACATATGAGTATTACTTTGGAAACTATTTATACTTATTCTTACTCGTTTTTGTGCAAGTGGCTCATTGATTCAAAAATGTGATTCACTTTGTTTTAAATCAATCACATATGAATACTACTTTGAAAACTACTTATACTTATTTATACTCATTTTTGTGTAAGTGGCTCATGATTAAAAAATGTGATTCACTTTGTTTTGAATCAATCACATATGAATACTACTTTGATTCACTGTGTTTTGAATCAATTACATAGGAGTACTACTTTGGAAACTACTTATACTTATTCATACTCATTTTTGAGTGAGTGGCTCATGATTCAAGAATGTGATTCACTTTTTTCGAATCAATAACATATGAGTATTACTTTGGAAACTACTTAAACTTATTCGTACTCGTTTTTGTGTAAGTGGCTCATGATTCAAAAATGTGATTCACTTTGTTTTGAATCAATCACATATGAATGCTACTTTGATTCACTGTGTTTTGAATCAATCACATATGAATACTACTTTGGTAACTATTTATACTTATTCATACTCATTATTGAGTAAGTGGCTTATGATTCAAAAATGTGATTCACTTGGTTTTAAATCAATCACATTTTTGTGTAAGTGGCTCATGATTCAAAAATGTGATTCACTTTGTTTTGAATCAATCACATATGAATACTACTTTGATTCACTGTGTTTTGAATCAATTACATAGGAGTACTACTTTGGAAACTACTTATACTTATTTATACTCATTTTTGTGTAAGTGGCTCATAATTCAAAAATGTTATTCACTTTTTTCGAATCAATAACATATGAGTATTACTTTCGAAACTATTTATACTTATTCATGCTCATTTTTGAGTAAGTGGCTTATTGATTCAAAAATGTGATTCGTTGCAGATCTCTGGTTTGAACCCTCGAGCTTATTGCGGCGCTCTTGCTCAGGCTGCCAAATCGAATCTGCTGAACTGTAAGCATTGAAATGACATGTCTTAATTTATTTATTTTAGACACACGAAAACTTTAACTTCTAGAAGACTTGTAATAGTTTCGTCTTGAAGCAACAGTTTTGCTGATTCTTCTATAAAGCTTCGATAAGTAAAACTATACAGGCTATGAATACGTCGTTTGTATAAAGGTTCGATTAATAGACTCTTACAAGCTGTATCGAGTTTGTCGAACAAATTTCAATGTATGTAGTTGCAATAAAGCTTGCGAAAAATTTTAATATAAACTCATTGCAGTCATTTTGACAATAATGTCAATTTTCCTTTATTTCCAAGCTTGATGAAGTTATAGCTTCCAATGACTTTTGCAAACGAGTTTTCGAAATCCTAATGGAAGCTTCAAGTCAGAACTGCATAAAACTTTTAAATTTTAGTTAAGAAAAATCTTTTATATCAACTATAGCCTCGGTACTATAACTTATTGACTTCCGATCAAAATCTTTATCGAAATCAAATTGAGAACCTTTATTTGCCACTGTTTTTTCAGTGTATATATTTGCTGAATTTGTCTGACTGACTGACTCTTGATATTCCAATTGTAATTTACATTGTTGTTGTTGTTGTTGTTGTTGTTGTTGTTGTTGTTGTTGTTGTTGTTGTAGTAAAAGCAACGAGTTTATTCTGATTTGGTTGAGGTTGTTGTAAGGATGGATGCATGTATAACAGCAAATATTGACGAGAGTATTGTTCAGTTCAATGCACTGATAAAAAACCATTTAGTTTATTGTTTGTGTTGTTGTTGTTGTTGTTGTTGTTGTTGTTGTTTCGTATTTGCATTGTTAGTCTTTAGCGCTGTTTTTGTCTGACCATCAATATCGGACTCTTGGCGTGATTATTGGGCGCTTTTTTATTGATTTCTCTCTGGTTAATTTAGAGTCAATTTTATACATTTGAATGTTTTTAATAATATTGCTTTTTGTTGTAACTGCGCTATGCAATTTGTTTTTGTTTCTTTTCACTTTTTCTTTAATTGTTTATACTTGGCTAGCAATCGTTAGCGTGTTAATTTGCCAAAAAATATTGCGAAAAATCTAAACAAATAGCGGCGGCATTTTTTGAAAAGCTCAAAGTACATTGAACGCAGCTAGTGGCAAGCAATAAAAACAACAACAACAACCACAACAACACGAACTTTTATTGTCCACATCTTGAAATAGCAAAAGCTCTTAATCTGTACTCAGAGCCTTAAGAGAAACTCATCGGGTTGAACTCGCCTCTGACAGTCGTAGAACTAAACGACCAGCTGGACAACTCGACCGCTCTGTCGCACGTACAAACAATCTGTCGCTTAAATCAGTCGCTTACTCTGACGGTCGCACCGGCGATTGCGTCGCTCTCGCTTTTTGTGCGAATTAAATTGTGAAAAAAATAACAAAAACTTGCGTTTTCTGTGTAAATTGCATCTAATTAAAAATTACAATCCGTCGAATACTATCTGTACTAGTTGTTGTTTTTATATTGAAGTTTTTATTGTTGTTATTGCTGTACTTAGTCAGCCAGCCATATGTATAATTTATAACATTTTATGCAGTACTGTGTATTGTGCTGCGACTTACAAAACGTATTAAATTATACCCTACTTCATGCTGCGCTGCCGCGACATTCACCACCGTATTTCCTCCTTTTGTATCTTCACCGAAGTTTGTATCTGAAGTTGTTTGTTTGTGTTGCTTATTTTTTAATTTGTTTTAATTTTTTATTTCCATTTGGTATGTTTTGACAAGCATTTTCAGTAGGTACTTTTGCTTTATGTGGTTCAAGGTTATGGCCCGATCCCGATTAACAAGGAGCTAATATTGCACTGAGCACGAAATTGTTTCTTATTGTTTTCACGCGAAATGCTTTTCTTGAAACAAGATATTATTTTTTTGTTGCTGTTGTTGTTATTATTGTTGTAGTAACCCCTTAATAACAATTATTTATACGATGTTTCATTTGTTTGGGATTTTTCCATATTTATAGCAGTACTTAGTTAAAATTTGAGTTTTATTTTTGTTACTTATTGATACATTTATTCTCTTAGTTAAATTTTTTTTTTTTTTTTATGTCATGTTTCCAAAAGATTTTCTATATTTATTACATGTTATCATAATCTAACTATTAAAATAAAACAAGAAAATTTGCTATATTCGTTGCAATTAAATAAACTTTTATTATTTACTGAGATGACAATTTGAAAATAATGCGATTATTAGTTAAGAGAATAACTTCAGTGCAACTTGTGTGCTTATTTTTTGAAATCAGTCAATCTATTTTGAGATCTGACCAAGACCAAAAAGAATATATTGCCTAGAAGTCGAAAGTAAGCGCACACTTATTTGGTTACTTGTTTGTTTACAAAAAAGGGATGAACTTCATGAAAAAGGCAAAATTAAAACCAGTCCCGTAGAGTGTCAAATTCGGGTTAAACACCCAAATCAAAGTGGGTCACCAAAATAGTTTGCCGAGTCCGCCCCTCATTTTAAAGCTTATGTTGAAAAAGTTTTAGAACAATAAAAATGTTTTTTTAGGTGGGCTACAAATCCGTCCTAAATGGTCCTTTCTGTATAACTTCACCAGTTTTTAACCGATCGTAAAACAAGTATTTTGTTGAAAGATCTTAACAAGAAAACAATTCGTTGTAAGAACTTTTTACCTCCGATTTTATCTTTGACTGGATGTGCATGTACATTTTTCGTCTTATTTCGTCAGTACGCTCAAAACCTTAAATTGTTGTTTTTAAGAAAATTAAAGTTCATACAAAATCATTAAAATTTTGTAAAGAAAGTTTTTAATTCCCATCGTAAGGAAAAAAGTTTCAGCGAATTACGGTTCCATGAAGTTTGTCTTCGTTTTTGGTGTTTAGCCTTCAGTTCATCTTCGTGTAGCTTTGTTTGCTTTTGAGATGGCTTCGTTCATCATCGGTTTTGTTCATTAGGCTTCGGTTCATTTTAGTTTGGCTTCGTTTTTCATACAAGATTTGTTCACAATCGATCCGTCGTTCAGGCGTTATTGAGATAAGTACAATTTTTTCAATTGAAAAATAGAAAAATGGAAAAAAAATTGAAGATAGAATTATGGTTTCTTTATACTATTTGGTCTCAAAGTAAGTTAATATTGCTTGATGTCACAGGGCATGACGTCATGCAATTGATTTGTATGCATTTTGTGTGCTTTTGAGCGGTTACAGGAAAGACACAAAAAGTCAGGAATGACCGTTACAGGAATGACAAAATTGTCTTTATTTGGAGATTGCAGGCGTAAGAGAAAATTAAAACACTTTTCCACACGTTTTTATCATTTATTTGCTGTTTACTTTGTTATGTAATACTAAATTTCGTTTTAGTCTATCACTAACTGAATACACAGATGGTTACAGAAATGATAACTTTTTTGGTTTAAATATGAATAATATAATAAATAGGTTTAATTTGCACTAAAAACCACTGGTGCATTTTTGAAACTTGAATGAAATTAGTGTTAAAAGCCACACTGAGAGGGAGCTTAAACGATGTCCCTTAACAAAACTTTCTCTTAATTTTGCTTACTAAAAGGCGCGAAATTCAAAAAGTGGTAAAAACGAGGGACAAAAAGTATGTTAAAAAAATTCTATAATTATTTAGAATGGCAGAAAATGCATATGGTATACGTAATACTTTGACCTTGTCATCTAGAACATGTAGAAATAAAAAATTCGGAAGCTACACTCTTTGAATTAGTATATATTGGATCGAGTACAGGTTACAGGAATGACATTTTAGGCCTATTGGCTTAAATTAAATCCACCTGCAAAATTAATTTTTTTATGTCCTGTTACTAATACTTGAAAATGCTTTTAAAACTTGAATAAAAAAACTTTTTAAGAAGGCTGGAGTATTTTAAAGTAAAAACAATTGTTTTTTATCAATTTAAACTGTGAGGACATGTAGATGGGCTCTTTTGGCGGAATTGCACATATATTTTAAGCGAGCCCCATATAAAGTTTCTTAAACTTCTGATAAACTTTATTCTATTCCTGGGTCCAGAGACTTTTTTTACGAAATTTCATCAAAATCATTAAAATCGGTGTATAAGCTTCTCAGGATCGTTTGAAAACTAGTGAAGTTATACAGAAATACCATTTTGAACAGATTTGGGTCCACCTAAAAACATTTTTTTTTGTGGTATAAAACCCACCCAACATAAGCTTTCAACTGGATAAGGGTGGACTCGGCACACTTTTCACCCACCTTATTCAACATAAAAAAATCTTTCTCCAAAAAAAAAGCCGCCCGAAAAATCTTTCTCCAAGACAAAAAAAAAATTTCATGCGTATTAGGGAATAACACTTTCGCACTTTTTCCTGATCAAAATTCCTTAGTGATTAAAACTTGCGAATGGATGAAAAAGTTTGGGATATATTTTTTTTTAACCCATACCGACCCACCCCATGACCTTTTGTAAACGAAAAAATTGAATTTTTGCGGCATAGCATCTATTCTTTTAAGGAGAGGTTCTAGTAGAAATCGACGGAAAATTTTTGTTTTGTTTTTTGCTTTATTTTCATCCTTAGGATCTTGAAAATATGTAGCCAAAAGGAGATTTTCGATTTTAAAGATTTTATTAGATTAGAGAGAGTGCGTCGGCCGAAAAACAGGCATAAACGCGTTTTTCTTGAAACAACTTTTTTCCGCACTGTACCCGATTCCGCTTCAACGACCTGACCGATTTCGATGTTTAACGGCTCAAATTAAAGCTTATTCAATTAAGGGGGCCTTCAGAAAGAGTTTTAAAAAAAAAGTTATTATCATTATTTTTTAACGTTAAAGCAAAAGAAAAAGGATTAAAAACAGCGTTTTTTTAAAAGGCGACCATTTTTTAAAAAAAAGGGTTTTATGCAAATCGGAAATCTACAACCCCAAATTTCATCTAGGTTCATAATTTTTTTTGGTTTTTTCGTTTCAGATCACTTGGCAGGGCTGTAGAGTGTACAGCGCACATCGGCTATCGCCCCGCATGGCTTTAATCAGCGAAAACTTCAGCCGCCGTTTTGAGCTATTTTTCATCGAAAAAATTGTATAATGTTCTTGAAATATACACAAATAAATGCCACAAAAGATTTTTTCAAAAAAGATTTACGTTCGCTAAAAAAAAATCCTGAAATTACCTGACTTTCTACTAGAACCTACTAGAACCTCCCCTTAAACTGACGTCATAACAATGTATTAACATATTGTCGAAAACTTGAATACAGACATTTTGGTATACTATCTTACTACCTGAGACATCTTGTTCATGCGATATATATTTTTTATAGGAAAAAGTCGGAGGGTTATCAAAAATTTAATTATTTTTAGTTTTTGATTTTTAATAAAAAAAAATATTTAAGATACGATGTTCTGCACCAAATGATATCAATGCATTAAGCATTTTTTAGTACCCAACACTTTGCTCTTAGACTTTCTCTTAACCCATACCGGGTGAGTTCCAAAGTGATTGATGTCATCATTTAATACCAAAAACCAGTTTGCTGCTGATAGAATTTATGTGGTTTCCAACCAAAACTTTGAGTTCCAAGTTCAATAAAGATATAGAAATGATCCCGTAAATGGTACTTATTTTTTTGGTTTTTTTTTATTAATATTATTTTTAATTTGGCCAATTCTAGCCCGAAAGGTCAGTGTTGGATACATCAAAACCTGCAAAATTTTCAAAAAGTGGAGTATAGTGGGCAGTTGGTCCGGTATGGGTTAAGAGAAAGTCAAGGAGTTAAGACTTTGGCACCAAAAGATGCCAAAGATTGTTACGCCATAATGCGTAAAATAGCTCAATTTGGAAAAGTTTAAGGTATGCTATTGAGAGATCTATGGGTATAAACTTTCTACTGGGTATTTCTACCACCATCTAGGTATTTCTACCAGCTAATACATTTGAACCCTTTAGAGGTTAATTCGGAAAAGCTATGAACTATTTTCAACTTTTTCGTAATTTTTTGTATGGTGGTAGGAATGATCAGAAAAAAATGTTGGGGGTAAAAAAATAATATCAGCTCACACATTAGCCCCTCTAAGGTTTAATTCCGGCGAGATACAAACTATTTTCGAGATTTGTTGTATGGAGAACCCCAGAAAAGTGGCAAATAGGGAGATAAGAAATGTTGGGTGTGAAAAAATACGACCAGCTCATACAATTCCGAAGAATTCAGAATTTTAAGTACAACTGAATAACTACATAAGAATGCATTCAATGAATGAAAAATTAATTTAAAAATGAAATTTTAAATTCACATTAATTTTTAAAAAGATGATAATTATAAGCTTTTATTATTCATTTTCGTTATTCAGAATAATGAATAAATTTTTTTATTCATTTGAACACTTTGCACAAAAAATGCAATGCACAAAGAATTTCAGAATTTTCAATTATTCTTTTTTTATTCATTATTCATTTTTTATTCGTTATTTATTATTCCTTTGCTATTCATTATTAATTTTTTATTCATTATTAATTTTTTATTCATTATTCATATATTATTCATTATTCATTTTTATTCATTTTCATTTTTATTCATTGTTTATTTGTTTTTTATTATTAATTTTTAATTCATTTTCATTTTTATTCATTATTTATTTGTTATTCATTATTCATTTCGTATTCATTATTCATTCTTTATTTTTTATTCATTATTGATTTTTTATTCATTATTTATTTTTTATTCATTATTAATTTTTTATTCATTTTAGTCCTTAGCCATAAATAAGAAATGAATAACAAATGAATAATGAATAAAAAATTAATAATTAATAACAAATGAATAATGAATAAAAATTTATATAATTAAAAAATGAATACTGAATAAAAAATGAATAATGAATAACAAATGAATAAAAAATGAATAATGAATAAAAAATGAATAGCAAATGAATAATGAATAAAAAATGAATAACGAATAAAAAATGAATAATGAATAAAGAAAGAATAATTGAAAATTCTGAAATTCTTTGTGGATTGCATTCTCTGTTAATATCATTCAAATGAATAAAAAAAATTATTCTTATAACTTATTTTGCTATTTACTGATTCACTTTTTTGTGAATAAAATCAAATTGAATGCGTTCTTTTACAGCTCTGATTTAGATCGCCAGCAGGGTGGCAGATAAGGGTTGATATGTTCAAAATAAATGTTGCTGTCGAAAAATAATACGACCAGCTGCTCATACATTTGACCTCTCGTTAATTCGGGAGGGATATGAACGATTTTCGAGGTTTTTTTATTATGTTTTTGTGTGGGGCCCCTAGAAGGACGGCAAAGTGACAGGATAGGAAGTGGTTATTATCTGAAGAAATTTTTGAGGTGACAAATAATAGGACCAGCTCATGGATTTGACTCGCGTAGGGGTCAATTCCGGCAAGACAAGGACTATTTACGAAATTTTTCGTATGAGGACTCCCAGAAAGTTTGCAAAGAGTGGTTGGTGTGTTCCAATAAAATGTTGAAGGTTAAACATAATAGAACCCAAAGTCGATCAGCCTTCGACCGTTATTCAAAGTGGTCTCGTAGAGACTGAACATACCGACCGTAGAGCTAAAGATGCTTTCTATTCCGACAGCCAGTTACAATCGCTTATTATCGTGGAGTGCACAGTAGACCGTCTCGTCTTATAAATAAAACAAAAAATGTTGCCGCACACCAGCTAATCTGAAGCATTATTGAAGGAAAGGTTCGAAGAAAATTTTGTTTTGACCGAACGTAGGGGTCAAACGCATTGACATATTTCTTTATAACTTCGGTATTTACCGTCCGATCTTAAAGGGTGATATGTCTTTATTTTTGTCTCAGGGAGACTTATTTTTTGTTTTTAGGACTCATTGACCTCAGCTGACCCTTTATAGCTCTGACCCACCGGACCTCAGTTTCTACTATCTTAAAGTACCATTTTGATTTCATAGTACAATGATTCAATGAAAACCCGTAAAAAATCAATAAACTTTTACTAGAGAAATTTTTCGCTATTTCCACTAGAAATATTTTTAAAATTTATTTGTTAAATTTTTCTGTCGCCAGAAATACAGTCTACTTGAATCACGTTGAAGTTTGATAGCTTAAAGCTCGATGATTTTAATATGTGAAAAATTTCTAAGTAAAATAATAAAAGTGTTATATTTAAATGATTTTCTTTGGAAGAGTTTAATGGTTTTTTGAAGGCTTTAATTGTATTACTTTAGAATAGTACATTAGGATAGTAGATTCGGATAAGAACGTTTTCGGTACATATTTTATAAAAATAATTTGATATGACAAAAAATTTAAAAATTTGCCCTAAAGTTTGGAAAAAAGTAAAATTTTTTAAATATTTCTACTAGAAATAGCGAAAATTTTTTTAGTTAATGTTTATTGCTTTTTTACGGGCTTTACTTTTATGAAATCAAAATGGTACCTTAAGATGATAGAAACTGAGGTACGATGGGTCAGTACTATAAGGGGTCAACTGAGGTCAGTAAGTCTTAGGGACAAGAAACACGTCTCCTATAGACAAAAACATAGGCATATCACTCTTTTAAATCGGACGGTAAATACCGAAGTTATACAGAAATATGTCAATGCGATATTTTTTTATTTTTTCGATACGGTCTAGTGGACAACAATCGTACACATCCTTTTTTTTTTTTTTTGGATTCGCTCGGAGGTATGAAATCTTCCAAAGATACGTATACCCGTCCTATACGCATGCACGATTCACATTCTAAAATCTGCCCGAATCAGCCGGGACAGACAGGATGCACCTACGTACTACCCCCTATTGGCAATTAGGATTTTCCACTAAGCACATTAATTGGCTTTTCAGCGGAATTTAAAAATTGAATATATATAAACGCGTATTTAAGTATACTTGATTCTATATAAATAAGCAACATCGAATTAAATAATAGTAATTATCAATTTAAGGTACCCGAAAAACAATCAAAAACACTAAACTCATTTTAACTGGTTTGCGGCCATTGTCCAACCCAAGGACCTACGTGGAAATGAGATAAATCTCATATCCGCCAAATCAAAATCCCAATTAGTTGGATATGCATTTGGGCCAACGCAGGCATAAACTTGTATGGAAAAGAGATATACTCTGGCATACCAATCCAGGTGATAGTGTGAGTTCAGTCTAATTTCAAATCAGGAAACCACGTGAGCACGTAAATTCCAATTCGATTAAAAATTAAATTATTGAATAATTAAAAAGTAAGTTTTAAAAACGATTCATATTTGATAGTGCTTACTTTATAAAACATAATATCGAGACAAAAAAGAGAAACAGAACAATCTCAATTACCAATATTACATTGTTATAAAACTGCGTTAGGTATAATAGGATGAAGTTAAATTGATTTAATTATTTAAATGTAATATAATTTTCCGTTTTAAGACGTCTACCGAATCAGAAAAATTAATCATGTTGAAGTTATCATTGAAATCACTGCACATACATCGTAAAGGTTCATGAAGAGCGTAATTAGAACTGCACTGACTCAACTTGAAAAACAGAAAATGTCTAGTTCCTCTCCTTGGGATGTTAAAATAAAGAGTTGAGATGAGATATTCCGAATTAATCTCGCCACGAAGTAATTTATTCAGAAACATGACATTAAGCATCATTCTTCTGCTTCTTAGGGAAGGTAGTAAAATAATTTTAAGGCGTATTTCATACGATGGAAGCATAATATTGGGGTTCCAACGACTATGACGTAAAGCAAAAAGTAAAAACTGTTTTTAAACGGATTCTATGGCGTCGATGTAGACATTATATTGTGGGTTCCATACAATTGATGCATATTCAAGAATTGACCTTACGACAGAGGTATATAATAATTTAGTAGTAAAGGGATCACTGAATTCTTTAGCCCATCTTTTAATGAAACCAAGGACTCCTCTTGCCTTATTTATCACCATTTTAACGTGGAGATTGAAGCGAAGTTTTGAATACATAACAACACCAAGATCGAGAAAACTGGAAACTATTTCTAAGTTAGTGTTATTTATAGTGTAATTTATGTTACTAGCAGATCTTCGCGAGAATGTCATTTGCTTACATTTTTTTTTAGGTTGAGATTTAATATATTTAAGCTACACCAGTCCACAAGTCTATTTAGATCAGATTGTAAAAGATGTCGTTCTTCGGGTGATTTGTAACAAAGAAAAAGATTCACGTCGTCAGCGTACATTAAGACGTTACAGTGTTTTATTACCGAAGGAAGATCATTAATGAATAGTAAAAAGAAAACCGGTCCAAGATGACTGCCCTGAGGAACGCCAGAAGTGACCGAAATACTTTTTCAAAAAGAGAATTCTTATATAAAACCTTTTGAGTACGTCTAGATAAATACGAATTTATCCAATTTAATAATGTGACAGGAAACCCAATAAGGTGGAGTTTTTTCAAAAGAAGATTATGATTAACACTGTCGAAAGCTTTGCTAAAGTCCCTATAAATAACACGCGTAGTAAACTCTAAGAGGTTTGTTGTAGTGGACTTACCCTTCAGAAAACCATGTTGAAAGACAGAAATGGTGGAAGACACGGAGTGGGTTAATTGATCAGTTATGATTTTCTCAAATAACTTAGGGATTGCACTTAATTTTGCAATTGCTCGATAGTTAGAAACATCTATCTTGGAGCCAGATTTATGAAGGGGTATAATATAAGAATCCTTCCATATAATAGGAAAATAACCACTATGCAAGGAAATATTAAAAATGTTTGCTAGAGGAGTACACAGGTTTGTAGCACATTGCTTAAAAATACAGCTTAGAATTTTATCAGGGCCGGTCGTAAAAGAAGATTTTACTTGTCGAAGATAACACATGACAATATGTGGGTCCATTGCAGGAGTTTCAAAAGAGTTAACTGGCGGGAGAAAAGGATACACCGTGCTAGTATTAAATGGTATATCGGAGTAAGTTGATTTAAAGAAGTTTGCAAACATGTTAGAAATCACATTGTAACAAGATGATTCTTTCTGATTGAATTTCATAAGGGGTGGAAAACTGGAGGCTTTACGTTTTGATTTAACAAAACTATAGAAAAGTTTTGGATCATCTTTAAATTGAGATTTTATGTTAATTATATAAGCAGAATAGCATTGTTTATTTAATAGTTGATATCTATTACGACAAGAAAAATAGGAAGCAAAGTCTAAACTAGAACCAGATATTTTATATTTTTTAAATAAACGATTTTTTAAATTTTTAAGTGCCTTTTGATCATTTGTTAGCCAGGGTGGATTTAAAGGATTGGAGAAACCCCTTTTTTTTGGGACGGGCAATAAGAAACACCGTTGCAGAGTATCATTGAAAAACTGTACAGACGATTCTAGTACGCTAGTTAAAATTGGAGACCAATCAGTCTGCGAAAGTAAGGAATTAAGTTGTACATAGTCCGTTTTCTTAAAATTATCAACTTTTTTATTTCGCGCATCAGAAGTTACTTTATCTTCTTTTTCGTGGGGGAGTAAAACTGTTATTTCAAGAGTTGGATGATGTACAGGGTTGCCAATATTCCAAGCGCCCATTTTATTTTTAAAAAAATCAACGAAACCACAATTTTTTGTCTGTTCGTCATGAATATCATTTAATTGGGTTCAAGTAGATTTGCTTACATTATTTCTTGAATATGATATCTCGTAAATGGTCGCCATTGGCCTCTACGACATATTGTGCCCGTTTTGCAGCATTTTCCATGGTTTTCTTCAACATTTCGATGGGAATGGCGGTTATTTCTTGACGGATGTTGGTTTTCAGCTCTTCTAGGGTCTTTGGCTTGTTGACGTAAACCTTTGATTTCAAATAACCCCACAAAAAGAAGTCTGGAGGCGTTAAATCTGGTGATCTTGGCGGCCAATCGAAATCACCATTTTTTGACATCAAACGGCCAGGGAACAATTGCTTCAAAAAATCGATTGTAGTGCGGCTTTTGTGTGGCGGCGCGCCGTCTTGTTGAAACCAGTAGTGCCTGATACGCTTTCGACGAACGATTGGCATGAAAAAATTGTTTATCATATCGCGATAACGCTCCTGATTGACAGTAACTCTGTGGCCATTATCATCTTCGAAAAAGAACGGCCCAATGAGCATTTTAGCACAAACGCTGCACCAAACAGTGACTTTTGCATCGTGAAGAGGTACCTCTTGAATCACTTGTGGATTTTCAGTGGCATAAATACGGCAATTTTGTTTGTTTACCGTTCCGTTCAACTGAAAATGAGCTTCATCGCTCATTGAGTTGAGTTTTCACTATTGACTTGTTTTGTTGAATGTAAATTTCAACAATTTAAGAGCGTTCGCGTGGCGTGTACTGTTCCATTGTAAACATTTGCTTGGAATGACGCTTCAAACGCGGTATGTCATTAGTCGATTTGGCATCACTGCGGAAAGTTACAGTGTTGCCAGATGGGCGCTTCGAATATTGACAACCCTGTACATCTTCTGGAAGAGATACGGGATTCGAACAATGGAGATTAACAGTAGTGCATCTATCTACAAATACAAGGTCTAGGGTTCTGTGGTTTATATTTAAAATATCATTGACTTGTTGAAGACACAGATCAGACAGCTTATCTAAGAAGTCATTTATCCAATCACTATTGGAAACAGGATTAAGAAATGAAGAATCGTCAGACGATCTCCAAGTCACAAAAGGTAGGTTAAAATCACCCAGCACAATAAGAACGTCTTTATTTTTTAACAAATTATGAACTTTTTCGATGGCATGTAAGGCTCGCACTCAAATCCGGAGGTCCTCAATGTAGTAAGAGTTCTTATCCGAGGGTGGTTTTGTTTTAATTGTGCGATAATATTGTGGTGGAATCCAAACCCTACGATCATTCCAAGTTTAAGGTCTAGGAGCGACCTCTCAAGCTTACTGTCTAGAGGAGACCTAAGCATACATGCATTTTTAAAGTAACAATTTTAGTCGAGCAAATGTTAAGTGCTTACCGCCGATGTTCGGTCTCTAGAGCATCATTTGCGAGTTCAGGGTGAACCACGTAAAAGTATGTTGACAGTTGAGTGGGAGATCTTCGCATTTCCACCAAATATTGCACCCCGGGTCATTCATCATCAAAGGGTGATTTTTAACCCTTAACTGGTACACCTCAAAAAAATTACACTAACAACACATCTGGTCCCAGGGACCACAACAACTAAAATGCTAAAAAACCACAAATTTAGTTACAAATTCATGTTGTTTTTCTTAAAACGTCTTAAAGAAAGTTTTTTCTTCTTATTTAGAAAGAATTTTTTAATAATTCTGAATAATTGCAATAAATTTAATAGAATTTTTAATAAATTTTTTCGAAACATTGAAGTAGATTATATTAAGATATTTGGTATGTGGCTTATCATGTTTTTGCAATAAGCCTTTCAATTTAAAAAAAAAAACAACAAAATGAACAACATGAAAACAATGATTCAATTCCGCGCTGAAACCACTGTGCAGCGCACGAGTAGCTGCGTTTGAATGAATCTTTTGTTTATGAGGGATGGATGGATAAAAATTTATCGGTAGATAATATGCACATGCCAACAACTAACTCATCTCGCGTCTTAACTAACAAGCTTATCGTCTTGTCGATCGCTGCTTATCGCACACTCTTGTTGTCGCTGCTGACAGCAAAGATAAGATTAAACATGAAATGGGATGGGATGCTGAAGCTAAACTCAACTAACTGACGAAATACTCGAATATTTTTTCAGTACTGAGAGCGAGCGGTGATCGCCCTCAACTTAATCACAACAAGAACGACGACTACGACACTAATTTTTTAATTTGTTTATGAATTATTTTCAATTCAACGCTTTATATATACTCACTCCTATTCTATTCTTTCTATTGTGAGATAATTTTGAATGCCTCATGAGAGCCGCCCGTCAGTTGATAAACACGATCTTGTCGTGCCGTCGCACGTCGTTCGTGCTGATTTTTGAGCGTTTGGCAAGTGTGAGATACCTGAGAATTTCGCTTCATACAAACAAGCGCTGTCTGTGAACGCGTTTTGCTTGTTGGCGGCAGCTCGAGTGCTGATCGTTTTTGCATCGATCGCCATCGTCGTCATAAACGGCGTATCGCTTTCTTGTCGGTGATTTCGTTCTCGTTGTCGTCGTCGTTGTAAAAAGAACGAATTTTTTCGTTAGTTCATCGATCTTAATGCAAGCGATCGGTAGCTTAAAGTTCTTTTTTAAAAAGCAGCGGTAAACTTTTATAAAGTTGCGCGCGAATTCAAGTCAAATAATTGAAAACAAAACTTTTTCCCAGTTTAAATGCAAAAAGCAGAATACTAAAAAATTTCGCTTATTGTGTTTTCATAAGTGTATGAATACTTTGATACCGGATCTGCTAATTTTGAAATAAAATTTTAAAATAACAGTTGTAAAAATTAGTGTCCACATATTTACAAAAGCTAACTGGAAGTGTAGAAAAAAAAAATAATATGTGAAACACAAAATCTACGGATACTGAACAAAATGTTGTAAATATTATATAAAGATTAAAATTTAAACAGAAACAAGAAATTCTGTGATAAGCAAACAATTTAAGCTGTGAGTAAGAAAAAAAAAAATAGTAGTGAGAAGCTCAAAATAGACCAAGTGTTAAAATGTGTCTTCATCAAATTTTTAAAAAGTTGTTGTAAGGTAAAAAAATTTAACAAGTGACAAGAAAGTAATAAGTGCCAAAAACTAAAATTTTTTTAATGCAACTCCGAACGCCGAAAGAAATTCACGTCGGTGAAAAAAACTGAAGAAAATTTTTAATTTGTCAAAAGATTAGTTAAAATTGCTGGTTTTAAAAAAATGCAGGTCCTTGAAGAGGAATAAAATTAAGGACTAACCGAAATTTTCATCTCTTTCTAAAAAAAAGTTATTAAAAAATGTAGTTTTTCTTTGATTCAAAAGCTTTTTAAGCGACTGAAATAAATTGAATAAACTATTTAAGTAAAATATATATTTAAAATAAATTTTTTTTAAAATACATTTGAAAATTGTAGAAAACTTAAAATTAATTTTTGAAGACATTAAAAAAAATTTTAAAACTTAAAATTAAAAATTTTTTTAAACTTAAAATAAAAAAAATGTTAAATAAAAACATTATGCTAACAAAAATAAAGAATGAAAAACTATTATCAAAAACTATTACAATATCAAAAAGTAATTTAAGGGAGGTTTTAGGCAAAAGCAGTTAAAATTGAGGCTTATTTTAGAAGATGTTTTCTAAAAAAATTTATTATATTTACAAAAAATTTCATTTGCATGTTAATTTTACATCATTAGTTTTTTTTTTTTTTTTAATTCAATTCAATATATTTGCAAATAACGTTGGCATTTAAGACTTAAGTCTTTTACATGCCGCACATTTAGAATATATAACAACATAAGTTTAAGAAAATTTTTTTTTTTAACATTTATTTTTAGTATATAAAGATGGAGTTGGTGTGCTTAAAAAAAGGTGAAAATCGCGCCACAACTCCAGCCACAGCTCAGCTTCAAATCGTCTGAAAAAAGAAAACAAAAATAAATGCATACGAAAATACACCCTTGAAAGCACACCTTTTACCAAAATAGAATAAAAATACGGAAAATTAAGAAAATTTTGAAGCGTGGAAAAAAGTCGAAAATTTACGTTATTTTTAATCATAGATGTTGTTGCGTGTAAAACTAGACTACTTTTCCAAAGACACTAGTTTTGTTAAAAATATGTGTAGAATTACAATACAAACAGATTAAAAAAGTTTATAATCCTTTAAAGGGTCGATTAGTTTGTTTCCAGCAGCGTGGCCCGTTTTGAAAAAGTATGTTTTGGGAAAAACGCGTTTAAAGTTACTCTGGTGCACCGGGTTTTAAGCGCTGAAGAATCTTTATTATAAAAAGGATTGATTTAATTTTTTTTTACATACTCATGAATAGTTGTACAACAATAATCAATGAAAAAAAATCCGATTTTCGAAAATTGTTTGCCTAAACCTCCCTTTATAAA
This sequence comes from Dichetophora obliterata, assembly GCA_963920525.1. Taxonomy (NCBI): domain Eukaryota; kingdom Metazoa; phylum Arthropoda; class Insecta; order Diptera; family Sciomyzidae; genus Dichetophora; species Dichetophora obliterata. The sequence continues at coordinate 56,412,419 of OY986439.1, forward strand.
AGAATAAGTTAAAATCATAAATATTTAATTTTTAAAAAATTAAAAATTAATCTCCTTAAAATGTATTAAAAAGTCCGGGAAATTTAAATTAAAAAAAACAACAATTTTTTAAAACTAATAATTAAAAACTTCAGTAAACAAGACTAAAAATTAAAAACTAAATAAAAAGGCAAACAAAGAAAGTACTTTAAAAACATAAATAAATATATATATTGGGGGTTGGAATTAATTTTAAAGGTTTTTTTTCGGTTTTTGAGCATTTATTTAGAAACAACGGTACAATGTATATTATTCAAAGTATTGTCCATCGTTAACTACAACATTTCCCCATCTTTCTGGCAGCATATGGATTCCGCGCCGGAAGAACGATTCGTCTTTTGAGGCAATCCACGAATCGACCCATTTTTTGGTATCCTCGTAAGAAGTGAAGCGCTGCTCAGCCAAGCCATGCGTCATCGATCTGAATAGGTGGTAGTCGGAAGGGGCTATGTCTGGGCTATAATGCGGGTGGGGTAGCACATCCCAATTCAGCGCCTCCAACGTTTCCTTGACGGTTCTTGCAACATGTGGCCGTGCGTTGTCATGTTGAAAAACCACTTTGTCGTGTCTTTTGGCATATTCCGGCAGTTTAACCTTTAATGCTCGGCTCAATTGCATCAATTGTTGTTGGTAGCGTTCCCCAGTGATGGTTTCGTTAGGTTTTAGCAGCTCATAGTACACGACACCCTTCTGATCCCACCAAATACACAGCATAAGCTTGGCGCCATGAATATTCGGCTTGGCCCTCGATGTTGATGCATGGCCGGGTGGTCCCCACGATTTTTTTCGCTTAGGATTATCGTAATGGATCCACTTTTCATCGCCAGTGACAATACGATGCAAAAAACTCTTCCTTTTATGCCGTTGAAGCAGTTGTTCGCACATGCAAAATCGCCGTTCAACGTCTCTCGGCTTCAACTGGTACGGCACCCAATTTCCTTGCTTTTGAATCATTCCCATGGCCTTCAAGCGTTTGCCGACCGTTGATAAGTCGACTCCCAATGATTCTGACAATTCTTGAAGGGTTTGACACGGGTCTTCATCGAGCAAAGCCTCCAATTCCTCATATTCAAACTTTTTCGGCTGGCCCGGACGCTCTTTGTCTTCCGTATCAAAATCACCACTTTTAAACCGACGGAACCAGTTCTCACAAGTAGAAATCGATGGAGCATAGTCCCCGTAAGCCTCAATAAGCATGCGTTGTGCTTCAACCGCTTTTTTCTTCAAATGGAAGCACAAAAGTAAACCTTTCCGCAAATTGCGTTTTGTTGGAACGAAAGTCGACATGTTCACAGAGAAAAAAATATATGTTGTTTACACTTCAGTGGAATGACACATACTGAAAAATGAAGCTTACACAATGTGCTTTGAAATGAATGTAGTCACAGGTGTGCCCGATGCGATCTATTGATAGTTACGCCATCTCTTAGAAAACCTTTAAAATTAATTCCAACCCCCAATACTAAATATTAATATTTTTATAATTTTTAAATTTGAATTTTAAAAAATTAATACAAGATAAACATAGAAAAAATAAAAATAAAAACATACTAAAAATGTTTAAAAAACCTAACTTTTAATATATTAAAAACCTTAACATAAAGTTAAATAAAAAATCTATTCAGACTCTTATTTCTGAATAGATTTTTTATTTAACTTTATGTTAAGGTTTTTAATATATTAAAAGTTAGGTTTTTTAAACATTTTTAGTATGTTTTTATTTTTATTTTTTCTATGTTTATCTTGTATTAATTTTTTAAAATTACAAAGTAAAAACGATATTTAAAAAAAAATGTTTAAAAAATACAATTTTAAGAATCTGAAGACTGCACAATGTAAAGCCTAGGCTTGAATTTAAATTCTTCTCATTTCATTTTTATTTTCTTCTGCTTTTGGTTCAAAAAAATTGGATGAAAATTAAATGAAAGGATAAAAATAAATTAATAAAAAAATTCAATATTTGTTTTTTTTTACTGAAGCGATAAAAAATTATTCTAAGAAATTTATAAAAAAACATAACTGAACTTATTAACTGAACATAACTGAACTAATTTAAAAATAAATTCTTTAAGCAATTTTGTAAACTTAAAATTAGTTTAATGAATTAATCAAATAATTTGGGGAAATGAAAGTTCAAAAAAAAAATATATAGAAAGGGCTTAAATTCAAAAGTTGTAAAGTTTTATATAATAAAAATCAGATAAATATTTGTCTCGACATTTTCTAAAACGTCGACATATTTTAGGTATAACAAAAATTATTTGCTCAACTTTTTCAGTAGTAGTAATTTTTTTTACAATATTTTAGCTCAAAACTGATCAAGTCCAGCAGGTTTACTTTTAAAAGTGATTAAGTCCACTTACGTAAATTTGAAAATTAGCTAAACTCTTTCTAAAAAATATCAATTGATCGAGTCCGTATTACTTTAAAATAACAGAACATTCCATTTTAGTCAAATAAAAATTCTTTTGTAAAATTTGCAATTTAAATTAAAATTCAATTTTGAATAAAATAAATTTAAAAGTCAATTTTAACACATTTTTTTTTTGACAAATTGGAACAAGAAATAACTAAAATGGCAATTTTTCTAAAAAATATCAATTGATCGAGTCCGTATTACATTAAAATTTAACAAAACATTCAATTTTCTAGTCAATTAATTTTTTTTTTGTAAAATTTGCGACTTAAATTAAAACTCAATTTTAAATAAAATTAAAAGTCAATTTTAAATAAGATTAAAAGTCAATTTTAAATAAGATAAAATTAAAATGTAATTTTAAATAAAATGAAATTAAAATTCAATTTTACATAAAATAAATTAAATTTGAAAGTCAATTTTAAAAAAATTAAGTTAATTTTAAAATAATATTAAATTAATTTTAATATAATATTAAAGTAATTTTAAAATAATATTAAATTAATTTTAAAATAATATTAAATTAAAATAATTAACAGGAAATGCCGTTCTGTTTTTTTGCAACAACCCTGCTATTTTCGAAAAAATGTTAGAACAATTTGTTAGTATATTAACAAAACAACAAAAAAGTCTGTATGTTTTGTTTACATAAACTTTCTTGCATCTGTTTTCATGTTAATTTTTTTAATATAAAACTTGTATTTGGCTTAAAAAAGTAAAAGTGTACTTGGTTAGTTTTCACAGAAAATAAGGAATGCTAAGCCCTTTACAGAATAATATAGATAACATTCATAAAAAATTAACCTGGAAGTATAGAAAATTTTTGAAGAAAAATAAAAAAAAAATTTAAACTTAAAACATAAAATTTAACAAGAAATTAAAAATGAACAGTAAAAGCATTAAAAAAATATAAAATAATTATATAATTTTATAAAATTTAACAAGAAATTAAAAAATGAATAGAAAAATCATAAAAAAAGAAAAAATAATTAAATAATTTTATAAAATTTAATAAAATATTGATTTTATATGATTTAAATACAAATTCTAAATGTTTGATAGTTTAAATCATACTTGAATTTAAATTCAAATTCTAGTTGTTTGATAGTTTAAAATCGTTTATTGACCTAAAGCTCAAAGAATTTTAAACTATCAAACAACTAGAATTTGTATTTAAAATCAAGTATGATTTAAACTATCAAGCATTTAAAATTTGTATTTAAATCATGTAAAATCAACATAATAAATAACAAGGTCATTTAGAAAAAAACTTTAATTTAATATAATATTTTTAAATATTACATAAATATTAAATTTAAATAAGCAAAAAACGAAAAAATGAAAAATAAATTTTGAAAAAAGTAGAAGTTAAACTAAAAAAAATAATAATAATTAATGTATGCTGCTAACAAAAATAAATATAATATATAAAAAAGAACTTAAAAAAGTAATATCATTATAAAAAATAAAACAAAATAAATTGTAAAAATAAATTACTAAGGAAAGGAAATATTTATAAATCTGAAAAATAAAAATGAAAGGAAAAAAAAAATTTAAAAAAATAAATGCATGCTACAAGCTGCTAACAAAAATAAATTTAATAGAATAGATCAAAAAGTTTATTAAAAAGTAAAATAAACAAAGGATATTACTATATAACAATGGAAAACAGTATAAAAAAAGAATATAAATATAAGAGATAAAACAAAATTAATTGTAAAAAATAAATTAACTAAAGAAAGAAAATATTTATTTAACTAAAAAAATTTTTAAAGATCAAAAAGTATATTAAAAAGTAAAATAAATGAAAAATATAAAATAAATTGTTGTGTAGAATCAATTACTGCAAAAAGAAAATATTTATTAAATTAAAAAAAAACAAAGTTTAACTAAAAAAAATAATTTAAAAAACAAATGTGTGTACAAGATGCTAAAAATAAATCTAATTGAATTGATCGAAAGTATAAAAAATATACTATAAATATAAGAATAAAACAAAATTAATTGTAAAAAATAAATTACTAAAGTAATAAAATATTTGTAAACATAATGACTACTGTAAATATAGTAACATTGATTAGGTTAATTAAGCGAATAAGAACTGTATGCTTTGGCACCATTTGATTGACAGCACTTGATTAACAGCACTGGTTGGCTGCGCAGAAAAATCTGCAGCCATCATTGCCAACTTCGGGATTTCTTTTTCTTTTTTTCGCTCTTCCTTTTTTTGCTTCTGCTATTAATCAGGTCGTGCTAAAAGCGCTCTTTAAATAAAACTTAAATCTATTATAATACACAAAACAATAAAATAACTTGTCTGCTTAAAACTCAGATGTGGGGTTACCTAAACCTAATTAAAGAAGACTAAATTGTTGTAAAATATACGCGATTTTTTTTGATTAGTCAAATTATGACGACACGTTCAAAGCAGACGCTGGCAAGCGCCATAGAGGAACTTTCATTGCCCGCAACAACAAGGCAACGAAAGCTTTCTGCTGGCTTGGAATGTGCTGAAGGAGACGATGTCAATCCTACTAAAGGTGTTTTTGGTGTAGCGCCTAATGCCGCTTATGCCGTTAAAAGTGCCGCAAATGCCGTCAAAAGTGCCGCTAATGCTCTATATGCAGCAAAAAACGGTGATAATTTGCCGAAAAGTGCCACTGCTGGGGCACCTGATTTAAATAACGACGCTGCCAGCGCTGAGTCTGCAACTTGTTCTGCGGACGAAGATGCCGAATTGGACAAAGAATTGGAGAGACTTCGAAAGCAGCTTGAAATTCAAGAGCTACGTCGCAAAATAACTGCATCGCACGAAGATGCTGCTGCGCACATGGACACTGGTGTCATTTGCACTAATCGAGCTGATTTCAGTGAACTTGAGCAGGCTATTCCAAAGTTTACTGGGGACAGCCAGACCCAAACTGTCAAAAGTTTTTTCAGAGATTTTGAGGAAATTATGCAGACGGTCAGCGCCGATGAACGCCTGAAGTTGCTGAGTTTACGCCGTTCCCTTGCCGGCACGGCACGATTGTTCCTAAATACAACTTCAGCCCTAAAATATAATGATCTAAAAGCTGATCTAATTAAGGAATTCGACGTGTCTATCACTCGGCTTGATGTCTACAAAATTCTAGCGCAACGTCGTTGGATTCGGAAAGACTAGTCAATGCACAGTTATGTGCTAACCATGCAGGCTATAGCAAAGCAAACAGATATTGAAGAATCCGAAATCGTCGATTTTATTATCGACGGCATTGGAAATAGTGCCGTTAATGTGAATTTGCTGGCTAGCGCACGCACTATTGAAGAGCTAAAGCGCCTTATCAAACGATACCAGTTCCGTTATCTGACTCCAGCTGTTGACTCCAATGTGACCTTCTCTGTCAGACGTGATGTCACTGCTGCTGCTCTACCTCGTGCCACAACTCGTGCAGTTGCTTCAAAAAATTTTGTGCCGAAACCAGTGGGAGAAAAAGAAGCGATTCTTTGTTTCAACTGCTCGCAGACTGGGCACATTAAACCAAACTGCCCATATACTCTGCGCCAAAACGGTTCGTGCTTCAAATGCTGGCGTATGGGCCACGATCACCGCTCATGTCCAAATCCAAGGAAGATCCTGACCAAGAAAACACCGATGAATGACGAGAGATATGATGCCGTCCAAATTGCCGCTGTTGAAGAAGACGAAGTTGCCGAAGATTCTACTGATGTGATATCCGCATTCAATTTGGTAGGTATTGCATTTAAGATTGATTCAGTGGATAGTGCAAATTTTAACGAATTCTTATCTCTTTTTGACACTGGCAGCGCGGCTAGTTTTATTAAACAATCATGTGCTCCGAAGCCACAAGTGCCCACAACGCCGAGATCATCGAAATATTTTGGAGTTGGTGGAAGCCGTTTAAAAATTATTAATGAAATACAATGTGACATTAAATTCAAAAATATAATAAAAACAATTGATATAATCATTTTGCCGGATGAAATGATGCTAATGCCAGTTATTTTAGGCAGAAATTTTTTAAAATCATTTAATATACATTTAACTTCTTTAAAAGTAAATTATAATAAATCAACACTAATGAATTTAAATAAAAAACAAAACTTTTGCACTTTTCCTCTGAATGATTCTTTTTCAGCTCTCAGTAAATATGGTCTTTTAAAAAATAATTGTGAAAGTATATTTTTAACGGAAATTGAGTCAATTGATAATTCAAGCACTAATAGCGACGTGCCGTATATTTTTAATATTGGTATTGCCCCTGACGATAAATTAGACATTGATCATAAATTAGATAAATTTTCTTTTGCAGAACTTAACAAATTAATTGTAGATTCCTATATATCGCCGAAAAATATAAAAAAAGAAGTAGTGGAATTTAAAATGAAGATCAATTTAACCTCTTGTGTACCTTTTTACTGTCCACCGCGACGTCTCTCTTACTTAGAGCGGAAAGAAGTACAATCCATTGTTGAAGAGCTGCAACGTGATGGCATTATACGCCCAAGCAATTCACCCTACGCGTCCGCTATTGTGTTGGTTAAAAAGAAAAATGGTCATAAACGAATGTGCGTCGACTATCGTGGGTTAAATAAAATTACTGTTCGCGACAATTATCCACTGCCGTTAATTGAGGACTGTATAGACTATTTAGAAGGTTGCAAAATTTTTTCCGTTTTAGATCTTAAAAGTGGCTTTCACCAGGTTAGTATTTCCGAAGAATCAATTCCATATACTGCATTTGTAACTCCAAACGGGCAGTATGAATATTTGAAGATGCCTTTTGGGCTTAAGAATGCCCCTGCAGTATTTCAGCGATTTATAAACAATGTATTTCGGGATTTAGTTGAAACTAGAAAAATAATCATTTACATGGATGATATCTTAATTGCAAACAATAGTTTTGCTGAACATAAAATTTTAGTAGAAATGGTTTTGCGACGCATGACGAGTAGTGGACTTAGACTTAACCTTTCAAAGTGTAAGTTTGGTTATGAAAAAATTGAATATTTAGGGTTGTCTGTTTCTACTTATGGAATTTCACCAAGTGAATCACATGTTGCCGCAATCAAAAATTATCCATTGCCGACTAATCAGAAAGAATTAAATTCATGCATTGGTCTCTTCTCGTATTTTCGACGATTTGTGCCGTCGTTTTCAAGTATTGCAAAGCCTTTACTTAATTTACTGAAAAAAGATTCCGAATTCCATCTAGACGAAAAATGTATTTGTTCATTTAATGAATTAAAATCGAGATTAGCCAAACCACCGGTTCTTGCAATATATAATCCCATTAGAGAAACTGAATTACACTGTGATGCTAGCTCTCTGGGTTTTGGTGCCGTCTTATTACAAAGACAGGATGACAAAAAATTCCATCCTATTGCATACTTTTCGAAAACCACCTCCGCTGCAGAATCTAAGTATCACAGCTTTGAATTAGAAACGCTTGCTATAATTTATGCCTTAAGACGATTCAGAGTTTATTTAGAAGGAATTTCTTTCAAAATAGTTACAGATTGTAGCTCCTTAACACTAACGTTGGAAAAAAGAAATGTTAATCCTCGAATTGCTAGATGGGCATTAGAACTTGAAAATTACAATTATTCCATTCAGCATAGAAATGGTACCTCTATGGGTCATGCAGACGCCCTGAGCAGATGCCAAATTGCGACAGTATTAGATGCTGGTGATATAGACTTCCAAATACAGATAGCACAAGAAAGGGATGATGTTATAAAAAAATTAAAATTAAATTTAGAGACGAATCAAGTCGATGACTTTGAACTTACTGATGGACTAGTTTTCAGGAAAAAAAGAGACGGAAGTAGAGTTTTGTATGTACCTCAAGAAATGGAGGACAACGTTATAAGATTGATGCATGAAAAAATTGGTCATCAATCAGTCGATAAATGTAATGACAAAATAAGTCTATACTATTGGTTTCCGGCTATGCGTCAAAAAATAGAAAAATTTATTCGAAGCTGCATCAAGTGCCTTATGTATGCCACACCGGTAAGAATTCGTGAGAGGAATTTGTATAATATTCCGAAATTACCATTGCCGTTTGATACTATACACATCGATCATTTTGGCCCTTTGCCGTCCTTAACCTCCAAGAGAAAGCATATTCTAGTGGTAATAGATGCATTCACTAAGTTTGTGAAATTATACCCGACAAATTCAACTAGTACAAAAGAAGTCACTTCCGCTCTTGATAAATATTTTAGTTATTATAGTCGACCCAAAAGAATAATATCGGATAGAGGAACGTGTTTTACCTCTTTAGAGTTTGAAGACTTCCTAATAAAGCGAAACATACAGCATGTAAAAGTTGCCGTAGCCTCCCCTCAAGCTAACGGTCAGGTAGAACGTGTTAATAGAGTTATTAAAACCATGTTAGGAAAATTAAGTAATCCAATAAATCATGCCGATTGGTCAAATAAATTACTGCAGGTTGAATATGCGATAAATAACTCTGTTCATGCGTCAACAAAAAATACACCAAGTGTGCTTCTTTTTGGCACCGAACAACGTGGGCAAGTAGTAGATGAACTTACAGAATACTTGGAGAATAAGATTAATACAGGAAAAACTCGTAATTTGGACCATATTCGAACCAGCGCCGCGAATGCAATAGATAACTCTCAGGAATACAATTTAAAATATTTTTTAAATCATAGTGCCGATGCTAAATCTTACGAAGTTGACGACTTTGTCGTTATTAGAAACGTTGACAATATGATTGGTACGAACAAAAAATTTATTCCGAAATATCGAGGACCTTACGTCGTACATAAGAAATTGGGAAACGATCGTTATGTAATACGCGATATTGAGAATTGCCAGTTGACTCAACTTCCGTATAATGGGGTTATAGAAGCTAATCGAATGCGGAAATGGTTATTGAAAACAAATGATGGGACCATAGCTACTGATAAGCTATGCAATACTTTAAGTCAAAATTAAACATATGCTACATTATAAAAAAAAAAAAAAAATGAAATTGATGTATTTTTTTTTATATACGTATAAAAGTAGTTTTATTGATCGAGGTCGATCAATCGTCAGATTGGCCGAGCTGTAAACATAATGACTACTGTAAATATAGTAACATTGATTAGGTTAATTAAGCGAATAAGAACTGTATGCTTTGGCACCATTTGATTGACAGCACTTGATTAACAGCACTGGTTGGCTGCGCAGAAAAATCTGCAGCCATCATTGCCAACTTCGGGATTTCTTTTTCTTTTTTTCGCTCTTCCTTTTTTTGCTTCTGCTATTAATCAGGTCGTGCTAAAAGCGCTCTTTAAATAAAACTTAAATCTATTATAATACACAAAACAATAAAATAACTTGTCTGCTTAAATATTTATTAAATTAAAAATTTTTTTTTGTAAAATTCGTTAAATTTCGTAAAACCTAGGTCATATCATAAACTGTTTATTAAGACCTAAATTTTTAATTATGAGCATTAATTTATTTTTATTAGCTCATTTTCATATCGAGTACTTTATCTCTTTACACAATAACATAATTTTTTTTTTTTAAATATTTTTATGAAAATTCCTGCCATTACCAAAATTTTAGTGTATTTTACTTAATCCCCATTAGTTAAGTTAATTAGGCTAAATATATAAACTGCAAAAAAGTGAAAAGTAACTATTTAAAGTTGTAAAAAAAAAAACAAAAAACCAGAAGGAAAACAAAACTCTCATACGAATAAAATAATATCTTTAATCTCAAGGCATACGAGAAGCTGCAGGCAGATAAAAGAATTGAAGAAAATGCAACAAAAAAAAATAAAATAAAAAAAATTTACAATTTTCGATACCAGCATAAAACATTCGACCGTAGTTTTTGCACAGTTTTAGTTAAGTCAAGTTTCGTTAGCATTTTTTCTGGTTTTCCGAAATTTTTTTTTTGTTAAAATATACATATCTGTAGGTTTTCTTGTTGTTGCCACAGTTGGTTTTTGGCAGATTTTTTTTGTTTTCGCATTCATGTTTGGCTTATTTTTGTGGACTTTGAACGGGAACAAAAACAAAACAAAAAACCAGCGACGACGATGGACAGGTTGCAAGAATGCCAACAACAACAGCCACCACAACAGAAACGACATTCAGAGAAAATACGTCAGCATGGTCTAATTACGAGATTCTCCCTTTTTTAAAAAATTAACAAAAATTGTCTTAAAATTAAGCATAAAAAAACAAAATTCGGAGAGCTTTTGCTAAGATTCATCTTCGGTTTTTCTATTCGTTACATTTCATTGAATTTAGTAGCTCTAAATTTATTTTTAATTTCTTATCATCAGCTTTTTTAAATGTATAGGTTGGCCAACTTTCGTTTTGTCTCACAAATAATCTATTTTAAATATTTACGTTCACGTGATCAACAAAATCTAACGATAACTTTGCTTAAAAAAAAAAGAAAAACAACAGAAATAGCAATAAATTTAAATAGTTATCTTAAAAATTATTAAAACAAAACAACCAGCAAAAAAACAAAAAAAAAAAAATAAAAAATAATAAAAAAACCCAAATCACAACAAAGTCACAAACGTTATAAAAAAATGCGTTTCACTTACAATCAATACAATTACTACGAATCCGGTTACCGGACACCAACCAAAATGCACAATACGGCGGCGGCGGCTCATCAACATCAACACCAACACCAGCACCAGTACCATTACAATCACAAGAGCAACTACGGTAAGGATCGAGCGAGAGTTAGTAAAGGGGAGCACAGGGGAGGGGAGTGAAGCGGGGCTAGTGGCTCTGGTTTTTATATGAATATTTTGTTTATTTTTATTTTTAGTGCTGGTTTTATATCGCTTTTAATGCGAACGTATTTCAATACTGTTACTGCAAAAAAACAAAAAAAAACAAAAACATATGTTTCATATCGCTTTGTTTTGCTCACAACAACTTGCTCTGATGATAATGTTTAGGCTTCTTATACATAATATCAAAACTTTAATACAAGAAAAATTTAGTTCAAAATTTAATCGTCATGAAATATTATTGCAAATAAAACTATTTTCTAGAATCTATAATAATTCGTCTTTTTATATCTAATCTTTTCTATAATTGTAGAAAATGTCGATTAATAAATATATATTTTGATACAAAACTGTTTTGCTATACGAAAATTATTTTCGTTATTCGAAACAAACTTCAAAATGTGTAGTCAAGAGTTTTTTGACCCCACTTTCTATTTGAGGTAGGCATGGCTTTCATCAGATTTTGCCAAAATTTATATACGAAAAGTCTTAAAGAGATGATAAGCAAAATAAGAGATTATAAGAAATCTTTATCTGCAACACCATATTTTGGGGTTTTTTTTTATTAGATTTATTTGTTTTGATAACGTCAAAACGTTTGTATACGAAGTGGGCATAGTTTTTTATTTGAATTCATTATATTTCAATCTTAATTCTAGTTTTAAAGACAATAGCTTATTTATTCAAATTCATTCAAATATATCCGAAACAATGCTATTGGAATTACAATATTGATCTTTTACATCGGGGATTAGTTAAAAACAACTTGAGCCGATTTCACTAAATAACAAAAAAAAAAAAAATAAAAATATATTCGTACTTTTGTTTTTGAGTACAAGTAATTGTACTTGTAGTTTTTCGATGACTTAAATGTATTGATAGCAATTTGATATTTAAAAGAAAATATGGGCATTTCCATGGTCGCGCTTGTAACGTTCGTACGCCTTTTATGTTGCTAAAAGTTAAAAAAAGCAAAGAAAAACTTAACTTTTTTGATTTTTGCATAGCACTCTAGTAGTACTACGTTTAGTGTAAAAGATAGAAGCGATCGAAAGTATTGTCCAAAAACATAAGCAAACAAAAAAAGACGCGTTACGTAACAAAAAATTAAAGTGTTTCTTGTCTGCATCAATATAAAGTTATTTTCGCAGTCAATATAATATTTTCATAATTATTTTTGTGATAAATCTTTTTAATTATTTTTATACAAACTTTAATAAGATACGTTTTCTTAGTTTTATTTATTTAATTGAACTAGAAAAACATATAAAGTGTAATTCACGATCGTAAAAAACGAAAACTAAAAAAAAATTGAATTAATCTTTGTATTATACGAGTAATTTAATACTTATAAATATGCAACTTTCGTTACAATTTTTCAATTTTTGTTGCTATTCATTGTTTGTTGGCATTTTTTAAAAATTAAAATTGAGTTAAAAAATAAATATACATATGTATATAAAAATAATAAGCTCAAAAAAAATTTAATCCGTCTACTAAAAATCATGCTCTAAAAAGTAAGAAACAAGAAAATATTCTCATCTGAAATTATTATGTGTATACTATACTAATTATCGCCCTCAAGATGTATAGCGTGATGCACTTTGCCCTAAAGCTTATGATTGCTTACTACTGTTAGAATGTATTGTTTTGTTAGGGTAGGTGGCATACGACCACGGATATCCTCTAAACATCGCTTTGAGTTAGTACTAAATACAATAAAATATATTATGTGTAAGTTGTTTATTTAATAGACAAAAAATATTGAATAGTTTGTACATAACAAATTCAGATGAGAATATTTTAGTGTACCATACTTTTTAGAGAGTAATTTTAAGTAGTCGGGTTTTAGTTTTCTGAAATATCTATATATATAAAATGGAATGTGTGTTTGTTTATTTGTTTGTTTGTACCTTATAGGAGACCAAACCTCTGGACCGATCTTCCTGAAAATTTCACAGCATTTAACTGGGACTCTGGCATGATTAATAGGGTACTTTTTCGACCACGCCTACTTTTACGCCCACTTTTTTTAAATTATGTAATTGCTCCCATATAGTTTTTAACAGATTTACTTCAAATTGTATACACATTGTACTCCAGGCGAGGTAGAAATAAACATTTCTTACGCCACGCCCCCTTTCACGCCCTTTTTCACGCCAAATTTAAGTTTTAAACTTTTTGTTCTCTGTACAAATTTGTTCCTTCCAACGGATTATTTTTTATTTGGTAGTATATTGCTCTTAATACTGTTAACGTCGCCATATTACTATGAACCACGCCCACTTTACCGCCCCTTTTTTAATTCAGATACTTACTTATACCACTAACAATGTTTGCTATACAAAATACTTTTTTGTAATATGTATTTACCTAAAGTTTTATATACTTTTTATCTACAGGTAAGGTAGCCATAGATTTTTTTATTACCAAATCCCCCTTTTTCGCCCCATTTTACTTTAATTATAGCTAATCTGCTTTCAATATGGTATATTTATATAAAAATGAATGTCTGTCTGTCTGTTTGTTTGTTTGTGCTTTATAGGAGGCCAAACCCTTGGAACGATCTTCCTGAAAGTTTCACAGCATGTTACTGTGACTCTGGAAGAAATAATAGGCTATATGAAGTTTTGATTGGACAAAGGGGCGTGGCACCGTTCATATAACCCAAAAATTTAAATCGCCATATTTTGGCCATTTTTTGACCTACGTCGATGATATTTGGTACATATGGTATTGGCATAATAAGGAATACGTACCAGGAGAAAAGTGGGTGGGACCACGTCCCTTTTTAGGAAAATTAAAAATCGCAATATAGTCTTAACTACTGGACCGATCTTCATTAAATTTTCACAATAGGATATTCTTACGAAATAATAAATTCTTGACTCAACATCAAGGGCTTCCGAGACTGCTGTTCAGAGCAAAACACGCTTAGAAATTCAGCAATATCGAACCTCAACATCAAGGGCTTCGGAGACATCTGTTCAGCATGAAACACGGTTACGAAGCGACCGTTCTCGAACCTTGACATCAAGGGCGTCCGAGACTTCTACTCAACGTCAAACACGCATGCGAAGTGACCGATCGCGAACCTCTTTATCAAGAGCTGCCGAGACACCAGAGCAACGTGAGGCACACCGTCAACAAGATCGTAGTCGAAGATCACAGCATCGTCGAAGACCTTCATCATAAAGCTGATTGCATTCCACTACACATCAGAAATTGATTGCAGTGAAGATAAGTTAGTCGCCATTGGACCAATGAATAAAGTTTGCCAATACTGCAATGCTAAGAAATATAAAAATGAAGCACCTGGAATGTGCTGCGCAAATGGTAAAATTGCTTTACCCGAACTGCTATCACCACCAGAACCACTACCATCGTTAGTTTCAGGTAAAAACAAATAAATAATTTGCCCCTAAGGCTTCAAAAAAGGAAGAAGAGGAAAAAATAAAATGAATATTATTCAAAATAATAATATTCCACTATATAGGAACAACAGCGGATTCCTAATATTTCTTAAGCAACATACGAAAATACAATTTTCAAATGACATCGTTTGGTGCGACTAAAGTGGTTCGAGACAACTTCATGCCAATATTTAGAGTTCAAGGCCAAATTTATCACCGAATGGGATCAATATTGCCAATTCCAGATGAAGATCCTAAGTTTTTATAAATTTATTTCATGGGACGAGCGGATGATAACGACCAAGTGCAACAGCGCGAGGGGGGTAGCGAGGCACACCGGGTTCAGCTAGTAACTATATATAGTAGAGATATAATTTTTATATAATCGAAAGTAATAACAACTAATAAATTGTTTGATGATCAAATTATAAACAAAGATGTTTATCATGACAATACAAATTAAAATTCAATAGAGGGCGCCATATTCAATTTAGCGTGACGTCACATAGCCTATAACCAGCGGACAAGGAAAACACTTACAACGATACCTCATTTGTCTAAGTATTTAAGAAGTGAGCTGTTTAGTTGACTGTCTGTCCTCTAGAGGGTGTCATATTCAATTTTGTGTGACGTCACATAACATATAACCAGCGGACGATCGCTTCCAATGCTTCCAACGATAACTCATTTGTCAAATTATGATAATTAGCTTAGAAGTTAGGATAGTTTAGAAGTTTAGTTGCCTTTCTGTTCTCTTAAGGGCGCCATGTTTAATTTTGTGTGACGTCACGCACATTTTCTTCAGCGGACGATTAAAACGCTTCTTACAATACCTCATTTGTTTATGTCATAAACATTTTTTTTTGTTCATGACTTTATGTCCTCTAGAAAGTGCTTTATTAAATTTAATGTGACGTCACATAGCCTTTAACCAGCGGAAGATTAAAACGCTTCCAACGATACCACATATGTCGAATTATGATAATAATTTTAGAAATGGAAGTGGCACAGATTAACATACATACCAGAGAACTGCACAAGCCTACTTGAAACTCTATTTCAATTACTTGCTTAAAATATAAGTTCAAGCTAGCTTGAGCTTGATAATTTTGAATCAAGTATAGCTTGTAATTGAATATAAATAAGCCCACGACAGCTTGCGACTTGCATGTATGCGAGCTTACAAGCGAACGGCACAAAGTTCCAAGTAAAGGAAAGCTTGATGCCTTCGGCAAAAAGCTTGAAAAGCTTGAAATTGAAGGCAAGTATCCAGTTAAAGCAAGTATCCAAAATATTCAATGAGCTTGTTTAGAGAGAGCTTAATTCAATAGGACTTTTAAAGATTCTGTGGACTCCGTGGTTGGAAAATATATTCATACTTTTGTTTTCGAGTACAAGTAATTGTACTTGTAGTTTTCTGATGGCTTAAATGTATTGATAACAATTTGATATTTAAAAGACAATATGCGCAATTCCATGGTCGCGCTCGTAACGTTCGTTTTATGTTGCTAAAAGTTAAAAAAATCAAAGAATAACATAAATTTTAGGTCCAGTTTTGATTTTTGCATAGTACTCTAGTACTAGTTTTAGGGGTATTCGAAGGTGATGTCAAACTTTGAAATTTAAGATGCCGGATAGGGTTACCACCTAGATTTTTTTTTATTTTTGCGAATTCTTGTAATTTTGAAATTCTGACAACGGATTTGATTTCGAATATAATGTCACAGTCTTAAAATTTAAGATGGAGGTTAGGGCTGCCACCTAAATTTTTACCACAGTATTGCCACCTAATAATATGTATTTTTAAGAGTTTTAAACATAATTTTCAGTGTTAAGGGGTCGCTGATTTCGAATCTAAAGTCAGAATTTTAAAATTCAAGATAGTGGATAGGGTTGCCACCTTAATTTTTTGTAGTTTTATGAATTCGGGGCTGGCAAAAAAAATGGTATACCAAAAATGGGTCGCTGAATTCGAATCCGTTGTCAGAATTTCCAAATTATAAAATTTTGAAATAATAAGGCTGCCACCTAATATGGCAATAACAACAGAAAAAAAGTTACACGAACTCCGCATAATAAATGAAACAAACAACGAAACAAACGATCGTCAGTCGCTTCCGACGGCAGTGCAGACGCATAGAGTCGAAACCAGAGTTGAAAAGTAGAAAACTTGACTTTTTCCACCAACTCATGAGGGGTAGAAACAAAATAGAATCACGTCAGACATGTGATTCGTTTTTCAGAAGCCAGTTGCGAATTGTAAGGAAAAAAATAAATCAAGTTCCTGTTCAATTCAACTCAAAGCTTGATATTTTTCAAGTAGCTTGATTTTCAATTTACTTGTTGCAAATCTCTGATACATACATACATACATATAAGGGAGTCCAATCCCGGAAGCTTTTCTCGATGCCGGGATTATCGGGATTTAAAATCTCAATCCCGGGATCACGGGACTAGTTTGGAATTGAAAACTTTAAGAAGTAAATAATTCAAAATGTTTTTAATACAATTTTTTTATTATAGTAAATTAATTAATTTATAAAGGAACAAAAACAAAACAAAAAACATTAAAGGTATTCACAATTGCGTTGTTTTCAGTGTAGTTAAAAAACTCCGTGGTATTGATACCACACTTTACCAAGCGGTTTTTATATTATTTGTTGTTTTACATGAAATCTCTAAAAAGCAAAGTGTCGTAATTTTAAGTAGCCCAATGATATGTTTAAAGAACGTGGTTTTCAAAGTTCCATAAAAAACTGATCGGTTGCCAGTTATTTTCTAATTGCAAAAATGGAACAGGCTCAAAATGCAAGTTAAACCTTTTTATGGCATATCTTACATATTAATAGGCAAACATTAAATGTTTTCGTGCACTTTTTCGATATTAATTTTAGAATAAGGGCAATGAAACTTATATCATTCGAAAGGTCATGCGCCCTTTATGTGCAGACTCATTTTAGATTTTAAATTTATAACCTCTGACCCGAAATATTAACGTTGAAAGTTTGTATTACTTTTAGTAAGGAATCTCAGACCTAGGAAGAGGTAGAATGGTGACTGCACAGTATGATTCCATTTAAGATTGGTGACCTTCGACCTGAAATATGAACGTAAAAAGAACATTTATTAAATAAAAGCTAAACTGTAACAGATGGAAGAATATAATGTAAAAGGGAATTTTAGACATTGATAAGGTGTGCAAAAAATACTTCCGACATTTTGCACCATCTCTTACGGATACCCTACAATATGAAAAGTCGTTGGTTGAGGAATATAACGGTATATGAAAGCTTTCTTGGTAATATTTTCCACATATGGATAGTATGTTAAAAAAATCCCCCTAAAATGACATGAAAACTATTTAGATACTAGCTGATATACCCGGAGTTACTCGAGAGTCATTTATATAAAAATTTTAACACACACTTCTCGATTAAATGTTTTTTAAAATCTGGAATAATGAAAAACATGTTGTATTTTATTTGTAAGCTACCGTTAGAAAGGTAATTGAACGAACATTAATTCAAAAAAGTTTTGGAAAATTTTTGTTGTGGTTCCATCTCTTGCGGTGAGCTAATTGAATTCAAAGACTTGGTACGAAAAACATATTTTAAAAATTAAACATAATTTTTATATTTACTTATTCTTAAAGCAAGCACAATTACCTTTTCAACAAAATAAAAATTATGGTGGGACTCAATGCGTCCTTGAGATATGGACATTTTAACGTCTAAACAAAGATTTATATAAAAAAATATATTGAACTTTTTAACAAAAAAATTTTAATGAAATATATTAAAAACAGCGGAGTTATTGGCATTAAAAGTAAACACTTTGATTTTCATATAATTTTTTTCTCATTATTAGCTATCAATGTTTTATGTAAAATTCGTTGTACTAAAAATGATTGTACCTACTAAAATTTCTATTAGCTGCATATAATCGCATTTGCAAGCAGAGCAAAAACAACAAAAACTCCAGCAAGTGAGCTGGACATTTAAATTTATCCAATTCTATGTTTTTAAGTGTTTATGACGCTAGATGACGCTGCTACTGAAAAAACTGACGGTACTGCATTATTTTACTTTTTAAAAGTTAGCTAGCTGCTAGCTGCATAAGAACATCAGATATTCTTCTGTAAGCAGAAAATAGCGCCACCTCTCTGTAATCCCAAACGTGTGGGGTTAAATTTGAAGAAACTTTTGAAAAAACATTATTCAGCTATTCACCGCAAGGTGTATGTATAGTTTGTACGCACTGTTCTTACAAATGTGACGCCATCTATCTGTGAATTTAACGCACAGATCAAAACTAATGAAATAATTGTGCTGACCAGATGCGCATATGTTTTATTATATCGTCATATAGCTGAAACTGATTACATGAAAATATTAACTTTTACAGCATTCTTATTCACAGTAATTTTTTCGATGAAATGGTGATATATATACAACATTTAAAGTACCATTGATAAACAACTAAGTGACAACGGTGACACAATAGTGAGAAAAAATGGAGCCATCACAACAAAACAAATTTAACAGGTGGGTGGCGGGGGTTGGGGAGGCAAAAAATAAGTAGATTACTATAAGGAAGATTTAATATAATCCAAAATGTCCGTAATTACTCTAGACACATAACTGCATTCTTAGAGATAAATGGGGACGTTCAAATTATATAGAGAATTTTAAAACAAAACTCAGTTCTATAAATAGTCTGGTATGAAAAAATTGATTTTTAGCCATAACTTTTGATTGGAAAGAGATATTGGGGTAATTTTTTCACAGAAATTATTTTTGAGACTTGACTTTTTTGTAAAAAATATAAAAACAACATTTTGGAAAAAATAAATTTCGCGAAATAGATCACAATAAATCAATACACAAAAATCTTCGATACTAAAAAGTTTTATAATAACAAAATTACCGTCAGTTGAAAAATTTCAGAGGGGGCGTGGCAAAAACTTAGTATGTAACATTTTATGTTGGAATGCACTTAATACGTATACCTAGTTTGAGCAAAATCCGTTGACCCCCGTTTAGATTTGTATAAAGGCCAAACAAACAAAATGAGTTTTATTACTATAGGTAGTCAATTGTATGAAAAAATAGATTTTTAGCCATAACTTTTGATTGGAAAGATATATTGGGGTAATTTTTTCACATAAATTATTTTTGAGACTTGAATTTTTTGTAAAAAAAATAAAAACAACAGTTTGGAAAATATAAATTTCGCGAAAAAAATTCGTTGTTTTGATGACAAAAACAGTAAAATAATTTTTGCGCTTAGCTGGAAGAATTTTTGCAAATAAATGCTATGTCATATGAAAGGGAGTCAGATTTGCTATTTTTAATTGATTTCATTTTTACAACAACAACAATTTTTGAGTAATTTTTTGAGTAAAAAGTCAATATTTTGGACCTTTTTTGGCATACTCATAAAACATATATACACTGACTTAACGGTACAGTTCAACCTATTTTTGTGAAGTGTTTTTTTTTGGACTTTTGAACAAAAAAATTTGAATGAAATATAGAAATGGACAGCGGAGATATTTGCATCGAAAGACCAAACTTTGATTTTCATGTAGTTTTTTCTCATTCTTAGGTAACTATGTTTAATGAAAAAGTTGTTGTACTGAAAATTTCTCCAATTTTGAAGATATGTGAGTGTTTTTGATGTCAAATTAACAAAAAATTTTTAAAATTAAATACACAAAAATCTCCGATGGTAAAAAGTTTTATAATAACAAAATTACCGCTAGTTTAAAAATTTCGGAGGGGGCGTGGCAAAAACTAAGTATGTAACATTTTAAGTTGGGATGCACCTAATATGTATACCTAGTTTGAGCAAAATCCGTTAAGCCGTTTAGATTTTTATAAAGGCCAAACAGACAAACAAACAAACAAACAGAAAATGAGTTTTATTACCATAGATTAACTTGTTATTCATTATTAATTTTTTATTCATTATTCATTTTTTATTAATTTTTTATTTATGGCTTAGGGACTAAAATGAATAAAAAAATAATAATGAATTACGAATGAATAATGAATAAAAAATGGATGTGAATCGAAAATTTTATTTATAAATCAATTTTGCATTCATTGAATGCATTCTTATTTCGTTATTCACTGATTCACGTTCTTGTGAATAAAATCAAATTGAATGCATTTTTTTACAGCTCTGCCGCTGGAAAGGTCGCTAGCTCGTTTCGTGCTTTGCGCACTGGTCCAAGTCGGCCCATGTCCTGCTTCAGGATATTGATTAAGTAATCTGAAAATTGTATACAATTTTCTTCAAAGTACTATAAATATACCTGAAAAGTTTTAAGACATTTATAAAAATGGCCTATTTTTCGGTCTGTCTAACCTCAAGTCCGACGAATGATCAAAAAAGAGTTAATTTCTGGGTGACGAAAATGAACCTTTCTATTCGCAAAGTTTCATAAACGAATAAAAAAATACCGATTTGGTAGACTGGTTATATTTAATCTAAACACAGCTAATTTCTGTGTCGATAAGCAATAACAGCTTAAGTCTAACATCAAAGATTCGAGAAATTTTGCTTTAAAGTTTTCAATCGCCATACAAGTTATATGAAAGACTCGTTTGTTTTTGTGTCATAACTTTGACTAAAGTTATGCTCCAGATTTTGTGCGTTTATAGTTCTATATGCGTAAAACATAGCTACATCAATAACTCAGTATTATCTTAAGTCGACTTAAGCTGTTATAGCTTATCGACACAGATTTGTTTGTCAAAACATAATATTCACGAGGTGAATTTTTTTATTGAAATAGCGTCGACCTTCCTAGTGAAATAAAAATTATTTATAATGTTAATCAGCTGATAGAAAATGTTGAGACTGTTTGTTCAGACATATTTAAATTTCATTATAAAATCGACCATACATTTCTTAAGATCTTGTTCATATTCAAATTTTGAACAATTTGCTATTATTATCAGTCAATATTTGCATAGAAAAAAAAATGTGCAAATATCTATAGATTCATTAATAAAATCAAAAGTTGTTACGCCAAAACGTAATGACCCTAATTATTTGTCGTTGTTTTTGTTATTGTTGTTGTTGTACTCATTGTTGGCTAATTTGTACTTATTACTTATTTTTATAGCAACTAAATGTTATCTGATAACACCACATTGATCACAGCAACAACACAGGGTTTGTGCTTTTGTTGTCATAGTCAAACTTGTTGTTGTTGCCGTTGTTGCCGTTGTTATAGCTTTCATCGATAGACGTAAACAAGATAATAATCATTATTTTATATAATAAAAAATTTTTACGCTTACCTCTCACCACAAACACTGTGAAAGCAAATATCTAACGAGTTCAGCTTAAGGTAGCAGCCCAGTGTGACGACCGAAATTTTGATTTTTTTATTTTTATATTTTTTTTAAAGAAGAAAATAAAATGCGAGCATTTGGAAATTTAACATGCTTTTATTGGTGTCTTAAAGTGTACACTTTAAAGTTTTTTGACTTAATTTTGCAAAAATTTGTTTATAATTAATTATATCAAAGTAGAGTAGTCCTTGAAAAAAGTGAGTTATTTTGGGGAAGCACCCAGCCTTATGTAGTCATCTGAAATAATAAATTCAAAGAAAATATCGTTCTGCAGGCTTAATTGTAGTGCACTTACCTATAATATGCCTATTAAAAAAAAAAACACTATAAAAGTACGGATTTGTGATTTGTTTAAAAAAATTAATTTATTATTGAAAAATTTATTGTTTTAAAGGTTCCGGACTTAGGTATGCATGTCTTAAATCTGTGGTCACAAGGAATAACGACTAATCTCAAAGTATCGCAAAAAACGATATTTTAATTGCACGAACTACGACCCATTTTTTTTAAAGATATGAACTGTTACAAACAAAATATGTGCATACATAAGTGGTAATAAATTCTGGGTATAAAATGGATATCTGCATACTTCCAAAAGTTGGCAATAAAGTAAATTCCATATCGCTTTTTTTACGATATTTTAAGTTTAGTCATTTATTCCTTGTGGCCACAGAAATAACAGGTGTAAGTTTTAGCCAAATCGGTTGAATACCCAGTAAGTACATTCATGCATACAGCATTGATGATGCATTAATTATACTGTATGTACACAGAATTAATATTTACGAATGCATACAGAACTAATAACAATAGATGCATAGATTATTCATTTATTGATAATTTTTGCGAGTTCACGGTACACATGCTCTTGCATGACATCGCCGTGCAAAAAGGCGATAAATGAGCTTGCATTTATGCTAACATGCATGCATACAAAGCATCAAACGTATGCATACTGGGATGTTTGCAAGCTTTGGATGCTCTCTCTAAGCATTGGTTTTTGTAAAGGCAGAACAAAGTATTTAACACGAGTGCTCTGGCACTACTAGTTAGTTTAATATCATTTATTCTATCATGAATTTATTTTTTTCAAAACTACGAAACATTACACAGGCCAATAAAATTAAAAATTTTTTTGGAAGTAGAAACTTGAATATCTATAAGATCTATAAGAATATCTTGAAGAAGGTGCGCTGAATCCGAATCTGGCAGCAGAATTACTCTACCACGTCAGGTTTTTCCTAAGGTAAATGTTAAAATAGTTGGCACTACTACATAATTTGTACTACATGATTTGTGTCAGGTAAATCTACCTCTACTAATCGAACTCTTTTTACACACTTTCTGTCCAATAATATGGAAAAAGGTCATCAAGTAGACGTCATATTTACGGATTTCGCAAAGGCTTTCGATAGAGTTCAACACTCTGTTTTGGTTAATAAGCTAAGTAGCCTCGGATTCCATTCCTCGCTACTTCTATGGTTAGAAAGCTACCTTGTTGGTCGTCAACAATATGTTAAAATTGGTAATAATTTATCTAAATACATTGACAATTATTCTGGGGTACCCCAAGGTAGCCACCTAGGTCCTCTGTTGTTTGTTCTGTTTATCAATGATCTTCCGAATTATGTTCGCTTTTCTGAGTGCCTGATGTATGCTGATGATGTAAAGATCTTTAGATGTGTGGACTCTCACGAAGACTCCCTATTGCTTCAACGTGACATGGATAGTCTCCAATTTTGGTGCGAGACCAATAAATTGCATTTTATTGTGTCTAAATGTAATGTAATGTCTTTTTCTATGAAGAATCAACTTTTCGAAGGTTCTTACGGTATTAATACGGTATTGATCGAGAGAGTAGACTTGAAGAAAGACTTAGGGGTTTTATTTGAGCGAAAATTAAGCTTTTTCAAACATTTTGATGCTATTATATCAAAAGTGAATGCGATAATGGGATTTTTATCGCGCAATACGAAAGAGTTCTCCGATCCCTTTACCGTGAGAACCATTTTCTTTTCAATTGTAAGGTCGGTTTTAGAGTATAATTGTGTTATCTGGGACCCTCAGTATTCTATACATATTAAAAGAATTGAAAATATTCAAAGGCGTTTCACTAGGTTAGCAATTCGCAAGCTCCACTGGGATTTTATGCCTTCCTATGAAGCGCGATGTGCTCTTCTTGGACTAAAGTCTTTGGAATTCCGGCGAAAGTATTTTCTCGCCTTATTTGCTCGGGATGTAGTGATGAATCATATTGATTGTGCACAACTTCTATCCCTTTTCAAATTTTATGCACCTGAAAGAAATTTTAGGCAAAGGCAATTGTTCTATATACTAATTATGGCAAATGTGACCCGGTTTACAATATGACCAAAACGTTCAACATTATCTGCAGCTCGATTGAAATCACCCAAAATAGGGTAGCATTTAAAAACGATATCATGCTGAATTAGTTTTATAACCTACGATTAAATTATGCACTTACAGTAACTGTATAACAATAAATGTTAATAGTTGATTGAATAAATAAATAAATAAATAACCTTAAATATGACGAAAAACAGTGGTTTTGGCACCTTTAGGTTAGGTTATCTCAAAAACCTGACAACATGATAGAGCAATTCTGCTGTCAGATTCGAACTCAGCGCACCAAAATCCTTCGGGAATGGGAATGCATATTAATGTGTCTGCTTCGTGACCCTTGTTGACCTGTGTTATTGCTATTCTATCCATTCCTTAACCCATCAATGTACAAAAAGAAAATTGTATGCACGTAAGTTCATATGCATCATTCCTTTATAAAAATAAGGTTGTTTCATATACAAATTCTAATTCTAGATGGTTAATTCTTGTACATAAAAATTTAAAAAAAGCCCATAAAAAGTTTTAATATTCGAATGCATATATTTTTTTTTACATAAAAAACGATATTATTTTTACACTTTAAAAATCATATGATTTTTTTTTACCTACATTTTTCTTTAATAAAATCAATTTTTTTTTATTATTATTGTTTTTAAATTGTTTATTACTATTGCTAAGTTTTTTCTTCTTTTCTCTTACTGAAGGATTAAGATTATACAAAAAATGTTAAGAACCAAAATTGCTTAGCTATGTATTGTGAATTTCACAGATTTTTTTTTTATATCTTGTGTAAATTTGTTTTTAATTTAATTTTTATCATTTTGCGATTTTTAAAAGTTAAAAGTTGAAGTTTTATCATAAAATAAATTTTTAATTTTTGTACTCAAAAGCACCTCACAATGGAAGGAAACGACGGCATGCTGGGGGGAAAAGTTATAATCGAATTTAAAATTTTTTTAAATGAGTATATATTAACAAAAGTACGCCGACCTCGAAAACAATATATTTTTTTATCTATTTCTTAAAAAAAGGTAAAAAATGGCATTCTTCTCAATATTACGTTTATAAAAAATGCTTACAACAAAAAGTCTTTTTATGATAGTTCCTAAACTCCAAACAAGTTGAGAAAATCATGTATTATGGTCGAAACTTTTGAGTGGGCTTAACTTTAGTTTCGTATTTTAAAATTACACTGTTAAAAATTAGACTTTTTTTGAAAATCGTAAAATTTGGAAAAACATTTTGGACAAGCTACTCAATAAAGTATAGGGAGGTGTTGCCATTTTTGCATTTTCTGTAACTTCAATACCTCTTTTTTTTAAGCCCTGACTATGAGAGAGTGCTTTTTTATGATTTTTTTAAATTATGGTGTTTTCTAACGTATAAAACATGTATAATTTAGGGTGTATAAAATGAAAAGTTTCCAAATCAGATAAAATTTTCAATATAGGCAGTTGCATCGGTGGCGGCCGTAGCCTTGTGGGTAGAGTGCGTGTCCCCTAAGCTAAAGAACAGCGGCTCAATTCCCAACTCAGACAGAATGCTTTTTCAATTGAATCGATTATTAAATGCCAGAAAAAAAGTTAGTTTTTGCAGTAAAGTATATTGAATTGAATTTAGCTTGTTTGGGCGAAGCCACGCCAAGTTTCCAATGCCCGTGCCAGTTTTCCAGTAAAAATGCCTGACCAATAAGTAACTCGTAAGTAACGGATAAGTAATGCGGAGCCACACCCCCTTTTCCAAAGCCCATCCCAGTTTTCCAGTAGAAGGATATCACCAAGTGGCAGCTCCATACTGAATTTCAATATTATATGGCATTTAGTTCCAAAGCTATTCGATATCATAAATTTGAATTGTATGGGCGGTGCCACACCCCTTTGGCCTATACTTGCCAGCCGAAAGACACGACTAAATAGTACGTTCTAACCGAGTTTGGACTGCTGAAAAAGTGCCACGCCCTAAGTCCAACGCCCATAAAATTTTACCAGTAGAACAGTGAAAATTAAGGTCGAATACCGAATTCCGTTGCTGTGCGACCTATAATTCCAAGGCTATTCGATTTAGAAGATTTGATTTGTATGGGAGTGGCACCTCCCTGATTTTTTTCCGATATTTTAATAGTTATTCTGCTATTCGGGATGAACACAAATCTAACAAATAAAAGATCATTAAAATCGGTCCAGCCGTTCTTGAGTTATAAATGGTGTAACAGACCCGACTTTGTTTTATATATAGATTTAGTTGCATCGATAGATAACTTGTATCAAATTAAAAAACTTTAACGGGTCCATAACAAGTCCCTTAACAAGTTCTGTATCGGTTGTATCAGCTGAAGGAAGTTGTTCTTAATTTAAGATAATTAAAAACTATCTTCGAAATTCGACTATCAGCATCAGCATCACCGAGTATGTCTTGCTTTTACTGTTGCTCATACGTTTGCTGTTGACTAAGAGCTATAAAAAATTTTGTGGCATACGACGGGCGTTCAGCGGCCGTAGAACTTAATTTAGGCCTTGTACGGCCGTTGTTCGACCCAAATTTCGGTCGCTAGGCTTTTTTGATTATTTCTAGTACATCTTCGACGTCCATGCGGCCCATGTTCGACCATTGATCAAAAGTTGTTCGCCAGCTTATATTTTTACCATGCAGCGGCCGTTGTTCGACCCAACTTTCAGACGCTGAAGTTTTTGAATTATTTTTATACTATATTCGACCCTTGAGTTCACAGGCTTTCTATATGAGAATAAATAGACTTTTCAACAGGACAACGCACTAATAAACTCTACCCAAGCCACAAAGAAATTTCTACAAAGAAAATCTGAAGTATACCAGTGCTGGAGTGGCCTACTGTTAGCCCAGACTTGAATCCTATAGAAAACCTGTGGGGCATTCTTTCGGTGCAAGTTTATAAAAAAGGCGCCAGTTTGGGTCGGTGAAGCATCTGACAACAGTTCTTGTCTGACAAGAGAAATTAATGAAAATCGATGACTTCATACTCAGATCTTTGATGTACTCCATGCCTTTCAAGGTAAGGGGGTCTGTTCGGAAATGCACTGCAAACATTCTAAAATGTAATTTTTCTATCAAGCGTCACCATCATGCGCATCAAAAAAATTCACGCTGCAATTTAGACGCTTAAAAATTGCCAGTTGTCGCATATTGCAAATCGTGATGCTTTTCCGAACAGACCCTAAGCCTAAGCCTAAAACTAATGACACTAGTTTTTCAAAAAAAGCATATTCGAAGACCCTTGTTTAATAACACTGTGCGCTTTTAGTGCCCTTTTTCTCTGTATTCAATAATTTCAACGTTTTTGACTTAATATTTTTTTACCACTTTAAGCTTGGTATGCTGTAGGAACGAAAATTTTTAGGCATTTAATTCATTTAATTAATGTGTTAGTTGAAAATCTCAAATAAATTCGTATATAGAAAAGCAATGATAAATCCAATATGTCGATATGCCCTATCTCTAAAAAATTTGTAAATAAACTTCCTTTTCATGAAAATGTTTTGTTGAAGGATATTTTTGACTTCCAAAAACAATATAAATGTTCTTCTGTTAATTATCTATCTCCAGTCGGTATTTTAAATGAGGAAATATACACAGATTTTGATCTTGATACCCCACTGATACCTGCATTTTTTGCTAAATCTTATCCTAACACCCACAGGGGCTAATTTTCATATGAACCATTGTTATTAACTTTTACACTTTTACTTTATATAACATTTACATTAATGCTTTCATGTTATGGTTACCACCAATTTAGTGGTTGTTTTAGTTTTAAGTTTAGTTTTAAGTATGTAGTTTACTTTTTAAGTATTGTAAATATGAGAAAGACAACACGTCTCGAAGTAGATTCTATAGCCGGGAGTAAGCTTTGTAATCATTTCATAATTTTACAATTATATGTATTCACTCTTTTACTTAAGCATGTTGCCTCTTCCCTTATAATTGTTTTAAGAATAACACTTAAACAGTTCTAAATTTACCTGTTAATTTATTGTACTTTTTTTGTAATGACTGAATTGTGATTGAAAAAAAAAAATACAGCTATAGTCTCAATTAATCTGAATTGAATTGAATTGAGTTAGTTGAAAATTATTGTTTAATGTCAAATTTCCATGCCAATTAAATGTACCGATATATAAAAGGCAGCGAAATTTTGACATTTTAACTCTCCAATCATGGTTGTAAACTTGGCTGCATTGAACAAATTTTTCGGTTCAACAGCATACTAACCAACGAAAAAAAATTTCGCTACCTTTTCGCTGTCAAAAACGCAATGTATTTCTTACGGAAGATTTCTTTTCGTTTCTACAGCATACTAAGCTTTACCGAAAATTTTAGAACAACATTCTTTTTTGAGATATGTAGCTCGGAATCAAAAATTACTCAAGATATGCAGTCATTTTCATGTTGATAACTCTTGAACCATTAGGATATTAGTTTTGGTTGCTTCACCAAAGTTCTTTCTATATTTTGGCTAATAACTTTGCTGAACAAAAAAATATGAAAAATGTGAAAAATCGCTTCCAGTGGGTCTTATCGATTGAGTCTTACAAAAAGTCTAGCTTAAAGTCATTGTGTATGAGTAACATTAACAAGTTGAGCATACATAGCGTATGAGTAACATTAATTGCTTTGAAGTGTTGAAAGCGGGCAAGAGATATGTGGCTTGTCAAAGGTTTAAAGACAACTTCAAACGATTTTTTCATATATAATTCTAGGGCAAAGTTGTTGGCCAGAATAATAGGAATATCTTTGTTGAAGAAACAAAAATTAAATTCTTAATGGTTCACAAGTTATCAACATTACACAAGTTATTGCTCTAAGGTCTTCGGTTAAGTGGCAAAACGGATGTCACCACGAGATTTCTCATACTAAAGTTAAGTAAAAAACGTTGAAATTATTAAATACAGATTTTCGTGCCGCACAGTGTTATTGGCATTACATAAAACTCTATGTATAAGAATGAAACACTTGCGTTCACAAAATTCGCGTTTTGTACATTAATGGGTTAAAATAAAATGGGAACGTCACCCAATTTAGGTTATTAAAAAAAAACTTAGATATGCCACAAATCTCAGAAGCAATCATAACGTAATTGAGCAAATTACAATGCTGCTATCCGATCATGTTATTTGTGACAATTATTTTTGGTAAAATGGGATGAAGGGAAGAAAAAGTGGAAGAGGTAGGTAAAAATAGCGTATTTTAAAAATATTAAGCAGCGACTGATTGATAGACTACGAACTTTAGTTACTCGATAGTTTTATTGAGATTCCATACTTTATTGCTTCTCTTCCTCTATCGGTCATGCAAGCAAGCTTTCGCTTAAACAACTTAGCAACCCACCTACCCACTCACTGTTCTCCTACTTCGTTCACTCGTTTTCAAGTTTACTCTCGGCATTATTGCCGATCATCAAACAAGTGCCGGTTGTGAAAATAAAACAGGGGCACAGCTTTAATTAAGTAACTAGGCTAGGAAAAAAAGCTCTTAAGACTTGTTGTTACTGATCTAGATATGGTTTTTATTTGATATTTTACACACACGCTCATACTAAAGCAAAACGAACCTTGTTCGCTCTTTAGGTTGGTTACTTCTTAGCGCTGGCAAAATTCTATTCGTTATCACATTTTGGTGTTCATGCACCTCTATCTTCAATTTAAGCTTTCTGTATGACTTTTTTTATCACCTTGCATTGGGAAAACGTGGTGTTGTCCTTTTCGATTCCTTTAGAATAGATTTTTTGCCAAAAGCGGCATTTTGATCTTGTGCTTTTAGATTTATAACAAGTTTGTGTGTTTTGCAGATAAAACAATAGAATTGCAATTTCTAAAAAATTTTGCGTGTCTTCAAGGTTACTGAGGGCAAATGCCTTTGTTTTTTTTTTGCTTACTTGCTTTTGCGTTTTAGTGTTGCAGATACAATAAAGTCAGATGGTAAAAATAAATAAATAAGAAATATCCCATTAATTAACATATCTGTTTGTTTTGCTGTGTGCAATATAAATTTTGATTAAAATGGGTTTTTTATGATATTTTGCATTTTTGTGTTTTAGTATGCAGGATGTGTGCTTATAAAATAAAAAAAAAGAAGTTATCACAAATTTAAATATTTACAGATTTAATCAAATCGTACTACTATGTACAGGTCTATTTTTAGAATTTATTATCTTTTGTGTAGAATCTATTTTAAGATGTCGAACAATCTATAAAATGTGATCATAAATTTAAATTGTTTTGATTTCTTTTAACATGATTTTGTTAATATTATAGCTATTTTTTGATCGTCAACAACAACTATTATAAGCAATAAATGAATGATGACTTTCATCAGAAAATCCAATACTAACAGGTTATTTTTCTCTCGCTGTTGTTTTTCTCTCGCTACGATAGCTTCAAAGTATTGCAAAAAGAAATTTCTCCGTGTGCCAAACGGATCCGTTTTGAATTTGAGGCGGACTCACTTCCTTGTACATTTTTTTCTTGAACTGATCCTTTTTCGTATGAAATTCCTCTCAAAAACGCGAATAACTTTTTTCATTTTTTCGAAGCCGTACTTCATATACGAATTCGAGACGGATTCGTTTTTTCAAAGTAACTCGAATTCGCGACGGACTCGTGTTTTCTAAATAATGCGAATTCGCGACGAACTCGTTTTTTTTTTAAAATAATGCAAAATTATGCTAAATTCAAAATTTAGTTTTATTTAATTTTTTTTTTTGTAATTCACAATAATTATATAGTAAGGCCCTTATTATGAGTTGCTTTCGACGTTCGATCTTCGCTGGTTGTCGAACAACGAGTATCGAAAGTTAAATTCTAATTATGAGCAGTGCAATCCTATCGAAATGTTCGTTGCTCATCGAAATTTCAGTCGAATAGGATTTTGCTTTCGATGCGATCCGTGCTTAGCAATAATTGTTAAAAATTTAAGTGTTTGTGATTTGATTTCTTTTTAAAGACTTAAAACTAACATTGAACTGTTTTTGTAATTTTTATGCAGGTCTAAGGTGGGGAGCAACAAATCAAAATTAGAAAAACTGGTCTCATTGATGGAGGCAAACTTTGACTGCAAAGGATATTTGTTCCAAATTTCAGGCGACAAAGACATGGGAAGCAGAGAACTGCACAATCCTACTTGAAGTCTATTTCAAGTGCTTGCTTAAAATATAAGTTCAAGCTAGCTTGAGCTTGATAATTTTGAATCAAGTACAGCTTGTAATTGAATATAAATAAGCCCACGACAGCTTGCAAGTATTCTAGCTTACAAGCGAACGGCACGAAGTTTCAAGTAAAGGAAAGCTTGATGCCTCGGCAAAAAGCTTGAAAAGCTTGAAACTGAAGGCAAGTATCCAATTAAAGCAAGTATCCAAAAAATTCAATGAGCTTGTTTAGAGAGAGCTTAAGCGTATTAGGACTTTTAAGGATTTTAAAGCGTAAGGACTTTAAGGAAGGTTGGAAGTTTTAGGGGTAAATGATTTCGAAGATGCTTTCAAACTTTAAAATTTAAGATGGCGGATAGAGTTGCCACCTAGATTTTTTTATTTTTGCGAATTCTTGTAATTTTGAAATTCTGACAACGGATTTGATTTCGAATATAATGTCACAGTTTTAAAATTTAAGATGGAGGTTAGGGCTGCCATCTAAATTTTTACCACAGTATTGCCACCTAATAATATGTATTTTTAAGAGTTTTAAACATCATTTATCAGTGTTAAGGGGTCGCTGATTTCGAATCTTAAGTCAGAATTTTGAAATTCAAGATGGTGGATAGGGTTGCCACCTTAATTTTTTAACCACCTTAAGATTCGAAATCAGCGACCCCTAACACTGATAAATGATGTTTAAAACTCTTAAAAATACATATTATTAGGTGGCAATACTGTGGTTAAAATTTAGGTGGCAACCCTAACCTCCATCTTAAATTTTAAAACTGTGACATTATATTCGAAATCAAATCCGTTGTCAGAATTTAAAAATTACAAGAATTCTCAAAAATAAAAAAAACTAGGTGGCAACTCTATCCGCCGTCTTAAATTTTAAAGTTTGACAGCATCTTCGAAATCATTTACCCCTAAAACTTCCAACCACGGAGTCCACAGAATCCGTTAAACTCCTGTTACGCTTAAGCTCTCTCTAAACAAGCTCATTGAAGTTTTGGATACTTGCTTTAATTCAATAATTTGGATACTTGCGAGCTTACAAGCTTTTGCCGATAGTTTAAAGCTTTTCAACTTTCTGCCCGACAAAGTAAGTCGAAGCAAGCCAAGCCAACGAGCAAGCATGAATATGACTTGTATCTGTTTGGTATTTTTGCAAGCTGGCTAAAGCTTGCTTTTTCAAGTTTGGATACATACTTGAATTCAAGTACTTGAAAAGGCTTGAACTTCAAGTAGGCTTGTGCAGTTCTCTGATGGGAAGAACTCACGCTGGAATTAAATTGCTTAGGACCACCAGTAAGAACAGCAAAGTGGCTTAAGATAAGCTAAAGAAAGCGTTGCTCAACCCTTTTCTACTTCTAGCCAGTTCCGTCAAGCTTTCATCCTCTTCTGACGAAGCGTCGAATTTTATGGAAATTATTTTCGTCATAGTTATATCCTTTTTGTCTTATTTTTTGCAATCAACTTTCAAACCAATCGTATTTAGTTGAAATAAAACAAAAATCACCTGATAGAAATATACTACCGTGAAGAAACAAAATGAACGAAATTCACAATAGCGCTACTCTTTGTCGAAAGCACGTTATAATGCCAAATGCAAATTCGTTCGATCAGGCCATTCTACTACAGTCGAAGATCGAACGCAGCTCATAATAAGGGCCTAAGTTTCCGGAAAATATCTACTGTACTTAAACATTGTGACCATTTTTTGATGGATTCGTAACAGGTTCGAATTGTTCGTCGAAACATAAGAAAGCGAAGTGCTTTTGTGTACATTAGGTTGGCATCCTTTAACCCTGCGTCATGGGGAAGGGTCAAAATTACCCGATAATTTAAGCTAGAGGAAGTTTATTTTGTGAACTTTTATAATTTATTTGGTTAAAAAAAATATATAATAAATATATTTTTGTCAACATAATGTCATGATTTAATGGACAAAAATCAAAAAAATTCTCTGTCTCGAAATCCTACAAATTTTGTTTCAATCGACAGGTAATTGTTTCATTATTAATAATCCAATATTTGGATTGCGCTGGAGCGCTTTAGAGTTGAGTAATTTTTTTAACAAACTCAGTCATGATTTAATGGAGTTTGCTTTAGAGTTAAGTAATTTTTTTAACAAACTCAGCCATGATTTAATAGACAAAAATAAAAAAAAATGTGTCTCGAAATCCTGCAAATTTGGTATCAATCAACAGTCATGATTTAATGGAGTTTGCTTTAGAGTTGAGTAAATTTTTTAACAAACTCAGATTTTGAGCATAGCTTTTTGAGTTGCTTTATATAAATAATTGCCAAAAATCCATTTTTGAACAAAACTAAGCCAAAAAAGCTCATTTTTATAAAAAGTATAGAGTTATTTAAAAAAATATTTTATTATATTATCGAAAATAAAAAAAAATTTTAATATTTAAAAAATGTATTATATTATCGAAAATTAAAAAAATTATAATATTTAAGTGGTTGCAAAATTTCATAAATTCGTATGAAAAATCATGAAAACTGGCACATTTTGATTGAAAAAAAAATTCCATAAAAATAACCACCGTTTTTTCGGATTATCAAAATAAATCTATATATATAAAAATGGATGTATTTGGGTATGTGGGTATGTGGCTATATAACGTATAGACTCCAAAACCGCTGAACTGATTTTTATGAAATTTTCAGGGAAACTGAAGCCATATCTTGAGAGTGTTCCTGTGAGGTTTGGCAACGGTTGGGCGAGGAGGCGTGGTACCTCCCATACAAGCCAAATTTGCGCTATCGATCACAAACCAAAAAAAGGATGTATATCAGACG
The DNA here is from genome assembly GCA_963920525.1 of Dichetophora obliterata. NCBI lineage: Eukaryota > Metazoa > Arthropoda > Insecta > Diptera > Sciomyzidae > Dichetophora > Dichetophora obliterata. The sequence goes on from OY986439.1 coordinate 56,446,783, forward strand.
GTTTCGATCGTAAAAACTAAGATTTAGTAATTTTTCCAGATGGTTACTGTCGGTAACTGTACAAAAAATGGACGTGGTCAAAATATATGTACGCCCACTTTTTCGAAATCATAGCTATTCCGGAATCCTACACATTTTTATAGTGAAACTTGCTGTGTAGGTGCTCCAAGAGGCAGTCATGATATATAAATGTTTTAACGCCCACTTTTACCGCCCACAAATCAATATCTGTATATATAAAAATGAATCGTTATTTGTTCGGATGCTTAAAACTTGAAAAAGACTGGACCAAATTGGATACTTGCTTCTACGGGTTTGTTCGTAACTGCTACGCAAAGGTTTAGGAAAAAATAGTGCCACACCCACTTTCATCGCCCACAAATCAATAAAAATGCTATATTTTAGACGGTTTTGGTCGTATAAAACTCAAACGAAATAAGTTCGTATGATAACTGTCATTAACTTAAATAAAAATGGGCGTGGTCACACTTCATCTACTCCTACATTTAAGAAAATATAAAAATATTTCGAAATTATTGGTCCGATTGAGCTCAAAGTTTGCAAGTGGCTTTGCTTTGAGTACGAGATGGTTAAAGAAAAAAATGCCACACCCCCTTTTACCTCCCACAAATATATAAAAAATTTGTGTTATCGAATAGCTTTACAGTTATGGGTCGCACAGCTTAGAAATTAGGTATTCGACCACAATTTAGACGTATCGAGTTGGACAAGGGGGAGGGGCACCTCCCATACAACCCAAATTCGCGATATCGAATAGCTTTGAAGTTATAGGCCGCAAAACTTTGGAATTCAGTTTTTGACCTCAATTTACACATGCAGTTTCAATGATTTTATTTTATGGGCGTTGGACAGGGAGGCGTGACATCTCCCTTACAACCCAAATTTGCGATATCGAATTGCTTTGAAGTTATAGGTTGACAGCCTAAGAATTCGGTATTCGACCTAAATTTATACATGCACTTTCATTACTTACATTTTATGGGCGTAGGGCAAAGGGGAGTGGCACTTACCATACTACCCAATTTTGTGCTATCAAATAGTTTTGGAGTTATAGGTCGCACAACTCCGGAATTCAGTATTTGACCTCAATGTACACATGCAGTTTCATTGATGTAATTTTATGTTTATTGGTAAAAGGGGCGTGGCACCCCTATTTAACGTAACTTTGCGATATCGAATATCATTGAAGTTATAGGTCGCACAGCGTCAGAATTCAGTATTCGACCTCAATTTACACATGCAGTTTCATTGGTAAAATTTTATGGGCGTAGGAAAAAGGGGAGTGGCACCTCCCATACAACCCAAATTTGTGCTATCGAATAGTTTTGGAGTTATATGTCGCACAGTTTTGGAATTCGGTATTTGACCTTCATGTACACATGCAGTTTAATTGATTACATTCTATGAGCGGTGATAAAGAGGGAGTGGCACTTCCCATACAACCAAAATTTATTATATCGAATAGCTTTGTGGATATTGGTCGCACAGTCTCGGAATTCAGTATTCGACCTCAATTTAGACATGCTGTTTAACTGATAGCATTTTATGGGCGTTTGACAAGGGAGAGTGGCTGCAACGTGCCGGGTTTCAGCTAGTATCTTATACAACTAGGAACTGAAAAAAACTTTTCCTACTTCGTCCTACAAATATATATTTTTATGTTTGAAAAAATGCTTAAAATTAAAAATTTACATACAAAATCAAGAAAAAAATTCATATAGGTCCTAGGGAGGTACCCTTAGTGTCTAACCGATTTCGACCATTTTCAGTACACATCTGTTACGCTATTTCACTCTCACTTTGACGAATTTTTGTTAAGATCGATCAACCTTTGTATGTACCTCCCATACAAAATCAAGTAAAATATTAATATAGGTTCAAAGGAGGTACTCGTAGGGTTGAACCGATTTCGATTATTTTTAATACACATCTATAACTCTATTTGACTACTGCCCTTCTGACAAATTTTTGTTAAAATCGCTCGACTTTTGTATGTATCTCTTACACAAAATCAACTAAAAAACTAATATAGGTCCTACGGAGGTACCCCTAGGGTCTAACCGATTTCGACCATTTTGAAATTTTTTCTTAACTGGCGTAAACTTATTAAGCATACAAAATTGCATTATTATAGGAGCACTCCTTCTATTTTTGGCCATCGCTTATATGGAGACAGTTCACTGTGTAACGATGAGTTTGAGCGCGATCACTCGCTTAGTTTGTTTACAGTTAGGGTATCCAATCCAGGGATTCCGGGACCCCAGGACTTTTTTTAGTCCCGGGATTGCAAGGCCTATTCCGAAAATCCCGGGATTGTCTTCACTGCAAAAAAATTCCACCAAAAAATTCAATGATGCTACCTAAGAAAAGCCTGCTTTTGTGATTTAAAAATTTTTTAAATAAAAACCTTTCTCAAAATATCTGATACTACCTAAGAAATACTGAAATGTGATTTTAATATACAAAAATAAAAATATTTTGTAACTATCTGTACAATATATGACGTGAAAAATATAAAAATATAAACTTTTCTTGAACTAAACTTACAAAAATATTACAAAATACTAACTTTAAAAAAACTTAAATATGACCTTAAAAATAAAAAAAAAATCCTTAAACAAGCTGTACTAAATATCACAAAATTCCTACTTAGAGCTATTACAATTACTATACTATTTTTTTGTTTTTTAAATAATTTTATGAGCCTGCCGAATGAACTCATTTAATTAATCTTAAGTTTAAGAATTCATCTTTGTTTTAACAATAGTATAAACAATAAATACTATTCAAACATTTAATCGAAACTGTGTTTTTTAGCATTTTAAAATCTTCTGCACTGCTTTGTGTTGTAAAACTACTTTGGAACTTCATTTTACGTCTTCCAAAAAAAAATTCATATCCTAAGGTTTGTCAATCCCGGGATTGTGTTTTTTTCCAATCCCGAAATCCCGGGATTGTCAACGTCCCGAAGTTGGATGCCCTATTTACAGTACTTGATTGTATTAATTCATCTGAAGTGTGCTTAGAGCTTTTTACAATGGATAAAAATATCGAAAATAGAAATTGAAAATGAAATTTATTGTGTGTCGAATCGCTAAAAATGTTACAGAAGGCGTACGGTGAATCGAATTGGATGTTGTGGTACAGTGCATTTAAAAGCGGTCGAGATGTGGTGAAAGATTTGCTTCGCTCTGGTCACCCGTCCAACGTCTTCAACTGAAGTCAACATCGCTAAAATGAAGAAAAAGTGAAGACTGAAAATCATAATTTAAATTTTTGAGAGAGATAGTCGCTAAATTTTCTGCGTCTCACGAATCAATTCGTACCATTTTAAATGATTGTTTCGACTAATTCCGAAAGACCGGACCTTTCTTCTAAAATTTAATCACGTAAAGGTCGCTGAAGACGTGCTGGAAAGAGTCTATTATGTCCCACTTTCAAGATGTTGACTGTTTTCTCTGATAATCGCGGTTTTGTGCACTCGGAATTCTTGCCAGAAGGTGAGAACGTACATAAATAAAAGTTAATAAAGAATACAAGGACAATTTGATGAGTCAGTAACTTTTTGAATAAAAGGTTTTTCCCCCGGCAAGTATAGTCAAAAATAGTCTTCTTTCAGATCGATACATTTCGTCCAGCCATAGTTGCCAACCAAAATTATCACACAAGAAATTACCTTTTTTCCATACTTGAATTTTAAAATTTCACATGGTCAAAAAAATCATAGACTAATCAAGCAATTTTTGATACTTTTTCTATTAGAATTTAAACTCTTTAAAAATATTAGAAATGTTTTTAATAAAACCTGGATTAATGCAGTGAAAGCTCCCATAGACGGGCGCTCTAATATGCGGACATTTCCTATAAGCGGACACATTCTTAGGAACGATCAGTTTTTGGTTTTTTCCATAGAAAATGCTCTCCCATGCAGGGACTTTCCGATAAGCGGACGCGGACACACAAACATGTCTATGAAAAAATTTCCCAAAAGCGGACGCGAAGCTTTAACTGCTTTTCTTCTTTCTTTATACCCCCATGTTTAAAAAACGTAATAGGTTTATATTAATTTTGTCACTCCGTTTGTAACGCCGATAAGGAGGCGTGGCCGGTATAGAAAAGTATATATATTCTTGATCAGCATTACCTCCTTAATCGATTTAGTCATGTCCGTCTGTGGTCGCGATAACAGCCGTAATTTTTTAGCAATCGTAATCAATATATAAGCTTTTTATTCAAAAATGGAGGTGAAGTTCGAAAATGAGCCACATCGGATGAAAACCACGCATACCTCCCATACAAAGTGACTTACCCTAAACGGTAAAATACCTTTAAACTCAACATAAACTAATTTAATGACTTCAAATTTTGCACAGTGTCTTTAATATTTATTATAAACTTTGAGTATGAAATTTCTAAAAATGGGATAAAAACCACGCCTACTTCCCTTACAAAGTGACTTACCCAAAACGGTAGAATCTCTTTCAATTCCACAAAAACTTATCTAATGACTTACAATTTTGCACATAAGTTTTAACATTTCATATGCATTTTTAGTATAAAACTTTTAAAAGTCCAATGAAAATCACGTCTACCTCCCATACAAAGTGAGTTCACAAAAATGGTAAAATCTCTTTCAATTCCAAAAAAATTAATCCAATGACTTCAAATTTTGCACAAAACCTTTAACAATTAATATAAACCTTAAAAAATCGTTGTCCGTGGGGGTATTTTAACTTCGGCCCAGTCGAAGATAATTCCTTGCTATTTTTTTGTTGTTTTGGTGTTTTCAACAGTTTGATGTTTTTTTCTTTCTCTTTTTACAAATTTACTCTGAATGAGAAATCAGAGTCCAAGAAACTTACTTGCATCGCCTTCAAGAAACTTATGCCAATAAAATTTCATAATTGACAGCTTATGTTCAAACTAAAACTATTCTATGTCCATTTCTCGGTGTTTTTTTCAAAACGTGAATTTTTAAATTTTTGTAATTTTTTCCGTAGAAATACCTAAAATCGAAATTTCCAGAAAGGTACACTTCTAGCAAAAAATTTCAAAATATAATGTAACCAGGCAATTTAATGTTATCGCATAATTTTTTGTAGCTGTTTTAAATATAGTTTAAGAAAATATTTCCACAACATTTCTATGAAATTTTTTCAAATTTACATTTTTTACAAAAAAAAAATTAGATTTTTTTCAAAAAGTAAAAAAATACAACTCTAGTAGTTTTTGTCTAATTTTAATGTTTGATAGCTCATTTAAAAGAAAAATTGAATAAAAAACAAGGCGCGTACCGGTTTTTTGAAAAATTTGCACTTAAAAATCCCTGTTATTGGGATTTTTTTAAAAACGATCACTTTTTACTATATAAATTAGATTTTCAACTTAAAGGTCGCAAGCGGCACGTTTTAATATCAGTATTTTTCTAAAAATTTCGCAGCTTACTTCTAGTTTGTGAAGGATTAAAACTCCGGTCCGTAATTTGTTACTTAAAAAAAATAAAAATAAGGGCTGCTCTAATGTACATTAGGGTGTCCCAAAAGAATATTTTGTTTCGAATTTCATAGTTTTTTCGAGATTTTTTTCAGATTTTTTGGAAGAAGTTTAGAGGTGGCGCTAATCGGTTTTTCTCCTTAAAAATCGGTTTTTCGAAGATTTTTCGAAATCGAAGCAAAAGTTGGTCAATAACAGACATTTTCTAAGTCTTTGAGTCGTCATTTCGAAAGACAATTGTTCAAACTTCACTTGAATGTACATACAACAGAAGTTTTGTCAAATTTTTTTTGTCATTATTAAATTTTTTCGTGAAATTATCGTAAATTTTTTAAAAAACGCTTCATAACTTTTAAAAATTCCATCAAAATTAAAAAATGTAATGATGTAGTTTGAATAATGGTACAATTCTAAGCAATTTAAAACACAAATATTTTTGATATTACTCTTGCCGTTTCAAAGTTAAAGCCTTTAAAGCGTTTTTCGTTGCCTGAAAATTTTTTGAATTTTAACAAGGCATTGCGTCGTTGCGCGTGCAATACCGCGTATCCGACACTTGCTGCACATACACACTGACGTTGATAGTAAAATTTTACAGGAGTGCAGAAAAACTGATTTTATTTTAAGCTATTGAATGGATTTTCAACTGAACTAAACATTAATTGTAATTAGATATTTGCTTTGTTCTCAAATAAGCATTTAATGAAAAATAAAAATGAATGAATCAATCAGGAATGAACAAAATTGAAATGAAATTAATTTTGGCCTTTTTGCGATATACGCGGTATTGCAAGTGGCGGATACGTGGTAGTTAAAAAAATTATTTAGTACCTTCATTTTACAGTAGATTTGCCTTTTTTCAATTTTTAGTGCAGTGTTGAGCTTTTGTGTCGAACTCGTTCTTTAAATCTGCCGCGAAGGTCTTTTGTTTCTCAATCGTCATCTTGTTCTGTTTAGATTTGTTCTGTTGTAAATGTTTCCACTTTGCGTGCAGTTTTATTATAAACCGTGCAATGTTGCGAACCTCTTGACTTGTATGTATTACAGTTAAATTTAAAGTCCTCTGTTGCTTTTCAAAATGGTGTATTTGTCTGTTTTATGTAACTTGAAAAATCTTTGAAGAACCAGCTGTTTCGTCGACGACTGGGCAGAGCTAAAGCCATCAATCATTTTACCCACAAGCCATACACTTCTCATTTTTAACGAAGGAAAATCTATTGTAAAATGAAGGTCCCAAATCATTTTTTGAACTAGTTCATAATAATGTTAACTTACCGATGCTTAAAAATGTTTACAATATTTTGTTGAATGAAATACAATGCCTTGTTGAAATTCGAAAAATTTTAGTCAACGAAAAAAGCTTTAAAGGCTTTAACTTTAAAACGGCTAGAATAATAGAAAAAATAAAATAATTTTATAAAAAATAATTTTGTTTAAATTGCTTAGAATTTTACCATTATTCAAACTGCATCATTACATTTTTTAATTTCGATGGATTTTTTGAAAGTTATGAAACGTTTTTTAAAAAATTTACGACAGTTTTACGAAAAAATGAAATATATGACACACAAATGACGAAAAAAATTGACAAAACTTCTGATTTATCTACATTAAAGTGAAGTTGAAACAATTGTCTTTCGAAATGACGACTCAAAGACTTAAAAAATGTCTGTTATTGACTTTTGCTTCGATTTCGAAAAATCTCCGAAAAACATTATTTTTAGGGAAAACCCGATTAGCGCCACCACTAAACCTCTTCTAAAAATTTTGAAAAAAATCTAACACTACATTTCCTCATAAGCTTTCAAAAAAAGCTTGAGCAAAAAAAATTTTTTTTTTGGGACACCCTAATGTACATATTAAAATTGTAATTTATTTTGTACTAGTTTTGTTTTTTGTCTATTGAAGAATAAAAATTATTTTAATACGAATATTGCAATGCCCATTTTTTTAATTTGAATTTTAATATGATTTTACGACATTCCATAAGCGGATATCTCTCATATGCGTACAAAAAATATTAGATCTTTCACTGTATTTAATACATGTTGGAATATTCTTATGTTCGGTTCTGATGCATGTTTATCTTTTCTTTATACGTGTGGCTTTATAGAGCAGTTGGTAGAGTCATAAACTTATAACCTAAACTTAGTGGGTTTGAACCTCACAGGTTTCGTTATTTTTTTATTTTGCCGAAACTCGTTTAATACAAGCATGTACTAATACTACGTTTACATTGGGCCAAATGTCTCATTTCAGCTCATTCAGCCAAACTCATTTGAAAAAAATGAATGAGATTGGATGCGTTATTTACAGGTCTATTCTGGCAAAGTATCAATTGTTACCCAGTATTTTTGTTATTTCTATGTGTTTGCTGTAATTTTGTGATTTTTGAAATCACAAAATTACAGCAAACACACAGAAATAATAAAAATACTGGGTAACAATTGATACTTTGACAGAATGGACCTGTAAAAATTATTACAAACTTTTTCGAACGCATTCAATAAAGAATGAATAAAGAACAAAGGAAAACGTCAAACAACAAACAACAACAAACTATTAGTTGTCAAACGAGCTGAGATACTTTCGCAAAAAAAAAAAACCAATGTAAACACTTTTGAATGCTTTATTTCAAATGAGTCATTTGGCCTAATGTAAACTTAGTATAAGATTTGATCCCATGAGGGAATAAAACTGAATTTTGATAACAACACAGGACTTACTAGAATCTAGTCCAAGATTTTTAAGAGTGCACAAAAATTACCAAGGTATTTTTTTAATGAAAAATTTAGCAGCAATTAAAAAATCCCCAAATGTATACAACTTACATGCACGAAACGGAAAATGTGCATAAAATTAGTGCTTTTGTGCGTTGTTTTAATGAAAAGATTTGTTCTTTTTGAACCAACGCACACGTTCGCTAAAATTTAATGAACGTTATTCATAAACTTTAAATTTAATGAACAAAATTAATGATTACGTATAAATTAATGAAAAATTTCATTAAAGTTTAATGAATAAAATCTTAAAATAAGTGAAAAAAATCATTTAACTTTATGAATATGTTCGTTAAAATTTAATGAAGAGTTTCATTAAACGTATGAAAAAGTGCAAAAAATGTAATGAACAATTTCGTTAAAATTTATGAAATGGTCATAAAACTAGTGAAGAAGTTAATTCAAATTTTATTCAATTTTAATGGAAATTTGAGTTAATTTTTTATTAATAAAATTGTTGAAAGAAATGGTGGAATATTAACACACTTTACATAATAAATTTAAATGAAAATGTTTTGTTTTAATATTCAAAATAATATATTTCATACATTTTAATTATTGTATTAATATGTTTACAGTCTTAAGTAAAAATGGCAAATAATAAGTGTTATTTTATTACATAAAATGAAAATAATTAAAGTATTTAAGGAAGAAAATGATTCGCAAAATTAAGAAGTATTTCAAGCAAAAATTGACTGTCTTGTCTGCGCTAGCAATGCGATCGGCTTCGTTGCTAATACACTCGTTGGCAATACACTCGTCGTTGATTGCTGCAAACATTTGCCAATAGTTTTTGTTTTATAAGACTATATCAGAATTCTTTCTTTTGAAATGTCTTTTATAAATATTAACATCACCAAACAATTGTGCACAATATTGACAACGCAACGTGTCCTTTTTAAAAATAAAATGCAGTTTTTTTTCCATGTTCTACAAAGATATCTTTATTTTTGTATTCTTTTTTGCACAAAGCACAAAATATTTTTTATTCTTTACGTTAAATATTTTAACCACTGATAAATACACTTTTATAAATCTTTAATTTACTTCTAAGCACTTTTAACTTATTACTTTTCACAAACAACAATGAAGTATAAAAATTTGTGTCATTACCTATCGCTACAATAAAGTAATGTTATGTTAGACGACGAGATTGCTTGGTAATTTTAATGCAGACTGTTCATTAACTCATTCATAAATTCATATTTCAGAATTGCTCTGAAGAAATATTTATGAATTGCTTTCATTAAAATTTGTGAACTTCATAAACTTTAATGGAAATTTTCTTTAAGTTAACGAAAAAACCATTAAAAATAATGAATTTATTCATAAAATGGTCAAGAAAAATTTGATGAACAGCTTTCATTTAAAGTTTATGAATTATATTTTTCAGTGTATATTATTGGGATACGAGTAAGTTTATTATTTTTTATAATCTTAATCTATATCAATAAAACTAATTTTCTGTTTGTTTGTTTGTTTGACCTTAATATAAATCTAAATGGCTGGGCAGATTTAGCTCTTTCCAAAACTTAATTTACTAGTTCCAGGCACCCGTTTTCAGTCAATCATTCATGCCAAATTTCAGCATGCTCAGTTTTAGTTGCCAAAAAAAGTACAATCCTCTTTGCACTAAGGTCAAAGTTTCCGCGTACAGCTCTTTTCCAAGAGAGAACGAATTGAAATAAAAAAACATGAGGAATTTATTTTGCCTTCAGTTATTTCATGTTATTCTCGTAGCTGCTTCTTCGTTTTTGTTTGCTTGACGCACTTGTTATCAATTTAGTACACTCAATATAAAAATAATAATACATAATAATCACAACAGAATCAGCTCAAGCGAGCATATAAATTGCTATTATTTTTATTATATTAAATAGGAAAATCAGTCAAACAATAGATTGTTGCCTAGTGTCATTGTTGTCTTTGGTTTCATCGTTGTTGCTGTTGTTGTTGTTGTCGTCGCCGGCATTGTTGTCGTGATTGCTGTTGACATCAGAGACAGTGCTGTCACTTGAAAATTTCAAATAGTAGTGATAGATTTAGTCCAAAAAGCAGAGCTGCTGTTAAGGAATGCATTTAATTTGATTTTTTTTTACCGAAAGGTGAATCCGTGAATAACGAAATATGAATCCATTTAGTGAATGCAAAATTGATTCATAAATAAAATTTTTTAATTCACATTCAATTAAAAAAAAATGAATTAATTCAATTAAATTAAAAATCAATTTTTATGGGTGAATTTCAAAACAAAAAACTTTTTCCTGTCCCTGTTTTTTCAGTCTTCTCTTTCAAAAAAGTGGCATTTTAAAGTGTTTAATAAAATGTAGTCAGCAGGTAAGCACATATTAATATGTCAAGAGTGTTGTTTCTGATTTTGCGGTTTTAAGTTGTGAAAATAAACACATAAAAAGTGTTTGTATTTGAATGCTTAGTTTTATTATTTTATGCTTTTATGCTATTTTTCAAACAAAAATATTAAAAATCGTTACAAGTCCTGAGTGTTGTTTCAACAGCTACGTCAATGCCGCCGAATTATTAAATCTTTTTTATTTTTATTTACATTTTTAGCCTAAGTCAACTGAATTATCAAATGCTGAAATTCAGAAAAGGTATTTGGAGAAAAGAAAAGTTGACAGATCACGTGATGAGGAGCATGGCACAATTACTGACAATGTAGTAGCGTAGACTGGCTTTTTTCTCACGAGTGGCGATGGGTAGTTGTCAAAATTAGCTGTTCATGCAATTAATCAAAGAAAAGTGAAAAAATAAGCGAGGACTTAAACATAGCTAGTCAATCGCAGCAAACTAAAAACATTCCAATAAACTTCGCGAACAAATTTATTGAATCAAAGAAATGTTAAAAATAAGCACATAGCTAGTCAACAGCAGCAAACTACAACTCCTTTAGCTGTTTTTGACAACTACTAATCGCCAAAAAGCTGTCACGGCTACCTTGTCAAATAATTATACCATGATGAGGAGTATAAACGAAAGTATCACAATTATAGCCCGGAGCGTGAAAGTAATAGTTTTCTACTAATACATATGGGATCTGAGCGTCAGCTGCTCCAGTAGCGGTGGAGGTAAAGTTGACAGCCTGTCACGGTTGCCACCTTTGTGGGAAAAAATCCCATTTGTGGTTATTTTTAATTGCCGTGGGAAATGCGAATTCCCATGGGATTTTTTAATTGAGTGTGGTTTTTTTTAATTCACGTGGGATTTTATTGTTTTGTGGGATTTTTTTTTTATTTGAAGTACTTATTTTTATTTTTCAGTTAAAATATGTATAAATATATACATAAAAGTGTATATTTTTCATATTTTGTTCATTGTTAAAATCGTTTCAACCCATCTGTATGATTTTTGCAAGGAATTCGTTAAGATTTCGGTTACTTTGGATTGGTGGGAAGTTCTTTCACTCTTGACATAATTCTATGCATTGGGAAAATATGTTTCAGTGAATTTTTTCTCTCTTTTTATCAATATATAAAATTGTATATCTTAAAATTCATTTGTTATTGGCCCTTATTACGAGTTGCTTTCGACGTAATCTTCGTTGGTTATCGAACAACGAGTATCCTACGTCAAACCCTGTCGAAATGTTCGTTGTTCATCGAATTTTCAGTGCTGACTAATAATTGTTAAAAAGATAAAAATTTTGTGATTTTGCCCTATCATGAATAATTTTTCATGCGGAATCGAAAAAGGGAGTTTCCATTTTTAAGATAAAGCTCAACAACATTTTGTGAAATTTTTGACGCAAAATTGTTAATAAACCATTGATGACTAAGTATACATTAAAAATTTCCAAAGTGTTCTTGAGCTTTATCTTAAAAATTAGAACTCCCTTTTTCGATTCCGCGTGAAAAATTATTCATGATAGGGCTGATTGTGTTTTGCTTTTTAAAGACTAAAAACTAATTTGGAACTCTTTTTGTAAACTTTATACAGGACTAAGGTGGATTAAACAAATATTTTTTATTAAATATTATTACTAAAAGACTAATTAAAACACAGACGACGAAATATACTAGTTGTTCTTTTTAATTTTTTGTTTAATTTTTGACAATTTGTTATGTCTATTATTTACTGTGGTAATTTATAATAGAAGAGAGATTTTTGTGGTTTTTTTTAATACAAATGGGATTTATCGTGGTTTTTTTAAATGCAAATGGGATTTTTCGTGTTTTTTTTTTATTTGCGTGGGATTTTCGTGGTTATTTTAAAAGTTCGTGGGATTTTTTGTGTTTTTTTTTTTTAATTACGATGGGATTTTTTTTTAATTTTATACCATGGGAACTTTCGTGGTTATTAATTTTTGCTACTGCGGGAAAAAGATTTTTTTCGTGGGAATTTGAGGTGGCAACCGTGCAGCCTGTCAAAGTTGTAAAAAAATGTATGCCACAACTAATTTCATTCCGCACCAAACTTCGAGAGATGGATTTTGAAATAATTTTGAACCAAAAAATAGTAGTCAATTTTTTTTGCAGAGGGTGGATTATACATCAGTCACGAGTATGCATTTGCTAAAAATGTTCGAGCATGGAGTCATTTAATGCCTTTTGAATTTTATACAGCTGAATTTTAATATTTTTACAATAATAAAGAATTGAGAATAAATGTTTATTTTTTGTTATGTAACACAGTGCGACAAAATGGAACGAAGTTGAAATACCTGGGAGATAATGCTATTTTTCTGGTAGGTCTTGTCGAGTTAAAGAATGTTTTGTACTTGGAATTTGCCGGACACCCTCAAAATCTGGACTTGCGGTAAAAAAACCGATTTTGCCTACCTTTGCCCACTTATTAGCCTATAACTTACCTGACTGTCAACAGACTTTAAAAATTTATCCGGCTCCTGAAAGACGATACTTAAACCTTTTCGTTATAACTCCCAAACCATACATCCTACAAGGACGATTTATGCACCAACATGTTTGTAATTAAATACCCACACGACTGCATTCTTAGAAAAAATATTTTTTTTCAAGAATCCTAGTTTTCTACGTAATTTTTTGTGATTTTAATTTTTTTTCGTTTTTGGCCATAACTCCTAAACCATACATCATAAAGAGACGATTTATGCACCAAAATGTTCGTTAAGAATTTTCAAAATTATATAACATGGTAATTTCTTATGTCCTTTTTTGTGAATTTTTCAATTTTTATTTTTTCGCCATAAAATTCGCCCTAAAATCCAAACTACACACATGAAAAGGATTCATGCATTAAAATGATCACCATGGCATTGTCCTTAAGGCGGGTTACTTCTTTGTCGAAATGCATTTTGCTTTATCTCTTGTAGTTTAGGAGTTGTAGAACACATTTTGGAGTGGTAGTTGGCCAAAAACATCTGGTTTTTTGTCATAACTCCCAGACTATACATCCTACAAAGACGATTTATGCACCAAAATGTTTGTAATTTAAATAACCACACGACTGTATTCTTCGAAAAAATATTTTTTCTAATATGTTTTCTACGTCTTTTCTTGTGATTTTCTACTTTTTTCCGTTTTTTGGCCATAACTCCTAAGCCATACATCATAAAAGGACGACTTATGCACCAAAATGTTCGTTAAGCCTCTGCCTACAAGACTGCTGCCTTGAAAGAATTTTCAAAATTATATAACATTTTAATTTCTTATGTCCTTTTTTGTGTCAAGAAAACTTGAGAAAGCTGTGTGTATTTACTCTGCAAATACAACTTTTTTCAATTTTTTTGGCTTTTTCAACTTTGACGATTTTTCTATATACTAAATTATATAACGGATAACACTAGACCTGTATGGATTCATAAATAATATTTATTAGCAATTTAAACCCAATTTGGTTTTTAAAAATCGGTCAATAATTGACAAAGTTTTTAATTTTTCATGAAAATTGATTTTTTTTTTTAAAAATCCATTTTCTGCATGACAACTCAAAAATATTTGCTTGATCGTTTTCTTTTTAGGTCGGCATCATAAGTTTCGCGTTGTTATGACCAGCAATACTCCGAAATCGTTTTAATTTTATTTTTTCCTTCAAAATGTTTTTCTTTTGTTGCCATTTCTTTGTGAAAATGTTATCCTTGCTCATCGCTGAACTGGCCTAAGTTTTTATATAAAATATTTCAAAGTTATAAAGACGTGAAAAACAAAATGTCAAATAAAGAAACAAACCATTTTTTTACATAAGACAAGCTCTCATTGTATACTGTGGTAATTATTGTAAGTGAAAGAAGTAATCCACTTCTTCTTATTTTTTTAAATGTTCCTTTTTTTTAAAGCTTAACTTAAGAGAATGCAAAGAGCATAGAAAGCAAAAATATTGTAGGTAAAATGATCGTCAGCGCAACCTGCTGTTTGATGATTCGCGAGAGAAAAAGTCCACAAAAACAAAATGCAGCTCTTAAGAAAAGCTTTTTTTTAAAATTCTGCATTAAAAAAAATGAGATGTTAGCAAAGTTCATTTATAAGGTTGTGGCACTTGAGAGAAATACACTCTTTTGCATGCCTTTGCTTGAACTGTCACTGTGCTTTTCTTTGTTCTATGCATACATTTTCTTGATTTCTCTTCATCCATTCTGACAGTTCAACCGATCTCGCTCTCAAGTGCCACAACCTTATAAATGAGCCTTGGATGTTAGAATTGCAACCACAATATATAATGAGAGCTTAACTTATGTCAGGAATATGTAATTTTGTTTGTTCATTTGACGTTTTGTTTCTCTCAGCTTTATCACTTTGAAAACCATTTCTATTTATTTATTTCTATTCTATTTAATAAAAATTAGTGTGCAACTAATATTAAATGTGTAAAAAACCTAATATATTTGCTACATTTGTGACTTTTCAATAGATATCAGTCATCGGTAAAGTTTTAAAGATTTCATATTAAGTTACCTGGGGGTCAATTCGCGTTTTGCGTTAATGTGAAGTGAAAAAAAGATTTTCACAATAGTTTTCATTTAACGATCTCACTTTTTCACTTCACTGCGCACAAAAACGCGATTCTTGTTCGCCTAATGAAAAGTAGTTGCTGAATAGCAATTGAGAGTTGCTGAATGTCTATTAAACAAAGCTTTTATGAAAAATAAATGTAAACAACGTATTAGATGGTAGAAAACATTTACAAAAATGACTTAATTGAACATGATGATGACTTTATTATGATTTCAACATTTTTTTATTGATTTATGTAGAGAAAACCCAATGATTTTTAAGAGGAGACTTCGCGATGAAGAAAACTCATTCACCAGAATTGTGGAGGAACACTTCGACTTTTATCGCTTTCCCAAAGCCATAAACTTGATTGAGAAAGCAAAACTATTTATTAAAAATAAACAATAAAAAAGAATTATATAATTAATTTTGCATAAATATACATAACCAAGATAAGTTTTTCGGTAGAATAAAATAGCCAAAATTAATATAGCAAGTCGATAACGCGCGTTTGCAACCGGCGTTAACTTTGTTTTATTTCAGCAAAAAATTATCAGTTGTTGCCCTTTTAACACACAACGGGAATTGCGTTTTCCATGTAAAGCTGAAAACACTTTTCATATGACGATAACGTAGAACGGGAATTGACCCCCTGAGCTCCTATAAAAAATGTGCAAAAGAACACAAAAACGTTGTGCAGGCATTTTTGACATTTTTGTTTATTGTTAATAAACGTGTTTGCTTAGTACATTAACAGAAAGTGTGGTGCCTATATTAAATAGTGTGTACAAAAATCGCGAAAGTTGGAAAAAATTAAAAAAGAATTAAAAAAAGTGAGTTTGCCGGACAAATACACGTAGATTTATCAAGTTTTTATAAACAATATGTATATCATTGGAAAGGTCTAAGTTTCTTCTGGAAACTGAAAATCGGTGCAACATTGGCTAAGTTACAGCCTTATAAGTGCGCAAAGGTACAAAAACCAGTTTTTTAACGGTAAGTCAAGATTTTGGGGGTGTTTGGCGAATTTCTGGTATGCAGTCTTGTTATACTCAGCAAGACCTACAAGAAAAATGGTAACACTTCCAAGGTATTTTGGACTGTCGCACAGTGTAATCAATTTTGATTTCATTGTGTCCGGAGTGTTGCCAATAGTCTTCAGTGTTGTGTTGCACTTTTTATGAAAAATTCTTGTTTAATGTACTCTTTTTGAAAATTTATTCACGAAAAAGACAGCCTCATGAGTGAGCGTTATTGTAATTATATATCTTGTAAAATTATATAATTAATACTAAAATTATGAAACAAAGTAGACCTTACTTGAGAAAGTTGTGATTTTGGGAGAATATTGGGTTATATAAAAAAAAATATAAAATTTAAGCAAAGTATAAATCCAACAGGAAAACAATAGACTTTTAATAAAAATAGACTTTTTGTT
Source organism: Dichetophora obliterata (assembly GCA_963920525.1). Taxonomy (NCBI): domain Eukaryota; kingdom Metazoa; phylum Arthropoda; class Insecta; order Diptera; family Sciomyzidae; genus Dichetophora; species Dichetophora obliterata. Next base: position 56,463,441 of record OY986439.1, read on the forward strand.
TTATAATTTATTTTAAATTTAAGCATAGTTTTAACTAGTAGGCTTTTAGGGTGCCTACACTCAAGATAAAAATCTTATACACTTCTCGAAAAAATTAAGAAAAAAGTACTTTTAACAGCATTTTTTAAAGCGCTTAACAGTGATTTTGGATTCTGCATTAGTTTTCACAACAGTGGCCATGCTCAAAGTTGAACGATATTAAAGTTTATAAATTTTATAAATTTCTCTGTTAATCCATAAATTTTGAAATTTACCCTTATACATGTGAATGCTATTCACAAAGAATGCAATTCAGAAAGAATTTTAGCATTTTGAAGTTCTCTGTTATTATCTATTATTAATTTTTATTCCGTATTTAATTGTTATTCGATATTAATTTTTTTTTTCATTATTAATTTTTTATTCATTATTAATTTTTATTCATTCTTATTTTTTTATTAATTATTAAATTTTTATTAATTATTAATTTTTTACTCATTTTTTGAATAATGAATAAAAATCAATTTAAATAATGAATAAAATTTGAATAATGAAAAAAAAAGAATAATGAATAAAACAAAAAATAATAAATAACAATTGAATAATGAATAACAAATTAATAATGAATAAAAAAAAAGAAATATTGAAAATTCTGATATTCGTTAAGAAAGGCATTTTTTGTTAATAATATGAATATCATTCATGTGAATAAAAAATTGATTCATTGTTCTAAATAACGAAAATAAATAATTAAAACTAATAATCAATCAATTTTTTAAAATCGAATGTGAATTAATAATTTTATTTATGAATAAATATTGCATTCATTAAATGGATTCTTGAGTCTTTATTCAGTTGTACTTAAATATTCAATTTATGAAAGAAGGTATTTTTGTTGGACCGCATATCCGAATTCTTTGGAAAGACTATAATTTCGATAGAAAACTGTGCCCTATATCGTAAGGTTGATCGTTTTGTTCAGGGGTAAAAAACACTTTTTTTCGACACTCATATTCTGGGAGCTGGATTCAAGTAGATCTTAAATCCAAAAGGATATCGAAATCGGTGGAACCGTCATCCAGCGGTTTTGATTTAAAAAAAAAAATCACTTTTTCGCCAAAAATCACCTGTTTTTTCGCCGTAAGTTTTTATCAATCTAAAATAACTACCTAAAAGTTGGGTGCAAATGAAATGTATTTGGGACCCCAAACTTCTAAATAGGAAAATTGTTAGATTTGAGAAATTTTTTAGTGTTCAGAGAACGGTAAAACTTTTGGGTATTTAAAAAAAAAACACTATAAATTTTACATTTTTCAGTAAATTTGGGAAAATTAAGTATTGCTAAAAAAAGACTTGCTGTAATCTATTGATATATATATATAAAAAAAAGAAATCAAAATAGTGGAAGTTTTTTTTAATTTTTATTGAAAAGTTTTTTGAAAGGTTACTTTTCACTAAAATCGATATAAATCCACTAATTTTAAGTAAATTTTAGAAAATAAAGTATTGTAAATAAAGACTTGATGTAATCCATTGATATATAAAAAAATTCGAAATGGTGGAATTTATTTTTCTTAATTATTTTCATTCAAAAGTCATTGAGCTGAAATTTTTTTGTGATTCAATCTGCGTGTTGTTCTCGTGAGCCCAATGTACACATAATGTGACCGAGATGTTGCTCTTCTGTAACAGTTCCACAGGAATGGCTTGCAAGGTGCCCCAGCCTTTCGGTAATTTGCGAATGGCAAGGCAATTCTGAAATATATGACAAACTCGTTAAAATAATGTTTTTTTAATTTTTATTGAAAAGTATTTTTGAAAAAATTTAAAAGTCATTATTTTAACGAGTTTGTCATATATTTCAGAGTTTCATTATTTTCCTTTCCAGAGTTTCATAATTTTAGAATTAAGCAATTATATAATTTTACAAGAAATAGAATTACAATAACGCTCACTCATGAGGCTGTCTTCTTCGTGAATAAATTTTTAAAAAGAGTAAATTAACCAAGAATTTTTCATAAAATGTGCAACACAACACTCAAGAATATTGGCAACACTCCGGACACAATGAAACCCAAATTGATTACACTGTGCGACAGTCCAAAATACCTGGGAAGTGTTACCATTTTTCTTGTAGGTCTTGCTGAGTATAACAAGACTGCATACCAGAAATTCGCCAAACACCCCCAAAATCTTGACTTACCGTTAAAAAACTGGTTTTTGTACCTTTGCGCACTTATAAGGCTGTAACTTAGCCAATGTTGCACCGATTTTCAGTTTCCAGAAGAAACTTAGACCTTTCCAATGATATACATATTGTTTATAAAAACTTGATAAATCTATGTGTATTGTCCGACAAACTCACTTTTTTAATTTAATTTTAATTTTTTCTAACTTTCACGATTTTTGAACACACTATTTTATATAGACACCACACTTTCTGTTAATGTACTAAGCAAACACGTTTATTAACAATAAACAAAAATGTCAAAAATGCCTGCACAACGTTTTTCGTGTTCTTTTGCACATTTTTTATAGGAGCGCAGATAACTTAATACGAAATCTTTAAAACTATACCGATGGCTGATATCTATTGAAAAGTCACAAATGTAGCAAATGTATTAGGAATTTCACACATTTAATATTAGTTTCACACTATTTTTTATTAAATAGCAATTTTTTTTTACATGAAATGGTTTTCAAAGTGATAAAGCTGTGAGAAACAAAACGTCAAATGAAGAAATAAAATTACATATTGCTGAGATAAGTTAAGCTCTTATCTCATTGTAGTTGCTATTCGAACTTGTTCTCATTTTTTTTAATGCAGAATTTTTAAAAGCTTTTCTTAAGAGATGCATTTTGTTTTTGTGGACTTTTTCTATCGCGAATCATCAAACAGCAGGTTGCGCTGACGAGCATTTTACCTACAATATTTTTGCTTTCTATGCTCTTTGCATTCTCTTAAGTTAAGCTTTAAAAAATCGGAACGTTTCAAAAAATAAGAAGAAGTGGAAGAAGTAAAAATCACAACAATATACAATGAGAGCTTGTCTTATGTAAAAAAATGGTTTGTTTCTTTATTTGACATTTTTTTTCACGTCTTTATAACTTTGAAATATTTTATATAAAAACTTAGGCCAATTCAGCCATGAGCAAGGAGAACATTTTCACAAAGAAATGACAACAAAAGAAAAACACTTTGAAGGAAAAAATAAAATTAAAACGATTTCGGAGTACTGCTGGTCATTACAACGCGAAATTAATGATGCCGACTTAAAAAGAAAACGGTCAAGCAAACATTTTTGAGTTGTAATGCAGAAAATGGATTTAAAAAAAAAAAAAAAAACACGATTTTCATGAAAAATTAAAAACTTTGCCAATTATTGACCGATTTTTAAAAACTAAATTGGGTTTAAATTGCTTATAAATATTATTTATGAATCTATACAGGTTTAGTGTTATCCGTTATATAATTTAGTATGTAGAAAAATCGTCAAAGTTGAAAAAGCCAAAAAAAATTGAAAAAAAGTTGTACTTGCAGAGTAAATACACACAGCTTTTTCAAGTTTTCTTGACACAAAAAAGGGCATAAGAAATTACCATCTTATATAATTTTGATGCATGTCCCATTTCCATGCAGTCTTATAGGCAGAGGCTTAATGAACATTTTGGTGCATAAATCGTCCTTTTATGATGTATAGTTTAGGAGTTATGGTCAAAAAACGAAAAAAAAGTAGAAAATCACAAAAGAACAAAAAAAATATTTTTTCTAAGCATGCAGTCGTGTGGATGTTTTAATTACAAACATTTTGGTGCATAAATCGTCCTTGTAGGATGTTTGGTTTGGGAGTTATAACGAAAAAACAAGATGTTTTTGGCCAACTACCACTCCAAAAAGTGTTCTACAATTCTAAACTACAAGAGATAGAGCAAAATGCATCTCGACAAAGTCCCGCCTTAAGGACGATGCCATGGTGACAATTTTAATGCATGAATCGTCCTTTTCAGATGTGTAGTTTGAATTTTAAGGCGAATTTTATGGCGAAAAAATAAAAATAAAAAATTCACTAAAAAGGACATAATAAATTACCATGTTATATAATTTTGAAAATTCTTCCAAGGATGCAGTCTTGTAGGCAGAGGCTTAGCAAATATTTTGGTGCATAAATCGTTCTTTTATTATGTATTGTTTAGGAGTAATGGCCAAAAAACGAAAAAAGTATAAAATCACAAAAAATGTGTCCTATATATGTGTCCCAAAATTTTTACTGTTTTCTGAACACTAAAAAATTTCTCGAATCTAACAATCTTCCTATTTACAATTTTGGGGTCCTAGACCTTTCATTCGCATCCAACTTTTAAGTAGTTTTTTTAGATTGATAAAGACTTACGGCGAAAAAATTGGTGACTTTTGGCGAGAAAGTGATTTTTTAAATCAAAACCACTGGATGTCGGTTCCACCGATTTCGATATCCTTTTGGATTTACGACCTGCTTGAATCCAGCTGCCAGAATTCGAGTGTCGAAAAAAGTGTATTTTTTTATCCGCCTTAATAACTATCAGCAACATGGGTTTTGTTAAAAGAAGTTATTAGAAACTTCTTAGGAAATCGTTAAAGTGCCAATTATAAAGATATCATAAATAACATGCTTCAAAATTTCCATAGATAAAGTTGCCTGATGAGTCTCAAAAATCACTTTCTTCATTCGCATTTAAGCTACTTTCCTTAAAAATTTAGAAGCAGTAAGTGAGAAAAAAGGAGAAAGATTCCAACAAGATATGAAGAAAATGGAGCGGAGGTATCGAGGAAAGTGGAATATTAGCATGATGGTGGACTACTGCTGGATGTTAAGCGTCATGATCCAAACCGGACACAGAAGAAATAATTGCTTAGGAAAAGCTTTACAGAAAATATAGAAAGAAGGTTTTGCAAGTTTGTTTTATATTTTTAAATGTTAATTATGGCATAAACTTATTACAAAAATAAAAAATACGAACTTGTTACTTACTATTTTGCTTCGGATTTTTTTTACCTGAATACCCCCGATTTGTCATAGTTTTTAAATTTGACTTGTGACAAGTTCTGGTGTGATAGAAAAAAAACTAGGTTCGTGTTTAGGGTATCTCAAAACCCAATAAATCTGCACTGAAGTCAAAAAAGGGAAAAAATTACAATTTGTGGGTCTAATAGTATAGTAGTAATAGTAGGTTCCTTTCAATAAAATAGTAGTTGGGTTTGATGGCAGAAACTGGCACTGCTTAACCTAATGCTTTCTAAGTTATTGATATAATTTAATATATCATATGATTCATATGATACCAATATTGTCATAATGCAACTTCGTTCAGGGTTAAGTTTTTGTATTTTTCACGATATTTCAAAGTATTTTTATTCAGAAGTATCAAAATGTTCAAATTTGGAATCCTAAATAAAAAATTATTCTTTTTTTTATAAAATGGAACTGAACTGCATCTATTTATTTAATAAGATCACATTTATGGTAGGTATCATAATAAAAAAAAAGAAGCTAGCTTTCACACACTTAATAATTTGCACTAAAATTTGAAACTTTCTCGAATTTTATCTCCTAAACTAACAGGTTTTTTTTCTAGGCTTAGAGACCCAAAATCATTAAAAAAAAAAAAACTAAAAGTCAAACAATAATTCGGGTGCGAGCACTTACGTCAAATAGACCGAATAATAAAAAATTTATGACTGAAATAAAAAGTGTTAAATTTTGGGAATACAAATAGTGGGTAGAAAAAGTGATGAAAGTCGAAAAAGGTCGAAAACATAGTAGCTCCATCACAATTCTGATAAAGTGACAACACTGATCACAGACACTGACTGTCGCGTGTTTGTTGTTGTTGCTATATTGCTATAGTGCTACACTCTTGTTATTGTTCTTGTGTTTGCCGTCGTATCCGAGGGCGTTGTACTGTGCTATCAAGCATATGTGCGTTTCCTTGAAATTCACTCAAGTCCGTTAAAGTTGATGATAACTGGACAACTAACTGGCTGGGTAGAGTATTTTAAATTATGTATATTGATTTCCTTTTCTTCATATTTAATTGAATTTTTTTGTACATTGTCGTGGTACAACATTTTAATTGTAACAATTACAGTATCATCTACGTCGTTATTTTTATTATGTATTTTTATAACACGAATTAATTTTATTCTTCGTTTTTTTTTTTGTTGTATTTCAGGTATGCGAATGACCATGTCTTCGTCATCCACAATGACGCCACGCATACACAGAAAAGGTTTTCGAACACCTTCAAAGCGACATCCTGGCAAGGCATTACCCGGAAAACTACACTCAATATCGAGGGTGAGTGAAAGCGTGTTTAATTACTATATTTACTATCCTTGGGTGTAAAATTTGCAAAGTTTTAAAAGTTAAATATAATAAAATATGAATAAAAAGGTTACTATTTCAAACAATCATGAATTTGGTTTGAAACTACCTGAATATCAAAGCTGAAGTTTCTAAAATAACTTGTCTATCTAACCATCTGTTTGATTTGTTTTTTTTTTATCAAAAAATAAATAAAATTGTATTTGGTTTAATCTTTTATGTCAATTAGAAATTATTTTTATTTTTATCACGGAATGAAATGATTCTATCAGACACTGGAAACTGTCAAATTTTTTAACTTTTGGCATATAAATAGAAAATGTGGCAATCAAAGTGAAAAAAAAATTTATTTTTAAAACCAATTTTATGAATATCTGAAATTTTTTATGATAGCTCTGATTTGCCAATATTTTAAGTATACGAGAGTTGGTACATACATATAACTATGCATATAATCATTTCTCCAAATTCACTTTATTGACCTTTCAGACCATTGACCATTGGAAATATTTGCTTGCAAATTAAAAAATTTAAATTTCAATCGGTTTCTCTCATTATAAGGCTAAAAAAAGTGTGTTATACTTTTTTTTTAAGATCAACGAATCAAGGCTTGCGCCTTATACAAACAAGGTTTGGTCTTTGACCTGAAGGAAAGGGATAGATTTATTCAGAGGAATTGATTGGCACCATACGTGAATTATTGATTAGGCGAAACAACTGTGAAAGACAATTTGAATTGCTTTTTACCGAGGCTAGTGTTATGCCTTAACCTCGGCAAGCATTTCCAGCCCTTAGTTGTTCCTGTCCTTTAATTCCACATTTTCCACAATTTATTTGTGGATTTTTTTTTAGTTTTCCATAATTCTTAAATGTAGGAAGGAACAAAGAAAGTGAAAAGAACCATATGCCCGAGCCCGGATTCGAACCAGGGACCTCTGGGTTGATAGTCTAGCGCACTCTCCACTAGACTACAAAGGCCGACATATTGAGAAAATCTGTAGTTTTCAAGATATAGAAATAATAACGGTAATTAATATTGATGACATAATAACGGGAATTTTTTCAATATTCTAGATATATTTTATGTCAAAGTTTGATGTCATAATAATGGAAATTTTTCAAAACTGAAGAATATATTCATGCTCAGAATATAAGTTGAAAAAATTACATTTTTTAATTACAAATTTAAAAAATTGTTGAACCAATTTTTTATGATGCTTTTACGCAGGACTTAATAAAAAAAAATTCAAAATACAGAAAAAGCCAAGCAACTTTATATCACCATGACAATAACTGTTTAAAGAATGTAATTAAAATTAAATAAAGTAATTTTTTAATATTTATACCATTTTTTCATTATAAAACAAACACAATTATTTTCATATTTTGCATTTGAAGATACAAAAAATACTTTAATTTGAAGATTTCAAATTTTTACATGGTATTTAATATTTTTATCGCAGGCGAAGCAGCGGGTATTTGCTAGTAATATATAAAAAATTTGATAATGAAATAAAACAAAAACTTGTGTATTTTAATTTTTGTAATTTTGAATAAAAAAATTTTTTTCTCAAAAACCTCCCATGAGTAAATCCTTGCTACGTGGCTACATGAGCCGTGTATGAAAACACTGTAATCTGAGTCTAGTTCACGTTGAATGCTTACAGAAGTTATTTGGGGTCTGCTTCTGAAACACGCTTGTTTTTTTATCAATGTAAGCTGTGGTTTTCCGTGGGCGTTTCTTTCGTGGAACGTTCATGTGAGTTTTGTAGCATTGAAAATGCTTCATAGCATTAAAAATCTAGGAACATTACATTCGATCAGCAATGTTCTGGTACAAAAGTCCTGACGCTTCTAGCTCAATAATAGCTTTTGTTATGGCTCTTTACAGCTCTTGGCCTCACCGATTTTTACTATAAAAATTTTTTTAATTATTTTTACTCAAAACACTCCTGGACTTGTTATTTACAGATTTATTAAAACAAACGGTAGTTTGCACAAACTTAAATGTTTTTATGACTAACCACTGAATTTGTTTCTAATTAACTGTCACACATTATCACGATCTCAGCACAACTTATCTCGAAACAAGTGGTTTAGTGTAACGGGACATCATTTTCATAAAAAAAAAGGAATAAAAAAATTAATTAGTTTTTATGATCTATTGAATAATTACATGAATTAAGCTTGTGAGCTTTAGATCAAGTGAGTTTTCAAGAAGGCAACAACAACAACAACAACAACAACAACTCCTCTGTATAGAGTCAATCACTTAGCTGACTAGACAGTCTGTTTCGGAAATCGCTACATATTCCTCTTCAGTAGTCTTTGAGTGATTAAGCTGTGATCAACTCACTGTTTAAACTAGCATATGAATGTGCAGATCCTCTAATTCATTCTTATGAATTGTATGGCTGCTAATCATATGACACTTCAAAGCAGTAGGCCATTTTAGATCACCGCCATTAACTCTATCAAGGGTTGCCATCTGTTCTAGTTGCTTCTTCATTTATTTCAATATTCATTGGTGTTCGATTGTTTGTCGAAATGCACCATAGAAATGAAACGAGTTTTTGCTTCGCCGAAAGCTAGTGTTCTAACTGAAAGGTGGCTATTTTATGGCAGAGCACGGCCAAATAAGTTCAATTAATGTCAAATTAATTAAATAATCTAATAATTGATCGATTTTCCGGTCAAAGTCATGTGTAATTGAACATTTGGTTGTGAAAATAGCCACCTTTCAGTTAGAACACTAGCTTCTGGCGAAGCAAAAACTCGTTTCATTTCTATGGTGCATTTCGACAAACTATCGAACACCAATGAATATTGAAATAAATGAAGAAGCAACTAGAACAGATGGCAACCCTTGATAGAGTTGATGGCAGTGATCTAAAATGGCCTACTGCTTTGAAGTGTCATATGATTAGCAGCCATACAATTCATAAGAATGAATTAGAGGATCTGCACATTCATATGCTAGTTTAAACAGTGAGTTGATCACAGCTTAATCACACAAAGACTACTGAAGAGGAATATGTAGCGATTTCCGAAACAGACTGTCTAGTCAGCTGAGTGATTGACTCTATACAGAGTTGTTGTTGTTGTTGTTGCTTTCTTGAAAACTCACTTGATCTAAAGCTCACAATCTTAATTCAAATAAAAAAGTTGTTTAAGTAAAAAATATTAACGGTGAATTAAAACACGCATAACTCAGTGAATAAAATTTAACGATAGCAGAAGCGTTTCTAATTAGTTGGTAAGAGCTGTTTATCTTGGCTTAAATGATTTCCCTCGGTCATAATTTAATTAATTTTGAAATATTTCAATCATTTGACTTCAAGCCAGGTGCGTACCCAGAAAAAAAATTCGGGAGGGTTTTTAAGTTTTTTATTTAGAGTTATTCCATTTGAGTTTATTTAGTCTTCTTTTATTTCGGGGTTGTGCATTAAAATTTTGTCCGTGGTCACTTCCACATCCAAGTGCACATTTAGAAGAGCTAACCCATTAAGTCTTTTTTCTCCAGTTTTTCTTCTCATGCCTTTTTTTTGAGTCTTCAAAGCGACGAAAACGAGCGGTCGCGTAAAGTGACTGAAACCGGCAACGTTGCACCTATCTTCAGGAATCGGCTTATTGATGGATATATCATTCGCATATGTGCATCGCAAAAATGAAGCAACTCAAATTGTCTTTCACGGTTGTTTCGCCTAATCAGTAATTCACGTATGGTTCCAATCAATTCCTATAAATAATCTATCCCTTTCCTTTCAGGTCAAAGACCAAACCTTGTTTGTATAAGGATCATGCCTTGGTTCTTTGAACTTTAAAAAAAAAAAAAAATTAAAAACTTTTTCAAGCAAATTTGCTCACCACAGTTTGTTATAAATTTTTTTTTTAAATTTTCAAAATGAGCTATTTACGGCAAATATAGAATGGTTTAAACTTAAATAAGTGCATTTTAAGTGTTTATATTTGCGTATAAACAAATTTCGTCAAAGTAGGAGCAAATTATTTTCAATATTTCGCCCATTTCACATTGAAGTGTAATATCAGTTGCCTGACCATCTTCCATTTGGCTCAAATTTTGTTCTCAGATTGGTTTATTGTTTAGAAAACTAAGTCCAAAGTTTGAGATTTTTAGATTTCTTTTTTTTTCGTACCAACTGCCATGCGAAAATGTCATGCATAGCTCAATCAATTTAAACGCTGTTTTCGTAAATAGGATATCATTGAAAAGGTTACTTGGACCTTTTTAAGAGAAACATATGAAACTTTTGAAAAAAATTGCAGTAAGTTGACCCATTATTAATTTCAAAGTTTAATACCATGCCAGCAGCAGGCGTTATTTTTTTTTTTATTTTCATTTTTTTACGTTGCAATATTTTTCCAACGATATAAAATGAAAGTGTGTTCTTCAAGGGCTTTTAGAGGTTTTGGCGTAAAACGTGAGGTATTAATGCATTTTTAAAACAAATTCAACTAGCGTTGATATTTATTGTAATAAGACAATAATAAGACAATAATACATAGAGACTTTAAAAAATTTGTTCGAAAAATAATATAGAAAACCATTTTCCAAAGTAAATTTTTTTTAATGCCACTAAGCGAGAAAAAGATGCATTTAAAAAAAAATTAAAAGTTTATTTCAGAGTAAACTTTTAATTTAAACAACTTTAAATTTAATTAAACAAAAATTGTAATTTTCTATGATTTAAATACAAATTCTAAATGGTTGATAGTTTCAACACAATAAATAACAAGGTCATATATAAAACTTTAATAAACAAAAATTTTAAAATAGAAATTCTATGCTTTTGCTTTTCCACAAAACAGCATTTAAAACAACAAAATACAAAAAATTTTTTTGCATAATTTTTTCTTAATATAACTGTGCAATAACAAAAAAATAGCTATCTGAGATTGAATCAAAAAATTATGTGCAGTAGAATCGTTGACCAGACAGTTGAGATCCAGCTGAGAAACAATTCGATTTTACATTTGATTGTTTGAAAATATTTTTGAAATAAAAACTAATTTTCGAAAACTCGAAAAAATGAAAAAATGGCATCGAATTTAGGAACAATATTTTAAAATTACGTTTTAAATTTGTTATCAATATTAAAGATTTTGTTTTACTTTTTTTTAAAATAAATGCTTTCAAACTGTAAATGTTTACTATAAAAGTATTTTTAAAAAATATTGTTTTAAAAAACCTTTGTTTTTAATTTAACTTATTTATCATTTGTGTTTAACTTTAATGAAATTGTTTCAAGCTCTATTTTAAAAACAAATTCGTTTAATATGAACACAGTTTCATTAAATTTTAATACATATTTCCCTCAGTATACATACAAAAATTTTAAGTCCTTATTTATATACATATTCAGCCTTATTCATCACCTCATTTTAGAGGCTGCGTAACTTTAAACCAGCTTTAAACAACACATCGTTATTCATAAATGTTTTTCCGGTTAGTTTAAGATCTGCGTAACTTAAACGCCGAAATTTGCGTTTAAAGACTGCGTAAACTTAACCTAAAATTTTTTCGATTACGGTTGATGTATATGATATTTATATCATAGACAAGCTCCATTTTCGACCTTTGTATACCTTTTTTCAGTAACAGATTTGCAAATGTACAAGAATTCTTCGTTTTTGTAAAAGAGTTTCCATTGTTTAGACACAGACCTTACAAAATAAAGCAATGAACAAAATAATGTTTATGAATAACAATTTCAACAAGGTTGCGTAGAGGATGCGTAAGGTCTAAAACTCTGCATAACTGAACAAGCATTGAACGTTTGTTTAAGCAAATCTATTGCATAAGGCTGATTATATATTGTCTTTTCACAACAAATGTTTGAAATTGAGTTTTTTATTATTTTTTTTCAATGTGCAATGTTATCTAAGGATCTGTATCGTGACCATTAACACACAACGGATGGCATGTTGCGTTTAGAGTTGCTCTCGGTGCTCGTTAAAATTCGTTCAATTCGGGGGTGGGCTTAGCCCCCAAAATCCCGTAAAAAAAAAAATTAAGACGATTGCAACCTTTTCAAAAGAATTAAGGAATGCAATCAATTTCGTTTTGTAGTCATTTCAATTTCAATTTTAATTTTAGTGACTTCAATTTGTTTAATGCTAAATGCATGATTTCAAATACCACTCAAAAATGATTTCATTACTTCTTGTGTTGAAGTCATTGCAATTAAAATTGTTGAAAGATTACAGTCATAACCTGAAGTCACTGAAGTTACTGAAGTCTGTGAAATCACTGATTGTTGCAACTGTGCAATTTACCTAATATAATTTTTCTCTTTTTGAACATGACTGACTTAAAGTTTGTTATTACATACATGTTTTTTAATCGGATACGTAAAATTTATTATTTGTTTTTTTCCATTTCGTTCAGATTGGTCCTGGAAAAATACCGCCCGGAAAACGTTTTCCACAACGACCGCATCCACCACCCTGTGATAATTCAAATGATAGCGGTTTTGGTTTCGATCAGCATCTTGAAGTACAACAAGGCAGCAGCGGCAGTAGTAGCAGTAGCAGCAACAACACCCATCATCCTAGTACCAGTATCAGTAGTGCCAGCAGCAGCAACAACAACAATAACTCAAATAGCAACAGTCACAACAACCACACTCAGCTGCAACATACACCGCAGCAGCATTTAATTCGTGCTATTCCAGCATCAAGGTAATTAATTGAATTAGTTTTCTTTTAAATTCATAAAATGTACGCATGCAACACATAATTAATAGTTTTCTATAATTTTTCAACTTTTTAATTTTTAATGCATGTGTATCGGATACTTTTTCTGAAACTTTGGAATTTTATTTTGAATGAACAATTAAATCATGCTCATCCTACTACTCATACTGCGGAAACTATCTGATGTTTGATGGCGGCGACCTTGATTCAACTTTTTTTTAAGTCTTCTATTCTATTACGAAATTTGTGTTTGCTCTAATAAGCCAATTTTATGAGACTTGTTATTTTTTGATTTTCCGTTTAACACTGACTGATTTAGGACAAACTTGAAATTGTTGTTGTTTTGTCAGTTTATGCGCGATATAATGTGTTGGGCATTTATACTTACTACATATATAACTAGCCGCTTTGAGCTTGTAATGGTTTTTTTTAATACCTTCTTTTCTAGTTTTCCCTTCTCTGTTGTAAAAATAAAATTTTTGTAGACGGTTTTATTGACACCTAGTTTTTTTGTGATGCGCGCTATTTTTAGTAGCGTTGTTTGAAGTTTTAATAATTATTATTTATATTATTTATAAACACTGGAATGTTCTTGTTAATGTGTCTAGTACTAATATCACACAAGTTTTATTGAAACTTAATCAATAACGCTATTTTTTCTGCTCAGTTTGCATAGAATTTTTGAAATTCATAATCTCACAATTACACTGTATCAAGCTAGTTAGTTTGTGGTGAGCCCATGTGTACACCGGCCTATAGGATCTATTGGGCATGCTCTTGATTAACTCTCCAGATTTAGGCTTTTTATACATTGTAGCACTATTTCTGGTTTAATGTCTTCGATTTTTGTTGGAGGAGGCACTAATGCCTATCCAAAGTGAAGAAGTCTAAGACTTTAAATTGACAGACATTCACAATGTGCTCTGGAGTTTCTTCCTATTCCTCGCATATTCTGCAGATATCTGATTCAGATAGGAAAATCTTTTTAAGATGGTAGCTAAATTGCATTTAAGAGGGTGTTCCAAAGGACTTGCTTGTCAAAAGTCACCCCTAAGCAGGGGTGGACATAATTACAAATCACGATTACTGATTATGATTACAAGCATTCAGATCGCACAGATTACTTGATTTTTTTAAATATTCAGCAAAATCACATTAAAAACAAAATAAAAACACTTTTAACTAAGTAATCGTGCTAAGAGATTACATGAGGTTATAAAAAATAAAGTAATCATGCAATGTGATTACATGATTTTTACAAAAATTAAGTAATCGTTTATATGTCGGAATTATATTAATTTTTAATAAATCAAGTAATCAGGATTCAGATCCAGCATTCAGTGGTTACAGACTCGTCAGACAAAAAAGAAAAAATTTGTCTGTATTTTTATTTTTTCAGTAATTACTCTGAATATTTTCTTCAGAAGCTATAAATGCTGTAAAGGTTTGTTAGATTGGTTTTGTTAAAGAAGTGTAACAATAGTGCTCAGAAAACTTTTCTGTATTTTGCTTGTCTCAGTTTTACCATGAGCACATTTGAAACACTAAAAAAAAAAGATATAAAACAATATATTGGGGGTTGGAATTAATTTTAAAGGTTTTTTTCGGTTTTTGAGCATTTATTTAGAAACAACAGTACAATGTATATTATTCAAAGTATTGTCCATCGTTAGCTACAACATTTTCCCATCTTTCTGGTAGCATATGGATTCCGTGCCAGAAGAACGATTCGTCTTTTGAGGCAATCCACGAATCGACCCATTTTTTGGTATCCTCGTAAGAAGTGAAGCGCTGCTCAGCCAAGCCATGCGTCATCGATCTGAATAGGTGGTAGTCGGAAGGGGCTATGTCTGGGCTATAAGGCGGGTGGGGTAGCACATCCCAATTCAGCGCCTCCAACGTTTCCTTGACGGTTCTTGCAACATGTGGCCGTGCGTTGTCATGTTGAAAAACTACTTTGTCGTGTCTTTTGGCATATTCCGGCCGTTTAACCTTTAATGCTCGGCTCAATTGCATCAATTGTTGTTGGTAGCGTTCCCCAGTGATGGTTTCGTTAGGTTTTAGTAGCTCATAGTACACGACACCCTTCTGATGCCGCCAAATACACAGCATAAGCTTGGCGCCATGAATATTCGGCTTGGCCCTCGATGTTGATGCATGGCCGGGTGGTCCCCACGATTTTTTTTGCTTAGGATTATCGTAATGGATCCAATTTTCATCGCCAGTGACAATACGATGCAAAAAACTCTTCCTTTTATGCCGTTGAAGCAGTTGTTCACACATGCAAAATCGCCGTTCAACGTCTCTCGGCTTCAACTGGTACGGCACCCAATTTCCTTGCTTTTGAATCATTCCCATGGCCTTCAAGCGTTTGCCGACCGTTGATAAGTCGACTCCCAATGATTCTGACAATTCTTGAAGGGTTTGACACGGGTCTTCATCGAGCAAAGCCTCCAATTGCTCATCTTCAAACTTTTTCGGCTGGCCCGGACGCTCTTTGTCTTCCGTATCAAAATCACCACTTTTAAACCGACGGAACCAGTACTCACAAGTAGAAATCGATGGAGCATAGTCCCCGTAAGCCTCAGTAAGCGTGCGTTGTGCTTCAACCGCTTTTTTCTTCAAATGGAAGCACAAAAGTAAACCTTCCCGCAAATTGCGTTTTGTTGGAACGAAAGTCGACATGTTCACAGAGAAAAAATATATGTTGCTTACACTTCAGTGGAATGACACATACTAAAAAATGAAGCTTAGACAAAGTGCTTTGAAATGAACATAGTCACAGGTGTGCCCGATGCGATCTATTGATAGTTACGCCATCTCTTAGAAAACCTTTAAAACTAATTCCAACCCCCAATATTAGTCAAAGAAATCTGCAATCAAAGATTGGTAAAGCCTGAAAGTAATCATTACTGACCAACCCTGCCTCTAAGTATTTTACCTCGTTGAAAAGTCAATGATTTTGGCATCTTGGGTAGGCTTTATCAGATTTACTTAAGTTTCTTTTCCTAGAAAATGATACCAAAATTGTTTTGTCCGGATTTATGCTGAACCTTTTCTAATTACACCACTTAGAATTTATACGAAGAGCACTGTGCATTCTATCCGGAAACGGATATTGTCGGTTCATGATAAATCAATGCCTTGCTGTAATAGGAACGAGTAGATTCCATCTGGTCCTAGAGATTTGTATGGGCTAAATTTGGATATGGCCAACGTACACTATCAGAAGTGAAAGTTTGCCTAAAAGACCCTTTTTGACCACCGGTCAGTGAAGGGTTTGCCTCAGTGTCCGGTGGGGTGTCCTCTGCCAAGCTCTTTATTTCATCAAAGTACTTCCCTTCCATACTTGATAGTCAGCAGCGAGCAGTTTTCGTGAAACGTTAGCTTTAAGTTAGTTTTGAGTTATGTGGCCTCAGTGGTTGAGTGGTTATGTCACAGCCTTGTCTATGCCTTAAGATTTCCCAATTTGTGTTTCTCGGGTTTCTGAAAGAATGGCAGGTCTTCATGGGTGTCCCCATATCATATTTAATGTGGCAGTGATCAGACGTGGAGACTGCCACAGAAACATGCCACCTATGAATAGAGGTTACCATATTGGAGCTACTAAGAGTGAGATCTAAAACCTAAGATCTCACTCTAATAATGTTCCTAAATGTTGGTTCTGCACTGTAAATGTTTTCTTAAATTTACTCACCCCTTTCATTGGTGCCCGTGCTTTCCCAGACAGTATGGTGCGTATTTGCATCGCAGCCGATGACCCATGGATGATTTTGCCTCACGCAGAGGTCCACAAGGGCGATAACTAGACACTATGGCATTCAATATGCTGCCCGTCTCCACGTGACGGCGCCACCACTTTTCTAATGCATGACAATTTTGACGGGTGGCAACCTTAACATGAACACACCATAAATGTCAGATCGATCTGTCAATGAATAGTGACGTAACAGAGTTCTCAATAAAACAGCTTTTTGGTATTGTTATAAAACTGTATAAAGGAGAATTTCGTGCCTTGATTAAACATTGCTTTTTGCTTAACAAAAGTGCGAAAGAAACAAAAGAAAAGCTCCATAAATGTTATGGTGAATATGCCAACCGGAAAAAATTGAATTGCAGAGTTCAAAAGAGGTGGAATCAACACAAAATATGAACACGTCGGGGGAGCACCAAAAACGGTGACCACTCCAAAATGTTTAAGAAAAATACACGATTTCGTATTGGACAATTCGAAAGTGAAAGTGCGTGGGATAGCCACAGCCGTAGGCATATCAAGGAGGTAGAATCAGCACAAAATATGAACACATCGGGGGAGCATATTAAGTTGGTCGGAGGTTTCAATTTTACATGAACATTTGGGTATGAGAAAGCTGACTGCAAGATGGGTGTCGATTTCGTTAACAATCAATCAAAAACATAAATTCGATTTAATGGGTTTAAACAAAATTCGATTGATTTTTTTTGCGTAATATAGTGACCATGGATGAAACATGGATCCACCACTATACATCAGAATCTAAGGAAGCAGCTAAGGAGTGGGTATTTCCCAGTGGAAGTGAACCAAAGCGAGCAAGCACTCAACAAACGGTCGGAAAGGTGTTGGCGTCTGTTTTTTTTTGACTCAAGTGGCATTTTGTTCATCGAATATTTGAGAAAAGAAAAAATAATCAACAGCGACTATTACTGCAAATTATTGGACCGATTGAAGAATGAAATCGCAAAAAACGGCCCCATTTAACGAAGAAAAAAAAACATGTTCTTGCAAGACAATGCCCCAACTCACTTATCGATCGAAACCATGGCAAAATTGCACGAGTCCCCCAAACGAGGCCCCCAGCGACTATTATCTCTTCCCAAACTTAAAAAGGTGGCTCCAGGGAAGGAGATTGGCGACAAATGTACAGGTCGAATTGGAAACTGAAGCGTATTTCGGAGATCTTGAAAAATCTTACTATTCAAAGGGCATCGCAATGTTGGAAAAACGTTGGAATAAGTTTATCGAACTGAAAGGAGACTATGTGGAAGAATAAACAATAATTTTGGCAAAGTGCTATAAAGCAAACTGCCTTCTGGATTCTGGAGCCCTTTGAAGACTCCAGAGTTTAACCAGGGTTCTTGGATAAAGGCAATGTCCAGGGGGTCTTTAGAGAATCTCAAACAAAGCACGTCGGATGCAGCTTTTTCGGGTTAAAGGTTCGCCTGGAGACAGAGGAGTTGCCTCCCTGCTGACGATAATGAGCCAATCAACGTCCTTCATGTTTCTGTTGCTTGTGCGGTGCTCTTTGTGGAACTTCTCTCTCACTTCCGCAGTCGATCCTTTGACTACCGCCTTTGTCTGAGACACATTGTGCCTGCTCTGCTGACTTAAAGGCCTGGATGGCCTGACAGTGGTTTGCCCGGAGGTGTGTGGTCTTACCTCTTACACGCAGAGCTGATTCAAAAAGTACTCATTACAATTCAAGTCCAATTCCTTGGAATTAGGAATTACTAATTAGTCCTCTCAATTCCTCATAAATAACAGGAATTGTAATTTGCAGTAAAAATTTCAATTACTTTTTCTTTAACTCAAAACTACTTCATTATGTTTTCGAAAACTTTATTTGTCTCCCACTGTTAGTCGGTTAATGAAATATCTACAAACAAATGTATTATCGAAAATACAAATTTTTTAATATAATACCATATTTTCAGTTAGAACAACATTTATTGCTGCTACGCTACCTAGTTCTATCCCGTCGACTTTTTGCAAGGTGCTCGGTACACAACTTCCACACCCCTGTACAAAATTTCATTAATCTTCTAACAAGGCGATGTTTTGAGGCGTTCAATTACCAATTACAATTCCCGTAATAGATACAATTTCATTCCTGAGAAATTGAGATGTCCAATTACCAATTACAATTCCTGTAATGTAATTGAGAAGTTTTTCCAATGCCATTCCTGAGGATTTGAGATGTCCAATTACCAATTACAATTCCTGTAATGCAGTTGAGAAGTTTTTCTAATTCCATTCCTGAGGAATTGAGATGTCCAATTACCAATTACAATTCCTGTAATGTAATGGAGAGGTTTTTCCAATTCCATTCCTGACGAATTGAGATGTCCAATTACCAATTACCAATTACAATTCCTTTATGTAATTGAGAAGTCTTTCCAATTTCATTCCTGAGAAATTGAGGTGTCCAATTACCAATTACAATCCCTGTATTGTAATTGAGAAGTTTTTCCATTTCCATTCCTGAGGAATTGATATGTCCAATTACCTATTACAATTCCTGTAATGTAATTGAGAAGTTTTTCCAATTCCATTCCTGAGGAATTGATATGTCCAATTACCAATTACAATTAATGTAATGTAATTGAGAAGTTTTCCAATTCCATTTCTGAGGAATTGAGATGTCCAATTACCAATTACAATTCCTGTAATGTAATTGAGAAGTTTTTCTAATTTCATTCCTGAGGAATTGATGTGTCCAATTACCAATTACAATTCCTGTAATGTAATTGAAAAGTTTTTCCAATTCCATTTCTGAGGAATTGAGATGTCCAATAACAATTCCTGTAATGTAATTGAAAAGTTTTTCCAATTCCATTCTGAGGAATTGAGATGTCTAATTACCAAATACAATTGCTGTAATGTAATTGAGAAGTTTTTCTAGTTCCATTCCTGAGGAATTGAGATGTCCAATTACCAGTTACAATTGCTGTAATGTAATTGAGAAGTTTTTCTAGTTCCATTCCTGAGGAATTGAGATGTCCAATTACCAATTACAATTGCCGTAATGTAATTGAGAAGTTTTTCTAGTTCCATTTCTGAGGAATTGAGATGTCCAATTACCAATTACAATTCCTGTAATGTAATTGAGAAGTTTTTCATTTCCATTCCTGAGGAATTGATGTGTCCAATTACCAATTACAATTAATGTAATGTAATTGAGAAGTTTTTCCAATTCCATTTCTGAGGAATTGAGATGTCCAATTACCAATTACAATTCCTGTAATGTAATTGAGAAGTTTTTCTAATTTCATTCCTGAGGAATTGATGTGTCCAATTACCAATTACAATTCCTGTAATGTAATTGAAAAGTTTTGCCAATTTCATTCCTGAGAAATTGAGGTGTCCAATTATCAATTACAATTCCTGTAATGTAATTGAGAAGTTTTCCATTTCCATTCCTAAGAAATTGATATGTCCAATTATCAATTACAATTCCTATAATGCAATTGAGAAGTTTTTCCATTTCCATTTCGGAGGAATTGAGATGTCCAATTACCAGTTACAATTCCTGTAATGTAATTGAGAAGTTTTTTAATTTCATTCCTGAGGAATTGATGTGTCCAATTACCAATTACAATTCCTGTAATGTAATTGAAAAGTTTTTCCAATTCCATTTCTGAGGAATTGAGATGTCCAATTACCAATTACAATTCCTGTAATGTAATTGAGAAGTTTTTCTAATGCCATTCCTGAGGATTTGAGATGTCCAATTACCAATTACAATTCCTGTAATGCAGTTGAGAAGTTTTTCTAATTCCATTCCTGAGGAATTGAGATGTCCAATTACCAATTACAATTCCTGTAATGTAATGGAGAGGTTTTTCCAATTCCATTCCTGACGAATTGAGATGTCCAATTACCAATTACCAATTACAATTCCTTTATGTAATTGAGAAGTCTTTCCAATTTCATTCCTGAGAAATTGAGGTGTCCAATTACCAATTACAATCCCTGTATTGTAATTGAGAAGTTTTTCCAGTTCCATTCCTGAGGAATTGATATGTCCAATTACCAATTACAATTAATGTAATGTAATTGAGAAGTTTTTCCAATTCCATTTCTGAGGAATTGAGATGTCTAATTACCAATTACAATTGCTGTAATGTAATTGAGAAGTTTTTCTAGTTCCATTCCTGAGGAATTGAGATGTCCAATTACCAGTTACAATTCCTGTAATGTAATTGAAAAGTTTTTCCAATTCCATTTCTGAGGAATTGAGATGTCCAATTACCTATTACAATTCCTGTAATGTAATTGAGAAGTTTTTCCAATTCCATTCCTGAGGAATTGATATGTCCAATTACCAATTACAATTAATGTAATGTAATTGAGAAGTTTTTCCAATTCCATTTCTGAGGAATTGAGATGTCCAATTACCAATTACAATTCCTGTAATGTAATTGAGAAGTCTTTCCAATTTCATTCCTGAGAAATTGAGGTGTCCAATTACCAATTACAATTCCTGTAATGTAATTGAAAAGTTTTTCCAATTCCATTTCTGAGGAATTGAGATGTCCAATTACCTATTACAATTCCTGTAATGTAATTGAGAAGTTTTTCCAATTCCATTCCTGAGGAATTGATATGTCCAATTACCAATTACAATTAATGTAATGTAATTGAGAAGTTTTTCCAATTCCATTTCTGAGGAATTGAGATGTCCAATTACCAATTACAATTCCTGTAATGTAATTGAGAAGTTTTTCTAATTTCATTCCTGAGGAATTGATGTGTCCAATTACCAATTACAATTCCTGTAATGTAATTGAAAAGTTTTTCCAATTCCATTTCTGAGGAATTGAGATGTCCAATAACAATTCCTGTAATGTAATTGAAAAGTTTTTCCAATTCCATTCCTGAGGAATTGAGATGTCTAATTACCAATTACAATTGCTGTAATGTAATTGAGAAGTTTTTCTAGTTCCATTCCTGAGGAATTGAGATGTCCAATTACCAGTTACAATTGCTGTAATGTAATTGAGAAGTTTTTCTAGTTCCATTCCTGAGGAATTGAGATGTCCAATTACCAATTACAATTGCTGTAATGTAATTGAGAAGTTTTTCTAGTTCCATTTCTGAGGAATTGAGATGTCCAATTACCAATTACAATTCCTGTAATGTAATTGAGAAGTTTTTCATTTCCATTCCTGAGGAATTGATATGTCCAATTACCAATTACAATTAATGTAATGTAATTGAGAAGTTTTTCCAATTCCATTTCTGAGGAATTGAGATGTCCAATTACCAATTACAATTCCTGTAATGTAATTGAGAAGTTTTTCTAATTTCATTCCTGAGGAATTGATGTGTCCAATTACCAATTACAATTCCTGTAATGTAATTGAAAAGTTTTGCCAATTTCATTCCTGAGAAATTGAGGTGTCCAATTATCAATTACAATTCCTGTAATGTAATTGAGAAGTTTTCCATTTCCATTCCTAAGAAATTGATATGTCCAATTATCAATTACAATTCCTATAATGCAATTGAGAAGTTTTTCCATTTCCATTTCGGAGGAATTGAGATGTCCAATTACCAGTTACAATTCCTGTAATGTAATTGAGAAGTTTTTTAATTTCATTCCTGAGGAATTGATGTGTCCAATTACCAATTACAATTCCTGTAATGTAATTGAAAAGTTTTTCCAATTCCATTTCTGAGGAATTGAGATGTCCAATAACAATTCCTGTAATGTAATTGAGAAGTTTTTCCAATTCCATTCCTGAGGAATTGAGATGTCCAATTACCAATTACAATTGCTGTAATGTAATTAGGAAGTTTTTCTAGTTCCATTCCTGAGGAATTGAGATGTCCAATTACCAATTACAATTGCTGTAATGTAATTGAGAAGTTTTTCTAGTTCCATTCCTGAGGAATTGAGATGTCCAATTACCAATTACAATTCCTGTAATGTAATTGAGTAGTTTTTCCAATTCCATTCCTGAGAAATTGATATGTCCAATTGCCAATTACAAATCCTGCAATGTAATTGAGAAGTTTTTCCAATTACATTGCTGAGGAATTCAGATGTACAATTAATTACCAATTCCTAATTACAAGGAACTAGAATTCTGGTAGAATATAATTAAAAAGGAACTATTACAACCCAGCTCTGCTTACACGGTTGCTCATACTTCTTTTTTGGCCTTTGGACACTCTTGGAGCCCGGTAATTCTCCCGTAGCCTTGATTGGCAGTATCGCAATCTCCAATACGTTTCCCTCATTTGGCCCTTGCCTTTGGGTCTGAACTGCACCCCAAATTGAAGTGGTAAAAAACCTTGTTGCCAGTCTCCTTGATCCTCAAAACCGATAGCGGGTCAACGGTTACGGTGAGTTTCGGCAGCACTGCTTTTCTGGCTACCAACTAAAGTCATCAACTCTAAAGTCGTTGTTTAACCTTCGATCGACCTGAGGATGTCAAAAAATATATATTTTGGTTCTAATATGGGTTTTCTAAAGCATTTCTTCGGCCCATTTAAAATCTGGCTTATGAGTCTTTGAGATTCTAGATTAGTGCATATTGTGATATAAACGTCGTTCTTTAAAATCAGGTTTAATTCTTTCTTTCGTTTTGATTTTTTATAGTGGTGATTCTAAGAAACTAAAACTAGATTCATGATAAACCTGAAAAATTCCAGTATCATATTCGTGTTCAATAGTTAAAACTTTAAACATTAAAGCCAGACTCATTTAAAAATCGTTTTTATTACCCAGTGGGCAAAAGCAGGGCTTTGAAGCGCTTCTAGCAGGCCATCATATGGATTTTTTAGCCCTTCCGTACTCATATCCAAGCCCATTAACTTTTTGTATGAAACGAGAAAATTTTCTAGGCCTTTCTCTCTCATCTGCTAGAGACCCTAAAGAAGCCTGCTAGAAGCCCTTTTTGAAAATGCACATTAGAAAGAATAGCAATATAAATATCAACTTGCAATGAAAAACTATTGACGATTTCCAGATTTGAACCAACGTCTTCTCATGTGGCGTTCTTATCCACATCTTATCCACTCGTCAGGTTGTTAACAAATTTCAGCTTATTTTGCATCATTATAAATGAAATTAAGTTTTCGGGAGCGCGGGTTCGAAACCCTGAACAAAAAAAAAATTTTTTTTTTGTATTTTTTAAATCTACATTTTTTACTAATTTTTCTGTTAATTTAAAATTTTTTTCGAATTTTTATGTAAAATTTCTTCATACCCAAGTAATAGAAAAGACTTAGAATTTTTCATATTATACGATATGTAATGTGTTAGATTTCGGAGACCTGGGTTCGAGCCCCAACTCGGACACTAAAAAATTTTGTTCGTTTTTTTAAAGTTTAGATTTTTTTAAATTGATCTGGTCATTTATAGTTTTTTCAAAATTTTTTTAAAGAATATAAAATATTATTAAAAGACTCCAAACCTTCAAAAGTTAGTCGTTACAGAAGCTCTCATCAAGACAGCGAGCATGGAAGGTATATTGACGCCAATAAAAGCACTACTAGCATGCCTTCTTTTGCGTAAAACTAGCTAAGATGCCCATTGGGTAGCTTCACTTCATATCTGTCCCGTACAAAATCTTAGAATCCATTTGTAACCAACTTCCCGATGAGCTAGAGTTTTGAAACTTAAAATGTAGCTCAGAACTGGATGACAACACAAAAATCACTTATTTTCTTGTTTGTTTGGTTAAAATGCGAAATTATTGGATACATACACACATACATATTAAAAAGAAAACAAAAATATAGAAAAGCTCATTGACATTTTTAAATTTCAAAAATTCACAACTGAAGTAAATTTATTACTTCATGTAGAAAAAGTTTTGATGTGCGTTCTGTAGCTTATATCGTAAAGCGATTGATCGACCACAATGAGGTAGTGAGTTCGAGCCTCAACAATTTGAACGAATTTCTTGTTTTTTTTTAATGAAACAAATTCAAATTTTGAAAAATTCACCACTGAGGGTGAAAAAAATTTAAAAAAGTAGTTAAAATAAATTTTTTTTATATATTTTAAAAGAAAGTGGTTTGATTTATTTCTTATAAGAATATATTTCTTTGTGAGTTCTGAAGCTCAGAGCACGGGGCGCTTGCTTTATAATCGTGAGGTTGTGAGTTCGAGCCTCAACAATGTTAATGGTTTTTTTCTGGTTTTTTTGTTTGTTTCATTTTGAATATTTATAGAACTATTTCGGTTTCTTGAACAAATTCTTTTGCCACCTTCAGTGGTGAATTTTTGAAAATTCGAATTTTTTAAGTTTTTGACAAAGACTAAAAGTCAGAAAATAATTATTTAAATTTTTTTTTGTTCCGTTTTTAAAACGAACTAAAAATGTATAACAAAACTTTCTCCTAGAGAGGAGCTTTTAGTTCTCCTTAAATCGTAGGGTGCATGCTTTAGAGAATATAAACTCTGCATCACTAACCTTAACAAACTTGAATCTACCATTCATGCAAGGACTTCTATCCTGACATTCAAGGGACTTGGATTAAGAAATAATTTCTTCACTAAAGTACTACAATTGTTAATAATACTACTTGCTGTCACTCTATAGCTTGCGCTCCACGTTTTTAGAAGAACTAAACTCTTCTCTAGGAGAAATTATTTTATATCTTTTAGTTTGTTTTAAAAACGTTAGATATTAAAAAATTTTTTTACTTAAGTAATTTTTATAGAAGGCTTTTCTGTCTGAGTTATTGAATCGCATCACTGAATTGCATCAATATTAAATATTTTTTTTTTGAGCTAGTCGTGGTTGCTTTGTGTTTTCGAGCTTACTTCTGACCTTCATATTGGCTTCTTTCGTCCATTTTTAATCGCTTAACTACCGAATGCACATAAATCAAAAACTGATCACGTGCCTAAAGCCTGCCTCGGATCAACTGAACTGCACTTGGAAACTGATTACATTTGTAAAGAATAATAAAACTGCTTCCACTTTCAACAAATTCTTGTAAATATTTATTTATAAATACAAGTAATTTAATCGCATGTTTGCCTGAAATAATGCAACAAAACAAAAACAGAATTAGAAATGAAGAAAAATAAAAATATTTCAAACAGAAATTCAAGCAAAAGTAAACAAACGATACTATAATTAATTTGCTTGCAATTATATTGTTCTTATTGCTTGCTACATAACTCATAGAACCCTAAATTTTACAAATGAATAACAGTTCAAAACTTATAATTATACGTAAAAAAAAAAAAAAAAAAAATAAATTAAAAAAATAACTATTATCAAATAATCCTATCAAATATTTAAAGTGGGTTCTGTGGACTATTGACGTAAGTAGTATTTTATAACTCCAACAAAGGTTTTTATCGAAAAAAGATAGAAATAATGATGAGAGAAAGAAAAAACGAATGAAAAAATATAAAAAATAAGAAGAAAAAGTGGAAAATAATGAAGAATAAAAATAATTATTGGGGGAAAAAAGAAAAAAAGAAGAAGGAAAAAAAATATACAAATAATTTTTTAAAAAAAAGAAAAATAATCGTAAAAAATCATGAAAAGAAAAAGATTATAAAAACAATTAATAAAATTAGAAAAAGGCAAAAACCTCAATAAAATGAATAAAAATGAAAAAAATTTAAAGAGAACAAAGTAGAATAACTACTCAGTACAAAATTAAGTAACCGGCTATTTAACCCATTAACGCTAACAGGACGAAATTTCGGATTCTGAGTACAAATTGCGGCTATGTGATGAATTCAAAGAAAAAATAGTCGATAACCACTGTTTCCAATGTTTTTTTAGACTGTTTTTTCCAATGGTGAAGTCTTAAATTTCTCCAAAAAAATTGAAACAAGACAAAAATAAAAAATGCAATTAACGTGATTTATTTATTAAATTTTTTGTTGAA
Organism: Dichetophora obliterata; assembly: GCA_963920525.1. Lineage (NCBI taxonomy): Eukaryota > Metazoa > Arthropoda > Insecta > Diptera > Sciomyzidae > Dichetophora > Dichetophora obliterata. The sequence continues at coordinate 56,490,126 of OY986439.1, forward strand.
AATAGTTTTTCTTTTTAATTTTTTTCATGCGTAACACCAATAAAAATTGCGACCTTAGTGTTCGAACTTAAAATATATGCGGTTATTTTTATGTAGAAAAGTTTAGGTAAAACATAGTGGTAATTTGGATGAATATTTTTTAAAAAATTGAGGATGTTTTTTTCTAGCTATAGACTTTAGCTGAATTCACCATTGAAAAGAACTTCTAGGTTCTACGAGCACAAAAAATTATTTCCCAGTGCACAGTGCGAAATTTTAACAATCTATTATTCAATTATTTATATTTTTATGCTTTTCTTCAAGCTTAAACTTTTAACCCTCTAACTCCCCAGTCCGCCTCTAGGCGGGGTTTTTCTGGAGAGCTTTAGCACACACGGGTTAATTCTTTTTCGCGGCTAACTGTATTTTCGTTTTTTACTGGAATGTGTGTGTATCTATTGCTATGCTTGTCTTTGCTCTAGCACGTGTTTTTGAGCAGTTACGTCAGTTGAAAGTGAAAGTTTGCCAAAAAAAAGGTGTTTTTTTAATTTTCGTGAATAATAAGTTTTTAAAAAATTCATAAAAAATCGACAAATTATCCAATCGAATTAAAAAAATTATCTGTGAGTAGGAAAAACTATTCTCTTTCAGAAAAATATCCAATTTGTATACTAAAGTGCATTTAGCAATTTTTAGTGTTAGATTTCATGAAGCCGTCTGTAGGCGGACCTGGGCACTAAAGTGAAATTTTTTTGCGATGCATCTTAGATCCAACAGCATTTATATGGCTATTTTTGTAATTTTCATTTGTAATTTGTAAATTTTTTTGTTATTATTAGTCATGTCACTCCGAAAGGAATATTATAATTTATCGACCATGTCGGAGGAGGAAATTGACGCATTGATGGATTCAATAGACTACGGGGACGACACTGGCAGCGAAGACGATTTAGATAGTGATGATGATATTGCTGACCCGAATTTAGCTTTAGAAAATGTTTGAATTCGACTGAAACTATGGAAGCAATAGCTGTAACCCTGAGCCTCAGTAATATCAATGTCAGTGAAGTCGAAGACGAAATTACCGATAGCTTAGAAGCATTGCCATGCAATTCGTCTGCTGCTATTGCTACTAAGCTAGATTCTATTTGTGTACCTAAATCCACTCCTAAAAATCGACTATTCTGCAAGAAGCGCAAATATTCACATGAATTACAAGAAGAAACAGGTGGTTCATCTATACCTAGCAGTACCCAATTCATTGGCATCGTGAGCGATATGAAGAATGACTCATCTGAGTTCAAATCAATGCTTTGGAAGAAAAAAAATCTGCAGTTAAATGTGAATGAAGTTGTATTCCGTGGCACAAGAGAAATGCCCGCAGAATTGAATAATTTAAAAACGCCATTCGAATGCTTGCATTTTTTTATTACCGATGAATTACCGATGAATTCCTAGCTGAACAAATCAATTTGTATGCCCGTCAAGGACACATTGAATCTCGGTTCACCACAAATGCAGCAGAGGCTCGTAAATTTATTGGAATACTTTATTTTATGTCAGTATACCGGTATCCAAGCATTCGTGAATATTGGGCACGCCATTCATTTGAGGCAATTAGACAGACAATGACCCGCAAACGATTTGACGAAATACGAAAAATGCTGCATTTCAATGACAATTCATCAGATCCTGGATGCGATAAATTATTCAAAGTGCGTCCGTTGGTGAAGCACTTCAATGAACGATTTGGATCTGTTCCTAAATTACAACGACTTTGTGTTGACGAACAAATGTGTGGAACAAAATGGGAGGCAATCCGACTCGTCAGTATATGCCAGATAAACCTCACAAGTGGGGAACCAAGCTTTTTGCTCTTTGCGATTATACCGGCTTTTTATATTCTTTCGAAATTTATACTGGTGCTGGTGATAACGTGATTCCAGAAAATGCACCAGATCTTGGCGCTTCGTCGAATGTTGTCATTCGCTTGTCCAGCAAAATTGTGAACAATGCCAATCATATTGTGTACTTCGACAATTTTTATACATCGCTGGGATTAGTGACGTATCTCAAAAGTCGAGGAATTTATAGTTTGGGTACAGTACGCGCGAATCGTGTTCCAAATATCAAGTAGTCAAGTAAAGTAGAGTTGGCAAGAAAAAAGGTTCAGCGAGGCTATTCCGAGGAATATGTTGCCAGTGCATATGGAATCGACATAAGCAATGTTTTATGGAAGGACAACAAAACTGTTCGTTTGCTGTCAACTTACGTTGGTATCAAGCCATTTGTGTCCCAAAATATTGACGAACAACTGCAAAAAGCTAAACGTTGGGATCGTAAGACAAAACAGCAGACGGAAGTTGACTGTCCATTCATAATAAAAGAATATAACCGTCATATGGGTGGAGTCGACCTCATGGATGGGCTAATAGGTCGATATCACATACGCATCAAGACTAGGAAATGGACCAATCGCATATTCTTTCATTTGTTGGATGTTGCAATGGTGAATGCCTACGTTCTCTTCCATCGCTTGAACAAGGGAGATCGATCTACTCAGTTACCAAAATTTCGAACAGAAGTGGCTGAATCATTGTGTTCAATTAATTCGTCTCCAGAAAACCGGCAAGTGGGCCGCCCAGTAACCACACACCCACCTAAAGCAAAGAAGGCTTACACTCCACCAGACGTCGTCCGATATGACAATATGAGTCATTGGTGTGCGTTTGCCGACAGATCAGGCAAAAGAATGTGCAAGCTACCGGGATGCAAGTCAGAAACTCAAGCGTACTGCAAAAAATGTAATTTGAACCTCTGCAATTCGACTTCAAAGTCTTGCTTCTTAAATTTTCATACTACTAAATAGATGTTTCTTTATATTTATATTACTTTTTATTCAATAAAATATTTTTCATTCACTAAATGTGACATATTTTTTTACTACTACTGACCCAGGTCCGCCTACAGGCGGGGTGCAGTTTATTAGATGCACAGGCTAAAATACATACCTTATCGAAATTTTGAGACGACAGATTCATTTTTTTAGTATTCTTGACCTAGGTTTAATTTTTGAACAAGATCAAAAAATGGGGAGTTAGAGGGTTAAGAATGTCTGGTGGAATCCGCATGCGAAAATTTGAAAAAATAACGGAGTTATGGCCGATTTAGATAAGACGTTCAAACGCGTTTTTCTCAAACTTTCAAATGCGTTTTTCTCGAAGTCATGTTTTTGAAGTCCGTACGCAAGATATCTCGAAAACTAATGAACCAATTGTAATTATCTTTTTTTGTACTTATTCTACACATAATTACCTAATCCTTTGTCTTAGGATTTTTTAGTGGCTTATTTTTTTTTATGTCGTATGTCGTATTTTTCTCTTAAAATCGCTTTATAAATTCAAATGCCCGCCATTTTGTCAAAAATCTATGTTTTCAAAATCGGCTATGACATACATATACTAGAGTATACTGTCCAGTTTAATAAAATTTTTGGTTTTTTAATTTTAATGATTACAGTTGAAGCAGGAGTGCGTACCGCGGAGGGTCTTTTATTTGCGGTACCTCACGGATAACTCGGAGAATATAAAATATTTTTCATGTTTTACATGTTCTTAAAAATGTGTATTATCATGTATAAAAAGAATCGGATTGATTACTGCTATAGGTTTCCTTTAATAAAATCCAGAAAAATTGCTTTTTTTCGCTTCTCGGTGCGTTTTCCCCCTTAAAATACATATTGCAGGGACGGTGAGTTTTGAGAAACTACACCATTTCAATTGTAATTAGGGATGTCAATGCCGGGATCCCGATCTTTTTTAAGACCCGAATATCCCGGGATTATTCCATTCGAATCTCGGGATTGTTGAAAACAATTCTTTTAATATCTAATAAAATGTTTCAAACTACCATCTCATATATCCCCCTTTCAACGATCAACGATTGAACTAACAAGCGTTGAGGCGGAGCGGTGCTTCTTCTCTTCAGTTCTGATATGCAATAAATTAAGGTCTAAGTTAGGGGATAAAACCATCAATGCTTTAATTTCATAAAGATCGTATTTTGATCAAAAGAAGGAATATTTTTACTGAGCTCAAAATAGAAAGGGTGTTGCATTTATTTTTTACTTAAATGTATTGACTTTTTATTTTAATTTGAATGTAGAAAACAGCATATAATTAAAGGGAGGTTTTAGGCCAAAGCGGTTAAAATTAAGGCATCTTTTAGAAAATGTATTCTAACAAATTTTATTACATACACAAAAAATTTATTTTGCATGTGAATTTTACATCATCACGCTGATCGCCTGAAAATAAAATGCTTTCGAAGAAAAACTCTTGAATGCACATCTTTTACCAAAATGGAAAATTAAGAAAATTACGAAGCGTGGAAAAAAGTGCAAAAATTTGACATTATATTTGACCATATTGTTGCGTGTAAAAACAAGAAAAATTTTCCAAAGACGCTTATTTTGGTAAAAGATGTGTAGAATTATTATAGGAACAGATTAAAAAAAAATGTTCATTGGTCGATCAGTTTGTTTTTAGTAGTGTAGCCAGTTTTGAAAAAGTATGTTTCAAAAAAAATCGTGCTTAAAGCTAATCTTAGTTAAATTTACTCTGGCGCGTCAGGTTTTAAGCGCTGTAGAATCTGTATTATAAGCGGAATCGATTTATTGAAGGATAATAGAACAAGAATCAATCTAAAAAATTTAATTTTAAAAAAATTGTTGTTTAAATACTGATTTAAAATAATTTTATGTAGGCAGTTACTGCTAAAGTTTTGTATGTTGTAGGAACAAAAATTTGTAGGCATTTAATTCTACACGCGAAATTTTGGTGTAGACTCAACACTAACACATACTTACCATAACGTGTTTGTTGAATGTGTTAGTTGAATGTTATTGTTTATTGTCCAATTTCCACACCAAATAAATGTAGGGCCATATAAAAGGCAGCGAAATTTTGACATTTTAACTCTCCAATCATGGTTGTGAACTTGGCTGCATTGAACAATTTTTTCGGTTCAACAGCGTACTAACCACCCAACGAAGAAAAAAATTTCGCTACCTTTTCGCTGTCAAAAACGCGATGCATTTCTTACGAAAGATTTCTTTTCGCTTCTACAGCATACTAAGCTTATACTAAAAATATGTATTTGTGCTTGTATTACAAAAACTATGTTTTAAATTACTGAAGATATATGAGATTGGTCAAATTTTACGTTTGGTTTTTTTTTTGAATTGGTGCAAATTGTGCTTCTTTGTTATATCAATTTGATGCAAAGTATGTACTATAATAGAATAGAAGTGAATGTGTTGCACTTTTTGGAAAAAAAAAACTAAATAAGAACTTCTTAAATTTCGGTACGATCCCGGGATCCCGGAATTGTATGTTCAGATCCCGAAAATCCCGGGATCGCAAAAAACTCAAAAAATTGCCGTCCCTATTTGTAACTCAAAATAGAAAAAAAATTCACAAATTTAATTTTAATGGTAATGGTATTGGTATTAGGAATGGGAATGGTAATATTATTGATAATGGCTATAGTATTGCGAATGGTAATGGTAATGGAATTGCCAATTGTCATGGTTAAAGAAATCTTAATAGTTATGCTAATGATAGTTATTATGGTAATGTAGATTTATACATTTTTTTTTATTGACGTAAATTTCAATTGTTTTTTACTGATTTTCGTTTGATCTCTTCTGAATTTTAATCAATCTTTTTTGAGTTTCAAATTATCTTTTCTGAATTTCAATTGGTCTATTCGAAATTTGAATTGATCTTTTCTGATTTTCAATTGATCTCATCGAATTTTTAATTTACCTTTTCTAAAAACTCAATTGATCTTTTCTGAATTTCAAATAGAATTTTAAACTTCAATTGATCTTTTCTGAATTTCAAATAGAATTTTAAATTTCAATTGATCGTTTCTGAATTACAACATATCCTTTTTGAATTTCAATTAATTTTTATTGAATTTCAACTGATTTTTGCTGAATTTTATTTGATCTTTTCTGAATTCCATTTGATATATTCGGAATTTCAAATTATCTCTTCTGAAATTCAATTGATCTTTTCTAAATTTTATTGGTTTTTTTAATAGTTTTATTTAATCTCTTCTGAATTTTAATTGATCTTTTCGGAGTTTTAATTAATCTTTTCTGAATTGCAATTAGAAATGAGGTAGTAATTTTTATTACGATCTTAGATTTTGTAGCATTTTGATTGCTCAGACTTATTATTTAACTTTTTTTGACATTTCGGATGCTCGTATTTCCAAATCCTGATGTGCCCGTTTAGAAATTAACACACAAAAATATCTCAAAAGTGACTATTTTTTGTTGTTGTTGTTATTTTTTACATTTTTCCAGGGATAAATAGGTTAAATGCACACTATCCGAATATCTTTATATAGTTACATACAAAATCTTAAGCTTCTAGAATGATGCTAGTCAGAGTTGGAGCACAAATTTTATTTATAGTTCATTCTTTTCTATAAGAACTTGTTTGTGCTTGTTTCTTTCAGCGGGGATCACTTTAAAAATAAAAATTATTTCGTTACGAAATCTTACGTAGTACTCTCGACAAAAATTACACCAGAAAGCAAAAAAAATTAAAAACAACGTCACAATTTCTTAATCGTAAAGCCAGAACTGTCATACTATACGACATGAAAGTTAAAATGTTTTTGCGATTTAAATTTTATCAAGTGTATGTTCACACTAAAAAGTGCGATGACAAATGTGCCCAGTGCCAAATGTACAACAGTTCACCCTATATTTGGATTGTTCAAAATTTTTTTTAAACATAAAAATGTTTATTGTTTAGTATTATTATTGTAGTATTTATGTTAATATATGTAGTATATATTGTTGCTGTTATTGTTTATCGATATACGCATATTTTGGTTTATTTTTGGTGTTGTTCTTTGAAGCTTTATTCTCTGAACAACTGTTTCAATTAAACATTTTCTAATGTTATTTTTGCACAAAGTCATAAAATTGAGCTCAAATGCGTTGTATGCAATGTGTGCTATTTATTTGTTCATAGCTGTACCTATACATAGATACTTTTATATCTTTTAATTTTTATATCGAAATGTTTGCAAACACAAAGTTTTGGGTTTTGTACCAAATTGTTTTGTATATCTTTTATCTTATTGGTGATATTTATTTACCTGACTTTGTGTCGGTAAAAAAAGAACAAATCCGAAATAAATAAAAAAAACTTATGCTAAGGTTTTTACGGTGGGCAAATTCTAATTCTTGTGAGTTTCAATGCCTTGTTTGTGTTTTTACTCTAAGTTACTTAAAAAGTCTTTTCATTAAAAAAATTTACAAATAAGAAAATGTTTTTGAAACGAAATTTGCTGATGTATGATAGTATTTTATTGATTCGATTTCAAATACCGATTTAATGTATCGGTAATTCCATGTTAAAGCGAACCCGTTTCTGACATCACTTTTTTGAAAATATTAAAACTATCTGGGTGGATAGTTCTTCTGAAAAGTATTATTCTGCGTACTTTTTTTAAGGCTTGATTACCCAAGCGTAACGTGAGGTGGAGCAGCGGGATGTAGCGCAGTGTGACGTTGTCTCGAGGATAAGCGATTACCGAAATCGTAATCCAACGTAGTGCAGGTGCCGTAGCGGAGGGCACTAATTTTATTCTAGTAGGCTTATTAACTTCTTCTTTTCAATAAAAGACTGCATCCTTTCTTAAGCCTGGTTTTCACTAGGTCAGTTTTCAATCACAAATGTTGTCAATCTAATCGAAACGTATTGTCATTTACATTTGTTGTCATATATGACCACTGATTGTCATATCAAATCACAAGCAAGTGAGAACAGATAGAATTTTGCTTGTCAATCAAAATACCGTTGTATGACAAGAAAAATCAAAATGCCAACATGTTGGCATTTTGTGTCAGTTGTTGCCTACAAAAAAATTTTGTTTTAATTTTTTTTTGTTTCACTGCTGGCAAAGTTTTTTAAATATTGTAATTTTAATTGGTTTAAAAGGAAAAGTGCACTTAAACAGGGATTATCGCAGTGGCTGGTGTCGCTTCCAAGGGATTTGTTGCAGGACGCATTTTCGGGATTCACGTTGTTGAGGTCGCTTTGCCAGGAATTTGTCATTTGCGCGAATCTTGAAGACGTATCTTGCGATAGAACGTGGCGATGGTGCCTTTTGAGCCAACACCGGCCACTGTGTTAATCTTTGTTTAAGTGCGCTTTTGCTATTAATCTAATAAAATTAACAGCCTTTTGTAAATTTCACCAAAAAGAAACATTTGCTAACAATCTCAAATATAAAACATCAGCTGTTGTTGATGAAAAAAACATAACTGAACAAACCGATGGCATTTCACAAATAACATCGAAAGTGAAAACAGTATGGCAATCAATTGACACATAAATTCAACGTCAGTCTTTGACATTCGATTTTATGTCAGTTTTTGGGTTTCAATGAAAACGCATTTGACGTCATATGGTCAAGATGCCTACTGACATCAGTGATTGTTGTCATTGAAATTGACTTAGTGAAAAACAGGCTTTATACAATACTAAAATTTACAATTTTGTGAAGTTGAACAAAGTTTTTCGCTTGTGCCACAGCTGTCGAATTGTCAAAAATCGTAACGTTGCGTAGAAATCTATTTTCTACAGATTTCTACGCTGCGTCACGCCACGTTACGATTTCGGTAACGACTTGTACACATTTATCATTAAACAGATTTAAGCTTGACAGTTGGCAACGTCGCTTTACGTTACCTTACGCTTGGGTTATCAAGCCTAAAGATTTAAAATTTTTTTTATGTATCAAATAAATTTTTTAAACATCAAAATATCTGAAGAAATAAAATTTGTGCATTAATTTAAACAGCTTTAACTTCGAAACCATAAGTCGTAAAGAAAAAACTCAGATATATTTTAAAGACCTTGAATGTGTCTTTCCGGTGGTGTAATTTTTTTGTAATGTTTTTATGCAAAATTAAATATTTTTTTTATACTGAAATTTTTTGGTAAATTTTTCGTAATCATGGTGTTAAGGCATCAATTCTAAAGGCTTACACAAAATTTTATGTTGCACCTCAAACAATTGCTATTTTTAACAAATAGTTTAAAAAATTCCTGCAAAAGATTTTCTATTTTTATACCAAAAATTCCATCAGCCTAACCAAAAAACATTTTAATGTCGACTCTAAATTTAATGTAAGCTTTATGACAACAAATTCTATAGAAATAATGTCAGAAAAGCTCACACTAAATTCAGAGTCGACATTAAAATGTATTTTTTCAAATATTGTTGCTTTGAACGAGGCCATACTGTATTTGTAAACAACAATTAAGTGACTCTGCCTACATTTTCTATTTATTATAAAGATAATGAACAAGTAGAATTTTTAAATTACGTTGTTATTTTCGATTGCACCACTCACTCATTTATAACAAAAAAGAAAAGAAAGAATTGAAATGCGAGTAACATCCACAACACCTACATCAAATATCGTGTCTTAACACGACACTATGGTATATTGAAAATGTAAAACAAATGTATGTTTGTTGCATCGACTCTGAGAAATGTGAATGAAAATTTCAAGTAAAACAAAATAGTAATTTTGATCGGTTTTATGCGATCAAGGCTGCCGTCATTCGATCTCTGAGCTTTTTCGTGAAGCCTTAGAAAAATTCTTAATATATACTTAAAATCGTTTCAAATTTGTTTTCAAAAATTGGATTTATTGGCATTTAATATAAAAAAAAATTTTCTAGAGAAATACCACCAAAAATCTAAACAGACAAAGAGTGGCATCTTCGAATTGGCTTCCACAGAGCTTGCAACTGGAAGTTAACTTTTAAACGATACCATAGTTTATGTTAAAGCTGTTGCAAGGTCTTTTCGAAATAAAATTACAAAGCTTTGCCTAGGTTTGAGTAAAAGTTTCTAAGAACTTCCGAAAATAAATCTATAATGAAGCCGGAATAGTTATAAAAGCTATTGCAAAGTTTTATTATAATGCAATTACGAAACTTAGTACATGTTTGAATCAAAGTCTCCAAAAACTTCTTAAAACAACCAGCCACCTGGGTTGGTATAATAGCTGTTGTGAGGTCGATCCAAAGTGAAATCCAGATGTTTTGTACAGGTAAGACTCAAAGTTTCCAATGAGCTCCGGTAACATCTCTTAAATAAAGCTGGAGTTGATATAAAAGCTGTTGTAACGTCTTTCCGAAATGAAATTCCGGAAATTTGTACAGTTTTGACTCAAAGTTGCCAAGAACTTTCGAAAATAAGTCAATAATGAAGCCGAAATAGTTATAAAAGCTATGGTAAGCTTTTCCATAATGCAATTACGAAACTTTGTACAGGTTTGAAGTAAAGTCTCCAAAAAACTTCTTAAAACAACTAGCCGGGGTTGGCACAAAAACTGTGAGATCTGTACGTAGTAAAATTCATAATTTTTGTACAGGTGTGACTCAAAGTTTTCAATGAGCTCCGGTAACATCTCTAAAATAAAGGCGGAGTTGATATATAAAAGCTGTTCTAAGGTATTTCCAAAGTAAGATTTAGAAGCTTTCTTCCAGTTTGGCTAGAATTTTTGAATAAGTTTGCGAAAAGAACTCTTTGACAATACCATAGTTGCTGTAAAAGGTATTGTTAGATCAGTTCAGGGAAATAACGCCCAATGAAATAACGCCCAAAATAAAAAATGAAATAAAGCCCAAAAAAATATTTTTTTAAAAATGAAATAACGCCCAAAATAAAAATTAAATAAAGCCCAAAAAATTAACGCCCAAACAGAAAATGCAATAAGACCCAAAATATTTTGGGCTTACAAAAATGAATTAGCGCCCAAAATAAAAAAATTAAATAACGCCCAAACCGAAAATAAAATAAGGCCCAAATCTTTTATGGGTCCTGACCAGTTTCAAAAAGATCATAAGACCAAAAAACTTGCTGGTCGGAAGCCAGCTGTTTTTTTATCGTAAAAAACACCATAAAAAAACTTGATTTGCCCTTAGGGGTCGTCCATAAACTACGTTACCAATTTAGGGTGGGGAGGGGTTTTGAAATGCACTACGATAAGTAACGGTAGGGGGGGGGAGGTGTTTAGATTGTAACGTTACCAAAAATTAAAAAAATCGACGAAAAACCTCTAATTAATAACACAATCATTTCAAAAATTTTGAACCTTACAGGTTTATGTTTGATCGTCTAAATTGATGGTTAACTTTTGTTTCAACGATTTCTTCCACCGCCTTTACCCTCGACACAGGAACTTTTTGGTATTCCTTCACCATCTCAGCACACGTCTGAAAAATTTGGGTCTTTGCTTTTGCGACAGGCTTTGACGTTAAGGCCTGAATGTTCTTGATCAAAGGAGATACCGTATGACATGTACTGTCCTTCTCAGAAAGAAGAAATCGGTTCAAGGTCGTGTCCTACCTGCGGCTTGTATTTCGTTTTTAAAACTTCTATGAATTGCCATAAGTTTGTATTATATCGTTTACAATAAATCGGAATAAAAAATACTATTTTCAGAAAATAATTTTCAGAAAGCATGTACACAAAAACACAGAACTTGGTGCAGCTCGGGTGCAGCCTTTAAGGGTACTCTGTCAAAGACCAGGTGAATTTCTTTGCGTTAGAAATGAGGATTCACCTGAATGGGTCGACATAGAATCCGATGAAAAATTCTATTTTGAAGAATCCTCAACAAAGCTACCAGCTTCTTCTATCCCAGTGATTGAGAGCATCGAATCTTAGATCGCAGATGGAATAGCTTTTACAGATGATATTAATTATTGGTTTTTTTCCAATTGTTCCTTTAATGTATCAAGTCATAGTCATACTAGTCACTAATACTAGTGAAAATTGTCAGAGCTAGTCAAAATATATAATTATTCGAATGAATTAATTTCATATGTCACGTTACTTTATGAGGGGAGGGGAAGGGGTTTTGAAAAGCACTACGAAAAGTAACGCAGGGGGAGGGGGGAGTAAAAAAAACCGGAAAATCAGTAACGTAGTTTATGGACGACCCCTTATACGAAATGGTAATAACAATATTTCGTACAAGGGCAAATTATTTTTTAATATGCACCTTTCACAGAAAAAAATTATGCCAAAAATGATGAAATATACAAAATGCGAAAAAGCTTTTTTTAAAGTTTTCAATCAAATTTTGCCCACTTCTTTCGTGTAATTGGTTTCATATGTGCCTTTTACAGAAGGAATAATTTGTAAAAGATGCGCACAAAATGTAATTTTGTGAAAAAAATTAAACTGAATTTTATTGTAAGGAACTTTTCGATAACTTAAATTAAGCAAAATGATATAACCCCCAAATAAAATTAAATAACTCCCAATTTAAGAAATTAAATAACACCCAAACCGAATGAAATAAAGCCCCAAAAAAAAATCAAACTGAAATAAGCTCCGACTAAAATTTGATTTGATTGGGCTTTATTTCATAATGAAATAAGACGCAAACAAAAAATAAAATATTTCCCAAAATTTATGAAATAGCCCCCAAAAAATGGGGAGTTATTTCAATATGACGTAATACCCAAAAATGTATGAACTTTTTTGGGGCTTACTTCAATTTTTTTTGGGGCTTATTTCAATTGGGGTCTATTTCGTGGTGCCAAGTCCAACACCGGCTTCGCTGTCTACAGTACTTCTGAATTAAATTTGAAATGGATCTAACATTTTGATGCCAAATAGAAAAATGAAATAAAGCCCAATTTCAATGAAATAAGGCCCAAATTTGTATGGACAATTTTTGGGCTTTATTTCATTTTATATATTGGGCGTTATTTCCTTGAACCGTTCGATTTTTTCGAATTGAAATTCTGAAGCTTTGCACAGATTTGGCTCGAAGTTTTCAATGAGCTTCCGGTATCAACTCCATAAGGCTGGGGCCAAATTACGCGGTTTTACCGCTATCGCGGCACCGCTCTCACGATCTTTTTTCGCGAATGCGACTGAAAAATACTGAATTTTAATACATTTATTTACATTTTATGGGGCCAAATTACGCGGTTTTACCGCTATCGCGGCACCGCTCTCACGCTCTTTTTTTGCGAATGCGACTGAAAAATACTGAATTTTGCATGTATTTTAATACATTTATTTATTTAATGTATTTAATAATTTAAATACATGCAAAATTCAGTATTTTTCAGCCGCATTTGCGAAAAAGAGCGTGAGAGCGGTGCACAGTGTAACGAGTACGGCCAAAAATAACTTAAGAAAAAAAGTCATTAAGTAGTAAATCTAAATATGCAGAATCATAGTTTAGAGTATAAATATTTCAAGTGTAAAATGACTTTGCAATATATTTTCTGTTACGGGAATGCCACTCTTCCAAAGGTCAATTGAAAATATGATTAATTTTTTGTTTTTACAGTTTGACACTGTAGATTTTTTAATAAGACGTAAATTTTAGTGATAAAAGTATGCAAAAAAATTGACTAATATTTATTTTATATGTTTTAGTAAAAATAAAATTAATTGAAAGCAAACATACAAAAAATTTTGTACAACAAAGACAGGTATTAGAAATCTAAAAAAACAAACTATGAGAAACAATAAAAAGAAAACAGCATTTTGGTTTTTTTTTTATTTGTATATGTCTTATAACAACCCAGTAGGAAGCCGAGCGCTCCACTAGCGCAACTGAAGCGCTCCAAAAAAACAGTAGAGCGCTTCATTCTCCTTGCGTATAGCACATTTTTTATCATAAGCATGTCATCAGATGTATGCGCTGCACTCTCGCTGTTAAAAATATAAAATCGTAGCGAGAACCGAGCGCTTTGTTTACCATGTATTTGATACGAAATAGTTGCGAGAACCGAGCGCTTTGCTCGCCTTGTAGTTAATACGAAATAATGGCGAGAACCGAGCGCTTTATTTGCCTTGTAATTAATACTAAAAAGTAGCGAGAACTGAGCGCTTTTTTCCCATTGCAGTTAATACAAAAACTAGCTCTTAAAAAACAAATATATAGTACATTTATTTTAACTCTTTTGCATTTATGCATTTAGTGTTGTTTTTTTAATGTTTGGGGATTATTTAACAATAAGAACTAAATTTATAAATTCACAACGTGATAAAAAACAACAAAAATTCAGTAAGTAATTAATTAATTAATTAGTTGAAGTAAGTACATTTATTTAAAACACAGTTTTACTGTAAAGTTTCTGCTGTTGAATTGTTCTTTTTCTTGTTTTTGCTCACATCCCTGCAAAATTTATTTTTGTAGGAACGAAATCCTCCTTCATTTCGAAATGGCCGAACACGGGTATTTGTAGGTAATGATCAATCGAGTCCGACAATAGTCAGTACGATGCGGTCTCGCAGGACATTGGTGCAGTTTTTGTCCTTTTTTTTTACTCATTTTTACAGTTGCTGATAAAAATTTGTTCAATACTTACTTTTATGAGTTCCGCGTATTAAATTGAGAATGAAATCGCTGGATAGACTCGATGTGGAGGGGCAGTATGATGTCGTTGCGTGCGGCTTTGGTGCAGGACTTTGGTGCAGTACTTGCCCTTTTTTAAAAACAGAACATATTTCTTCATTTGATTTATAAATACTTACTTTTTTAATTTCGCGTATTAAAAAGGAGGACTCGCTGGATACACTCGATCTCCCAGGACTTCCCAGTACTCTCAGTACTTTTACTTTATAAAAATATAAAACCATTTTACTTTTTGCATTTAAATCTTTAATTAAAAATTACTTTTGTTAACTACGCGTATGAAAGCACCGATGCCGCTAGAGCTATGCAGCACTTAAGTGTTAGCAGGACTTAAGGGCGGTACTTAATGCGCTCGCGGGAATGACAGGTGCGAAAGAGCTCACAGTATTATGCACGATATGTGATGTGCTCGCTGGACTTATAAGCTAGTTATTTAGTCTAAGTTATTTAATCTTAGTTATTTTTATTTTTTCAAAAATTGATTGTTTTTGTTTTTGTATTTATTGTTTTGACTTTACGTTCTAAGATTTGTTTGCTAGTGCTACATTATCACTATGGAAAGAGCTCCAAACATAGCACTTACAAATAGCACTATACGCAAGGGGATGAAAGCGCTCTTAATGCGCATCAAACTTTTTAACTGGGAACTCTTTCTAAACATGTTCCCGCAATTTGGTTTACCGAAACTCAAAAATAACGACTTTACGCCTACAAAACAAAGCATGTTTTGGAAAAAATTATCAATTTTATATGAAAGAATAACAAATTTTTCACAAAGTTCAAAAAATAAAATAAGAAAAACAGCATTTTTTTATAATATTTTTATATTTCTATTACCAATATTTTCTCAACATGTTCTCGAAATTTAGTTTGCCGAAATTCAATTATAACATAGCACTTACAAATAGCACTATACGCAAGGGGATGAAAGCGCTCTTAATGCGCATCAAAATTTTTAACTGGGAACTCTTTCTGAACATGTTCCCGCAATTTGGTTTACCGAAACTCAAAAATAACGACTTTACGCCTACAAAACAAAGCATGTTTTGGAAAAAATGATCAACGTTATATGAAAAAATAACAAATTTGTCACAAAGTTCAAAAAATAAAATAAGAAAAACAGCATTTTTTTATTATATTTTTATATGTCTATTACCAATATTTTCTCAACATGTTCTCGAAATTTGGTTTGCCGAAATTCAATTATAACGACTTTACGCCCACTTTTGTGGCTAAAACGAGCATTTTTATATGAAAAAATAACAAAACTGTTCACAAAGTTCAAAACACAAAATAAGAAAAACCGCAGTTTTATTTTGTTTTTTAATATTTTAATATGTTTATTATCAATATTTTCTCAACATGTTCCCAAAATTTGCTTTGCCGAAACTCAATTATAACGACTTTAAGCTCACTTTTGTGAGCTATAATTTAATAATTTTTTTTTTAAATTTTCGAATAAAGCACTTCCTTAACATAGCCCTAATGTTTTACAGATCTTACAGATGTAACATTTTACAGATATAGGATAATTTTTTGGGGTACTTTACCAGATTACTGATTTCAATTATATGGGAGTTGGGCGGGATTGTCGGGCGGTTTGGTTAATTTTTACACTAGTTATTTATAATTCTAAAAGAACGATGTGAAGTAAATTTTAATGATCTGGGATCATTTTTTGAGCATGCATAACAGATTACTGATTTCGGTTATATGGTAGGTAGGCGTGTTAGTCAGCCGATTTGGTTCATTTTCAAATTAACTTTTTACAGTTGCAAAAGAACTTTGTGCACCAAATTTCACTGATCTAGGTTCATTTTTTGGGGAGCTAGATTACCGATTTCGGTTAAATGGGAGGTGGGCGCGGCATTTATTCAATTCGAGCGAAATTTTGTGAGAATATTTCCTCTACCATAAAACTGATTTTCACAAAATTTCATGATTCTTGAGCAACTCCTATTTTTGGCCACTCGCTGTATGGGCTCGTTACACTATGCGGTGCCGTAATTTGGCCCCAGCCTAACAAAGCCAAAGTTGACGTAAAAGCTCTTTTAAGGTCTCTCCATAAATAAATTAGGGCTCTTCTTGTGCTATTCATAAGTTTTTTTATTGGTTTGACTTTAAGTTTTTAAATAAATACCTCCTGAAAATAAGTCTAAAACGGTGCCTAAGCTTTATGAATTCTACCAAAAATGTTGGCAGGACTGTAAGAGTGTGTGATTCGGTAAAGCCTCCATCAATAATTTCAGAAGAAGTTTACCAAAGTGACTTTAATGACCTTTATAAAGCAATAAAAAGTAATACTTTGGCTCAAAAAAAAAAAAACACAACGGGGTCGAGTGCATATAGAAGGGACATAGTTTCTTTAACCATCTTCTTCAAAGCTATACCCAAGCCTTATAGAAGCTTGTGTGTTGATTTAATCTGAATATGTTATTGCTGTGATACCAAAAGTTAATGATTTTCTTTGTGAACTCTTGTATAATTTATCATTTTTTTAACTACGGTTTTTTTTTAAGCCTGCTATACAATTTTTAACTTCTTTCTACTAAGCTTGCATTTACATTTTGTAACTTAACCAAGATATTTTCAGTAAGCTATTTACCTTTTTTTTAAATAAACACTAAAATTTAAAAAAAAACACACCTACTAAAACTCAAAACTATAGATCCACAACAGCCAAGGAAATACCAACACTAGTATACAACAACAAAAACGACGAAGATGAAGACGATCAAGTTGATGAAGATTTTTGTACCGATGATTCTGAAGATTGTTATCCGAGTGGTAGTAGTCGAAATTTAGGCATAGAAGAAGCATCTGCTTCACCTTCATCATCATCCATCTACTCTACAAGTTCGTCCGGTTCGGGCTCAGCCATATATCTTCCTACACAACAACAACAACAACAGCAGCAGCAACAACAACAAAAATTGCCAGAACAACAATCAATAAATCGCTTAAAGCGCAAAAAACTTGAATCCCACGTAGAGTTGGACAACGACGATGCCTGTAGTGAAGATGCTTTTATACGAAAAATTGCCAACTCCTCAAATACTACACATGAGAATGATGATGATGATGTCGATTTGTCCTCCACGTTTGCCAAAAAATCATTAACACTTACACCAACACCACCGACTCCTATGGTAGCAGCACCCACAAAGTAAGGTTTGACATTTTAAAAATTTTAACTGTTTTAAAGTAAAGTAAAAACAAAAGCAATCCAGTTCTTTCTATATCTACCCAATGTTTACCCAAAACTATAAAAATATAAATTTTTTTTGTTGTTGATACACATGCCAAAATTCTCAAAAATTCTTTCTTTAGTGTGGCTTAACAAGTAATCATTTTAGTCCAACAACTATGTATTAAGCTGCTTTTAGTCTCTGAATGTGGTGCGTTAAGGTGTATTAAGCCCTAATGTGTTGACGACTTTTCCTGTGTGTTCAAGTGTTCCTTGATTTCTGCACTCCACTCAATCACTTTCATTGTCATAAAAATCTTTATTTATTTTTTGCATTTAAATTTTATGTTTGTTTTGCTTTTTGTTTTT
This sequence comes from Dichetophora obliterata, assembly GCA_963920525.1. Taxonomy (NCBI): domain Eukaryota; kingdom Metazoa; phylum Arthropoda; class Insecta; order Diptera; family Sciomyzidae; genus Dichetophora; species Dichetophora obliterata. The sequence continues at coordinate 56,508,158 of OY986439.1, forward strand.
TTACCCACATTTGTTACTTCTTTCAAACTTAAGCGGTTTTTATTAAAGGTGACATTTTTTGCGTTTTTTTTCAATTACAGATTTATTTCAAATGGCACGCGTGCAGTGGCGCGAGTTGCCCACAAACGTCAGCCAGCTGCTAGCCTAAACAGTGTAGCCACCTCTTCGAATGGGCGTGTGCAGCTTGAGATTGTTTCACAGCCGGAGCAACAGCATCGTGCCAGGTGAGTTTGTCGCTAGTAAATGAAATTTTATTAGTTCTAATTCCTTTAAATTTATTACACCCAGATATCAAACCGAAGGCAGCCGCGGCGCAGTCAAGGATCGCAGCGGCAATGGATTCCCTATTGTGCGGCTTATTGGCTATAACAAACCTGCGTTGCTACAAGTATTCATTGGCACTGATATTGGACGAGTGGCGCCTCACATGTTCTACCAGGCCTGTAAGGTAGCAGGCAAGAATTCAACACAGTGCAATGAGAAGAAGTTGGATGGCACTATGGTCATTGAGATTGATTTAAAGCCGGAAACGGATATGACCGTCACCTGCGATTGCGTTGGCATTCTTAAAGTGAGTTTAGAACTTATTCAATGTCTGATTAGCATTTAATTAATTTTTATTGAAATTTATTTAATCTCTTCAGGAACGCAATGTTGATGTTGAGCATCGATTTCCTGATCACTTGACGCAGAAGAACAAAAAAAAGTCAACACGCTGCCGCATGGTTTTTCGCACGCAATTGGCACACGAAGATGGCAACATGGAGACGCTGCAAGTCTGCTCCAATCCCATTATATGCAGTAAGTTTCTTGTTATTATCTCTACTTTATTGGTTAAGTACGTGTAAAATATATGGAAGTTACTCTTGCTTTGCAAAGATTCCTCATGAATGAATGTTTCCTGAATAAGATGATGACAAAATGTTTGTTCGTTTCTTTGAGTTAGCGATTAAGAGTTTTTCTTCATAGACATTCTTTCTGCAATAATTAATTTTATTAGTCTGAGGAGAAAATAATAGGGCAAATCACAATCTTGTGCATTTGAGATTGCAAATTTTTGCAATTGTAAAAATTTGCCAGCACTTGGGAACGGTATTTTTCGGTTTACTTCGCAACCCTTGTTGCAAATCATAAATTTCATAGCTGATCGATGAGAAGCAAAATTATTAACAATTTAATTTTCTTATTATTAAATTTACTGTCGAAAAAAAAAACTTGAAGGCTTTATTTTCCATTTCAATTCTTTTTTTTTAGTGTTGCATATTTCCCATAACGTAGTAAATGCATCCTTGTATATTTTGTTAGTGTAGAGTAAAAATATACGCTACCATTTTCCAAATGCTATGATGCAAGACCATTTGCACAGGATTTTGAAGTGCCCTAATGTAAAATCGGTATTTAGGTGCTAGTGATGCATACATTTGATCGACTCTAAAATATTTGAGTTTTTAAAAAAAACAAGGGAAGGCAAAAAACTCAGTAGATTACTATAAGGAAGATAAATATAAAATAAACGAAAATGTTCGTAATTACTCTAGGCACACAACTGCTTTCTTAGAGATAAATAGGGACGTTCAAATTGTATAGAGAATTTTAAAACAAATTTCAATTTTATTAATAGTCTGGTAGGAAAAAATAGATTTTAAGCCATAACTTTTGATTGGAAAGAGATATTAGGTAATATTTTCACATAAATTATTTTTGAGACTTGACTTTTTTGTGAAAATATAAAAACAACATTTTGGAAAAAATAAATTTCACGAAAAAAATCAAAGGGGGGACCTTGTTGTTTTGATGACAAAAAGAGTATAATAATTTTGCTCTTAACTGGAAGAATTTTTGCAAATAAATGCTATGTCATATGAAAGGTAGCCAGATGTGCAATTTTTAATTGATTTAATTTTTACAACAAAAACAATTTTTGAGTCATTTTTTGAGTAAAAAGCCAATATTTTGGACCTTTTTTGGCATAATCATAAAACATATATACACTGACTTAACGGTACAGTTCAACCTATTTTTGTGAAGTGATTTTATTGAACTTTGGAGCAAAAAAAAAAATTATTGAAATATAATAATGGACAGCGGAGATATTTGCATCGAAAGACCAAACTTTGATTTTCATGTCGTTTTTTTCTCATTCTTAGATAACGATGTTTTATGAAAAAGTCGTACTGAAAATTTCTACAATTTTGAATATATGTGAATGTTTTTGATGTCAAAATAACAGAAATTTTTTTAAATTCAATACGCAAAAAACTTCTATAGAAAAAAGTATTATACCAACAAAATTAGCGTTCGTTGAAAAATTTCGGAGGGGGCGTGGCAAAAACTAAGTATGTAACATTTTAAGCTAGGATACATTTAATATGTATACCTAGTTTGAGCGAAATCCGTTGAGCCGTTTAAATTTGTATAAGGGCCAAACAAACAAACAAACAGAAAATGAGTTTTATTACTAAAGATTTTCATTATTTCTAAAACTATAAAAAGCTAGGGTCATGAAATTGTACAAATGAGTTTTAGCCTAAATTAAGTACGAGTACAAAAAATTAGAATTCTAGGTCAACTGCATCGCCTACCTCTCATACAAACCATATTTTTTTTAATAAAAACCCCCACATAAAATTGCTTATTTATGCTTTTAAAGAGTATATTTTGTTTATTTAACATCACTTAAACGTCATGCTAAAAATATTTCAAATCGGATAACTTTTAGATAATCTTCTATAAAACAATATTACCAAATTAACGAAATTAAAAAATGGTTGCTAATACAAATAAGGTCAAAACTTGTTTTAAATTATGAACTATATTTTATTTTTCTTTAAATTTAGAGTACCTACAAATTGTCCTCGAAATCAGTGCATTTTAGGGCAAAATTTGATTTTTAAGACTTTTTCAAATTAAGTGATTTTTCTTAATAGCAGCTAGATGCAGCAGGTTTTTACAGAAACAGAAGTTAAAAGTACGATATTTTATAATAGTTATAGCCTTCGACTTTAATAATGCTTAATTAGCTAGATTTACAACTAAATTTTACTTAAATTTTCATTCCTTGAAAAATGTACAGTCATTTTTCAACGATTTTTCTATTTTTATTTATTAACGTTTTTTATTGTATTTTATATTAAATTCAATGGCAATTAAGACATAAAAAAAGTCCAAAAAACAAAACCTTGGAATATACTTTGTACTCAAAGTTATTATTGTTTAAACTTGACTCTATTTTTTGGGTTTGACGAATTTTATAAAAAAAAAACCAAACAATACATCAAGTTTTTAATACCATATACATAATACATGTTTTATAATCTGACGAATGAAAATATTTATTTTTATTAAAATTTAACAAAAAAAAAAAACCCAAATGCCATCCTAAAATTAAAAAAGCGCAGTGTGCAGCGGTGCGAAACACATCAATAGTGTATGACTGAAGAATGATCGCAACCCTCCAGAATTAAATTCTGACAAGAAGAGGAAAATATGTGCTCTTTTTCCCCTCTCCAGCCGTCGCATGACCAAATATAGTGCTCAAAATGCCATATAAGCTTGTGTGGGGAGCATAAAATAGAGCTTTGTTTTTGCTCTTGCCTATAATATATTCCCAACCTTATAAAAATATGATTTCATTAAAAATTAGTACATTATTTTTAAGATAAAAACAAATTTGATGTTAAATATGTGCCTAAAGTTATTATTATTTTGTTTTTTGAAATTCGAAAAACTTTTGTAAAACAATCCAAATTAACTCAATCTGTGAAAAATTATTATTATTAAAAAATATTATATATTAAATAAACTGTTGTTTTTATTTATTCTCTACATAAGCTTAATAATAAAAAAACAAGTGATTTTGAAACATTATTACATATAGGTAGTCCGTAGGACCATTTTGAATAATGGCGTAGTCGATTTGACGAAGCATGACTTTTATTTATAAAAAATATGCATGTTCTTCCAGGGTTAAGGGGTCACTGATTTCTAATCTGATTTCAGAATTTCAAAGTTTTTTGACACTAGGGTGGACCCTAAAAATGTGTTTTGTGTTTTGTACTCTTTGTGTGCTGGTCGAATTGATGTTCGAATCTGATGTTAGAATTTAAAAAAGTGTATAAATTTGATAATAGTATCTACCTAATTTTGAATACAAATATACAAAACTTTGCAATTAAATCACACATTCAAGGGAACATTAAAATAAAAAATGCATTTAATAATGATTCCCTACAGACATTTTATAACTCCTGTTTTAAGCGGACTTATTTCCCATACAAAGTTTTAACTTTTTTTTTTTTAATAAAATCAATAATAAAAATCCTCATCTTCTTTTGTTTGCAGCACAACCACCGGGCGTGCCAGAAATATGCAAAAAATCTCTTGATTCTTGCCCCGTAGATGGTGGACTTGAACTCTTTATCATTGGAAAAAATTTCCTCAAAGACACACATGTCATCTTTCAAGAGTCCTACGAAAACGCCGAGCTAGATGATCCAAACTCAGAGCTGGCGGTGCGACAACAAATGGTAGGGTCGCTCTGGGAACAGACAGTAATGCCAGACAAGGAGTATCTGCAACAGGTTAGATAACTTGAATATTTCTACGTAATTTCTGACTAATTCCTTTTTAAATTTCGACCCCATACAGACACATCTTATCTGCACTGTGCCGCCCTACATACATCAGAACATTCTCAAACCTGTCACTGTTCAAGTGTCAATAATCTCGAGCGGCAAGAAAAGTGAATCACACTCATTTGTTTACACACCGAAGGGCAGTTATACCACTTTGGCTGCTGCCACAACGTTAAGTAACTCAATACATGGTAGCTTAGCAGCGGCTCAAGGTATTTATTTGTTTATTTCTTTGATAATTGCAACTCATTAATTGACGTAAAACGCATCGATGACGTCATTGTTCGGCGTGTGCGTCGTAGTTATTGTTAGTTAGCGACATAAACAAAGCAAAAATTAAAACATAAAAAAATGTTAAAAAGTCGAAACGTTTAGGTAGTTAGCTTAACAGTTAGCTGAGTGGCATTTATTGTCCTCAATAATTAAATTTTATAAATTAAGCTAAATAAAGCAAAACACATAAATTTTAGACAATTGCCAGATTCAGCTCTCATGTTGTTCTGCTCATAAGCTTAAAATGCAATGTTGAAGGCTAATCTAAATTTTATATACCCAAATGTGTGCTGAAATAAAGTGCGATATTTTTCAAAATTTAAAAAAATAAAAAAAAAAAATTATCGCTCTCTTCCCCCTGCATTTGTGTGCGCTATTTAGATGATTTTTGACCAATGCTCACGAGTTCGTAGACGTAGATAAAACTGCAGCTTCATGTTCAGTATGATGATTAAAAAAATTATAACTTCTTTAGTGCTAAGGATATAATATCATAGGAAGTTTTTATTTTTCAAATCTGGTCGAATTATCTATATGCCTTGAAATGTAAGGATTTAAACAAGCTAGACAAAACGCATTGTGACAGTTTTTTTAGGAAAATCCAACTCTTGTTTTCTGCACATTTTTGACCTGTTTCGAATTCACCTAAATATCGCACTTCTATTCCAGTCTTTTAAACCTAAGCTGATGATAATTATTTAAATATATAATAGTTTTTTTTTTATATAAGGCTAGAAAAAACATATTAAAGACAAAAAAAGAAACCAATTATAAGTTAAAATATAACCAGAACTTCTACTATTATAACTACTACGTCTTCTGTCAATATTGACAACAATTTTGTACAAAATTTTTCTGCACACAACAACAACGTAAACAACAGTGAACAGATGCGAAGAGCTGCTGCTGCGCTGTAAGGAAAACAAAGCCAAAAGTAGTCAAAACAACTCGGCGTGGTGTGTTTGTTGTTGTTTTTAAATTTTCACTATATTTATACACATATATTGACAATGAGTAGGAGCTGAGGAGTCCGGGCACTGGTCAATATTTTGGATTGACTTAAAATTTGAACGTTTTCGCTAGCCTTTTGTGGGGATTAACAGGGCCGAGGAAAAGCTTTCGATACAAAATTATTAACAATCTATTTGAAAAAGGCATGAACGAGGTTTTGCCATTTGTTGGGATGGGTTGGGTGGTCATCAAGGTCATCAGTAATGGGTGTGTATGGCTGTGCGTGTATGTGTGCGTGCGTCTGTGGCAGAGTTTTCTTGATTACATTTTGGCTACCATACAACGATGACTTTTGTGAACTTTTTCTCTACTCTACACTAGGAGCAACAAGTATTTTGAAAATTATTTTTTTGTATAACTTATTTCGAGTATATTCAAAAACCTGAAATTTATAGAAAATATCTTACAACATAGCTACAACAAATTGGATTTAAAAGAAGTTTTTAAAAGCAGCAGTGAAAATCAAGTGAAAAAAATTTGTTTCAATAACGTTAGGAAAATTTTTCGCCAACGACGAAATGAAAATGAAAAAAGTCTTAATGAATCATGCTGCAAAACTTGAATTTTCCAAAACATAAAAAGTAAAAGGAACTCTTTTTGAATAAACAATCAATTGAGAAATCCAACAAAATTAATTAACATTGAAAAAAACAAATCAATTAAGCAAAAATTAAAAAAAAATCCTCGGATTTTTTTGACAACACTAATCACAAAAATTTTTTACTTTATTTTCCCTCTCTTAGCAATTTAGGTTTGCGAAAATGCCAAAAAAAAATAAAAAATAAATGTCTTTATCTTTAACCAAAACTATAAAATCGAAACTTAATTACGTCATTTAAGGACGACCCATTTTACAAGAGAGTGGGAAAGAATCTTGAAAGCAAAGATTGAGCGCAAAACTACTACTATATATATATATATATATATATATATATTACTACAATTATACCAGTCCACAACAATTTTAACCAAAGGCACATCGTAACCAAAGAAAAGCATAGATAATGAATAGTAAAAGGGAATGAAAAAGAAAGCTTTAAAGTGCCAAATATCACAAGAATGCGGAGGATCAAAAGTAAGAGGTCCGGAATGAAGGATGATATTCTTATCACTTCGCTCTACTTCATTATTTATTACTAGACCCACTACAGAGCAGCATGCCCAAGCAATAGGAGACTTTGCCACGGATACAACATCAGCCAATCATAAGACTTTGACTGCAACCCCAGCATCACCTCATCTCGTCTCGCCACGCTGCAAGAGTGCTTCATCATCAAAACAACTGTACATTAGGGTACTGGTTTAAAAAAAAAAACTTAAAAAATTACATATGTTTTACTACTTTAACTTCAATCTTAATTTAAGCCACTCCTCTATTTCGCTCTCTCTCTCTCTCTCTCTCTCTCTCCAACAACAACAATACTTTGATACTGTAAATTAGGTAGTAATTTTTTTTTATAAAAAACATGCCTTAATATAGTCGTTCAAATAGTTTTAGCAAGGCTTAAAATTGAGTAATAAAGTAAATGGTTTTGATCTTATTATTATCTACATATATAATTATTAATGGAACTTTAATCATCATCTATGAAAACTGCTTTAAAACAATGATTGTTGTTATTTTAATGCGTTATGCAATTCAAGTTTAAACAAAAAAATCTGTAGTAATCAAAAAATTGGTATATAGTCAACACTATATGTTTCGATATTTTCGACACCGTACAACAATTATGGGAAAAAAATTTCACACACGAAGTAAACCGTATAGACGTGAAACTATAGACAAAGGATAGTAATACTGCGTTCTCACTTTTTCCCTAGAACGTCACTTTTAAAGCATTAAAGCACTTTTAATTTACAAAAAGGAAAAGTTAAAATAAATTTATTTAAATACTTTAAATCTTCAAAGCATGATGATATGGGTATCAATTGAAAGAGGACAATCTCTTTTATCAGAAATACGAGAGACAATACATCCATAACAAATATATAGATAAGTTTAATTGATTTATGTTTTATAGAGCAAAAGTGAGAACGCAGTTTTAATAACCTTTTTCTCTAGTTTCACGTGAATATGGTTTACTGCATACGTGTGTGAAAAGTGCTGTCGTACGGTGTTATCAATACGTTTACTGCTGTTATTGATCAGGGACCAAAAATAATGATTATTTCTCCAATTTTAATTAAAAAACTCAGCATGTTCTACTTGCCGCAGAACACTTTTGAGTATACTTTGCCTTTTTAAATCATTAATTATTTTTATTTTGTAAGCGTTATAAATAAAAATTAAAAATAATTATTGTAAACTGATTTTTATTTGTTTGCTCAAGCAAAAAAAGCAGTCTTTAATTTTTATTTCTTGTCCTCGAAAATATGAAACTCTTCTGATATAAATTTTTTTGCTCAGAGTAGAATTTTTAATAAAAATAGCATCCTGCATCTAACCACAGTTTACCTAAAATTAAAAAAGGGAGTTCTTGTGAGACTAACACTCGAACTTAAAATATTTTTGCGAAATAGTCGATCGCACCTCGAAAGTCTAAAAAATAAAAAATTGCAAATGAAATAAGTTTAAAAAAAAATGGCAAACATCATCTCAAATATCGCGATTTTAAAGTCACAGTTAACAATTTTATCTGTGCGGTCGTTACGTGTCGGACGTCACACATTTTCCCATTGTAGTTTAATTGGGTAGTTAAGTAATTATGACAATTAGTAACTAAAAAACAAATTTAATGTATTGTCCTTTCCTTGTCTCAACCATTTTTTCATTATCTTAAGCCTATGTCTTCCATTTTTACTAAAACAAAAAGTTTACTAAACATTTACGAAAAAGAAAACTACATTTAGGGCTTTCCATAGTGACTGGTGGGACAGTTTACTCCAGAATCTCTAATGTTTAGACCTGTAACTTTGTATTTTGATGTAATATAATGATCAAATAGATATTTTACAATAGATTATGAACCGACTTATAAAACTTTTACAGAAAAAAGAACTCATATAAATATTTTGGTTATATATCATTGGTTAAAGGAGTGTGACTGGTGGGACAGCAAAAAAATACCTCACCTGCGCCTTCTGCACTGTCAATAGATATTTTGGCCCAAATACTATACATAGCCAGATGTCTTTAACTATGCTATGAAATGATTTAATATACTTCAACAGAAACTAAAAATTAGCACCAAGTTTAGTTTCTACAAGAAAATATAGAAAGTAGAAACTGTGACTAGTGGGACATCGTGTTGTGACTGGTGAAAATCGTACGACTCGTTCACAATAAACAACAACTTGTCATAGTGAAAAAATACTTAATTTTGTTGTTTCAAAATAATTTTTACAGATCTTGTAAATTTAACTATATACATTGCGTTAAGAATAAATTGACTATAATCATATCAATTTAAGAAAATAGCTCATTTTCCCATTTCCCGTGGAATGTCCCATTTGTGAAACAGTGTAGTCGATTTAATCATGGTAAATGAATTTATTTATAAATTACTTAAATTAATAATAATTAAAGTTTTTCTCTTATATAATATCATAAAATAATACGTTTTTGATAAGTTATAATTTTTTGGCCACGGTTAACTTTTCTGTGGATTTGCCCATATCGTTATTAATTTTAATTTTAGTTTTTTTATTTCTAAAATATTAAATGAGTTTTCAATGAAGTTAAGTAAGAAAAAATAGTTTAAAGAGTTATTAATGCACAAAAAAAGCGGAGCATTAAAACTATAAGAAAAAATATAGTATGATAATATAGTATGATATTACGGCAACCGTGTCCATTTTTCGCTTAAATGGCATTGCTCTCATACTCACACTCTGCTCTTATTTAAAAATAAGTATCCCGATTTTAGAAAACGTTAAAAATACGTATACGTATACAGTTATGTTATTAAATCATGGTTTTAACAAGAGAAAAAACAGAAAAGTCTACGCATAGAAAAACTGTCATTAGCTTATTATTATAACCTGCCGTAATTGAACTTTATTAGTGTCAGTAGTTCATAATCCTAAAACGATTTACATACCTGACCAAAAGTTAATATTAATTGTAAATTACTGAGCTATACAAGGAAAATCAACAAATGATTTATATATCTGAGCAAAAAAAAAAAAAAAATCAAAAAATTATTTTTATCTCTAATCAAAACAATAAAAATCAAAAAATTTTTATTTTTGAGGAAAATAATATAAAAAAAAAATAAAAAAAATAAAAAAAAATAAAAAATATAAAAAAAATCAAAAATTCAAAAAAAAAAATAAAAAAAAAAACGATTTTTATCTCTAATCAAAACAATAAAAATCAAAAAAGATTTTTATTTTTGAGGAAAATAATATAAATCAAAAAACCCTTTCAGTTTTAAGAAAAAAATTTATACATCAAAAAACGATTTTTATTTCTGAGCAGAACAATAAAAATAAAAAAACGATTTTTATTTTTGAGGTAAATAATATAAATCAAAAAAAGATTTTTATTTCTGAACAAAAAAAAAAAATAGAAAACGGTTTTCATTTTTGATAAAAAAAAACATTAAAATAATGTTTAATTCTTGAGCTTTTTCATATTGCTCATATTGCACGGTCCCTGCTATTGATCATACATCTTTTAAAGCAAAATGGAATGTGTTTTACTTACAAAAAATAGTTTTGTTAACAATATATATTTTTATAAAAATTACTAAGGGTTTTTATTTTTAATATAATTTATAAATAAAAATGATTTGGTAATAATAGAAAATGTAAAGAAAATTTATAATTTAATTGACAAAATTAAAATTTAAGTTGAATTTAGTAAAAAATATTTTTTTGTATATTAGAAAATTTAAATTTTTTATATTTTTCATAAATGTAAACTTATGTACTTTTAAGGATTTTATTTTTAATTTTATTTATTTTTTTTTCATTTAAGTATTTCGTTTTTTAATACAAAAGATATAATCATTAGATGGGTTATTTTCCTCAAGTATTCCGGAACCTCCCTGCAAGGCCAGATTCTGAAATCTGGATGCAATATGGATGCAACCACGTAGAACCAATAAAAGTCCAGCAATTTCTCAACTCGGCGTATTGATTGGATGTATAAAATTTAATTTTTTATTTACATTTAAGTGACACAGGAATTTTTTGCATATAACATGCAAAATCATCATGTAAAATCGTCTGCTAATCCGAATATGCCATCAGATTTTTTATGAAATTAACCTGTCACCTAAAATGGTGGTACCATATAAAGAATTTCTTAATTTTTCCTTAGATTTTAAATTAGAATCTGTGCCTTCGTCAATATGGCTGCAACTTTCTCAAAATTTAATGATACAAGATTGTTGGCCACTTTATTTAGTTTGTTAAAAAACCAAAGTATCCTTCATAATCATCATTATAACGATAAAAATTACTTTAGATATTTTTCTACGCCAGAGTCAGTTTTAGACTTCGCTAGTGGTCGAAATTCGACCTTTTCGCATACATTCTCTGTAGATTCGATACAAAATTTATGTCAACAACATATTTTTTTCATTAAATTTTGGCATCACTTTTACTTTTCTAATGAATTAGCCCCCAGTTCTGAAGCTCAATAAAGGCGCAATGTAAGCTTCAAACTCCAAAACAGAGTCGTATTATCCTCTTTCTACGCTCATCTATGAACGTAAGCGAACTCATAGCACAGTAAAAAGAAAAGAAACCTAACGAAACAATGCCGAGCGTTTTTATCTTCTTTTTGTGCGGATCTTCTACGTGTATAGGAAGGGAGCGGTTGGAATGCTTCAAGGTCAAAATCTTGAAGCAACCAAAATCTTGAAAAAAAAATCTAGAAAACACAAAATATGCATAAATCTTGAAAAAATATTGAAAAAAATCTTGAAATTTTAAGAAATGTTGTTTTTTCGAATAAAATGTATAATTTCGAGAAAAGTGAGAGACGGAAAAGTGTCTAACTTTGGCAAAATTATAAATTTTTTAAATATTTATGGTCCCACATTTAGCGTCATCCAGACAAACGACAAGGACGTGGTGGTTTTTTGTCCATTTATGAACACATATTTTTTAAAATTTGCCATTTTTTTGCAAAATTTGTCGCTTTTCGAAATTTGGCACTTGTTCAAAATTGAATATGACATTTTTTGCAAAACTTGTACATTTCGAAATTTGACTCTTATTCAAAATTTGACAATTTTTTCGAATTTTGCAGCTTATTCGAAATTTTACACTTTTTTGATATTTGACACTTTTTGAAATTTGAAACTTTTTTAAATAATTGGACAATTTGACATTTATTTCAAAATTTGACAATTTCTGTGACTTGAAAATAACTATTCAGCCCAATCATGAAACATTTTCTCCCGGGAGTTGTAAAAGGGAGTTTCCGGTTTTAAGATAGCAGATAAAAACATCTCATTTTTTTATTTTACACTAATGAATATTGGCTGCTGTTAAACAAAATTGCATTAAAAATTTCCAAAAAGTTTTTAAACTTTATCTTAAAAACGGAAACTCCCTTTTACAACTCCCGGGAGAAAATGTTTCATAATTGGGCTGATTCATTATTTTGATTATTTTCGAAATGTGACATTGTTCGAAAAATTTGATACTTCTTTCGAAATTGGACACTTTTCGAAATAGTGTCAAATTTTCAATTAAGAAATCTTCCACACGCGAATTAAAGAATACATTCTATGCGTAGAATTTTGAAGATTTTGAGTTTCAAGATTTTTTTTTCAAGATTTTCGTTTCAAGATTTTTTTCAAGATTTTGTTTTCAAGATTTTTTTTTTCAATATTTTGAAATTCTGCGAAAAGGACCCCCAACTCGTATAGGACTTCACAAATTAATTTCCACAAAAAATATTAAGTTTAAAAAAATTATCAAAATCGGTTAAGAAAATGGTACCGAACTATTTCACCTTCGCCAATTAAAAACACTTTATTGAATTATGTGTTAAAATGAAGCAATTTCTGCAGATAAATAATATATTGTGTGAAAGAGTGTGGAAAATGAAAATTTAAAGAAAAAATGTACAACAAAAACAACTTGCAAAAATTTAATATTTTAGAGTTTTTTTTAAAAACAATATAAAACATTTAATTGGTGAGGTAACGGTAAATCGTTTGTTATTTTTAATTAAAGCGATTTAATTGAACTTCCAGACACTGAAAATTTGATATTTGAAAATAACGGAGATATTTGCTTACAAAAGCAAATCTTGAAATTTTAATCGATATTTTTCATTCGGAGGCGGATGAACTCGTCTCAAGGAAACGCGTTGTACTGAGAAAATCTTGATTTTTCGAAATATCGCTATAATTTTGATGTAAAAATGACGGAAATATTTTTAAGCATGGTTAAAATGTCCCATACACTTAGTCCGTTGTGGTACCACAGAGGATCTACTCGTCAAACCCTACTCCCTAGGCACTGTCGTGGAACCAACCAGTACTAACAATAAGTAGAAGTATACGCTTAACGTTAACCTTCTCAAAATCCCTGAGCTTAGAAAAAAGGCTACCCAAATGCTTGTCTTCTGCGGGACAGAGCGGGGCATGAACAGCGGAGGCGCGATACCGTATCCTCGTCTTCCTCATCCCTGCAACTCCTGCAGAAGTCATTAGCAAGGAACTCCATTCTAAGGGCATACCTACCTTCAAGACAGTGTCCTGTTATAACGCCTATCAAAATATTGAGATCGTTCCTCGCCATTTAAATGAGCTCCCCCGTGCGTTTTTCAGCGAAACTGGGCCACAACTGTCTCGCTGTTTGAAGGTGGCACTATGATTTCAACTAAAATTAGTCATTTCTGTGGCCTGTTGCCTTAGATTCAGTTTGCATGACGCAAGTGGCATGCCTAATATTCCCATGTCAGGCAACAACTTTACCGTTGTACCTTTTCTAGCGAGTTCATCCACTTTACAATTTCCATGAATTTCCCTATGCCCTGGTACCCAGATCTGATGAATGCCGAACTTATCAGCCATCTCATAAAGAGACGAGACAACTGCAAGATCGATAATAGCCCTCCAGGAAATGTAAACATTCCCGGATGTAACGAGGAACCATTCCGTGGAATGTAGGAAGCATTCACCCTCGTTGCACACTCCATTGCTTGTTTTACATAGCATGTCATTAGAGGGAAACATTCCTCTCCGCTGTGTTAAAAAGTAAAGTGGAAACATTCCTCTCCGCTGTCTTAAAAATTGAATTGGAAGCAGTCCTCTCCCCTGTTCTGAAAATTAATGTGGAAACATTCCTCTCCCTTGTTATGAAAATGCCTGGCCAGGATTCGAACCCGGGGCCCCTGAGCGACAGTCAAGTGCGCTACCACTAGACTATCGAGGCCGCTTAGTAAAACGTATTTTTTTTTAAAACAGGCTAGGAAACAATGATATTAATATTTTCTGCTGTCATTGCTTGACAATAAGTAAAAGTTTCCACATACGTTCTTAATGAAGCGGTTTGGAAACAACATAAATTCAAAACTATCAATATAATTCCAAAAGATATGATGGGGAATGTTTACTCATCACTTCCATATATAAGTCTTCCTATTTTTCAAGAGGGAAGCGGTTTGGAAATAACATAAATACAAAACTGCCCTTAAGCTTCCAAAAGATACGGTGGGGAATGTTACTTTATCACTTTTATATGGAAGCCTTCTATTTTTCCTGGAGGGAAAGGAGTGACCTGTGCTGTACGAGTGTTAGTCCACTGCATGGTTGCTCTAAGGCGGATGGCTGTTTCCTGTGCCAACCTTTTTCTTATAATATCGAGGGGATACTAAGCAAAGAACTGCATTTAGCGCTGCAGATAAAGTGACCTAAGCTCACCGCTGATACATACAGTCGAAGTTATTTTTACTTTCCCTTTTTTAGCACTTAGTTTTGTTTAAAATGCTGTCCACCACACACATACACCGTATAGCAAGATTGGCCTAACTATAGCTGTATAAATCCAACGTGCAATATTCGGGGTAAGTCCCCATGTTTTACCTACAGCTTTTTTAAAGGCAAATAAAGCTGCATCGGCTTTCCTAATTCGCTTGAGAATGTTCGGTATTCAGCTTAACTTTCTATCCAAAATAACTCCCAAGTATTTCGCCTCTTCCACGAAGTATAACTGTGTGCCATCAAGACGTGGAGGAATTGTAACCGGAATTTTGCATATCCTCGTAAAAAGGACCATTTCAGTTTTTTGGGGATTTACCTACAGCTTTTGGCCCAAATATTAAGATCGGAGAGCGCTGATCCAATCAGCTCCGAGAGAGTGTCAGGAAACTTTCCCTGTGCAGCAATAGCTACGTCATCCGCACAGGCAATCACCTTGCAGCTCACCTTTTATATTTTCTCCAGTAGTTCATTGACTACCAGGTTCCATAATAAGGCATAAGCCATAAAGGTAATAGAACGCTGATTAAAAAGCTGATCAAATCAGCTCCGAAAGAGTGTTAGAAAACATTCCATGTGCAGCAATAGCTACGTCATCTGCATAGGCAATCACCTTGCAGCTCACATTTTCTCCAATAGTTCATTGACTACCAGGTTCCATAATAAAGGTGATAGAACACCCTCCTGAGGAGTGCCCTTACTAACAAATCCTTTGGCTTTTGAGTCACCTAGAAATGCGCAGACAACTATGTTAGTCAGCAGGTTTTTTATCAGCACACACAGAGTGACTCATAAATCCGAAGCTTTAAGAGCTTCGTGCACCAATGATTGCCCCCGGAAAAAAATTTATAAAGGCACCGTCGATATCTAAAAAAGCTACCATTGTGAATTAACTGTGATCAAAGGAATTTTCTATAAAGCTTACTAGGGAGTGCATGGCCGTTTCTACAGACCTGCCTTTCCTGTAAGCATGTGGTGAAACTGAAAGCAAATTTGTGTCGATGTTACAACGAATATGAGCGTCAATCAATCTTTCGAGTGTTTTCAGCAGAAAAGATGATAGACTAATGGGTCTAAGGTCCTTCGGACTTGTTTGCGATATCCTACCCGCCTTAGGGACAAATGCTACCTTTAACTCCTTCCATTTAAATGGTATATATGTCATTTCAAGGCAATCTTTAAAAATGACAAGAAGCCATGGAAGGATAATGGACGCCGTCTGCTGTAGAGCGGCTGAAACTTACTATCCAGCCCAGCAGACTTATATGGTTTAAAACTAAACGGAACCCATTTGATTCTGTTCTCTGATAAGGTATTTGAAGGATTACTCATCGCCGGAGCCCTCTCACACCTAATGAGTGTGGCATCCAGAGAGCAATCCGGGAAGCTAGTACTCAGAAGAAGATCTGGGGGTGTCCTCGGTAGAGGATGTCCTCCAAGTATCGTCTGATTTCTTTAAGTATTGTAGTTTGGACAGCTAGGGTTACAAGCGAGAATCTTACGGAGTCTTGATGCTTCGAAAGATTCCTCTATATTACTGCGGAAAAGCCTCCAGGATTTGCGCTGAGCTTTTCGAAGTGCTTTCTTTAAGATTTTTAAACTGGATTTATACTCATCTCAGCATTGAGTTCTACCTAATTATTTAGCTTTATTAAAAATCTTCCTACACTGCGACCTTAGATTACCAATTTCCCTTGGTAATTTGTTTCTTCCACCAAGGAGGTTTTGTTTTACCTCTTGGGGCGCCCTTAGGGCATGAGATTTCTAAAGCCTCATTTATAGTCCCCGTCAGCTGCTCCACCATTGAATCGAGTTTCTGTGGTGTTGAAGGGGTAACATCTGAGAGAGAGGGGGGGGTTAAAGATACATCCACTACCTGTCTTCAGATTCTTAAAGACAGTTCACTATTGACTTGGCTCTTTAGATCGAATGTTATATACCTATGATCAGAGAAGGAGTGCTCCTGAAGCACTTTCCAGCCCGTGATCTTATCATAAAAGAAGTCAGAAACAAGAGTAACGTCTTAGAATTCACGCCTACTGCGAGTAACAAAAGTTGGCTTGTTTCCAACGTTACAAATATATAAATTACATATACAGTCAAATCTGGATATAACGAACCCCCGAAATAGTAAACAGCTTGAAATAATGAACGTTTTAATAAATGACATTTCAAAGAATTAGAAGTAAAAAAAATTGAAGATTTAAGCAAAAACGTCCATTTTTTAAACAAAAAAATTCAATCTCGAAAATGCGAACAATCTCGATACAATGACAGGCCTTGCAAAAATTATTTCACTATATCCAGATTCGACTGTATATTCTGTGGGCCAATATTTTTAAATAATTTTTATGATTTTTTGGAGTTTTTTTTGGGCAGTGCTATTTTTTAACTGCAATCAAACAAATGATGCTGTTTTTTTCTAACGTTTTAGTTCATTACTCCATTACCCAATTACTTTTGAGTAAATAATCAAACAAGAATTCGCCTCTTTCATTCAGATTCGTGCTTTCCCCAGACTGTATGGTGTGCATTCGCGTCAGCTCAGATAATCAGGCCACACTGCAGCCGGTCACCTCTCCGTTTCGGTGACCAGACACTGCAGATTACCAGCCGGCGGTGGCTCGGGATGGTCATGAGCTAGGTATGCCGACGCAACCCAAAAGCTACGCGATTCCAGCTCAAGACTAACCGCCACTAAATATTGATCACTAAAATTAGATAGTAAGAAAGAGTTAATACTGGTTTTCACTAGTATACACGATCTGGGTGTATCTGTGCCACTAGCGAAGAACAATTTATAATCGTCCATCTTCAACCCACAAACATTGCTTTCATGAGTCCAAGGGTCTTGAATTAGGACTACATCTACTTCGCCTCTACCAAGGCGAATAACTAATTCGGCGCTGGCAGACTTTGCATGGTGTAAGTCTGCAGCAACCTAACCAGCTCGAAGTTTCCTTTCCTCGACCTCAATTATAGTATTGTCTCCAATATCCGAATCAGATTTTAGAAGGTGCTTCTCTAAATCCTCATCGAATGTGTCGACAATACCATATTCCGACGATCCTACTGACATCCGGTCACTATCATCTATTGTCGTACCCTCCTTCAGAGGAGTGCTTGCCGTTGCTCATTCTGCATCTTTAGCCGCGTTAACCGTAAACTCTACTGCCGCATCCTCCCATAGACGAGTGCTTTCCTCAACG
This sequence comes from Dichetophora obliterata, assembly GCA_963920525.1. Classification (NCBI taxonomy): domain Eukaryota; kingdom Metazoa; phylum Arthropoda; class Insecta; order Diptera; family Sciomyzidae; genus Dichetophora; species Dichetophora obliterata. The sequence goes on from OY986439.1 coordinate 56,526,173, forward strand.
CTTGCGTTATCCGCTAGCTTATCCTTCTTATATACCTTCACGACTACCCTCGTGACACCAAAACAAACCCACCCATCGCATTTCCCTAAAGGACCCAAAGATGCATCATCCAACGTAAGGACCACCTGCCTAGCGCCATCTTTGGGATCCTCCAGTTTGGCAACCCTCCAGTTCCGAATTGGAAGGTCTGTGTTGGAAACTCTTAGAGTTTTTAGCATTTTTCCTGACTCTGTCGACTCCAGAGGTAGCTAGACCCGAGCTCCCTGATAGGGATTTCCTCCGTTGAGACCGCTTCTAACCGTGCTGCTGGCCACACTTCACCTACTAGACAGTAAAAAGCGACAGATGTGGTATCGGCACACTTTACCAAGCTAATCCCCCGTTGCTAGCCCATCGCAAAACAGTCGGGAAGAAAACTCGGCATCTCGTAGCCAAGACCCCAAAGCCCTCCGCCCCTATCCACGATAACCAACACCGCACCCCTTTTGGCAACATCGCTGAAGAGTCGGCTAGAAAAAAAAATACAGGTTAGTTGCATTGCCATTGCAATATTGAGAATTATTAAATCAATATTTTCTAATATGTCCAGTCATCAACTTTTAAAATCCTATTAAATGCATTGATTATTTTTCTTAAGTTATTTAGAAATTAGTAATATTTTCAAATTATTTTATTGACTTTTTATTGATTATTTTAAGACTTAACTGTGATTTTTTCTTTAAAGCTATCATTAGAATATATAAGTTTAAATGTTATTACCTGTCGATTTTTATAGTTTTCCGAAGCCTTGCCTAACGGACATTAATGTTGTATATTAATATTGACATCGATATTGCAAGCATAAATCTATAAAAATACACTATCGATTATACATACATCTATAACACGATGATTATTAAAAGTTCCATTAATATTTTATACAACTTTGATTTAATTGTTGCATTTTGTGTATGTTATTTCTTTCGTTTCTTAACCATTAAAATTTAATAATTTTTCAACAGTCTTGTATTCAAATTTCGTAATTGTGATCGCGTGTTTTGTGTGGGTGGCACCCAAAGGGTAAAGTAAACTATTTCTTAGAATTGTATCATTTACATTTTTTATTTTTTTTTATTTGTTTTGTTTTTTTTATAACTTCAGTTTATATCATCTCATTATTATAATTTTTACTTTAAAAACCATTGTTTTTCCTTTTGTTTTAACGTTTTTACTATCTACAATAACAACAACAAAAATTTCTTCCCAACAAAAATTTGAAAATTAACAGTGGCTCGAGTCAGCAGCAAATGCGAGATTTCAACGTTGGTCGCTCTTTTCGCTCTGCGGTCATAAATTTATTTTATTCTCTTTTTCTCTTTATTACAGGCAGCCAATTTCAGAGAAAACAAGTTGCAACTACTTTCTTCTAGCGTCAACAAGTTCAAATTTATTATACTATATATATTACATTTACACACACACATACACACACACACACACTAGTTTTTAAGAAAAAACACTTACTCACAATTAATAATCGGTGCGGTTTTAGTGTTTAAGATTAACTTAACCGTTAAGGCAAAAAGTTATCGTTATCGATAAATTTGAAATAGCATTAAGAGAAAAAAATAGAAGGGGAAAAAACATTGCAAATACTAAAAATCACTTTGAACCATTGAGAGCATTCGAATCGTGAAAAAACAAGCATGCATGTGTGTGAGAAAGCTTTGTGAGCAAAGAGTGAGTGCAACACTAAGAGAGTATTTTGTCAAAGTGTGAAAGTTAAATGAAAGTCTAATACTTGAGTGTGTTTTGTGTATTGCTTTAAAAAAAAAAGGGTTTTAAGTAATGGTTTTAACAAAATCTCAGATATTATATAAAAGGCAAAATTTGTAATCAATGCGCTCAATATTACAGTGAGTTGGGGGATAGAAAGATTTATTTTTGAGTAATTTGCGCCTGCGTGCCTGAATGTGGAGAAACATAAGCTCAGGGCCGGGACTAAGTTCAAAGTGATTTCGCCTCTCATCATCCGAAGTTAAAAATTTTAAGCTTCTAAGCATTCAATTAACTTCATTTGCAAGATATTTGCTATGCATTTTTTCAATAGGGCACTTGTAACATTTGGCTGATGAGAAATTGTTTAAAAAAATAATAAATAAAATAAGTTAATTCATAAGCGAAGAAGTCATACTTTTTATGTTTAACCATTGAACAGTAAGCTTTTAGTTCTGATAAGCTTACTTAAGATACTTAACCCTAGCTCTTAGAATATAACCTTAAGTTTTTTAGTAGTCTCTAAGATTTTTTTTAGTTTATATATTTTTAATCAATTTTTTACCCAACCATTTATTCATATAAAATTATAACTAGTTTTAAGAATTTGACCGCTGACAGAATGCCATTTCCTTCAGCCCCCAAGAGGGCGTTATTAATACCCACTTCTATATATTTGTAGATCCCACGCAGTACATGGATACCAGTGCCGCCTTGACAGTTGCAGGTGCCGATGCCGTCTCCGCCCTATGGAATACAGAGACCAAGCATGAACTCGATTCCGGCATGATGCCTCCGCCGATTACCACCCAGATGCCGATGGGTGTACGTCGTCCCTCCTTGCCCGCAGGCGCCCCAATGATCACCGATCATCAGCTGGCACACCTCAACGCAGTCACCGCCGAAGCACTCAAGACAGAGCTGCTCGATGAAACGTCACAGAGTTCGCTTGCCGAAGCCATGCATTCACCCGAAACCGGACCACACAGTCCCACGGCCATGCAGTATCACACACGTTATGGACGCAAGACCAGCATGGATGCCATGCTGTATGAATCGAATAGCATGCCAGGTGGCTTTCCGGTAACGCCCGCTGCCGCCGCTGTCGCAACCGCTCAGATGGAGGTTGTGGCCGCTGCTGTCGAGATGGCGGTAAAAAATGAGATTGCCAAAGAGATACACGCAGCTGTTGTGCAACAACAACAACAACAACAGCAGCAGCAACAGCACGTTGTCGCAGTCACGACGCCACATGCCAGCGTCAAGAAGTTCTACAACAATTTGAACCAAGCCAATATGGTTGCAGCCGCCAATAACGCAGCTGCAGAGCAGACCCTATTCGGCAGCGTCAATCAGACGGCAGCCGCATCAGGTGTCACACTTTTCCCCACAGAGCAGAGCAGCAGTGCTGCTGCCGCCATAGAGCATGCCTTCAGTGATATGTTGCAGCAGGCGGCAGTTGCTGTCGTCGCCAACCAACCCGGTGCAGTGCTCAAACGCAGCATATCCCTCTCCAGCAACTCATCATCTCACTCAAACGGCTCGAATTCGTCTTCGCCGCGCTCTCACTCTGGCAGCAACTCAAATGGCTCACCGCCAAACTCAATGAACGGTCACAATTCGCCGCTGGCCCAAGACATCATTCTCAATTCAGAACCCGCCGCCTCACTGAGCGCTACCATGCCGCTGCAGCAGCTGCTGCATCCAGCTGCATCAGTTGTCGATGATGTTAACGCTGTAGTGACCGCAGTTGGATCGCCAGAAAATGGTCTGTCGACAGACATCATCATGAATCCGGCCCTTTCACCCTCCACCATTCTATGTTCTGCAAATGGTGCGGCCACAGCGGTTGTGCCCAACATTATGGCACCACATCAGGTCACCATGGCAAACTCTATACTCAATGATATCGCAATGCAGTCACAACCAACGCATCAAGATGCAACAGTGGCAGCACTGGCTCTCAGCAACATCATCAGTGGCCAGTCGACGAGCCCTACATCGGTCAATGGCAACTCAGTGCAACCGCAGTCACCAGTAGTACAGCCGGAAGTAACGGCTGCAACCTCAACAGCTGTTAGCAACATGATCCTTAAGGCAGCTGCCGATTTCATTTCCAATCAGGAACAGCAACACCATCATCATCATCATCATCAACAACAACATCATCATCAACATCATCAGCAGCAGCAACAACAGCAGCAACAACAAACGCAACAACAACAGCAGCAACAATTAGTTTCCACCGAATCGATGCTGATGTCGCTTAATAATACTGCAGCAGCCAACGCCGCCGATCCACTTGTAAATCTTTTGTTGAATCACAGTGCTGATGTTACAAACCCTGCTGCAGTAGTATCACAAGCTGCAGCAGTGGCAGCAGAGTTTCCGCTGGGCATGTAAGTATATTGCAAAAAGACAACAAACGCATTGGCCATTTCAGCCATTGACCGTACTTCTTATGATCAACATAAACTCATAATATCAAGAATATTTGTCACAAAATTCTAATTTCGAGAAAATTGACTTCAAAGTTTCGCATTTGTACTGAAATCTATAATAAATCTAACTTTGTGAAGAAGCTACTTTTTAAAATAGCCACAAACATCGTTGTTTTAAGGTTAAAAATTGTTTGTATGTACATGAAATCTTCATCCATGCATAGAACAGCGAAAACCCCCAAATGTGACATATCACCTTCATACACACATATCTTCATTTACAATGTCAATCAACCAAGACATCATAGAATGCTTATAAATAATACGAAATTTTTAATTGATCCCATACCTACATCTTTTACTGGAGCTTTTTAAGCCTATAAAACATAACGGTACCAAGTATTAATTAACTTTTTATTCATATTTGCCTCTCTCACACAAGTTAAAATGACATACCAAAACTCGTGTACTACGTATCTATTTATCTATCTACAATATATACACTCACGTTTAAAAAAAGGCGATTTATGCTTCGTTTTCACTATGTCCTTTTCAGTAGTCAGTTGTTGTCAATCAAATTGAAAAAAACAACATGTTGACATTTTTTCTAGCTTTGGCATTCTTGGAAAATTAAAAACAAATACATTATTAAATGGAGCTATGCAGAAAATTTTCTAGAGTTTTATTAAGGTGATAGATAAACTTTTGTGTCGTCGTAAAAATTATATAGTGAAAACCAAGCATTAGGGCCAGTTTTTCAGTACGAGTTTTAAGTCTAGTCAAATTAAACCAAGGTCAACTCCCAAAATTGGACGTTTAAACTCGGTTTAGGCAAAAAAGAAACACATTATATGATAATTTAAGTTAATTTAACGAATGATAAAATATCTTGTTAAAATATCTAATTAAACCAATTTTGGTGAGTTAAAGTAGATTTAATTTGACTTATGTTTAAACTCGTACTGAAAAACTGGCCCTTAATAATTTGGTTACTAGAAACATTATTTTTATTGAATTATGACAAAGTGTGCCAAAACTATAAAAAATTACATTCAAGCTTAGTGTTTTTTCTAAATGACCTTGGTATTTATTATGTGGATTTTATATGATTTAAATACAAATTCTAAATGTTTGATAGTTTAAATCATACTTGATTTTAAATAAAAATTCTAGTTGTATCAAGTCGTAATCAAGTATGATTTAAACTAGCAAACATTTAGAATTTGTAATTAAATCATATAAAATCAACATAATTACATTCAAACTTTATAGAAATTCTTAAAGAAGGACATGTTGAGAGTCCATCGCAAATGATTTAACCTCTCAAGGCCATCATAATTTTTTTTGGCTTATTGGAAATGAAAAATAAAATTCACTTTTTTCAGTGGAATTTGACGTAGAATAAAGCTATGTAAAATTAAATCCGATAAAAATACAAAGTTAAGCTTCAATAAGTAAAATTGTATTTCGAGCTCTAGGTTCTAAGTTGCTTCCTTGGCTTCAGTTTATTTGGCTTATCCGAGATCTCGGACTCGCAATCTCGGTCTCGTAAACGAGCTCGAAACGAACACGAGATCTCGGATCCATACATTTTTCTTAGTGACTTTTCCTAAGAAACACTTCAAAAAATTATAAGTAAAAATAGTTAACATTAAAATAAACACTAAATAAAATGATATATGAAAAAAAAATTTTCATAAATTTCTTCATTCAAAATTAAATTAAATTAAACACCTAAAAATTTTGCATATAAAAATGATGAATATATATTTGAAATAATATGTACTTATTAAAAAAATATGTTCATATAAAAAAGTCCAACTCGTAAACGAGCTCCAACATACGATATCTCGGACCATCGGAAATTTCTTTATAAAAAAATTATATAAAAAGACTTAGAATTTTTTCATATAAAAAGACTTGGAATTTTTTCATATAAAAATTATGACATTTTTTTATATTTTAATTGACGTATTTTTAGCAGCTAACAATGAAAAAATAGTTTTTATTAAAAAAAAAAAATTAAATATTTTCATATAAAAAAGTCGAACTCGAAAAATGAGCTCGAAACGAGCACGAGATCTCGGATCCATACAATATTATGTGAAAAGACTTAGGAATTTTCTATGAGAAATTTATATGAAAAGACTTAGAATTTTTTTCTTATTAAAATTATGAAAATTTTTTATTTTAAATGACGCATTTTTAGCAGCTAACAATGAAAAAACAGTTTTTATTAAAATTAAAAATTTTATATTAAAAAATTCGGACTTGTAAACAAGCTCGCAACAAACACGAGATCTCGGAACCATACAAAGTTATATAAAAAGACTTGGAATTCTTTCATATAAAAATGATGTAAATTTGTTTATTTCAATTAACGTATTATTAGCAGCTAACAATTGTTATTATATAAAAAAATATTTTCATATAAAAAAGTCGTCTTTGTTATGATTTCGAAACAAACATAAGATCTCGGACTCGGTAACGGATTGGAAACGAACGAGATCTCGGATCCATACAAAATTATGTGAAAAGACGTAGAAATTTCTCATAGAAAATTATTTGAAAAGACTTAGAATTTTTCATATAAAAATTATGAAATTTTTTTATTTTAATTGACGTATTTTTCAGCTGCTTACAATAAAAAATAGTTTTATTAAAAAATTTTTATGTTTTCATGTAAAAAAGTCGAACTCGTCAACGAACTCGAAACGAGCACGAGATCTCAGGTCCATACAAAATTGTATGAAAAGACTTGGAATTGTTTCACATAAAAATGATGAAATTTTTTATTTTAATTAACGTGTTTTTAGCTAGCAATGAAAAAATGGTTTTTATTAAAATAAAATATTTTCATATAAAAAAGGCAGTTCGAGAAAGCTTCTATATTTTTAATTAACGATTCGTTCTCGAATTTTTAAATCTACATTTACAAATTTTTCTGTTCATTTCAAATTTTTTTTTTTGGAATTTTTTTGTAAAATTTCTTCACAAGACTTGGAATTTTTCCATATAATTATTTTGATATAATATGATATGTAATGTGTTAAATTTCGGTGACCTGGGTTCGAGACCTAACTCGGTTTTTTTTAATTGTTCCGATCATTTATAATTTTTTCTAAATTTTTTTATAAATTTTTTCATATTAAATAATCTTTTGCTTTCTTGAATGCTTATCGTCAACTGACATTAGTGATGGGAACTATCGAATAAAAATATTCGAATTGTTCAATAGTTTAACAACATTCATTCATTCGATAGTTTTTTTATTCGATAGCTTTTCATTTGCACTTGTTTAAATGAAAATTATATCATTATTCACACTAGTGCTATTTAGAGGTTTTTTAAGTCGAATGAATGAATACTTTAATTGATAGCAAAAATCAAACGATAGTTCTTTGCATAAGCTACTATTTTATAATTCGAATGAATGAATAATTTACTCGATGGAGGCCTTTTTCACTAGGCAATAATTGCCTTCGCCGCAAGCAGTTCGTCAATTATTTGCCAGATTGAGGGGGTTGACGAAAGTCCCCTTTCAACACGAATGCTTGCGAATAATCGACGAACTGCTTGCGGTGAAGGCAATTATTGGCTAGTGAAAAAGACCGCCAATCGAATAAATTATTCATTCATTCGGATTGAAAGGGGACTTTCGTCAACCCCCTCGTCAATTATTGCCTAATGAAAAAGGCCTCATAGTAAAAAGTGTACGATAGTTCTTTGTACTAGTTACTGTTTTTTAATTCGAATGAATGAGTGAATTATTTATAAAGTTAATGAATAAACGAAATATTCGAACGAATTGTTCGATAGTTGAAATCATTCGACAGCGCCTATCACTAACTGACATGATTAGCGTTGACAAAATTGATTTCACAGTACGGCCAAACGCCATTGTTCGTTCATTGTTCGTACATTTCACGAAAAAGCTCACAGTGTACGTGTGAAAGCATTGCGCTGGCAGCAAATTGTAGCCTATGCACATGTGAATAGGAAATTCGAAAACGCCCGACACTGGGTTAGTGTGATTGACTCTATACCAGAGTGCGTAGAGCACTCAAAATTCTCCCTCGCTCTTTCGAGTTATCATTTATAAAAACAGAAGCAATGAATAATCTTTTCATATGCACTTGTATGCTCTCGCACAACCTCATCAAACACTTGTATTGGTTATTCGTTCGTGCACAAAGAGCGCTCATCGTTTTGAGAACATCGTAACTGTTTTCATCCCTCGAGTTCTGCAAATGATGTGCTCTTTATTTCAACTGAAAAATATGTGGATTCATCAATGATAAGTATTTGAAGACTTATCAATTTGATATTTGCTATGAGGCAAAATGAAACGTATACGTTATCCAAAAAATTTTCTTTATACTTTAATAGAAAAAACACATTTGCAGAAATAAACTAAAATTCATTTATTCATTAAATTAGAAATTAAAAATAAAAAAATTAAGATTTAACGTTATCAAAATTTATATTTTAAAATAACATATCATTTAATTTAATAAGAAGTAAATTATTAATATTTTCAGAGTTCAGCCTGGACTGAATTGTGTTTAACAAAATTGTGTTTATGCTTTGTGCTATAATGCCTCTTGATATTGTGAATCACTTGTTCTTTAAACTTTTTCGAACATTCAAGGCGTGCAGATTTATATGTTTGCTCTTTGTATAATGCATATTTGTCTTTGTCAATATTTGAAAATCTTCCCATTTTTTATAAGAGAACATTTAATAAAACACGCGAACAAGCAAACAAGTGTATACTCACAAATGGCCACAAAAATGCTTCAATAGAAACAAACAGAAAACAAATAAACTGCAATAGAAAAGAATGATAAAAAAATTATGACATCAAAATAAAACTCACTCAGTACCCACTGTATATAGCTATCATTGAGAAGAGTTCATCATTTTCAAATAATCTGAGTGAGGAAAAAAATAGAGCGAGCTCACATATCGGCTTGTGCTCTTCAAAAGCGCATGCTGTGAACAGCAACAAAAGATAAATGCAAATAAACGATCGGTCGTTTGTTTTTCATTTCCAATTAAAGAAACAAAACGAAATGCACTGAGTTGAGTTGCATCAGTGATTTTTTTTAGAAATCAGTAGTCATGCAAAAGTAATCAATGATTAATTTAAGTAATCAATAGTTTTCCAGTAATAAATAAATTATTAAGACTACGAAATTTATCAGTAATCAGGCTTAACCAATCGTTGATTGCAGATTTTTTAACTAATATATTGTTTTATATCTGTTTTTATATATGTATGTGGTAAAACTGAGTCAAGTAAAACACAGAAAATTTTTCTGAGCACTATTGTTCCACTTCTTTAACAAAACCAATCTAACAAACACTAACAGCACTTTAATAGCTGCTGAAGAAAATATTGTATTACTCAACTGAAATAATAACAGACCAATTTTGAATTTTTTTTCTGACGAGAAGTAATCTGTAAACACTAAAAGCTGGGTCTGATTACTTGATTTATTAAAAAATCATGTAATTCCATGTTACGATTACTTGATTTTTCTAAAAATCATGTAATCACATTGCATGATTACCTTATTTTTTATAACCTCATGTAATTACTTACCATGATTACTTAATTGAAAGTATTTTTATTTGGTTTTAATGTGAGTTTTCTGAATATTTAAAAATCAAGTAATCTGTGCAATCGGAATACATGTAATCATAATCAGTAATCGTGAATTATCCCTGGTCACAATTAATTAAAAAGAATTATATAATTAATTTTGTTAATTTTAATAATTACAATAAAACTTCTTTCGAGCTATTAACATCGGGTATATTTCTAGCAATAAACTCTTGATGAGTGCTATAAAATGTACAATTCACCGTCACAAATCCTCTAACTTTCTTAAATCCTCATGTAAACTATGTTATTCTTGAATTTATCTTTCCTTTCAGACCCACTGCTTCACCGCAAGAATCTCTTATAGTCGCCTTGGCCACCGAGCAGAAGGCAGTCGTAGCTGCTGCTGCCGTCACTACAAATGGTGCAGTCATAACGCAACAGACAACCGCTACAGCCGCTGGCATTGGTGTTGTAGGTGGTGTAGTGCCACCAACTGTGCCACTACCGCCAGAGCTGACTACAATGTCCGATCAGGATTTGATAAGCTACATAAACCCGAGTACCTTCGATCAAAGTAAGCAGCTGAAATGCAAGTTTCTTAATTTTTTATTTAATTTTTCTTTATTTCCTTTCAGTTTAATTGATAACGCTGCGCACAAATGGCAGATTTTTCCTTAAAGACACTATCGCCCGAGCATCATGCAGCGTGGCGTATTGCTGCAAAAAGTGTCAAAGCAAGTGCAACGAAATTTTGTAAAAATAAAAAATAAACTAATGCTTACATATATATTTATATATTTATGTGTGGTAAAAACAACCATTTGACTCTTAATACAAACAAGGTTTCCAATACAAATACAAATTTAAAACTACAGGAATTCTGCTGTGGACCAAGTTTTATAAAACGCAAAAAAGAAAACAAAACTAATTTTATCCAAAATACTATAAATGTTTACAAAATTGTTTTATAAATATTATATAGAGTTTATTATAAGATTTTATGATAACAGAAAATTATTTACAGAAAAATTATAACAAATGAACTATTTACAATAACAAAAAAAAAAAACACTTGTTATCATATATAAAAATAAATGTTTATATTGGCATTCAATTCAGTAGAAATAACACAAAACTGCACAACTCGAGTAAAGTAAATTTTTTAAATTTATCTTAATTTGAAAACATTGACCTGAAAAAAATAATGGCATTAATAATTTTTACAGTTTTCCAGTTTTTGTTGAATTTTTGTCTTGATTTACAGTTATCAATATGTAAAAAGAAAAATATGATTAAGTAACTTAGGTGTTTTCTTAACCTTTTTGCTAAGTTATGTAGTTTTTGTTTAAGAAGCAGTTTTTCAGTAGTCTAAATTATGATAGTTTTCTAAAATGATGACGACTAAAATAATTTTTTTTTAAATTGTAAAAATACACAGTATTATGATATAACTCTGAAATGCAGTTTTTTCTTATTTGAAAACAAAAAATAATATATAAAATTTGGTTTTAGCAAAGCAACTTAATTTACTCATTTTGGAATAAATGCAAAACTAGAAGAGAGTGCATCTGAAAGTGTTATAGCTTATCGTAAGAAGGTTTATAATAATATTTTGACTTAAAATGATAAATTTCTTGAATTGTTGTAAACTATACATATTTTTTTAAAGATAAATTTTAATCTTGTTTTGTGATTTCCCATAATTAATGTTTTTGAGTTAGGTAGTTTTGGGTTGCTTCCACTGATTTGTTGTTGTGCACTTCGTAAACTAACTGATAAAATATTGCAAATAAGAAGTATTTTTACAAAAAAAAAAACAAAAAATTATGTAATAAAAAAAGCCAAGTAACATTTTCATAGAAAATGTTATTAAACAAGTCAAATTATCTCAACATTTAATGACTGCCATATTAAGAATAGAAAAGAAATATTAACATTGATAAATGTATCTAAGTTCTTGTAGAAGGGTGATATCCCAGCATTTATGTTTATGTGTCTTATCAGAAACGAGCTGGCAAAAACAAGTTATAATCATTATACTATTCTGACAAGTTTTGAATTTTGTTCTTATAAACACTTGCCACGAACAAAAAACTGACATTTTTCACTGTTGCGTAACTCCTTTAAACTTAAGTTTAGATGTCATAAATCACACATTTTTATAAGAACAGCTTAAACACAGCTTCAGCAGCTCGGCTGTAGAGTTTCAAGGAAAAACAAAAATTAAATAAAAATTTTAAAGGTTTGAAAAAATAAGTATCAAAATGAAAATTGATGTTCAAAGAAACCTAAAATATTTGTTGTATATTAAAAGCTGAATAGAACATAAAGAAAATATATAATTAAAATATTTTGTACCTATAAATTTTAACTCTTCAAATTTTTTTTTCATTATTATGTCGTTATAATAAATTTTGCGCTCGAACCATTAATTTTTATACCCACTTCCTTTATTGTCAATAAAGTCATAAGAAAAAAATAAATAAATTTCTTCAACTATCTCAAGTCTGATGGCCTTAATTTGAGCTGATTAAATAAAATTTAGAATTAGTTTAAGAAAAAAAAAAATTAAATAAAATTGATTTTTTGTTTTAATTTTATAACTATGACACAAAACATGTTTATGGAAAAGAGAGAATATTAAAAAAAGACTATAAAATCATATTTTATTTAAAGACCATTTAAATAAAATACAAAATGAAAAATTAAATTTAATTTATTAATAAAGTTAAGTTTGTATAATTAAGTTAAGTTCGTTCTTAAGAAGTAAGATATTTCAGAAAATAAACATAAAATGAAATAAAATATGTATATTTGTTTTAAGCAGCATTGAAAAAAAAAGAAAAATTGGATGTTTTTTTTTAAATGTTAACCACTTTAAATTTGTTTCATTAAACCTTATTGTAAATTAAAAAAACAATTAATTAGCAGCTTTAAACTAAAAAAAAAATTATTTTGAAACATAATAAAAAATATTTAATCTTTTGAGCACCTTTCAAATTCCTCCTCAACTTCCTGTAGCGTACCTCTAAAGTCTAATTATTTTAAGTAATTTTTATGCATGTACTGTATATTGTACATGTAATTTTATTTGTTTTAATTTGATTTAATATCTGTGAATATATGCATTTGTTTATTCTTGTCCATTTGCGTTAAGTCTTAGACTTAAGATTTTTTTCTCTTAATTAAGTTTTAATCATATATTTTGTTTTGCCTATCTTTCCTAGTAATACTTTGTACTCTACATATATTTATATATATATATATATATATATATATATATATATCTGAAACATACTTATTCAATTATAACTGTAAAGGTGCATCGTTATTTATTTTGTATAAATGTGCTAAGAGAAAAAAAAAGATAATAATAAAAACAAGTTGTAAACTGCTATTGGTATTAATTATATGAGATTGGCGATATGGTGCAGCGTTGTAAAATTTTAAACGTGCTTTAAAAATTATGGCATATATATTGTTTATGCACAAAAATATATCTATATACATATATATATATGAACATAGTTTGTTGCTAGATGTGTGTGCATATTAAAAGAAGTGTGCAAAATGCATCGTGTTATCCAATGGTTATATTATAAATATATACATATATGTTTACATATATGTATATTAAGGCGCCTCTCACGACCCATAGAAAAGAAAGTTGTTCGGCACAAATGCTCAAAATAATCCTTGGCTTATGTTATGATGATTCCTCAAATATTTCAACTCTAGCTATAGCCATTCGTGAGCTGGAATGGTTTGCATTAACCTCTTAAAATAGATTTTTTTTGTAAAAATATTGGCTGGTGTAATAGTTGTTAATAAAATTAACTATCAGAAATTAAAGGCCGGAAAAAGCTCTTCCAATCTGCATCAAAAATTGTTAATGTTTGGAATCAGATTAAAGATAACGCGGTTTTTCCTGCATATTTTTGATACTTTTTTATTTTATTTCCCTACAAAAACTTTCAAAATTCAAATAACTTCATTACTTTTATTTTTTTTTTTAATTTCTTACAATATTTTTTCAGAAGGTGTTTATTTTATAATTAATATTTTAGTTTTAATATTTATCAATTTAAGCAATTCTGACTAGGAATCAATGCGAGCACTGAAAACCTTTCCAACGATATCTTGAAAGGGCGGATCGCATGAGAAATAATTAAGTTTTTTTAATTTTAGTGAAAATAAATTTTAAAAAAGCATTTTCTTTAATCCAAATGTAAAAATTTGAATTTATTTATGCAGATGGGCAGAGCTTTTTCCGGGCAGAGCTTTTTACAACTATTACGGAGGCCAATATGGTTACAAAAAAACTCGATTTTTAGAGGTTATTTCAAACCATTCCAGCTCAGGGATGGCTATTGGTAGCGTCGAAATATTTGGGGAACCATCATAACATAAACCAGGGCTTATCTTGAGCAACTGTGCCGAACAATTTTTTTTCGTGAGGCGTCTTAATGTATATGTACTTTTTATGTTAATAGCAGCATAAATTTTTTGATTGAAAAAAGTCAAAAGAAAAGGTGCGTGTATTTAAAAATTTTACTATAAGAAAATTATTTTCACAAAAATATACAAAACCCAATTAGTTTCATATACTAATTGAAAATTTGCATACATGCATACTTTGGAAAATTTAAATTGGTTATATTATATACTTATTTATATATGTATACATACGTATATATGTTTACCCATACATTAAATGTGTGTGTAAGAAAAAGATATTTACATGAGTGGTTAAAAATAAATTGAAAAAAAAACAACTCTTGCTTCTGTTTTTTTATTTTTATTTGAATTCACCACGAATCGAACGTTGAAAAATCATATTTTTTATTATGAGAGATGTAAAGTCGTTTTGGATTCAAGATGACGATATGTGTATTTTCACAGAAATGGTTATGGCTTTATATAAATTTAAAAAAATTTTTAAGACAAGGTTTTTTTGCACATATTTGTAGACAAGAAAGTCAAAATTTCTGAAGGAAAATTATAAGAAATTCTTTGAAAGAGAAATAAAAAAAAATTTGTTTCAAATTTTTGAAAAATAAGGCATTGGATGCAATTATACAGTGACTTAACGAGGACACAGAACTAATTTTACTTGTTAAAACAACTTATTGAAGTGAAAAGACGACAGGGTAGATGTATAACAGACGCAGTAGTGGTCTTTAACATAACATCGCAAAAAACCATTAAGAATTTACATTGAAAAGGAAAAGGCTACTAAACGATTATGTCTGGTGACTACATTTGACATTAGTTATGCATTTAACTATGCAAATTGGTACGGAAAACTTGATATTGCGGTGGTAATAGCAGCAAAGCATCTCTAAGCAGCTGTGGACATAGCTAAATTGAACTATACGGAGGTGCTCAGAGCTGACTTCATCCTGGCTGAACATAAGACGAAAGTACACTCAGTAGTTATTTAGCCATATTCCAGAATCCGTCGTATTGAAGTTCCGAACGTAAAGCGCTGATTATAATAGACGGAACGGAACGTAGTTAAGTGTCATCGTATCGGGACGAAACGTTTTCAAACGGAGTAGCGATTATAATAGCATCAAAGGAGGAAATAAATAAAGGAAATAAAATAAAATAAAGAGGAAATAAAATATATTTTATTATAAAACAAATTCCATCAATTCTTCTTTTCTGATTATTTTAAAACATGAATTCAATCAAAATTTATCAAAACTACGGAAAACAAAACAAATGAAGA
Source organism: Dichetophora obliterata (assembly GCA_963920525.1). Taxonomy (NCBI): domain Eukaryota; kingdom Metazoa; phylum Arthropoda; class Insecta; order Diptera; family Sciomyzidae; genus Dichetophora; species Dichetophora obliterata. The sequence goes on from OY986439.1 coordinate 56,541,714, forward strand.
ATAAAATTAATAGTAGCATCTGTCAACATAAATTTTTTACTCAAAACGTTACGGAACGCAGCGGAGAAATCAAAAATCAATAGATCTCAACGTCGCGTGCCGCTCCGTTCTGTCTATTTATAATCAAACTCATAAGAAACTCATGTAATAGATTGAAAAGTGACATTTCTCAGTAATCTATAACGTTCCGTTCCGTCTATTATAATCAGTGCTTAAATCTACGCTACGTATACGACAAACTTGCTAATCCAAATTCCGAACGAAACTTCCCCTTTTCGAATTTACTTTCGGGAGTTTGAAAACAACCGATTTCAACAGCAGACAAATAAATAAAAAGAAAAATTAAAAAACAAGTTTTTGTTCAACATTGTATTTTTTATCTGTGATTTTTAATGGATTTCATTGCAATTGCAATTTTCGCACAATAAGGGCCGCTTTCTCAATGTCCGGTTAAGCACTAATCAGAACTTTAACCAGGAGTAAGCAAAAATGCTCTTTCTCAATGTTCGGTTTTGACTTAACTGTAAGTGCTGATTAAGTTAGCGACAACTTGTGGCTTCGGTTAGCTGCTAATCGAAGGAACAGCTGACAAGATTACAAAATTACTAAAAAACCAACGGTTACTTTACCAGCACTTGGTGAAATCAAAATTATTTTTTTAGCTATATGGTTAGCTAACTCCTGGTTAAGAGCTTGACTAACCGGACATTGAGAAAGCGGCCCTAAGAGTAAGTTTTCTCACAAAAGAAATCTGGAAAGAAAGGTGTTCACACATCTGTCAAATGATTGAAGTATATCGCGATTTTTAACTCTCTTTTACTCACTCTAAAATTTTTGATTTATTTCTGTTCACACCGGATTTTTTGATTGAAGTGCCGATGCAGGCATTTGTTACTCTTCTGCCTACTTTTTTGCTTACTTTTCTGTCTACTCTTCCTTTTTTCTCTTCAAAAAACTGCTTTTGTGTTCAAATAAGTACTGTTTTAGAAATAATTTGCTAGTAAACAACAGACAAGTTAAAAAATGCAACCCTTTGACTGAATTGATGCAGGTCTGGAGCTCAATCAAAATTTTGACTGATTCCATGAAAAGTTTGAAGTTCATTTTTGCTCTCGCAGAGAGTTCATTTTTTAACATAGGAAAGCAACAACAAATTTTGATTGATTCAATCATTTGACAGAAAAATATTGCGAGATTCCATCAACCCTTTGGAAATGGATTACAAAATGTAGGAAATGCAATTAATAAATTTCAACTAACATATTTAGGGCCGTTTTCTCAATGTCCTGTTAAGCACTAATCGGAACTTTAACTGGCGGTTAGCAAAAAAGCATTTTCTCAATGTTCGGTTAGGTCTTGCCGGTTAAGTTTACGGCAAGTTGAGGTTCCGGTTAGTTGCTAATATATATTGCTATATATATATTTCATAATTAAAAATGGATAGAATTTCGAGGATTTCGTTTTTTTCTTACTTGAATTCGATCCAAAACATAAAAAGGACACATGCGCATAGGCGTTATTACGTGGAAGAGTAATGCACTTTCTTCATATGCACTGAAGTTCGACACTCTGTTGTGTTTTTAAATTATTTATTAATTAATCCTTGTTAACCAGTGGGCAGTAGTTCCAAGGCCTTCTAGCAGGCCTGCGTTAGGTTTTTATAGGCCTTCCACACTCCTTGAAAACACCATTGTATTGCTTGTATGAAGTGGGAAAATTTGTCAGGCCTTCCGCTCTCCTTGCTAAAAAGAGACCATCCAGAAGCGCTCTATCGAGACGTAACGTTAGAAGGAAAAGCAATATAAATATAGTTTTCAAATAAAAAGCGACCATTAATTCCGGATTTGAACCATGGCCATCTTATTTTGCGGTCCGACACCTTGCCCACTCGTCTATCGCGGTTGTTAAGAATTGGTAGCTTATTTTGCATCAATACAAATGAAAGTAAGCTTTGGGAGCCCGGGTTCGAGACCCAACTCGGACAAAAAAAAATATTTTTTATTTTATAAAATCTATATTTTTTACAAACTGTTCTGTGTATTTAAAATTTTTTTTTAATTTTTTAATACATTTTCTTTATACAAAATTTTTTTGTTTTGAGTTTTTCCATATAATAATTTTCATATAAGTAATATAATATGTAATGTGTTAGTTTTCGGGAGCCTGGGTTCGAGACCCAACTCGGAAAAAAACTTTTTGTTTTTTTTAATCTACATTTTTTTATAAACTGTTCTGCGTATTTAAAATTTTTTTGGAATTTTTTTTTGTAATTTTTTTCATATAAAATAATATGGAAAGAATCAGAACCTTCAAAAGATAGGCCTTACAGAAGCACTCATCAATGCAGTGATCATGGAAATTGTATTGACGCCAATAATAGCAGTAGTAGCATGCCTTCTTTTGCGGAGCACTCGCTAAAATGCCCAATGGGTAGATATTTACAACTTTCACATCAAAAATAAAATAACAAACAAGCGTAAACAGCTGATATGCAGTTTAGCGTATTCACAATTGAAAAAATTCACAATTAATGACTTAACCGACAGTTACTTGACCGACACTTGGTGAAAACGAAATTGTTTTTTTTAGTTATCGTACGGTTATCTAACTCCCGGTTAAGAGCTTTGCTAACCGGGCATTGAGAAAACGGCCCTCACAGGTTTATAATGAAATATTTTACCTATATTTACCAAAAATTAATTATAAGTTTTATTTTGCGACCTAATTCTATAAAAATTCAATCGTTTTCTTTTGTCGTAAGCAAATCCGTCGAGGCAAAGCCTTCGTGAAAAAATCCGAAAAACAGCTGTCAAAAGTTGATGCGTTCTGATTGTGGAATAGCAATGCTACGAATACGATGTAATGATTCGGATTACAGAATACGACATTACGAATCCGAAAGAAAATTTACGCTACAGCGGATTTTGGAAAAAGGACTGATTATGTTTTTGCAGTCATTATTAAGGGGTATTTTTTAATTTGAAAATTTTTTAAATTAATTTTTTTTTATAAAAAGAGTACTTATCGTCACCTAAAATGCCAGAAGGCGTAACAACAAAAAATTCAAAATCGACTTTTTGGTTGCTTACGATACACTCATAAAAAGTGTTAAGCCTTCTTGCATTTTAGGTGACGATATGTATGTAGAGCAGGCCCGTAGGGCAACTACAACGCAACAGCCAAAAAGTTGCAAACCATTTCAATTTTGAACTGAATTGCTACCTATGCTTTTAGATCATAGATAACACTGGTTTTCAAATGACGAAAAGTGGTTTGTACAATGAATGCCACTGTCCATTTGTAATGTTAAATCGATGTGTGATTCCTAAAATGTCATTTTTTTCTGTCACTCCGTTTTTGAGATACTGCCAACTGTAGTATTTTTTACAAGAAAAAAAAACTTGATTCTACTTGATAGCATATCAGCCCAATTCTGAATGATTTTTCCCGGGGAATCGGAAAAGGGACTTTTCATTTTTAAGATAAAGTTTAAAAGCATTTTGGAAATGTTTAAGGCCAATTTGTTCATCAACCGTCAATATTCATGATTGTAAACAAAAAATATGTGATATCTTTCCAATTCCCCGGGAAGAATCATTCAGAATTGGACTATATATCTAGAAGGCCGGGTCAAAAAAAAATGTTTGATAAACTCGGTCTAAAATATTCTTTGGCTTATTGTTGTACCCTGCCCGGAAGGATTTCACAATGTGAATTTTTTAAAAGATACCTGGAATTTTTTAAAACGTCCCTTTTTGGGCAAAAACACACTTTTTGTATGGGAAAGTTTTTTGTTCCTAAGAATTTTCAAAAACAAAATAAAAATAAATATTAAAGATTTAAAAATTATTAATATCTGCATACAAAATTTTGAGAAATCTGCGCGTTTTCGATTTTTTGTGTAACTTTTTTGGATGCGTTTTATGTGATTTAGACCTCAATCGGCATAACAACGCCATTTTTTGTCCAATTATCTGAGATAAACCATCGTTGAAAAGGTAATAAAATTCTCTTATAAAATAAAATCATTTTAAAAGCTTTAATTTTATTTATTTTGTATTTTAAAATTCTTAGGAACAAAAAACTTTCCCATGCAAAAAGTGGATTTTTGCCCAAAAAAGGAACGTTGTTAAAAAATTCCAGAAAGCCTACGAGTGAACACATTGTGAAATCCTTCCGTAGAATGTACAACAATAAGCCAAGGAATATTTTAAACCGAGTTTATCAAACACTTTTTTCTTGTATGGAGACCGACCCGGCCTAATATCAAGGGAACCAACAACAATAATCAAACTAATAATCAGCCCAATTCTGAATGATTTTTCCCGTGGTATCGGAAAAGGGAGTTTTCATTCTTAAGATAAAGTTCAAAAACATTTTGAAATTTTTAATGCCAATTTGCTCATAACCGTCAATATTCATGAGTGTAAAAAAAATATCTTTATCTGCTATCTTAAAATGAAACTGCCTTTTCCAATTCCTCGGGAAAGTCATTCAGAATTGGGTTGAATATTTAAAATTAAGGCAAGAAAAATTCCCTAGATTGCGGAGACATAAATTAAAGTTTTGAGGATTTTTCACGTTTAAAAAAAAAAAATTACAAAATAAAATCAAACTAATTGCAAATTTTTTGGATTGGACTTAGCCTAGTGGGTAGAGTGTGTGGCCCCTAAGCTAAAGAAACGCGGCAGCTCGGGTTCAATTCCAGCTGAGACATAATGTTCTTTCAATTGAATTAATTTTTCTGTTCGGTCGTCAGCTCTCTGCATACAATGGCAAACCGCAGAGAGTAAAAACTGCCACGCCATGTAAAGCTTCTTGAGAACACAAGCCGTTCAGAGTTGGCATTAAACTTGTAGGTCCAGTTTCTCGATCACTTGTGTTCAAACATTTGATAACACAAGGAATGTCGGCCTTTGTAGTGTAGCGGAGAGTGCGCTAGACTGTCAAACCAGAGGCACCCGGTTCAAATCTGGGTTCGGGCATGGTTCTTTTTGCTTTCTTTGTTCTTTAATACACTTAAGAATTATTGAAACAAAATATCCATAGCTAATTTGTGGAAAATGTGGAATTAAATGACAGGCGCAGCTGAGGGCTGGAAATGCTTGCCGAGGTTAAGGTATAACACTATCCTCGGTTATAAGCAATTCAAACTGTCTTTCACGTTTTTTCCGCCTAATAGATAATTCACTTAAGGTTCCAATCAATTCTTCCTCTGATAATCTTTGCCTTTCCTTTCAGGTCAAATACCAAACGTTGTTTGTATAAGGCGCGTGTCTTGTTTCTTTGATCGTTTTTTTAAAAACAGTTCTTTTCCGTGCTATTTTTAAATAAAGTAATTTTTGCCCAAAAACCTACAATGTTTAACTTAATGTTAATGATCTCTACATTACTGTCAGTTGAATTAGCAAAATGCTAGTAACAAAATCTTTAATTTGTACAGCACAGTAGTAAGAGTTATAACGGATACGTTTACTTTGGATAAAAATATTTGCTGGTGGTAAGTAATTAACTTAATACAGTAAATCAACACTATCGAAAAAGTTCAAAATTCAAAATAGAATTATTTTTTTTGATTATGAAGAGTAAAAAAATAACTGCATTTTTGAAGAATTTTTAACTATGTAGAGAATAAGCTGTTGTTGTTGATGTTTCTTTGGAAAAAAATTGTTCTAACCTGACCTAAAGCTGAATAAACGATTTTAACATATCAGACATATCAATATGTGTCAAACACATATTCTGAAACCTTCGAACAAACACATATGCCTGGCCAGACCCCTATACGTCTTTGTGCATTTGTATGGCAAAAAGGGTACCGTAACTATGAATTTCTAAGTATGCTCGTTTATTATTTTTGTCTTTAGACTTTTTTTGATTTGTTGACCTATGTAGCTACCTAAATGTAAAAAAAATTTTATTCATTTTGTGGAATGCATAAAAAACAAGTATAATCAACTTTAGAATGTTGTTGGCACACAGGATTAGTGCATTTGGTGCAGTAAAAACGTGTCTTCCTACGCAGCTTTTCGTCTTGCGTGGCACAAATTCTGCAATCTTTTCTGGAATTCAGTGTACTAGGGCCGCTTTGTTGGTTAGGCAGCATGTTGCAGGAAATATTCAACGGCCTTCCAAAGAAAGATTCAATGGCCAAACGGGTTGAATATTGTCCCAAGATATGGTTGTTGTTCATGTGATTTTCTGTATTAGCAAGCACCAATTGTTTACTCAGCGTGTTCAAGAAAATTCGCCGCTTCTCTTTTCTGGTTCCTTCTGTATTTTCATTGCATATGATGTAAGCGGCTAATTCCATGACGTCTATCATGCAAAAAAATGCTAATGGCCAACGTCTGGTTGACCGTTTTGTAGAGTAATGCGTTACCATTTGGTCCACTGTATCAACGCCGGCCTTTGTTGAGTTGTAAAATTTTATAGTTGCCGGTTTTTTAGCTACGCCTTCAACTTTCTCGGTGTAGTGCACAGTGGATAGTAGATTTACTGCTTTGTTCTTCTTTGGAACGTAGCTGCACAGTGATACAAGGTTATCATAGAAACCGAACACAGATGAAAGCACTGGTCGTTTGCTGTCTTTTTTCACTTCTTTGGGAAGACACCTTTTGTTGGATCTAATGGTGCCAACGTACGCTAGTCCAATCGGCGAAAGACGTATAGCTGCGTTTAATGTTGTAAAGAAGTTATCAGCAATCATAATTCTGCCGCTGTTGGCGTATCGATTAGCCAAACTCATGAGCACATTATCGCCTTGGTTTATCTCTCGTTGTTCTCCCTATTTACCAGTGTACAGTTTTCCTTGCAAGATATTTGGTTTTCGCATCGCATGCATACCATACTTTTATGCCATACTTTGCGGGCTTTGATGGGATGTATTGCGTGAACTTTGTGCGCCCACGGTATTGAAATAGCTGCTCATCGATGGTTGCACTTTCAAATGGTTCAAAATTACTGGCAAGATTGCTATTCAAGAAGTTCCATATGTCGCGAATGGGAGCAGCTTTGTCGGTTTATTGACGAAATGCGCGCGTACGACTATCGTCAAATCGAATACAGCGCATCAAAGTAACAAATCGTGTATATGACATGGCTGCACGGAATATTGGGAGTGCATCAGTTTGCCACATCAATCTTGAGAGATGCATAGTATTATGACTGACACCAAAAGCCAATAGTATCCCAATAAAAGCGTCAAGCTCAACACTTGTCATATCAACCCATACTCGTGGTGTGCACTTTTGCTCCATATAGATTTGTTTGTGTTACGATGATGAACGTAATATTCGGTGAAAAGAAAAGCTTGAACACCTCAAGCGAAGTGATCAGGTTTGGTTTTGGTCCACTTCTGAAACGCATGCTGTTGTGCTGGCGGAATCTCACTGTAGCGGGTTCAGCTGTACTCCACTTGGTACCATCTTTTCCAAGCAAAAAACCGTCTGCAGCTTGAGTTGGTGCATTCTCACTTTCTTCTTCGGATTCTTCAACGCTGTCGAATATTTCATTTGCTTCAATTTCCAATTCATACTCAATGTCCGAGGCGTCATCTTCGGGCACAAGATCTGTGTTTTCACCGCTTTGGTCTTCAAATAAATCTAGTTTTTCGTCTGCTTCTGTGTGAAGTGCGAAATCACGCTGTAACGCTGATGATAGTTGTTGTTGGAAATTATCAGTAAGGCTCCCTGTACGCAAGAGCGTATTGTACACAAATTCTAAATCCTCTGCCAGTACAATAGTAATAATTTCACTTTAGTTTCCGCACAAAACATTTATATTTCGGACTGTATTTAGATAAATTTCGAAAATTTATATTTCGGATGTTGTATGTTCAGCATTCAATAATAAACTAACTGAACTCAAAACCAAAATCACAAACGAAAGAAAGAAATAAAAGAAAAATGAACACAAAAGCTACCTGCAAGCAAACATCTGCATTGAATTCACATAAAAACAGCCCGAGATATAAAAAAAATTCCTGGAAACAACAATCTGCATTGTATTTGCAGAAAAATAACCCAAACTGTGTATAACAAAAATTTATTTCATAAAAATTGTAAAGGGGTCTGGCCAGGCATATGTGTTTGTTCGAGGGGAAAAGTCCCCCTTTTTTTGCATTTTTCTTCGTGTTGGAACGATATTTTAGAATTTTTTTTTTAAATAGCCAACAATATTTTAAGCGGCTACCGAGAAATACAGGTATCCACCTAAACTAGAAGTACAGTGGAATTCGGTTATAACGACCCTGAAGGGACCGGAATATTTCGTCGTTACAACCGAATGTCGTTATATGCACACATAATTTTTTTTGTTCATTGTTAACTTAATTAATTTATTATAAAGAAAAAAATTTATTATCAATAGTTAAAATAAAAACATAAAACTTTGGGTAAATAAATACAATAAGTTTTTTGTTTCTTTGACTTTCTGATAAAAAATATTTTCCTTTTCAAACTTCCGGATGTTTGCAGCAACCAAAACTGTAACAAGAACCGTGAAAACTTTTCCTTCTTTACACTTTTTACCTTAAAATTTTAAAATTCTTTAGGGCGCATGAGTTTAAAGAAGAACCTTGTTGCATCAGCATTATAAATTTTTTCTGAGTCCTAATAGCCATCTCGAAGTTTTGGGAAAAATTCTGTAGTCACCTGAGGCTTCATCTGAAACCTTGCAGTTAACAATGCAGTGTCGCTATCGAAAATGGTAAATCAAACTTTCTAAACAAGAAAAATTCGTTTTACCTAAAATTTTAACTAAATCATTGGCTTTTTCTTGTAAAATATGATCGGTTAGAGGTATATATCGCGATTTTTGGATTTTCTATATTTTGAGGAGGTGTGATGCTTATATTTTTCCTATGTTTCCATATGATGGACATTGAAGAATATGACGCAAGAAATTCCTCGCCGTTTTCAAGCCGCCAGATTATTGCAGATTTTTCTTCAATGATGAACGCGTTACGTTTAGTTTGTGGAGGCATTTTGAACACAGTAAAAAATCAATCATGCATTCGAAGGAACAAATGTATACTGAGCAAAATCACATGCGCAAATGAAGCTATGCAGTTTTGTTGTCAATGAATTTTATACGGTTATTTCCCTTTCAACAAAGCAAAAATTGCATATATGTTCAGTGAATATTGTTTGTTCTCATATAAATAAAAAAAAATTCATAAGTAAGCAAATCTAGTCTCAACTTGCTTTCGTCGTCGCTTATATGTGAAAATATTTATTATATTTTATGAAAACTGCATCGTTATATGCGAACTCGTCGTTATATCCACCGACGTTAAAAGCGAACGCAGTTCCTAAGGAATGAGAAATTACAAAATGCGGACTTCAAGAATACGACGTTATAGCAGAAATGTTGTTATAACCGAGGTCGTTATAAGTGAATTCCACTGTATGTTTAATAACCGCTCAAAAATGAAATATGCCTGGCCAGAACCATGTGTTTGTCCAAGGGTTAAACTATCAAACAACTAGAAAATGGTTTTCAAAATCAAGAATGATTTAAACTTTCAAACATTTAGAATTTGTATTATTAAATAATAGAAAATCAACGTAAAAACAGAATTTTATATAATACATATATTTTTCTTTTATTCTTCACTGCAAAAATTTACAAAAATGGAAAAAAATTTAATGTTTTCACATTGCAAAAAAATTATCAGTTTTAGTGAAAATTTCACAAAAAAGCAACGCTGTATTATATAGACGGACGACCCTTTATATGTCATATTCCTCTTCCAGATTTTTAAATCGTTTTTTTTATTTACTGTTTGACCCATGGTTATAAGTAGGGATCGGATGATTATGCAAAACGTATAAAATATGACTGCCAAAAATCTAAACTATGCAAATTTTATGCAAAATTTTAACACACTTAGTACAGTTATTTGTATTTAATCAATATTTTAAAAATAAACAATTCACGTTGTTATCCTATCTTAACACAGGATTTGATTTAAAAATGATTTTGCATAAAAATCCGATCCCCAGTTATAAGTTTCAGAAACCCTGACACGGAATGTTAGCAAAATTGATTAACATAGCAAAGTAAACATATTGTTGAAACTCTGTTCACCGAAGCCTAAAGCAAAGACCAGCCTAAATGACAATTAAGCTAATACACAAACCATTTAAAGTTAACATCATATGAACAGAGTAGAAAATGAATAACAGTGAAACTTTTAACGTTGCTGTTAATACATTCAACATCCATTCAGTTTATACCTGACTAGCTCGGCTAACAAAATCAGTTAACGACAACATCGTTCGTAGTGTTAACAATGGCCGAACGAGCTGCAATCGTTGCGCGCTACAATCAAACCAGGTAAGCCAAGAAAACTGTTGGATTGCACAAAACGGTGAGCTTAGTTCAACATCGAGGCTCAACGAGTTCGGATGCAAACGATAGGCTGGGCTGTTAATAAATTTTAAAACGCGTTTAACTTTTGAATATATTTTAACTTTAATTGTTTTTCTATTGTTTGGTTGTTGCTGCGGTTGCCGTTATAGTTTCCATTATTGTTGTGTGCAATAATTTTAACATCTAACTCGTTAAAACGAATGATGCGCACACTAAAGTGAAGTATCTACAATAATAAAACAAAAAGAGGCAAACAAAAAATTAAAAACAACAACAATAAGTTGTTTACCTTTTTCCAAAGGTAAGCAAGCCAAAACAAATCTAGTGTTGTGGGTGACAAGCGACGCGGTGCAATGCAATGAGTTGGAACAGAAATAATAAAAAATAATAACAAGTGAAATTAAAACAAATAGAAAAAAAAAACACAAAACATAAAAAACAAGAAAACTACGATTGGCTAAAGAGAAGAAAAAACAACACCAACTAAAATAAGCTAGTGGAAAAAACCTACAATTAAATTCAAACACAACTCAGTGCTTCAAATGAAACACTAAGCCCCAGAATAAGCAAGTTTTGGTAGCTGACATTTTGGATTAATACAAAGCAGCAAATTTTGTTTCGAATAAATGATTTTGGATACTTCAAAGAACAAGAGTAAGCGACAGAACGGTAAGTTTTGTTTTGGTTTTGCGTTTTTATTTTTTTGCTATTGCTAACTAATAAATAAAAAAACAAGTTTGTTGTGGAATGCTAAATATTCGCCTTAATCTTATAGATAAAGTAAATGCTTATTAAAAAACCGGTTACTTTTAACCTTATTTTGAGTGATTTGTTGAAAATATAGTTATAAATGTTGAAAATTTCCCAATAATAATAGAATTCCAATGAATTAATAGGTTTGACAACATCTGCTGCACACGTTTAGATTTGTACCTGTTTTTGAGTTTATTGCTTATTGAACTGTAAACTGCAGTGTTGTTAGTACCTTTTCAACCAGCATCATTGGGTTTTTTTTTTTGTTGGCTGTTAAATTACTGTTAAATTACTTCATTGATTTTCTTATGGCATATCATATAGCTGTTTTTAAGTTGAGAAAATAGACGCATTTATGTCATTCCAGGGTCGTAGTCGCTAAAATTTTCTCTGGGTGAGGGGGGGGGGGAAGGAGAGTGGATTTGATTCACCAAAACAAAGTGTTTTTGGCAAAAACACGATATTTAAAGAATGGATTTTTCTTATAAATTTATTACATGATATTCCTGCAGTGTAATCAACTAGATTTATACCAGTCAACAACTAGTTGGAAATATCCAACAACTAGTTCGATTTATGTCCTATTCTCATAGAACCGACTGGTATTTTTTACGTGGTGATGTCATTGGAAAAGACAATTGTCTTACTATAGATAAGGTTTTAACTAGTTAACAACTCATTTTTTATGTAAAGTAAAGTTCTAGTTGGGTTGTGACTAGTTTTTAACCAATATAGTAATTATCGAATTAAAACTAGTTCATAGGTTCATATTTTTTCAATAGTCCATAGGTTCAAAGAACATATATTTTTACATCAAAATATTAGCTAAAGGCTAAAGTTAAAGCTATTTGATGAAATACCATGTTTATGGTATACTACATGTTTTTAAATTAGTTGTTATATGTTTTAATTTGTTTATTATTAGTTTGTTCCAATGGGGTACCCAGCTCCAACTGGTTTTGGAACTGGTTGATTTTGATAATATGTAGTATAGTTTGATTTTGGCTAGTTTTACAACTGGTTTAATGTGACTTGACAAAAACTTGTTGGGTTTAAACTACTTTTGCAACTAGTAAATCGTGACAAAATATAAACTATAATACACTATATAATATATATAATACACTTTATAATACACTGTCTGTATAAAGTCTTACACTGCAGGGAGACTAGTCAGCATTAAAACATGAGTAGTATTTATACTAGTCAAAACAAACTAGTTTATATTTTGTCACGATTTACTAGTTGCAAAAGTAGTTTAAACCCAACTAGTTTTTGTCAAGTCACATTAAACCAGTTGTAAAACTAGCCAAAATCAAACTATACTACATATTATCAAAATCAACCAGTTCCAAAACCAGTTGGAGCTGGGTACCCCATTGGAACAAACTAATAATAAACAAATTAAAACATATAAAAACTAATTTAAAAACATGTAGTTGATAAACTATCTTGAATTATATTAATGCGACATATACTCTCATTTTTAAATGTTTTTATTGCAACTTTGTAGTAGATTAGAACTTAGTTTATGTATACCATAAACATGGTATTTCATCAAATAGCTTTAACTTTAGCCTCTAGCTAATATTTTGTTGTAAAAATATATGTTCTTTGAACCTATGAACTATTGAAAAAATATGAACCTATGAACTAGTTTTAATTCGATAATTACTATATTGGTTAAAAACTAGTCACAACCCAACTAGAATTTTACTTTACATAAAAAATGAGTTGTTAACTAGTTAAAACCTTATCTATAGTAAGACAATTGTCTTTTCCAATGACATCACCACGTAAAAAATACCAGTCGGTTCTATGAGAATAGGACATAAATCGAACTAGTTGTTGGATATTTCCAACTAGTTGTTGACTGGTATAAATCTAGTTGATTACACTGCAGGGCTTACACTGCAGGGATACAATGATCTAAATTGAGAAAATTAAGAATTTTTTCATCGTCTTTTGAAATACTTTTTCGTAAAAATTATGTAAAGTTAACTTTTTTGAATTGCTTTTAAGAGAAAACTAGCAAGGAATTATCTTTGACTGAATCGAAGTTAAAATATCCTCACTGCCGTATTTTAAATAATTTGAAGTCCTAAATGGTATATTATTTTGATGATGTCACTTTTATTGGTCGCGGTTTTTATCCAAATATTAAAAATCTACTCACAAAGAACATCAACTCACAGTTCTTTTTATTTATTAAAGCTTTTCTGAAGGGTCCGCCAAATAACTTTTTTTTTTGAAAATTCTATAAAAAAAACTACTGGATATTTTTTTACAAATTTCTTTTTTTATTTGAAAGTACAATCCTTCCCGTTAATAATGGAAAATAATTTAATTCAAATGGCTGCCTCAGCTGGCCATGCAGTAGCCTACACGATCGGTCCAATTTTTTAGCACATTATCGATTGTGTGCAGCTGTATTTCACCAATGGCTTCACGAATATTGTCCTTTAAAGCGTCAATTGTCTCTGGCTTGTCGGCGTAACACTTATCTTTGAGGGCACCCCACAAAAAAATAGTCCAACGGTGTCAAATCGCAGCTCCGAGGTGGCCAAACGACATCAGCTCTGCGGCTGATAATGCGATCTTCAAAAACAGGGCGCAAAACACCGAGTGTAGTTTCGGCTGTGTGGCACGTAGCGCCGTCCTGTTGAAACCAAATGTTGCCAATATCCTCCTCTTCAATTTTTGTAAACTAAAATTCGTTCAACATGGCCCGATAACGATCGCCATTGACTGTAACGGCCACTCCTTGCTCATTTTCGAAGAAAAATGGCCCAATTATGCCTCTGGACAAAAATCCGCACCAAACAGTGACTCGTTTTGGGTGCAGCGGCTTTTCAATGTATGCGTGCGGGTTTTCTGTGCCCCAAATGCGACAATTTTGCTTGTTTACATACCCGCCAAGATCAAAATGAGCTTCATCTGAAAAGATGGTTTTTTTGGCAAAATCGGCATCATGATTTTCAAAGTAATGTCGCAATATTTCCCAGCGTTGTTCAAGCGTATACACAACCATATTCGTTCAGCGGAAGGATAAAACTAATTATCTGTCAAATCAGACATGAGCTAAGTGTTACCATTCACGAAATAAGCACTATTTGAAAAAAAAAAACTTTAGATGGCGGACCCTGTATTTTAATAAGGTTTTCCTATTGGGTGAAAACAAAACAAAAGAAAACAAAACAAAACAGCAAATCGGTGTGCTCGAACTTTATTAAAAATTCTGAAAAAATTATCAAAAATTTAGTTGGGTATCTAGATACTGGAAATGGCATTTTTTATTTCCTTGCTAATTTATTTTGTAAGTTACGGGGGTTCAAAAATTATGAAAATAATGAAAAATATGCACATTTTTGATGATTTATTTCTTGAAAACCAATAGAGATAACTTTTCTCTTTTTTTATTTCAATTTAAAAATATAAGATCTTAATATGTGTATCCAAAATTTTTCAAAAAAGTGGCAGTTTTGCCAAAAAGCTCTATTGGAGATAGATTTTTTTTCACAAATTTTATAGTTTTCAACCCTGATTTTTTTCGAAAGTTGATCCAAAAATAAATTTTTTTTTTTACAACTTAAAGGATTCTAACAACTTTTAAAGTTAGTTAACAACAAAAATACAGAACTTTAAAAGGACTTTAAAAGTTGTTCGAATCCTTTAAGTTGTAAAAAAAGGCTTAAATATTGATTTTAGTTACGATAGCTATAAAATTACGGCTGTTATCGTGATCACAGACAGACAGACGGACATGGGTAAATCGACTCAGGAGGTGATGCTGATCAAGAATATATATATGTACTTCTCTCTACCGGCTACACCTCCTTGTTGGCGTTACAAACAGAGTAACAAAGTTAATTAATATACCTCTATTACGTCTTTTAAACGTGGGTGTATAAAAATGTTACAGATTATAAATGATATTTAAATTGATATATATACTGATGTTCTTGCTTTTTTTCCGTCTAGGAAAATTGGTACTTGTAATTTATTTCTTATAAAAAACATCCTTTCAAAGTAATTTGGCTAAAATAACAATGCATATATTAAAAAGTGTGAAAAAATTGACTAACAAATTTTTACAAAAATAGCTAATTTTAAAATTTTTTTATTTTATAATTTTAAAAAAATATTTTTGCTTTGCAAAACAATTCAAAACCAAATTTAAAAGCAACAACTTGAAAACATGTACTAAAAATAATTAAAAAAAAATCGAAAAATCCAGTCAAAATAAATTAACAAAAATAGTAAATTATCAAATAATTTTTTATTTTATAATTTTAAAATAAAATAATGCTTGCCCAAAATTAAAAACAACAACTTGAAAACATGTCCTTCAAATAACACTGTGCAACACATTTTTCTAACGGAAAAGTGGATAACACAGGATGATAGTACTAGTGTATAGTAAGAAAACCCTAAAAGGAATTTGCAAAGTTAGCTCGCTTTTAAAAGATATAGGCATTAAAAGTTTGCCTCTTGCAGAGTATTTTTAAAAAATAAAGTGCTCATTAAGGCGTATCGAATTACAATTTTTTCGAATTTCACATTCTAAGAGGTCTCAAAAGTTACATGGTGTTCAAGATCTACAAAAAAAATATAGAGAAAAAAAAGGATGTCTTGAGAAAAATAGTAAAAAATAGGGATCTATAAATGCTTTGATTTTTGTAAGAAAAACTACACATATCTTAAAGCAAAATTAAATACAAACTTTAAAAATGCAACTCTCGATTTCTACCCTCATTGTCCTTTGTGAGAGATACTCGAATCCAAAGGTACACTCGAAATAGCACAGAACTTTTGATTGTTATCTGATTGTCTAAATGTTGGTGTTATTGATTGAAGTGTTTACGTTTTCTTTAAATCTGGCTAATTAAATATTTGCATATTTTTCGCAAATGCATGTTCTTGTTTTCGAGAAACATTTTTAATGCAAGTTTTTAAGTTTTTAAAAAAAAATAAGATAAGGTTTTATATATTTTTGGCATCAGAAGTGGTACCGAAGATAATTTTGTGAATTTGTATTCTTAAAATATTTCTGAACGAAACACTGTTTGAAAGTATTTTTTTAAAACACCAGGTTAAGACCACGATTCTTTTTTGTGTTTCGATTTTTTAAAAAAATTTTTCTGCTTAGCATGAAATTTTTTATTTCGTCAAAACACCTCACCTCATCATTTACCAAATGTTAAACTAAAATTTTGAGTTTCTGAGCCTGCCATTCGATGAGTCTTAATTAATTTAACAATTACTTTTAAGAGGTCTTTTAAAAAAAAAAAATAATAACCTTCAAGGAGATATTTGAAGAATTCAAAAAGTAAAAATTATTTTACCACATCTAAAGCCTGAGATATAAATGCTCATATTAATTTTTTTTCAAAAAGTTGAAAAATTGCGTTCAAGTATGCTTTTCCCAAAAAACAGTAAATGCATATGCAAACAATGTGCAAATTTTAAATACACCAAATATAAGGAAAACGTAAACACTTTAATAAATACCACTAAAATAAACACAATCAGATAACAATCAAAAGTTCTGTACTATTTCGAGTGTACCTTAAGATTCGAATATCCTTTACACAGGACATTGTCAGTAAAAATCAAGAGTAACATCTTGTTTGGCGAGATATTGTTAAAGTCTATATTTACTTTTGCTTTAAGACAAATGTAGTTTTTCTTACAAAAATCAAAGCATTTATAGATCGTTATTTTTTACTGTTTTTCTCAAAAAAACAACTTTGTCCTATTGAACTTTGGAGACCTCTTAGAATGACAAATAAAAGAAAGAATTTTTAATTCGATACGCCCTTATAAGCGTATTTAAAAAATACTCATAATTTTTAAAAAATACTCTGCAAAAGGCAAACTTTCGATGCCTATATCTTTTGAAAGCGACCTAACTTTGTATAACCCTTTTAGGGTTTTGTTGGTCTAGATCAGTACCATCGATCTGTGTTGGTCGCTTTTTCGTTAGATTCCATGACCCTTGAATTGTCGCATACTGTAATTAAAGAAAAAAACAATCGAAAAATCCAGTCCAAAATCTACTTTTTTTGTTGGATTTAGTTTAAAAATTTGTACAATATCTCAATTGAAAATGCGAAAATGTTGGTTCTAAGAAACTCTAGAAACATTTTTTTGCAAAATACTTTTTCAATATTTTTTCGAAATATCATATTTGAAATTATTTATTTATACCTTTTGATACTATGTTGGAACTTGAACCCCGAAACTTATATCACTGTTTCCTTTTTAACCGACTTCAAAAAGGAGGAGGTTCTCAAGTTGGTGGGTTTCTTTCTTATTTTTTTAAATGTATCTACATCGATAACTCCTAAAGTACTAGGCCGATTGCCACAATTTTTTGTGAACAGATAGAGATATTAGACGAGGAGGTGCCCGTCTAAAAAAGTGGGCGGTATTCGATGCAGAGGCATGGCAATATAAGAAAAACTTTGTATATCGAATAATATTAGCACTAGAGTACTGAAATTTAGTACAGGGGTAGGCACAATTATTCAAAGTTATGTTAAAAAAGTGGGCGTTATTCGATAAAGGGCGTGGCAATATTAGAAAAACGCTGTAAATCGAATAATATTGACACTTGGGTACTGAAATTAGGTACAGGGGTAGGCATAATTATTTTTTTTTGTTAAAAAGATCAAAGAACCAAGGCATGAGTCTTATACAAACAAGGTTTGGTCTTTGACCTGAAAGAAAAGCGATATATTATTTAGAGGAATTGATTGGAGCCATAAGTGAATTTTTGATTAGGCGAAACAACCGTGAAAGACAATTTTGAATTGCTTTTAACCGAGGCTAGTGTTATGCCTTAACCTCGGCAAGCATTTCCAGACCTTCGTTTTTCCTGGCCTTTAATTTCACATTTTCCACAATTTAGTTGTGAATGTTTAGTTTTCCATAATTCTTAAATTAATAATTCTTAAGAACAAAGATAGTGAAAAGAACCATACCCGAACCCGGGTTCGAACCAGGGACCTCTGGGTTGATAGTCTAGCGCACTCCCCTCTAGACAACAAAGGCCGAAAATCATCAAAATTTATTGTGAAGAAAGTGGGCGTTGTTGTACAAAAGGGCGTGGCAATATAAGAAAAATACTGTATCTCAGTTAACATTGATACCAGGGTACTGGAAATTGGTACAGGGGTAGGAACAATTATTACAAATTATGGTCAAAAAAGTGGACGTTATTCGATACAGGGTGAGGCAATATAATATAAACGCTGTAACTCAAATAATATTGACACTAGGAAACTGAAATTGGGTACAGGGGTAGGCATAATTATGAAAATTTGCGGTCAAGAAAGTAGCCGTTGTTGGACAAAAGGGCGTGGCAATATAAGAAAAATACTGTATCTTAGTTAATATTGACACAAGTGTACTGGAAATTCGTACAGGGGTTGGAACAATTATTACAAATTACGGTCAAAAAGTAGGCGTTGTTCGACAAAGGCGTGGCAATATTAGAAAAACGCCGTAACTCGAATAATGACACAAGGATACTGAAATGAGGTACAGGGGTAGACATAATTATGAAAATTTACGGTCAAGATGGTAGGCGTTATTGGACAAAAGGGCGTGGCAATATCAGAAAAATACTGTTTCTCAGTTAATTTGACACTAGGGTACGAAAATTCGTTACAAGAATGGAAAAAATTGGTATCATAATCTTTAAAAAGGAAAAAATAAAAACTTTTAAACAAAAAAAAAAACCCAATTTTAAAACCACTACTAAGTAAAAAATAATTTTAAATAACTTTTCACATTAATACTTGGCCAAATTTGATAGTTTATTTATATATAATATTAAAATGGAATGCTTATTATTATAATTGTGTTTTCTACAATATTTTGTATTATTATCATAAATATATTAATTTCTCCATGTATAAAAAACCTTTAAAGTCAGTGCTTATATAATCAGACTTTTATAAAATAAACGCTCTGGCGTTAAAGGTTTTTATTCATGGAGAAATTAATATATTTATGATAATAATACAAAATAGAAAAAATAATTATAATAATAAAATTTCCAATTTAATACTATATTTAAATAAATTATCAAATTTGACCATGAATTGATGTGAAAAGTAATTTAAAATTATTTTTTACTTTGTAGTGGATTTGAATTTGGGTTTTTTTTTTTGTTACAAAGATTTTTTCGAAGAAATGCTACTGGTTTTATATAGAATTTTCTTACAAACTGAGATTCTTTCAGAAAATCTTTAATAGTTCTGCTATTTAAAAAAGGAGATCCAAACTGTGTTGGTAACTACAGAAGGTTGTCATTGCTAGATACAAACTACAAAATTTTCACAGGCTTACTTACTTCTAGATCCAGTAGATAGTTGGATTAGTCGAAACAATATTGTAAATGAATACCTAGCGGGCTTTCGGAAAGAATATTCAACAGTTGACAATCTTTTTAATTTGTCAAGCATAATATATCTAAACTTTAAACAAAAAAAGAAAACGTATGCATTTTTTATTGACTTCCCATGTGCATTCGATACTATACCAAGAAATTCCCTTTTCTATAAGCTTTCCAAGTACGGACTATCAAGCAAAATTGTACAGATTCTATAATTGCTCTATAAAAATACTTCTAGTCAAGTTTGGGTCACTTTCAGAATCGTTCTCTATCAATCACTATCAGTCACTATCAGAATCGTTCTCAGTAGACCAAGGAGTAAAACAAGGTTGTTTGTTAAGTCCTACTCTGCTCTATGTGTATCTCAACGACTTGCACGAAGCACTTCCTAGTGATATGGATGTGGCAAACACAAAAGTAAAATTCTTATGTATGCTGATGACATTGTTTTCTTGTCCATTTCCCCTGATGAATTACGATCTATGATAGATTCCTTATATAGCTACTGTGTGCTATGGTAGCTTAAAGCAAATCTTTCTAAGTATAAAGTTTTAGTTTTTAGGGAAGGTACGAGAATCAGTAAATCGCTTGCTTGGTCGTTTGGGGACCAGCAAATTGAAATTGTTAACGAATACACATATCTTGGTGTTCTTTTGACCTACAACTTGTCGTATAGCAAACAATTTGATAGTAAATAGTTTGCAATAAATGCAACATGGCTTAGCTATATACATAATCCAAAAATATCATTGTCAAACAAATTGAAAATTTTCAACGCAGACTCCAGGTCCATTATGTTTTACGGTACCCAAGTTTGGGGTTACAAACAATACGATGACGTTGAAAAGATCTTCAGATTTTTCCTTCAGAAAATATTACTATTGCCAAAAAATACGTCAAACTATATGCTTTATTTAAAGACCGGCTTAAAATCACAACTTATTGAAACTCTTCGCTTACATTTTAACTACGTTCATAAAGTCTTCAACTTATATCCTCTCAGACTCCCAAATATTTTAGCTAAAGAAGTATTTGAAAAGGGTGTTTTTTGGGCAGCGGAATGGAATAAGTTAAATGCTGAGCATGGTGTAGATATGCCATCAAACCTTAGTTCAAATACATTAGTGGAGTATTACACCAACTAAACTACACTTGTTGAGAATAAACAAAGGCTTTTGTACAGTGACAGTGCAAAACAATCTCAAAATCACGACTTGTATTCACAACTAGAGCACGAAGAGGTTCAGTATTTTTTACAAAACACATCTGCAAAAGTCGTAAGCTAACTTTTTAAAGCAAGAGGCGGGTTGCTTGATTTAAATGCACTAGCTTTTAGAGCTGTGAGTGTAAGTACCTGCACTCTTTGTAATTTAAATAAAATAGAAACATCATATCATTTCGTAGGTGTAGTTCCTATCTTCAAAACAAGCAGAATCAGGTGTTTCGGCAAAAAAGAATTAAAGGTGACAGAAGTTTTAGACTTGCTTAATGGAAGTAATAACAGTGCGCTTTATGAGTTTTTAGATAGCTCTCTCAAATATCAATACTTATTATTAAATGAATTTATATAAAATATAATTTTTTACATGAAATAATATTAGTTTTCTAGGTGCTAAATTTTTCAAACGACACACAACTTAAAATATTATTGTCAATAAATTAAGATTTTTTATTGTGCATTTTTTTATAATATCTTGAAATTTTATAATAAAATCTTATCTAATCTAATCCAATCTATTGTACTAAGCTAGATTTTCTAAGACGTAACCATTTTATATTTTCTTTTATAAGAAAAATAATTCCTGAATGGAGAATTTTATGCATAAGTGCGAACCAATATCCTTTTTGGATTGGCCTAAGCAGAGAATGATTTTGTTTCTCTCCCTGTAGGAATAGCTCGAAAAAAGGTTCTTACAGGGGCTTTTATCCTTTATTACTGTTCATTTTTTTTTCAGTTTTACAATCGAGTTCAAGTTACTGATTATTAATTCGCTTATATCTCTTTTTTCAAGTTTCTGAAAAATTTCAGTTATCGAGTGTAAATTATTTATTCAAGCTGCTTTATGTATTTAATATTCATTATTATTGGTTAAACAAACATATTGTTTTTTAATATCAGAAATATTTTAAATTTCGGTAGAATAAATTACAAAAAAATGTTGTTTTTATTTGCACATCGTTAATCAAAAAGCAGTCGCAAAGATGTCGTTGCCCATTATTTGTTTTTTTTTTTTTTTTTTTTTGCTTACAAACAAATTGAGTGCAACCGCATATTTTGTTGATTTTGCAACGTTCTTGGCTTATTTATTTTAACTGTGACACTTAATTTTTATTTACTTTTAACTTGACGATTGAATGTTTTTCTTGCATTTTTTGTTTTGCATTTTTTTATTGCAACTGCAAATAATATCGATTTATTTTGTTGATTAACAGAAGTTGTGATAAGATAAAAAGGGCGATTCGTGATGTACGAAGATTGTTAAGTAAACCAGAATAATAAAGTTTTCTCTATAATTAAAGAACATTTTTGAGAAGTGGGAGATATTGTACAAAAAAAGTTAAGCTTATATTTAGTGCAAATTTTTTGAGTAATATTGAGAATAAGATTGTTTAAATAGCACAGAAAAAAAACTTTATTCAATTTTAATGGAAATTGTATCGCGCTTAAATGCATTATCGCTCTAGATATTTAGAGTCCCAAAATAATGTACTGTGTATTTTGTTTTTTTTTTTTTTTTTTTTTTTTTTTTGGAAAAAATTATGAAAAGAAAAACAAAAGCTTATCTGCTTTATATCGCTGTTTATTGATAAGGAAAAAACAAAAGATAATCTTAAAAAAGAGAGCAATTAACAAATTTAATTAGCGGTTATGGAGAAACATGATTCAGCGCTCATGTCAACGCGTATGTGTCTTGTACTAATAAAGAGTACACATAAATATAAAGAAGTTTTTTCAATGTTACGTCAAAGCTTTATAATTAATGTTTTTTGACTGCTCTTTTTGGGTTCTAATAAAATAAGCTTTTTACCTGATACAGCGACTTGCCCATCCCTGAATTTAATAATAATACTTGTATGCTCATCATATGCAATGCAACACATTTAATCGACAAGTTAAATGTATATTTTTATTACAACTCGATATTTAATGAAGGCTTTTTGCATTATTTATATATTTTAGCCTGGCCAAATGCTTTATCGAACCTTCGAGCTGCTGAGTGAAGGTTTTATGATATTCATGCGTTTTATATCTATCCACAATATGTATAAATAAAAACAATTAAGAATTTTTTGTTTACATTCAACACTATCAATATTATGCTGTGGCATCAATCAAATCGCCTTTGTTAAGTTGTCAAAATTGACAGCGCTTTCAATTATTTTATTTTACGGTTTTTACAATTTGCGTATTTGAGACGTTCAAACTTTTTGGATTAATAGCCTTTTTATCTTTTATTTATAAACAAAGTTCTTTGATTGTTTTTGTAGCTGTTTACTTTTGCGAAGGGCTTTTTCCATCATCATTATTTAAACAACAATCCAGTCGATTTATTTGCTAACAAGCTCATGTAAGCTACTTGAGCTTTTTTGTTTTATCCTCAACCAGTGCTGCCAAATGGTACGATATGTCGTTATGTTGCCATTTTCAGAATCACATCCTTATTTTTAACCGACTTCAAAAAGGAGGAGGTTCTCAAGCTGGTAGGTTTTTTTTTAAATGTATGTACATCGATGACCCCTAAAGTACTAGTCCGATTGCCGCAATTTTTTGTCAACAAAGAAAGACATTAGACGTGGAGGTGCCCGTCTAAAAGGGCAATATTCGACAATGGGGCGTGGCAATAATAGAAAACGCTGTAATTAAAATAATATTGACACTAGGATACTGAAATTTGGTACAGGGGTAGGAACAATTATTAAAAATTATTGTCAAAAAAGTGGTCGTTATGTGACAAAGGGCGTGGCAATATTAATAAACGCTGTAACTCGAATAATATTGACACTAGGACACTGAAATTAGGTACAGGGATAGGCATAATTATTAAAATTTACGGTTAAGAAAGTGGGCGGTATTGGACAAAAGGGCGTGGCAATATAAGCAAAATACTGTATCTCAGTTAATATTGACACTAGGGTACTGGAATTTGGTACAGGGGTAGGAACATTATTACAAATGACGGTCAAAAAAGTAGGCGTTATTGGACAAAAGACGTGGCAATATTAGAAAGACATTCTTTCTCGAATAATATGGATACTAGGATAATACAATTCGTTACAAGAATGTGTAGAATTATTGCAAAACACTATGAAAAAAGTGAGCGGTATTAGAAAAAGGGCGCGTCACTTGTAAAAAACACTGTCAGCCCTATTCCAGAATCCGTCGTAGCGTCAATTGTCATTCGGATTCGTAATGAAGTATTCTACAATCCGAATCGAATTCGAACATTCTTGCATTCGTAGCATTGCAACTACACATTCCGAAGGTATCAACTTTTGACAGCTGTTTTTTGGATTTTTTCACGAAAGCTTTGCCTCGACGGATTTGTTTACGACAAAAGAAAACAATTAAATTTTTATAGAATTAGGTCGTAAAATAAAACTTATAATTAATTTTTGCTTAATAAAGTTAAATTATTTTTATTTAAACCTGTGAATATGTTAGTTGAAATTTATTTAGTGCATTTCCTACGTTTCGTAATCCATTTCCAAAGGGTTGATGGAATCTCGCAATATTCTTCGACGAATTTTCATAGAGTCTCTATGTGAGAAATCTTCCTTTTATTGTGCGAAAATTGCAATTGCAATGAAATCCATTAAAAATCACAGCCAAAAAATACAATGTTGATCAAAAACACTTCAGTTTTTCCTTTTATTGTTTAACTCAACTAAATTCAACTAAACCAGCTGTTTTCGAACTACCAAAGTAAGTTCGAAAAGGGGAAGTTTCGTTCGGATTTCGGATTAGCAAATTTGTCGTATTCGTAGCGTAGTTAATTTTGACACTAGAGTACTGAAATTTAGTACAGGGGTAGGCACAATTATTACAAATTATGGTCAAAAAAGTGGGCGTTATTCGAAAAAGGGCGAGGAAAGCACTGTAACTAGAATAATGTTGAAATATTCAGCCCTATTCCAGAATCCGTCGTAATGAATTTCCGAACGTAAAGCTACGCTACGAATACGACAAGTTTGCTAATCCGAAATCCGAACGAAACTTCCCCTTTTCGAACTTACTTTCGAGAGTTCGAAAACAACTGGTTTCAACAGCAGACAAATAAATAGAAAGAAAAATTGAAAAACTGAAGTGTTTTTGATCAACATTGTATTTTTTAGCTGTGATTTTTAATGGATTTCATTGCAATTGCAATTTTCGCCCAATAAAAGGAAGATTTCTCACATAGAGAATCTATGAAAATTCGTCGAAGAATATTGCGAGATTCCATCAACCCTTTGGAAATGGATTACGAAACGTAGGAAATGCACTTAATATATTTCAACTAACATATTCACAGGTTTAAATAAAAATAATTTAACTTTATTAACCAAAAATAACTAATAAGTTTTATTTTACGACCTAATTCTATAAAAATTTAATTGTTTTCTTTTGTCGTAAACAAATCCGTCGAGGCAAAGCTTTCGTGAAAAAATCCAAAAAACAGCTGTCAAAAGGTTATTAGGCCGTAACTTGCTCAGCTATCTTGAAGCAAGAAATTGCATTTTCTTACATAAGGTCATCCACTCTCGTTGTCCAAGATATCTATTTGAGAAGATAACGTTCTGTAGGTCAAACAGAAGCATGAACCTTGTTATTCCGAGGCATAACTACCTAAACTCTAGCCGATTGTTTTTCGTTAGTGCCATAAGACTATGGAATTCACTTCCAAGAAACATTAAAACAATTTCCAACCCTAACCACTTTAAGCATTTAATCTTCACCTATTTCTCTTAACTCTATCTCTCCTGTTTCTGATCTTGTTATCCTTTACTAAAACATAAATTAATTTTTAATTACTTTCTTAAAATTTTTTCCTTTCAATATAATTTTTTTGGCATTATTATCTTAATAATTTTTATATATATTTGAAACAGTTTTCTTTTGTATTTTTATCCTCGAATAATTGAATTGTATTCCGTTTTATATGATGACTCAGTAAAATAATCTGAAATTTTTTTGAATTAATATCTTTATAATTACTTTAGTAATTATAGTAATAGTTTATTATAATTTATTTAATTAGTTGTTATCTATTTTTATATGCGGCATGTAAAAGATTTAAGTCTTAAATGTCAACAATTTGTCTAAATAAATAATAATAATAATAATAATAAAAGTTGATACGTTCGGAATGTGTAGTTGCAATACTACGAATGTAAGAATTCGAATGTTCGAATGTTCGAATTCGATTCGGATTGTAGAATACTTCATTACGAATCCGAAAGAAAATTTACGCTACGACGGATTCTGGAATAGGGCTGAATGGTACGGAAATTCGATACAAGAATAGGTAGAATTATAACAAAATACAATCAAGAAAGTAGGCGGAGTTTTTCAAAGGGCTTGTCACTATAAGAAAAACACTGCATCTCGAATATTGACACTAGGGTACCAAAATTCGTTAAAAAAATGGGCAAAATTGTTGTCATATTCTCTAGAAAGGAAGAAATAAAAACTTTTTACCAAAAAAAAAACCAACTTCAAAACTACTACTACAAAGAAAAAAATAATTTTAAATTACTTTTCACATTAATTCATGGTCAAATTTGATAATTTATTTATACATATATATTATTAAATTGAAATTCTTATTTATATAATTTTTTTCTTTTTTGTATTATTATCATAAATATATTAATTTCTCCATGAATATAAAATCTTTAAAGTCAGCGCTAATATAATCAGTCTTTTATAAAATGAAAGTTTCGGCCTTAAAGGTTTCATATTCATGGAGAATTTAATATATTTTTATTATTATTATTGTTATTTATTATTGATCAAGATTTAATGTGAAAAGTAATTAAAAATTATTTTCTACTTTGTAGTAGTTTTGAAGTTGGTTTTTTTTTTTGTTAAAAAGTTTTTTGTATATTGAAAACACAAGACACAAGAGGCAATATTATTTTGTAAGCCGAGAGGCTTAGCTGAAAAACGCTTTGTATATAATCATATAGAAAAATCTCAAAGTGTTCATAGTACCAGCATAAAGCTTCTTTTCAAATGCTCTTCAGCGCTTATATCTCCATCTCGTTTGCTCTCACAGCAAAATAATTTTGTTTTTTATGCTTTTTTGCAGACCATTTTTAAAATGCTTTTTGCTGCTTTATTTTTGTTTGATCACATAGTTTCAATTTTTTCCCTAGTTTTATATTTATTGCGTCGTACTGCACTTTTAAATGAATTTTGGTGCTTGTTTATCTATTTTGCCTGTTAACAATATTTTCGCTGATTTTGTTTTATTTGTTGGATATTTTATTGTGCTAAAGTTTTAACCGTTGTTGCTTCGTTTTGTGGTGCTTATTAGTTTTATGGGCTCTGCACAAAATGGCCAGGAAAAATGGCCCCAGGAAATATGGCCCCAAAATAAAAAAAGCCCCCAAATTTTATAATGAATACAACAACACGAAAAAAGGGGGCACATTTTCCTTTTTTTTTGAACCATTTTTCCTTTTTTGGTGTGGGTCTATTTTTCATAATGAAATCAGACACCAAATTAAACAATTTTATTGGGGTAATTTTTCCTTTTTTTTTAATTTGATGATTCTCTTAAAATTTGTTATGTTTAGCGGAATTTTTAACGGTATTGTTTTGTTAATATAATTCTACATTATAAAAACTAGAAAAAAAAGAAGTGGTCGATTATGAGTGTTAAGCAAGCAAGCCTCAGTTGATGAAAGCATTATGATAAAATGATTTGCCCTTGTACGAAATGCTGTTTTTAACATTCCGTACAAGGGCAAACCATTTTATTAAAATATGAAAAACCTAGGAAAATGGTCATAAACGCACAATATGCAATCAAAATTATAAAAAAAGAAACCTCTTCCATATATGATTCCAGAATGATATGTTCTCCAAAAATTTACTTAAACTTAACTTACTTTATACTTAAAGTTATACAATACATTAAATGTGTATGTTTAATATTTTTCCTCATAAAAATAAATTCCTCAATAACATTTTGTCAGAAAGAATTTGGGGTCTTTTTTTCATTTCAGTTTGGGGCCAAATTTCATTTACGTGGTGGGGCAATATTTCATATTGAAAAAATACCCCAAATTTAGGGACTTTTTCATTTTATATTTTGGTGCCATTTTTCCTGGGGCCATTTCGCGCAGAGCCAGTTTTATGCACTTGTGTATTCTATCTCGTTTGTTTGCATAGTTTCCGTTGTTCTTGCGTACTTCTCGGGTACTTTTTGTGCTGAACCTTCCACCGTTGTTATGCTTTGTGTTTTCAAGTTCCTTTGAACTTTTGTTTGTTATTGGTTTGAACTTTCGTTGGTGATATTACGAATCTACATACTCATTAAACAAAAAATCTTTCATTTACTTTGCCAAACACAATTGACGGTAAGGTTAAATTCGGTTAAATTCGATTAATCGATATTTTGTCAAAACTCTTTTAAATGTTACACTTTATTAAACAAAACCATTATTTTTATTTGCATAAGTATCTAGCCAAAATACAATTTGAAATTGATTCGATTTAAAATTCGAAAATTAATAAAATAGATTAAACAGTAAAACGTCAAAAAAGCGCAAGAGATTTTAAAGTTGAATTTACATAAATTGAAGACGGAAAAAAGGTGACGTACTAAGATTTTGTTCTAGCATGTCGTAAATATACGTACAACGATTTAATAATTTTCAAATTTCCATTTCAAAATCTAAAAGTTTTTCGATAAAACTCAAAATGACAACATCGATAGATCTGCTGAAGTTGAGGTTAACCCTGAAGCGTAGCTAGAAAATGTTCCGCCAAGGACGTATCCTCAGAAAAAGAGTTGCCGGCTCTTTTTCATAAAAAATTGTTAGTGAAAAATTATTTGGACACATAATGACATTTTAAAAAAAATCTTTACAGTGAATATTTTTCGAAATTCTTTTGACGCTGAACACTTTGAAGGATGTGGATCCTGAAAATTGATTTGTTTAAAATTTTTGTCTCTCTGTTCGAGCATAATTTGAAAACTACTGAATTGATTTTACCCAAAATTAACACGTAGGTTCCTTTTGTCTCTGTTTGGGATTCTCTTTTCAAAAAATATAGAAAATAAAAACACTGTAAGGTATATTAAGTAAGACAGTGTGTTAAGTAAGCAAAGCAATATGGAGCATTACATGGTCACGTACAGACAAATTCAACTATTTTTTGGAGTTTATTGTGCAGCCAATTCTAAATTTACACATATTGGAAGTGAAGTCCTTTAGTCTAATTAAATAGATTGCATTCTGTTTTTTCATTCTACGTTCACACTTTCTTTAAATTTTAATAAATGCAAGAGAAAAAATAAGTCATCTACTGTCACGTGTCGGACGGTTCCAGTCAACCAACGTTGCAAATCGTTGTGTCCGATTACAAATTTTAGCTAAAGTGAAGAGGTAGCTAAAGTGAAATGGAGAAGAGGTACTTGAAATCCAAATTTTTATTACTCATAAACAAGCTTTCAGCGTAAAAAGATTTGAAATAAAGCCCACAGTTTTTTTTAATATTATATTTACATATTGCCACGTGGAGACAAATCACGTCACGTGCCTGACAAACTGACAATGTTGTAGTTTAATTGGGTAATTAAGTAATTAGGTAGTTAAGTAATTATGTAATTAAGTAATTAAAAAATAAATCTAATAAATTGTCCTTTCCTTGCCTCAACTATTTTTTCATTATCTCTAGCCAAGCCTTCCATTTTTACTAACACAAAAAAGCTTACGAAACATTTACTAAACATTTACGAAAAAGAAAAACTACATTTGTGAAACAGTGCAGACGATTTGATCATCATGGTTAATGAATGTATATATACAATAACTTGCTTAAATTAATAAAATTAAAATGTTTCTCTTAGATAATATCATAAAATGATAAGTTTTTAATAAGTTATTATTTTTTGGGCACGGTTGACTTTTCTGTGGAATGCCCCATATGCATATTTTATTAATTAAATGTTAATGTACTCTAACTTTTTCCATTTTCTCAAGGACAATTAAGTTGAAAAATATTTAATTTGTTTGACACCGATAACATTCTCATACCTTCAAAACTATAGAAAATCTTAGTACAATTAATTTCGAATATAACATAGCTACCTAAAGGCAACCTTCTGCCTTTGAAAATTTTTCTTCGAAATTTTTTCTTATCAATTTTTATAGTGTTGGGAACGTCTTGTGAAAATTTTAAGCAAATCTAACCAGTAGTTTTGTCGAATTTTTTTGTGCAGGCAAGTCAACCTATTTTCATATAGTTATTGAATATGTACTCTTGTGAGGAAACTAATAATGAAATGTTGTTACAACATATTTCTATGTTTTTATACCTCCACGCATACTGTGTAAGGGGAATAGTAACTTTGTCACTCCGTTTGTAACGCTGATAAGGAGGCGTGGCAGGTATAGAAAAGTATATATGGGCATAGGCGTCCACAGGGGGGTGAAGGGGGGGCACTTGCCCCCCCTAGACTGGAAAAATTTTATAAATATTTCTTTTTAATGTGTATATGTTATATAGTCATAAAAAGTTTTAAAAAATAAAAAGTTCTAAGCCTGAGTCCTAATATCTAAATATTGTGGTAAAAATCTTAGTTTTGTCACGTTTTGTTACGATTTCGTTAACTACTTATACGCATTGGTCATACAGCAATTTTGTATAGCGCTACAACACGCTCCAATACGTTTGCATAAAGTGCCAAATAGACTACACAGATTGTCTGCGCAAACAAGTGTTTACGCACTCTATTCGACAGTGTATTTGGCTGTTTTTAGGTTTGTGCTGATGTCTGCTATAAAATATTTTAAGTTTTGGTTGTGTTTGCGCAAACTTGCTATAATACCGAAAGTTTTATACAGTGAAGACGTACAGTGGCTCAAAGCTTATTTTATGCAGTGCATACTTTAAACTTTATGGCTTTATAAAAACGAAACTAACAGGAATACAAAAGATAATATGGTGTCATTTAAAAGAGCAAAAAGTCTAGTTAAATAAAGGTT